>CM062818.1:1392661267-1394115400 GCA_031772625.1 Pinus tabuliformis | reverse complement strand
TTATTGCCGGCTCAACTGTATACTTTTCTCAAAACTTAGGATAAAGAGTTTGGGCTCGATTGTGTACTTTTGTTAAAACTTAGGATAAGCGGTTTTGCAAGCTCGTGTACTTTTCTTAAAACTTAGGATAAGCAGCTTGGCTCTTTGTGATGTTTTTTAAGCAAAGTTTGCTTCCACCGCAAAGCTAGCACCTGCCATCTCTAGTTGCCACCGCAAAGCCAGCAACTCTAGCCACCTGCCACCGCAAAGACTTTGGTTCATATGTGAGTTGAATAACCATAGAAGAAAGAACAATTGTGCTCTGAGCATTTCAACCTCTGTATGTAGAACCCATGAATATAGTTATCAGAAACATTGCCATGCTTTGTTGCTCGCAGTAGGGCGCTTCACCTCTGTGTGCAGAACCGCCATGAAAATACCAATAACCATCATTGACGCTTTGCGCCCTTCACCTCTTTTGCAAAACCGCCATGAATATAGTTATCAGAAACGCTGCCATGCTTGGCTGCTCGCAGTAGGGCTTCACCTCTGTGTGCAGAACCGCCATGAAAATACCAGCAACCATCATTGACACTTTGCGTCCTTCACCTCTGTGTGCGACACATGAATATAGTGTCAGAAACGCTGCCATTTTGGTTGCTCGCAACATACGCTTAGAAGAAGCAGTGGATTTCTACAGACGCACTTGTAGAAGAAGCAGTGGATCCTAGAAATCGCTCAAAAGTGTTCAAAGCAAGCTCAAGGGTGTTCAGAGAAAAAGCAGAAACTAACAAACAAAAATCAACACACTGAAAGGTATTTTCAAATTTCAAATTTCAGCAATTATTCAATGTATGGTAAAATAGTTACAGTAAAAATAGAACAAAAACAGAAATACAAACTTTGTTTGTGTTGTCCGCCCTTGAGGTAAGTCGCCCGGTCCACCTACTCCTACTGCAACAACACATTGAACAACTCGTATAATGATTAGGTATAATTTCTCTTTCTCGCCCTGTATCTATCTATAAGGAAGGTGCCACCGTACCATAGTAGAAAACGCTTCAAAGATCCTAGCCTAGGGTTTACGGAAAAGAACTGCATTACCTACCTCTACTTACTGATTTATTGAACCATACATCCAAGCTCAAGAAGAAGTAGAAATAGATCTTACATCGATCAAGCAAAGTCCGAGAATGAAATGGGTCTGAAGTGCGAGAATGACTTCTTGATTGATAAGGTAAGTCTGAGAATGACTCCTTGATTTCTTAAGTTAACGAGGCTGGAAGCTTATCAAGTATTTGTTATTCATATTGCCTTGTGTTGGCATTAAAGAGAAAGGAAAGTAACCCTCTTTTTTCCTAATTCAACCACTATTGTTGCTTTCCTTGTTTGGATAAATGATTGATGTGGAGATTATGTCTACTGCTGAGTTTTTTGGGTTCCATGCTTGCTGAATATCGGAGCTGAGCAATTGCCTCATAACCCAAAGAGGAATTATAGAGTGTTCTTTTGAAGCAAAACACTCACTCCAAGTTAAAAAAAATGCACAATAGCAACAAAAATGCATAATAGCATCTGACGACACGCTGCCAATTTTCAGGCTCGCTTGCTGGCATTTCAAGATTACACAATGATTACTTTATTAATCTCCTCACTGGAAGTTGAGACACCTGCAGTTGCATGCACTATGCGAGACACCTGCAGTTGCTCGGGGAACAAAGTTTTTCTTTTATTATATTTCTTACTTTATTTCTTATTAATATTATTTTCCAAATTCGAATGAGTATTGGTGAGTTGATTATTAAGATTATTTTCCAAATTTGAATGAGTATTGGTGAGTTGATTATGAATTCCTTCATTCAATTTAATAATGGCTAATTCTTAAAAATAAAAAATGTGCTCAAAGCTACATGTTTTACATTTGTTGCTTTGTTTTTATTGTCCAGGTGCCACTATTCCAGGACCTTGCTCCCGTTTTAGTGTTACACTCTGGGCAAGTGAGGTAGTTGTTAGCTTTGTACACTAGTATCATGAAAAATTCCCTGAGCAACCTGGTTTCTTTGTTGCCTCTACTCTGACAAAGTGGGGCTACCAATATCTCGACAATAATGGAGGAAATAATCGCACTAAAAATCCTGACGGGGTCAAGCAAACTTATACAGAAATGGGGCAGTAGTTGTTGCAACAAACATGTATGAGGCATGTAATTGATAAAACGTTCACCAAGATCTTTTGCAAATTTGACTTACCACATTCTCTTGAAGCATGCACACTTTTATTTGACATTCAATGCCACAATAGCTAATTCAAATCTCCTTAATCTGTAGGAGTCGATGCACTCAATGTCGATACTCCATGCAGTTGATGACAAGACTCTTTTCTGGTACCCAATGCTACTCGTAGTCGATGCCATGAATCATAATTGATCAGGGCTCTTTTCCGGTATCAATGCTACTCGTAGTCGATGCCGTGAATCATAATTGATCAGGGTTCTTTGCTGGTACTCGATTAAGGTGTCGATGCACTCGATGCTGGTACTCCATGCCAAGTTTGAATGCCAGGTTTACATGCACTCTACCGAAGTTATCAGGGAAAAAATATAACACAAAATTTGATTAAGAAGAAGCCAAAGAAGGGATCCAAAAATGCAAAGCCCCGCATAGTGTGAAAGCAACAAAAATGCATAATAGCATCTGACGACACGCTGCCAATTTTCAGGCTCGCTTGCTGGCATTTCAAGATTACACAATGATTACTTTATTAATCTCCTCACTGGAAGTTGAGACCCCTACAGTTGCATGCACTGCGCGAGACACCTGCAGTTGCTCGGGGAACAAAGTTTTTCTTTTATTACATTTCTTACTTTATTTCTTATTAATATTATTTCAAGATTGTGGTGATTGATGCGATAAAAAACTAGGAATCATCTACAGCAGCTTGGTTTTAAACCACAATATAACCACTCCTTATATTATCATAATAAATAATAAAGAGTAGTAAAATGTAAAAAAATTAGAGAAAAATGCAACAACAGTGGCATATAATCACACAATTAAACCACCAAATTGTAGCATAATCAGTGGCAGATCTAAAACCACCATATTAAAATTACTGCCAATCAAAAAACTCGAGTTTCTCAACTCTGACAAGGACTACATCGAGTTTCTCAACTCTGACACAATCGCTACCTTTATTTTTATACCATTAGCTTTTGTTAAGCTATCAATGCCCACGTATGAACATCGACCTATATATATAACTATACAAAGGGGTTTTGATTTTAAACTACCACACCTTCCAGGTATCATTGTCAAGATGGTGGTGATGTTACTATTTCGTGAGAATGAAATTATTCGTTACTATTTCTTGAGAAGGAAATTATGCATAAATGGTGGTCCTTCAAGAAATTCTACGCCTAAGATTGGATCTTACTCGTGAAGGTAAGCATCTCAATCTAGATGTATACTAAGCTTCTAGGTGTGGAGTAGTGATAACTTGCATGACTCATAATAGTGCTAAGAAATTGTTAGCTGGTAGGTGGGTAATTCTATATTATCTTATTACGAAAATAAATTTAATACTAGGTAATATCGACATTTAAATTTATGGAATAAATTACTATATTCTAAAAATAAGAAAAAAAGAAAAACACGTTAATTTTAATTATATTAATTATTTAAACAAACAAATTATTAATATCTATATATATATATATATATATATATATTTATCAATAAAAATATTTATATAAACTAACACTTTGCACCACACTTACTTTATAATTCATCTGGCATATTAAAAAATAATAACAAACAATTAACTAATTAATTTATATATATATAAGGAGTCTACGATAGTGATAACTAAAAATATAATGATAATGTGGAGTCTCTTTCTAGATCCATGGCTTCCAACCATCAAGATGAGTGAGCCGTTTGAAATAATAATATAGGATTAAACGATTTTATAATTAAAATATTATTAATTTATTATAATTAATAATAATAATAAAAATTAATATTATAATAATAATATTTTATAAATAAAATATTATTATTTAATTTACTATAAATAATAATAATATCTATTAAAAGGCAATATTTATTATTCATAAATTCACTAAATAAAAGTGGCGCTTATATAAGTACCAAATTAAAACTAGTTTAAGCATATTATAACTAATATAAATAGATTACGATCAAAATCTTCAAAGATCTACTTTGCCATAAGTTGTAATTAGTTAATATAAATAAATTCAAAAGATGAAATCTTTAAAGTTGTAATTTGCTTTTAAATTGTAAATTAATAAAGCTTACCTCTAATATTTTGATTCGTTAAAATTTCAAAATTATGGTTATATAAATTAGTTTTTTTAATATTTATTTAAAAATATTTTTAGTTCAACTTGTGTTATTTATTATAAGTTTTACATGCAAAAAAAAATACCTGTATCACAGGAAAATACATGCAAAATAAAATACCCGTATCACAGGAAAAATACATGGACCAGCACACTATGCTACATGCTGCCCGTAGTTGCATTCATCGGTGAGGCAACGCATGGATCATCATTCAGAAAATTCACAGCCTCTAAAAACAGTCATGACTTAGCGCGTGCATTATCATCCAGAAAATTCACAAGGGAAGATATTTTCCATCACTCTGTGCATGTTGCAGAAAATTCAGAAGGGGCGATATTTCCATCGCTCAGTGCAAGTGCATGTATCAGAAACCTCAAAGCGGACGATATTTTCCATCACTATGTGCATGTTACAGAAAATTCACATGGGGCGATATTTCCATCACTCAGTGCATGTATCAGAAACGTCACAGCGCACAATATTTTCTCCGGACAGCGTAACAACATTGAGGAAGGACATCACACCAAAACGTTTGGAGGCAGAGAGCTATTCTCAGTGTTTTTATGGTTGGAAAAGTAGAGAGGAGAAACACAATAATACGGTTTATGGTCCTTCTTTATTGATCGTACACAAACTTGATTCAACCTAATTACAATGAATCGGCTGAGAGGTATTTAAACTTAAATTTTTTCTTAATAACTACTGGTTTAAAATAACTTGACATGTACACACTTACTAAATTCAACATTTCCACATATAAAGTGAACTCAAATTGCGAATATTGGACTCGACTTAACTCACGCTGATTCAACTCAATTTGGACTCTAAATCTAGACTGCACTCCATGCTGGAGTAATTATTATTTCCTGACTCCACTAAATTCAGACTCCAAATCTAGACTGCACTCCATGGTGGAGTAATTATTATTTCCTGGCTCAACTCAAGTCAGAGTCTAAATCTAGACTGCACTCCATGTTGTAGTAATTATTATTTCCAAGTGTCTCCCTTAATTACAACCGTATCACTCAACATAACTCAAACATTACTCAACATTACTTAACTATGTCTGTTAGGGTTACAATAGAAATTGACTCAATTATCACTCAAAATCTAGACTGCACTCCATGGGAGAGTAATTATTATTTCCAACACTCTTCTTAATTACCGCTTTATGACTCAACATGACTTCAGTATGCATGTTACGCTAAATTGATTCAATTATCGCTCAAACATCTATGTTGATCTATGTCTCAGCTAGGCTTACAATGATTCAAAACTTTGACAATTTTGCATTTTATTTTTTTCTTGCTTTCACATTCAATACCCTCTGCTTCATTCTTAGTTGAGCTTTCTTGTTGTAAACTCCATATTTCTTAGTTGAGATTTCTTGTAGTAGACTCCATATTTCTTTACCTGTTACTGCAGCGATTGTTCTTTGACTTTTCTTAAATTTACACTTAAACACAATATGACAAACGCAAACTTGTTCTCCTCAATCTGGAAATAAATCATCAACTATCACATTAATAATTAAATAAATACTAACTTGCAAATTAACTGGCTTAAATTGCATTTTAATGTGAATCAAGCTTGATATGATTTGAATTCTGAATAGGTTTAAATAAAAAATTAAATAGAATACTAACTTGCAAATGAATAGGTTTAAATTGCAATTCAATGTGAAGCAAGCTTGATATAATTTGAATTTCAATTGCAAGATGACAATAGCTATTGGCTAAAAACAATTTTTAAATATATCCCGCTAACAAGGAGGAATCACTAGAAAACATGTTTTTATTATAACGAAAAATAAAATACATGAACAAATAACTTGATTTGCCGATTTGGAGAAACCTATGAAAGTGCCATAGGCATCTGAGTGCCCTCCGCTTAAGTAAGGTACATTTTCGATAAGCGTAGATTTTCACTAAAATTATGTTAGATTTCAAAAGATAAGTAAGTAATAAGTGAAATAATATGGGTGAATTATAATTATGGGTAATAAGTGGATGGTAGAAATTTTTTTCATAGAATATTTTTAGTAATTCAAATAAGTTTTGAGATTTATTTTTAAAGTAGTTATGTTTTTTTGTTTTTTTAATTAAATTTATTAATAAAAAATATCATATGAACAAGTCTTATATGAAATGAGCTATGGAATTTTGTCTATCTGATATTGATATGCTATGATATGAGCCTATAATATTATAACAAAACCTATTTATAAAGTGAGTTTGGCTTAATTTTTAAGGTTAAAAATTATGTTATATGTTTTTTTAAATGTATATAAGTCTTATATAAACCATAGAATTAAAGTTCAAATCTCCCATAGAGAATTTGTATGGTAATTTATACTTATATTAATTAAGTATGAAAACATAAATAAAATTATACTTTAGTTAATTCATTTGATTTTTTAAATCTTAGGAATATATGATTAAATAAGTGTTTTTAGGTTTATAGGAATTTATTTGGTCATCTAATTTATAAAGTGCTAATTTTATTATAATTTTATAATTATATGAATTGAATATAAAAATATAAAGATAGATTGAAAGATACAAAATAGTTAACATTTAATTTCCATGTTTTAAAATAAAGGAGATAGGAAATATAAAGCACAGTCAACTTATAAATGAAATGGTCTTTTTCATGATGTTTTTTTTCTGGTTAATTTTAATCAAAATTGGACAAAGATTTTTTACAGTTTGAGTTTAAATTGTTTAATCTGCATAATTCAAGTGACCCACTGGTTTTCAAGGAAAAAAATCTTGAAATTGTATTGCCTTATCTTGGTGAATTCTTCTTGTGATTTTGTCTATAAATTAGACTACACCATAAATATATCAATTTTCATTTATAAATATAAAATAAAAAAATTCAATATTAATAAAGTTTAGGCTTTTGCGGTATATCTAGTTTTAAGAAAAACTTTTTTTGCAATAATCATCTGACATCACATCAATAAACATTTGTTTAGAACCAACTCATCCTCAGAACAAGATGAAGAATGAGATCATGAAAACAAGATAAATAAAAAGACAAATCTTTACAATTGTACTAAAGAAATACCTACTTTTAACTTGGTCAAAAAAAATTAATTTAAATAACTAAGTTAAAAACTAAAAAAACAAAACAAGTAAAAAAATAAATTTAAAAACTTAATAAAAATATTAGCTATAAAATTTCCATAACCCTAAATAAAAATAAAAATTCAATTTAAAGAAATATTAAAAATTAAAATGAAAACTTAAATAAAAAATTAACTATAAAGTTTCGATTACAATCAGTCAAATCAGAAGTTCTTCTATACATTCTGCACGAAATCTGAAATTCAACGATCCATTCTGGTCGAACTCAGAATTAGACTGGAGCACTTTTCATCGCGAGATTTCCGAATTTTTAACACTTAGAAAACCTCCGTTCTCTCGCTGGTTTCGTAGATGTTCTCATTTGTCTAACAGCACTGTGCAGGTCTGCAAAAGAAAGAATAAAACGTACGTTAAAATTCAGTTTAACGAGTGCCAACGTTAACAACAGTCATGGGTACTTCTTGTAAAGC
Source organism: Pinus tabuliformis (assembly GCA_031772625.1). NCBI lineage: Eukaryota > Viridiplantae > Streptophyta > Pinopsida > Pinales > Pinaceae > Pinus > Pinus tabuliformis. Next base: position 1,394,107,498 of record CM062818.1, on the reverse strand, counting down.
ACAGCAAAAAAATATACTTCAAAAATAAAATTACATTGCTAATCTCCATTGCGTTCACTCTGGTCTCACACCTTTCTTCCATCTCGATTATAGAGAAAGTCAAATTATGCGTTTCATGCATCCTGGAAGGGGAAGAACTGGCATCATCATGGGGTTCAAACATATGATATATTACCAGCATCCCATTTATGGACATGAAGTGTGAATTATCAGCGTTTTTGTGAAAGCTCTCATCAAGCCCTTGTACTGTAACCCAGGCATCATCTTGTGGATCATAAGCCCGGATACTGAGATTGAGACTGATGTCATTCTGGTTATGCTCACTGGATGCTTTTCACAGCAGCTGCTGTGGATGTGTGCCACCAGTGGCAAATCAAATTGTATGAAAGCGGAGAGCAAGACAGGGAAAGCTATTCCCTGTAGGACCTCGTATGAATATTTTGTTACCAAAAACAACAGCGCCTGTTACAGACAAAGAAAGATCACTGTTGAGAGCATCTGTCAAGAATCGAGATTGGGGAATGGGCGTCCAGAGCTCAGTGGAAGGCTCGTACACTTCAGCCCAAGGACTGTTTCCTGGACTAGTACTGCACCCTCCAAACACAAACTTTTCCTCCAACTGTGGCAGCAAGAGCCCCTTTCCTAAGAACAATGGTGTGAGTTACAAGAAACCAATTGTAATTGATGGGGTCAAACATGTGCACAACATTAGAGACCGATCCCTGGCTCTCACCACCAATGACAGAGTTTTTTATTCAACACAACATTAGATTCTGCAAAGGCGTTCACAGGATGACGAGGGACAAGCACACAGTTCTGGTTTTCTATGTCAAAAGCATAGAACGATTGGCCCAGCCAATCGTCGCCACTAAGACTTGCATAAACCCAATAAGTGGAACCGTCATACATCTGCACTAAATATTCCTGGTTCACCATGAATCCTCTGGCATCCAAGAGATCGATTTTGTCTGTCCAGAGAGAATAAATCAAAATTACTGGATGTACGACTGGTTGTATGATCTTGATCGGTTCCTTCATTTTCTGTGCCTGCCTGGTCTTGAACTCGACCTGTGTCATCTTGCTGATAAATAACAAGATTTCCTCAGCTTCCGAGGAGGCAGGAGCTGCAGCTTCCCATAATTCTAAGTTGGCTTATGATCTGCACATGCATACAACAGACTTATAACACTTACTCTATTATTGCCGACGCAACAGTATGTCCTGGGGAAAGAACTGATCTCTCCTACCATTTTGTTTTCTCAGTTTTTAATGCTGCATGTCACCGAAGATTATTTTTGGAATGTAATCTCGTCTGTAGTAGTCGAAGATTATCTTTGAAATGTTAATCTCGTGTGAACCAGTAGTTCAAGATACTTGTCTGCCTAAATTGATGTGCATGTCCTCCACAAATATGGTCATTTTATTTATAAATACCTTAAAAAAAAATGTTTATATACATGGTGTGATTTCTAAACCATATCTTTTTGGCGTTGTCTAACTATAATTATGGGTGAAAATGTGATATTTAGTAATTTAAGATGATTAAATGGATTAGGCATTACACAATAAATTTTAATAGGATTGAGTATAAGTGCATAAATCACACAAATGTGTAATTATATCCAGAAGATTTGGGAAAAATTAACTAGAAAGAAATTAAGGTTAAATAGATTTTTCAAGGCGTTGAATCATTTATGTAACCAAAAACATATTTTAAATAACTATCCACAATTATATTTTAGAGACGGGCTTTAAAATAGATAAACAACACCTAACGCTATTTAATTGTGCCAACGATTTTACATTTTGGCACTTTTTTTTAGGAATCCAACCATATAATTGTCCCTGACATTATGATCTTTGGTTATTCAAAATGTGTTTTTGATGGCATAAATGAATTTAATAACATAAAAAGTCCCTTAAATGCTTAGATTGTCAGAATTACACAACTCAAACTTATCATATATGAAGAATTTTGTTAAATATTAAATCTAAATTTAGTAATTTAGTAATTTTCATTATTTAAAATAAGAAATTGTATGGCTAGTTAGATTTAATAATCTAAAAGGGATCAGAGGAGGGGGTGGGGAATTCTATGGCCTCAAGGAAAACAAAGTTGCAGAGTATTCATAGGGCTCAAAATGCATGAAAATCAACCAAGCTAAAGCTCATGTCATTCAGTTAGTCAAAGAAAATTAAGTAGCTTCTCTCACTGTATATGGAAAAGATTTGGGAAAAACTAATTAGAAAATATGCTAAAAAAACCAGGGCTAGATAGATTTTTCAAGGGGTTGAATCATTTATGTAACCAAAAACACATTTTAAATAATCATCCACAATTACATTTTAGAGATGGCCCTTAGAATAGATAAACAACACCTAACGCTATTTAATTGTGCCAACTATTTTACATTTTGGCAATTTTTTTTAGGAATCCAACCATATAATTGTCCCTGACGTTATGATCTTTGGTTATTCAAAATATGTTTTTGATGGCATAAATGAATTCAATAACATAAAAAGTCCCTTAAATGCTTAGATTGTCACAATTACACAACTCAAACTTATCACATATGAAGAATTTTGTTAAATATTAAATCTAAATTTAGTAATTTAGTAATTTTCATTATTTAAAATAAGAAATTATATGGCTAGTTAGATTTAATAATCTAAAAGGGATCGGAGGAGGGGGTGGTGGATTCTATGGCCTCAAGGAAAACAAAGTTGTAGAGTATTCATAGGGCTCAAAATGCATGAAAATCAACCAAGCTAAAGCTCATGCCATTCAGTTAGTCAAAGAAAATTAAGCAGCTTCTCTCACTGTTTTGGGAGATTCTCTCATCCTTATTCAACATTAGTTGAAGGGCTCCTCTCAAACGGACAAAACACTAGAAATTTTTATGAAAATAATTGGAAACGCAGTGGAAGGATTCTCTTAAATAGCATATTTACATGTTCTCTGTGATCTCAATAAAGATGTAGACTTATGTGCTAATGAAGAGTACAAATTAAGATTGGGGGATTTAAAAATCAGTGGTCGAATCAGGCCCTCTCATATCTCTTACAACAAATAGATTTGCATTGCACAGTTATGAAGGATTGCATTATCTATTAATAATACTATGGGATGTAAATTTTATTTTTTGGTGGGTCAATTTTCTAAGGCATATATCTACAAAACCTGGTTTTTTGTTGTTTGAATTTAGAATTGGTCCCAAAAAGTTTGTAGTTTTTTTTGTAAAAGGACCAGGAAAAAAATTGAAAATATAGTTATGTATTATCTAATCTATTGGCTACAAATATAAAAAAAATATATATATATATATATATATTCTTACTATAAATAATTTATCCAATAAAATTAATGGTTTTCAAATTATTTCTTTATTTCAAAATTTGTGTGGTGTATTTGTAATGCTCTATTTTAACATTACAAATTCTCAATATTACACGAATTTAAATGGTTGAGAAATTAAATAACACATAATTATTGGAATGACTATGAACATTTCTCACATTTAATTTATATAATTATACCAGTAATAAATTTACAAAATAAATCACTTAACATAGTTTTGTACCATTGTTATTTATATTGTTATTTATATGAGTGTGTTATGAACATTTCTCACATTTAATTTATATAATTATAATGAATCGCTTAACATAGTTCTATACCATTGTTATTTATTTTATATTAATGTGTTAGGAAGAGTATCTCTCGTGGTTGTGTCATCATCATGTCTCTCATGGTTACGTCTTATCCTGTCTCTCGTCGTTACGTCTTACGTTGGACACTACTATTGTATTGGAGTATGTACATGGCCTAGTGGACTCAAACAAATAACTTGAGATGGTATATATGAAAGGAGGTACATACATGGTATTGTGGATCAAGGACGTTGTAAAATCTGCGTATTTTTAACGATAAATTAGGATTTTTTTTCCAGAAATTTCAATATTGTATCTTTCATTTATAGGAGGTTAATTTATGCTACGGATAACACCTCTTAATAATTTAAAAAGATTATTTTTTGTTTAATCTATGAAGATTTAAATTTTTATTTTATAGTTTACATAATACTTTATAATATCGAAATCACTAGGGCATTTCAAAAAGACTCAGGAGAACATGATTTAGTTAACTAGGCCAAATATTATAATGTTTTAGGAGACTATGAGCTCTGGTGACAAATTGGCATCCTTTCTTTCTTCTTTTTTAGTTCAATAGAATTTATGTTCTTAGGACACTCGAGGCATGTTGGGCGGTCTCTTGTTGGGGTGGGGACTAGGAATACAGGCTCACAATACACAATGGACTCAAGCAAGTTTAGTATTTGAGGGTTATGCCCATCAGGAGTAGCAAGATTTTTCCTTGATTAATGTTTATGGACTATATGAGAACTGACTTTTTTTTGGAAACAGATTCATGTCATGGGGTTACGGCACAAACCCCTATATAGAGTAAGGGGGATTTAAATATGATCATGTATGATAGGGAGAGATGGGGGTACAACTCAAGGGAAAACCAACTAGCTCCCTTCTTCAACCATTTGTTCAAGGACTCCTAATTGGTTGGTATCGATCCACTCCAATAAGGAAAACTTAGACAAATAAGCGAGTTGGAAATGAAGGAATATATAAGAGACTAAACTAGTTCATGGTGGTGGAGAATCTATTGACAACTTTCGATTATTACTGAAGTTGGATCGAGGACTCTTTAGTGGGCCTTTCAGACCATTCCCCTATCTACCTTCAGTTGGGGAAGCTGACGAAAAAGAAAATATTTTCATTTCAAGTTCAAATGACATTGGCTAGAGGATAACAACTTCACAAAACTAGTATACTCTACTTCGAAGCCCATTGACCTAGTTGGCCATGAATTAGTTTTGTCACAATTTTTGAATTCTTTTCATCTCCTCAAACAAGCAATCAAAATTTGGGACACACAGAAAAAGGAGAGGCAACACCAAGGGTTTAACTCCTTAGAATCTGAAATCTCATATTTGAGTAGGTGTAGCGACTGATCATTACTCTCAAAATGAGAGCCCCTAAAACTAAGGAGTTGGCGATTTTAAAGGAAATATTACTAAATGTTGAGGAGGGGAAATGGAGGCTCAGAAGCAAAGCTATATGGTTGGCCCAAGGGGATAGAAAAACAAAAAAATTCCACAAATTTCTTGAAAATTGTCAAGTGATGAACATGATCTAGGACTTAGATAGCACGAATGGTACAACTATCTCCACTCAAGAGTATCTGAGCAAGCAAGGCTACCAATTCTTTCATGATCTCTTTCAGGAAATAGAGGTTCAGACACTTGAAGTGCATAGGAAATTCATTCGGCACGTCCTAAGGATGTTTGTGGATGAATCCAATCAATATTATTTGAACCAATTACACAAAAGGAAGTATTGGGAGTCCTATGCAAGGCCAAGAAAGATAAGATTATGGGGTGTAGCAGCTAGATAGTGGAGTTTTACCTAACGTTCTTTGGTCTTCTAGCAGAGGATCTAGTTCGGGCCTTAGAGGAGATTCAAGTTACATGTCAAATTTCAGGAGTGTTAAGCATAATAATTATATCCCTCATCCCAAAAAACTTAAAAACAACTTCATTCTTAGAGTTTCAACCAATCTCACTATGTAATTTCCTTGATAATATTAACACCAAAATCTTGGTAGAAACATTGAAGGATGACTTATCCCAAGGAATTTTACAATAACAATTTGGGTTCCTTTTTAATCACCAAATACTAGATTCTATAAGAACAAAACACAAGGGCCTACATAGTATGAAAACAAAGATAATTTTGGGGTTGGTCTTAAAGTTGGATCTAGCGGAAGTGTATGACTGAGTAAATTGGATTTTCCTACATCTAGTTTTGCTACAAACTAGACTTTCTTTGGAAGTGACAAACTAGATTATGGCTTACCTCACCTCATACAACTTTGAGGTCAGTAATTATTGAACCTATTAATTTGTTCAAGGATATGCATGGAGTTAGACAAGGTTGTTTGCTCTAATATTTCATGTTCCTTCTGATTGCAAAGGCTTTGACTATTCCATTAAACGAAAGCAAAGACGAGAAATAAACTAAAAGGTATTCATATCAAAACTCTTGTCAAATTACTTCAACTATTGTTTGTGGATGACATACTCATTCTAGGTCATGTCTCTTGGGAGGAGTGAAGTGTTATAAGTGATATCCTTAAGTTGTTGTGTGAATCTTGAGGGATGGAAATCAGCAATACCAAATCCTTTATTTTCTACAATGGCATTTATGATCATCTTTTACAGGACTTCAAAACTTTTTACTCTTTTAGTTTTCCCATTTGGATTTAGGTTTTAAATATTTGGGTTATCACTTGAAAACTAACAATTATATATTTGTAGACTAGAATTGGTTAAACAAGGTAGATGACATGATTTCCAACTGGTGCAATAGGTGGCTCACCTTGGGTGGTCAAATAATCCTAGTCAACTCTATTTTCGAAAGAATTTCAGTATGTTCGATGTTAATGGCTAAGGTTCCCAAAATGAATCTTTAAAAAATAAAAAAAAATTGTGCTTCTCCTTCATGTGGAAGGGTAGCAGTGGATCATGGTTTCATCTTGCAAGTTGGAAAACATTGAACAAATTGAAGAAGGGGGGTGGTTGAGGATTCCATATATATTCTCCTTTTCAAAATCCCTTGTGCCCAAAAGCCTTTAGAGGTGTATGTTCAACTCGAGCCTCTAGGGTTTCCTTACGAGAGAAAAGTACTAGAAAAATCAAGTGGCGTTGGATTTGTTAAGGTTAAACAACAAGAAAGGATAGGAGGGATCAAATTTATGGCAATATTTGATGGCCACATACCCCTTAGTCAGAAAACAAGTGGAATGGGCAGGTTGGCGATGGCTAAAATATCATCCTCATTTATGATCCTTGGATCTTAAGGGATGAAGTTTCACGTCCATCCTTAAATCTAACACTGCCCCTCAAATTTAAGTTCTTAATATCCTGGTTGACCTTGCTTTCCGAGATGTATCTAGAAGTAGACAATAGAATTTGTTCTCAACACAAGACTTGGGCCTCTCTTGGAGGCTAACTAATGAATGGGACGACATCGCATGATCCTTAGCTCTGAATGGCGTCACATGGAAGTGGTGTGCAAACAAGCTAGTGTGGGCTCGTAATAAATAAAATGGCTCGGTAATAGGCTATAGCCAAATTGTCCTATGAGGCACAAGAGAAATTTTTGACAGTGTTGGACCTGCCAACATGTCATGGGATCTCCCTGGTAAGAAGTCGCAAATAGACCTCATACTGTTTGGAGCAGGAATCCCAACAGTGGGTAATAAATCTATGCCTTGACTGCAATAGCGTGCATAGGTAAGCTTGATCCAGATTTAAACAGGAATGCAACAAATTACAGATATAACCATAAATACAAAGATGCAGTAGAAATAACACTTCATTTCATTAATACCAAATACTGAAATATGCTTACAAATAGAATGGAAATAAGACTAACTCTGGCGATGGTAACTTATCTCTGAGAAGAGATGTGGCGGCTACATGCCTCTAAACTATGTTAAAATGAGGCTCAAAGGCCTATTTATTATTGAGAAACAATGGAAAACCCTAAACATCCAAAAACCTAACCCTAGGAGATGAAGCGCCAAACTATGGGCCTCGTTTGGATAAATTGGTACATTAACTTCCCGAGGTCGTAACTTTGGCATATGATCTTTGTTTGATGCACACAATACCTTGTTAGAAAGATCTATCTGAGGACTACAACTTTTGAATGACCAGCATCAATCAATTTACTATGACGGTCGCGATTTTCCCAAAAATGGTCGTTTAGGGCCTCAAAACGGCTTCGGAAGTTCGGGACTCGAAAAACTGCCAAAAATAGTTAATTGTGTTACAAATAAGGAAACTGAAAAACTGAAAGAAATAATGGTGGGGGTCCAAGTGGAATATGTGGGTGACCACCAATATCCACCTGGATCATTCCTCCCCCCTTAGGAATCGATGATCCCCATTGCATTGAGTTCCTCCATGAGATGAGGAAACTTCTGCTGAACTTGGTCCCTGGTGAGCCATTTGCCCTGGTGAAGGAGTTGGCCTTCTTTGACAACTCAATATAGTTGGATCCTTTGCTGTCGAGTGTTCTTGATCTACTTATTCATGATCCTATAAGTTGTGGCTTATTCCATGCAATCTATATTTAACTCTATAGGTGTGAGATGTTCTACAATGTCTGATGTGTCTAGCAATGGTGGGAATTATGGGTGAAGGCGGTCCACATTGAACATTGGGCGCAGGCCAATGAATGGGGGAATGCTGAGCTCAAATGCATTGTCTCCCACAGCCTTGGTAATGGTGTAAGGACCATATCGGAGTGGTCTGAGTTTTTGATAGGCTCCATAAGGCGTTCCTTCTGCAAATGCAACCAAACTTTGTCGCCCACCTAAAACTTGTGCGGCACCCGATGTTGATTATGTCGTTGCTTGTACATGGCATTTGATTTCTCTAGAATGTTGTGGACCTATTGGCAGATATGTTGGATGCACTCAATGAAGTTGTTTGCCTTATCGTATTTGGACTGGACATGAGCCGAATCTACTTGAGTAACTGCAAATGGTATGGCCACATCAATGGGACAAAGTGGTTGGAATCCCAAGCCCACCTGAAAAGGGTTGTGGCCAGTCGAGTTATGGAGAGCCCAGTTATAACTTTGTTGGACATAGGGGAGGCTCTCATCCCATGTGTGTGGATTCTTTGAGTTGTACATGTGAAAAATGTGTACGATCATCCTATTGATGACCTTTGTATGGCCATCGGTTTGGGGATGGAAAGTTGTGGACTTAGTGAGCTTGGTGTCCAGCATCGACCAGAGACTGGACCAAAATGTACTAAGGAACATTCTATCCCGATCTGATATGATAGACTGTGGGATCCCAAAGTGTACCCAAACTCGTTCAAAGAAGAGTTTAACAGTGGCTTCTACTGTGATATTCTTCTTGCAGGCTGCCATAATGGCCATCTTCGAGAATCTATCGATGACCACAAAAACACATTTGTTGTCATGCTTAGTAGAAGAAAGTCCCAACATATAATCCATGGAGATGGATTCCCAAGGTCAACTAGGAGTAGGCAGTGGAGCATAGAGGCTTTGCTTCTTGATGGTCGGTTTGGTAATAGCACAGATAGTGCAGGATCTAATATACTTCCTGACATCCTGTCGAAGATTTGACCAATAGAAATACTTTTGTAGTAATGCCACCGTTTTCTCGACCCTGAAATACTTAGCGGCCTGATTGTAGTGCGCTTCCCAAATCATCTTGGCACACTCACTTGAAGGAACACAAAGGTTTCCCATGTGGCATAACAGGGCATCCTGGAGGTGAAAATCTGGAACTTGCTGACCCTCCAAGAACGTCTAGTATGTGTGGCTGAATTCTGGGTCACTTTTGTAGAGAAGTGGCCAATCAAAAGTCTCGTGCCCACAAGAGTTGAGCACAGTGGTTAACGCCATGATCTGTGGGTGGATGAGAAATTATGTAACATTATTGGTGTTGCCCCTCTTATACTTGATAGTCAAATGGAACTGTTGCGAGTATGTGGATCACTTATGATGGTGATCATTCTGCAACTTCCCTTACATCTGTATGAACTCTAGGGGTCGGTGGTCTGTGTGGATGACCGTTTCCTTCCCTAAAATGTAATTCTTCCATTGTCTGCATGCTTGCACAATGGAATACATCTCTTTTTCATAAGTGGGTGAAAGTGTCTCACTGTGATATGCCACTAGATGCCCCTGTTGAGTAAGGACTGCCCTAATAGCATAGTGAGGAGCATCTGTCTCGATCTCAAATGGTTGTTCAAGTTTGTTAGTGTGATCACTGATGCAGAGCAGAGGTGATGTTTCAACTCTGCGAATGCCTTTTGTTGAAATTCAGAACAAATTAATTTTTCTTTCGCTCCTCCCTAAGTGACTTGACTCAAGGGCCAAGTGATATGAGAGAATCCCAATACGAACCTGCGATAGAAATTGGAAAGACCCAGAAAGTTGCGAAGCTCTATCAAAGTGGTTGGGGTTGGACAATCCCAAATGACTTGGATCTTGGTTGGATCCACGTGCACCCCCATTTCATCAATAATGTATCCCACATACTAAACCTGGGTCATGCAAAAAGTGCATTTCTCCAAATTGGCACACATCTTGTGTTGTCGCAGTGTTTGGAGAACCTATTGGATGTGGTGGAGGTGTTCTTCCCAACTCTAGCTGAAGATCATGATTGCATCCAAGTATACCACTACAAATGAGTTGGTGAATGGCCGCAAGATGTCATCCATCAGCCTCATGAAGGTTGCAGGAGCATTTTTCAACCCGAGAGCCATAACCAACCATTCAAAAAGGCCCTCCTTGGCTTTGAAAGCAGTCTTCCACACATCGGAGGGTTCGATTGGTACGTGGTGATATCCAGACTTCAAGTCAATCTTGCTGAAACATTTTGCCCCCTTGATTTGGTCCAGAAGGTCATAAAACCGTGGGATCAGGTACCTATTATGGAGAGTGATCTTGTTTAGTGCCCGATAGTCAATACAAAGTCTCCAAGTCTCATCCTTCTTCTATACCAGCATGATTGGGCTCCCACAGGGTAATGAACTCAGCTAGATGTGACCTTTCTATAGCAACTCTTGAATCTGCCTCTTGATTTTTTCGTTCTCCAGAACGAAGCGCCGATAGATTGGTCCATTGGACAATGGTGCACCTTGGGTCAGATCGATGGAGTGCTTAACCTAATAGTGCATAGGTACCCCTGTGAGGGAGGTGAAGATATCCTCGTACTCCTCCACGACCTTGTCCATCTGGTGTTGTCATGTAAAGGAGCCTTGTCTGGAGGTCATGGCCACTATCTTTTACTTTCCCTGAGGACGTATCATCGGGAAAACAAATTTCCCGGTCTAGAAATGAGCTTACTGCATCATTTTGTAGTAACCAAAGAGATTGCGGTAGGCGGTGCTACCTCCAGTATCCTGTACAACTTATTTCCCAAAGTAACAATAATAGTGCGAGGCCTTGACTCATACACAACATGTTAAAATTGGAAACTAGGGCCAAACTCCATGTGCATCATCTTATTCATGGCTGATAATATTTTTATTAGATTCCTCTCGTCGAGAGGTGTAGGATTGATCTAAAGATCATCCGATTCTGATAAGTATTTATGGAGATATGAATTTAATTTGATTATGGAATAATTATCAAGCCGACCAGCAACTCATGTAGGCTCAGAAGCCCAACAGTCGCATCTATTCAATCATCAACAGTTGTGTATAAATATAGGAGGGCTTTTCCTCATTTGGACTCACTCATATCATCACATCTCTCTCTCTCTCCTGGGTAGAAAAGAGGCTCTTCTCCTACTGCGCAGAAAGAGACTCTTCTCTCACATGTGTGGAAGGAAGATGCAGAGTTTAGGGCTGCAACTACAGATCCAAAGTTTGACCAGCGTTGACCATCAGTCTGCCTCTCAGAATTGCATTGTAGGTGAACTTGACTCTCTGTGGAAGGCCGCAATTTTTGGTGAAGGAATCAAGCCGATCCGACGGTCAGTTTGCATGATATCATCTTCCCTAGTTTGGCTAATCTAGGGTTTTCTACTACTGATGTAAATCAGATTTATGTACTATTTCTCTCTGCTAAATTATTGAAGATAAAGGAAGATTTGATCAAAGGGTTTCCCCACATTTGGGTTTGTCCCTGGCTAGCTGTCACATCTTGTGTCTCTTGTCTTGGCTTGTTTTCTGTCGATCATTTAATGTTCTATCTGCACTTTACTTTATGTACATGTGATTACTAATCTGTGGATAATAATAAGAAAGATAAGTAAACTGCTCTAAGCATATAACATACCATAACTTAACATGGTATCAGAGCTGAGGTGAAGATAAATCTCGAGCAAGAGCAAGAGTAATCACCGAAGAGAAGATTGGCAAGGCTATCCTAAAAGAACTATGGGGTCCTCAACACTCTTCCCTGTCGAAGACATGCTCCGTGAGAAAGCTGACTATCACAGATGGAAGATGTCTCTCGATCTAACCTTAAAAGATCAAGGAGTTTTGGACCATGTGAGAGGCAATATTGTTGAGCCTCCATCAAGTGCACCCACTGCTGCTAGGAACAAATGGAAAACCAGCGAAGTCAAAACAAAGAAGATCATCCGGGACTCTATCGACAAGCGCTTGGTGGCCTACATCTCTGACCTGAACACCTCCAAGGAAATCTACGATAGACTGGTGAGTTTATTTAAAGTCAATGATGCAAATCAAGTCTTGTTTCTTAGAAATAAGCTTAAGGAAATTAAGAAGGGCAAAGATAAGAGTATGCGAGCATACTTCTTAAGAATCACCAAGATCAGGAATGATCTCCTATCTATTGGGGAGATTATTACTGATAGGGAAATGGCACTCACGACTCTTGGAGGATTACCATCCAAATGGTACATGTTCAGGACTACTCTTCTGAACAATAATGTAATTCCTGGTTTCGAGGAATTAATGGCTAGATGCATTCAAGAAGAAACAAGGGTAGAAGAGCAAGAAATGCCCATGCCTAAAGGTCCTCCTGCTACCTTTTCTTCTCATGCTAAGAAAATAAATAATTCTGGGACTAAATCAGAAAGAAAGGCTGGACCTAAGGGTGGAAGAAGAGTACGATGTTACATTTGTGATAAAGCAGGTCACTATGCAAGGGAGTGCCCTGATAGAAGGGACTCACACCAGGTTGATGATAAAAATCCCTCTCATGGCAATCAAAGGAATGGCAAATCTAATAGCAAAGGTAAAAGGAGTGCTAGAAATCAAGGAAGAGGACAACCATTCAAGAAGGCTAGAAATTCTAGGTATGAATCCAACACTATTGATAATAAGCAGGATGAATATTATCTACTAGCTGCTCTATCTACCTCTGCTCCTTTGGACTCAATGGGACTTTGGCTCATTGATAGTGGTGCCTCAAGGCACTTCACTGGTTACAAAGAAATTCTCCATAATCTGATAGAGAAAGAAACTAACCTAGAAATTATCCTTGGAGATAATATGAAATATCCCGTGAAAGGTGTAGGCAATGTCTCTCTTAAATTGAATCAAGGTAACACGATCCACTTATAGGATGTATTATATGTACTTGACCTCAAAAAGAACCTGGTGTCCATCTCGGCAATGGAAGACAAAGGCTACAAGGTGACCTTCAGCGATGGCAAGGTACGTATATGGAAAAATGATGTTAAGGATGCTTTCACTCTTGGGTTTCGAGTTGATTCATTATATCAGGTTGGTGCAAGTCCGCTAGGTGTCATGTCTTGTGACACAACTCTTTAGTCCGAACTTTGGCATCGAAGGTTTGCCCACCTTCATTATAAATCTCTACCCAATGTAAGACAAATGGTAACAGGGATGCCCGAATTTCGAGTAGAGAAAGAAGGTGTATGTCTGGGATGTGTCGAAGGAAAGCTCAAAAGGGGACCATTCCCCTCGAGCCAAAGCAAGACCTCCGATATATTACAACTGGTTCACTCAGACATATCTGGTATGATGCCTGTGAACTCCTTGGGAGGATATTCATATTACCTTACTTTTATAGATGACTATTCTCAAAAGACTTGGATATACTTCTTGAAAAATAAGGATGAAGTGTTCTCTTGGTTTCGACACTTCAAAGCCTTGATCGAGAATCAAACTGAAAAGAAGATCAAGATCTTGAGGACTGATAATGGGACTGAATATGAATCTAACGAGTTTCATGACTTTTTTGAAGAGGTTGGCATCAAGAGGGAGAGTACTACACCATATACTCCTGAACAGAATGGTGTGGCAGAAAGGAAGAATCGTACGATTGTGGAAGTTGTCCGTGCCATGCTCCATGATCAAAGACTTCCGAAGCTTCTATGGGCCGAAGCTACAAACACCACTGTATATGTACAAAACTGATACCCTCATCAAGCATTGGGTTCCAAGACTCCTGAAGAAATGTTCACCGATAAGAAACCTGATGTATCCCATTTTAGAATTTTTGGAAGCCCTATATATTTTCATGTGCCGAAAGAGAAAAGGAATAAATTGGGTGCATCTAGAAAGAAAGGAATCTTCATGGGCTATGGTGAAAATACTAAGGGCTATAGAATCTATGTAGCCGGTCAAAGGGAATTTGTGATTAGTCATGATGTCACCTTTGACGAAGATATGACTCTCAGCAAGGTGGACAATCTTCCCACTTTGAGGAGCTCTCAAGAAGCTGACACCAAGGAACCGAAAGAAAAGGATGATGAAACAATTCTTGATGTGGAAGAACCCATGGATCCTATTGATCCACCTAAGCCTTCCTCTTCTAGGAAGAGGCCCTCTTGGCTTAGGGGGCTACTCGATGATGCTGAAGGACACACTGCACCCCGAGGAACCTTCCGTGAAAGTAAGAAACCCAACAGGTATCAGGGATACCTGACCATCATGAGCACAATCATACAAAATGAGCCTTCATCATTCTCAGATGTCGTCAAGCATCAAGTATGGAAGGATGCTATGACCAAAGAATATGAGTCTATTATGAAGAATGATGTCTGGGAAGTAGTTACCAGACCCCAGGACAAGACAGTTATCACTTCTAAATGGCTTTACAAGATAAAACATGCAGCAGATGGAAGTACGGAAAAATATAAGGTTCGTTTTGTCGCTTGTGGCTTCTCCCAGAAGGAAGGTATAGACTATGATGAGATATTTGCACTTGTTTCCAGATATACCACCATCCACTCGATCACAGCCCTTGCGGCTTCATAAGGATGAAACCTACATCAGATGGATGTCAAGATCACGTTCTTGCATGGTTCGATCAAAGAAGAGGTCTATGTGGAGCAACCCGAAGGATTTGAGATTTATGATCGAAAATCTCATGTATGCAGGTTGAAGAAGGCTCTCTATGGACGGAAGCAAGCACCCTGAGCATGGTATGAGAGGATCAGTAGCTACTTGATGAAGCTGGGATTCACTAGGAGTGAAGCCGATCCTAACCTCTACTTTAAGGTTGAAGATGAAAAACCTCTCATACTGGTGTTGTATGTGGATGACCTCTTTCTAATAGTGCAGACCCTCTCATTCACAAATGTAAGAGGGAGTTGACTTCTGAATTTGAAATGAAGGACTTAGGACTAATGCACTATTTCCTAGGACTTGAAGTCTGGTAGAAGCCAAGGGAAATTTTCCTATCTCAAGGAAAATATGTGGTGAAGATGTTGGAAAGATTCGGTATGTTAGACTGCAAGCTTGTAACTACCCCAATGGAGCTTGACTTCAAGAAGTTAAGCGGTAGTGCTGCTGGACCTATTTTACGAAATGCTACCGAATATCAGCAACTTGTCGGAGCATTAATGTTCTTAGTGAACTCCCACCCAGATATATGCTTTGAAGTCAACACATTAAGTCAACATATGGTTGAACCTCATCACATACATTGGATTGGTGCCAAGAATCTGTTAAGATATCTTCGTGGCACAATGACATATGGGCTAAGATACACTACTGGAGATGTGAGACTACTTGGATACACTGATGCTGATTGGGCAAGCAGTGTGGTGGATCATAAGAGCACTTCCCGGTTTTGTTTCTCCTTGGGATCTGCTTTGATATCCTGGATGAACAGGAAGCAGAAGTCGGTGGCTCTAAGCACCACCGAGTTAGAGTATATTGCTGCTAGCATGGCCTCCTGTGAGGCATTCTGGTTGCAAAAGCTCTTCAGTGAGCTGTTTGGATTTACATTGGATACCACCACGATCCTATGTGACAACTAGAGTGGGATTCGTTTGTCAAAGAATCCCGTATTTCATGATCGCTCCAAGCATATCAATGTCAGGTACCACTATATTCGAGATATGGTGCAGCAGGGAGCTATAAGGCTCCAACATATCGATACAAATGAACAGGTCGTCGACATTCTGACAAAGCCCCTAGGAAAGGTCAAATTTTTTACTTTTCGAGAACGACTTGGTGTCATTCAGAAACCCTCTTATGAGGGTCCTGTATGATGTATGGAGCTCTTGTAGCTCCGGGGGGGTGTGCGGGGTACTTCTTGGAGCGACATATGACCATAGGGTAAAAGAATCAAAACTTTCCCTATAACACCCCGTGGCGACTATGTAGCAGGATGATTAGTTCTCCTGTGAGGTCTGGATGATGTGTTCTCCATGACGACTATGTAGCAGGATGATTAGTTCTCTTGTGAGGTTTGGATGATGTGTTCTCCATGACGATTATGTAGCAAGATGATTAGTTCTCCTGTGAGGTCTAGATGATGTGTTCTCCATGATGATTATGTAGCAGGATGATTAGTTCTCCTGTGAGGTCTGGATGATGGGTTCTCCATGACAATTGTGTAGCAGGATGATTATTTCTCCTGTGATGACAGGATTGATTAGTTCTCCTGTCGAGGCATCCTACCCATGCAGTCTAGGACTCATGGGAAGTACCTCTCATCTGATTGATGAGCATGGAAATGAGGATAGGGACCATAGTAGTATCGATGGATGCATCGTTGTATCTACCATACTCCCTATGCTAGGATGACCTTCATTGATCTGGGATCAATGATACTGGTCTGGGACCAGTGGTAGGAGTTGTACCCACTATGACACTGACTTCGGGTCAGTTGAGGACTGGTCTAGGACTAGTGGTACACACTCTGAGACTGACTTTAAGTCAGTGGAGGATGGTATGATACATCCTTGATCATTTCTTCCTCTTCATAATTCAGACAAAGCAGAGCAGAGCAAAACAGAGCAGATTAGAACAGGGCAAGATGGAACAGAGCAGAGAAGGCAGAATAGAGCAGAGCAGAGTAGGGGTCAAGCTATACAAGGCAGTGCATTTAATGGATGAATAGTAGCGACTGACAGACGAATTGCAGATGGAGTTCTCCCTAGTTGAGAGGGAGTGTTAAAATTGGAAACTAGGGCCAAACTCCATGTGGGTCATCTTATTCATGGCTGATAATAAAATTATTAGATTCCTCTCGTCGAGAGGTGTAGGATTGATCTAAAGATCATCCTATTCCGATAAGTATTTATGGAGATATGAATTTATTTTGATTATGGAATAATTATCAAGCCGACTAGCAACTCATGTAGGCTCAGAAGCCCAACAGTCGCATTTATTCAATCATCAACAGTTGTGTATAAATACAGGAGCTATTTTCCTCATTTGGACTCACTCATCTCATCACATCTCTCTCTCTCTCCTACGAATAAAAGAGGCTCTTCTCCTACTGCGTAGAAAGAGACTCTTCTCTCGCACGTGTGGAAGGAAGACAGAGAATTTAGGGCTGCAACTATAGATCCAAAGTTTGACTAGCGTTGACCATCAGTCTGCCTCTTAGAACTGCATTGTAGGTGAACCTAACACTCTATGGAAGGCCACAGTTTTTGGTGAAGGAATCAAGTTGATCCAATGGTCGGTTTGCAAGATATTGTCTGCCCTAGTTTAGCTGATCTAGGGTTTGTTGTTGTTGATGTAAATCAGATTTATGTACTATTTCTCTCTGCTGAATTATTGAAGATAAAGGAACATTTGATCAAGGGTTTCCCCATATTGGGGTTTGTCCCTGGCTAGCTGCCACATCTTGTGTCTCTTGTCTTGGCTTGTTTTCTGTCGATCGTTTAATGTTCTATCTGCACTTTACTTTATGTACATGTGATTGCTAATCTATGGATAATAATAAGAAAGATAAGTAAACTGCTCTAAGCATAGAACATACCATAACTTAACACAACATGTCACTTCCACAAGTATGGTTGGCCTAATAATACATCAAAAACATCAAGGGGAGCAACGTCACATAATACCTCATCTGTGAAGGGCTTAATGTTGTATGGAAGGTGGCACTATTGGCTCACGCAAAGATCTCGTCCATGGTAAAGCCACCCGATGGTGTACGGTTGTGGGTGTGTTGTGGTCGATAAGCCCAGTCGCTTCACAACCTCTGCCGAAATGAGGTTCTTTTGACTCCCGCTGTTGACAATGAACTGTATTAGGGAACCCTTTACCCACATCTGGGAGTGGAAGAGGTGCTCCTCCTCCTATCGATCTTTGGGTTCCTCCTTCTAGATATTTGTGGTGGCAACGGTGGCATTGGGCTCTGCATCGATAATCTATTTCCTTTTGTCATTCCCCTTGTCAGTTTCTGACTTAGAGTCGGAACATGCATCTGATTATGAAGCCTTCATCTCAACCACTAGTGACTGCTTGGCCCGACACTCACTTATGTTGTTAGTGGAGATCTTATGGAACTCACACCATATTCATGTGTCCTTCTTCAGCTTTGCAGTGTTTTTCTATGCTTATGGCTTTGACGAGTTGTCCTAGGATGCCCCGCCTTGGCTTTGTCCTTTGTTCTACGTTTTGGGGGCACCTTTCCCTTGCTTCATATTCGCAGATCCAAAGTCTCACTTCTTCTGTTTAAACTTATGCTCAATCTTGAAGGCGTACCAGTACGTTGTGCCAAGCGAGGAGATGTCCAGGGACTCCATCTCGTCCTGGATGTACCTATGTAGGAAGTCACGGTACTTGAGTACCAAATGTTTCTCAGAATCATTGATACCCAACTTCGTGCGAAGGGTATGAAAAAAATTAGTAAACTCCGGCACATCTTGGTCCCTTCCCTGTCGTAGCGTTGTCCACTTTATGTATTTATCCTCATAGCTCCCGACATGGTAGTACTGCTCCTTGATGGAATCCCAGAATGAATTCCAAGTGGGTGCGACTGAAAACAGTGAGGTCATACTTTCATCTTTCTGCTCACAATGGGTGTCCCACCAGTCCTTGATGTAGGGGCCACCTTTGAGAAGAGAAAAAGTAATTTTTTCTCGACTGGAAAAGTCATGAATAGAAAATATACTTCTAGCATATTTAACTATTTATCTACGACATCTGCATCTATTTGGCCCTCAAATATGGAAATGTCAAAGTTTACTTGTACCTTAAAAGGATTGGAGCCTCCAGAGTGGCTATTGGATGTGGATGCGTCGTCGGTGGGCAACCGTTGAAGGATCTGGGCAAAGTTATATGTTGTATCTCCCAGAGACAACCTTGGATTGCTTCAATACTAGTGCCTGGGCACATCTAAAATGGTGTGTCTCAAATGATTCACAGGAAACTGGAGACAACACTTATGATATATCGATACATGTGTACATAGGAAATAGGTTGTTTCATTAATCCAAAGAAACAAAACATAGATTTGTGATAATTCTTCACTAGTTCAGATCTCATAAATAAGCATAAAAATAGTGGAGGCCAAGAGCTTCATGGTCTTACAGCTTAATAATATTTTGCAGAGTGGGTGAGAGAGGATAAGAGAGAAGAGTAATCCATCAGATAGAGCATAATTCTTCAAGACTCCTATATTCAACACACAGAGCTTGGGGCAGTAAGGATTTCTATACTTATTTGGATTACAAGCAGAAATAATGAATGAAGGGAGAACTGAAAGCTATGAATCATGTGCTGCAGATTTAAAGATCTTATCTCAATAGTCCTCACAGGCATATACATAAACAATGTTCAGACAAATGAATTTGTAAAACAGCTACAGGTATTTGTATTAACATATAGATACTAATGAATCTATGAGGGAGCTTGAAATACATCTAGCAACAATAATTACATGAATTCGAGGAAGAAGCATTATGATAAAATGAGTTAGACAAACGGGAACACATACGGTAATATTTTGAAGAGGAAATCACCATTGTTTCCTTAATATTCTGAAAAGATTTGTATTGCAAAGGAAATACAGTCTGAAATTATAACATGCAGTGTTTTCTCTAGAATTTTTGAACCTTTTCTATGTCTTGCATTCCTCTATTTATCTGGAGAGAGGAGAAAGAACATTTATTACACAAAATATCTAAGGTCCCTACTCAGTTTTCTGGTTGACTCGCTATATCAGTCCTAAATGGCTCTATGGCCCCAAAAATATTACAGAGTTGAATGCCTCCGAATTGGAGACACATTACAGTACAACATAGTAAATAACCACAAGGAAAAAATACACGAAGATCTCCTCGCCCATCTTGTGATCATCTCGATTTGCAGGAGTTGTTCTAGCTAAGGTATGGCCTCCTGCATTGTTTCATAGACCACTGTCTTTTCTGCCTTTACTCCATTTAGCGCTGACTCCCGAACCCATGTCTCAGTGATCTTCCTCTGAATCGACCCATCATGTGCCTTGAATGCACCACCTGCTCCTCTTAAAACAATAGTTGTCGTCCCATCACGCCCTTTAAACCTCTGTACTACACTTCCAGTGCCCTGACGCGGTGGTTGAGTTGCATTCCATGTGTAACAGCGCAGTCTCATAGGCGCGAGAACCAGCGGCTTAGCTCTCAGGCGCTAAGGCCTTCAGACCTGTGTTTGGGAGCCTTTTATTTTGTATCAAAAAATCCCAAATACGGTGCTTTACCAAGCTTTTCCCTTTTCCATAACGCGGGCCAATAGTCCGGACGAGAAATCTTTATAGACCAAGGCGTAATAATTTATCGTGTCCGGGGGAAAGTCCCACACATCATAATCAATTGTGCACTATTGTCTTAAGCATTTCCCTTTAGCGCTTGTAATCGTCAATAATCCGGACACAAGGCCCCTTTAGACCCTGCTTTAATCTTTTATTGCGTCTGAGGGGAGTTCCCGCATATCGCAATTGTTTATTTTCTGTTGCTTTAAGCTTATCCCTTTAGCCGCTTGCGATCACCGATAACCTGCTGACGTCATCACTTCCATGTATCACCTTGTGGGTAGTGCCACGTGGCACCCGGAAACAGCGCCATAGAATCCCTGAAAATCCTAAAAACGAGTGACACGTGTCCACCTGCAATATGCTGCCTGTAGTAACATACATTAGTGAAGCAATGCATCAATCATTTCACAAAATTCACAGCTTCTAAAAACTATCATAACTTAGTGCATGCATGCATTGTCATTCAGAAAATTCACAGGGACCATATTTTCCATATCTCGTGCATATTGCAGAAAATTCAGGAGGGACGATATTTTCCATCTCTATGCATATTGCAGAAAATTCACAAGGGACGATATTTTCCATCACTCAATGCATATCAGAAACCTGACAGGGGAGGATATTTTCTTTGGACAGAGCATAACAACATTGAGGAAGGTCGTCAAACCAAAACGTTCACAAGTAGAGAGCTATTTTCAGTGTCTTCAATGTTCTCCCCAATCTTGAGGTAAACCCTTCAACTATCAAATTAATAATTAAATAGAATATTAACTCGCAACTAATAATTAAATAGAATACCAGCTTGCAACTGAATTGATTAATTAAATTGCGTTTCAATGTGAAGCAAGCTTAACTTGATTTGAATTCTGAATTGGTTTAAATTGCATTTCAACGTCAAAGTATGCTTCCCATTATTTCAATTTTAGAAGAAAGAAAGAAAGAAAGAAATTATTTTAACGTCCACGAGGTTAAAGATAGCCTATGGGACAGATTGCTTCTTCATCTGGTTGATGTATTCGGCCCTTTTTTTGTGAAGCTTCACAATAAATGCTCCCGTCTTCTCGACAAACCCCTCGTTAAATAGATTATCCCAGGAGCTAGCTATCAACGTATCTGCATAACTTTCCCTGTCTCAGATAACAATCGTCTAAAAGCAATTTTTAAATATATCCGTGTACATAATGCATCGGTAGAAAACATGGTTTTATTATGAAATGAAGTACATAACCGGGTAACATGATTTGCTGACTTGGTGTAACCCTGACTTTTTGCATGGAATCAAATATATAGTCATAAAAATGTCTTTCTCCGTATTTCGGAAAAAAAATATGTTAGGATTAAAAATGCCTTTATATTTTTTTTGGAAGAAAATATTTGTTCGGATTCACAATGTGTTCTCAGAATGGAACTGTTTCATGATGTATTGCACCCTCCCAACACACAAACTTTTCCTCCAACTGTGGCAGCAAGGGCCCCTTTCCTAGGAACAATGGTGGGAGTTACAAGAAACCAATTATAGTTGATGGGGTCAAACATGTGCACGACATTAAACACAGATCCCTGGCTCTCCCCACCAATAACATAAAGCTTTTTATCCAATACTACTGTGGCAGACTCTGCAAAGGCGTTCACAGGCTGACGAGAGATAGGCACACAGTTCTGGTTTTCTATGTCAAAAGCATGGAACGATTGGCCCAGCCAATCGTCTCCATTAAAACTTGCATAAACCCAATAAGAGGAACTATCATACATCTGCAGTAAATATTCCTCGTTCACCATACCAGAGTAACTTTTGCACACCACCTGGTAGAGTGTGCCGTTTGAAGTCTGATCGTATTCTGAAATCATGGCTGCCGCCAGAGTACAGGCCGTCGCTCAAAGTGGTATCCAGTCGATTCCTTCCGAGTTCGTTCGGCCTGTTTAGGAGAGACCTGCTCTCGCAACATTTAACGAATTCGAGATACCACTCATAGACTCGTCTTCTTTACAAGTCGATGAACTTCGTGAGAAAACGGTGGCAGAAAATGGAAGGGCGACCCAGGAGTGGGGGATTTTCCAGGTGGTAAACCATGGAATACCCGATGAATTGGTCGAACGCTTGCAGGCTGGTGGCAGAGAGTTTTAAAAAGAGTCATGACTTAGTGCGTGCATTATCGTTCAGAAAATTCACCAAGGAACGATATTTTCCATCACTTTGTGCGTGTTACAGAAAATTCACAAGGGGCCATATATCCATCACTCAGCGCATGTGCATGTATCAGAAACCTCACAGCCGACGATATTTTTCATCACTATGTGCATGTTGCAGAAAATGCATGTTGCAGAAAATTCACAAGGGGCGATATTTCCATCACTCAGTGCATGTATCAGAAACCTCACAGTGCACGATATTTTCTCCGGACAGCATAACAACATTGAGTAAGGACATCAAACCAAAACGTCCTCCCCAATATTTTCTCAGTGTCTTCAATGTTCTCCCCAATCTTGAAGTAAATAATCAACTATCAAATTAATTATTAAAGAGAATACTAACTTGCAAATTGCATTTCAATGTGAAGCAAGCTTGATCTGATTTGAATTCTGAATAGGTTTAAATTGCAGTTCAATGGGAAGCATGCTTGATCTGATTTGAATTCTGAATAGGTTAAAATTGCATTTCAGGAAGCATGCTTGATCTGATTTGAATTCTGAATAGGTTAAAATTGCATTTCAATGGGAAGCATGCTAACAAGGATAAATCAGTAGAAAACATGTTTTTATTATAAAATAATAAAATACACGACCAGATAACTTGATTTGCTAATTTGGAGTAACTCATGAAAGTGCTATAGGCATGTAAGTGCCATCCGCATAAGGAGGGTACATTTTCGTAAACGAAGATTTTCAGTGAAATTATATTAGAATTAAAAAAAAAAAATAAGAAAGAAATAATGAGTGTGATTTGGTCTTTTTAAATGTAATTTAATTTATTAGTTGTTAAAATATTATTTTTAAAATTTTAATGGAAATATTAATTATTATTAGGCGGATGGTAGAGATTTAATTTTTATAAAATATTTTTAGTAATATATAAGTTTTGAGATTTATTTGTAAAGTAGTTATGTTTTTTTTGTTTTTGAAATTAAATTTATTAATAAAAAATAAATATGATGTGAATAAATCTCATATGAAATGAGTTACGGAATTTTGTCCATGTGATATTGATAAGCTATGATATTGGTCTATGGTATTGGAACAAAATCTAGTTATAAAATGAGGTTGCCTTAATTTCTATAGTTAAAAATTTTGTTATGTGTTTTTTTAATGTATATAAATATTATATAAATCATCAAATCTAAGTTCAAATCTTCGGTGGCTGATTTGTATGGTAATTTTAGTATGAAAGTGTAAATAAAATTAGAATTTAGTTAATTCTTATGATTTTTTAAATTTTAGGAATTTTAGATGTATAATTAAATAAGTGTTTTGATGGTTATAGGAAGTTATTTGTCATCTAATTTATTTATTTTGTAAGTTTGGTGGGACTATATCTTCATCATGTACAATATATACCCTATCTAAGTACAAAATTGAACTGATAACTTCACATCAAAAAGTATTAATTTATATGAAAGTGCTAATTTAATATAATTTTATTATTATTTATAATTTGTATAATAATTTTATAATTATATTAATTAAATATAAAAATAAATTTAAAAATACAAAATAAATAACATTTAATTTCCATTTTCAAAATAAAAGAGATGGGGAATATACGAGTAATTTTCATTTATAACTAAAGTAAAAACTAAATTAAAAACTTTAATAAAAATACTAGCCATGAAGTTTCCATAGCACTAAAATAATAAATAATAAATTTAAACCTTTAATAAAAATATTATCTATAAAGTTTCCATAACACTAAAATATATAAATCAATTCAATTTAAAGAAATATCAGTAAAAAAATAAATTGAAAACTTTAATAATAATAAAAATTAACTATAAAGTTTCGATTACAATCTAGTCAAATCAGAAATTCTTCAATCCTTTCTGCGAGAAATCTGAAATTCAACGATCCATTCTGGTCGAAATCAGAATAAGCCTGGAGCTCTTTCCATCGCGAGATTTCCGAATTTTTAACACTTCGAAAACTTCCGTCCTCTATGCTTCAAGCGCGCTGGTTTCGTCGATGTTCTCGTTTGTCTAACAGCACTGTGCAGGTCTGCAAAAAAAGAATAAATCGTACGTTAAGACTCAGTTTAACGAGCTAACAACAGTCATTGGTACTGCTTGTAAAGCACAACAAAGAAAAATACTTCAAAAAAAATTTACATTGCTAATCTCCATTGCTCGTGTATAGGAAACGAGCATCTCCACAAAAGATGGGCGTTCACGCTGGTCTCACACCTTTCATCCATCTCGATTATAGAGAAAGTCAAATTATGCGTTTCATGCATCCTGGAAGGGGAAGAACTGCCACCATCATGGGGCTCCAACATATGATATATTCCCAGCATCCCATTTATGGACATGAAGTGTGAATTATCAGCGTTTTTGTGAAAGCTCTCATCAAGCCCTTGTACTGTAACCCAGGCATCATCTTGTGGATCATAAGCCCTGATACTGAGATTGAGACGGATGTCATCCTGGTTATGCTCACTGTAACAAGTGACTAACATGTTTTTCACAACAGCTGCTGTGGATGTGTGCCACCAGTGGTGCATCAAATTGTATGAAAGCGGAGAGCAAGAAGAGGATATTATGTCGAAAGCTATTCCCTTTGTAGGACCTCGTATCAATATTTTGTTACCAAAAACAACAACGCCTGTTACAGACAGGGAAAGATCACTGTTGAGAGCATCTGTTAAGAATTGAGATTGGGGAATGGGCGTCCAGAGCTCAGTGGAAGGCTCGTACAATTCAGCCCAAGGACCGTTTCCTGGACTATTACTGCACCCTCCAAAAACATAAACTTTTCCTCCAATAGTGGCAGCAAGAGCCCCTTTCCTAGGAACAATGGTGGGAGTTACAAGAAACCAATTGTAATTGATGGGGTCAAACATATGCACAACATTAGAGACCGATCCCTGGCTCTCACCACCAATGACATAGAGTTTTTTATCCATGACTACTGTGGCAGACTCTGCGAAGGCGTTCACAGGATGACGAGGGAGAAGCACACAGTTCTGGTTTTCTATGTCAAAAGCATAGAACGATTGGCCCAGCCAATCGTCGCCATTAAAACTTGCATAAACCCAATAAGAGGAACCGTCATACATCTGCAGTAAATATTCTTCGTTCACCATGAATACTCTGGCTTCCAAGAGAGATCGATTTTGCCTGTCCAGATAGGATAAATCAAAATTACTGGATGTACGACTGGTTGTATGATCTTGATCGGCTCGTTGATTTTCAGTGCCTGCCTGTTCTTGTCCTCCAGCTGTCTCTTCTGGCTGATCATCAATAACAGCGTTTCTTCTGCTTCTGCGTGTGCAGGAGCTGCAGCTTCCCATAATTCTAACTTGGATTACGATCTGCACATGCATACAACAGATTTATAGCACTTCCTCTATTATTGCCGACGCAACAGTGTGTTATGGGGGAAGAACTGATCTCTCCTACCATTTTGTTTTCTCACTTTTTAATGCTGCATGCACACTGAAGATTAGTTTTGGAATGTAATCTTGCATGTACTAGTCCAAGAATATTTTTCAAATGTTAATCTCGTGTGAACCAGTAGTTCAAGATACTTGTCTGCCTAAATTGATGTGCATGTCCGCCAGAAATATGGTAATTTTATTTATAAATACCTTAAAAAAATAAAAATAAAAAATTGTTTATATATTGTGAGCTCTGAGTGATTTCTAACCCAGGTGTTTATATATGGTGAGCTCGGAGTGATTTCTAAACCTATAGTTTTGGCGTTGTCTAACTATCCCAAAATTTTTTCCTAATTCATCAGCGAAAATGTGATATTTAGTAATTTAAAATGATTAATTAGATTTCGTATTACACCATTCAAATTTGTGATAGTATTAGGGTAAGTGTGTAGATTATACAAATATCTGATTTTAATAAATTTTCTGATCTTCTAGGAAAAATTGATAAGAAAATATGTTTGGAAAAGTCAAGTTTTTAATAGATTTTTCAACCTATTGAATCTATTTATATAATCAATAATATATTTTAAATAACCACTTACAATTATATTTTAGAATTAGATCTGTCATATTTTAGAATTAGATCTTAGAATGGACAGAGAACACTTAGTATTATCTAATTGTTTTACATTTTGGCATTTTTTTAATAGGAAGTCAGCCATATAATTGTGACTAAAATTATGATCTTTGATTATTTAAAATGTGTTTTTGATGGCATAAATGAATTCAATCACATAAAAAGTCATTTAAATTCTTAGATTGTCAAAATTACACAACTCAAACTTATTTTATATGAAGAATTTAGTTAAATACTAAATTCAAATTTCATAATTAAGCAAAGGCGTCTATTTTGGAATAGGACTTCCAAAGTTTTCATTCTTTAAAATATGAAATTGTATGGATAGTAAGATGTAATAATCTAAGAGGGATGGCAGTGCGGAGGGGTGTTGTATGGCTTCAAGGAAGTCAAAGTTGTATGGCATTCATTGGGCTTAAAATGCATGAAAAAAAACCAACCTAAAGCTTATGCCATTAAGAAAATTAAGTAGCTCTCTCACGGTAAACCAAGCTAAAGCTTATGCCATTAAGAAAATTAAGTAGCTCTCTCACGGTAAACCAAGCTAAAGCTTATGCCATTAAGAAAATTAAGTAGCTTCTCTCATGGTTTTGGGAGATTTTGTTTTCCTTGTTCAACATCAGTTGAAGGGCTTCTCTCAAAAGGACAAAACATTAGAAAGCCTTATGAAAATAATTAGAAAAGCAATGGAAAGATTCTCTTGAATAACATATTTTCATGTTCTTTGTGATCTCAATAAATATGAAAACTTATGTGCTAATGAAGAGTATAAATTAAGATTGGGGGATTTATAAATCAACGGCCTAATCATGCGCTCCCCTACAGATAATGGATTTGCATTACAAAGTTATGAAGGATTGCATTACCTATCCATAGTATTATGACGTGTAAATTTTTCTTTTTGGTGAGTCAGTTTTCTAAGGTATATACCTACATAACCTAATTTTTTGTGTCGAATTTTGCCTTAGATCCTAAAAAAAAATTGTAATTTTGTTAGATAAAGTGACTCAAGAAAATAATTTGAAAATATAACTATGTGTTTGCTACCATTGCTACCATCCAAGAGCAGACTTGCATATAAATACAAAATTCTCATTTTAATATATATAAATGAAATCAATTGTTTTCAAAACATTTTTCTATTTTAAAATTTATGTAGTGTTTATAACACTCTATTCTCCCTTTACAAATTTACATTATAAATTGGCAATATTACACAAATTAAATAATTAAAAAATCAAATAACACATAATTATTTTCTATGACTATTAATATTTCCTAACCATTTAATTTATATAATTATACTAAATGAAAATATAATTATACTCGTAATGAATTACAAAATGAATTACTTAACATAGTTCTATACCATTGTTTTTTATATTAGGAAGAATATTGTGATATGGCTATGCAGGTGGCATCATCCTGTCTCTAGCGGTTACGTCTTACGTTGGACACTACTATCGTATTGGAGTATGTGCATGGCCTAGTGCACTCAAACAAACAATTTGAGATGACATATGAGATCTTCATATATATATATATATATATAAACCTATAATATATATATAAACATTTTATAGGTTGAAAAAAAATATGAAAAAAATATATATTTATATATATATATAAGGAAGACATTGTTGGTTATGGATGTTGTAAAATCATCGTATTTTAATATTAAATTAGGTTTTTTTTGAAATTTCAAAATGGTATATTTCATCAGTATATTAATTTATGTTGTGTATAATATTTAATTATTTAAAAAGATTAATTTTTTTTATCTATAGGGATTTGAATTTTGATTTTATAGTATACATAATATTTTATAACATGGCAATTATTAGGGTACTTCAAAAAAAATCTTC
This sequence comes from Pinus tabuliformis, assembly GCA_031772625.1. Classification (NCBI taxonomy): domain Eukaryota; kingdom Viridiplantae; phylum Streptophyta; class Pinopsida; order Pinales; family Pinaceae; genus Pinus; species Pinus tabuliformis. Next base: position 1,394,078,859 of record CM062818.1, on the reverse strand, counting down.
AAAAACATGATTTAGTCAACTGGGTCGAATCCTATTATGTTTTAGGAAATATGTCCATTGGTGACAATTTGACATCCTTTTTTTAGTTCAATGCAATTTATGTTCTTAGAACACTCGAGGCATGTCAGGTGGTCTCTTGTTGGAGTGGGGGTCAAGAATACTAACTCATAGCACACAATGGACTTAAGCAAGTTTATTCTTTGAGGGTTATGCCCGTCAAGAGTAGTGAGATTTTTCCTTGATTAATGTTTATGAATTGTATGATAACTGACATTTGTTTTGAAAAAATTTTGTATGCCAGGGTTACTGTTAGCTTTGCTAGATACTTCGGAATTTGAAGGTCAAAGACAGCTCGGCTGTGTTGTTTGTGCTGAAAGAACACTTGCATCAGTCACCTTCCCCTTCACCCCACTTATTACCTGTCACCCAGCTGCCTCCGTTTTCCTTGAAGGCCTAGCATTAACCCATTTTTCCGTCAAGCCCCTCGGAGCTAAGGTTTTAAATACATATAACCGCGTGCCTCCAAAACAGACGCTATCCGCCAATCCGGTTCTTCCCCTGTCACATCAATCAAAAAACATGTGCAGTTAAGTTCCCGTCGTTCGATCATCCATCGCCCGATCCAATGGTCCCCACCGCAAATAACCTGCTCGTTTCCTCCGCACCGTCTGATCTACCCTGTCGCGATCGGACGACATTCGTACCTCCCGCACCCGTAAGATGCCCGCACATTAACCCGCGGGGAAAGCGATTTTCCGTCAGTCCCATCTGCCACGCGTCACCCGCTGATTGCGATCGCGCTCCTTTGTATGATTACCGCTCACCCCCGTAAGCAATGCGAGGAATACCGCTTAGCGCCCGTCTCGCCCGTCCCCCGCTCGTTATCGTCCGTGTACCTTCTGCCCCCGATAACCGTTGGATCTATCCACCAAAGATCCAACAGCTTAGGACTGTTTTTTCCCCGCTTCTCCCTAATGTCTATCGCCGATAGATCTCTGTCGTCCATCCCTGTGATCCAACGATTGATATTTATTCCCTACCCTCCATTCAATCCCCATGCAGTTTTTGTGTCTTCAGTCTGTCCCGTGCATCTGAAGGAAGAAGGCGGCCAGTATCCAGTGCCCGCGCAGTAACTCCAAAACAACTGCATTCAAGAGCAGTATGGCCGAAGGACGAGAAGGACATGCCTCGAGCAGTTGAATTCGTTCAGCAGTTATGGAGCATTCTTTCATACGACATTCCTCCTACTCAAGAAGGACAGCAGAGTATCTCAAAAGATCAATTTTGTTCATTAAAGCACGCAGATTGTAGCAGAGACTCCATCAGAGAGTTAAGGTGGTTGGTGGTCCATTATGACCCCTCCACGCATAGCACAGCAGCATATCTTTGTAATCAAACTCTATATATACCCAAAACACAGATGTAATCAAGGTTGATGGTTGTTATTTTAATGTAAGGTTCAACTTCTGGAGACTGTAACTACTTTGATACTTGCAGCGTCTGGTCTTCATTTTCAGCTAATACAAGCTTCTTTTGTTGTTAATTGCTCACTTTCCATTTCTACTCTGTTCTAGGTTGTGCCTGTTATGCATTTGTTCATGTGCTCTTGATATTTAGCATTAGAGGGGCTGTCATCCCACCCCTGTGTTGAAGTCTAGTATGTATCATTGAATGTGTTATGCAGGTTTCTGTTTACCTAGTGCCATAGAGCTGTCATCCTATCTTTGCATTAGGAAATAGATTTGCAGACCTCTTTACTGGTTGCAGCCAGCCATTACATGGTCTTGTGCATCTACTAGTGTGGTCAGTATTCTCCATGTTCACCTAATCCTCAAACTATGAGTAATTGGTGGTCTAAAGCCTTGTAGTCTGGTGGTGTTCACCCATGTCTGGAGTTAAGCATAGTAGAAGTGGTTATCTGGCTTGAACAAGCATCATTCCTTCCATTCATCCATTTCCAACATTTTTGTTGAGTTTGTAATGTTCCCAAGCATCTCTGAGATACAACCTAGGAGAGTTTCTTGGGGTGATAACAATTACTACACAACCACTAGTAAAAAATGATGAAATTAATGACTAGGTGACTAAAAAAGTTATTCATTGTAGCTTTTCCAAGTGAAATACTACCAAAAATGAGAAATCTTAAGTGATTCAATAAAAAACGACTAACATAAATGACTAATTTAGTCCTGAGTTAAAATATATGACTAGCTAATAAGTAATACAACTAAAAATGACTAATGTGAATGACTAATTTATTCTAGGAAAAAAATACGACTACATAATAAGAGATACAATAATATCAATCAATCGTTTATGTTATTCATTTTAATTGTGTCACTTTAGCCTAAGTCACATGGTTCAAGTTCGAGTTCAGATTCGGAAATAATTAGGTTCAGTTTGAGTTCAAATTTTTTGATGAGGTTCAGACGAGGTTTGTCATTAGGTTCGTCTATATATATATATATTAAACTTAAAATGAAATATAGGACATAATAGTTGGAAATCGACAGCAATAAACATAAAAAGTATTATCATGGATAGGGAAATTGCAAGGATAGATTACAAGCTTGAGTTGTGACATGAGGTCAAGATTTCTTATCTATGGACTTGGTCAATGGCTATGAGGTTCAATGAGGTTTGCCAAACCTCAAAAATTCTTTAAGGTTCACCAAATTCAAACTTCAAGGTTGAAGTTCAACAAACCTTGTAACATAGACTTCAACAATCTAACCTTACAAATGATAGGGGATTCAAAGGTTATTATAGATTGGCTAAAAGGTTATACTCACTTAAACACTTCTTTATTGGATTAGTGGATAATTAGATTTATGGAATTTATTATAATCTTCAGGGTTATATCATTTGATCACATTCACAGGGAATTAAATTTAAAGGCTGACAAATTATCCAAAATGGGAGTGGCGTTATAGTTGGGTCAAATACATTATGAAAAATACCTACAAGGAGAAGTGTTGGTTAATTAGTAGAGGACACATTTCCTTTAGTAATGAGAAAATTCTAAAGAATTATAAAAACTATAACCATACATTGATATTTCACTCACCTTTAACAATAAATAGATCAACAAATCTAACCTTAAATGAAGAAGTAACCATAAATAATATTAAAAGACTTTATCACAAGATCAAAATACCAAATTGTAGAACAAATTCAAATCTCAATACTCTTCACTTATCTTAATTACCCAAATTCAGTGACATGTGGTGGGCATATACGTGTATATATGTATAAATAAAAATTAAAATATACATAGAAACAAAAATAAAAATAAAAAATTATCCATAAACAGCTTATAACTTTGAAACTTGCTATTTTGTTCATCCATAAGCACCTTGCAACTTCAAACTTGTTATCTGGTCAAAGAGTCATGTCTTTGAAAGCTTTATTTTGGTTTACGCAAGATTCATGTTTACAAGGCTTTTAAGCCAAGTTCTATGCATTGACCACATTGGGGTAGGTGTTTTTTGGGATTCCATTTTCTTCTATACAAAAGTTATTTCCTCTTTTATCCAGAAAAGAAAAATTAAAGATGGAAATGCGGGAAACACAAGGATTTGTGTTAGTTGATGGAAGAAGCCTACACTCTAGAGGAATTTTTTGGTGGAGTTTGGAAAATGTTTGTTAGAAGCTTTATTCTCACTGAAAGGGTATCAAAGGTGATTAGACTGTATTTGTTGGAACATATTTAAAAATTCAAATCCAAAACTCTTAAAACGGGAGGGAAGAAGTGATTTCTGAAACTCTTAGAATTGGACAGGAGGAGATGATTTTGAAATGCTTCAAAGAGACCAAAGGAAATTGATTTAGAGCGAAAAAGAAATTTCTCATGAGGTTCGTGTATTGTAAACCCTAAAAACAGAGAAATAAGAGACTTTTTTCTTTCAAATCCTAAAAACAATGTGAATTTATTAATAGGAGGAAACTAAAGAGGTTGAGAAAAAATTGTAGAAGGAAAGGAAACTATTGGTCATAATTGTGTTATTTAAACCAACGATTATAAATGATTATATGAAAAATTTTCTCTTTTGAAGAAACATTTATTTATTATAAACCCAAAAGGTTTGCAAATTTCATGATGTTTCAAGGCTAAGCTAATGTCCAATAAGAGTGATATCATGGTGTAGCAACAACAAGTTCCCTAATTAACTAAACTACAAGAGCAAAATGATATAGAGGAAAACCTAAGGGTTCCCCAACATGTATTGTGTGAAAAGAATAATAATGGGATCTAACGGAAGTCCAGTAGCAGAGAAGTTCATTCAAGGTACAAGTAAGGGATTTTATTGAAACCCAATTTTGTTAGAAGATTTAGGGTTCCTAATGTTAGCTATAACTATGTTCATATGTATTTCTCTGTAGGGTTTTGGTGGGAAAGCACCAATCACCCCAACCAACACATGATCTCCCTGCATATGGCACTTTGACTAGTCTCAATGTTCATGGATACCATGGATTTCTGGCTTGCATCTTTAAGGGTTTTGTGAGGCACTCAAGTAGTTTGCACTAGTGTATTTATTGTGGACATATCTATGTTCAACACCTTCATTTTCTAAGGTTACATTCTGGTTGGTAGAGATTCTTATAGTTTCCATCTCACCAATCACCTAAAGACTTTGATGCTTCAAATGGATCATTTGCTTTCAATAGTTTCCTTAGTTGTTGGACACCCCCTTCACCAGGAATCTTATCTTAAACCTCCACTTTACTCTTATTTAGATCTATATCAGAAGTTTTAACTAGAAGTATGAAATCCTTCTTGTCTTTCCTTAGAGAGATGATAGCACCCTCATCTTCATTACTTCAAAAAAGGTTCTTATCATCAATTGACTTTCCGACAACTCTTTTTTCCTCCTTAATATATTGCTTAATTTTTTTGCCTCCGTATAAATACTATTATGCTTTTTATTGTCCAAGGTCTCAAGCTTAAGCATTCTCCTTGGGAGATCATGATTCTCTCTTAGTGACCCTCCTTGTTTCTTTACAAAATTATCTGCAAAATATATTTCATAGTTCGATCATTATTGGTTGTTCTGTCTGTGCCAACTTTGGCAATTTTTTGTAATTTTTTTATCCATTACATGAGATTTTTGGTATCCTTACCCTTACCAATAATTTTTTGATCCTGTTGAGTATAAGATTCCTCTTCAGCATTAGGCACCGCCTTACGAAACTCGGGTGAATATTGTGTTGTTGGATTATGAGTACCTTGTTTTCTTCCATTTTCCCATGGAACATTGCCTCTACTTTTCTCATATTGGTTGTGTTTTTCCTCCTCTTCATTTTCCTTAAATGTTGCAACTCTTCTTTCCAACTTCTCTAATTCTTCAAGATCCCTTTTGTTCCATTCTTGCAATATTTTAATAATTTCTACTTGTTGCTCTTCCAACTTCTGTAAAGAATCTTCGTACTCCTTGCCAAAAACTGCCTCCAGTTGTTCCATCTTTAAACACCCTCCAGGCTAGCAGGAAAGCCAACTCTAATACCACTGTAGACCTAGGGTAATTTTTCCATCCTAGGGTTTCTTTTTTAGACTAGGGTTTCTAATAGAAATACCACAAAAGTTATTCCTTCATACATTAACAATTATTTTCTTCATGTAAATTAACCACAGTAGAAAGGTGCCATTAGGATAGCAATCAATAGTAGGAGCTTCCACAAATCCATATTAGTTGGAATCACTATCTAATAACCAAATTATACATATTCCAATAATATTTTTGCTTCATCAAACCAGATCCAACTACAAGTATAATTTAAGTAAGTGTTGTAACAGTTAATTTACCCTACTTTCCTACAAAACCTGGATTGTATCTATTAACTTGTTGGACAAAGAGGATAGTCAACTAACCATCTAGAGTATAATTTTGGCCCGAAGGCCTTATAGTCCTACGACCCTTGACCCTGTGACCCTCGGCCTTGTGGCTTCTATAGCCCTATGGCCCCGTAGTCTGTAGTCTCGAAATACATGGCCTTTGTCTGTAGCTCAAGTTCCTCCTTTTGTAACAGTCTATTTTTCACATTTTTCCTTAGCTACCTAGAACAATGTTATTTTGTGATAATTCATAGTCTTAGGAGGTTGAATCTCCTAATAATGCCAACTCTAAATCATTTTCTTAGAGACCATTGAATTTTCCTAATGAATTTCTCTTAATTTTCCTCTGAAATTCCAACGAGATGCTTCAAGATTACCACTAAATTACTTAAGGTTGTCCTTCAACAAGACCCAAGTGAAATTCCCTTAGTTGAATAGGAAGCATCTCAGTGAGCTAAACAAATCAGTATTCTCCAAGGGTTATTGTGCCAGAACAAAGTAAGATCTCTAATTCTTAAGCCAAACATGACTACTCGAATGACTTGTGCCAGAACAAGAGAAAGGGTGACTAGGTATGGTGGGATCACCTCCACCAAAACTAGTCAAAGAAGAGAAGGGGGTCTTAAAACCCTCAAAGCTCAAGATCAAATAAAAACAAAGACAAATTAATCCAAATCAATGATCAAAATATTTTACTCTTTTGTATTTATAGATTTCCTTGTAGAGGTTTTCTCTTACTTAATTAATCGAGAGGGGTTCATGGCAACCCAAAATTTGGGCTTCTTTCCTTAGTTGCCCCAATACTTTACTCCATGCCTCCCAAACGTTGGGTAATTTTGGTTTTCCTCTTTATCAAAGGCTATAGTCTACAGGGATTGATAGGCTAGTTCATCCCTTAGGAAATTAATTCATATAGGACATTACGAAGACACGTCCTCCTGCAAAATGGTTTATTTGGTAGATCTGATCTACTTGTTTTTGTTGTTTATGTAGATGACCCGATACTTATAAGTTATTTAGAGAAAATAATTGCAAGTCGCAAAGCTAAGGTGACACAAGAATTTGAAATGGATATTGAGTTGATGGAACATTTCTCAAGTCTAGATGTGTGGTAGAATATTGGTGAGGTTTTCCTTGGGTATGGAAAACAGTTGACCCTTAAAAAAATTCTATCAAAAAGTTTCCAAATGATAGATTGTAAATCCATGACCACTGTTATCATATTGAATTTGAAGTTGCATACTGACTTGGATTCAAATTTTGCAGATCCTTTAGTGTATAGACACTTCATTAGATCCTTGACATATCTAGTCAACACCAAACTTTATATATGTTTTGTAGTGAATACCTTGAGATAGTTAATGGTTGGGCTGAGATAGATTTACCAAATAGCTACAAAACATGTGCTCCAATATTTGAAAGGCACAATACATTGTAGTCTAAGATATGTAAGAGATAGTGAGTTAATGCTGCATGGATTCATTAATTATGATAGGGCAAGAGATGCATGTGACAAGAAGATTACTTCAAGGTGTTGCTTCATTTTGGGTTCAAGAGTGATTTCCTGATTTAGCAAGAAGTAGGATTTAGCGGCATTGTGTACAACATACATTCATCGCAGTTAGCACTGCTAGTCGTGAAGCCATCTAACTTTGCAATTTCATTGCAGAATTGATGGGCAAGATGTTGGAGCCTATTGTGGTCTACTATGTCAACTAGAGTAGTATCAAACTCTGGGAATCTAGTATTTCATGATTACTCCAAGCATATTGACATCAGGTACCATTTTATCAATGATTGGGTTCAAAAGGGAGCAGTTTCTCTAGAGTATATTTAGACAGATCAACAAGTTACAAATAACTTTAAAAGAAGGCACTCCACTAGAAATATTCTTAGGGTTTACAAAAAAAGATATATTCAAAAATAATGTAAAGAGAATGCACCTTTACAACAAGATAAGTACTAGAATTAAAAATACTATTTACTTAAACAATCATTGTTCATCCATAAACTTTAACCATATTTGAAAAAATTCAACCACACATATTCTTCCCAATCCAACCACAATCCAACCATGAGAAAATGATAAGGAAGTGTTTTCTTATTTATAAGGGAATGGGAATGTTCAAGTTCTCTTACAACAAAATAATGTCATTTCAAATAAAAACCCCTAATCTGCATCATACAAATTGGTACAGCAACTATAATTATATATTATTGTTGCATATTATATATATTTGGTTGTGTTGATATTATTTTCAATTATTGATGCTTTGATATTATTGCTGCAATACACCTTGATATATAAGGTTGCATTGATATATAAGCCAATTATAATAATCTATGTTGGCGTTGATATTATTGTTGATGAACGTGATATTGATGTTGCTTATGAGTTGTTTGGCGTTTAATATGGTCAATGTGAATGGCTCGTTGGATGTAAAATGAGTTATGGTCCACGACAATAAAATATATGGCATTGATAATGGCGTGGATTATAATAATCATGTGTTGATTGCAGTGGATATGTATATCATTCCCATATTATTGGCGATTATATATGATATGTTGGATATATGGTGTTGCATTTGTCATAATAGCAGGCATTTGGCGTCCAATTTATTCAAAAACCCCTTTGAAAGGAATTTTTCAAGAGGCATCAGTTGCAGGGTTTCAGAGGAGAAAGATGGTGTTTGCTGGCCCTCCCGCTAAATCCACAAGAATCATAAAATACTCGAAGTCGTACGTGTTGAAGCTTCATTTATTGAACAAGTACATCACAATATACACTCCCACTGCTACGATCATGTCATTTGTCTACTCACAGGAGAAGGTCCTCTGCGCATCAATGGAGTCCACTCGGGACGCATGCATGGCTGGCAAGATCGATAAAATATTGGGTTAGCATGTACTCTTCAAGGACATCCTCGCAGTCTCATTCTTCATGAAGAGAGAACATAAATACCATGGGAAGGTTAAGGTCGTAATTGATGGCTTGCGAGATTTCGGTATTCAACTCATCTGAATAAGAAGGAATGAAATCTCAAATCTCTGTGTTTCTCATTCGCCATTTTTTAAAACGTTGCCCATGTCCCCTAAATTTGATCATAAAATTAAATATAAAAATAAAAGGAAGGCACCAGCAAAACATGCACGGGAAAGTGTGCATGAAGAAAACGCATTGTCTCTGCGAATATCAGCTCCCTATGGAAATCGGGAGCCATGAATGCCGCCACTCAACCGATTATGCTCAAGATACAGTATAGTCAACCGATGTGTTTTAGTCTGGGATGTTGAACATTGGTTTGAGGACCTCATTGATGTAGTCTGGGTTGAGGTTAGCGGACAAATTTTTTGTGTTTATGCTGGTTGTTTTTTTGATCCTTCGAGATTATTCATTAAATAGAAGCTTTGTTCGAGATATAGGTTGGTTGGGAAGTTAGTGGAATGCTCGCACGCTGAAGAGGAGTTCCACGTCCAGTTGGGATGCTCAGAACAAGCGATTTCTTCTTATATTCAAAAAGTTTGAGGGCAGAAGACATTCTCTTCTTTAATGGCATTATAGTTACTACTGACATGTCGTTTGAACTTTGAATATGTCGCAAGTTCATGCAAATGCTGGCGTATGAGAAAAATATTTCAAAGCCGTACTTTACAGAGGGCAGAGGATGATACATGAAACCTTGATTATTACCTTTTGATGGTCATCCTTGGGTTGCAACCCCTTGCATGATGTATTTTATGTTGGCCCTTACACTTTGCTCACGCATGGAAGATGTTTTGGGCTTGTTAAGGCACTTACTTTCTTATATGGCACGTTGAGCGTACATGTGGAGGCATGAGGAGGTTTCTTGTGGGCTACTCGATTCATTGCGTGGCACAAATATTTATGCTGTGCTTTATATATATGTTGTGAGACCTCTATCAACAATCATCGACAGCAAATGACAACAATCATTGAGGTTTGTCGTAGCAATTATTGGCAGTGTGAATGTTTGGGTTATAATGCAGTTGTGTTAATGTATAATTGCAGATATTATATGGTGGCGCAAAGTATATATATTTGGCAGAGCAATCTATTGGAGTATCTTGGCAGCGTGAACATATTATATATTATTTGCAGTGTGCATTCACTGATTATATGGTGCTAGGTTATACGCTATTATATTTGCAATGCTTTATCGTGATATCTCAGCACCCATTATTCTACAGTGTGATATATATTATATTGATCGGCAACGTTATATTCTGTGGATTGTGGTACAATATATTGTTCAATTATGATGTTATTGGTACGGACTCGTTGTATTTATAATATATATTTATAACTCTAATTATCGTTGGTTTTTCCATCTATCCACTTGTCAAGGTTGTCTTTTCTTGTTCCCTGCTCTTCCCTTGATGCAATACGATTTTCGAGAATAGTTATAGTAGTATGGATGTCGATATATTGTTTGTTTGTTTCAAAAGAAAATAATGAAAGATATATTTTGTTATGCAGTTAGATCACAAAATTAGAAAAAAAAGATATATTAATGACTTGAAAATTAGTATTTTTAAGGGGAATTTTTTTTTACATCACATAAATGAACAATTCTTAGATGATACAAATGACAATACTTTTTTGGTATATATAGGAGTCTAAGGGGTCACAATACAATTAGAGTCTACATAACAATAATAACGTAAGGACACAACAATAACAATAGTGGACTTCTATGGTGCACAAAAATAACAATATGGGGGTTACATGGGCACAATAAATACAATAAGGGAGTTACACTGGTATTATAGGGACCTAACATATCTATTTTCCACAACCACTATATATGTATCTCTATTGGCAGCTCGAAGAGGGATCCTATGTCATCAAGGAATGACATTTGAATTCTGCATTTTTGTTGGGCCAAGGAACTAAAATATACAAAGCATTCCACATTAATATCACGGTGTATTCATTTGTTCACAACATGCATTTTTTTATCTTGAATGAAAACAATATTGCTATCATTTCTCTTAGTTAAGTTTGAGATGCTAGTTTATCATATACTGAGTATGAGACTATTTCTTATGCCGAATGAAGATATCATCATAAACAAGGTTGGTAATGGCATAGGGTTGTTATCATGATGTTGGGATTCATGGGTTATGGGAGTAGATCTCATCAACATGTTATTATTGTGAAAATTTAACTCAAGTTAACCAAGACAAGAAATGATTGGTTATTAACTGAGAGAATGATAGCTACAACAAGATGAAAGCTCTATGAACTCCTTTGATTTTGTATTTTTTTAAAATATTTTTCTATAATGCTCAGCTTCACTCTTGGATGTGCATGTAATGAGGTGGAGGCATTGATAAGAAACAATATTGTGGAGGTTGATCATAAAGTTGTTGCAATGAACCCCCTTGCCATTTATGTCAAAGGGGGAGGTAAGTACATATGAGAAGAGATGATTCTCAGGACGAAAAGGGGAGGAACATATTGTTACCATCAATTCCAAAGGGGGAGAATGTTGGCAATGTTGGCATTGATGTCAAAAGAAGTGTGCCATGATCATGATATGTCATGTTAACGAGGTTTGGGTTGTTAGATGATTAATGAATTTGTCATATTATTTGGGTTGCTTAATGATTAATGAGTTTGTCATATTGTTATAGTCATGAGTTTGTTTTGATGACTTGTTAGGCCTTATGGCAAAGGAGCAGCCAAAAGTGTGGTCACCGTATGTGCCGTTGAGTATGCTTGTAAGGTCTTCCAGCAAAGGAGCAGCAGATAGTTATTGTAATACTTGTTGTTATGATTGATGACAACCAGAGCAGCAAGAGATGAAGGTGATGGCAAAGAAACATCAAAGTAACAGCAACAAGAGAATAGAGATATAACATTGGAGCGTGAATGTTTTTCTTGCATATGTGATAATGAACTCCTTGTATATGTTGACGTTGTATATGCTTACGTTGTTATGTTACTATATTCTTGATCATTATTATGCTTGATGGCAAAGTATATTGCAAGCTATGTTAATCAGACTGTTGAGGTTGTGATTTTAAGTATGCTTGGAGATGTTGATGAGTTGGTGATAGATGTTAGTTTGCTTATGTTGCTATATGCATATGATGGTTGAGTTGAGATGTTGTGATGCAAGGCAAAGGCAAAGACAAAGGAAAATGCATGAAGAATGTTGTTATGCTTGTAATATGGTGATGTGTTATAGTTGTTGATATATTACTAATATATGTTACAAAGGCTATGGTTGCTATGCTTGTTGATCTAATCATTACCTGTGGCTAAAATAATATTTGGTGAAGCATTTACTTTATTCTAATATTCAAAACCCCAAAATATGTGAAACGAATGAGTGGAATGGAAATAGACAAGCCTTTACACTTCATATTCATGTTTGGAATACCAACAACCATCAAAGCTTGTTTATAAAAATGTTTGAGATTGCAAGGCTACATTGTTAGAGAATTGGAGAATGTGAGAGCTAATTGAGGTGTTGTTCATTAGTTACCTGGAACATATATAAAGCATATGTGAAGCAGATTTGAGGAGAAGAAGAAGCAAAGACAAAGATGGAGGTATGCATAGCTATGGATTGGGTAAACTAGCATGTTATTTTTTTGTATGTATCAAGGGATTGTAATCTTCTTTCAAGTTGTAGCTTGATAAATAATAGGTTGGATCCAATTGAGGTAGGAGCCTCTTCTGGGTTGTAGCCTGTAGAAAACTTATGGGAGTTGGAACTTCCTTGCATGTTGTAGCTTGCAAAAAAATTGAGATAGTAACCTCTTGTAGGTTGGAACCTACATAAGATCAAATGTAATAAAGGAGTAGGAGTTTGTATTTCCATCACAACAATAACAAAGTCATGGTTTTCTCCCTTTGTGGGTTTCCACCTATATTTAATGTCCATGGGTTGTTGTTATGTGTTGAGTTGATGTTTTAGTTTAATTGTTACTTCTTGTTCACATATTAAATCTATTGTTCATTAGACTGTGTTAAAATGTTCATTAAAGATTTCAATTAATCAGATAAAAAAAAAAAGAATTTTAATGTCCATGAATATACTAAATTGATTCATGTTGATTTGAGGTAGCATCGGATGTGTTGTAGCAATGAAAATTAGGCTAAAGCACATGTGATCTCCAAGACCCAGAAATGGTTTGGGCAAATTCTAACTGGTTTGGGAGATATTAAAATAATTAATATTTTTAATGGAGTTTCTAAGTCTAAACTTAGGAAAAAAAAAATATTAATGGGTATTACTATAAAACTAGGTTAGAAAGTTCCAAAAGCCATGGATCAAGCTAATCTAATATTAGTTGTTGATTAGAGATTTAATCTCGGTCATTGAAGGACCAACAAGAAAGTATAAGAAGAGACTTGAAGGTTAGTTGGAGAACACACTGAGGGAGACCAGTCAGTTCGATTTCTGGAGCAGGGTTAGCTGATAAATTCGAACTAGCGGTCTAGAGAGCAGCAAGAAGCAGCAAGTACGGAACAGAGAGTCAAGATCAATACCAGGGGAACAACGTAGAGATTGGAGAGGTAGACATAGAGGCTACAGACTGTGCAGTCACTAGAGGGCCTGCGTGGGTGACACAGAGAGGTCTAGCGCTGACGTAGAGAGGCAAGGGTTGACGTAGAGGGTTTGGGAGCTATGCAGATGTCAGCCACGCTTATGCTGAGACTGGGAGAAGTGCTAAAGAATTTTCTCTCTGTTGGGTAAGCCAATTTGGCACCCAGTTGTACTGAAAAATTGCTGAATAATAAAATCCTCCCTTGCTGTACCGTTTTCCCACATTGGGTTTTTTCGGGGACTAATTGTCCAAAATATTTGTGTCAATGTGTTAATTATTGTGCATGTGTTTGTTTCTGTATTATGATGTGATATCTGCAGTAGAATTTATTTTAATGTTCACTGGAGGATATTCATAAATAACTTATCGGGAAATAAGTAGGTGAAATAAATCAGTTGTTGCAGTGATAGAATTTTCATATGGTATCAGAGGAAGTAATCAGGGACAAGAAGGGAAAATCAATTATGGGTCGAGACCATGATGCAGAGGCATCTACGTCAGGAGACTCGCCCAGATTTTCAGAAAATTGCACAAGAGAAAGTGATTTCGATTTCTTTATGTTGGCTGCTAGGCTCGAAGAAGAAGTGGCTTGTGTGACTAGCTCTGCACCATCAGAGGTATGGTATATAGACAATGGGACCTCTTGGCATATGTCGGCCATCGGGGAATGTTTATCAGATTATCGGGAGGAGAAGATGAACTTTCATATCACCATGGGGAACAAGGCAAAATGTACTACAGTAGGGAGGGGTACCATAGTTTTTCAAACAGAAACAGGAGAGTGATTCTGTGCTACCAATGTGCTGCATGTACCAGGATTAGGGATGAACTTACTTTCCATGTCGCAACTTCAAGGCAAAGGCAATGATGTTTTATTCATCAAGGAGAAAGTATACGTCAAACACTCGAGCTGGAAAAAGAAAGTGGAGATCGGGATCAAAAGTAACTGGTTGTACAGACTACAGCTAGAATCACCAATGGCACTAATAGGCAGTCATGGAGACAAGGATTTGAACGAACTATGGCGCAGAAGAATGGGACATTTATGCCATGGGGCTCTGAGAATTCTCAGGAGCACTGTAACATGAGTTCCGGATCTTAGTATAAAACGAGAAGATGTATGCATAGGATGTGCTATAGGAAAGTATGCCAAGGCAGCATTTCCTAGAAGTAAAAACAGGTTTAAGAGTGTACTAGGATTGATACATTCAAATATTTGCGGACCTGTGTCCACTAAAGCTCTTAGTGGTGCCAAATACTTCCTTACCTTCATTGATTACCACTCAAGGAAAACTTGGATTTATTTTCTGAAAATCAAGGACGAGGTTTTCTGTCGATTCAAAGAGTTCAAGGCTCTGGTGGAGAATCTGACTGGGAAGAAAATAAAAGTTGTGCGCTTAGATAATGGTGGAGAGTATATTGATAAGGACTTCACTGATTTTTGCACTAAGGAGGGCATCAAAAGACAATGGACAGCTTCGTAAAATCCAGAGTAGAATGGAGTAGCAGAAAAAAGAACAGGACTATTGTAGAAGCAACTAAGGCCATGATGTATGATCGGGATATGCTAAAATTCCTGTGGGCAGAAGCATGAAACACAATAGTTTATGTTCAGAATAGAACTTCTCATCAGGCATTAGGCAAGATTACTCCAGAGAAAGTCTTCACAGGGAAGACGCCTGAAGTCAGTCATTTTAGGATATTTGGGAGCTTAGCATATTGCCGCATACCTGAGGAAAAAAGGAAGAAGCTGGATCAAACTGCAGAGAAAGGCTATCTAGTGGGATATAGCGAGAATGCTAAGGCATACAGAATCTATCTTCCAGGGAGCAGGAGGGTAGTAGTTCGATGAGATGCGAAGTTCATGGAAGACGGGGCTTTCAGAAAATCTCGAGAAATGTCTTACAAGGAGCAGTCGAAAGAGGAACCGTTGGTCAAACCTCTTCAACCAACGGAAGAAAATAATTCTTCCTCGGGTCAGGAAGAATTACAAGATGAGGAGGAGATAACAGAAGCACCTGCTGGCAGAGGAAGAAAAAGCAGGGAACTTTGTTAGATTCTGCGAGACCCAGAGGACTTCATTAGTGCGCCAAGGAACAATAAGAGGGAGCGAAAATAGGCAGATAAATATCAGGCATTAGCAGCTTAGGATGGGGAGCCTGCCAGTTTTCAGGAAGCACCTCAACATCAAGTTTGACTGGATGCGATGGTAGAGGAGTACAACTCCATAATGGTGAATGATGTCTGGGAGGTAGTGCCAAGGCCTCAAGACAGATCAGTGGTAGGTTCAAGATGGATCTACAATATTAAATACGTTGCAGACAGCAGTGTTGAGAAATACAAAGCCAGGTTTGTGGCTAAGGGGTATGCTCAGAAGGAAGGAATTGACTACAAAGAGACCTTCACCCTAGTAGCCAAGTATACATCTATTAGAACCGTGATATCTCCTGCAGCACAGATGGGGTGGGAGATTCATCAGATGGATGTCAAAATGGCATTTTTGAACGGTGTGATAGAAGAAGAGGTATACATTGAACAACCAGAGGGCTATGAGACACATGAGAAGAAGTCTCATGTATGCAGATTGAAGAAAGCCTTGTAAGGCTACAACAGGCACCTAGAGCATGGTATGTGCAAATTTATGGCTACTTGTTGTTGGAATTTCTAAGTCTAACTGTTAGAAACCCTTCATGTACTTTTCTGATTTATTTCTGTCTACTTGTTCTGATTAATTAACAAGTTATTTACCATGTAAATACTGAAAATAAATACAAGTACATGCTCAACACATTACAGATCATCAACTGAAGGAAACAAAACAAGCACAATGACACCGTTGTTTTTGGACCAATGTCCCTGGAAAAACCCAATGTGGGAAAACCGATGCAATTATCTGAAGGTTTTATTATTATGCAGTTTCTAAACACAATCTGGGCAGTTTCTAAACAGAGAATAATCTCGACAATAGTACCTCTCTACTCGGAAGCATATATTCTGGCTGAAACACTGAATAAACACTCTGACAGCTCCCAACTCCAATATGCCCCATGACAAACCCCAGTGTCAGCCTCTAGGGATTGTGTCAGCCCTTTCTGGCCCAGCATCAGCCCAATAGCCCCTGCGTCAACCTCTGGAGGCATTGCGTCAGCCTCTCGAGCCTCAATGTCACCCATGTTGGCTCTCTGAGGTACTGCACAGCTCCTGGTTGTCTCTGCGTGGGCCCTAGATGGCTCTACGTGGCCTCTGGCTGGCTCTGCGTCCCTCTCTCCCAGCTTCTGCGCTGATTCTCTCGGTACCCTCTCTGCCTCTCTACTTCTGTATTCACTATCCCTCAGCTGCAACTCTGATCACTCTTTCAACTTCCTCAACAAACCCTACCCCGGAAAATCGAAAACTTGATCAACTCGGTATGTTCTCCAAGTGACCCTCAAGCCTCCTTTTATACTTTTCTCATTGACAATTCAATGGCTGAGATTAAGTCGCTAATCAATGGCTAATATTAACTCTGGCTTGATCCATGACTTTTGGACCCTTCTAACAAATTTTTATATTAATTCACATTAATATTTTATTTTCCCTAAGTTTAGATTTAGGGACTCCATTAAAAATGTTAATTATTTTAATATCTCTCAAACTGTTTAGAATCTGCCCAAACCATTTCTGGGTATTGGAGATCTCATGTGCCTTAACATCTCCACCAAGTTTCGAGGCTAGAACACATTTGATGCTACCTCAAATCAACACTTGCATAAAATGGGATTTATCAAGAGTAACACAGATCCAAATCTCTACTATCTGGTTGTAGAGAATAAGCCTCTAATCCTAGTATTATATGTGGATGATCTCTTCCTGACAGGATCATTCAGGCTCATAGGGGACTATAAGAATAATCTAGCCACGGAGTTCGACATGAAGGATTTGGGACGAATGCAATATTTCCTAGGGTTGGAAGTTTTGCAGCAAAAGGGGGAGATCTTCCTTGGGCAAGGGAGATATACTACAGAAATCCTGAAGAGATTCAAGATGGAGGACTGTAGACCCATGATAACCAACTGGAAGAATATTGATGCATCAGAAGACAAAGATGTTGATCCCACCTTATACAGGCAATTCATAAGGTCCCTGATGTATCTAGTCAATATCAGTCCAGACTTTTGCTATGCTGTCAACACCCTCAGTTAGTTCATGGTGGAGCCGAAGAGGGCACACTAGGAAGCAACCAAACATGTTCTTAGGTATTTACAGGGAACAGTCGGTTATGGACTCTTGTACACCAGGGGTAAGGATATCATATTGAGTGGGTTTACTGATGCAGATTGAGTAGGAAGTTCAATGGATCATAAAAGTACCTCTAGGTACTGTTTCAACATTGGATCAGGAATGACCTCCTCGTGCAGTAGGAAACAGAAATCCATGGCTCTGAGCTCAGCTGAGGCAGAATATATGGCCACAAGCACTACTTTGTGTGAGGCCATATGGCTTAGAAAACTACTTGTGAACCTATTCATAAGAAAGATGGAGGCGACCAGGATCATGTGTGATAATCAGAGTTGCATCAAGCTCTCTAAGAATCCAGTGTTTCACGATCGGTCAAAGAATATTGATATCCGGTGTCACTTTGTCAGATACTGTGTCCAACGAGTAGTTGTACAGTTGAGCTACACTCTTACATGAGAACAGGTGGTTGAAATCCTTACCAAAGCCCTTGGAAAAACCAAGTTTGATTATTTCAGGGAGAAGATAGGGATGATAAAGAATCCATTTCAGTAGCAGAAATGGGTATGATGTTGCAGTGCAGTCGAAGTCAGTAGTAGCACGATGCAACATGATGGGAAGGAGTTTGCAGTGCAGATGAAATGTTGGGAAGAAGGACCTGCAATAGCATGGATGCAGAGGGAGTTGCGATGCAGATGCAGTGTTGGGAAGATGGACCAGCAGCAGCACGGATGCAGAGGGAGTTGCAGTACAGATGTAGCAGTGGCAGTGATAGAGCCATGGGCAACAATATAGGATGTAACAGTGGAGAGGATGTTGGGCAGGGAGGCTTAGCATCAGCACAGGTACCAATGTCATACGATCAGAGTAATGCTCAGTGTGGAGTATTACTAGAGCACAACCCTCGCTAAGAGGGAGTGTTGATTTGAGGTAGCATCAGATGTGCTCTAGCCATGAAAATTGGTGGAGAGGCTAAAGCACATGAAATCTCCAAGACCCAGAAATGGTTTGGGCAGATTCTATCCAGTTTGGGAGATATTAAAATAATTATTTTTAATGGAGTTCCTAAGTCTAAACTTAGGAAAAATAAAATATTAATGGGTATTAATATAAAACTGGGTTAGAAGGTTCCAAAAGTCATGGATCAAACCAGATCTAATCCTAGTCGTTGATTAGAGATTTAATCTCAGTCGTTGAAGGACCAATAGGAAAAACATAAGAAGAGACTTAGGGGTCAATTGGAGAACACATTGAGGGAGACCAATCAGTTCGATTTCTGGAGCGGGGTTAGCTGAGAAATTCGAACTAGCGGTCTGGAGAGCAACAGGAGGCAGCAAGTACGGAACAAAGAGTCGAGATTAGCACCAGGGGTACAGCACAGAGGTTGGAGAGGTAGACGCAAAGGCTGCAGACTACGCAGTGATTAGAGGGATGCGTGGATGACGCAGAGAGGTCCAGTGCTGACACAGAGAGGCAGGGGCTGACGCAAAGGGTCTGGGAGTTATGCAGAGGTCATCCAGGCTGACGCTGAGACTGGAGGAAGTGCTGAAGAATTTTCTCTATGTTGGGTAAGCCAGTTTGGCACCCAGTTGTACTGAAAAATTGTTGAATAATAAAATCCTCCCTTGCTACACCAGTTTTCCCAGATTAGGTTTTTCCGGGGACTGATTCTCCAAAATATTTGTGTCAATGTGTTAATTCTTGTGCATGTGTTTGTTTCTATATTATGATGTGATATCTGCAGCAGAATTTATTTTAATGTTTACTAAAGGATATTCATAAATAACTTATCGAGAAATAAGTAGGTAAAATAAATCAGTTGTTGCAATGATAGAATTTTCACAATTCACCTCCCCACCCTCTCAATTTAGTCAAGTTTTCATCATATTGTTAATGTTATGCCCCATAGAAGCCAACTATTATTATTTTTATGCCCTTACATTTTTATTGTTATGTAGGCCCTAATTAAGTTGTGACCTCTTAAACTCCTATATATACCAAGAAGTTTTTGTCATTTGAATCATCCAAGAATCGTTCATTTATGTGATATAAAAGGAGGTTGCCCCCTCTAAGAGGCTTATTTTCAAGTTGTTGATCTATCTTTTCTTCTGTTTTTTGATCTAGTTGCATAACATTCCAAGAGGCAACAACGGACTGATTATGATCAACAATAGAACAAGTTGGAATATGAGCATGAGTTAAAATCCAAATTCTCCTATCGTAATATGGAAAAATGTTTGGCCTGGATGATATTTTATACAATTTAGTTTTCTTAATTATTTCATTGTTTGAAGAAGTTTCACCATCTGAGTTCTCTTACTCTACCCGCTCTTTTTCTTCAAAGAACTTCAAAATATCTTTCGGCAAAAGTTTACCTGCGTCCTAAGTTTTAAAAGTCATATATGAGATGAGGGACGCATTTAAGTTGGAATCTCCAGTTCCTAGGGCTTCTGCTGCTTTCATTTTCATTTAATTTCTTGGAATACAAGTCTAGATGCTTGTCTTCCCTAAACCATTTTTATAACCTGTACCAAAGCATAAAAAAGTAATAAGAAAATGAATTTACAAAGAAAAATGGTCAATTTAAATCCGATAAATCAAAACAAGCTTAATACTAACCAACAAAATTCAAATTTGATAAGAATTAACTATTCTTTTTCTAGAAAATCAAGAGTTTGCAAAAAACCCAAATTATTGCATTTAACACTTCTCAAAAGAAGCAATGGTGAATCTATCGAAAACCTTACGAAGTTAAAAATTGTATAATGCACATATTGGTTCATTAATGCTTATTAAAATTGATATGAAAGTTAATCGTTTATCAGCTCACGAAACGAGGATGTACTCGGGTGATTGCGAGGTTGGGGAATTTTATGTTAATTCAATGCTTTAATGGATACCCATTAGTTGACTACTAGACTTCAGATTTTGTTTAAAGAAAACGATTATAAAGAAAAATTGTGCAAAAAAACAAAGAAATGGCTCGCCTAGTCGGAAGGTCAGGTGGTTGGGATGTTGGGGAATCAAGATAATATGAAATCATGACTCTCGGGATCAAAAGGTCGGGAAGTCAGGAGTAATAAAAGCTTTTAACAAAATTCAGACCTCCAACCTCCTAATATAAGTGTTTTTTTAAATTATTTTAAAAATGAATCTGTTTTTTCAAACAATTTATTTAATAAAAACAAAAACTCGTAAATTTTGAAGGGTCCTTATTTTATTCAAAAAAAATGGGGGGTTGTTGTAGATCTGACAACAGAAATAAACAAACAAACAAACAAACAAATTTCAAACAACAAAAAGACAAACTAGCCAAAAATTGTTTTGCTAGATTCTGACCAAAAACTCCAAAACGTATAATAATTAGACATCACCTAATTTAAGTCATATGTTTCATAGAAAACACCCCTTTTATGGGATTAAAATTGTTTGGGCACACTGGCAATGTTTTTACCAAAATTTTGAGTTCAACTAAATTATTATGCACCCACTAACCACCTAACAACTCTAAGCCAACCATGGAAACCTTCCTTTCACACAGAAATAGCTCTCCAACTGCTCATTCACTATTAATTGATGAGCATCTAGCCTTGTTTGTACCCGTCCTCACAACCCATACCCTTACATTGTAACCAGTGTTAATCATATTTTTAATTTTAATTGATAAGCATCTAGCATTGTTTGTACCAGTCCTCGCAACCCATACCCTTACATTGTAACCAATATTAATCATTTTTTTTATTTTTCTTTCACTTCTATTTGGTTGCACCTATATGTTTTTGTGTTATATTTTAAAAAACATTATTTGGTAAGATCTCACAACCTTGGTGGGATGATGCAACCTAACCTTAAACAAATAAAACCTTTTTGACAATGGATTGCATTCATAGTCTTTCCTTCTTTCCCAACTTTAGTGTCAGATATTTGTGCATGTTGTTTGATTCCTTTTTATTTTAGTTGCAATCAGTTTAGGTGAATCACAATATTTATTTTCATATTTTCATTTCATATTACAATAGGCACATAAAATAAACTCTCAAATAGCAGCTTTAAATACAACTTTATATAAATATGCATTTAAATAGAATGTGTTTTGATTGGAATTTTCTACATTATGTAATGGGTTTCTTGTACATGTCCAATGATCATACATGAGTCAAGTATACATAATATATCCCGGCCGTGGAGTCTGAGAAAATCATATGGTAAGTAATCTAGGTTCTTATGAGGGACTAGAGTGGTATTGGCCTTGAATTAAAACTCCAAAGGCCTCTCTCAATGTATCACATATTTCACTTAGTACCTTGTTCTCTTTTCATGTCATTTGTAGCTATTTACCAAAGCGAAGTCAATCATCTCACATTTTAAAGGCATAGACTCAAATCTCAAATAATATCTTAGAGCACCCACCACCTCCTCAATAAACATAACTTTTGAATCTCAATTTCATCTTTTGGTTAAGGATCTATGTCCATGTACAAGAAGCTTTGAGTTTCCAACTCCATGTGTTGAGTCAAACCTAAACCATGAGAATTGTGAAGTCATGCCCCTTGGAGTCACTTAGCATGCTCACTCCCCCCTCTAAGATTTGATCGATGCATCACCATTTCCTTATCCATTTGATCCGTATCTTCCTACTCTCTTCCATTGATAAGATTTCTTGAACAGCTCTCCCTGGTCACTCTGCTACTCAACCCCTGCAAAGGAGTCATTTGTTCTCCATGTACTAATTTCCCAATTGTTTGATTCCTCTCCACTTGAGGCCTCGTGTATCAAATGGTTCTCTAAATGAGCTCCATCTCATGGTCCTAAGTAAATTTGCAGTAATGTCAACTATCCTGCCACAAGGTCAATCTAGGTAGATCCTCAAATACCTACTACATATGACAGTCATGTAAGTAATTGTCTAGCATATAGAACAAGTACTCAAGACTCCCTAGAGACGATTAGTATTAGTACTGTTTGTTTCGTTCTTGCTATGAGAACCGTTATGTTCAATTTCCAGTGGCATTCTCATGGGTAAAGGTACTAGAGATTTGACTACCAAACAAACCATGCACAAAGTTGGCAAACATTATAATCTGTCTCTGCATGTAAACAAGTATCTGACTTGCATCATTAAACTATCATCTCCGTGCCTTGGGTAAAACACAAAGCAAATATTTCAGCCAACATTTGTGTCGAATCTCAGCTCTTATTTTGGTGATTTCTGTCCTCAGTCGAATGAATTTATATTTTTCTAGAGCACTGTTAACTCTTTAAGTGAACATAGAGTTATTGGTGAGAAATCCAACCAATAACCTGTCAAGCAAAAAAGACTCACCGTGTTGAATAGCTTGACTGTTAACCCAATTCAGGCCCAACCACAGCTATCCAATATCAAAACATTTGGTGCTCATCAAAGATCATAATTCAAATTAAAAAGATGCAATATGTATGTTTTGAGTAACAACAACGCCAAAGCAGGCATAAAACAGTATTGTTTTCATTGGCAGAGCATTGAGATTAATGAACGTAAATTATTATCACTAGCTACCACAAAGATATATAATTAATGAATGGTGAGCTCCAAGAAGAAATCCATTGAATGCATGGTGAAGAGAAACCATTACTAAACCTATGATAGAGTCAGTTTGGCTAGATGAATTACCTTGTATGTGCGTATTCTTTTGGACTAACATAGACCGTAGTAGACGCCACTAGAATAATATTGGGTCTTGACCCTTCGTGAACCGACTAACTTTATGTTACAGTCATCCTCGTTAGATATATTTCCCTACAATGAGTATATTCTGTGCTTTTCAGGGTGTTAGATATATTTCCCTACAATGAGTATATTCTGTGCTTTTCAGGGTGTACTCATATTCTGTGAATAGAGGTAGATCCTCATAGATCCCACCATACGCACGGGACAAAATCAACCTTCAACTTAATGTACCATTCCTGGTTACTTAGAAGTGCAGAACAGTGATAATATTCAGAATTTTAGATCTCTCCACAGAGAGTAGCACCATGCTTAAATTAGTATCTTCAACTATAAAAAGCTGCATTAAAGTCCATATTTCCAATATCGCAACCCGCTCAAAGAAACCACCAGTAGAAAAGCATATACTGACTATAACAATTGTCATATAAAGTAGACATTGGTGTCTGTCTTCAGAGTGTTCTCAAACTTTATGGATGTGAGAATTCATGACAGTTGATTTTTTTATTAAATATTTTGCGAAAGCTTAAAATTTTCAAACTAATAAACAGCGGTAAATGCAAACCTGGCAGTCAAATTTGTGAGCATGTTCCTCTTCTATGGTATAAATTCAATCAGTAATTGCTACGAAAGACGAATAATAATCAAATCTTACAGGGAACTCATTGTTCAGTCCCTTACAAACAAAAGATTAAGCCAAACAATCCCCAAGTAATCACCAAATCCCAGCAGGAAAATCTTGAAGACAATACCTAATAACTAGTGTTGCAAATTGATTCCACAAACTGCCAGTAAAAACCTGAAACACAGACAACCCTACAAACTGAAAATTTCCATGGTGTTTCATGACTGGAAAAACAGATGCTGGAAAGAAATTCTTGAAGGTGTTTAGGTGTTCATTGCTCCAAGATAAGCATTGTAGACTCTGGAAATTGAACTGGAAATTATAGCATGAAATTAAAATGTCACAATTAAGCAAGAAATAATCATGGGCATCAGACATGGCCACAGTAAAATATAATAAAACAGCACTTAATCATTTAATGGAATTTCAGGCATTCTCCACTTTCGTCAGCAAAGACTGAATGCCAAACACAACAAAAAGAATTCCACCGCCCAATGAAACCTGTTCTCCAAATAGCAAACAAGAAAGTATTCAGTATAATCTGATATACTAGTTAACATTTCAGGAATTCTCCATTTTTGACAGCAAACGCTGAATACCAAATGCACCAAAACAATTCTACCAGAGTGGAACTGACATAGCAAAAAAGAAAACAAGAAAATAATCAGTACAATATGAAATACATCTTAGACAGCAGAAAATGGATCCAGCATGAACAACTTACCATTCTTTCAGATATCCGAGATGCCAAACTCTTGCCTCCTAACACAGCGGCAATTGTACAGAGAGTTTGCCCTCTACAATGAAGAAACGCACCATTATTTCCAAAATAGTTTAATGACAGAAACGTCCTACGAATAATAGTTTATTGTTGATATGTGTCAAATAGTACTATTACACAAGCATTAGATCGTTGACTGATGAATATTTGTAAAGACTAATCTTGTATATCTAACGAAACAATCTAGCTATATGAATCTATTGAAGGTCCATATTATTAATAATTTCATAGACAGAAAAAGTATCTTTCATGGCCAATATATCCTTGAAGGAACATACAAAAAGGCTCCGAGAACTACGCCAACTGGATTCTCATCTGCAGCCAGTCCTATTATAGCAATCTGCAAAAGTTGTCAAACTATAATGCAGTACTACCTCCAAATAGAAGAAAATGTGCATTGATGCCATATAATTCATTCAAATTTTTCCTTAAGAAACCCATTTTCATGAGAACCATTTAATACCTGACTCTTATCACCCCATTCTCCAAAAAATGTCAATGAGAATACCTGCAAATGTGGGATGAAGAACATAAAAAAACACAAAAGAATAAATTATCTTCAGATACCAGAAATAATCTTGTTGAAAGGTCAAAGTTTACACTGTTTAGTTTGGCCTTTATTTAAAGGAGATTGCTTGCCTCTAGAAGAATGGGTGAGAAAAGCTGAGAAAGGAACGGTCTCTTCTGTTTTTTCATATTGTCATTCACCTACCAACATTAATAAATGTTAGCTATAAACAGACAAACATGTATATTGAAAGCCAAAAGTACTCGACGCTCCAACTCCTTGCTCACACCATGCATACATGAAAGAAACAGCTTAACAACACATATTTATAATAAGCTCAAAATGTAAACCAAAGCTACAATAACAATTTCTCAATCAACAAACATAGGAATGGAATAAAATCACATTCAATGTTCCTCAATTCAAAAAAGGGCTTCTGCAGTTACTCCCATACCTTAGGTGCCTTTGCTGTTGCCTTAGCGGAACTTCCATTATCTTTCAAGTCAACAGACTGCACCCATTCACCCAATGAATATTCCAGTCTTCCACGCAATTTTTTAAAATTCCCACAGTTGCATTGTGCATGAATTGAAAATATAATAGTTGTCTAATAATCACCCACTGGCTAACTGAAAGCCATGTAACTTAGTTATAAATATGTTAAATCTGTAACTAACCAGCTTAGCTTCCACCTCAGCCAACTCTTCTGACTCTCTGCAGGAAAAAAATTGTCACATGTAAACTCTATGGGGCATAGAACAGCAAAAATAATATCAAAAATTTCACCAGATTTGACAAGACAATTTGAGAGTAAGACAAGAAATAGGTGTAGGACAAGTGCACCCTTCCTCCGTGAGCCCTTCCCATAATGACCACAATCCAAATGCAAAGAACAAGACTGTCGTAATAAGATGAGTCCACTTCCGAGATAGCTGCACCGTTTTAATAAAGAAGTGTTACATATTCAGTTAAGAGTTTGAATCAAAATAGCATCTCAAGAAAGGGATATATTAACCCAAGATGTGGGGATAAGGGGAAAAGGTGATCGAACTGAGGGAGGAAAATATCCCCCCACATTCAGAGTATGCCACAGGGGTCAGGGAACATGAAAAGTTAAAAATTATAGAACATAAATATCAGAAACAATAAGCACACATTTCCTATGTAATGATCAAAGAATAACCCATATAAATAAGCAAACATCAAACTCAACATTTACTACACTGAACAAGTCATTGATTTTTTAGTTAGCAGTGAAAATTAAAATACAACGATACATTAATGTCCACTCACAAAGATTCCATATTATCTATAGGAAATACAACGACATGCCGAATCACAAATACATTATAGCCCTACAGAACAATGACAACTAAAAGCCTGAATTCGAAAGAAACACCGACAAATATAAGTCACCATCCATTATTGAATATCATTGCCATTTATCCTAAATGAACCTACTTATCGAGAAGCCTCTGAAGTGCAAACATCATTGTCACTTCTCTGGTAGGGTTGGCCTACGTCTTCAGAATCCTCTGAAATCTGGAAATGCCAAGCAGAACTTGAAAATTCTGGTGTGACACTAAATAAACACACTTTGACGTTCAGATCTGTTGACAGTCACTAACAATGCTTCTATCTGTTTTCCAAGTAAATTATTGATGGAAAAATACTCTGTTCTTTTTCAACTCCCTATAGACCAAAACATACTTGATGCTGGAGGACATTGAAAATTTTGGCAATGTTACTCTACCATGGGCATAGCAGAGTGTAACAAACTACATTAACTGATACATGGATTTGCAGATTAAGGTGTAAACACATTGAAAAGAAAAAGCTCATTTGCTTTGTGATACCCAATGTGTAACAAGATTTCTCTGTTCATAGTAAATTTGTGCACAAAAGATCAATCCTGGGAGAACGTTTGTGAGTGAGTGGTGATATGTGTACAGTTAAGACAATAATGCAAATGCCCACACAAGAATATTTTGAGCTGTTTGATGTGAATTTTGGATTCATCCCACTACTTGTTTACTCACCTTCTTGCAGCAGTTTTAGCAGGTACAGCAAAGTTCTGGAATTTGTTGATTTGTGGTAGCATCGAATGTGCTCTAGCCATGAAAATTGGTGGAGAGGCTAAGGCATATAAGATCTCCAAGGCCCAAAAATTGTTTGGGGAAATTCCACCCGGATGAAGAGATATTAAAATAATTAATATTTTTAATGGGGTTCCTAAGTCTAAACTTAGGAAAATTAAAATATTAATGTGTATTAATATAATATGGGTGAGAATGTTCTAAATAACGAGGATCAAGCCAAATCTAATCTTATCCGTTGATTAGGGACTTAATCTCGTCCCTTGAATCTTCAACAGGAAAAGTATAAGAGGAGGCTTGAGGGTCAGTTGGAGATACACCAAGTTCAAGAATTCGATTTTCTGGGGTAGGGTTTGCTGAGAAATCAAGTTAGTGATCTGTTGCAGCGAGGGGCAATTCAGCAGAAGAACGAGAATACATATCAAAGAGGCAGAGAAAGTGTCAAAGAGACAACATAGAGCCTAAGAAGGCTGACACAAAGGCTGAGGAGGCCAACGCAGAAGACGCAGAGGCAGCAGAGGCTAGCAAAGCTAACGTTGCGCTGAAGAGGCAGCGTTGAGGAACTTTCGTGGGGCAGACTGGGAGCTGAGAGGTAGACGCAGAGCAGAAGAGGGTGACGCAGTCCCTAGAGGGTGACGCAGTTCCAGAGAGAAGCTTGGAGCAGCTTTCGTTGTCCAGCTAAGGAACTGTCAAAGTTGTTGTGGGATCAATCATCCAGTTGCTGATCAACCAGAATATCTGTCTCCGAGGAGAGGTACTTCTGCCAAGGAAATTCTCTGAAGGGTGATCCATTTCTGGCACCCTAGTTGTATTCAAAAAACTGCATAATAATAAAACCCTCATATCTGCTGCACCGGTTTTCCCGCATTGGATTTTTCCGGGGACGATTGTCCAAAAATAATGGTGTCCCTTGTGTGATTGTCTCAGTTATTTCAGTTGTTGATCTATATATGTGTTAAGCCCAATGTTTTAAAAACCGGAACTGGTGACTAGACCAGTCCACCTAATGAACCGGGTTTCGAACTGGAACCGGTTGAACCGGGACTGGTCAGGTCTAAACGAACCGGTTTAAAAAAATACATTAAATAATTAATTTTTAATGAAAAAAACTATTTTTAAGATTTAAAACCATGATTCCAAGCCAATAGAAACAAAATATGCAAGGTTTGCTCATCTATATACCATGTAAAGGTGAATATATCAAAATGGCATTGAGTGCAATACATATCCGCAACAAAATACATAATCAATGAGGCTCTAAATGGCCTCTAGAGTCCGAAAACAATGCTCTAAGCTATGGGGTCACTGAACTACTACAAGTCTACATATCAGTGATCAACAACATGATCACTCCTCATCATGATCAAACTCATCACCACTACTAAACAAGAGATCATCAACATGAGTTACATCAATAATATGCCTCCGAGTTTGAGGACTCCTAAAACTCCTCTACAACTTTAGTAGTAGTAGCAAAAATAGACATCAAAACTACAAATCACTAATCAACATGGTCACTCATGAAACTCATCATTGATTCAACGCTACTAGAAATACATAAACATCATCAACAAGAGATACATGAACATCATCTAGCTCAAAGTCTTCAGACTTGGATTGCTCAACCTTATAACATGATAGAAATTGAAAAGGTTTAACATGCCTAACCAATGATTTTGGTTTGAGTGAAGGGTTCATCTCCTCAACCTTATAATGTGGTAGAAAAAGATTAGCATGCCTAACCAATTGTTTTCCTTTGAGTGAAGGGTGCATTCTTGTTAAGGCCATGGTAGAGGAGTTCAACAATCAGTACCACCAACATCAACAAAGTTCAACAATCAATGCCACCACGATCAAGGTTCTTAAAGGGCTTCATGCTCTTGATCAAATGCCAATCTCATACCCTCACGCATGATAGAATCAAATGGAAACATTGCAAACCCCCAAACCATGAAATCCTGAAAACCATTAAGTCTGCTGAATTTTGAGTGAAATCTAAAATTCTAGTTTCTCCATATGAAATCCAATGAGGTCGAAACCACTCTCAAACATCCTGAGTCATTTCATAGTAATGTTAAAAATTTAAGTAAAAGGATGAAAATGAAAATTAAAGGAAATGTCACTTTTACTTCAAGAACTTAACATTACCATTAATTGCCAACATTGTTAGGGTTGAGATGTGTCAGGAAAATGAGAGGGTAGGCATGTTTTTCTTGGAGGGACTATTTTTGGAGGAAAACAACCCCAAATTTCCCTCAAACCAGCTTCAAAACTCACAAAAATGCATTTTGTGGGGGTTATAGTTGCCCTGGCAATAAACCGGTTGGTTTGACAACAAACTGGCTGATTAGGACCGGTTAGGGAAAAAAAAGGGCGAAATGAGGAGGTAAACGGGTTTTTAAGTCGGTTTGACCTGGTAGGCTTGTTAACCGACCGGTTTGACCTGTTACTGGTTTAGACCGGCCAGTTTTTAAAACATTGGTTAAGGCTACATTTGTGTTTATTTCAATATTTATATCTATAAATAACTTGTTAATAGAAAGAACAAGTAGGAGATAATAAACTAGATAATGTAGTAGGGATTTTTGATGAGTCAGATTTAGAAATTTCAACATGGTATCAGAGCGTTGCAGATCACAGGAGGACTGAAGACACCAGCAGAAATCTGAAATTTGCAGCAGTAGTAGTTGTCCTGAGAGATAGCGATGTTTGAGAGCAGAAGTAGCTCTGGAAGAAGTGACGCAAAGTTTGCATCAGCATTTCGAGCTAGGAGGAGGGTCAGCGCAAAGGCAAAGAGGGGTAGATCAGACCTACACAATGCCCAGTCATCTTTCTCAGCCAGGAAGGATCGACGCTGTGGCCAGGAGGAGCAGATTCAGCCTTTGCCAGGATTGTGCAGAGCCTGAAGGGCTCAATTTCTTTAGTTGTCGGGGCTTGGGGAGCTATGGGCAGATTGTGATTTGAGGAGCTAGTGGGACGTTGTTTCTGTCTGAGCAAAACAATGTCTAAGGAGACAGAACTAAGGTAGAGGGAGTCATTACCTCGGCAGATTTCTAGCCAAGGAATCCAAATTCGAGTTGCAGATGCAAGGAGGATTGGAGAGGAGCAGTTCAACAGTTGGCCAGAGGATTTCCAAAAGGGAAATCAAGACTTAGAGGGAGATTTCCAGAAGGGGAGTCGAGACTTAAAGGGAGTCTAGAAGAGGAGTTAAAATGGCAGTGAAAGGACTAAGGGATCAGGACAGGTTGGACGGGGCTTCCATCTTTGTCATTTGGAAGGTCAGGATCTTGGCAGTGCTGAATAGACATCACATCAAGGACTTTGCCTTGAAAACCGTGGCTATCCCAGTTGACCCAACTGAGAACGAGAAGTATGAGGATGCAATGGCAAGGGCGAAGTGCATGATCCTAGACGGGGTCAAAGATCATGTCATACCACATATTGCTAAGAAGAACACAGCAAAGGAGATGTCGGACACCTTGACCACCTTATACCAGGGCTTCCGTGCAACGGAAGATGCTATTGGAGAATCAGCTGCAGTCATATCAGATGCAGAAGGGAGAGCAGATAGATCCATTCCTTCTCAGGTTGCAAGAGATTCGCAACTAGCTTATTTCTGTGGGGTCTACACCGGATCCAGAATTTATGGTCAGGACTGCCCTAAATGCAGTCTCCGAGGAGTGGGAGACATTTGTCCAAAGTATTTTGGGCAGGGCTACTCTTCCCGGTTGGGAGGAGATGTGGGCAGCTCTTCGCCAGGAAGAGATCAGGAGGATGACCAAGGCGGGGAGTAGTGGCAAGGGAGGTCGAATCAAGAAAGAGGAGGAGGAGGATGCGGCTCTAGCATCTGCGGGACAGCAAGGGAAGAGGAAGAAGAAAGACATCTCCAAGGTTAAGTGCTTCCATTGTGGGGAACTGGGACATTATGCATCCCAGTGTCCCAGGAAGAAAAACAAGAGAACGGCTTTTGATTCAAAGGCAGCTCCAGCGAAGGTAGAGAAAGAGGTCGAGACTGATGACGATTGTGCCATGAGTGCTCATGTGCCTCTAGAGAAGAGATGGGGTGATGTTGAGTTGTAGTCAGGAGGACTACATACTAGGGGCAGGATCCTTGAGGTACCTATACCTTTTATCACATCCGGCTACGGGAGCCCTTAATGATAGTAGCATGATGACAGGTGTCAGGTGGAGCAAAGTATGGTGGAGCGATAAGGCAATGCTAGAGTGCAAAAGTCTATAGCAGCGCAGTGGAGGTTTTAGCAGTGCAAGAGGCACAGAGGTGTTTTCAGCAACGCAGTGGCAGCAGAGGTAGCTTCAGCATCACGATGCTTCCAGACTGACCAAGATGTCAGTATTTGGGTGAAGTCAGTTACTTACTTCTCAGTAACTAAGTCAGAAAAAGAAGGCACATTTATTACAGAGTTAGTAGCAGATTGACTTCTCTTCATAATTAGTAATTGGTTGACAAATTTTATAGCCAGTTTCATCATCAAACAATAGTTGGAAATGTGAGTTCTGGTGGAGAATTTCCCTAGCCAACTTTATGACCATCCTGTGCCTTGCATAGTGGCTGATTTGGATCACCTTCTGTGGGCTCTTCTTCACTATTTATGCAAATTCCCTGTATCAAATATTTAAGCCCATCACTGGAAGACAAATTGTTGTATTTTTTGCACATTTGATATCGCAAAACCAAGGATTGTTATTACCAGCAAACTTGATACATTATTAAAGGGTCACATCACCAGTAAAGACCTTTTCCGGCATGTGGCAAACAAGATTTGAAGAGCTGATAATTGCAGCAGAAATAGATCCAACTCCTTATTACCTTTTTATGCATCGCTCAGGTCTAAACTGTGTGTTTGATGGAAGGGGTTTGTCCAGCAAGTCTAGAGAATAGTCAAAGCATAGCATAGAGAACATGTTAATTTTAGGTATGTTCTATGCTTAGAGCAATTTATTTCAATTTTCACAGTTAGCTCAATATCTTTTCCAGATTAGCAATCACATCAACATTAAAGTAAACTGCAGATAGAGCATAAACATAAATCGCAGAAGACAAGCCAAGACAAGAGGACACAAGATGTGGCGCTAGCTAGGGACAAACCCCAATTTGGGGAAACCCTTGATCAATTCTTCTTATATGTTCTTCAATAGTTCAGCACAGAGAGAGAGAGATGGTACGTTTACAACAGAAGTCAACACTTTGACTTATCTAGATAAGAGCATAGATCATCTCTAAGAAGATGATACATGAGATCAGTTGAAGACATGATGCTTCAACTGACTCTCCAAGGTGACTCCTTCACCTATCGTTGTGCTACATTTCGTCATCATGTTGCACCTCACCGCGCTGCACCATGCTGCACCCATCATCACTATGTTGCATCTCATCACGCTTCATTAATCATGATTGTACCCATCACTGTACTGCATTATGTGCCATTGCTGCACCATGTTGCCATACTGACCTATGTGTTGGCTGCACGTTGCTTGTTGTCCCTTGCTTGCTTGTTGTCCCTAGCATGCTTGTTGTCCTTAGCATGTTTGTTGTTGCATGCTAGTTGTCCCTTGCATGCTCGCTGTAACATTGCATGCTTGGTGTATTTGTTGCTAAGTACCATACAACTATACCAATGTTAGTTAGCTGTCTCTTGCACGCTACTCTCCTTCGGAGACAGATGCTCTGGCTGAAACCCCAGATAAACACTCCGGCAGCTCCTCAGCTCCAATCTGCGCCACGAAAAACCCCAGCATCAGCCTCTAGGGACTGCGTCAGCCTTTTCTGCCCTCTGTGTAGCTTTCCCGGTAGTTCCGATTATTCCCAGTAGTTCCGGCTTCTGCCCTCTGCGTCAACTTTCCCGACAGTTTCTGACAGTTCCCGAGAATTCTGGCTGTTCCCAGTAGTTCCAGCTGTTCCCGACAATTCTCGACAGTTCTGGCTTCTGCCCTCTGCGTCAGCTTTCTCGGCAGTTCTAGCAGTGCCAGCAATTCCCGGCAATTCCAACTGTTCCTGGGAGTTCCAGCTGTTCTCGACAATTTCGGCTTCTGCCCTCTGCGTCAGCTTTCACAGCAATTCCGACAATTCCCGGCAGTTCCGGTTGTTCCTGGCAGTTCCGGTTGTTCTGGCTTCTGCCCTCTGCGTCAGCTTTCCCAACTGTTCCGATAGTTCCCGACAGTTCCGGCTTCTGCCCTCTAGATTAGGGCACCGTTATCCCTTAGGATCTCTCCTCCTACTAAAACCCAAAGACAAGTAAAGAGGAAGAGATCCCAAATGTGTTGAAATGACTTGAAGGCCACCTGCATTTATACTAAAACGTTGAGCACAAGTGGGGTTTATTTGGTTGTTGGCCGACCTTGACGAATTGTCCCATAACACAAATAAATTCATATCTCCATGAATACTTATCAGAATCAGACGATCTTTAGATCAATCCTACACCTCTCGATGAGAGGGATCCAAGAAAAATATCATCTTCCATTAATAAGATGACCCACATGGAGTTTAGCCCTAGTTGCCAATTTTAACAGAACACCCTACCTAAAATAATCACAAGCAGCACACAAAGGGTTACAGACTTGGTCAAACATTCAGTGTTGGCGAGCACTCCACCCATCATGGTCTTTATTACTGTTCTTAAGAAGAAATAGGGGGCTAGTTTGATGAGTGCCACGAGGGAAGATTGATAGGTGGATAATTAACTACCTTTTTACCTATGTTGCATGGGGACCCGTCCCCCCCAAAAACACTCACGTACGCTACATCCCCGCATTCTGGGGAATTTTGGACCCTTAGGAAACATCTCCAAACTGTTGGGGACTCCATTGGGGACTTGCTAGCTAGCTGTTCCAGACAGATTTCAGGGATGTTTTTGGCAGATTTCAAGGGTTTTATGGGCAGATTTCAGGGATGTTTTGGGAAGGTTTTAAGGATAATCCAAGCGCAAAACTTTAGTTTTGACAATCATGGGCATTGATGATTGAACAGTATGATCATTTTTCCCATTTAGTTTTTTTGGAATGCATTGAATCTAAATTTTGTGTACAAGTTGCAGTTCAAAACATGGGTTTTGTATGATGGGTTTCATTTTGGATTTCTAGTGATTTAGATATTGGATTTTCAATGGTAAAATTACAAAAGAGCACCCTCCATGTCAAGAAAACAGAAAATACAATGTTTTAAAAGGATGATCCTTGTAGTTATTTTTCTTGTTCTTTTTTAGGATCATCTCAGCTTTTACATATTTTATGTGGGTTTCGAGGACTCATTCAAGTTCAGTGCTTCCATCATCCCAACCCAAAGCATTGTAAAAAAATCAGATAGTTGTGAATTGGATTGAGTACTAAATGTTTAAATAAATTCATATTTAGTCCCCTTCTTAATCTGAAATATGAATTTAATATCATTAGAAAACCAAATTATTTTATAGTGGTTTTCAACACAGCTATAAAAGTTTGCAAAACCTATTGAAAAGGGAATGCCTTTTGTGTTTAACATAGTCATCATTAACAAGAAATATGAGGAAAAAAACTAATATAAAGACAATTCTCCTTGATAGATTGTTCATGGACCTTATTACAAATTTAAAGTAGTTACACTTAAGTTTCCTAAAGCTAAAGCTCATGTCTAGTGGCCAATAATGGAATGTCACTCAACCCCTTTTCAAATTGTTTGAGATTTTAATTGGCGAGTGTAAGGGTTGTGCATAATACTAGCTTGAAACAACATATATATATATATATATATATATATTGTCATCCCCAACCCCCCATCCCCTGAAAATTTGGGGGTGCACTCTAGCCGTTCCGGGGACTCGTCCCCCCGTCCCCGTCGTTCCCCTGTCCCCAAAACCAGTGCAACATAGCTTTTTACACATGCTCTAAGGACATCTCAGTTTTGAGGGGACCACCATAGCCCCTAGTGATGTTTGTAGCTTGGGCAAGTACTTCTACATAGGTCTAAGTGTTTAGGCATGCAGAAATCGCCCAAAATCTCCTTAGAACACTTGCTCAACTCTAAGGAAGTTGATAATGTAACTTAGCCTAAGTTAAACTTAGGAAAAGCGCATAAGTAGTATGTTGGCTTATTGAGCTAAACTTAGGAAAAGTAAATTATTTACTTTAGGGATTATGCTTTAATCTCAGCCCTTGATCTCAAGTGAGGCAAGATCTAATCTCGGCTGTCAATTGCTTTGAAGATTAGAATTAGGGATTTAGCTCAATGTAAAGTTATAAAAAGCAAGGCTAGGGAGAGGGAGAACACACACCATACAACAACACAAGACTGAGAGAGGCTTCTTAGTGAGTGTGTTGGATCCGAGGAAGGAGCAACAAGCGAGACCCAAATCAACCAAGGAGGGTTTGATTAGCTGGATCAGATATAGTGTTGTATGTAATTCCTCAGCTAGACCATTTTCCCAGGAAGGAAGCCCAAGTAAGATCAAAGCTTAATGAAGAACTCTGATTGGATAGAATTTGTGTGTCATTTTTTTGATTGAGATTGGTGAATTTGATTTCACAGTATTTAATGTTGTTAGTACCCTAGCTATGCTTTTTATTCAGTAGATGTAATTCTACTATAAACTATAGTGAGACTGCTAGGGTAAGAAAATTTAACATGGTATCAAAGCAGAAACTCTGAAGAAATCTAATCTTTGAATCACATGTGCCAAGTTTGTACTGGATCGCCAAGGCCAGGATCAGCCTTTGATTGTACGAGCTGAAATTATCTTCTAAAGAGGCCCAAGTAAATCAATCGTACAATGCCCTAAAGTGAAAAAAAAATCTTGCATCCAAGAAAAAAAAACTTGTGTGGACGGGGACAAATTTTAAAGTGGACCATTCTGTAAAATAAAATAAAATAATATATATATAAAAGGGACGTGGCTTGAAAGTTGGTTATTGGCAGCCACCCATCCACCAGCCAACGATGTCATGAGAGTACTGCACCGCCAAGAAACCCAACTGACCAACGAAAAGTTGTGGTCAATCGACCACAAAGGGGAGTTGTTGGGTCATGGCTACAGAAGATTGGACACAGCAAGGAAGGGAGCCACACAGTGAGGAAGAGACAGCAGACAATTGGACGAGAAGGGCAGCGACGACAAACAGCACCGCTAGTGTAATGACCCTAGTCATCTTGCAAGTAGGTAGAAGTTGTGTTGACGGTTTCAGTGATGGTACTTTCATTTGATCACATTGCATTTGTAGAATCATTGTAATTGTTCAGTGATCAATGTATACATATGGAAAAGTTAGTAAACATGCCTATCCATATATGTATGAACATGCTTAAATGCTTAGTTATTAATTGGAAATAATGTAAATACATATAAGGCATGTACATGGCCTTTATGAACCCTATGTAGCTATTTCAAGAAAATGTATATATTGGGTTACTTTATATTTCACAAGTGGCTAATGTCAATGCAGTTGGTTATATTAGATTATACATAGCTAATGTAAATGCATTTGGATCTCATATGGCTAATGTGAATGAATATGTCTATGTGACCATTGTAAACTTCAAGAAAGTAATTGCACTTGGCTATTGAAGACTTCCATCGCCTACGAGATTGTTTATGCGAGACAGTTGGGCTGGCCTAACTACCTAGAACCCTAACTAACCAAGAAATATGGATTCGAATAGTAGAAAGGGAAGGGAGTCAGATGAGGAGGAGGGGGGGAAGAGAAGAGGGAAGCAGGATGAGAACGCAGTTGTGGAACGCAAAAAGGAGCAAGAAGTAACCGAGGAGAAAAACTAAGTATATTTGTTGCAGGAGATACGACAAACACACAGGTCTTAGTAGCATCACGAAGGAAGCAGAATAGACCTAGGTCCTACATGAGTTGGAAGGTCGTAGCACCAGAGGTGAGTCAGACCATTCAAAACCCTAGGATATAGATCAATAAAGGCGTAATTGGCTATTCCATGAAACCTTGTTTGTGATTTCAATTGCTTACACTATTTTTTTTGGCATTGTCCATGATGTTTAAACATATTACATAAATGATTTCTAAGCTTTTTGTGCGTAGCATGGTCCTACAATAATGTGATTGTCATATATATCCTAGAATGCTACCACATGGTTGGCATTATTTTCCTAGGGCAGAAAGACTGCAGCCATGACTATTGGCTAGTCTCTTCTAGTGGGTGAAAATGTGTGAATATTAAACATAGCTACTATTGGTTCACTAGGGTTCTTAACTAAACAGAGGGTGGAGAATGACACTCTAGAATCCCTCATGAGTGGAGGCCATTTGGTTGCCCTTCACTAGTTTCTATTTCTCAATGACCAGATTTTGTACCTCTAGACTCCCAACATGGGGTGGAGGTACTGAATTTGCAATTTCAGGGTGGAGTAATTCTCTGGAATCCTTTAAGGGTGGAGAAGATCTTTGATATCCTTGAATCAGGTGAGGGTGGAGAAATTTCATCTCTGGAGTCCCTCATCAACGAATGGGTGGAGGAGAATTGCCTCTGGAATCCCAATATAAGCCCACATCTATGTGCAGGGTGGTGGTGGGAATAAACCTCTGGAATCCCTGGTTTGGTCCTAAGCTAGGGGGCGGCAACTGCACTGTTGGTAGTGTTGATTTGGGGTAGCATCGGATGTGCTTTAGCCGCGAAAATTGGTGGAGAGGCTAAGGCGCATGAGATCTCCAATACCCAGAAATGGTTTGGGCAGATTCTAAACAATTTGGGAGATATTAAAATAATTAATATTTTCAAAGGAGTCCCTAAGTCTAAACTTAGGGAAAATAAAATATTAATGTGAATTAATATAAAATTGTGTTAGAATGGTCCAAAAGTCATGGATCAAGTTAGATCTAATCTTAGCCGTTGATTAGAGACTTAATCTCGACCGTTGATTTGTCAATGAGAAAAGTATAAGAGGAGGCTTGAGGGTCACTTGGAGAACACACCAAGAAATCAAGATTTCGACTTTCTGGGGCTGGGTTTGCTGAAAAAGTTGAGAGAGTGATCAAAGTTGTAGCTGAGGGGTAGTGAATACAGAAGCAAAGAGGCAGAGATAGCACCGGGAGGATCAACGCAGTAGCCGGAGAGAGGGACGTAGAAGCAGCCAAGGGTTCCCGCAGAGCCAACCAAGGCTCACGCAGAGGCAGCCAGGAGCTACGTAGTGCCTTAGAGGGCCAGCGTGAGTGATGCAGAGGGCCAGAGGACTGACGCAATGCCTCCAGAGGTTGACGCAGGCAAAGACAAAGTGACGCTAGGCTAACACTAGGCCAGAGAGAGGCTGATGTTGGGGTTTCGTGGGGCAGATTGGACCTGAGGAGCTGCCAGAGTGTTTATCCGAGGTTTCGGCCGGAATATCTGCGTCCGAGTAGAGAGGTACTACTGCCGAGATTTTTCTCTGTTGGGTAAGCCAGATTTGGCACCCATATTGTATTCTGAAACTGCTTAATAAATCAAACCCTCAGATAGTTGCACCGGTTTTCTTACATTGGATTTTTCTGGGGACATTAGTCCAAAAACAACGGTGTCACTTGTGTGCTTGTTTCTGTTTCCTTCAGTTGATGATCTGTAATGTGTTGAGCAAACACTTGTATTTATTTCCAGTATTTACATGGTAAATAACTTGTTAATTAATAGAACAAGTAGGTAGGAATAAATCAGAAAGTACATGAAAGGTTTCTAACGGGTTAGACTTAGAAATTCCAACATGGTATCAAAGCGTGGTTGCAGATCATAGGAGAACTGAGGTCATCAGCCGAGCAAAGCAACAGCAGCAGAAAACAATTGTCCAAAGTGACAGAAGTTGTTCCTAGTAGAGTAGCAGCAAGGAAGGGGTGATGCAGTGCTTGCATCTTCAAGATTGAGCCAGGAAGAGGCAGCACAGAGGCTGAGGAAGGTAAAGACAGCCTCACGCAGAGGCCAGGAGGGTTGACGTAGTTGACTAAGGAAGCTGATTTGGCGGTGCCGGGATTGCGCAGAGCCTAGGAGCTCTAACCTTCAGTTTGTTGGGGTTTAGGAGGCTGTGGGTAAGTTGCAGAGTGGAGCTGGTGGGGTACTGTAGTTAGAACAATACCTAACAGGGCAAGGCCAAGGAGGAGGGAGTTGCTACCGAGGATTTCTAGCCGAGAAATCCGGATCAGTGGTGCAACTACACTAACGATCGGAGTGGGGGGCATCTCGACATTGGCAGAAGGGTTTCCAGGAGGGAAATCGAGGCTCAGAGGGAGTCACACCAAGAACTTCCAGGAGGGAAGTAGAGGAGCAGCGAGATGGCAGTGAACGGGGTAAGAGACCAGGACAGACTAGACGGAGCCTCAAACTTTGTAGTCTGGAAGGCCAGAATCCTATCCGTTCTAGACAGGAATCGTGTCAAGCACTTCGCCTTGAGGACGATAGCTATCCCAGTTGACCCAGCTAATAACGACAAGTACGAGGAGGCAATGGCGAGGGCCAAGAGCATCATTCTTGATGGGGTTAGTACCACATATTGCCGAAAAGGACACGGCAAATGAGATGTGGGAGGCCCTAAAGAAATTGTACCAACATACTTCTGTGCAGAGAAGGATGTTACTAGAAAATCAGTTGCAATCATACCAGATGCAGAAGGGAGAACAAATCGACCCCTTCCTCGGTCGATTGAAGGAGATCCGGGATCAGCTGACTTCCATAGGGGCCACGCTGAATCAAGAATTGATGGTGAGAACAGCCCTAAACGCAGTCTCAGAAGACTGGGAGGCGTTTGTCTAGAGCATACTGGGCAGGGCGACCCTTCCAAATTGGGAGGAAATGTGTGCTGCTCTTCGCCAAGAAGAGATCAAAAGGCTGAGCAAGGCCGGAAGCAACGACAAGGGGATCAGAATCAAGAAGGAGGAAGAGGAGGATGCTGCCCTAGCATCTGAGGGAAAGCATAAGAAATGGAAGAAGAAGGACCTCTCCAAGGTCAAATGCTTCAACTATGGGGAACTAGGTCACTATGCAAGCCAGTGTCCGAGGAAGAAGAGCAAAGGAGAGGCTTCCAAGACCAAGGCAACGCTAGCAAGGGCGGAGAAGGAAGTGGAGATAGATGATGACTGTGCCATGAGTACTCACACACCACTTGAGCGGAAATGGGGAGACATCGAGCTGTAGTCAGACAGACTACAGGCGATGAGGGGCAAGATCCTTGAAGTACCCAGCCTCTTGGATTAGACCTTGCTACGGGAGCTCCAAAGAGGAGTAGCAGTATTAGCAATGTCAGTAGAGACGGATGCGGATGGAGCGACAAAGGGAGCTACAGTGCAGGATTCCCAAGACAGAGTGAGGCAGCAGTGCGAGAAGCACGGGAGTGTTGCACCAATGCAAGATGACACAGAGAGGTGTGCAACGATGCGAGAAGCATAGAGTTGTTGCAGCAGCACAGAAGTCAAAGCGGGAGCACTTGTCAGCAATAGAGGGAGTTTCAGCATTGAGGGTGTCTCTAGCTTGACAGAGATGTCAAAGTTGGGAGATCAGTTACTTACTTCTCAGTAACTGAGTTGCAGTGCAGCAGTTAGCAGTGGTAGTGTTATGGGCAGCACGATGCAGCATGATGAGAGGGGTTGCAGTGCAGATGCAGCAGTGGCAGTGGCAGGGCCATGGGCAGCAGCACAAATGCAGAGGGAGTTGCAATACGGATGCAGTAGTGGCAGTGGTAGGGCCATGGGTAGCAGTACAGGATGCAGCAGTGCAGAGGATGTTGGGCAGCAGGCCTAGCATCAGCACAGGGACCGATGCCAGATGATCAGGGTGATACTCAGTGAGGAGTATTACTAGAGCACAATCCTCGCTAAGAGGGAGTGTTGATTTGAGGTAGCATCGAATGTGCTCTAGCCACGAAAATTGGTGGAGAGGCTAAGGCACGTGAGATCTCCAATACCCAGAAATTGTTTGGGCAGATTCTAAACAGTTTGGGAGATATTAAAATAATTAATATTTTTAATGGAGTCCCTAAGTCTAAACTTAGGGAAAATAAAATATTGATGTGAATTAATATAAAATTGTGTTAGAATGGTCCAAAAGTCATGGATCAAGCCAGATCTAATCTTTTCCGTTGAATAGGGACTTAATCTCGGCCGTTGATTTGTCAACGAGAAAAGTATAAGAGGAGGCTTGAGGGTCACTTGGAGAACACACCAAGAGATCAAGATTTCAACTTTTTGGGGCTGGGTTTGCTAAGAAAGTTGAAAGAGTGATCAGAGTTGCAGCTAAGGGGCAGCGAATACAGAAGAAGAGAGGCAGAGATAGCATCGGGAATATCAGCGCAGTAGCTGGAGAGAGGGATGCAGAAGCAGCCAAGGGTTCCCACAGAGGTAGCTAGGAGCTGCGCAGTGCCAGCGTGAGTGACGCAGAGGGCCAGAGGACTGATGTATTGCCTCCAGAGGTTGACGCAGGCCAAGCCAGAGTGACGCTAGGCTAACGCTGGGCCAGAGAGGCTGACGTTGGGGTTTCGTGGAGCAGATTGAAGCTGTGGAGCTGCCGGAGTGTTTATCCGGGGTTTCAGCCAAAATATCTGCTTCCGAGTAGAGAGGTACTACTGCCGAAATTTTTCTCTATTGGGTGAGCCAGGTTTGGCACCCAAATTGTATTCTGAAACTGCTTAATAAATCAAACCCTCAGATAGTTGCACCGATTTTCCCGCATTGTGTTTTTCCAGGGACATTAGTCCAAAAACAACGGTGTCAGTGGTGTGCTTGTTTCTGTTTCCTTTAGTTGATGATCTGTAATGTGTTGAGCATGCACTTGTATTTGTTTCCAGTATTTACATGGTAAATAACTTGTTAATTAACAGAACAAGTAGGTAGGAATAAATCAGAAAGTACATGAAGGGTTTCTAACGGGTTAGACTTAAAAATTCCAACAAGTAGTCTGTCAATGGTTGGGAGTGGAGTTAGGGTCCTAATACTGATCTAAGTTTACATAGAATTAAACACCACTATGTCTATACATTCCCTGGATTGTTCGCCAATAATAAGTAGGATCCCTACTTTGTACAGTAGGGGGTGATCTAAAGGATTTTGTGAGTCAAGAATGAAATACTTCATTCAAGTCCTGTTAAAAACTATATGTCAAAAGTACTTCTATCTGCTAGATGACATATAACATTGTCTCATGTAAAAGACATCATGATATCAGGGAGGAAGTTCCCTTATTGCCTCAGTGCAACCCATGAGTTTGACAGGAGGAATGTCTAGCTAGAATGACACTGCCTGTCTATGTGCAGATCTAGTAAATTGGTTTTGATTTACCATGACTCTGTTCCAGGCCTTTTTCCTTGCTTTAGCCCATTGACACATGATATTACAGTGGGTTTTGGCATAGCTCTGTCTCTGGTAATTTTCTTACTGCATCCTAGTGAATTATGCCCTCTCTAACTACTGTGCAATTGTGGGAAGAAAGAAGCTAATACTAATCAGTGACAACAAATAAATTATGACTTTCTTACTTAGATAGTAAGAGTAAGTTGTGACAGTATGCAGTCTTTGTAGCTTCCAATGGTAATGTCACTCCTTAATGATACATAGACAAAATGTATAACTTATGTGTGAATGTTAAAACCATGTGCCATCTCACCGTTACATTTGGGTAATTGGCACTTATTATTTATGACAATGAATTGCCACACACTGATGATATGTAATCCCAAGCGCTGTCTCAGTTTAATCTGTTGTTATTTCATGATGGTACGTGTTGTTCATGCATAATCCTAATGATGGGCATAGAATTCTGGTTTAGATGGGCTGTCTTTAATTATTAGCAGCCCTTATTTCACTAACCGGCAGAGCACATTTGTTACACTGGTTTGTTGATTGCTAATAAGAAAAACTTGTTGGCATTTGGCTAATGACCTTACAGTCAAATATGTGTTTATGTAGTCTTATAATGGTTGGCATTATGATAAATTT
Organism: Pinus tabuliformis; assembly: GCA_031772625.1. Classification (NCBI taxonomy): domain Eukaryota; kingdom Viridiplantae; phylum Streptophyta; class Pinopsida; order Pinales; family Pinaceae; genus Pinus; species Pinus tabuliformis. The sequence continues at coordinate 1,394,035,610 of CM062818.1, read as the reverse complement.
GTGTTGTCTGCTGGGCATGGTTCTCTTGATCTTGTATAGAAGATTGTATCTTTTGTTTACAGTAGAAGAAGCTTAAACAAACATTATTGTAATTAATGATTGTCTGTTGCCGTTATTCAGAGTGTTTCGTTGGTCACGTTAACTCACAATTTATAATGCCAGACCCAGGCTTTGACATCCTCCTATATTGCCAATGATCCGTGACAGATATGCACGAGTTAAAAGCTTGTTCACACAGCTTTAATGCCTGAACAATACGTTTGTTTCTTCTACGTTGTACTGGAGTAGATATTGTCTCCCTCTTGTGTTATATACTGCCATGTCATTGATTTATAGAGTATAGAATTCTGTATATGACTATAAGAACTGTCACCTACTCATGATAATAGCAAAGTGCTGTCTCTATGCTCTGGCATACCATATGTGTTACATTCCACGTGTCACAAGAACACGCTTATTGGACAGATACAATGCATTGTTATTATAAGCTGTCATATGGACAACCCACTACATAATATGTCACATTATTAGGAGGGCGGGAGGTGGGAAAATAGAAGACCCAGTCATCATAAAAAGGAGGAATGTGTGAGGGGAGGGGCACCAACTTGGAGATTCGGATATGTTATTGCACAAACTAGCAGGCCTAGTACATAAACTAGAGCTAGAGGGCACAACAGCAATTTGGGGCAAAGGCCAACTGTCACCACGGCCTATGTCCCCTTCTCTTCTCGAATTTTCACAGACGGGAGGATTTCTAGTATCCCTCACTTGTGATCAATGTGCCTATAGTAGGGTTCAAAGTGAGGCAAGGATGGCTCATTCAATGGAAAGGTTCAATAAAAGTGTAAGCTTTGGAAGAAGTTAAGATGACTTTCCACAAAAAACCCCTTGAGAGAAACACTATACGAGACCTAGGGTTGAGATATTTGACAAAGTAAGAGTTCATCCAAGGTCAAGATAGTCAAGAGAAAGGTTTCAAATGATATACTTTAACAAGTATCCAAGCTCAAACCTTCAGAGACTCCCCAAGTTGAAGGATTAGCCTCTAGGGTTCCCACTTGGTGTGATAGCTAGGGCATCAACTAAATGATATTCCACCATTGAAATTCGTTCAAAACTTATGAGTGCCTAGAGGAGACACTAAGGAAGAGTCTTGTCTAGACAGAACCCAAATTCCCTCCTCCCTAAAATTTTGCACCAAGCCCTAAAAGGCCTCCTCATCCTTAAAGGGACGAAGAAAGAGAGATAAAAGAGGTGAAAAGAATGATGTTTCGATGAGAATGTGATCACCAAGAATCTAGGACAAGTGCCTAGCAATTGGGAGGATTGGAGTCAAAAAACGGTCTTGTTCTGGCAACTTCGCTCTTCAAGGAGGCCTAAAGAAGCAGCGTCACTACTTACGGATGCAGCGACATGGCAACTTTAGACTTTTATACTTCAATCACAATTGTTATGGAGTTTCGAGGATGCAAATTATCCTCTAGGAACATTCATTCATTCATCATCTTATGAGTAGCACATGCAAAATTTTCCAATAGTATCAAGACCTTAAACAATTTTTCATGAATTATGGCATAATAATAACCATAAGAATAAAATTCTATGCATTAGACATTCATTATTTCATAAATATAGCATTAGAAATCACTTAAAAGACAATGAAGAGTATATCCATCCACAAGAACGCCAAAAAAAAACTCCAAGATAGAAAACGAACTTTTCCAAATATCAAAATGCATTAGCTTCATCCAAATCTCTCCACAAAATTGGAGGACGAAAATCCTCTAATGAGGTAGTCAAAAATCCCAAGTGTGATGATCAAATAGAAATGAGGTCTCTCTTATTTATATGAGCCTCTCACATGTTCGAATTAGCCTAAATGCCCCTAAATTTACTTTAATGTGTAAAATAACATGCCTTTTGGCGATAAGCCCACCAAATAGCTACTAAAGTGAATGGTAAGCAATCCCAAGATGATCGAAAGAGTGCAAAATGGAGTAAGCAAGGTCATTGGAAGGCCTAGATGAGTCCTCTATGTGCCATGATGAAGAGGAGGGCTCCATAAATGAAGATCGTAGCCCCTTGATTTCCAAGCAAAACATCATGTGTTGCTCCCAAGTGGTTGTGGGACACACTCAATGGTCTCATGGGTCTCCAGTGGTTCAATAACAATTTGATGTTCCATCAGTGAGGGCTAGAAGATGACACGTGCCCTCCCATGTCTCTCTAGATGAGACAAAACCTCATATGGGCCCTGGATCAGTTGCCAAGTGCCAAGTGCAAATGTATGGTCGGTTGGGCAACGTGGTCCAAGACTCAAGTACATCATCATCTTTGCATGGCTAAGGCACGAACAAGCAATATGTGGTGTTGAAGAATCCCATGGCGTGGCAATCAATGCTCTGCAATGGTGGAGACCCATGGCTCTCAATGCTCACCCTACAAGTGCCATTATGACCCTCTAGAGGGTTTGGATCCGATATAGGGAGGCCAAGTCCAAGATGGAGCCCACCTACAATCGTGTATAAGATCCAACGTGTCTCCTCACCTTCCAGTACAAAAATCCATTAGTGCAGTTGAGTAAATAAGCTTGCTAATTAGGGGCAAAAGTGGACACTTCATAATGGCATGCCCTTCCAAATGGGCTTTAGTATGTATGGTGTTACCTTGCTTAACAAGAGAGGCTAAAAAAGGACCCTATTAGGTGGTTTCAACCTATAAGGGAGTGACAGGTCCATGGTATATCCATCAAATGGCAGGTGTCATGTGAAATAATGATGGAATGGAGTAGGGGCAAGAGGGAAGGCTCCAAGCCACATGCCATGGTACAAGTGTAGCTATGATGAAGGAAGCCCACACATTGGATGTATAGATGTAGGAGGGAGCAACCATGGTACATGAGTTACCTTGGCCTTTGTTTTTCCACCCTTCTTCATATGCCTTTTGCCTTTACTACTCGGGGCTACAAGGGATGAAAGTATGATGTGTATGATGTAGAAATGATTTCCCCCCTTAAGGTGCGGCAGATCATCGCCCACTAGGGGTTGGGACAATCATGGGTTCCTGATGATGCAGGGGGGCACTCATAGGGGCCCTTACAATCAGGGTGATGGCCAAATTAATAGGGGGTAGACCTCATGTTTGGCTTATTCCCATGCACTAAATTTTTATGTCCCAAACATCCTTTGCATTTTGTGGTACATTTCTTGTTGTATGTGGCCAAATTATGCTTTTATCTTTCGTTTTCGGTGCATCAACCTCTGGGGCATCGTTCCAAACCCGACCTAAAGTGTGGACAAGGGGAAGGGGAGGCTAACACCTTGTGGACCTAATGGACAAATGTGGACTTGAATGGGAAAAATGTGAAAAGGGGTTATAATGAGTAGATGGGAGTGAGATATATGGTGTCGGGAAGCGAGACCATGCAACCAAAATTAGGGTTTCCCATTTAGTGTCACTCCTAAAGCTAGCAGACCATAAAGGATATCCCACGGGACTAGGATACAAGACTAACCACCAAGTTGAGGCGAGGGAACAAGAGTATAGTCCAATCCCATTCTGTTCGCCGAATCGCCCCACTATTCCATGTCCAAATGTTCCCAAGAAAAGCAAGCTTAAACACCTAATTACATAATGAAAAAGCATACCTTAGGAGTTGGAAGGCCCACCTTCAAACATATGATCATGATAGGTAAGCAAGGGCACACAATGGTTGGCCCAAGTGCCGGAGAAAGATTGCACATCGAGCTATCAGGTGGCTGCAAGGGGCTGTTGGCTGCCGACTGAAGACAAATCTAGAAGAAAAAAAATTTCCTATAGGGGTTACCCACTAGTGGTGGGTAACAGGATCCTTTAATATAAATAAAGAATGGATGACTGGGAAACAAGGTTTATAAATTCCCTATCAAGATCCTTCTTATTAATGTTATGATTTATGGTCATGATTGGAAGGATAAAGGGAGTGATGACACTGAGCAACACGACTATCAGGTTGCTTGGTAGGATGATTGTATGTAAGAGAGGCAACGATTGTGTGCTCCATGAAAAACCCCTTGAGAGAAATACTATACGAGACATAGAGTTGAGATATTCGAGAAGGTAATAGTTCATCAGAGATCAAGATAGTCAAGAGAAAAGGTTTCAAATGATATACTTTAACAAGTACTAAAGCTCAAACCTTCAGAGAATCCCCCAACTGAAGGATTAGCCTCTAGGGTTCCCACTTGTTGTGATAGCTAGGGCATCAATTAAAATGAAATTCCACATCGAAATTCATTCAAAACCTGTGAATGCCTAGAGGAGACATAAAGAAGAGCCTTGCCCGAAAGGAATCGCAAAATCCCTCCCTAAAATTTCGCACCAAGTGCTGGAAAGCCTCCTTATCCTTAAAGTGACGAAGAAAGAGAGAGAAAAGAGGTCAAAAGAATGATGTTTCAATGAGTTAATGTGATCACCAAGGATGTAAGACCAGTGCCTAGCAATTGGGAGGATTGGAGTAAAAATGATCTTGTTTAGATAACTTCGCTCTTCAAGGAGGCCTAAAAAATCAGATTCACTATTTATGGATGCACCTACACGGAAACTTTAGACTTGTATACTTCAATGGCAATTGTTATGGAGTTTCAAGGATGCAAATTATCCTCTAGGAACATTCATTCATTCATCATCTTATGAGTAACACATGCAAAAATTTCCAATAGTATCAAGGCCTTAAACAATTTTTCATGAATTAAGGCACAATAATAACCATAAGAATAAAATTCCATGCATTAGACATTCATTATTTCATAAATATAGCATTAAAAGGCACTTACAAGACGATGAAGAATATATTCATCCACAAGAATGCCAAAAAGAAGCTCCAAGATAGAAAATGAACTTTTCCAAATATCAAAATGCATTAGCTTCATCCACATCTCTCCACAAAATTGCAGGCCAAAAATCCTCTAATGAGGTAGTCGAAAATTGTAAGTGTGATGAGGTCTCTCTTATTTATATGAGCCTCACACAAGTTTGAATTAGCCTAATTAAGCCCCTAATAATATTTTAATGTGAAAATAACATGTCTTTGGTGACAAGCCCACCAAATTGCTACTAATGTGAATGATAAGCCTTCCTAAGAGGGTCGAAATAGTGGAAAATGGAGTAAGAAGTGTTGTTGAAAGGCCAAAATGAGTCCTCTAAGTGCCATGATGAAGAGGAGGGCTCCAAAAATGATGATCAAGGGGTTGGCCCCTTGATTTCCAAGCAAAACATCGTGTGGTGCTCCCAAGTGGTTATGGGGCACAATCAATGGCCTCATGGGTCTCCAAATGGCTCCACAACAAGTCAATGCTCTATCAGTGAGGGGTAGAAGATGACACATGCCCTCCCATGTCTCTTCGGATGAGACAAAGCCTCATTTGGGCCCTGGATCAGGTGTCAATATGTTGCCGAATGGGCATTGTGGTCCAAGTGCATCATCATCTCTGTATGACTAGGGCACAAACAAGCAATGTGTGGTACTGAAGAGGCCCACGGTGTGGCAATCAATGCTCCATTGTGGTGGAGACCCATGGCTCTCAACACTCAACCTACAAGTGCCATTATGACTCTTTGAAGGGTCTGGATCCCATATAGAGAGACCAAGTCCAAGATGGAGACCCACCTGCAATCGTGTATAAGATCCAATGTGTCTCCTCACCTTCCAATACGACAATCCATTAGTGCAATTAAGTAAATAAGTGTGCTAATCATGGGCAAAGGCGGACACTTCATAGTGGCATGCACTTCCAAATGGGCTTTAGAATGTACATGTGTTACCTTACTTGACAAGAGAGGTTAATAAAGGCCCCTATTAGGTGGTTTCAACCTCTAAGGGAGTGACAGGTCCATGGTAAATCCATCAAATGGCAGGTGTCATGTGAAATAATGATGGAACAGTTTGGGGGCAAGACGGAAGGCTCCAAGCCACATGCCATAGTTCAAAGGTAGCTATGATGAAGGAAGCCCACACATTGGGTGCATGGATGTAGGAGGGAGTAATCATGGTACATGAGTTAACCCAGCCTTTTTCTTTCCACCCTTCTTCATATGCCTTTTGCCTTTTATTGATTTTTCTTTCTTTACTGTGCGGGGTTCCCGGGATGAGAGCATGATGTGTATGATGTAGCAATGATTACCCCCTTAAGGTTGGGCAGTTCATTGCCCATCAAGGCTTGGGACAATCATGGGTTCCTTAATGATGCAGGGGGCACTCATAGGAGCCTTCAGAACCAGGGTGATGGCCATAATGACAGGGGGTAGTGCTCATGTTTAGTTTTTTTCCCACGTGCTAATTTTTTATGTCTTGGCCATCTTTTGCATTTTGTGGTACATTTCCTATTGTAAGTGGCCAAATTATGCTTTTAACTTTATTTTTAGCTTCGTCAACTTCTGGGGCACCATTCCATGCCCGACCCAAAGTGTGGACAAGGGGAGGGGGAAGCTAGCACCTTGTGGACCCAGACGGGGAAAATGTAAAAAGGGCATGTAATGAGCAAAGAGGAGTGAAATGTATGGTATCGGGAAGTGGGACCACACCACCAAAATTAGGGTTTCCCATGTATTGTCACTCCTAAAGCTAGTGGCCAATAGAGGAGTTCCTATGGGACTAGGATACAAGATTAACCCCCAAGTTGAGGTAAGGGAACAAGAGTACAATCTAAGCCCATTCTTTTTGTCAAATCCCCCCACTAATCCATATCCAAATGTGACCAAAAAAGGCAAGCATAAGAACCCAATTATATAATAAAAAGTCATACCTTCGGGGTTGGAAGGCCCACCTTCAAACATACGAACATAATAGATGAGCGAGGGCACACAATGGTTGGCTTAGGTGGCGGAGAAAAATACCACATCGACCGATCAGGTGGCTGCAAGGCATTGTCGGTTGCTAGTTGAAGACAAATCTAAGAGAAAATTTCCCCTGTAGGGGTCACCCACTGGTGGTGCGTAACAAGCTTCAAACACTAAGCCCCATTACCATGGACTTCCAAGAGTTATATATGAGCTTCAAACAAAATGGGCACATTCATATGCTTTGTGGGCTCCAGGCAAGTGCTCCTACTATCATCAGCTTGCATAGAATGGAGAAGCTTTTAAAAAAGGGACACCATGGGGTAGTTGCTCAATTCAATGCAATCTAGGCCATTGAATCAAGCCCTGCCAACATTCATCCAAATTTGCAACAGGTGTAGAGTCACCATCAACAGGTGTTTGAAAAACCCAAGGAACTACCCCCTTCTCAAGGTGAGCATGATCATAGCATCCCTTTGATTTTGGGTATCCAGCCGCCTAATGTCCACCCCTATATGCAGAAAAAAATGAGATTGAAAAGATTATCAAGGAGCTACTAGAAGCAAGTGTGATTCATCCCAACACCAATCCTTATTCGTCCCCAATAGTCATGGTCTTAAAGAAAGATGGGGAGTGGCACGTGTCCCGACTTTAGGGCCCTCAACAAGCTCACCATCAAGGATAAGTTTCTTATTCCAATAATCGATGATCTCCTTGATGAACTCCATGGCGCCCAATTCTTTACCAAGTTGGATCTTCGCTCAGGCTATCACCAAATCAAAATGAAAGTACCAGACATTCCCAAGACAACTTTCAAAACCCATGAAGGTCACTATGAATTTTTGGTTATGCCCTTTGGTCTTTGTAATGCCCTATCCACCTTTCAAAGTCTCATGAATCACCTTCTCAAGCCATATCTTAGAAAGTTTGTCCTGGTCTTTTTTGATGATATACTCATCTACAACAAAACATGGGAAATACATCTTCAACATGTTGACCAGGTATTGCAACTTTTGAAGGATAATAAATTATTTGTCAAATTGTCCAAGTGTTCTTTTGGAATGGAAGAGGTGGAGTACTTGGGACACATTGTGGGCCGCGAAGGAGTATGGGTGGATCCAAAAAATATTCAGGCAATGCAAGATTGGCCACAACCTCAGACCTTGAAAATTCTATATGGGTGTATTATGGATGCATTGCCCAACCCTTGATGAATCTTCTCAATAAAAATGCATTCCTTTGGACAGAAGTAGCTCAACAGACCTTCCTGGATCTCAAACAGGCCATGTGTTCCACCCTGGTTTTGGCCCTCCCAAATTTTACAAAACCCTTTGTGATCGAATGTGATGCTTCAGGGACCAACATTGGAGCAGTCTTAACATAAGAAGGTCGACCAATAGCCTTCACAAGCCAACAATTAAGTGGCAAGAATTTGGGTCAATCTACTTATGAGAAAGAAATGATGGCCATCTTACATGCAATAGACACTTGGCGACCATATTTGCTTGGACGATATTTCCAGATCCGAACTGACCATCATAGTTTGAAGTATTTTTTGGAGCAGCACTTATCCTCTCCACAACAAAATAAATGGCTTACCAAAATGTTGGGCTATGACTATGAGATAGTCTATAAGAAGGGTCGAGACAATGTTGTATCTGATGCCTTGTCATGACAATTTGAGGAGGACGGCACCCTCTTATCCTTATCCTTGCCCATACCATCTTGGATTGAGGAGGCATGCAAAGAATGGTTTTCCATCCATCTCTTTCCCAGTTAATCCAAAGGTTACAAGCGAATCCTAAATCCCCTGCGAGTTACACTTGGCGGGAAGATGATCTTCGATTTAAGGATCGTGTGGTTCTCTCCCCTAACTCCACTCTCAAACCACGCATCCTAGTAGAGTTGCACTCCTCACCCATCGCAGGACATTCGGGCTTTCAGAAGACTTATGCTCGGGCACGCCGCTCCTTCTTTTGGGAAGGGATGAAACAATACATTCTTACATTTGTACTTTGTAGCTAAATGTGATGTCTACTAGCACAAAAAAGGGGAAACAATGAAGACACCAGGAACCTTACAACCCTTGCCGCTACCTGCTTCTATATGGATGGATGTCTCCATGGATTTCATTACAGGTCTCCCTAAATCAAGCAACAAGTCAGTCATCATGGTGGTAGTGGATCAACTCTCCAAATACGCCCATTTTTATGCCTTACCGCACCCGTTCACTCTAGCTTTGGTGGCTCAAGTCTTCATGGATCAAATTTTCAAACTGCATGGCATGCCTACTTCTATTATGTTTGATCATAATCCCACCTTCACTAGCAATTTTTGGTAGGATTTGTTCAAGTTACATGGCACACAACTCCAAATGAGTACAGCATATCACCCCCAGCAGATGGTCAAACCGAAGAGGTAAACAAATATTTGGAGACATGCCTGCAGTGTTTTGCGTCGGACAAGCAACATCAATGGGTGCAGTGGCTACCTTTAGCGAAATGGTGGTATAATACTAATTATCATGAGGCAACCAAGATGACATTGTATGAGGTGGTGTATGGCCAACTCCCACCTTTGCCAACTTCTTATCTTCCAGGATCTTCCAAAGTGCAGGCAGTTGATAAGCTGCTTCAGAACCAAGCCGCCACTCTCGCTCTTTTGAAGGATAATCTCCATCAAGCTCAAAAATGGATGAAGAATAGGTTGACCAACATTGCTCAGAAAGGTCTTTTCAAGTGGGTGACCAAGTGTTTCTTCGACTCTAGCCTTATAAGAAAACATCTCTCAAAGAAAAGGGCTTCCAAAAATTAGCTCCAAAATTTTATGGGCCTTATCAGGTGATTTAGCGTATTGGCTCCGTCGCCTACAAATTGGCCTTGCCAACTACTTCAAAAACCCAACCTGTCTTCCATGTCTCTTACCTCAAGAAATTCGTGGGCATAATTGCAACCTAAAACCATACTACCTGAATTGGATGAGGAAGGTTTTATTTGGATCCAATCGAAACAAGTCCTTGATTCACAGGAATGGCATCTTTGCGGTTGCACTGTCAAGGAAGTCTTCATCTAGTGGAAAGACACCTTACCAGAAGATGCAACATGGGAACCAGCAAATATTCTCCAGAAATTTTCGCAACTCCAACCTTGGAGGAAAAGGATGCTTCTGAAGGGGAGGGCATGTTAGGGTCTGACCCTAACCCCTTTATTAATGTAATAAGCCCAAGAGGTCGTAAGAGTCATGATTAGTTAGTTTAATAAATAAAGCCCGTAAGCATTGTAAGTGGTTGACCCGCATTATAAAAAAGGGACCACAATTAGTTATAATGGGCCATAGCTAATAAATAAAGTGGTTAACCCACATTATGCAAGGGACCACGAGTAGTTAGGGTTTTGGGTCTCAGGAAACTATATATTGTCGAAGATAGTAAGGGAAGTCTTGTCTTGTGTTGTGTAATTGAGCTCTGCTCTATTGGAGGTTGCCCCCTTGAAGAGGCAAGTGAACAGTATTGCTACAGATCTTAATAAAATATTTCCATTGTTATCATCTCATTGTGTTATTTTCTGTGGTATCTCTAGCATATTTCGCACTTCTAATATTTTCTACAGGTCAAGCATACTACAGATATTTCCTTGTGTCAAGTACTGTGATATCGAATTAGGAAATGGTCATGTGGATGACATACTTTGGTGAACCTAAGTGGAGTATGTGCCTTGGAGAGGCAGTTGTGTGGTGTCCTATGGAATGCCTCCCAGCATTGTGCTCTGATCTAGTGGAGAGATAGAGCTTACTTGTCAACTTTCAAGGCCTTGGTAATTTGACAATGTTGGTCATGATGATGTTTATAATGACGCTTATCAATCTGAATCATTTCCTATAGAATATTTCAATTTAAGAATATCCTGATGAGTCATTATGAATACCTCCCTAGTTAAGAGGGAGTTGAAATTGTAACTAGGTTCAGTGTTCATATTTTATCACTATGATTTTGTAAAAGAGTCAAAAAGAATTTATTTGAATAAAAAAGAAAATCATTTTATCATGTCCCATTTGGGCATTTAAAAGAAAAGAAAAATTGAATTTTCAAAAGACATTTTGTGTCTCCAAGATTAACCAAGTCGGCCCTAAAATATTTAAGTCGGCTCAGCTAGCATTCACACCCATTCGACCTCATGAATTGGTTATAAATAAGAGTTAATTGTCCTCCTCAAACAACAACTCATCTGAACATATAAGTAGATGGTTTCGAGCAGATCAAAACAAGTTTAGAAGCAGATCAAAGCTGAAGAAAGTCTCCTTGAAATATAAAATCATCTCTATGATCTATAGATGTTCAAGAAAAGGACAAAACCTTTTGACTTGTACCCTGTACATGAACCGAAGTCAATGACATTATTCTATGGTTCATTTCTTGGAGAAAGGTCTAAATTTTGTGACATATTAACTGTTGAAAGAGGTTTGAACTTGTGGATGAGTGTAAACTTGTGGTTGATATTTGTGACAGAGGGAAGAATAATTTTGAGCATCTAAGGACAGGCATATGACATCTTGTGAACATATCTATGGAGGGATGACTTGGCACTTGGAAAATTGATCTACTATGATTTGGATTTCTCTTGTTGAAGATGATTCTATAAGGAAGGATTTGTCGGGTATTCACTTTGTGGGTTTTTCCCTGGCCTCTGGCCTAATTTCTAGGGTCTCTTGTCTCATTGTGATCTCTATTTTTCTTGAAAGATTGAACAATTGTATATTGCCTAATGAAGAAGACATAAGAAGTAATAAGTAAACATCTGACTTTCACAAGTAATTATCAAGAAGAGGAATTAAGTGTTAGACCACATTACACTCGGTTTCTCAACAAGAGGAAACTCGGCAACACCATGATGAATCAGACATCGTGGCATCATACCTCACAAGTGTTCAAAAAGTTTGAGATGAGCTTGGAGTTGTTGGGGTAGCCTTGCCAAATGATGAGCTTGTAAGGATATCCCTGAGCGAGTTCTCAAAACCCTCGGCTACCTTTGTGATAGGGATTCTAGCAAGAGAACATCTACCAAATTGGAATAGACTATGGGTTGACTTAGCCCAGACGGAGTAGTGGCAAAAATCCTTACGTAAATGACAATAGTAGAGTGTGGATGATGAGAACCTTCCTCTTTCTAGTCTAGCAATGAGGAGCAAAGGTTCGAGCAATAGGGGTGAGGAGTCAACCTCACAGCCGAAGAAATGGGACTTGAATAAGGTCTAGTGTTTTGCTTTGTCATAAGATGAGACACTATGCTTCATAGTGTCTGAAGAGGAAGAAAGGAGGAAAGGGCAAGCAGCCAGTTGTAGCAACGTCGGCAAAAGCTCGGGAGGAGTTTGTAAGTAAGTTCGAGAAGGAATTCGTACTTGTTTCCTACCTTACCTCAGGGAGATTACTAGTGAGTGTGTGGTTGGTGGATATTGGAGCCACAAGCAATATAACAAAAGCACGAGATTAGTTCGACAGCCTGACCAAGTGGGACTCAGAACTATATGTGGAGTTTGGTGATGATGCCAAACATGCAATTAAAGGGGTTGGAACAGTGATATTCCAACTTCAGTTTGGAGGCAAGATGGAAGTGAAGGACGTGTTGTGGGTATCAAAACTCAGGTGGAGTTTGCTCCTAGTCTCCATGATGGAGAAGAAGGCATTCTTTGTTGCTTTCCAGGATGGGAAGGTACTAATCAGACCCAGCAAATCTAGCTCTAATGAGGGACATGTTTTAGGAGTTAGCGAGAGCAAAATGTATAGGCTAAAGGGCCAACCTAGTTGAGCTAAGGAATAAAACAGAGCAGGGAAAGAAAACAAGGAGTAGACAACTCCAAAGTTTGAGCAACTCAGAGGGAGTTAGCCTTTAGGTTCAGGAGGGGAGGAGCAGTTGACATATTCCCCCAAATCAGTTAAGAAGGTCTCTTGGTACAAGATGACCTTACAGAATGTTTAGGAGCAGGAGGCTTCAAGGAACCAGGCCAAGGATAGTCATATTTCGAGGATGTTTCCAGAACAAAGGGAAACAAAGGCTTCCAACTCAAAGGGAGCATCCAAGGCAATGAATGCAGGATCAAAGTTAGCTCCAAGTGGCAGAAGTACCTCCCTCACTAAGAGGGAGTGTTTATGTTTGTAGCTCGGGCAAGTACTTGTGCATAGGCCTAAGTGTCTAGGCATGCAAAAGTCATCCAATATCTCCTTAGAACACTTGCTCAAGGATTAGCAAGTTGCTAATGTAAATTAGCCTAAGTTAGACTTAGGAAAAGCACATAAGAATAATGTTGGCTTATCGAGCTAAAGTAAACTTAGGAAAAGTAAATTATTTACTTCAGTTATTATGTTTTAATCTCAACCCTTGATCTCAAGTGATGCAAGATCTAATCTTGGTCGTCAACCAATTTGGAGATTATGGTTACGGGTTTAGCTAGATTTAAAGTAAAAAAAGCAAGGCTAGGGAGAGGGAGAAGACACAACATGTAGCAACACAAGATTGAGAGAGGCTTCTTAGTGAGTGTGTTGGGTCCGAGGAAGGAGCGACAAGGAGATCTAGATCAACCAAGGAGGGTTTGATCAACTGGATCAAATCTAGTATTGTATGCAATTCCTTAGTTGGGCCATTTTCCCAAGAAGGGAGCCCAAGTAAGTTCAGAACTTAATGAAGAAATCGAATTGCGATGAACCTGTGTGTCCTTTTTGTGATTGAGATTGGAGAATTTTCTTTTATTGTATTTGATGTTGATAATACCCTAGCTATTCTTTTTATTCAATAGACATAATTCTGCTCAGAACTAACAGTAGGATTATTAGGGTACACCTTGTTCAAATGTCTCTATAAGATTCACTTTGTAAGGGATTTTTTAGCACTATTTGATGAGCTCCCCACCTTGTGTGACTTTGTTGTTATACTAACAGGAGTAGGAGTTGGTTTCCTTAAGGAGCACTATAAGGAAAGTAGACAATTGGCACATTAAAACTTCCTTGACATGGTCGAATGAAACATCCTTAAGGGAGCTCTACACATCTTTTGTCACATATTTGAGGTGGCAACATCTTGAGGAGTTGTTGAAAGTTGAAACAAGCAAGGGACCTATCTTGCACGTGTTTTGTGATCCACTTTATGAGGAGTTGGATAACCTTATTGAAGAGTGTCTTTCATAGGGTGAATATATGTGGCATTCAACCTAAATATTTGGTCAAAGAATATTTTTGTGAGGGAGAACTAGGCCAAAGTTTAATAAGTGGCAGTAATGAAGGATTAGGCACATTCTTCAAGGCCATGATGACTCTAAAATGAGAATTTCCCTTCTCCCAAGGAAAATTTTAAGTTGTTTTAAATATTTATAATTCTTCTTGGAGGATTTTGTGGATCTGGAAACTACATATTATTATTTTAGCGTAAGAAGATTGAGCTAGAAAATCTATATAAGAATTGGTTCTCCGTTGTTGAGCATGGTTGGATTCATTGGAGATTCCCCCTAAACCTAAGTGAAGATCTGTTGGGAGGAGAAAGTCAAGGGGTGAGCATATCTGAGGTTTCATCCCTCCTCTTTCGTCTTGGATGATTAGGGTTTTATGCTAAAGTAGCCATTGTTTTTACTGCTGGAAATAATCTTTGTAGAGTGAAGTTTTGCATACTGAGAACCAAATGAGGTAGAGGTTGTCAACCATCCCCAGTCCTTGAAGTAACTTTGAATTTTTGAGGAAATTTCCGTCGTAATTTAAGGTTAGGTGTTTGCATATGTTACTAGTGTTGAAGGAAAGGTAACTAGGTTCGGTCTTCATAAATGTACTTTAGATATTTGTATTTATTAAAGAAAAGAAATATTATTTTTATAATATATGTCAATGAGTTTCTTGCTCATTGAAATAGGTCTAGCACTATTTAAAGCGCTATAGGTGAGTCAAATAGTCAAAAGAATAAGTTGAAGACCTTAAGGGCATGTTATACCTTGTATGTATGTATTATGGTCAAGAGAATACCTCCAAGCAAAGTCACAAGTCTCCTCCAAGCAATGGCACCTTCAACAAGCTCCTTCAAGTATGCTACAACACCATGGAAGCTATCCGAAGTCTGCTCAAAATTCAGCCACCAAACTGCCCTCAAAGTCGGCCTACAATTAAGAAGACAAGCTGGCCTAAATGCAGTCAGTCAAGTTGGCTTAAAAGGAGGGACAGTCCTCTATTTATAGAGATTGTCCACTCCAAGGAAAACGCATAAATTGTGCTCTGAAATCCGCAAGAGAAAGAGATCAAGAAGGTCGAAGGAAGCCAAGGTAAAAGGGGCTACTAGGGCAGCGAAGAGAAGAGGAGGAACAACGAAGAGTAAGGGACTGTTTCTAGGGTATACACAATCACACATGCAAGGGAATGAAGGACAGTCTGCGGCCATAACAGCAGTAAGATCACAGTTGGATATTTCTGTTTGTTTGGGGCTAAAACTAGGCCCATAAAGGCCTCCTACTCCAGCGTGGAAGAAGGACATCAAGCAAAGTAAGAAAGAAGGAGGCCGAAGTATAAAGGATTGTTTATAGGGCTAGAAACAGTCACACATGCGAGGTACAGTAAGGGTATGCCTAAGCCATAATAGTAGCTAGTGAACAGTTCATTGTTTGGATGAGAGATCAAGCCTACAAGCACTCCCAACCCTAGCGAAAGAGCCTATCTCTCTAAGGTAAAAGGACTCTAATTAGAAAATGACGTGCTAGAAGACAAAGTGCCAGAAGAAGTACCAGAAAAAGTGTCGAGGTATATGGTGCAGAAAGGAGTAAATACTTGACTTGTGCTTAGAGGATCTCTTAGTCAGGGGTCTAAGGTTTGGCATTGATCAATAGAAACTTCAATAAGAGAAATTCACTAAAGGGTTTTCCTCTCAAAAGAAAAGAGGTTTTGGCCCTAGCAGAGAGCCAACATCTTGTGTTCTTGTTTTTATGTTTTGCTAGCAGTTTGATGAAATACACACATATGCACTAATAAAAAGAAGAAGAAGAATAAGCTAACAAGAAAAGAAAAAGACTCCACAAACTGTTATCAAGTAACAAAGAATCACACTACACTACTTTGCCCTAGATTCTTCAACATTGTATTAGAGCTAAGGTGACACATCAAAGAAAGGGCAACTCAAGAGCACTCATCAAGGAGAAGCATCTACAAAGTTGAAGCATCAAGCCTAGAAGTCTCAATCATTGCAAGGACAAGAAGGGTCTACAATCCATCATTCATCAAGGAGGTTTACAAAGCTAGAAGAAGAGCCTTATATAAAGGCACCTACAAAGAAGAGCAGATTGAAGCAAGACCTACATCAAGCTACAAGTCTTCAAGCAAACATCATCACCAAGAAAGTCCACTTGGAGAAGGCAACTTGAAGAACATCAAGATCCCGGGAAGACAAGCCATCAAGTCTTCAAGGAGGAAGCAAATCCATTACATCTCAAAATCTATCAAGTAAGTACATGTCCCTTTCTGAATATATATCAATGTCTTTTTGCAAGGAAAGCAATAAATTGATAGGAACCAATAACTTTTTTGCATGGAAGAAGAGGATTGATCTACTACTCAAGGAGAATGAACTCCTAGAACATGTCAAAGGGAATATCATTATCCCTGCTAAGGAACAGACTCAAGCCTTAGCCAAGTACAATAAGGATGAGACAAGAGCTCAAAGGATTCTAATAGAATCAATCAAAGACTCTCTCATTCCTTATGTCTCCAAATTTGAGACATCGAAAGAAATCTATGATAAGCTAGTAGAGCTATTCTCGGTATCCACAACCAGAGAAGTAATATCTCTGAGGAATGAATTATACAAGATGAAGATAACAAAGGAAGGAATAGCTCCCTACTTCATGAAAATCTCTGAAATGAGAGATCAACTTCAAGAGCTTGGGGAAGTCATGTCTGACAAAGAGATGACAACTGTAGTACTCAATGCTCTACATGAGGAGTGGGGAAACTTCACATCTAGCATATATGCCAAGAAGGAAGCAACCACTCTAAGTGAAATGTGGTCTCTATACAGAACAGAAGAAACCAGACTTAAGGCAAAAGAAGATGTGGGATCAAAGGAGCAAGCATTTGCTACCATGGCCAAAAGAAAGGGTAAATTTGGCAAGTTTGGTCCACGAAGAATAAACATCGAAGACATGTCCAAGATACAATGTTTTGGATGCCAAGAATATGGAACATTACAAAAGGAATTGCCCAAGCTTAAGAAGGACTACAACAACAAAAGAAAGAGGGAAGAAACTCACTTGACTCAAGAGATGAAAGAAGAAGGAAAGAAGCAAAAGAAGGAAGATCCTCCGGATCTCTACTATGACCAGGTCAACCTCTTTACTTCTAGACTTCTTTCAAAGTCTTGAGTAGAATAGGAGCATGTAGGAATAAATTAAAATTGCATGGCTAGAAACATCCTCTAGAATCTAGCAACATGATGTACATAGATTTCTACATACTCATGTAGATGTAGCATTTATGATAAGAACAAAATGCATAAGTAGAAATATCTAGGAGCATGGCAGATATAGCTCAAGTTATTCGTGTAGAAGAAGCATATCTAGTATAGGACCTCATACATGATGAAAGAACTACATCATCAAAACAAAGGAAACATTTGCAAGGCAAGGATCTTTAAGATCCTATGATGGAATCTTCAAAAGAAGGTTCATGGACCAAAGTAAATGTCTCATTGGGAATCCCATTCATGGGTTTCAAGAAAAGAATCATATGTAGGCAAGCTAAGATGAAGCAAGAAGGGCCACACCAACGGATGATCAAAGGAGAATCAAGATGAGGTTTGTATGCATCAAAGTTTAAGTCATGTTATCATTTGTATACTATTAAGTCATGGGTATAGTTCTATAACATAATCAAGCATGAAAGAATATCTTTCACCAAGGACATGCTCGAAGGCATGCATTACAATGCGACGAAGGTCAACAAAAGAATATGGTCACATAAGGAGCATAAGATTGCTGACTAAGAAGCAAGAAGAAATGTTGACAAGTCCAGAAAGCAAGCAATGAAGGAATAATCTCACAAGAAGCAATAGATGGTTGACCTATCTATCTGAGAAGAAGTTAATGAAGAAAGAGATCGAGCATGTGAAGAAAACCATGATCAACAAGAATCACTATCTGACAAAATTCCTTGAAAGATATCTCCCGAAAGAAGGCAGGACAACTCTGATAAAGGAAGAAAGGACCCTTGACACCTATGAAGGCCTTTAAGATATAAAAGGTGTAGATAATTGATTCTACTCCACAAAGATGTCATGACAAAGAAGCCATCCAACAAAAGAAAAAGCAATGTTGAAGTAATATCAGGATAAAGTCATGATGGGCTACTAGGTCAAAGCATGTAACCTAGCAAGTACATCAAAACATCCATGAGAAGAATATTCTGAAGCATGGACAAGATGACAAAGGAGTAGCCAAGATGACAAGAAAACCTGATAGTCAATTTCCACGAAGCAATGACATGACAAACCAAGAAGGAAAGTGATTGATGGATGGTGCCCTACCTGGAAGAAGTTCAAACAAAGACTTCATGACATCAAGAAAGGAAGAAGATCAAGCAGCTAAAGGACCCACAAAGAAGAAGCTGTTGATGAAGGAAAGAGTCCCCAGTTAAGAGGGAGCTCTGACAGGTCCCTGATCAAGAGTGAGTTTTTGGATCACCCCTGATTACAATGGAGTGACCATTGTGTTTTCCATTTCATGGGTCATGCACTAGACCAGGACTAACAGTCGTAAGTCTAGATGAAAGCCATGAATGGAAATGTAGACACAAGATAGACACAACATTCTTGTCTTCATTTGGGAAGAAATAATGGGAGGGTTAGGTAATCATCTAGCATCCGATACTCTTTGCGGATGTGTAGGGCATCCAAGACAAGAGTAGGCAAGAGGACCAATATTCTTTGAGGGTTGGGAACCCAAGATAAGAATAGTCCTAGAAGGTCATACTCGAAGAACACTCAGGAGGGTATGTACCTTGAGAGACAATGATGAAGGTGTCTATAAATCATTGGTCTCGCCAACATTGTAGTTCATGGTCTTGTAAAGAGATGGAGTTGTTAGTCAAGGCCTTGCACTATGACAATGTTGATGGATATGATGCTATAACAGATAGATTGCTAATTCGGTTTCTCTTACGTGAATTCTTCAAGATTGATAATAGCCAAACACCTTGTAATGTTGTCTAAATACCTCCCTAGTTAAGAGGGAGTGTTAAAGGAAAGGTAAATATGTTCAGTCTTCATAAATGTACTTTCGATATTTGTATTTATTCAAGAAAAGAAATATTATTTTTATAATATATGTCAATGAGTTTCTTGCTCATTGAAATAGGTCTAGCACTATTTAAAGTGTTATAGGTGAGTCAAATGGTCAAAGGAATAAGTTGAAGACCTTAAGGGTATGGTATACCTTGTATGTATGTATTATGGTCAAGAGAATACCTCCAAGAAAAGTCACAAGTCTCCTCCAAGCAATGGCGCCTTCAACAAGCTCCAAGCATGCTACAACATCATGGAAGCTATCTGAAGTCTGCTCAACAAGTCAACCACCAAACTTCCCTCAAAGTCGGCCTACAATTAAAAAGACAAGCTGGCCTAAATGCAGTCAGTTAATTCGCCTTAAATGGAGGGATAATCCTCTATTTATAGAGGTTGTCCACTCCAAAGACAACGCATAAATTGTGCTCTGAAATCCGCAAAAGAAAGAGATCAAGGAGGTCGAAGGAAGCCAAGGTAAAAGGGGCTACTAGGGCAGCGAAGAGAAGAGGAGGAACAACGAAGAGTAAGGGACTGTTTCTAGGGTATACACAGTCACACGTGCAAGGGAATGAAGGACAATCTGCGGCCATAACAGCAGTAAGATCACAGTTGGATATTTTTGTTTGTTTGGGGCTAAAACTAGGCCCATAAAGGCCTCCTACTCCAGCGTGGAAGAAGGACATCAAGCGAAGTAAGAAAGAAGGAGACCAAAGTATAAAGGACTGTTTCTAGGGCTAGAAACAGTGACACATGCGAGGTACATTAAGGGTATGCCTAAGCCATAATAGCAGCTAGTGAACACTTCATTGTTGGGATGAGAGATCAAGCCTACAAGGACTCCCAAGACTAGAAAGGGAGCCTATCTCTCTAAGGTAAAATGACTCTAATTAGAAGACGAAGTGCTAGACGAAGTGCTAGAAGAAGTGCCGAGGTATATGGTGCATAAAGGAGTAAAGACTTGACTTGTGCTTGGAGGATCTCTTAGTCAAGGGTCTAGGGTTTGGCATTGATCAATAAAAGCTTCAATAAGAGAAATTCACTAAAGGGTTTTCCTCTCAAGAGAAGAGAGGTTTTGGCCTTGGCAGAGAGCCAACATCTTGTGTTCTTGTTTTTATGTTTTGGTAGCAGTTTGATGAAATACACACATATGCACTAATAAGAAGAAGAAGAAGAAGAATAAGCTAACAAGAAAAGTAAAAAGATTCCACAAATTGTTATCAAGTAACGAAGAATCACACTACACTACTTTGCCCTAGATTCTTCAACAACTAGCTCATTTAATCTTAAGGGATTGTGATTGAAGATGTGATGTGTTGTTGGCTTGCCTATTTTTTAAAAGGTTGTCCTACTCTGTCCTCTTTTCTTATGATATCATGTTATGGATGTTCCTTCACTATCTAAGGTTGCACATTATTTATTGGTTGTGAATTCGTGGTTGTGATGGTGCATCTTCTATTTGTTGATTTTTAAAGAATTCTCCAAACTTATAGTTGATTCTTATGATTATTTCTTAGATTGATCTTATCTTACATTCATTGATCATCATATATCAATTACACAAAGAACTTCAACAATAAAAAACAATATTCTAGAAGATCATAAAGGGACAGCCACACAAGAACACATTGTTTTACCCTGGGAAAACGCGCATGGGGAAAACCTAGCAACCTTTGTCAATAGATAAATCTTCAATTCAACAAAGATACATCTTAATCAATAACTAGGTCAAACCTAATCCATGGTCCATTCTTCTAATCGAGTCAATCTGGCCCAAGAAACATGCTTTGTTCTTGCCTCCAAAATGTTGCTTTGCTAGCCCTCATAGATGACACTTCGCTAGCTCAGAATATGTCCTTCACTGGCCTCAGAGATGACCTTCTTGACTGCCTCAGATTAGGCCCTTTGTTGGCTGCCTCAAACCTCTGCTCTCTTCAGACTTTGTTGCCTTAGATTGCCCTCCATATTCCTCAAATAGACTCCTCGCTGGCCTCAAATGTACTTTGCATGCCTCAGAACTTTGCTCTTGCCTCAAAATTCATTCTAGCCTTAAATTAGGCTCTTCTTGCCTCAGAGAGATGCGAGCTTCATTGTTGGCCTTGAGGAAGGTTGAATTGCCTCTATTTATAAACTTGTTGGTCAGAATTGGTGCCTTTTTGGATGGAGCTGACTTGAACATTTGAGGGGGCGAATTGACTAGGAGGAGATCGACATGACACATTTTGGAGCCAAAAATTCTTTTTCCAAAAATCAATTTTTCTTCTTATAAAAGGAGCATGAAGAACATGTTTACAAACATATTATTAAGGACTCAAATATACATTATGAAGACCAACCACAGTTACAAAAATCAACACTATTAGGGCTCTCACTTACTATCATATAACCTAAAAAATCTCTTGCAATAATTATGGCACTGTTGCCTCAAAATCTAGCAGGTCTTGTGGCGGGGTACCCTACAAGGCAAGCACTAGATCAAGTGATAGCAATGAGATAACAGCACGTTGTCACCACAGCCAATACCCCCAGCTATTTATGGATTTTAACCAATGGGAGGAGTCCCAGTATAAGGTCACCTACAAGAGATATTCTAGGTCTAGAGGTTCAAGGTGACACAATCAGCTTCCAAAGGATGGCTCGACTTAAGCACAAGGTTTAAACAATGATGAAGAGGCAATTTGCATCCCTTAGATATGTTAAAATTTTGTAGCTATGGTCAGTCTTCATAATTTATGTTTTAGCCCTTGTAATATAAAATGTAATTGTATGACATGTTCTTCATGTCATTTTCATTGATTAGCCCTTGAAAGAATTATTATAAGACATGTTATTCATGTTGGATTTAAAAGAGAAAATTTTGAAATCTGAATTTTGAATTTTTTGCTCCAAACTAGTTAAGTTGACCCTCCCTCAAGTCAAGTCGGCCCCAGTGAAGAGACACACCCATCCGCAAAGGCATAACACTATATAAAGAGCATTCGACCTCCTCCACAAGGCATAATTCGATCTCACACAAGATAAGACAATTTTTGGGCATCCAATCAAAGGACAAGAAGGACAAAAAAGATGAATTCATCTCTACCACCTATCTCTCACTCTCTTAAACCTCACTAATCTCTGTGACCAAAAGTTTGTTGCGTCACCAATAAATTATCTATATACTTCCACAATAAGTTTTACATTGAAATTTCAGCGTCAACTCTGAAAATTGATAATTTCCACTTTGCCTTGCATGACCATTTGACCAAGTTGTGATTGAATTGGCAAACACTCATGCATCTATAAAACAGATTAGTTTGTAAACCCAAAAAGAAAAACATTTCGTTCCAAGATTAATCTCAATAGGCATCTATAACATAAGATAAGCATTGATCTCACAACAATGAAAGGGATAAAGTTCTCTTCAAAGTTGTACAAAGTGCTAGCAACACAAAATGTGTATCGAGTTTTGTGACCTCACAATAGCAGTTGTCTTAGATATTAAGTGCATAAAGGTGACAGGCACAACAAGATCAATGGCTTCAATTATTAGATGACGATTATAACCATACCATGTCAAATTATGACATAATATTTCAATTAGCGCAGCCATATAAATTAAATGGTTGGTAAACTTTGATAAGCATCAAGACACTTATCTCATGATACATCTTTAGATTGCGAAGACAAAAAAAAACCATAAAAATTAACTAAAGTATAGCTTTATTTTAAATTATTATTATTTATTAGAAAAAAATAATATATCAGTTAAACATATGTACATTTAAAAAAACATGTAACAAAATTCTTAACCATGGAGATTCGCCCCCACTTTACCATGGAAATTCTTAATTTGTAAATAGGCTTTGTTACAATATTATGACTTATCAATACCACATGCCCAAAAAACCATAAATCATTTCATAGTCGAAATATTTTATATATTTTTATTTTTATTTGACTTTATAACATTTTTTTAATTAATTGAAAAGAAAAAATTGGCATAACTACTTTTGAGATAAATCTCAACCATCTATTCCTGATTACTAGTAAAAGTACTCCGTCAATATTCCAGGGGTTAAATCTCCACCATCCACCTATTAATTATTGATAATTAAATTAAAATTCTGAAAACCTTATTCAAACATAAACATACCTATTGGCATAAATATAAATCATTTGAAATAAAACCTGTGTACCAAGAAGATACAATTCTAATATAAAATGTCTACACTAAGTAAATCAAATACAGCAAGATGGAGCAAAACCAGTGCAAAACAAACCTACTATAAATATCCATGAACTTGCCAATTCAATAGAAAATAACCAACTTGCAATTTACCAAATTTGGTGCAGCCCAGCCGAAAAATACAGAGATGGCAGTCATGATCTGCTTTGCAACAGAACAATTAAGTAAAAACGCAAGATATTGGTGGTCCCCGGCAATGACTCATTTCTTCTATAAAGAATAACAAACTAAGCACATATATCATTATCTAACACCATTATAAAGAATAACAAACTAAGCACATATATCATTATCTAACACCATTTGAAAAAACAAAAGAACTCGAACTTGCAAAGCTAAGTCCAAGCACAAGGACACAAAAAAAAAAATTGTACTTACAAAGGCAGATCCAAGAGATCCAGCCAAGACTATGCTCCTGGGATGCCGCATAGCCATGATCTTGAACACATAAAAACTAAAGTTATAAACTCAAATAAAGGAATCTCACACACTAATGTACAACTAATATTTTCGAATGCAGAATGCAGATTTCCGCCGTTGTAATTCATAATGAAAAGAAAAGGTTTCTGGAGAACTGTGTTAAAAATCTTTGAAACATCCGGAAACCTTTTCTTTTCATTAGGAAGAAAAAGGACTAGAATGGCCCAGCGTCATAAGCATTGTATACGATCACTGCCATCTATCCTAATGCAGTACAAATTGTAATCAATCCAACCATGTTTTATAATCCCTACGATAAAACTATATCAATTAAATAGTGAGAGCGGCCCAGAGATGTATTACTAGCTTTTTCATTACGACTACTGGTTCGAGGCCTTGGATGATAGGAGTGATCCCACCCCTTCTTCAGTTCCTATCTCAATTAAATATTGAGAGCGGCCCAGAGATGTATTACTAGCTTTTTCATTACGACCATTGGTTCGAGGCCTTGGATGATAGGAGTGATCCGACCCCTTCTTTAGTTCCTATCTCAACCAACAGCAAAAGCGTTTTGATGCTGCCCGGGATTTCTCCCCGTTGTAACATAACATATTTTGACACACTGAAAATTTGAAATTGCTATTCCTTCTAAGTTTTATATTTATATATTTATATTTCTGATGATTTATTTATATAATTTTAATTTTTAAATAAAATTTATTTTAATAAAATATATAAATTTATTTTAATAAAATATATAAGTTTATATTTTTATTAAAAAGATTTATTTAAAACATTAATTTTATGTTTAAAGGGGGCCAAGCCTTAGTTGCCAACCCCACCAAATCCCATTGCATTTAAATAATTCATTACCCACATTTCATTAAATAATTTTTGCCAACCCCACCGAGTATCTTGTCCCTTCATTAAATCCCATTAATTTTATCTTACATCTGCACACTCCTTCGCAATCATACCGCCCACACTCCCTTTCGGCCCTTATTCGTTGTCCGAAGTTTATCGGCGGGGGATGGAGAGGGGCCCAAAATGGCCAATTTTTGAAACCGCCCTCTTAAAGAACTTTTCCCTCATTCTATTGTTTCGGGACTCAAAATCTCGAAATGACTTACCACCTGAACTTACCCCCGAACGCATTTTTCATCCAACCGTTTACCGCTGCTCCCATGTCATTTGCCATATGCTAAAGGTTACGCAGGTTCAAGAGGCGCGATCAAGCGATAGCTTGATAAGTACGTTGAAGTGTGCAGGGAAGCAATGAGCACGAAGGTTAATTAAAGCCCAACCCCCGCAGTTGACCGTGACGTTAGCATGGTTGACTGCAATGTGTGGCCTGAAATCACTGCGGGGGTTCAACCTCATTGAAGCTCCCGTACATTATTTACCCCCGCAGTGAGCTCCCAAAGCTTTCCGCCCCACGTCACCTCCACATCACGTTTCATTTCATATCTCTCGTCCAATCAACCACTGCCACTTATCTCCTCTTGCATCATCCCATCGTCGCTTACATTACCCTTTCCCTTCCTCCACACTTAACCTCTGCATTAAATCTCCTTCACCTTACCTTACATCCTGCATGCTCCACCGAGATTCGATGGCCCACATCACTCCTCGGCCCTCATTTGCCGTCCGAACTTTATCGGTGGGAGGAGGAGGGAGGGGGTCCGAAATGGGCAGTGTCCAAAACTGCCTTATTAAACCACCTTTTCTTCATTTTAGTCTTTCAGGACTTAAAATCCCAAAACCAATTACCGTCGTGACTTACCCCCGAACGTTCATCTATTCCATTACCGCCCCTCCTATGTCATCGTCCACCTCCACTGTCTTATCCGTTGCGCTCCTGTCGCTCACCTTCTGCCACATCATTTGTCGGTTAACTCCACCAATCACATTTACTCCCCACTTAAACCACCCATCTTAAATCACCTCAGCTTTCACAACATTTCTGCGTCCACATCATCTCCTCCCTCCACGTCATATGCTTGTCTCATGGTCAGCAATTAAAATTGTTTCAAGATTTGAAGGCAACATCTTTGTATTCGAAGAACACCTAGCAATCAGTTGAGCATATTTTGGCATCGAAGATCAATAAAACACAACAAAGTAGCTCATAAGGTGACAGCGAGGCCAATTTAATAGCGGCACAACTCCACAACAGGATCCAATCATTAAAATGAATACAGCAGAATAAGCACCAACATTTCATTCGGTTATCTGTAATTGATTTTAAAACAGCTTTAGTAATTGTTATTTTAAGCTCTTTCGTTCTATTTCTAATAAATCTTGCATTCTGTTGCAAGATATTTTTTATGTAAACATTATAAATACTTCATCAATTGAAGTAATAAGTGTGGGCTTTTGATGCCAAGACTCTTCACTCTGTAATAAAGCTTCTGTTGTAGTATTTCTAATGAAAGCCTTACGGCTCTAGTTTTGACAGAATTTTGTGCTTCTAGTAAGTTTTTCCAGTTTTTCATATATGTTTTCTGCACATGTTCCAAGCGTTTTAGAAAATCAGGGTAAGGATAGATTGAGTTTCAATCTTCCTGAAATCCCCTTCAAATTAATAATCATTTAAAGAGACAAGTATATTGGATTGTTTGTCTGAGCTAGCTCCTATTTGAACTGATTTTATTGTTTGTACTTCTATCTTCCTTGAATATGTTTTGTTGGGCTGTAGAAATCTTCTACACGCATCCAAATCTTCCTAATTGCTAAGTAATCAATCTGGTTACTCAATTAGTAGGAATCTCCTTACATTCTTCGGTCAAATTCTTACACAAATCAAATCATTCTGTCAGGTTGGAAGCTGACACTTTCAAAGGGAAACCTGTGAGAGAGCCTTTAAATCATAAATAGGAATTGCCATTGATTGTTTACCACCCCCAATTAAAACCATAAATCAGGCCATTGTGCTTCAAAGGCTATTGTTCAGTGACAGGTGAACAGCGTTAAAGAAAGCCTTGTAACACTGAGGGAGCCCCCTCTGGTTCAAAGGCCAGCTTGAGCCTAAAGGCTGATTGAGTTGGTTTCCTGGCGTAGTTTTTGCAGCCAAGGACTGCCTATGGGAAACAAGTACAACATTTGGCGCCGTTGCCGGGGAGCAAAGTAAAAATCTTTCTCCGGGGAACGATAAAGTTTAGATCTATTTCTTGCTGGTGAACAAGGAATAGGCATTTGTATTGGTTGCATTATTTTCACCTAGCGACTCCACTTTGTCGGATGGCGATTCCACTGGATTACCGATCCCACTCTTGTTTTGAAATTTCAGTTGCCTTTACTGCTATGCGAGGTTTGTTGATACTTGCAGTAAGCAGTATATGTATCTCCCTCTCAGCCTTGATCAGAAATCTAAAATGTCTACAGAGGATGCAGCTTCTAAAGGATACATGTGAGTATAGGTTTTCCATTGGAGTTTATGTTCATATTGTATATATTCTTCAGATTTTCAGGTGCTGGCAACGTGGTTTGTCAATAAATCCACTCCGCACTTGGTTACATTGGAAAGCAGATTACACCTAATAGTGTAAAGTTTTTCAATTCAGTTAGATAGAGGTGTGGGATTAATTAGCTACTTTCAGATTCAGGGTGCAGTAGATCTACGATTGTTTTAGTTATATTTCAAGATTGCAATGTTAAGTTTGGTTTGGTTGAGTGCATGATTTCCAAGGGAATAACTGATTAACTCCATAGCCCATGAATTAGGCACTCTTGTGCAAATTTCCACTTACAGTGTCAGTTGTTTCACTTTAGTAGTTTTCAATCTAGAATTTTTAGTTTTCAGTATGAAAGAGTATCCGGGTTAGTGTTGGCATATGGTTTCATTTCGCAAGTTGCAGTCTGCACTAGCAGGTTATTCAAATGACATGGTTGATCCAAGAGAGTTGATTATGGAAAATGATGGTTGATCCAAGAGAGTTGATTATGGAAAATGATGGTTGATGATCAGGTTTACAGTATGACTCCATGCCCAAAGCTAAAGGCAACTGATCTGCTTGTTCTCTGCATCCCATAGGGAGAAGCAGTCCCCATTGGAGCCGATGTTGTAACATATTTAATATATTGAAAATTTTAAATTTTCAGTGTGAAATTATCATTCCTTCTGAGTTAAACACTGAGGACATATATTAATTTTATGCTTTCTGATAATTTATTTATATAATTTTAATTTTTAAATAAATTATTTTTAGTAAAATATATTTTTATTTAAGAGATTTATTTAAAACATTAATTTTATGTTTAAAATGGCCCAGCATTACTTGCCGACCCCACCAAATCTCGTTGCATTTAAATAATTCATTACCCACATTTCATTAAATAATTTCTGCCGGCCCACCGGGTATCCCGTCACTTCATTAAACCCCATTCATTTTATCTCACATCCTGCACACTCCTCCGCCGATAACCATACAATCTAGGCCACTAACCATACAATATTCTCAACAGGCATTTGGTGTTGACATATGCACGACTAATTGAGATGATGAGCAGGACCAGGTCCCTCTCATGCAACATATTGCCCTTTATTGTCAAGCCTATGTCTCTTTGTTGGCTTTCCTTCACCTAGAAGGTTCATCCTTTTTGGTTTAACTCATTTGTATATGCTTTTATGTGATTTTGTGTTATTATATGATGTTATTTTGTCTCTTTTAGGGATACTTAATGACCCAACTTCCTGGCTATTAATATTTGCTGCTCTCTCCAGTTCCTTTGAACTATTCTACTCTTTTTACGCATAAACATAAAGCTATATTTTCAAACTGGCCATGGGATTTTAGAATTACAGCTCTCCAGTTCCTTTGACCTATTTTACTCTTTATAGACATTAATATAAAGCTCAATTTTCAAACTGTCCAAGGGATTTTAGACTTACAGCTGCTACCAAGAAGGTATGGTCCCCTATTTCCGAAAGGATTGACATCGCCAGCGACTTAGTAAAACCCTGCAATAAGAAACATACTGACAGTTAGACCCTGCAGGCTTCAGACAAGAAGACAGACACTAAACCTTCCCCAAATTGTTTTTCCCTTTTCTCACATGGAAACGAGAGGTTGGTTGAACAACCACAAATTCTACGCTCAACCACAGAGAACATATATGGCTTCAATATGAGTGTGCTCTCATGTTCCAGAACAATATGATAAATAAAATCCCTAGGTATTAGCATGCCCCTCCCACCATGTACATAGAAGTTACTACAATTAGAGAGAAATCACATGTACATAGAGGTTATTACACTTGAGAAATCCCATGCCTAGCTTGCATACAGAAAAGATTTTACTAACATAAAAATAAAATCTATAAATTCCAGCATTTTCAGGCCACAGAGGAAGGGATTTCCCATTTTGGTTTGGATGTATACATACCTCCATTGTTGAGACACCCATTGCTGCTGTGGTAGCAACCAACGCCGCTAATCTGATTTTATCCGAGCTCTGTTACCAGTGCAAGTACCAATGAATCTCAGCACAATAACTCATCCTTGCCTCATCACATTTGTGTGCTGTTCCTGCCCTCACTAGGTCTTACGAATGAATCACAACCCATTTCTTTTTAGTAGCGTAGTCACACTGAATATTCTGATCATCGATCCTGGGAAGGTTCAGGAAGGTGTCATCGGGGGAATTCTCACATGGACTGTGCGTACGGTGTGTTGATAAATGAATCTGGCAAGATGCGGGTATGGGATACTCAATGAAAGCCACTCATGACATATGGGGGAGGAAATTCTCAAGTGAAGCCATAAGGAATATCTCGGAATTGAAACCTACCACACCAAATGCCCATTGACACGCATCTGAATGGTAGTTGAAAAAATTTAGATTAAAAAATTGAAAATGGGTCCTCCAAGGATTTTATATGTTGAAGCCAGGGTATTGAATTCTGAGCAGCACAAACCACTCGCTCAAAATTCCAAAAATATACAATTGTGTGAGCGTCCCGGAATCCCTCATTGTATGTCATGGATGGCACCGGAAAATTATAACGGATTTCAAAGGAAAGGAAAGGAAATTGCCAGTATAAAAGTCTGAATCGATGAATATAAATAAAAGCAGGTCAAATCGCAATCCAGTTACCTTATAATTTTTAAATTAGAATATTCATAGTTATCATCAAACTATCGATTTCGCAGACATTGAACAGTATCTTGGCTTTGTATGGCTTCATAGCGCAGGGCATCTTTTATGGATAAACGTGACTATGTTATTAACTTATTTGTATTCGAACAGAATGGCATTTTTATCAAAGAGTGCAGCTTATGACCTGTAGTCAGTTTGATTGCAGTTTATGAAGTTATTAGTCGCCAGTTTGATAGCAATTTAAAGATGAACAATTTTAGTGAGTTTTATGAGGAGACGAGGCTTCACAAAATAGTAAACTTTTTTATTCAAGATCCATAATAGCAAAATCAGGTTAGGAAAAAATCTGAACATGGACTTAAGCCTTTGTGGGCATTGTGGGTGGTACTTTAGACCAGTGGAAATCAAAATAATATTGTGAGATGGTTAAAAAAAAAAGAAAGAAGTGAAAAGGAAAGAAAAATTGTGAGGAAAAAAATTATTATAATGAATGAAAGAAATTATGGGATATATTGCTTTTCCGTCTTGTTATTGTATTTGGTTTTTTGTTTTTTCACTGTGAATTCTCACAATAAACACTCTCAGGTTCTAGATAAATCTCTCCCTGAATAGATTATCCCAAGAGTTAGCTGCTAGAATATCTGCGTAACTTTCCCTGTTGTCTTTGAAGGAATCCCTTGCTCAATAGATTATCCCTTAGCTGCCAGAATATCTGCGTAACTTTCCATGTTGTCTTTGAAGGAATCCCTCGCTGATTAGATTATCCCAAGAGTTAGCTGCCAGAATATCTGCATAATTTTCCATGTTGTCATTTAAGGCCTCGCATTCTAAATTGAAATGTTTTTATGCAAAAAATATATACGATTTCCTCTCACACTTCTTTTTGCCTTTTCCAACGCCCTTTTCACAACGAAGTTGATAAGAATTAGTCCTATATGAAAATTGTTTTTAAATTAATAAAGTTGTATAAATCTCCATGTTTAAGGGATAAACAAGTATTCCGTGGTACTTTAGTCCTTGCCTAAAATGTTAGAAATTAGTATAGTTATAAAATTAAATGATTGATAAATATAGAAGCCATCAAAATATTTATCTTTTATTTAATTTATAAGTTATTTAATTTATGTAATATTGAGAATTTGTAAACTCATAATATAGTGGAGGTAGCATATACACTATATAAGTTTTGCAACAAAAAAACCATTTGAAAACTCAGGATTTCATCTTACATTGTGTATACTAGGAAGAATATTTTCAGATTATCTTGACCATCCATACATTATTATTTTTTAATGAATGGAAATTATGGAAGCTCTGCCCCAAAATAAACGATATTTTTATTTTATTTTAAATTAAATGGAAATTTATTTTTAGATTATCGTGATCATCCATACATTTTTTTTTTAAGAATGGAAATTCTGGAAGCTTTATTCCAAAATAGACTACATTTTTATTTTTTAAAGAATGGAAATTTTGGAAGCTTTATTCCAAAATGGACTACATTTTTATTTTTTTAAGAATGGAAATTCTTGAAACTCTATTCCAAAATATACCAGGTTTATGGATAATTAAAATTAATATGACTAAGTACATAAGTAAAGAGTGTCAGTTGAAATAAAATTAACCAAAAATAGTATTTAACTGAGGATGAACCATATTAGATGCCTCAAGCAACAAATAATAATGTGATTAATCTGAAAGACATTCTCAAAATCAATATGGATCACAAAAGTCTGAAATCAAACACTGTTTATATATATAATTATGCATTTGATTCGTAGCAAATACAACAGACATTACAGAGCTAATTCATAAAAACTTTCCAATTGTTTTCTCCTTTCCATTAGGAATACATGATTTTCCTTAGGAGAACATATTTGAGCAATAAAAAAAAGGGTTATGTAGGTGAACACCTTACAAGATTGTCTCAACAAAACACAAAATTTACAATACATAATGTTACTAGGGAATTTTTTAATAGACTTCATCCACCATTAGGAAATTATAGTAGTATTGATTTGGCCATTAATCTTTAATTCACCTATTTTCAATTTTCACCCCTCGTTAGCATACTTGTTTGTTTCTTTGTTGAAGTCTCTTAGGACATAGATATATGCTTTGGATTGGATATCTTCTACAAGTTTCTTGGTTCTTTTCATGATGTTTTCCATAGAATTCTCTTGTGGGAGGGAATCTTTGACTAGATGATGCAGGATTAGTAGAGAATCTCCCATAACCGTAAGTGTGTCCATCTGATGTTGTTGGGCTAACAGAAGTCCCTAAGAGACCATATATCTCTGCCTGATTATTTGTCATATGACCAAGACCCTATGAATACTTGAACACTTTGTCCTCCTCAAGGCAATAGAGTATCGCTCCCCTTCCTACCACCCCCTTATATTAGTTATTGATATTATGCAAATTGTAAAAGGTAAAATAAATATATATCATATTCTAAGTTGGTAATAAGCATATACCAACATAAATTCATCTTAATTCTATATCCACCAAGTTTTGGGAGGGAATAAATCTCTCAAGATGGAAACCACTTTTGAGTGCAAAAGAAAAAAATTGCACCTCAAGAGGTTTGATTACTCTCGGGACTTGATAAATCTGGAGTTAAGATAAATCTATGGTGTTATATATATATATATATATATATATATATATATTAATTTTATATTTTATATTTTATTAGAATCACTTTAATACATAGTTACTTATATATGTGGCATTTTTCATTGATATGTTTAAAAAATAATAGTTTAATCTCTTAATGTGATATGCATAGTATTGATGATGCAGGATTAGTAGAGAATCTCTCATAACCATAAGTGTGTCCATCTGATGTTTTTGGGCTAACAAAATTCCCTAGTAGAGACCATAAATCTCTTCTTGATTATTTGTCATATGACCAAGGCCCTATGAATACTTGAACAATTTATCCTCCTCACGGCCATAGAGTACCACTCTCCTTCTTGCCACCCCCTTATATTCGTTATTGATATTATGCAACTTGTAAAAGGTAAAATAAATATATATCATATACTAAGTTGGTAATAAGCATATACCAACATAAATTCATCTTAATTCTATATCCACCAAGTTTCGGGAGGGAATAAATCTCAAGATGGAAACCACTTTTGAGTGCAAAACTTGAGAAAAAAATTGCACCTCGAGAGATTTGATTACTCTTGGGCCTTGATAAATTTGGAGTTAAGATAAATCTATGGCGTATATATATATATATATATATATATATATATATATATAATTTTTAATTTTATTAAAACCACTTTAATACATATAGTCACTTATATATGTGGCATTTTTCATTGATATGTTTAAAAAATAATATTTTAATCTCTTAATGTGATATGAATAGTATTGATGATGTATATAGAGAGTGATAAATAGATATATAACCTCCCCAAAATTGGGCTATCAAACTCTCGCTATCACTCACAATTTCCTTCAACCTCCATCGTGGGCAAAAAAACTTTGGAAATTATCGTGTCCCCCAAAATCAAAATTATTCATGTGGATTTTCTTAAAAGAAAAAGTCCCTACCTAGGAAAACCTCAAGAAAAGATCCTTCTATGGGCCAATTCAACGCCCTTTATGCTAGGAGGCTTTGAAAACTAACTCTCACCTTTTCATCGCATGCCCTTTCACACTTGTAGTGTGGAAAAAAAATTAGAATAAAAAAGGGTGGAATCTCAAGTGGCAGGTAGGAACATTAAGGGGTGTTTAAGATCCTGGTTCTTGGCAAAATACAATGCTAATATTAGAGCTTTGCCACTAATTGTAAATTGGGGAATCTTACCAAAGTGAAACCAAGTGGTGTTTGAAGACCAAAGGTCCTCTTTTCTTTGAGTTGCTTTAAACAAAAGATGAAGAATTGCCTCCCGCATCAGGAGGTTCTTATCAATAAGGATCAAACCTGGGATTTCTTCGATGGGGCAACTCAAGAAGACCCTATTGTTGGGGGTTCAGGGGCGGTTTTTATTTATGATTGATAAACACTACTACACTTTCTTCTCCGACATTGGACGAGCTACAAATAATTTTGTTGAACTATTGGCTCTAAAACAACTTCTTCATATTACATTTTCCTTGCAAATCACATCCCTCAACATATACGAAGACTCAAAAATTTTCATAGAATTGGACGAATGGGGATGCTAGATTGGGGAACCACTCTCTTCTTCATGTTTATCAAAAAATCATTCAAAAGCTACACAATTTTACTCATATCAACTTCACTCGTATTTATAGGTCCCAAAATAAAAAAGTAGATGACTTATCCAAAGTTGGATTGGAGGGGGACTGTGGAGCATCAGAAATCTAAGAAACTAAACAAGTCCGAGTCACGCAACATCTTCTACACATATGGGACTAGTTGAAGAGGATAATTGTTCGTTTATGTATCCATATAATATTGTTTTTTTTATCTTAATGTATTTCCTTTTGCAGGTTTGTCGACATACAAGCCCTAAAAAGGACAACAGATATAGACCTTCCCTTTTTTTATATGTTGCCACTAAAGGCAGAAAACTTAAGCATCAACTGCAAGACTACTTTTATGACTTTTACTCTACTTATAATGCACATATCAAATGTATATTTATTTCTATGATGAAAGTATGAAACACATGATGATTTATAGTGGTGAAACACACAGGGAGGACATATCAGTGCTTATATTTCTTTTTATGGAGGCCATAAAGTCATATGGATGACTAGGGCATCTACACATCGTACCAGCAACCTCATTATAGCTTATTTATTTCCTTGGAAAGGCCTAGTACTAGCAACATCACTATAAACTTCGGGCTGAGAAGGAGGCTAATTTTTTTCCTCAAAAGAATATTTTTCCCATAGAAAGAAATATTTATATTTCCAAATATGAAAGTATACATAGTGAGGACTTTTCAAAGGTCAAATCTTGTCATTGATCCAAAAAAATAGGTTTGAACCTTTCTAAAAACCTATGGCACTATTCAAGTTTTACACAAAATTACAAAATTTCATAGAAAAAAAGGATTACATCCACTAGACCATATTGCTTAAAAAAGAGTGTCCAAAGAATAACTTCATATTAGAGTTGTTAGGCAAAAACTCCTACAAGTTTCTCATTCACAAACTCCTATTATTCCATAACTCTAGGAAAGATTTGAAGAACCTCCTTAGACAGACAGGCTTCCAAGGAATTCAGTTCCCCATAGATATGATTACAGGTGAACCATTCTAGATTTCTCATGGCGTATTTTATCCCCTGAAGAATATGAGCAAGAGTGGGGCAACAATACCAACTCGACTATTCCCCTAATCCACTACGAGCTTAGAGTCTCCCAAGATTTAAAGCTTTTTCACCTCCTTTAAAGTTTCCATAAAAACTAATGCCCATAAGGCTGAAAATTCAGCCTTCATATTTGTTCTTCGGTCAAATTCATAGTTAATGATAAAATGATGATATTCAATGAGAAACAAAACAGCACATGCTCTGCATATTGGAGGAGCACCTTGGTTGGCTCCATCAAAAAATCCCAAGGAATTGATTTATCCAAATCAAGCATCATAGGAATTATTGGCCTTTTATTCTCAATCTCATCCTTAAAAAAATTGCAAGTATGTTCAATAATGTTTGAAACAACCTCCACAGGAATATGTTTTTCCTCAAATATGGCCATGTTCCTGGCCCACCAAATAGAGTGAAAAAAATCTATAGGGAAATTCTGGAAAGTAAAGTCAAGATTGTTGTGTCATTTTCCCATTCTAGTAGGCACTCATCCAAAGATTCTTTAAACCAAGAAGAAACTATAGGTTTAAGAAAAGGTTTATCCAATGACGAAACCTATCAAGAAAATGGACAGTGGATGAAAAGATATTGTATGATTTTTTCGTTTATTTTTCAAAGGTAGCACCAACCAAGACCTAGTCATCCTCTCTTTAAATAATTGTTCCATGTGAGAATTTTATTGGACAAAATGAGCCACAATGCTAACTTATGCTTGAGGGGACCTTTATATTTCCACAAGAAATGCCACCACGGGTTGGCGAACCTTTTGGTTGATCTTCCATTAGGGCTTGATAACCAAGCTTGGCTATGAAAACCCTTGTTGAGGGATTTTTGGTCCATATGAGTTGGTCCTCATCTTTGTTTGAAGGTATGATCATGGCAATGACCAAAGCCCTAGCAAAATTTGACCACTCTTCAGCACTTGGACCTGCTAAACCAAGATCCTCAGCATATTTCCAAGCATTTGCCCCTCATCCTTGTTCACCTTAGGAACTTTCATCCACAAGAGAGAAAACACCCATTACATGCAAGGAGGATATGGTGTTTTCATAAAGTTTATAGGATTCCCCAATTCAACCCAAGGATCTAATCCTAATATGATATTTATCCTGTCCCCCACCTTCGAGGCAATCTAGTTACCAATAATTAGGAATGCATTAAGAAGAACCTTCCAAACTATAAACAAGTGGGGAATTGATTTTCTAACACTTATCCATTTCACTTTAGTTTTGGACCCAAAATATTTATCCTTTAAGGTTTTACCAAAAAGAGATCTATTATTAAGGAATCTCCGTAGACTCTTAGCTGCAAGAGCTTAAATGAAAAGAAACGAGTCTTTAAGCCCCCCACCACCAAGCAATTTTGGCTTTGCAATTATCTTCCAATCGATTAAGGAGAAACCTTCTAAATTCTTATAACAGAGGAATTTTAAATTGATGCTTATTATTTTAATCAGGATTCCTTTAGGGATGGATGTGATCAAAGACCAATAAATAGGAATTTCTTCCAACACAAACTTAATGAGGAGAACCCTTCCTTCTCTAGATGGGAAGCAATTAATCCATACATGAATCTGAGCTTCTATTTTTTATCATCTAAGACCAGTAACTCTTCCTGTATGATTTTGGATTTATGAAAAAACCTAGAAATTTCTATCCTTCCTGCATGTCAATAATTTTGAATGGAAAAGCTTGCAAAGAGAAGTGTTAACTTTATTATAAATATTATTGAAATACATTGTGGATACCTCCATATTCATCTTCATTCCATTGACCAGCTCAAAAGGGTCCAATATCTTTTTCATGGAAAAAAATATAGACTTTTGAACCTTCCAAGAAAACAAAGGTATCATCCATAAACAAGAAAAGTAAAATATAGGATTGATCTGCAACTTTCACACCTTTGAGCTCACCTGGAACAATAGCATTTTTTATCAAAGAGCTTATAGCTTTCACTACTAGTAGAAAGGGTAACGGGGAAATGGGACACCTTTGCCTGAGTCCCCGAGAAGCTTTGAAAAAATTTGATGGATGGTCATTTATAAGCACAACAAAATTTATAGTAGACATGCAATCGAGGATCCATTTGATCATTCTAATGTTCATGCCTAAATGAATTAGACAAAAGCTAATGCAAGACCAACCAATATGATAATAGGCCTTTGATAAGTCATTATTAAGAGCAATGGCAGAGAATCATCTAATTTTTATAGAGTGTTATAAGGTTTCCTGTGTTAGGGCCACAACATCATGGATTTACAATTTTTGGAGGAAGCCAAATTGCTCCTCTAAAATGTAATCACTTAAGATGGGCTTCAGCCTCATAGCAATAATCTTAGTTATCATTTCATAAATAACATTACAGCACGAAATGGCCCTAATCACTTAATGATATAAAATCATGGGATTTCATAATCAAGTAAATAAAAATTGAGTTTAGGGCACCATGCAAGCCTTTCTTTGGGATTATCTTACCACCTTGAGAATGTTTGCTTTAAGCAATTCATAGAAGCCCATATAAAATTCCACAGCAAATCCATCAAGGGTCAAGCATTTTCCTTTCCGCATTGATGACAAAGAACCTAACACTTTAGACTCTAAGATTTATGCTTCCAGCAACTCATTTGAATAATTATTAAAGCATGGGGGATAAAGTTTAGCGCCTGTAGAGTTTTTATTATGGGGAAACCCAGAGGCTCAAAGAATAAATTCTTGAAGTAGCTAACACTAGCCGAGGCTTTTTCTTTAAAATATTTTACCAGATTTCCTTCCTCATTTTGTATCTCCCATATAGTATTGCATGTCAGATTAAAGATTCCACTGGGGGGGGGGGGGGTGAATAAATGTAATGGCAAATTTTCATCAATTTAAACAATTTACCATTCGATCAAAACTATAACCATAATCATACATCATTAAAGAACATTAGCACATCATCATAAGAGAACACCAAATGTATGTGGAAACCCTTGCGAGAGGTTTGCAGGAACCAACATGTTGGAGGTACCTACCCCCAAAAGTAAATTTGTAGGCACCAACTTTTTGTAAGATACAACTTGATTGAGGCACCAACCTTGATAATGTACAAGCATCGACATGCAGTAGGCTTCAAGACATCGGACTATCATATTGCTTCCTTTGACTTACTCTTTGATGTCAATTATACTACTAATTCCTTTGACTTACCCTTTGACATCAATAATACTAGTTGTCATCAATGACAACATGATGTCCAACAATACCCCCCTTTGTCATTTGTGGAAACAACACCAAACATTGATGGTCATTGATGGCACTGGGGTGATCTCCACCTGTCATGTTGCTGGTTATTAACCCTGTAAAGTTGTTGGAAGCTCCCATTGCTTGTTCCTTGTTTCATGATATCCCCCTGTCATGCTACTGGTGATTCACCATATCAAGTTGCTAGCATCTCTCCTTACTTGTTCATTCTTTCTCTCTCGATATTTAATCTCTTTCCTTCAATGTCTTCTTTCTTCCAAACTCCTCCTGCTACTTCAATATCTTCTTTCTTTGTTGTTTTTCCATGATACTGGTGTCTAGGATAGAATCTTAAATCATTGATGTTGTCAAACCAGGTATCACAACAACTCTACTTTGCACAACAGAATATAAATAGCAATAAATCTACTAGTGCAAAAAATATACACAACTTTTTACAAATTTTTACAACCCAACTTCATTATATTAATCAAATTGATAATACAATTGTCTAGGGCTCCTGTATAAGGGATAATGGCCCTCATACATCCACTATTACAAGAATACAAAATACAAGATACATTGATGATCTAGTTGATGTAGTGCACAATCACAACTGCTTTGTCATATCTTGTACATTGTGGGTCCTTCGCTTCCATTCTGCAACACCTGCCTCTAATGCACCAATTCCTTTATGCCACTAAATTCGACTCTCCAATCTACCCTCTAGCTGATTATAAGCCCATCTACAACCAACACATAGGGTCTTCACGCTCACTAGCTGCTCCTTTTTCCTTCAAGGCAACAACACTGAGACTTATTCTCACTGCTACTCCTCAGCTCTTTTGGAACTTTGCTTCCCACTATAGTCTTCCTGTGTTGCTAAAATGAAGGCTAACATAGGGTAGGATGGTTGCCACCTGTCATCATTGAATGTTGCTTCTCCAATAATGAACATGGGTTATACCAAACTACTCCTAGTTGGCCAAACCTTGAGGTACTTCAATCTACCACTCCTAGCAGCCCTTAGAGTTCTCCTCAGGTCTCCACTTAGGGCTCAAATTTGGGTAGTCTCACGCTACCCTCCAACATATCACAAATGCCCAAACAACTGTCCAAACTAGGACCATCCAATCTTATCCAAACTAGGATCCAACACCTAGCAACGAATCAACTACAAAACATCATGACATACCTCCATGCTTCTTTTTTTGGGGTTGCTACTTTTGTTGTTGGTATCAAACTAGTTAGGGCTAATCACTAGTCATCATCAACCCTAATCTTCTGCTCAAATGACCTTCTAATAGTTGTGGCTACCCTCTTGTGTGGCTCCTCAAAGCTTTGCCAGCCGGTAGGACTACTTCTAGCCCACTATACAAACTTATGGCCCCTCTCCAAGAAAGGACCTAGGACTCGACCCTTCATCAAGCTTCAATACAGGTATGTGGCCTAGTAACCAAAGGTCTTCCCATGTAAGAATGTCCCACAAACACACCCAAATAGTCCACAAACATCCTTCTCTTATTCGACCTTGCAACAAGGTCAACTTGGCATCCAAACAGTCATGGAAAGGATTCAGAACTAGGCTTCTCCTAATTCACTTGGTTGCTTCTGATCTACAGCCTAAGCAAAGATATTTATGTAGTCAAGTTGTTCTTTGTGTTACTCAAGGATGTTCCTTTTAGCCTCCACAAACACACTAATATATATATTTCTTAAGGGCTTCATCAAACTACCCTTATGGGCTTGCCAACTTATCAAGAGGCTTATAATTACCCTATCTAGCTTGAATAATCCATGTGCAAACCCAACATCCACATATAAAACTTATATCTCCATCTCTATAGCTCAAATTCAAGTGATTTTGATTACCTCTTTATTCTCTCGAGGTCCTTTGTCATCTCAAATCACCACATGTCAAAATCCACTAGTAGTTTCACACCCACAAGCTTGGGTGAAAAGGCCACACCTTAGGTTCCAAGCCCACAAATCACTTTTGTGGTGCTCCAACCTCCAAACCTCGAACCCTAGGGCTTGGAGTACCTCCCAAGATGCAAAATGTCAACACTCCCTCTTAGCGAGGGAGGTACTTCTAAGACTAGGAAGTAACTCATCATCATCATTGTCACTACTCGCAACACTCCCCCAACCCTTGACACCCATAATTGTAGAAATCCCTATAGCATGGGCTACGCCTCCCTCGAAAGTGTCATTATCACTGGAATCCTCCTGCTTCTTCTTCTTCTCCTGAAATGTTTTCCAGTCTTTCCATGATTCCCTCTTGGATGTTGTAAAAGAACCCTTACTCCCCATTGACCACACTTTCTTCTTGGATTGCACATACTCCCTCTAAACTTGCAAACTCCCTATAGAACTTGACTCCCTCCGAGCCTATGGAACTTGGACCTTCTTCTTTGGAACCTATATCTACTCCTTTGAAAATTGCACTTGATTCTTTGGAACGTGTTCCTAGATTTTCTTCATCTTCCAATGATCTATAGGCTTTCCCATTAGCCTGTATAGAACATGCTCTCTAACTCCAATCACAACACCTACAGAGCTAGAGCCTCTAGGACTGAGTCTTGCCTTCCCATCTTGGATCAGATCTCAAACCCCTTCTGCTCGATCATTGAGACAGACATCACGTTGTATCTGAGTCCTTGTAACAACCCCTGGTTGATTTTCCATGTAAATAAAATATAAGATCAAAGTCATGGGACATGTATTCCAATCTAAATGTTGGATAAAACATAGTGATGGGTATCGCTGGTGATTAATTAATGGCTATGAAAATTAGCAAAGGCATTGGAAAAGACAAAGGGGAATTAATTAGCATTTTATTTATGAAACAAATAAAAATAGGAGAAAAGGGAGATGAAGGGTCACAGATTTGAATGTGAGTAAAATTGAAGGAAAAATGAAGGAAAATGAAGAAAATAAAGGCCTGAATGATAAAAGGACTTATGAGGATTAATTCAAAACTTTTGTTGGTTTAGCTTTTTGTCAGTTTAGCTTTGGAGCTTCTTCTATTCTCTCATTCTCTCATACTCTTGCATACTTAGAGAATTCTTGGAGCACTTTAAGATTCACTTGGATTTGAAAGAAGAAGGAAAAGGAAAGCAGGAAAGCACAAGGGAACAAGTGGTTCAACATCTACAATTGGATTGCTTTGCAGGTAACAAGTTGCATGCATGATTTCCTTGCTAATTTATGGATGCACGGTATATGAATGTGGTTTTCTGGTTATGTGTTATCATTGGTATGGAGGATTTCCTAGATTGACAGTGGTTTTATCCTTTCCTTTCCATTTCATGGATATCCATGGTGTTGTGGGTTTTTCCACTTAATTGTTTTCAGGTTGGTGCTCATAATTCCTTATGGATGTGGGTTGGAACAAACGCTTTGGAAGCCTTGGAACAAATTGGGTTGAGTTACTAGTCATGGAGTCTAGGTTTGGAAAAACACTCGAGATCCCTTCGTAGGTTGAGTTACTAGTCCCTAGAGTCAAGTTGGACAAATTATTTGGAGCCGTGGAAGGTTGTGGATTGAGTTACTAGTTCTTGGATCCTTGGATAGCTTGGGTAGAGACTCATCTCGTTGGTGTTAGTGATGGACGATCATGAGGTGGAATCATTGGATGAGGGTTGAGGTGGTTTGGCCTCTGGAAGCCCTGGTTTGGTTTTTCTTGGTTTATTCCATGAGATCCAACATTCAAGCTTGGAATAAGGTGCAGGAGTGATTGGTTGAAAGACATATTTGGTTCAGCCAAATCTATGGTTGGGTGGTACGTGGAAGTCCTTAACTTGGTTGGTATTTTCATATGTTAATAACCAATATTCTTCTATTGTGATCCATGTATATTTGTAGCGATTATGTTAAGTATATTATGCCTAAGTTGTCATGGTTTCTATGTTGGTTATTTTCTGGTTATATGTTGGTTATATGATGTGTATCATCTATGGCTCTTGCCATGAAAGGTTTAGTTATTGATTGGTTGATGAATGTATGGACTAATAATTGTTGTTGTAGTTATGTGAAGAGGTCATAGGGCCTTCTTGGTGATCCTCAAATGAATCTCAGACTATTATGATCAGATATGCATTCATGACCTGTAGCTTACATGTTTTCCATGTGTTTAACAAAATGTTTGTTATGTTATAGGAATTCAACACAAGTTCTACCTCCAAGTTTGAATGTGTAGCCTTGTTGTTATGCCACTTATGATTATGAGAAGTCTCAGGCAGTTCTGGGAAGTTTTCTAAAGATTGACCTAGAATTGTGGCTTAGATCTCAGGACTGCACCTCTAAATTGGACAATTTGGGTCACAACTGAACTCAAGCAAGCTTGTGAGTGCAATTGTAGGCCTTCAACCGCATGGAGGCCTTGTCATGCATGTGGTTGGGGCTTAAGTTGTGTGAAAAGGAGCCCCAACTCAGGGCTTGGTCACCTGGGGTGGTTCTTTGTTCCCTGAGTGTCCTGTATCCCTTAGGGACGAGGCGAGTCGTCTATTTATGGTTATTTTATCGACCTCACTTCCTTAACTGGAGCTTGGAGGTCGGTTCATGTCATAGTAACTCTTCGTCTCATGTTTACCCTAACAGGCCAGTGAAATTGGGTAAATGTGCGATGGGGTGGTTACAATCTTGGTACAAATAGTACATCATGAACTCGCATCACTTGACCTGACTCCATCCTGAATGGCATGAACTCTGAACCTTTGATCTCTTTTTAACTCTTGTCTCCTATCACCATGTGCAACTTCAAGTCCCACTTAGATAGAGTCTCGAACACATCCTGTGACCCTATCATATGTTTCGACACACCATTATCCACGTACCATGCAACCTCGTCGATGGTACCCTGCGAGAAATGAGAGATCAAAGCAAATTCCTCCTTCTCCAACCTCCTAGAGAATTCATTTATCTTGGAAGAAGTGGTGACACCTGTGACCTACTTCCCTTTCTTCTTCCCATCATATCCCTTCTTCTTCATCATACATCTTGTCGAAAAATGACCCATCTCACCATAGTTGAAACACTTGATCTTACTCAAGTACTTTTGTTTTCCCTTCATTCATGTTGCAAGTGCCATGTCATCATTTAAAGCCCTCTTTTTTGGATGAAGATCCTCATCTCGCAAATCTTCCTGAATGAAGTCTTCCCACAACCTGTTCGAGTCTGGAAACTTCTCTCTAGCAACGATCCCCTTAATTAAGGGCTTCCATTCCTCGGTGAACCCTTTCAAAGCAATCCTTACTATCTTAGAATCTAAAATAGTGTCTCAAATAGTTGCAAGCTCATATTTCGCTTGAGAAAACTTCGTTAGATACAAAGTCGCACCTTGACCTGGTATCATCTTGGTGGCCTTCAACTTATCCTGTAATACCAATACCTGGTTCTCGTTCTTATTTTGGAACAAATTCTAAAGAGCCTACCACATCTCATGGGTTGTGTTCTTCCTAGACAATTGAGGTATTACGGATTCCTTCACACCATCTAAGATGATCAACTTCACCTTTGTATCCAACTGCTCATACACTTCCAACTCCTTAGGGTCAGTTGGCTTCTTGATTGCTTTCTCAGTGAATTCCTAGATCCTGTTGACCATCAAGACCAACTTGATCCTTTCCTTCCATGGACTATAGTTGGAAAACCCTTCCAACCCATCCTCATACTAGAGACCAACTTACAACTTCGACTTTTTTGTGATCCCTTCAACAACAATGCGACCAACTCCCTCTTAAGTTATACTTCCTTGTGCACACTTTCATTCACTGGCCCTTCAAAGTAGCTCTGATGCCGTGTTTTTTTCCACGATACTAGTGTCTAGGAAAGAATCTTAAATCACTGATGCTACCAAACCAAGTATCACAACAAGTCTACTTTGCACAGTGAAATATAAATAATAGTAAATCTACTAGTGCATAAAATATACACAACTTTTTACAACAATCGAACTTCGTTATATTAATCAAAATAATAATACAACAATCTAGGGCTCTCGTACTAGGGATAATGGCCCACATACATCCACAAGTACAATAATACAAAATACAAGATACACTCATGATCTAACTAATGTAGTGCATAATCACAGGGGCTTCATCGTATCTTGTACACTGCAGGTCCTTTGCTTTTGTTCTACAACACCTGCCTCTATCAATGCACCAAGTCCTTTAGGAAATTCAACTCATCTCTCCAATATGCCCTCTAGTTGATCATAAATCCATCTACAACCAACACATAGGGTCTTC
The DNA here is from genome assembly GCA_031772625.1 of Pinus tabuliformis. Classification (NCBI taxonomy): domain Eukaryota; kingdom Viridiplantae; phylum Streptophyta; class Pinopsida; order Pinales; family Pinaceae; genus Pinus; species Pinus tabuliformis. The sequence continues at coordinate 1,393,990,987 of CM062818.1, read as the reverse complement.
ATACTCACTAGTTGCTCCTTCATCCTTTAAGGAAACAACACTTTAAGACTTTTTCCCACTACTTCTCCTCGGCTCTTTTGGGACTTTTCTCCCCACTATAGTATTTACGCGTTGCTCCAATGAAGACTAAGATAAGGTAGGAGGGTTTCCACTTATCATCATTGAATGTCACTTCTCCAACAATGAACACAGGCTATACCAAACTACTCTTGGCTAGCCAAACCTTGAGCTAATTCAATTTTTATCTCCTAGAATCCCTTAGAGCCCTTCCTAAGGTCTACAATTAGGGCTTAGATTTGAGCACTTTCATGCTATCCTCCAACAGACCAAAAAAGTCCAAACAACCTGTCCAAACTAGGACCATCCCATATGATCCAAACTAGGATCCAACACCTAGCAACAAATCAACTACAAAACATCGTGGAATACCTTCATGCTTCGCTATTTTGGGGTTTCTCCTTCTGTTATTGGTCTTAATATGGTTAGGGATAGTCACCAATCATCTTAAGCCCTAATCTTCTACTCAAATAACCTTCTAATAGTTGCGACTACCCTCTTCTGTGGCTCCTCAACTCTTTCCTAGCTGGTAGGACTACTTCCAACCCACTACTTACAACCCCTCTCCAAGCAAGGATATAAGACTTGACCCTTCTTCAAGCTTTAGTACATGTTTGTGACCTAATAACCAGAGTTATGCCCACGTAAGAATGTCCCACAAACACACTTAAATAGTCCGCAAACACCCTTCTCCTATTTGGCCCTGCAGCAAGGTCAACTCAACATCGAAATAGTCATGGAAAAGCTTCAGAACTAGGATTCTCCTCCTTCACTTGGTTGCTCCTTCTCTGTGGCCCAAACAAATATCTTTATGTATTCAAGTTTCTCTTTGTGTTGCTCAAGTATGTGCCTTTTAGCCTCCACAAACATTCTAATATATATCTTTCTTAAGGGATTCATCAAACTACCCTTGTGGACTTGCCAACTTGTCAAGAGGCTTATAATTACCCTAGCTAACTCTAATAATTCATGCACAAATCGAAAATCCACATATAAAAATTCATATCTCCACTTCTAGAGCTCGTATTCGAGTGATTTTTGTTGCCTCTTTCTTCTCTTGAGGTCCTCTATCATCTCAGATCATCACATGTCAAAATCCACTAGTGGTTTCACACCCACAAGCTTGGATGAAAACCCCACACCTTGGGTTCCAAGCCCACAAATCACTTTTGTGGTGCTCCAACCTCCAAACTTGAAACCCTAGGGTTTGGAGTACTCGCTACAAAATTTCAACATTCTCTCCCCCTTTAACATGAATAGCAAAGGGACATGTTAATGATAACTGCTTACAGGTAACTTCTTTTCATTGCTACATAATTGTTCATGTATCTTCCCCTGGACTTGATATTTTTGTGAATGAAATATCCCCCTGATAATATGCTCCTTTTCATGATAGAATCTCCTTCTGTCAATAAAATCTCTTCTTGGGAAGTCTTCCTGCTATGTAAATATTCCTCTTGTAAAATGTTGCCATATTATTTTGAAGCCATCTCTGCGTCTTGTAATTGAGATATCACTTTCACAGGAATTTTGATCTACTACAAGAGTCCCAATATCTGATCTTGGAATTGCTTAGCTTCCCTGGACTGTTCAATTTCTTCTTTCAATTTTTGCTTCCTTATGCATGGGCATCTTGCATTTATTCTTCATTGTCTTGTTTCTTCAAGTTTCATCTCAAGCATTTGTATTCTTGAAGAAACCTTCACCAATCGATTAGATCTAAGTGATCATATCTATCCTTCGTTCTCCATGTTTCATTTTCCTTGCCTTGGTGTTCATTCTTGTGTTAGAAGGGATTCGTTCTTACTTGAACCACCTCAAAATTATCTTACAATCTCATGCTATATGTCCTTCATTATGATAATTGTAACACTATGCTAGGTTTGAATATTGGCAAAATGGCCCATATGACTTTTTATTATAACTTCTGATTTGAATTCCCATTCTTTGCTCTTGGAATTCTAATAGTATCCAATATGATTGACATAATTATTTATGGCATAGGCTCTACAATCCCTTACTTTATGCCCAAATTTAATGAATGAGAAACAATAATCATAAAACATATTTAGATACTTTGTTGCATGAATTTTTCTTGGTGAAATATATCTTCTGAAGTTGTTATTTGGAAGAAATTCATCTCTTTGTTGATATTGAACTCTTGTTTCACTAATGCTTGTAGATCCCTTTAGAAGGTTTTTTGCTTGGTGGGCCTTATACATTCATCCAGTTTTTTTTTTCTTACTTAGGCTAGGCATGTCTTGTTGATTCTTGGTGTTTGTCTAGGTGTCATTAGAAATGTTGAAGTGAACATGCTTGGGTTGATTTATCACTTGCTTGGAATCTCAATTGAGTTGCTACTAGATCCAATGAATGTATGTGCATGATTCCTAGGTCATTCTCCATTTGATGTCCTTAAGAGATCTTCATCCTTGGATGTCTCGTGATCTTCCTGATAACCAAGACCTATTTTGATGAGAGGATATATTTGGATGCTGGGAATGTGAACTAATTACTGAGACCCTTTTATGAGTTTTAAATTGCAATTGATTTGATCTAATTATTCTTTTAAAGGCACAACTTCTTCTTCTAACTTTTCAAAAGGTTCTTCCTTTTTGTTCAATTGTTCTAATGGAAACTCCTTTATCCTTTTGGCTTCTTCAAGGTCAACTTTGAGAGAGACAATGGAGTCTGTGTCCTTATCTTTATCTTGCAGTTGTTGTTCTAGATGATCCACCATATTCCTTAGATATTTTATTGTTGTCAATGCAAATCTGATTTCTCCTTCATAATCTACTTCTGCTTCAATCTCTTCTTCTTCAGCCATGAACAATGTTTCTCCTCTTTCGTCATCATTCATGCTCTCGTTGATTTTGTAATCACAATCTTTGTTTGAGTACAAGCTTTTTTTTTTGACATTTCATCTTTTCTTATGAACCTTAGACTTTAATTTCACTTCATTATCGCTTCCATTCATTTTTGCATGAGGACATTTAGAAGCATAGTGTTTTATTCCACATTCAAAACATTTAAGAGGACACTTACCTTTAAACTCTCAAGTTCCCTTCTTTAGCGTTCTAACAAACTTGACTACTTCTTCATTTGATTCATGACGGGAGTCTCCTTGATTCTCGTGCTTTCTTCCTTCCTTGGTTGCTTTAAATGATGCTTCTTTGATTCCTGCCTTGTTGTTTTCTGACCTCATCTCATATGCAATGGGAGTTCCATGAAGCATATCCATGCTTAATTGACCAAGCACCAAACACCAACTGCGCTATTGTAACGTCTTGGTTTATAATTCTTCCTAATTTTCTCGTAAAATTGCTTAAAAATTTCCACCATAAATTTCCCTAAGCAATTGCAAAACAAGAACCATGAAATTGTGGCAAAAATAAAATAACATTTCCAATAAACGCAGAAATTCCACAATTGTAAATAACACAAGAAATGGAGAATTGAGCAGCTTGATTTATTTACTGGAGCAATTACATACAAAGATCTCGATATAAATAGATACAATGTTGGCTATAGAAGATCTGCTGCAATAATAAATCGGGCCTCCAAAATAGAGCTGGAAATAAATAAGTTGCAATTGTGAATTACTACCCATAAATTCTATTGTTGTTGCTGGAGGTGAATTGTAATGTCTGCCCTCAAATCTGCTCCAAAATTTCTACAAAATTAACTGGAGGCTTCAGTCACTAAAATCTAGCTAACTCGGAAAGCCCCAAAAGGTTCCAATTACCCAAAAACTATTGTTATTGCTGTTGTTGGAGAATAATTTGAATTACCACCCTCAAAATTACTCTATAAATTATGAAAATTTAACTTGGATCTCCTCACACCAAACTCGTAAAAACCCAGAAATGGCTTGGCTTAACTCCAAGCTAAAATCAAACCCACAATATGATGCAAACTGCCTAGCTAACTAATAATACACCCTACAATAAGCATGCACCATTCTATCATGAATAGTGCTCGAAAAATTCTATAAAATTAGCTATAGGATCCTCACACCCAAACCAACAAAACCTAGAAATCGTTAGGGATAATTCTAGCTAACTCGAAATGCCCAAAATAGAGCGAATTTCTAGCTACACAATTTTGTGCCCAAACAGAGAGGAATTGTTGAGAAACGATAAAACTCTCTAGCAAATGGCTGAGATATTGTGCACAAATATCCTCTGGAAAATAGTTGTCACTCCCAATTACAAACTCTCAACAAATACCAGCATCAAACACTAACAAAAATGTTGTTCTCCAACCTTTGTGTAGGCTCTATAAGAGAAAATTCAGCCCCGCCAAAAGATATAAGAACAACTCTGAAAAAATGGTGCCAAACTCTCTTCTAACCAATAGAAAAATTCCTACAATTACTCAAAACCTGTAATAGAAAGATGTTGCTCCAAATAACCTCCAGGGCTTGTCTTTTGTGCCTAGAAATAACAATTTTCCCTATGAATTTTCTCCAATAAACTCCAATGGAAAGCCTGAAATAGACTTCCCCAAAACCTCACTAGGGAGACACTCGAAGTTCTCCAAAGATAAAAGTGGAATTTCTGCCTAGAAATCCCTTGTGCTAAGCAGCACTAGTTGTCTTGGGTAAACAACTCAAGAGAACTCAAGTTCAGATGTCAAATAGAAATGATAAGATATAATGATTTTAAATTCGGTTCCTCCTTTTATAATTCTTCATGGATCCTCCCTCTAGCCTCTAGAGGCTTCCTTTTTCCTTATCATTTCATTGGTGGGGGCAATTTTCCACTTTTTTCCGCCATTTGAATCAAATAATTATTTTCTTCCATTCTCCAGTAAAATATTACTTTGCTGCCATTCTTCATTAAAAATAAAATTTTCCTCCCTTCTCTAATAAAATATTATTTTGTTGCCATTCTCCATTAAAATAATAATTTTATCTTTTCTCCCAAAAAATAATATTTTCTCCTTTTTATTTAATATCTCCAAAATTGACAAAACTCCTTAGTGAATTTTGCACTCGCAAAAATTGTGTACATGACAATCCTCCCCACCAAAAATTGCTTGTCCTTAAGGAATGCCTGAAAAAGGGCCCCCACTATCTTCTAGCCCAAACGGCCACTGCAAACAATACCAGGGTCCCAAATCTGCCACTGGTTCATCCCTATCCCATGCACTATCATGTCATAAAGGAGTCTCCCAATACCAGAATCCTAAGCCATCCCAATCAACGTGAAACACCCCTTGCTCCACCCATTGTCCAACCAGGTATAAGCCCCGGAATCCCTTCGCATACTTTCCATTAGTAGAATGTCACAATAATATAAAATCCTAAGAAACTCATTGTGAAGTTGCCCTATTGAGTAGTCAATCTCATATACTTTAGGAGTAGGCTCCTAAAGATATCATCCAACACTGATGGATATGAATTCTCACCCGCATGAACTCTCCTTGATATCCTCCTATTGATCATCTTGCCATGCTGGTGAATTCCCCCACGCCAACAACAAACCACTAAAACCAAATGCAACATATGAATGATCTCCCCCTGTAGGAACCAAATCACCTTTGAGGTTAGCTGAACCGTAAAATCCTATGATGCTCGAATCCAATGTCAGTCTCATAAGGGTGCCACTATGCTGATGCTACACCACTCTAACTATGAAAGACTTCCCATCGTGTGCAGATTGTATCCTCCTCTCCTAGAACCTGATAGAAAAAAATATGTGAAGGCCAAACTAATCCTGCCCTAATATCTCCATGATATCAATATCTACCCATCTACTACTAATCTCAGTCCGAAGTAGTAACAAGGAAGATTGTCCTTTCCATGCGATGAAGGCCTCGATACTCCCCCATATGTCAAACCAAGATTATTGAGCTAGGTCACTCTCTACCCTGATCTCGGTCATCACAAAATAGAGTGACCAATCATCCAACCAAATCCCTTGATCCCATAGCCATATCAACTTCGGTATAGTCCTGAAAACTGCTAGCACCAACTGGTACCATATCTCGAGTCCCTGCATGCAACCAATATATGTACTCCATACATCCTGAATAAGTCTCGTGTGTACAATACTGCCCTATGCCTGCCATACCACACTATGAGATCTATTATCCTGCCTCCTGTAAGTGTTTCCCAAAAAATCCTAGAGTCTAAACATCTTCCTGCAAGATGGGTCCACCAACCAATGTATATGCTTCTGAGACATCTCGGAATTCCTCACCCAACACGTGTCATGCATCTCCCTAAATGTGGGCTCAAGGGTGGAGCACATGCTACCCCTGCAGTAGATTGAACCATCCCCATGCCTGCACCTGCCAACTCGCACTATGACCATATGCCATGGCTGGAAAGCCCCTCTCTTGATGCACCATGTCCTATCCATCTGTCTCAGATGAACCTCCTGGGTCTCGTTACTAGTGATGAGAGCATTAAGATATGATAGCCAAGTCCCATGTGTTACTGTGAAATATTGGAGAGTGATAAATGGAAGCTCATGTTTAGACCTCTGATCAACTCATTCTCCAAATTTAGGTGTACCAAACCCAATGGTGTTCCTAACATCGCCATCGGGAGATCTCTCTAGTGGAAACACTCGAACAACCTGTTGTGCATCATCATGCTCTGTTATACATAAATATGCAACCCTGCACTCCTCTGCATAACACTAAACTCCGTGGCACAAACTTGTGCACCAATAGATGTTGATTTGAGGTAGCATATGATGTGCTCTAGCCATGAAAATTGGTGGAGAGGCTAAAGCACATGAGACCTCCAAGACCCATAAATGGTTTGTGGAAATTCTACCCGGTTAAGGAGATATTAAAATAATTAATATTTTTAATGGAGTTCCTATGTCTAAACTTAGGAAAAATAAAATATTAATGGGTATTAATATAAAATTGGGTTAGAAGGTTCTAAATGACATGGATCAAGCCAAATCTCATCTTAGCCGTTGATTAGAGATGTAATCTCGGCCGTTGAAGACTCAACAGAAAAAGTATAAGAGGAGGCTTGAGGGTCAGTTGGAGATACACCAGAGTGATCAGTCATTCGATTTTCTAGAGCGGGGTTTGCTAAGAGAAATTGAATCTGTGTTCAAAGTTGTAGCTAGGGGCAGTGAGTACAAGGTAGAGATAGTGCCGGGAGACCAGCGTAGAGGCAAAGAGGCAGAGGCAGAGGCAGAGGCAGAAGGAGACACGTACAGGCCAGCAGTGACTGCGCAGAGGCCAGAAGGGCCTGCATCATCCATGCAAAGGTTGCAGAAGTGACGTAGAGGGTCAAAGAGGCTACACAGAGCCTTAGAGGGCTGACGCAGAGGGTTTCAAGCTGACACAGAGGCCAGGAGGGCTGACGTAGTGCTTTAGATTGCGTTGGAGAGGGTTTTGTGTGGCACACTTTCAGAATGTCTACTTCCGAAGAGAGGTATTACTGCCATATTTTTTTTTCTCTATCGAGTGAGCCATTTTGGCACCCAGTGTACTCAGAAAAGTTTCTTAATAATAAAACCCTCAGAATTGCTACATGGGTTTTCCTGAGTTGGGTTTTTACGGGGACGATTTTCCAAAAATAACGATGTCACTTGTGTGTTTGTCTATTTCTTTCAGCTGTTGATATGTAGATGGTTGAGATTGTATTGTGTTTATTTCAGTATTTATATGGTTAAATAACTTGTTAGTAATTAAACAAGTAGGCGAAATAAACCAGAGAATACAGATAAAATTTCTAATGGGTAGTACTTAGAAATTTCAACAATAGATACCAACTCTCACTGTCGTACCACCCTATACCATATGACATCCCATATGTGCCAATGCATCCACCACGCTGTGAGTAAGCCCTCTGTAATGTGAGCCATGTCTCCTCATCTGCTCTGACAGACTTGAGTGGTTTAACTCCCCACAGGCTAATGGAATTGACACTAATGTGCCTATCCTCAACAGCTCATGTGTCCAATATACCAATAAGAGAGCATTATCTCCAGGCAATGCCCTATATGGTGGCCTGTCAATGCCACCTCATACTAGCTCCTGCTAAAGAAGGCTAATCACCCTATGACCCCACACAAAATAAATATGCCAAGACAACTCATTAAATCTGTTTTCTTCCCTATCAAACCATCTTTCCACTAGTGTTGCTGGAGATATGAAAGTGTGTGGGTGCTCGACCACCCTATCCATCACACTGCTAATACCACTAGTAACCAAACCCATGTTGTGGTAGGGAATCTCACCTGGATCCCAACAACAGTCTAGCCCTCAAACTCCTCTAGTAACCCATGGCCCCTGCTCCTAGCTATGGATATATCCAGGCACCTAGCTAGCTCAACCAGATACCAACTCAATATCTCTCACCATCCAACCCCAAGAGAGGGATCAAATGCACAAACACCCATACACAGAACAACTCCCACCCACAAATGTTGTGCCCTACACAACTCCTGTAGCATCATCTCACAATATTGTTCAACACATGAGATTTGTCTTGGTAACTCTGCCTCTCTCTCTAATCAGGTGCTCAAAATTCAAATTTTTCGAATGAATGTGGAACCTAAATGACCGCGTAGTGCTCATCATCCTGAATCAGGCGCAACTCGTTTTGTGTGAAATGGACTCCGTATGCTCCTAGAAACATGTTTTATTCGTTTTCCTAAATGGGTGAATTTAAAAAAAAATGCATATAGCCCAGTCAGCAGTCCGTACTACTTATGTGGTGCTAACTGGGCATGCCTATGTGGTAGGGTAACTGTGCATATCACTGATTTGACCTCCAGCGAATGGTGTGCTAACATGTGGCAATTTCCTAGGTGGAGTTCTGGACAAATTTTATTAGATGGTTGGTGACTAACCACAAGCTGCCACGTGGCCCAACCAGGGGCTACCACATGGCAACCTGAGGGCCACCAAAAATCGAGTTAAGGTCTGGGAAGCAGCGGCAGGGGTTGAACCCGCAACCTCCAAACTCTAAGTCCAAGCCATTGCCAACATTCCATACATGTAGTGCTTATTAACTATGGTCACTGGCATAAATTTAAAGCAGACGTGTTGCGCCATCCGGGAAAAGGACCAGCCACGGGGGCCAGCCCTTGGGTGTGCACCACCCAACATGACCACTAGCAGAGCGGAGTGGGGGCCCGATCAGTGGAGGCGGGCCGTTGGCCTTAGCCCCAGGCAAGTGGCCCCCCACATGTCCAAAATTTTTGGGATTAAGGCCTTATAGGGCATTTAATCCTTCTAACAATTTCACTCGGAATTAGGCGAAATTAGCGCTCGGTTAGCGAAATTGGAGCAGAATTTGTAGGATGGTGCCGAATTTTGGGGAAATTGAGTTGTGATTAGCAGAAAGACTTGGGGGAGCCATAACTTCTTCAGTTTTTGACCAAATTAGGAGCAAAAAGAGACTAGACAGGCATTTTTGGGCATTCTAGAGCCATTGGAACAGGTTTCAAAGCTATTTGAGCTTTGTAAACTGATGTATTCACAATTTTGAGCATAATAGAGAGGGCCAAGGAGACGTAGCCCGGGAGGGGTGAACTCCTTCATCATGTGTTGTTGTGATACTATTTTGGTGATGTTCATGTCTGTTATATGTTGTTGTTTAGTCATTTGTTTATGTTAATTTGTACATGAAATTTACATAAAAACACTCAAAAACTCATGTTAAAACTTGCAATTAACCTCATGAATCCTTAAGCACTTTTACATATTCTGAAGAGTAATTTAGCACAAAAAAACTATTTTTTCCATTCGGATCAAGTTTGGTATCAGATCTCTTGGTTTTCTTTGTGCAAGGAGGATTTAACTGTTTGCAAGTGAATGTGATGCTTACAAGGTTGAAGCTCAAGAGAGGAGAAGGGAAGCTGGTTGAAGGTCCTGAAGTTGGGTCAAGGAGAAGGAGTGCAAGGTTGCCACAATCTCCACCACCAGTTCTACCTCAAATTACAGTTGAAGCTTCAGTAAGCATGTCACATGAAGGAGAGCCTGCAAATATGACAAAGGATGAGAAGGTTTTTAGGAAGGCTTTCTTTGACATGACAAAGATGGTGAAAGTCCTCTATGAAGAGAGGAATACAATACTGCAGGGTGAAAGCTCCAAGCCTCCAAAAGGAGAAGGTTCTTCAGGAGGAGGAGGTAATGGAAATGGAGGTAAACCTCCACCATCTCCACCATCATCTTCATCTTCATCTTCATAGGCATCTTCACCCTCTTCCACTAATACAACCCTTACTCATACTCATCAACATACCTCAAAAGGAATTGGTAAAACACCCCTGTTAAAACTTGATGTTAAATTTGAACTGCCCATGTATAATGGTGAAGTGAATGTAGAGAAGCTTGACAATTGGGTTCGTCAGTTGGAGGTCTATTGCAAAATTCAAAACCTTCAAGATGATGACATAAATATTTAGCTAGCTTCCTTGAGACTGGAGGGTGCAACACTAGTATGGTGGGAATCCAAGACACAAGAAGAGATAAAAAAAACATGGTAAGATCTCAATTTCTTGGTCTAATTTCATTGCTGCAATTAAAAGACAATTTTACCCTCTAGCATATATGCAGAAAGCCATCATGAATTGGCAGAACTTTAGACAACTTAAAGGTCAAAATGTGCAAGATTACACCCAAGAATTTAGAAGAAGGTCTCTAATGTTAGGTGTAGATTTGCAATCACAAGACACGTTGCTGAAGTATATAGGGGGTTTACACAGTTACCTTAGGCATACTATCCTTATGTTTAATCCCAATAATCTAGATGAGGTTTGTGTGCAAGCCACTCATCTTGAGGCAAGAGGGAAAAATACTCTAGAAGAGGGTAGTAAAAATCCATTTAAGGGTAAAGGAAAAGAAAAGGGTTTCAAAGGGAAAGGAAAGAAAAATGCATCCATTAAGAAGGAAGGAGATAAACTAACATGCAAGCATTGTTCCAAAGAGGGTCACAATGAAGCTCATTGTTGGAAGCTTCATCTTGAGATGAAACCAAAGAAATTCAACAACAAGGGAAAACAAAAGATAGTTGCAACCACTCAATAGGATTTGGGATCCGATTCAGGTCATGAAACTAAAATTATAGTCATGGGTTTGAAAGGAAAAGAATCCATTGCTAGCACTATTACTTCAAATTTACACAATGAAACTCCAAATGAAAAGAAGAGGATAGAACTTTTTCACATAAGGGTAATCTCAAAACATAGCAAAATTGATACTCTTTTTTATAGTGGCTTTCAAGACAATCTCATCTCTAAAAACACTGCCAAAATTTTAAACTTGGAAATCATTCCACATTATAAACCATATCCATTAGGATGGGTGTGTGACAATGCACAACTGCAAGTAACTAGAAAGTGTAGATTGAAATTCTCCATTACTGCAGATTTCATCGATGAAGTGGAACTTGATGTTGTGCCATTAGACATATGTGGTATAGTTTTGGGCAACCCATATCTCTATGACAGAAAAGCTATCTTCCATAGACATGAAACAAATAGCATTTGTTCAAAGACGGAGTGGAATACATTGTAAGAGCCCATAGCAATAAACAAAATCTTTCACTTTTTAATGTAGGGCAGTTGAAAAGACTAGTAAATTATAGAAAGAATTTTATGCTTCTAATGATCAAACCCAAAAATGATACTGATAATGAAGATTTTCAAGGTTGTGGCTCAAGATTGAAATCTGAATTGTTTGATGTTGTTAATCAATATGATGAGATGTTTCAGGAACCAAAATGATTGCCTCCCAAGAGAGGAATCAAACATGAGATACAGTTGCAGCAAGATAGTCCTCTTCCTAATACTGGCATGTATAGGATGTCAGTGATGGAAAGTGTAGAAATTAAAAATCAAATTCAAAAGTTGTTGGATAAAGGGATCATCAAGCCAAGTTCTTCGCCATGTGGGTCACCTATTGTTTTGGTGCCAAAGAAGGATGGGACATGGTGCATGTGTGTGGACTTCCATGCATTGAACAAGATTACGGTAAATGACCGTTACCCACTGCCTAGAATAGATGTTGTACTTGATCAATTGATAGATGCAAATTATTTTACTAAGTTGGACTTAAGGATTTGCTACCATCAAATTAGAATTGTTGAAGGAGACATTTGGAAGACAAAATTCAAGACAAAACAAGGTTTGTTTGAATGGCTAGTTATGCCTTTTGGTTTATGTAATGCTCCTGCTACCTTCATGCGTGTGATGAATGATGTGTTGAGGCCATTTCTTAATGAGTTTGTTATAGTCTACTTAGATGACATCTTAATTTTCAGTAAATCTTGTGATCAACATGTCATGCATGTGAGAAAAGTACTTGATGTATTAAAGAAAGAACAGTTGTATTTAAAGATGTCAAAGTGTGAGTTTGGAAAAACTTCTTTAGTTAACTTGGGTAATATTGTTGGAAGAGGTGAGTTGAAAATAGATCCCTACAAGGTTGATGTCATTTTGAATTGGCCAAGGCCCAAGGCAGTTACTAAGGTAAGAAGTTTTTTGGGAGCAACCCAATATTAGAGGAAATTAATTGCTAATTTTTCTTCCATAGCAGCTCCTTTGCGCGCATTGACTAGTGTGAAAAAGGTTTTTCAGTGGAGAGGAAAACAACAAAAGGCCTTTGATGCATTGAAGGAAAATATCAGTTCAGCTCCAGTACTTTCACTTCCAGACTTGAGACAGTCATTTGAGATCCAAACTAATGCTAGTGACTATGCCATGGATGCAGTCCTCATGCAACATGGTAAGCCTATCTGTTTTCATTTGGAAACTTTCAATGGTGTAGTGATTAATTATCCTACATATGACAAGGAATTGTATGCATTGATGCAAAGTGTGAAAAAGTGGAAACACTACTTGATGGATAAGGAAGCAATCATTCACACTGATCATCGGCCATTGCAATACTTGCAATCCCAATCCAAGTTGCAACAATTAAAGCACTTTCGATGGATGGGTTTTCTTCAACAATTCCACTTGGTGATAAGGTATAAGAAAGGTATATACAATAAAGTTGCTAATATGCTTTCTAGACCTATTATTAGTGCAACTACTTTAATCAAGCATAATTCTGTTTTGCATGAAAGTTATATCGAGTAGTATGCATTAGACAATGACTTTCAGGATGTTAATGCAAGCTTGAGTCAAGGTAACCAAGTAGAGGAATTGGATTATCATTTGCATGATAACTTGTTGTACCATCTTGGTAATATTTGTATTCCACAGGGAGAAAGAGTCAACATAACAAGAGAAGCACATACTTCTCTTATTGTTGGTCATTTTGGTGTAAGTAAGACGATGGCACATCTACAAAGGTATTGTTATTGGCTGGTATGCTTGAAAGTGTGTCACATTTTATTAAACGATATTCATTATGTGCAGTCAGTAAGCCTAGCAATAGGAAGCTAGGATTTTACACACCACTTCTGATACCTTCACGACCGTGGGAGAGTGTTTCTATGGATTTTGTAGGAGGTCTTCCATTGTCAAAAAGAGGTCATGATTATTTGTATGTAGTTGTGGATAGGTTCAACAAAATGTGTATTTTGATTCCATGTAAAAAGAAAATTACAGTTGAACAAACTGCTCAATTATTCTTTCAGAATGTATGGGTGCATTTTGGATTTCCCACATCCATTGTTAGTGATCGAGATTCTCTCTTTGTTGGGAACTTTTGGTCAAGCTTGTGGGGATTCATGGACACCAAATTGAAAAAGAGTACAACATTTCATCCGCAAACAGATGGTCAAACTGAGGTGGTGAACAGAACCGTGATGCATGTTCTTCGTGGGTATTACAACAAGCATCCTAAGTTGTGGGATGAACATATTCACTGCATTCAACATGCTTACAACTAGGCTAAGCACTCTTCAACTCAAACATCGCCATTTGAAGCATGTTTGGGATACTTGCCTAAGTCTCCTTTGGATTTCATTTTTGGAAAGGATGTTTATATTGATGGTCATAGTGACATAGACAAAGCAAAAAGGTTCATTGAACAAAACCAATTGGTACACCAAAGAGTTCAAGAATAGTTGGAAAAGAGCCAAGGCAAGTACAAAGCAAGGTGCGACAAGCATCGAGTAGATCACAAGTTCCAAGTTGGTGATGAAGTATGGCTTCACATTAGCAAAGAGAGACTCCAAGGAGAAGGTAAAAAGTTGAAACCAATTCGATATGGTCCATTCAGAATTTTGGAAAAGATTGGTGAAAATACCTTAAGGTTGGATTTTCCTTCATATATGAAAATTTATGTTGTTGTTAATGTTGAGAACTTAAGGTTATATGAGCCTCCTTTGATTGAAGACCAAGGAGAGAATGTTCATATTCCTTCCATTGAAGATTTTTCTCCTGAATACCTTGATGAACCACAACAAGACACCATTGTTGACGAAAGAAAAAGGTCTTCAAAGCAAAGGAATGTAGATTACCTTCTTGTGGGGCTCAAAGTAACAAATCCTTCCAAATCCAAATGGATTGAGATTGGAAAGGTGAGGGAACTGTACGCTCACCTGCTGAACAAATGAAAGTGATCTTTTGGGGTCCAAAAGCTTCTAATGGGGAGGAACGATCAGGTGCTCAAGAATTTTCTCAAAATTCAAAGTTGTCGGATCAGTGTGGAACCTGAACGTCCACGTAGTGCTCATCATCCTAAATCTAGTGTAACTCGTTTCACGTGAAACAGACTCTGTATGCTCCCAGAAACATGTTCTGTTCGTTTTCCTAAACAAGCGAATTTAAAAAAAAAAATGCAAACAACCCAGTCAGCAATCTGTACTGTTGATGTGGCACTGACTGGGAATGCCTACGTGGCAGGGTGACTGTGCATATGACTGATTTGATCTCTGGTGAATGGTGTGCTGACACATGGTAGGTGCCTAGGTGGATTTTTTGATGAATTTTATTAGATGGTTGGTGGTCAACCACAGGTTGCCACGTGGCAGCCCGAGGGCCACCAAAAATCAGGTCAAGGTCCATACAACAACGACAGGGGTTGAACCCATGACCTCCAAACTCCATGTCTAAGCCATTGCCAATACGCCATACATGTAGTGCTTATTAACTATGGTCATTGGCATAAATTTAAAGTGGACGTGTTGCACCATCCGGGAAAAGGTCCAGCCCACGGGGGCCAACCCTTGGGCGCGCGCTACCCAACATGACCACTGGCAGAGTGGAGTGGGGGCCCATCTGGCGGGGGCGGGCCATTGGTCTTAGCCTCAAGCATGTGTGATGAGCCTCATCATTGGGTAATTATATGGGCCTTAATTCACCTCCTAGCTAGTCAAATCAACTCTTCTTACAATTTATTACATGTTTTGATTATATTTTGTTTAATGAGATGAATTAAAGTGAGATATTATGACTAATGGACTAATATGCATTCAATCCAGGTTTGGAAGAGAAAATCAAGGAATTTTGGCAAGACTAAGGTTTGAAACTCAAATGGGACAAGGGAGAGAGATTGGAGAAGGTAAATCCTCCTCATTTACTCCTCTCCCATTCGAATATTCCTCCATTAATCACACCAGCTCGGAGTGCAATCAGCCAAGTCATGAAGATCAAAAGGCAACTGAGCAAGTGATATACAAAGAGTTAGTTCATCTCAAGTTTGGGAGCTGAGCCTCCCTAGATTTAAGGAAGTCGTTGGGGACTTCATTTGTATAATTAGAGAGGCCTAGAGCCTCATTAGGATTCGATTTTTTGTTGTAGAAAACACTAGTTATTTTCGAGCTCCAGACTTGTGGAAGACATTGATGTAACTTTTTGTTTTGATGATGAAAATGATTTTTTTCTTGATCCAGCACTGAGTTAACTCAGAGGGCTGAAGCTCTTGGGTTAGGGCCCAAACCTAGCAGCAAAGGCTCCTCTTCTTGTATA
This sequence comes from Pinus tabuliformis, assembly GCA_031772625.1. Lineage (NCBI taxonomy): Eukaryota > Viridiplantae > Streptophyta > Pinopsida > Pinales > Pinaceae > Pinus > Pinus tabuliformis. The sequence goes on along the minus strand of CM062818.1, from coordinate 1,393,975,082 downwards.
TGTATGCTTGGCTTAGTTTCATAGATTCATGGTTAAATTGTCTTTAGAAGTATTTCATTGCAAGTAATGTAGATTTGATTAGTTGTTTATTAGTTTGCTTCCATTTGTGCTTTACTTTAGTAGCAGGTTAGAAGGGATAAAAGGAGCACCACAAAGTTGTCATTAGGTGTCTTGGCCTCACCTCTTCCCTCAAGGATCATGATTTGAGGAAAAGACCCTTATGCAGCCCCAAAAAGACAGATTTCCATTTTCTCATAAGAATTAGAGTTCACTGTACCTAAACCAACATTTGATCAGTTTTGCAAGTGTAGGATTTAATTATTATTTTTCCCATCTTCAGTCTTACAGTAGATATCATCCATGATTCCACTTTATTCAACAATTTCCCTCATGCATGAAGTAGACCGCTAGCTCATTAAATTCTGCTTTTCTAGCTTGTTAGAATTCTTCTTGTTCACATGACTTTTTGGAAATTATAAATGTTTGATGCAGAGCAGGTGCTTCAGAAGTATAAAGAGATCTCATAACATGCAACCACCTCCCAACTTCATCCATCCATAATCATTTCTTACTTTCATCAAGACCTTCACCAATCTCATCATTTTATATAGAAATTCCTCCAAGCATGTTGAGCAAATCCAACCATCTCCTAATCTTGGTTTTGAGTTCTTAGTGATCCTAGGAATTTTCTTACTCCATTCCACTCATCCACCGCATTCCATAATCCTTATATCACCTCCAGCAACCATTGTTTTGCTCTCGGCTGTATCCTGTAGAAATACAAGGAATCTTGTAGGTTTCTATTACATGCTGTAGGTTTTCTTGTAGTGGCCTGTTTTGAGGCCGAATTGAAGGAAAACCTCTAGGAAGCCACACCAGGTTACCCAAGGGTCTCCCAAACCTTCCAACCATCTCATAAACTTCCCAACCATCCACAAGCATCACTAAGCCACCTACCACATCACCAAAAGAGATTAGGGTTTACACTTGATTTTCCATAAAAAAATAATTAAAAGAACAAAACATATTTGTTTCAGTCCTTTACATGCTCAGCAGTGATGTTTGATCTCTTGAACTTCCATGCTTTAGATAGTAGCATTTCATACATGTTAGCCTGGCATTCTTGTAAAGCATAGTTTCTCAGCAGTTAGTTAGAGAATGGTGTGTTTTTAGCATAGGATTTCAGTCATTTTCCTTCTTGCAATAGACAAGCTTTCTCCTAGAGTAGATTTCTCTTTATTTCATCGACAATCAAGCTTCTTCTGAATCCATAGAAGTCTCACTTGAAAACCCTAGTGGTCTCTCGCCAGCTGAACATTGACAAAAGGTAGAACCATCACTTTTACTTGTGTATACAACACCGCCACCTCCAAGTTTGTACAAACCCCGGGTTGATAAAGTAAAGTTTGTAGCCCTAGGAGTTGCAGCATTCTTGCTGCAATACTGGTGCTTATCACTTTTTTGCGTCGTTGCCAGGGAGATGTCTACGTAATATGTGATTACTGCTTTCTTTCTTCTATTTCTCCCTTCTAATATTCTGCTATTTAGTTTCATTTCTGCAAAAGTAATTCAGTTGCTTCCTTTTCCATGATGCATTCTTTGCTTTCCTTTCCATTCTGCAAGTAAGATTTCAATCAACTAGTAAAATTTTCATTCAGTCAGTAGTTTTCATTCAGTCTGCAATTTCAATTCTGCAATTACTTTCAAAGTTTGAAAAAAAACACAAAGCAAAACAACAAAAATATTCTTTTCATGCCTCATAGGAATAGGGATAACTTAGGGAAATATTTTCCAAATACCCCCACTACTTCAAATAGCCAACCTTCCCTCTTCTTCGGTGGTTGTGAACTGGAGGAACCCTTAGGTGAGAAACTAGACATATTTGAAGAACCTTCAGGGGAAGAAGAAGAAGGAGAACCCATTCCTACTGAACCTATGGTTGAAAACATAAATGACAAAGGAAATAGGGAAAGAGTTGAGGGTGCCTTCCCCATCAGGGAAACCAATGGGGATACAAAGATGAAAAATATAAGCCCTTTTGCCCTTCCTCATTTCCATGGCATGACCACAGAAGACCCGACACTTTCTTATTTGAGTTTGTTTTCATATGCAGAACCTATGACTATACAAATGATGAGCAAAAGTTGAAACTATTTCCATCCACTCTCAAGGATGCAACTTTGTGTTGGTTCATGGGTTTACCTAGAGACAACATCCCAACTTGGGCTCAAATGCAACAAACCTTCAACAACAAGTATCGCGACTACTGTAGGTCTAAATACACTAAAGAGGAAATTTTTAGGATGACCTTAGGCAATGACGAATCCCTAGAGGATTATGAAGAAGATTCCAACTTAGCTACAAAAGGGCCAGTTGTACACTTGACCCTGAGTTGCTAAAGCTGGTCCTGCTTAGAGGAGTAAGGGAAGATCTTCTGGATACCCTACACCTGTTAGCAGGAGGGGATATCTACCAATTACCCTATGAGGATATCAAGACTATCTTTAGAAACCATTCTAGGGTAGCTAGGAAAAAGGGTAGGGGTATTCAACCTATGGTCAGTCCATCCTCTTCCAATTCATCCATCAAGGGTGAAATTGGAAATATGCTGGAGGATTTCAAAAGTGAGATGCTGCAAACCCTTGCCTTACAGATGGACACTATGCACATTAAGAGAAAGCAGGAGGAAGCAGAGAGAGCCTTGGCCATTTTTTGTCCTAGATGCACCAGGAGGCACCCTAGGAATGAATTTCCATTGAATTCTATTGAAATTTGCTCAGTCTGTGAAGAAAACCACTCCACAGACAAGTGTCCTTCTCTACCTAGACTCAAAGTTGTATATCAAGGAGCTGAAGGGGTCACTGAGCAGCTCTGCTACATAAACCAAAGGATACCTCATGGGCCTAGGCCATACCAGTAGGGCATGCAAGGGTCATCCCATGCATATTACAACCCCAACCAAACCACATCCATACCTTCTTGGGGCCCCCCTGCTCATCCTTCCTGGTCTACACCTCCTCCTTGGTCCTTTGCACCTCAGTATCATTCCTAACCAGCTAACCAGTCATTTCAACCATATGCTCCACCACAACCTCAGTGGAATGCACCGCCCCAGGGGTGGAGGCCCCAATACAACAATGTTCTAGATTTATTGCCTTCACCACCTGCCCAACCACAAATTTTACACTCTGCTCCACCTAAACAACCCCAGATGCCTGCCCAGCCAAATCTGAACCCGAACAACAGACAGGCACAACAAGTATACAGTGGAGAGACATCATATCCAGCTTATGTTGTGGAGATTCAAGAAATCAACTTGAGATCTAGGAGAGTACTCCTGGACAACCAACCTCTACCTCCACCTAGGGAGGTTGAGGAAGAAAGAGAGGAAAGAATGCTTAAAGTAAATCCACCACCCTTTCCTGAGAGATTAACCCAACCACTCCAGCCTACCCCAGAAGAGACTGAACTTCTGGGAGAATTGAAAAACCTATGTGTCAAAATTCCACTTCTCCAAGCTATTAAAGATGTACCTATTTACAACAAGTTGATTAAGGAGAAGTGCTTCAAGCATCCAAGGAGGCGAAGAAGAGATGCCCCTACCATTAATGTCATTAGACAGTTGTTCGACTTAATGCTGGGGCAGGTAATTTGTCCAAAGTATTTGGACCCTGGAAGCCTTGTAGTAGATGTGCACATCAATGACACCATTGTCCCACACACTTTGATCGATCTTGGGGCTGCCATTAATGTGATGACCAAGGACACCATGCTCAAGCTCAACCTCCAAGGTTCATTGAGGAAGACCACAATAGTTCTGCAACTTGCAGACCGCTCCATAGTAACCCCTGAGGGGATTGTGGAGGATGTGATGGTCTCCATTGATTCTTGGGAATACCCTGCATATTTCCTAGTTCTCCAACCTAAGGCTAAGCTTACTAGTTACCCTCTCATCCTTGGGAGGCACTAGTTAGCCACTGCCAATGCTTATATTAGCTGCAGAGTTGGAAATATGACCATCAAGAACGAGCACATGTCCAAGTAGTTAGTCCTATACCCTCCTACTCAGCCATCTCCAGAACATAACTTATCATTGTGGCTGGAAGAGGAGGAGGAAGATGAAGTTTATTATGCCCAACTCTATACTTTAGAAACAACCATCGGAGGGGGACAACAAGATGAAGATGATTTGATCGAACACATACTCCAAAGTCCAACTCCCAATACATTTTCCTTAGAATAAGTAGTAAAGTAAACCCAAAACAACCATCCAATTGATCTATGATTAGCCGATTCCAACCCTATCTGTGTCAAAACCATAGAATTCAGCCCCGAGAGAACTTTCAAAATCAATCCATCTCTTTATGTTCTCCAAGAAAAGAAGTTGTGCAACATGCTAAAGGAACATCTGGATGCCTTTTCTTGGAGTTACAAAGAAATGAAGGGAGTGCACCCCTCGATGTGTACTCACCATATTTATATCAAGGAAGGTTGCAAGCCAGTTCGACAACCCCAAAGGAGGATGAATCCAACTCTTAAAGATATAGTCAAAGAAGAACTACAAAAGCTGCTAGATGCAGGATTCATTTACCCTATCTAAGATAGTGAGTGGGTTTCTCCTTTGGTGTTGGTTCCAAAGAAATGGTAAGTGGAGGATTTGTGTCGATTACAGGAAGTTAAACAAAGTCACAAAGAAGGACCATTTCCCTCTACCTTTCATCAACCAAGTGCTAGATGGCCTGGAAGAGAAAAAGTTTTTCTCTTTCCTAGATGGATTCAACGGGTACAATCAAATCCAAATCAACCCAGAAGACCAAGATAAAACCACCTTCACTTGTCCTTGGGGTACTTTCACCTATAGGGTCCTTCCTTTTGGCCTATGCAATGCTCCTACCACTTTTCAGAGAGCAGTCTTGAGTATCTTTGCCGAGTTATTCCATGATGCGGTAGAAATATATATGGATGATTTCACATCTTATGGAGGTGATTTCGACTAGGCTTTGTCCAACTTAGGTAAGGTTATACACAAATGCATTGAAATGAACATTTCTCTCAATCCCAAGTAATGTGAATTCTTGATGACTGCAAGGACCGTGCTAGGTCATTCAATATCTTAGCAAGGACTGCAGGTGGACCCAAACAAAATAGCTATCATCCAAAGGGTCCCATCTCCACAAAAGCATAGAGATTTCAGAAGTTTTCTAAGGTTATATGGATACTACCGAAGGTTTATAAAAGACTTCAGCAAGTTGGCTTCTCCTTTATTTTGGTTGTTGGCCAAAGACTCTGAGTTTGTATGGTCAAAAAGTTGTCAAGAGGCCCTCGACACCCTGAAGGACAAGTTAACCACTGCATTGATTCTCTGAGGCCCAAATTAGGCCCTTCCTTTCCATATTCATGTTGATGCCTCACACAAAGCCATGGGAAAAGCCCTAGGCTAGATAGATGAAAATTTTCCTTATGCCATTTACTTTATCAGTAAGAATCTATCAAAGGCCGAACTAAACTACACAGTGACCAAAAAGGAGCTCCTGGCTGTTGTGCATTCATTGAACAAATTTAGGAATTATATTATAGGCTATCAAACATTTGTACATACTGACCATGTTGCAATCAAATATTTAATGAATAAACCTAATGTGAATGCCTAGATAATTAGATGGTTACTTTTACTACAACAGTTTGATCTAACTATTGTTGATAAGCCTGGTAAGGAAAATGTTGTTGCAGACTTTTTGTCCAGATTAACTTTGCCTGTAGGTGAGGAGGGAATGGTTGATGATCAGTTACCAGATGAGCACTTATTCACCATTTCAGTTCTCTCTCCATGGTTTGCTGACATAGCAAACTATTTGGTATCTGCACAGTTCCCACCGAATTTGTCCTCTAAGGAGAAAAGCAAGATTGTTAGGAAGAGCGCTTCCTTCACTTGGATTGGGGGCAACCTTTTCAAACTAGGCCCGGATCAAATTCTGAGAAGGTGTGTCAGGGACGAGGAAGTTTTTGACATCCTTCTGACCTGTCATGATAGGCCTTGTGGAGGTCACTTTGCAGCAAAGAGGACAACATTTAAAGTGTTGCAAGCTGGGTATTATTGGACCACTCATCATAAGGATGTGAAAAGATATACTAGTCAGTGTGAACGGTGCCAAAGGATGGGAGAGCCTACTCCAAGAGTTGAAATGCCTTTGCAACCTCAAGTGACTTTTGAGCCATTTGACAAGTGGGGCATGGAATTCATTAGACTTATTGACCCTCCTTCCAAGAAAAATCAATATATCATTGTGTGCACTGAATATCTGACTAAGTGGGCTGAAACCAAGGTAATTAAGGTAGCAACAGAGGAGAAGGTGGCTGAGTTCTTAAGGGAGAATGTATTTTACAAATTTGGGTACCGCAGAGAACTGGTCACTGATCAAGGCAGCCATTTTACCTCCAACATGATTGAAGATTTGCTCAGCCAGCACAAGATCAAGCATAGGACCTCCACTCCCTATCACCCACAAGCTAATGGGCAAGTGGAGGTAACCAACAGAGCGCTGGAGGACATCTTGACCAAAGTGGTTAGCAACAATAGGAAAGATTGGGCAGATAGACTAGTTGAGGCCACTTGGGCCTATAATACCACCTGGAAGACCACCACTAGATTCACACCCTATGAGATGGTCTATGGGAAAAAGGCCATGTTTTCCATTGAATTTGAGTATAACACATTGAGGATGGCAGCCCAACTAGATCTAGATCTTAGCAGTGCACAAAAAGAGAGATTGCTCCAGTTGAATGGTTTAGATGAGTTCAGAATGCAGGCCCTCCTACACACAGAGGTAACTCAACTTCAGAGGAAGATATGGCATGATAAGAACATCAAGGATAAGCAATTTCAAGAAGGTCATTGGTCTTTGTTATATGATTCCAGATATAAAGACTTTAAGGGCAAGTTAAGGACAAGATGTTTAAGGCCTTATGTTATAGAGAGATGTCATGATAATGGTTGAGTGCAGATCAGAACCATAGATGCAGAGGCCATTCCTTTACTTGTTAATGGGCACAAACTGAAAGTTTACAAGAGGAAATTGTCAAAGCAAGATTTAATTGATGGTATCAATAAAACAGTGATGGTGGTGGATCAAGTTTCAGCTCCTGCCTCATCTAGTTACTGAGAAAAGAAAAAATCATGAAAATTTGTTTGTAGGTGAGTAGGAGGACGATCAGAGAGCAAAGGGGAATTAAAAAGGGACCTATTCCATTCATATTTTTGTTTCCCCATCCATTATCCTCAAACATTCCATCATTCCTTTCATCTTCTTCACTCATTTGCCTTAGTTTGCAAGGGTACTGTGTTTTCTACAAGATTCCCTGTAAACCTACAGGATCCCCTGAAAACCTACAGCATGATCCTGTAGGAATTAGAGTGGCTTCGGAATCCTAAAATGAGTAACCTTAGGGAAAGGAAATGACCTGCCCATGTCAAAAAATAAAAAACCCTACATCACAACTTTATTACCATACCTCTCTCCACCATGATCACCCCTGCATCCATCATAAAAAAAATCATTTTTCGAAAAGAAAAATCACAGTCTTTAAGAGAAAACACAAAGGAGAATGAAATAGGGAGCAGAAGGGAACAACACTTGAGTTTAATTCTCATTGTTCACTCTCCTAAACCTCCTCTCCATCCATGTCATCATCCTCAAAGTCCCAACAGAACAAATGATTAAAAATTCTGAGGGAGAAGCAGCTACAGGACATCCTGTAGCAACCTATCCCATAGAATAAAAATCATGAGTTGTAGCAAGATTCCAACATGGAGATCCAAGGGTAGAAGAAGCTCTAGAACATCAGCAACAAATTCATCTTCAACACCAGGTAACCGCACATCAAGGGAATTAAAAAAGGAAGGAAAAATAACATGCAGCCAACACACAACAAGCACCTCATGTCTTAGACAAACTGCAACAAGGTATTATCACCACACGTAAGTATCTCGCTTCACTCTCTCATTTGCACAATGTAGTCAAAAGATGTAAAGGTTATGAGAGAGTTGGTTTATAAGTGAAAGGTGTTGGGTTGTGTTATATTCTTTCCACGACTAACCTACGTAGTGAACTGGGGGGTTAGAGGGGGGGCAGAGCCCCCCCTTCATTGCGCCAATTGTGTAGCGGGGGGGTCATAGGGGGGTTGGTAGCCCCCGTCTATGGGGTTCGGGGCAGCGCCCTGGGAAATTTTTTTTTGGACGCGATGGTTTTCGGTCCATGGCTTTGGACGCGATGGTTTTTCGGTCCATGGTATTGGATGCTTCGGCATGTATAAATATGTATTGTAACACTGAAAGGAACATAATGAAAAATCAAGCTGGTAGTCCTGGTTTTGGGATCCAAGGGAAATCTCTGTGTATATGTGTTTTATGTGTTATGCTCTCACATTGTTTATTTTATGTGTTTTTAGAATTCGTATGTAGGTAACTTTTGTACGAGGTTAAAACCTACATTTGGTATCAGAGTTGTTTTTGGCTTCAAGGGGACGCCTTTGTTGCTGAGGGGTTTCGCTCGGGCCTGCGGTAGACCTTGTTCAGTGGGAGATCTGCGAGATCGATTATGGTGGTGAAAAAAGATGGCGAGCAGTGGAAAGATAGAGATCGAGAAATTTAATGGTCAAAGTTTTGAGTTGTGGAAACTCAAGATGGAGGATCTGTTGGTGGATAAAGATTAGTGGATCACGGTAGATCCAGGTACTAAACTAATGGGATTGTCCGATGAAGATTGCAATATGTTGGATCGGAAGGCAAAGAGCACAATATGATTGTGTGTCTCAGATTTAGTATTGCTGAATGTATCAGGGGAAGCTACGATGAAGGCTTTGTGGGACAAGTTAGGGACTTTATACCAATCTAAGTCTCTGGTGAATAAACTGTTCCCAGGTGTATAACCTGAGGATGAAAGATGGAGCCTCGGTGACAGAGCATCTCAATGCCTTTAATACTGTGGTAAGTCAGTTATCGTCTATTGATATCAAAATTTCAGATGAAGATAAGTGCATTAGTTTGTTGCGTTCTCTACCAGATTCGTGGGATAGTCTGGTTATTGCAATAAGTAGCAATGTAACTGCCTTGCAGTTTGATGAAATAGTCTCATCCTTGCTGACAGAGGAGATGAGACGGAAAAATATGGAGAGCCAGAGTGGTGATGCCTTGTCTATAAGAGGACGGTCCCAAAAGATAAACAAAAATAAGTCATCAAGTGGGAGATCTAAATCTAGAGGGAGATCTAAATCTCCAGGAAAACCTGTAAAGGTGGTGTGCTGGAAATGCAAAAAGGAAGGGCACTACAAAAGGGACTGTAAATCCAAATCTCTTGGCAAACAAAAGGGATTTGATGATGCTTCTTCTACAGAGGCGAAAACCACCTCAGATGAAGGTGGGGATGTGTACTTGGCTTCTTCAAGTACAAATGTAGATCATGAGGCATGGTTGATTGACTCAGGTGCAACCCTTCACTTCACTCCCCATAGAGAGTGGTTTTGTGAGTATGAGAAATACGATGGTGGTGATGTCTTCTTAGGGGATGATAGGAAGACTATAATCGTTGGTCGCGGAAAATTAAAGTTGAAGTTGCAAGGTGGAAGGGTTAGAACACTTTCGGGTGTTCTACATATTCCTACATTGGCTAGAAATCTGATTTCTGTAAGCAAGCTAGATGATGCAGGTGTAAAAACAGTGTTCGAGAAGGATACCTACAAGATGGTTCAGGGAGCACTGGTATTGATGCGGGGAGTTCGGACTGGAACTTTGTACAAGCTGCAAGGTAGAACTGTTGTTGATGGGTGCAACAGTTATGTGGTTCTTGAAAGTGGAGCAGAAAATCTAGTGGTCTCTGGAGAGAAGCCATATTGTGGCATCAAAGGCTTGGACATATTGGAGAGAAGGGCCTTCGAATACTTCATGGTAAAGGTATGGTAGAAGGTATGAGTAATAGCTCTCTAGATTTTGATTTCTATGAAAATTGTGTATATGGGAAGCAGAATCGGGTGAGTTTCCCCTCTGGTGGTAAGAGGGCGAAACAGATATTAGAGCTTGTGCACAGTGATGTGTTTGGGCCTATGAAGGTTCCATCACTTAGTAAGTTTGTGTACTATGTATCATTTATAGATGACTTCTCAAGGAATACATGGATATATTTCCTTAGGAAGAAATCTGAAGTCTTTGACATGTTTAAAGAAATTAAGGCTCTGGTGGAAAACCAGACAGAGAAGAAGATAAAGGTGCTGAGGACAAATAACAGTGGAGAGTTTTGCAGTAAGGAATTTGAAGAATTCTGTAAGAAGTGTGGTGTAGCATGGCAGAAGACTACTCCATATACACCTCAACAAAATGGAGTTGCAGAAAGAATGAGAAAGACGTTGATGGAAAGGGCAAGAAGCATGCTCAGTGGTGTCGATTTAGGACAGGAATTCTAGGCAGAGGCGGTGGAGACAGCATGTTATCTGGTTAATAGATCACCTTCATCAACGTTGGAGGATAAGAATCCACAAGAGTTATGGACTGGTAAGAAACCCTCTCTTTCACATGTGAGGGTATTTGGATGTGATGCATTTATACATGTTCCAAAGGAGAAACGAACCAAGTTGGATAGTAAATCTGAAAAGTGCATCTTTATTGGGTATAAGGATGGTTTAAAGGGTTATAAGCTTTGGAACCCAACAATAAGGAAGGTTGTGTACAACCGAGATGTGGTGTTCAGAGAGGTGAAAGATGTTATTAAACATGAAGTCCAACCAAAGGAACCCGAGAAGATAGAGTTTGAGCTTAAGGAGGAAGAATCGGACTCTACAACAGAGGAGGAATCAGAAGATGAAGAGCCACAAACTCCGCATGTGAGAAGATCAATTCGAGAAAGAAGGCAGGCAGAAAGGTATAGTCCATTTGCTTTCTGTTCAAATTTTGCTTTATCTATTACTGACGATGATCCCAGAACTGTGAAGGAAGCAGTAGATTCAGAGGATGGCAAACTCTGGAAAGAGGCCATGGTTGATGAAATGGCATCTTTGCACAAAAATGAGGCTTGGGATTTAGTGGAGTTGCCGGCTGGAAGGAAACCCATTGGCAACAAATGGGTGTTCAAGAAGAAGACAAATGCAGAAGGAAAGGTGGAGAAATACAAAGCTCAGTTGGTAGCAAAAGGTTATTCCCAGGTGCCGGGAATTGATTTTGGTGATATTTTTTCTCCTGTTGCCAAGGTAACTTCTATTAGATTACTTTTATCTGTTGCTGCTGCTTTTGATTTTGAGGTAGAACAAATGGATGTGAAGATAACATTTCTTCACGGGGATCAGGAAGAGGAAATATACATGAAGCAACCTGAATGCTTTGCGGTGAAGGGTAAGAAAAAACGAGTATGCAAGTTAAAGAAGTCTCTGTATGGGTTAAAACAGTCACCAAGGATGTGGTATCAGAAATTTGATGCATTTATACGGAGACTTGGCTTCACCAGAAGCAAAGCAGATCACTGTGTGTATTTTAATTTAATTAATTGGTGACTGTGTTATTTATTTGGTCTTGTATGTGGATGACATGTTGTTGGTTGGAAATGACAAAGAAATTATCCAAGATTTGAAGACCCAATTGTCTTCCAAATTCGACATGAAAGATCTTGGTTCTGCAAACTATATTTTGGGCATGGAAATTAAAATAGATCGGGCAAAGAGGAAGCTCTGGTTAAACCAGAGGAAGTATGTCGAGAAAATATTGCAGAGGTTTAATATGCAGGATAGTAAACCAGTGAAGGTTCCTATTCTTGTAGGTGTAAAGTTATCTGCTGAACAATGTCCGAAGACACAAGAAGAGGAAGAGGATATGTCTTGTGTTCCATATGCAAGTGCAGTCAGTAACCTGATGTATGTGATGGTCTGAACTAGACTAGACATTGCACATGCAGTGGGAGTATTGAGCAGGTTTATGTCAAAATCAGGGAAGGAGCATTGGACAACAATGAAGCAGGTTTTCAGGTATTTGCGTGGCACTAGTGATTATGGTTTGTGTTACCAAGGAAGAACAGGATTGGACAAAGTTTTGGATATCCATGGCTTTGTTTATGCAGACTGGGCTGGAGATCTGGATCAGAGAAGATCTACAAGTGGGTATGTGTTTAACCTATTTGGAGGTGCAGTTTGTTGTATGAGTAAGAAACAATCTGTAGTGGCACTATCAACTACAGAGGCATAATATATGGCATCCACTCATGCAAGCAAGGAAGCAATTTGGTTGCAGAGATTGTGTTCAAGTATGGGATTAGTACAGGGAGCTATAAGGATAGACTGTGATAGCCAAAGTGCAATTTTCTTGGCAAAGAACCTTGCTTATCATTCAAAGACAAAGCACATTGATGTTTAGTATCACTTTGTGAGGGATATGATAGAAGACAAAAAGGTGTTGCTGGTAAAGGTGGACACTTTGAAGAATACTGCAGATGCATTGAAAAAATCTGTGAGCTCTGAGAAGTTCTCTTGGTGTAGAGAAATAATGGGTGTTTCAAGGCTGGGTAAATGACTAAGCTCTCTTGTGGCCCCTTGTGGAAAGAAAACAACAAGTGGGAGAATGTTGGGTTGTGTTATATTCTTTCCACGACTAACCTACGTAGTGAATCGGGGGGTTATAGGGGGGCAGAGCCCCCCCTTCGTTGCACCGATTGCGCAGCGGGGGGGTCATAAGGGGGTTTGAGGGGGCAGGTAGCCCCCCTGTACGGGGTCCGGGGCAATGCCCTGGAAATTTTTTTTTGGATGCGATGGTTTTCAGTCCATGGTTTTGGACGTGATGGTTTTTAGGTCCATGGTATTGGATGCTTCGGCATGTATAAATATGTATTGTAACATTGAAAGGAACATAATGAAAAATCAAGCTGGTAGTCCCGGTTTTGGGATCTAGGGGAAAATCTTTGTGTATATGTGTTTTATGTGTTATGCTCTCGCATTGTTTATTTTATGTGTTTTTAGAATTCGTATGCAAGTAATTTTTGTACGGGGTTAAAACCTACAAAAGGTGGTTAGTTAACTTGGCCACCTAAAGACAAAATAGTTGGTACTCCCACACGTGGCAGCAGTCAAGTCAAAAAAGAGAGAGGAGGAGGACGAAAGTAGTTACGGATACGGATGCCTGAAGTGGGATTTTATTACGAGGAGAGGGGAATGATGAGGTGGTAGTGGGGACCAACGGTCCAAAAATAGAAAAAAATCATACCTCGGCTGCCAGCACACCACCTCACTCAACTCGACCATAAGAGGAAATAATCGTTGATCCCCATGCACCCATGCATTCATCTCCTCGAGGCTCACTCTAGCAAAATCACTCTCGTACCCAAGAAACCTACAAAAGAGAAAAATTCCATCTTTCTCCTACACAGGACTTCCTACAGGATCACACAGGACTTCCTACAGGATTACATAGGAATCCTACAGGATACAGTCAGACAGTCTATAGGATTGGTCGAGAGTAGTTTTAGAAGGGAAAACACAGGGGTTGGCTACAACAAACACCATGAGGAGGTAGGCTCTACATTTCCTTCCATTTTTCCAAGTGAATAGAACAAAAAAATCTCCTAGTTTGAGTGAATTTGATAGTTGTGTAAAGAAATTATCTCCTCAAGTATTTCAATCACATTTCCTCCTGCATTAAAATTTTTATCAACCATCTCTGCTCCTCAAAATTCACCAGACAAAATGACAAGGGGGTTTAATAGAAGGGATCCCATTAACACTGTGAGGATTCACCAACACCCTCCTATGTTAGAAATCTTCACGAGGCATAATTTGATGGGGTATTTTGAGAAATGGAGGGGGTATGATGATGAAGTAGCCCAAGATTTTTCTCTCTCCCTCATTCCACTAACTATAACCCATGCCATTGTTGTGGTGAGAGACCTCTCCATAGAGCTCACCCCTGAAATCATAACAGAACTACCCCACTTCCCCTAGGAGTGCCTTGGAGAAAGGAAGACAAGGGAGCTAGCCAAAATGCCAAGAAGAAATTCTTTTTAGAGGGAGAGAAGCCCATTGAGGAAAAGAATGGAATAAGGAGAACAAGCCTACCATACCTCTGGAATGAGGTGAGCTACCACCTTAAAAAATACATATCATGTGAAGGTAAGTATAGTGTGGTTTATGGTTATAACTTTAGGCTCCTTGAAGAATTGAGATTTGGAGCAGAAACACCTCCTCACTACAAGCTCAACATACCATACTTCCTTTTGCAATCACTGATAGATACGAGCATAAAGATGCAGGAAGGAAACCACCAATAGTTAGCCCACCATGGGTTAATTAGAATCATCATATAAGATGCCCTCCAAAACCTCAGAATACCTATCCAATGGGAAATTTTCAGAGACATGTAGACAGATGAGGATATCAAAGCCCTCACATATGATATTAGCCCTATTGTCAGTGAAAAGGATGAAGAAGAGACCGAAACAGATGGAGAAGAAGCAGAGAGGGATGAAGAGGAGATAGATGAGGATGAAGAGGAAGAGAAAGAGAAAGAAGGTGATGAAGAAATAGAGGAAGATGTCAAGGAGGAAACTGATAAACAAGATGAGGATATAGAGGGAGAAGAAGAAGGGAAAGGCATAGGTAAAAAGGGCAATGGAAAAGAGGAGGCAGAAGACAAGGAGGAGTCACCTAGGGTGTCTCCAGAATCCACTGAGAGAGAGGCAACAACTACCCTCACTGCCCTTAGAACCCCTATCAAAAAAAAGGAAAAAGACAGAGGCAAACCCCCTTATACTTCAAAACAAGGAAAAGTACAAGGATAAGGCAAGGAAAACCCCAAACTCCAACCAAGGTTCCCATTGTTATTGAGGAGTAACCTAAACAGTCGGAGAAGATGGTTCCTCCCATAAAAACTCAAGAAGAAGGATCCTTAGCACAAACCTCCCCTAAGTCTCATATCACCTATGTGAGAAGGCTTGTAACCAGGTCTACCTCATCCAAAGGAAAAGACATCCTACAGGATACACAGCAGGACCTACAGGAAGCAAAGGCAGTCCTATAGGAAACTCTGCTAAACCTATAGGAAACTCAAAAATTGGATGAGGAAAGAAGTAAGCATACAAAAACAAAGAGAGAGGACCCAGAGTTAAGGGAACCTAGTCCTCAACCTAACCTTGACTCCTACTACAAATTTATTGAGGGGGGCAGGGTCATTCCACAAAAAAAATCCATTCCATTATTCTTTGAGCTTGAGAAAGAAAGAGCCAAAACTCATAGATGGATGTAGATTGCCAAGTCCAAGGGAGTGGAGGACATTGGTCACATGGAGGAGAAGCTCAAAGAGATGGGAAGGGAACTAAGTAGCTTGAGGGACAGAGAGGCCATAATGAAAAATCAGTTGGAGGCAAAAAATGCATGGTTGAAAGGACAACTGCAAGAAAGAGAGAATCAGTTGGCATCCATGGCCAGTATATCTTTGGAAGCAATCTAGTGCAGGATGCCAAATCAAGACCCTAGCATAGAGAGGCACTATGACATTCCAGGATTATAGATAGTTCATTGATCTTTGTGATTAAAGCACATTGGAAGATAGGGCTAAGATGTCTGAGTTCTACTTGCATAACATGGCTTTGACATACGTGAATGCATGGGACTCTAATGCAAAGCTAGGGAATTTACAGTTGATGGCTTTGGCATCATGGATGAACCATGAGGAAGCAAGGGCTACAGAAATGAAGAGGATATTGGCAAGGGAACAAACAAAGCCTCTTATGATCAAAGCTGAGCAGTCCAATCCAATGGCTCTCATCAATACACATAATTTAATTGCAAATGATCCTCAACTTGCACCCAAGTATCTTGCTGCCCAAGAGCAAGCAATTACACATTTTGAGGACATGTTTAGATTGATAGGGTATAACAACATGCAAGCTTGCCTAAGGAGATGGAATACTTTGCCATACAGTTTCAAGATCAGAGAGTACCACTCTCCTCAAAGGATGAGAGAAGCACTGAACATGACACCCATGTACAAGCAATCCATCCAAAGGGTCAAAGTCAATTGGATTGGCTTGAGACTCAGTCCACCACTGGTATTGGGGATGTTAGAAGGAAGGAAGGAAGAAGAAGAAAGAAAGTAGTGGGTGGAGGTAGAAAAGAAGGTAGGATTCTATGCACAAGAAGAGGAAACCACAACAGAAGCATGGGATGTCAGGGAGGCCACTAGAGCTATGAAATACATGGATATTGATTGAGTTGTTGAGAGGATGAGCAACACTTTCAGTAGGGGGGTGATGATGAGCCTCATCATTGGGTAATTATTGTCTAGTCAATTTAACGTCTTAAATTTCTCTACATAAATTATCAATCCGGGTATCGTAAACTGATGAAGTGTGGTGCACCATATGTGCTTAGTTAACTTTTCTCTTACTTCGTTGTTTTATAGTTTATGTTGTTTTTGGGGTTTTGTTCTTGTTGGTTTCCTAAAAGTGTCTAATGCAAATGGAAATCCTATTCTAAGGTCTTAAGAATATTTTTAAAGGACAAGTATGGATAGATATTTCAAGACAAGGCCTATGTCCCTAATGGTAACTTCCAAAACTTAGCACTTCAAAAGATCTTAAAACATGTTATTGATGGAATTAGTACTTAAACAAAAGTGTAAATATGCAGCTACTTCAATCAAAATAAAACGCAATAACCAATCAATGAGCTAGTGACTATGAGACCCAGTATCCTTGCTGCTGTATAAAAAGAAAACTGAAAAAAAAGTAAAAACTGAACTTAAAGCAACTCAAAGACTAAAAGCAAAGCAACTAATTCACACTACTTCAACTCTTCTGATCCTTTACCCTTCAGCTCAATCTACCTTATGGGAAGCAATCATGAACAAGTTAAGCAATATGATATTTAAATTGCATAAAGGAAACTAATCACACTACTTCAACTCTTCTGATCCTTTACCCTTCAGCTCAATCTACCTTATGGGAAGCAATCATGAACAAGTTAAGCAATATGATATCTAAATTGCATAAAGGAAACTAATCACACTACTTCAACTCTTCTGATCCTTTACCCTTCAGCTCAATCTACCTTATGGGAAGCAATCATGAACAAGTTAAGCAATATGATATCTAAATTGCATAAAGGAAACTAATCACACTACTTCAACTTTTCTGATCCTTTACCCTTCAGCTCAATCTACCTTATGGGAAGCAATCATGAACAAGTTAAGCAATATGATATCTAAATTGCATAAAGGAAACTAATCACACTACTTCAACTCTTCTGATCTTTTACCCTTCAGCTCAATCTACCTTATGGGAAGCAATCATGAACAAGTTGAGTAATATGATATCTAAATTGCATGAAAGTAAATGAGCAAAACAAAACTGAAAGAAATAACAATGCTAGAAATAGAACTCAGAAAATAAATCAGCAGGAGGACAAGATGATTCTATCATGTCATTAGTCATTAAAAAGCTATGTGCATTATTAACCTACAATCAACATAGAATGCAACAACCAAACAATGAGCTAGTGACTATGAGACCCAGTATCCTTGCTGCTTCAGCAGAAGGACAAGATGATTCTATCATGTCATTAGTCATTAAAAGGCTATGTGCATCACTAATCTACAATCAACCGGTTGAACACACTTGCATGAATTAAAATTGCATGAATGAAAAATCTAATCTACCAACTTGAATGCAATCAAATGACATAATGAAATCAAAGCAAAATTACAAAATGAAATCTACTCTACCTTACATTCTAATGTGCTCTATGACATCTACTTCACATCTCCTTCCATGTTGAGAACATCAACGCTTTATTCAAATTCTTCAAAATTACAAAGTACAACAAAGCTCTCCAAAGCTTTCAAAAGCCATCAAGGAAGAACTACAAACTTAAGAACTAGGGACTAAAGACTAACAAATGAAGGAGAGAGATCTCCTATTTAAACAAAAAGATGAGAAGCCATCTCATTAATGAGAGTCCATGAATCTCTCCCTCTACCTCTAGAGTCCTAATCAAAATAGGAACTGATAAGATACATGTCTTCTTAGAGTTACAATTCAATTAGGAGATGTGATACATATCCTCATGATCCCATGATTCTTTCCACTCAAATTCGAATTTGGCCTTGGGGTGCCACATAAGGGTCTTCTAGAAGCCTCATTTCAACCTATACATGTCAACAATCTCAACCCATTTGTTAGGTATAAGCATATGCACATTATTTTCTAATGTTTAACCACAAATTCACTTAAAAGGCTTAGAAATAATAAAGATTGGAAAAACATAAAGGTGGCCCAATGATAATGAAAATGGGATGAATGTGGTGACATAGTAGTGAAATGGAGGTGATATAATGGACATAATAGTGAAAGTGTAATGGAAATGAATGACATTTTCAAGACTCAACATACCCCCCAACTGAAGCTATTGCATGTCCTCATGCAATATATATTACATTAACTCTTTTGATCCTTGAGCTTTGCATGATATCATTTGATAACTTCATATTTCTGCAAAGTGGTTCACTTGAATTGCAACATGGTTGGTTCTTGTGTTACAACCATTTTTTTTTGTTGTTGCCTTCTATTTTGATCTTTGAACTTTGCATAATGATATTTTGATTATTGTTGCAAAGTATATCTTTATTGGATTGCATGATGGTTGGTTCTTGTGCGACAACCATGATTTGGTTTGTATCCAATTTATCCTTTAAGCACTTTTTCAAAAGCCATTGTATGCTCATAATAGCAATGTAATAATTAATATATGTTGGAAGTATGTGAGCTCTTGAATATGATATGGACATGGCAAGATATGAATATGAATGTATTCCCCCCCCCAACTGATGTTATTGGCAATTTTATGAAATGAGGAAGAGAAATGTTTTTCCAACAATTATCATTCTAGCTTTTTATGGAATTCTATGGTCAAAAGTTAGAAAATGCCGTACCTTCACTTACCCTTTGGAATGGATGAGTTGTATGTGTAGTGGCTGAAAATTTCTGATCATATTCTTCTTCAAGTGGCTGAACAAGAGGAGTCATGGATAGAGAGATAAGATGACTTTTTATTGCTTCTACTAAAACTTGTTGAATCTGCTCCAAAATGCTGAAAATAATAGTCTTCATGTCTTCAAAACTCATTGGCACAATTCCTACTATGTGAAAAGATGTTCTGATGTCGAACATAGTAGGAAATTGTTGGCTTAGTGGCCATTAATGGATGCCACTAGTCAACACGAGAACTCTCACCATTGATGACAATGAGAGTCAAGATGCCCAAACACATCTTGCTAGGTACGAATGAATTTGCTGATGTCGAGTCACCTAGAAGATCTAACGAACAAGGGACATTAATGTATTCCCATTGTTTGTTAGCATGAGGACTTGCCATTAAGCCATGCAAGCCTCAAGGTGTTTTTACAAAGAACTTAGACTGAAAGGACTATGGACTCAATAATTTGCATTGAAGCAGGGCTTATTTGCGGAATGAAAATGACAGGAAATGGAAGATGAAAATGGAAGATGGCAATGGAGAGTAGAAATGGTAATGGGCAATAAGCATATGAATGAGCCTCTTGCTTTTATTTGTGGGTTATGAATGGACAAAAAGAGATGGAAAGTGTATGTGAATGTAAGCGGAAAGTATGGAGTGGAATGAGGTGAATGGTTTATTATGAAGTATGGATGTGATGGAGACAATAGTATCTGAAAGTTTTTTTTCAAGTGTTTGGATCTGATTTTGCATCAACATATTTCCTCTTTGTTGCTGATCATCCTCTTATGAAACAAATTGGTCTCTTAGAGAGACACCATTCTCTTGTAGTCATTTGTCCTTCCTCCTGGAACCTGCAAAAAAAACTAATACTTCTTCTGCAATGGAATGTAAGATTATCAAAGGAGAGAGATGGCCAATCTCTCTAGTTATGATATTTACACAAAAAAACTAAGAATTTGTATTAGTGAAACAAGTTCTCAAAGGAAAAATCAAAAGAATTTATACCTGATTTGGAATTAGTGCCTCAAGTTGATGTTGCTTCTTTTCAGCAATTTATTTCATTATTTGCCATTTCAAATCCAAATGATGGATTTCTCATTGTGTAGATCTTGTTGAGATCTTTCCAATGGTACTTAAATCATCAAAATCTGATTTTGTATGAGAAAGATAGGCTGATTTGAACAATGAGGTTTTTCTGCCTGCGGAATTAGACTTTAATTGCGGAATGTGCACGGTTATGTAGCTAAAAATCTTGGATACAAAATTAGCCATTCATTTTTCATCATCAATCCAAAATTAATCAATACCTTCAGAAAAGTGAGAAAATAACTTATTCATTTCATTGATTCAAAATTATTTTTTTTCTTGACATGCAGCGACTTAGTGTGGCGACTCAGTGATAACACTCAACTTGACTTCCCTTTGACCGAGGTCTTTTTCATCAAATTTGACCAAATGAATAGGACACCATCCATGTACTGACATTCCCCTAGCTACCCATGTGGCTTGTTTTGCTTGATGACACCTGCAACCTAGAGTTTAACAAAACAGCTGCGGAAAGTTGAGCCAGCTGCGGAAAGTTGAGCCAGCTGCGGAAAGTTGAGCTAGCTGCGGAAAGTGGGGCCAGCTGCGGAAAGTGGCTAAAACAGTCGATCATCAATTTTGAAAAAAAGATTTCATTGTCTGCATGTAGGAACTCTCTGAGTGGAGCAAAACAATTTTATTGATGGACTTATAGTTTGATAAACAACCTATAACCATAACCATCCGGCCCTTCCACAAACTTGGGCCCTTCCGGTTCTGCCCTCAACAACAGACCCATTCTTTCCTTCTTGTTCTAACAATTCATCTGCGTGAATGATGGATGAAGAAGATTCATTATGTGTTAGCGGGGAATTGACATGGTTTTATGGAGAAAAATACAGTGATGGTAAATGGAGAAACAGAGAACAAGTGGCAGGAATGGAGCGGAGTAGTGAAGTTATATAGAAATTGCCAGACCAGTTTGGACTGGTTCACGTAATGGAGAGTTGTCTTCAATTGGATTGATGTTAACAAGTGTTTTGTTTAATTGGAACTGTTATTAATCGAGAGGTGGCAGAGCAAGTGCTTAGACGGGTGGCAAAATCAACAAACGGGTTTTTTTTAATGACAGAGAGTCATCTTGGATTGGAACTGCTATTTAACGGGTTTTAATAAATTACAACGAGTGGCATATGGGCAGAAGACGTGGTGGCAAAGGGTGGAAGATGTGGTAGAGGCAGAGTAGGTGCCAGCACATAACCAAATTGGAATTCCCCTTCTTCAGGCACGCCGAATTCAATCACACTAGTTAATTAACTCAAATTCCGTTTTTCTTCACGCGGCGGCAAAAAAGAGGCTCTAAAGAACCGAGGATTTCTCCCAGACCGCCACAAATTTCTTCAAACGGTTTCTGGGTTATCTAATTAACCCACCTGGCAAAAAACCCATGTTTTATTTTCTTGAAATTCGTCTCTGTTTGGGAAAATATAACGTTTGAAGTTAGATGTTTTTTCAGCTATTATGTTTTCCTGAGTTTTATTGTTCTGCAGGTGTATTACACAGGTTCAATAATTACAAGAAGATCAAAATCATCATCAATTATTGCTTCCTGAATCTCAGGTTCAACCACAACATATTGTTTCAATAACCGATTTCCAAATGCCCTAGATACAACAAGAACACCTCCTACTCTCCATGTTCCAGCCCACATAACATTGCCCCCGGCTTGCTCAATACGCTCCCGTTCATCAACCCTGTTAGGCTTGTGATCTTTAGACAGAGGGACAGAGTTGAAGAATTGGGGCGACTGATAGTCACAGGTTTTTTATCTGAAACGTTTCCAAACAATTGCTGTAGTGGTTGTTTTTAATAATGATACCTTGCATTTTTAAAACAACGACTTAAGAATTTTGTTGAACTTACAGCTCAAGTCGTTTATATCACAGGTTTTGTAGGTGGCGGAAATCTAAGTGGCAGCAATTGAGCTTATTGATTCATTCTAACTCAGATCAATCTCCAAATAATAATGGTGAATGCTGAACTCATCCCATGAAGTAGACCTGTAATCTGATGGATATAATGGCAGAGGAAATTGGCTCCAACAGTAAGAGGATTTGACCCCTGAAATAAGATAAAATTTAGCTAACAAATTTGTCCTTTTGTCAGCAAATGTAATCAGCTTACATGCTCTCGCCCTTGGAGAAAAATGACTACTCTGCCTTTCATAATTTAATGGATCACCAGAAGCTACCTTCAAGAATTCAACCCTTTGTTTCTAATCGATAATGTAGCTATCCAAAGGTGAAATCAACACAGAAATCTGCCACTAAATGATGAATGCCTCCTACAGGAATCAACCTCCAAAAATGCACGATTCGGTCCTCAAACAAGGAGCTCAATCCACCTTAACAATAATAAATTTCAGCCTCTAAAAAGAAATGTCGAGGCTCCTTGATGGAGTTATCATGGATTCTTCAAATTTGTATTCACCTCCTCATTGTTACCTAATCGTTTTAACATTCGATCCCTCTCTTTTTTTTCTCACATATACAATGCATTTTTTTATGTTGCAGGTTTATTTCAGGTCAAAGCTTGAACAAGGAGGCATATTTCTTGTTAAGCCCATAGGGGAAGCTAGGATTGTTTTTCTCTTTTCTTCTTCTCTGAAATTGTAAAATTTTATAAAAAGGATTAATGATTTTCTATTTCAGGCAGCAAATACTTCAAGAAAAACATTTTAAAAGAAGGACTTTGACTGAGGTCTTAGGCTAGTTTTTCATTGATCTGCGCTAGGTGACTAGGATAGGATCCATGTTGGGACGATTCTGGAGATGCCCATGTGGTCTATTTCTTCATTGGACGCTTGTAATCCTGCTAAACCTTGAAACAGCTGCGGAATTCTCAGCTAGTTCCGGAATCAGGGCAGTTTCCGCAGCTAAGTTGCAAAACCTTATTAAAACAGGATACAGTGTTTTGAAGACCACTACAAAGCATAGCTGGATAATTTTGGACAATTTGAACCTATCAAAGCAGTTAAGTTTCATTTATTTATTTATTTATTGAATCAATTGAAAGGATGAAGTTTATTTTGTCTCCTCTTTTTTTTCTTTTCTTTTTTTACATAACAATTCTTTTTCTGATCCTCCAGATCACACAAAGTGCAAGAGAGCATACTCAAGAATTATTATTATTATTATTATTTTTTTTTTTTTACATAACAATTTTTTTTCTGATCCTCCAGATCACACAAAGTGCAGGAGGAGAGCATACTCAAATTGTTAATTTTTTTTTAGATGTAAGAAATAAGGTCTCCTAATTACACTTCCCCGGCAACGGCGCCAAAATGTCTAGTCAATTTAACGTCTTAAATTGCTCTACATAAATTATCAATCCGGGTATCGTAAACTGATGAAGTGTGGTGCACCATATGTGCTTAGTTAACATTTCTCTTACTTCGTTGTTTTATAGTTTATGTTGTTTTTGGGGTTTTGTTCTTGTTGGTTTCCTAAAAGTGTCTAATGCAAATGGAAATCATATTCTAAGGTCTTAAGAATATTTTTAAAGGACAAGTATGGATAGATATTTCAAGACAAGGCCTATGTCCCTAATGGTAACTTCCAAAACTTAGCACTTCAAAAGATCTTAAAACATGTTATTGATGGAATTAGTACTTAAACAAAAGTGTAAATATGCAGCTACTTCAATCAAAATAAAATGCAATAACCAATCAATGAGCTAGTGACTATGAGACCCAGTATCCTTGCTGCTGTATAAAAAGAAAACTGAAAAAAAGTAAAAACTGAACTTAAAGCAACTCAAAGACTAAAAGCAAAGCAACTAATTCACACTACTTCAACTGTTTTGATCATTTACCCTTCAGCTCAATCTACCTTATGGGAAGCAATCATGAACAAGTTAAGCAATATGATATCTAAATTGCATAAAGGAAACTAATCACACTACTTCAACTCTTCTGATCCTTTACCCTTCAGCTCAATCTATCTTATGGGAAGCAATCATGAACAAGTTAAGCAATATGATATCTAAATTGCATAAAGGAAACTAATCACACTACTTCAACTCTTCTGATCCTTTACCCTTCAGCTCAATCTACCTTATGGGAAGCAATCATGAACAAGTTAAGCAATATGATATCTAAATTGCATAAAGGAAACTAATCACACTACTTCAACTCTTCTGATCCTTTACCCTTCAGCTCAATCTACCTTATGGGAAGCAATCATGAACAAGTTAAGCAATATGATATCTAAATTGCATAAAGGAAACTGATCACACTACTTCAACTCTTCTGATCCTTTACCCTTCAGCTCAATCTACCTTATGGGAAACAATCATGAACAAGTTGAGTAATATGATATCTAAATTGCATGAAAGTAAATGAGCAAAACAAAACTGAAAGAAATAACAATGCTGGAATTAGAACTCAAAAAATAAATCAGCAGGAGGACAAGATGATTCTATCATGTCATTAGTCATTAAAAATCTATGTGCATAATTAACCTACAATCAACATAGAATGCAACAACCAAACAATGAGCTAGTGACTATGAGACCCAGTATCCTTGCTGCTTCAGCAGAAGGACAAGATGATTCTATCATGTCATTAGTCATTAAAAGGCTATGTGCATCACTAATCTACAATCAACCGGTTGAACACACTTGCATGAATTAAAATTGCATGAATGAAAAATCTAATTTACCAACTTGAAAGCAATCAAATGATATAATGAAATCAAAGCAAAATTACAAAATGAAATCTACTCTACCTTACATTCTAATGTGCTCCATGACATCTACTTCACATCTCCTTCCATGTTGAGAACATCAAAGCTTTATTCAAATTCTTCAAAATTACAAAGTACAACAAAGCTCTCCAAAGCTTTCAAAAGGCATCAAGGAAGAACTACAAACTTAAGACTAGGGACTAAAGACTAACAAATGAAGGAGAGAGATCTCCTATTTATACAAAAAGATGAGAAGCCATCTCATTAATGAGAGTCCATGAATCTCTCCCTCTACCTCTAGAGTCCTAATCAAAATAGGAACTGATAAGACACATGTCTTCTTAGAGTTACAATACAATTAGGAGATGTGATACATATCCTCATGATCCCATGATTCTTTCCACTCAAATTCGAATTTGGCCTTGGGGTGCCACATAAGGGTCTTCTAGAAGCCTCCTTTCAACCTACACATGTCAACAATCTCAACCCATTTGTTAGGTATAAGCATATGCACATTATTTTCTAATGTTTAACCACAAATTCACTTAAAAGGCTTAGAAATAATAAAAATTGGAAAAACATAAAGGTGGCCCAATGATAATGAAAGTGGGATGAATGTGGTGACATAGTAGTGAAATGGAGGTGATATAATGGACATAATAGTGAAAGTGTAATGGAAATGAATGACATTTTCAAGACTCAACAATTATATGGGCCTTAATTCACCTCCTAGCTAGTCAAATCAACTATTCTCACAATTTATTACATTTTTTTATTATATTTTGTTTAATGAGATGAGTTGAAGTGAGATATTATGCCTAATGGACTAATATGCATTGAATGCAGGTTTGGAAGAGAAAATTAAGGAATTTTGGCAAGACTAAGGTTTGAAACTCGAATGGGACAATGGAGAGACATTGTAGGAGGTAAATCCTCCTCATTTACTCCTCCCCCATTTGAATATTCCTCCATTAATCACACCAGCTCGTGGTGCAATCAGTCAAGTCATGAAGATCAAAAGGCAACCGAACAAGTGATAGACAAAGAGTTAATTCATCTCGAGCTTGGGAGCTGAGCCTCCCTAGATTTAAGGAAGTCGTTGGGGACTTCATTTGTATAAGTAGAGAGGCCTAGAGCCTCATTAGGATTCGATTTTTTGTTGTAAAAAACATTAGTTATTTTCGAGCTCCAGACTTGTGGAAGACATTGATGTAACTTTCTGTTTTGATGATGAAAATGAGTTTTTTCTTGATCCAGCACTAAGTTAAATCATAGGGCTATAACTCTTGGGTTAGGGCCCAACCCTAGCAGCAAAGGCTCCTCTTCTTGTATCTGTATGCTTGGCTTAGTTTCATATATTCATGGTTAAATTGTCTTTAGAAGTATTTCATTGCAAGTAATGTAGATTTGGTTAGTTGTTTATTAGTTTGCTTCCATTTGTGCTTTACTTCAGTAGCAGGCTAGAAGGGATAAAAGGAGCACCACAAATATTTTAGTAGGTGTCTTGGCCTCACCTCTTCCCTCAGGGATCATGATTTGAGGAAAAGACCTTTATGCAGCCCCAAAAAGACAGATTTCCATTTTCTCACAAGAATTAGAATTCACTGTACCTGAACCAGCATTTGATCAGTTTTGCAAGTGTAGGATTTAATTATCATCTTTCCCATATTCAGTCTTACAGTGGATCTATCCATGATTCCATTTTATTCATCAATTTCCCTCATGCATGAAGTAGACCACTAGCTCATTAAATTTGTTAGAATTCTTCTTGTTTACATGACTTTTTGGCAATTATAAATGTTTGATGCAGAGCAGGTGCTTTAGAATTATAAATAGATCTCATAGCAGGCAACCACCTCCCAACTTCCATCCATAGTCAGTTCTTTCTTTCACCAAGACCTTCACCAATCTCATCATTTTACATAAAAATTCCTCCAAGCATGTTGAGAAAATCCAACCATCTCCTAACCTTGGTTTTGAGTTCTGAGTGATCCTACGCATTTGCTCACTCCATTCCACTCATCCACCACCTTCCCTAAGCCTTCCATCACCTCCAACAACCATCTGTTTGCTCTTGGCTGCATCCTGTAGAAATACAGGGAATCCTGTAGGTTTCTAGTGCATCCTGTAGGTTTTCTTGTAGTGGCCCGTTTTGAGGCCGAATTGAGGGAAAACCTCTAGGAAGCCACACCAGGTCACCCAAGGGTCTCCAAAGCTTCCAACCATCTCCTAAACTTCCCAACCATCCACCAACATCACTAAGCCACCTGCCACATCACCAAAAGAGATTAGGGTTTACACTTGATTTTCCATAAAAAGAATAAAAAGAACAAAACATATATATTTCAGTCCTTTACATGCTTAGTAGTGATTTTTGATGTCTTGAACTTCCATGCTTTGGACAGTAGCATTTCATACATGTTAGTTTGGAATTCTTGTAAAGCATAGTTTCTCAGCAATTAGTTAGAGAATGGTGTGTTTTTAGCATAGGATTTCAGTCATTTTCCTTCTTGCAGTAGACAAGCTTTCTCCTAGAGTAGATTTCTCTTTCTTTCATCAACAATCAAGCTTCTTCCGAATCCATAGAAGTCTGGCTTGAAAACCCTAGTGGTCTCTCGCCAATTGAACAGCGACAAAAGGCAGAACTATCACTTTTACTTGTGTATAAAACACTGTCACCTCCAAGTTTGTACGAACCCCGGGTTGATAAAGTAAAGCTGGTAGCCCCAAGAGTTGCAACATTCTTGCGGAAATACTGGTGCTCATCAACGTGGCCCCCCAGATGTCCAAAATTTTCGGGATTAAGGCCTTATAGGACATTTAATCTGTCCAACAATTTCGCCCGCCCGGAATTAGGCGAAATTGACACTCGGTTAGTGGAAATGGAGGCGAATTTGTAGGACAGTGCCGAATTTTGGGGAAATTGGCATGCTATTAGCATAAATACTTAGGGAAGCCATAACTTCTTTATTTTTTTACCAAATCAGGAGCAGAAAGAGGCTAGACATGAATTTTTGGGCATTTTGGAGCCATTGGAATAGGTTTAAGAGCTGTTTGAGCATTGTAAACTGATGTATTCACACTTTTTATCATAATAGAGAGGGCCAAGCCATTGGAAAATGGACCAAGGAGACATAGCCCAAGTAGGGTGAACTACTTCATCAAATGTTGTTGTGATATTGTTTTGGTGATGTTCATGTCCATTATATGTTGTTGTTTAGTAATTTATTTATGTTACTTTGTACATCAAATTTACATAAAAACACTCAAAAACTCATGTTAAAACTTGCAATTAATCTCATGAATCCTTAAGCACTTTTACATTTTCTAAAGAAGAATTTAGCACAAAAAAACTAATTTTTCCATTCATATCACTCTCTCCAATGTGTAGAGGTAACCTAATAGTGTTATCAACCCCACCTATGTATGCCTGAAGGGGGCTGCTCTAACACTCAAATGTGTACTCCTCTAACTGTACCATTAGGGAATCCAACCATTCCCCAATGTGATTCAGCTTGGTCGTTGTCTCGGCACAAAGCGATTTCATTCCATCCAACTCCTTGTTCTGTTGCAGACTGGTCTCTTGGACTATCGTGGCCTTCTTTTTCAATGCTAGAAAGTCGACCTGGAGATAATGAAACTGCTACGAGCGGTTAACATTTGTAAACTCAATCACGAATCTAGGTACCTTTGTGTCTCTTAGCACCTCATCAACTAGGGATATGTCTCCTAGAACCTCATCAATGGTGGGTAACTCTGTGTCCCCTAGCACCTCATCAAAGGGTGTATGCTCAATTGTGTCTACCAATGTGTCAATCAGGGCTACCAAAGAAAACTACAATAAGGGTGGCTCATGTATCACACTAGGCGTATCCATGTGCTCCTCACAATCTTGTGTGCCCTCAGCCTCCTGCTCAACCTCCTCCTCAGGCTCGCTGTCAGTATACTTGTGCCCTAGGTCCCACGATTTGAAGTAAGATCTCCTGTTGGTCCCGTCATCTAACTTATCTTGTCTTATCCAATCCTCTTAAGGAGGTCGGGTGCCCTAATTCTGATAATTTTTCACACATGGTGTCAGTGGCTTCATTCCCATGGATACACACCTCTACTACCTTTGTTATCAGCATGAGGATAGCTCGAATTTATTCCCTTACTTATATGAAATTGGGCTAACATCTCTATCACCTCCTCATTGTTTCTGAGGATCTCCTCCATGATTCCCTGTGTACTCCTCCCCTTTTGCATCATTGTAATGTCCATAAATTTCACCAATCATTGTGTGTGCATGCCTATGCCTCCATGATCTTGCTAGCTTCCCCATAGTTGGCCAAGGTCATGCTTTGATACCGCTATAATGTCCCAGTTTATAATTTTTCCTAATTTGCTCGAGAAATTACTTAATAATTTCTACCATGAATTTCTCCAAGCAATTACAGCACAAGAACCATGAAATTGCAACAAAAATAAAATAACATTTCTAAATAAACCCAAAAATGCCACAATTGTAAATAACACAAGAAATGGAGAATTGGGCAACTTTATTTATTTAGTTAAGCAATTACATACAAATCTCTCAATAGAAATAATTGCAGTGATGGCCACAGAAGATCTGTTGCAATAATAAATTGGGCCTCCAAAATAGAACTGGAAATAAATAAGTTGCACCTATGAATTACTTCCCATAAATTCTACTGTTGCTGCTGGAGGTGAACTGTGATTTATGCCCTCAAATCTATTCCAAATTTTTCTACAAAATCAACTAGAGGCTTCTCTCACCAAAATCTACCAGACCCAGAAAAATCTTGGGCTAATTCCAACTAACTTTGAAAACCCTAAAAGGTGCAAATTACCCATAAAATATTGTTGTTGTAGAAGAATTGGAATTTTTGCACTTGAAATTACTAAGAAAATTATGAAAATTTAACTTAGAGATCCTCACACCAAACCCATAAAAACCCAGAGATGGTTTGGCTTAACTCCAAGCCAAAATCAAACCCAAAATGTGATTCAAATTTCCAATCTAACCAACAATACACCCTACAATAAGAATGCACAATTTTGGCTTGAATAATGTCTGGAAAATTCTATAAAATTAGTTATATTCTCGTCGCACCCAAACCAACAAAACCCAGAAATCATTTAGGCTAATTCCAACTGACCCGAAATGCCCAAAATAGAGTGAATTTCTAGCTACACAATTTTGCGCCCAACCAAAGAGGAACTGCTGAGAAATGATAAATTTGTTCAGCAAATGGTTGAGAGATTGTGCATGAATATCCTTCGGCAAATAGCTATCACTCCCAATTAAAAACTCTTGGCAAATACCAGCACCAAACACCAATTTTTTTTTTTTCTCCAACCTATGTGTAGGCTCTATAAGAGAAAATTCAGCCCAACCAAAAGATACAGGAATAACTCTGAAAAATGGTGCCAAACTCCTCCTATAACCAGTAGGAAATCTCCTACAACTATCTAGAATCTGTAATAGAAATATGTTGCTCCAAATAATAACCCAGAAATAACAATTTTTTGTGTGGATTTTCTACAATAAACTCCAAGGGAAATCTTTAAATAGACTCCCCCACGCCTCACTAGGGAGACACTCAAAGTTCTTTGAAGATAGAGTTGGAATTTACGCTTGGAAATTACCTGTGCCAAGCAACATTGATTGTCCTTGCTAAACAACTCAAGAGGACTCAATTTTAGATGTCAAATAGAAATGATAAGATAGAATGATTTGCAATTGAGTTCCTCCTCTTTTATAATTCTTCATGGAACCTCCCTCTATCTTCTAGATCCTTCCTTTTTCCTTATTATTTTATTGGTGGGGATCATTTTCCACTTTTTGCCGCCATTTGAATAAAATAATTATTTTCATTCATTCTCCAATAAAATACTACTTTTCTTCCATTCTCCATTAAAAATATAATTTACCTCCTTTCTCTAATGACATATTATTTTATTTTCATTCTCCATTAAAATAATAATTTTCACTTTTCTCCCACAAAATAATATTTTCTCCTTTTTATTTAATACGTCCAAAATTGGTAAAACTCCTTAGTGAATTTTTCACTCACAAAAAATGGGGACATGACAGCTATACAATCACCTTTTATAAGTAATGAGTAGAAAGTCTTATTGTACAAATAAACACAAAAGGAAAGCCGTATAGGCTTGAACCCTGAATTGTTGACAACGAAAACAAAGTGTAACCACAAACTGAAGTTGTAGAAACAAATCGAATTTTTCAACTGCTAGAGAAATCACACTGAAATCAAAAGACAAAAATTTCTTCTACTCGATCTGCAGAAGGGAAAACTAACAATAGAAACACATGCAATCATTCAATCACAAGGTTTTTACTGGGGAACCCAACTAGGAAAAACCCCTCCTCTGTTTGTATTATATCAAATGAGAAAAATGATCTATTACAATGACTGCTTCAATCCCTGAAGCTCAATCGGCATTGGAATAATTATCTCCTCATGACTCTACTTTGTAAAATATTAAGCCTACACTCGCTATGCCTGCACTTGCTGTTCCTGCACTTTTGCTGCCTACACTCACTGTTCCTGCACTTGTGCTACCTGCACTTGCTCTTCCTGCACTTGTGCTTCCTGCACTTGTGCTACCTGCACTCACTCTGCCTGCACTCTTTCTTCCTACACTAGCTCTGTATATGCTCATGTTGCCTACACTCGCTCCTATTTCCTTGCGGAATTCTAAGGAAATTAGCTTATCTACTATATGCAAACTTTGTACACTCAATAATATACAACACTAAATATAATTATTCATTTTCCTTCCACTCAACTAGGAAATTCGAATTGCATGCATGACTAGGGCTATTTTTAGTAAATTTACTGGTTAACTAAGAGATCGGTGAGTTAACAATAGTTACAACTACTCAATTGAACTAATAGTGACTCTATTATAGACTAGAGCTCATATAACAAAGTTTTACTAAATATAACTCCACTAGATTGCTAGATCTTAGCAATTAACCCATGCACAACTCTATTTCTTGCCCACAAACTTGAATTGACTGACTTAATTAAGCGACTTGGCCATGTCACTCCTGATAACTAAAACTCAAGTCATCCTAGTGGAGTGGAAATTGGAATTTCTCCATTTGACTAAGGCACAAGTCAAATGAAGCCTTTTCTTGCTACAATTTAATAGGAGCTCCATGGGTTTGAACCCAGAATCACCTAAAAAAATCACCCAAAACCCTTTTCTCTTAACCATAGAGTCACATATATTGCATACAATTTGAATGTCAAGTATGTGTTATTTACTAGATGGTCACAAACACTTATATACATGAGTTGACCATATGACCCATCGTTTGATCTTTGGGGGCCAACGTTATATGCACTTGGGCCGACCATGTGACCTCTAATATGAATTAGCCTAATTCTTATGCCAAGTCCCCAAGGTCCTTGGGGCTTACCTTCTTTTCCATGTGACCATGCCATATGACCTGAACCTAAGGGTCACTCGTCACCCTTATGTTGACATCATCATGACATCACACCTACCACATGGTACTCTCTGAGTGGTGCCACCTATCACCAAAATGCACACCCCATTGGTCAACTGAATTTTCCATTTCAGCATGCCATGTAGCATCATGTCAATATGCCATGTCCTCATCACATGCCATATCATCATCACCTGCCACATCATCATATCCTTCCATATCATCTTCTCCTACCACATCATCATCTTTGAGCTAGTCTAAAGTCGCCACATGTCACTGTAAGCCATCTATTCAATCTGGATTTGCCACCTTAACCTCCACGTCATAATCACCTATGTTGGGGACTTCCATGTGGCATCCAAACAAAGCGGCTTGGCCGACACCTACCACATGTCACTACTATATTGGACTAAGGTGGAGTATGTGACCTTCATTAACCTTCACACACCTTAAAAATCCGTCCACCACTTATTTGATTCTCAACAACCAGATCTACCCAGAGATGCTCGATCATTAAACTAGTTAAACCATGTGCAAGTTCAAAAACATGCCATCCACTATGGATTCCCCTGAAGGTGATGGATCTGATGCAAAGATACACAACATTTAACAAATTTGTGTTTTTATTAGTTACAACTGCCAACTTCAAACTAACATATATTCTCATCCAAAAATGGTTTGATAAAAAGTGATATATTGTTGGAAATGTCTCGAAAAAGACTATCCAACCATGCCATCCACAGGCTCATTTGAGCATCACGACTTTAATAAACTTCGAGCCATATTGTCTTCTACTATTGTGATCTCGTCAAGACGTCAGACTATCATACTACTTCCTTTGACTTACTCTTTGACATCAATGATATTATTGCTTCCTTTGACTTACTCTTTGACAACAATGATACTATTGCTTCCTTTTACTTACCCTTTGACATTAATGATACTAGTTGTCGTCAATGACAGTTCCATGTCCAAAATTGAATGCTTTCTGAGCATTGGAAACATTATGACAAAAATTAGTATTATTGTTACCAGCCTCCAACCAAGTCACTCAACTTTTTTGGTTCCACAATTCTTCATGAGTCAAAATGTCCCTTTTGGTAGCATCTAGAGCATGCAATGAGTCAAGAGTTTCCTCAGAGAGAAATCATGAAACATTTAAGTTGAGGCAGTGAACAATTTTTTATTCAACCTTGACAAGCAAATCCTTTTAATTAATATTAATTTTTTTGCTCCATTGCTTCATTTTATATTTAAAGTACTTCAAGTTATTGGAGATTTGTAGCATATAAGGAAAGGAATCATCGTTTGTAAGATGTGTCCTAGAGTTTTCATCCAAATTCCTTAAATCAGGGTTCTTGAGTTAGGAAACATTGAACTTAAAAGGGGCCAAGGGATTTTCATCTTCTAGTTCAAGCTTAAGTACAATAGGATAATGATCTAAGATAACACCCGATTCAACCTAAGACTTATAAATCATGTTATTTGAAAAAAATAACTCATAGATGAAAAATGATCAAGCCTTTTTGAATATGTCCTCATATTTCTCCACGTCGAGGTCAATTAAGCAAGAACCATATCAAGGACCCCAAACTTCTCTGATAGAAGTGGTGAAAATGAGGTTGCCACCTAGGGTGATGGACGAGGATAAAAATAGACCTAAGGATAAAAGACCATCCCAAAAAGGTTTCCAATCAATGTAAGGCCCATAAATATTGATAATTCCGAGGTCACACTAAATTTTTTAAGTTCTAAATCCATAGGGATAACATTATTAGATGTCAAGGAAGATAGAGCTCTAAGACAGGGGTGCCATGTCGATAATAACGTGTCATAAAAATCATCCACATTCAGAGTACAAATGGACCAACCCTTCAACTAGGGTTCCACAATCCTGTGAGCTTTGGAGCCTAAGGTCATAGTCTCTCAAAAGAGTATTATATCTAGATTAATTTGTTTTGGGAGATGTTTTAGGGCAAGTTTTTTAGGGGCACCCCAAAAACACATGACTTTCATGGAGAAAACTATCATGGAGAAGTCCCTACAAGGACTTTCTTTGCTCCAAGGGTCCTAATAATCATATTACCTAGTTTGATGTCTTCTTTGGATTTATTCTAGTATTTGGATAAAAAAATATTTCCTGCCTACTTGGACGGTGATGGGAGGGTCTTCATTCAAACCTCCATGAGTGACAACTTCCAAGGATGTCTTAAGATGAGACCGAAGGTTATAATTACGCATGCATGGAATATTTGATGTCCTCTGGGAAATAGATGTATGATCATCCCATAGGGAAGAAGGGGACGTCAATGTGGAAGACAAAGATTATGAATAAGGGATGATGGGGGGGGAGAGACTAGGGGCCAATAGCGATGAAACATTCTCTTGAACAATATTATATGAATTGGGAGCCAGACACGAGGAAACACAAGGAGCCAAAGGGGAAGCGAGAACCATCAAAACACTTCTATAAGCGAAAGGAAGAAACTTATGAACAAGGGTGGAGCCTAAAATCATACCTATGCAATTTTGTTCTTCATAGTATACTTCAGCGTGTGGATAAGGATTATAGGATGTAGCACGAGGATTTTGAGGAGATTCCATTGTGCAATCTGCATAAACCTAGATCTTCTTCACAAGCTTTATTCGATGGACATTCCACTCACATTCATCGGCAAGGTGGCTGACACGTTTGCAGGAATAACATTTGAAGGGAATCCTCTGTAATCGATTATCTAAATCCATTTGTAACCCTTAACACACAACTCAACTTCTCTGACCAATCCTTCATGAACATCCCCCTATGTCTGAATCCAAGCACAACACTTATCAAATTTGGACAAATACCCATCCTCCATGTAGATAAACTAAACTAGTCTATTTTTAATGACTTTTAGCTCCTCTTTCGTCCATAACATAAAGGTAAACTAGGAATAATGACCCAAAGATTATAAGGAGCTTGTGGCTCTCTAATGGGGTCAAAATTTATATTCCATCTTTGTGGCTCGTGATCTTCAACAACTCATTCTCAGATAAAAATATATCACAAAACCACCCTCAAATTAGGATATGATTAATGATGCCAATCTAATCACGAGCTCCCAGTGATCCTTAACCTAATTCATGACAAACTCCAATCTGATTAATTTCCCCACGAATCTACCCATGATAGAACATTTAATTATCATGGGAACCTCCTATAAACCAATATATTCACCCACTCAAAAGGTCACCACCCCACAATGTTTCAGTCTTTTTATGTGTAGAATGTCACAAAGGATTCGAATTGGGCTCAGCTTCATTAGACTATGATGGAACATATCACAAAGGTAAGTCAACAGGAGGGTGTTTACCACTAGTACAAGGGGCAGAATTCAATGGAATAGTAATGGGAAGAGGACTCAAGATGACCTCTAGCACATTCGGTGGAGGTGATATCATCTGATGAAATTCTTCATCCATGGGAAATATGTTCATCAAACACAAACTCTTAGGCCCGAAATCCCACCAGTTTAATCTCTAGCAACATTCAATCAATTCCTATTAATATGTTTTGAAGGTTTTAACCATATACAGAAATTACCCGCCCACAAATTCTTAAAAGAGAAGAAAATAATATAATGGAAAGAAAAGAAAATAATACACAAATATTTTTCTCTTGGAACCCAAAACTAGGAAAACTAGATTGATTTTTCATTATATTCATTTCAATATTACAATACAATATATACATGCCAAAGAATTCGTAAACCCTGAATCCATTAACCTTGCATTGGAACATAATCGTAGTTCCCTTGATCATATTTACAAAATACCATGGGAAAAACCATCATGCCCAATACCATGCACAAAAAATCATGTACAAAACCATGGTGTGTTTATATATATATAATTTACAATACTAGGAATTTGACAAGTTTTGTTCTTGTTTTTTCTATTTAAATTATTGTCTTTTAATTTTTACTTTTATAGTTATTTTTTTAAGTTAATTGTATTCCATCAAGAAACATATTACATCGTTCAAAGCCCTTTTACAAAATTATACTAGCTTCACTCTAAATAGATTTGTTGGCTAGTATATGATAAATTGTGTTTCTATAGAAAACTAGAACTAACAAGACTACATAAGAGAGTTTACAACCAGGAAACCACTGATAACAATAAAAAAGCAAGTTAAAATAAATAACCATCTCAACAGTTGAAATAAGTCATAGGGGCCAATTCTTTTGCACTTGTACCAGGAGGCACTAAGATCTTGAACTTATATTGAACATGTTTCTATGTGTGCACTAGACATGCTTCTGTTGGCTTTCATTCAAGAATGAAATAGTATCATTCTTGTCCTCATGCTTCTCTTTTATTACTTGCCCTAGTAGAGCCTTCAACTGGAAATGAACAATAATAACATGCATATATTGGTTTCTCCTTCCCCTGGTACGACCAGGATCAAGAAGCTAGTGAGAAACCTTATCCAAGAGTTCTAAATAAAAAAATACTTGTCTTTCTTGATTGACACGTCTCTTTAACTATCGAATCTATGTCTGCATACTTGGTGAGGGCACTAAATGGTATGTAGCTGCCGCCTCCTGGGCCTGCATCTCATCTTGTGACCAGCTTTGTTTGCCATGTCCCTCAACCCCACGTTGATTTCTCCCTTGTTGACGTGGAATTTTTACTTCAGCCAACAATAATGCACCATGACACTAGAAGATGCAGCAATACTAATTCCACATACACCAACCATAGACTAGCCTCTTAAGAACAAACATGGAATGCAGTAGCCTAATGAATTATATTCCCACCACACCTTTCCCAGGCCAAAAATCCACTTTTCCCCTAACTACACCAACAATCAAACTGCACAAAAATAACAATGGACATAAACACCAAATCCTATACCAAAATTGCTCAATATATGAATTGTAGTGCTAATTAGCCTGCAACCCAAGAGGAGATTCCTAGTCCTAGATA
Source organism: Pinus tabuliformis (assembly GCA_031772625.1). Classification (NCBI taxonomy): domain Eukaryota; kingdom Viridiplantae; phylum Streptophyta; class Pinopsida; order Pinales; family Pinaceae; genus Pinus; species Pinus tabuliformis. The sequence goes on along the minus strand of CM062818.1, from coordinate 1,393,937,867 downwards.
GACATAACACCCAAGCTTTGGTGAAACAAATTATCCTGAGTCTCCTCAATGTACTTAAGAATTAGACTCACAACAAAACAATAACTACCATGTGCAATAAAGCAAAATACTTGGAGCAAGGTTGATAGAATTACCTTACCATGTCCTTGAAGAGAGACAAAATCCAATCGTCGCCTAAAATTAAAGTCGGAGGTCTGTGTCGAAGGGTTCCATTAGCTAGTCATAGGGACCACCCAATTTTGATGCACAATCCTCAAACCATTAGTCTCTACCTCCCCCTTATCACCTATGAGACAGTCACTAATTCCATGTGCCCAAAAAAACATAAATTTACATTCATTGAAAAGTGAAAACTTAATGCAAAAGCCAACATGCCATTTCTAGTTTGGACTTTCCATTGCCACCTCTCAAAACTTTAGCTACCCAACAACATTGATGGGCCTCCAAATTAGACAAAAAATAAATCCAATGTAACCTTTCTTAGACACACGAAGTCTATATTAAACCTCTCCTTCTACACTTAATAATGTTTTTTAACTTTAATATGTTCATTAGGAAGGTTTAGAGATAATTGCATATTTGTGCCTAATATTATTTATTTTTGTAGAATATTGTGAGAATATTAGGCAGATTATGAAGATTTGGAGGAGGAGATAATTTAGGGACTTGCTCCCTACTACAAGAGGATCAATATTGGATAATAAATCAACAAGATATTCTGAAATTATTGCACAAATTCTGGAGCTCCAATGATTGATAAAATCTAGGAATGTGTTCCCTGTCATTTAATGCAGATTCCTAGTGTTGGGAACCAAATCCACTATTTAAGGGATTTTGGAGGGGAAAGCTTCCTCCTTTCATGGAGAATTCTTCCTAATCATTTTGTATAAGTAACAATTCGAATTTGCCTCTAGGGGTTGGTTTTTCTTAGCCTTCTTGTGGAGAAAATTTATATTTTTGCAACTCCACTTTTATTTCTAGTAGGGATGTACTTAGATTGATTCAAATAATGAAGATTGGTGTCATTTTTAGCTTCTAAAGCTTGGTCTCCTATTTATTTGAATTCATGCTCTTAGAATTTCAATTATAAATTGTTTTTCTTGCCTAGGATTAATTTCTCTTCAGAGTAACATTTCCATTTATGAAATTTGTTTAGGATTTGATTTCATTACATTCACTCCATTACATCGCGAAAGCAAAAGAAGGGCACATTGTACGTTGCACATATAGTGCCAATACCTCTTAAGTTTGTACGAACCTTGGATTGATAATTAAAGTTGGTAGCTTTGGGAGTTACATCATTCTTGTTGCAATACTGAGGCTCATCAAACATCATGCCAAAATTATGAGGTCACAGGGTTTTCATGTTGATCCCACCTCGCATCAGAGACTCTGTGAAGGAAGAGTTTAGAACAGATGGAGCCATCTGCCCAAGCATATTCTCTTGCGTGCTTCGTTCATGGGAGGGGGGGATACATGCCACTCCCCTCTTAAATTAACTTGGAAGTAAGTGGGGTTGGGGTGACCCCCCAACCCCCGAACTTAATCACTCGCTATTCATCCATCCTCATCGAGGATTTTTTCAATTTACTTTGGCAATAAAACTTCAATTTTTTTCACCAATAAAATGATGAAAATTAAAATTTGAATCTCTCTCTCTCTCTCTCTCTCGCTATATATATATATATATATATATATATATATATATATATATATATATAACATTAGAAAATAGGTAAAGATAACAAAAAATCAATTATTAAGGCATTCATCCAAATAACCTAACTAGTCCATTATCAATAAGTCTTTTATGCCCATCGGGCTAATTCAATCCCAATGGAATTTATTTGATGGAGTGTAGAATACCACTTTTGTAAGAAAATCTCTCAACCAAATTGACTATAGATAGGACTTTGTTGAACTCAAATGGTAGTGACTAGCTTTGATTCACTAGCATTGCCTAGATTTGACTTCGAGTTGGTTGGGGTGGAGAAAATTAAGTTCCTTTGCTTAATTAATTGTTATATCTTGCTTTCTGCCAGACTAATAAAAGGTGATTGATTAATAAAAATGAAAATGAAAATAAATAATGGTTAATTCATAAAAATTAAATTGAAAATAGGAAAAAGTTAAATATATATAAAAATATTAGATTGAAATAGGAAAAAGATAAAAAGATATATAAATATATAAATATTAAAAGTTATTTTTTAAAAATAATAGTAAAAATAAAAATAATAATTCAATATTTTTTTTCAAACCAGTGATGAGGAAAACCATCTCTAGCTGCTAACCACGAATGCAGGGTGACTCATCACCGTTATTCAAGGAAAACCACACCACCTAGAATAACCCGTTGGTGGTTCGTAAAGGGGTAGACTTTCACTCCTGCCAGATGCCTCTAGGTCTTGGGTTGTTAACATGTTTCCTTACATACAAGGAAGACGAGCTCTTAGCCAAGCAAAAACAGTTTTAGGGCATACTCCAGGCCCAAAAAAATTCAATATTTATCTATTTCTTAATGTAAAATTTTAAGAAATGTTTTATTTATTTTTTCAAAAAAATAAAAAATATATATAATATTTTAATTAATCAACCCATTATGATTTGAAAACCCTAGTACTACTGACCAAGAACCAATTGGGGAGGGGAATAGACAATGAACTATTGAGAGGCTCTGCAACTTGATCTAGGGTAAGGGTTTTGACGTTGGGCACCATGGCGGGATGAGCAGGGGAGAGTGATGCTCCCTCCTACAGTCAAGTAGTTACGGATAGAAGCAAGGATATGGGAAAGCAACATTTCAAGAAACCTCTGGAGAAGGCAACAGTGGCAAGTAACACAGACATATTAGGAGGAAACAGACCTCATGAACAGGAAGGGGATCAGTAAGAAGCTAGTAAGGAAAATGAGAAAGGGGGTAGTTGTCAAAAACCTACTTCTATAAGGATAACTGGGGTCTACAAACCTAAGTCGAACATCATTCCTCGGGTCATATTGAGCGACCAAGCGCTACAAGCGCACAGGGATCATATGACAGAACATGCAGTCATATGCAAATTCATGGGGATATGGCCGACGGAGAGGGCGCTGCATGTATGGATAAGGAGCCACTGGAAGCCAAAGGGGAAATACACCTTCATCTGGGATCACAGGGCTTCTTCACAGTAGTATTCACAAGCCTAGAGGATAAAGACAGAGTGTTCGAAGGAGGACCATATTTCTATGTTGCTGCAGGCCTCTACATGCGGCCATGGATGATGAACTTTGTTCTGGAACGTGAGACATTTACATCAGTATCAATATGGATCAGACTATACTCCCTTCCTCTAGATTATTGGCTACCAGAATCTTTGAAAACAATAGGCAACAAACTGGGGCATTTTCTAAAGATATCAGAGGCAACTTTGAAAGGAAAATACACCTTCTTCGCCCGGATATGTGTGGAAATAGACTTATTTGGAGCACTTCCGGCCGCGATAATTTTAGAAGTATATGATGAATAATGGGTATAGGCGGTGGACTATGAGCACATACCATTTAGGTGTCGCAAATGCCATGAGCATGGGCATCTATATAGAGATTTCCCAACAAACAACATGGAGAGAAATGTGAAAACCACTGTGGATAAAAATCCTGAGGGTTTTACCAAGGTTAGGGGCAAAGGGAAAGGCAGAAAGAGGTCACAAAAGAAGATAAATGAGGAAAGATAACCGAGCCAGAATAGATTTAAGATACTAGAAGAAGAAGAAGAAGGAAACAAAGAAACAAACCAGGAAATGGAGAATATTATCACTGAGAAGGAAAGGGATGACAGCATGGAAGATATCATAGAAACCATTATGGAGATAAACAGGCACCATGAGATGACTCCAAGTGAGGCGGGAACGAATGACCATGAATTGCAGGAGATTCTAGATAGGGAAAATCTTGATCTAGAGAAATTTCTGGAACAAGGGACGACCAAAGGAATGGACTCCCTACCAAAAGAGGAATATGAAAGGGTTCAACAACTCTTCCTATGAAGATCACAATCGAAGGGAACTAGAGTCAAAAGAAATCATGAAAGCCAGGAACATAGAGGGGTCAAAATGATGGAGGAGACACAGGCACAATCTCCAAAGAATCCAGGTAGGAAAAGAGGAAGAAAAAGACAGAAGGGGTTGCTGAACAAATGTGGGAAACTATTTATTAACTCAGGTAAGATGAAAGAGCTCACTAGTTACTCCTTTACAAACCTTTCTTAATGAAGCTCACAACCTGGAATATTAGAGGCATAGGAAATAGAAGGAAACAAAGAAATCTCAGTAATATAATAAAAGAAGAAAAACCATATATGGTTTTTATTTAGGAGACAAAATGTTTGATGGATAAGAATAGAGAAATTCATAATAAATGGCTAATCAAGTATGAGTATCTAGAGGTTAAAGAAAAAAACTCAACGGGGGGGATTCTCACGCTATGGGATCCACGGAAATTTGGAATCCTTGATGTTGAAGCATCTAGGAACTATCTTTCTTTGGTATGTCAATCTTTAGGTGATAAGGAGATATACATGATCAAAAATGTCTATGGACCTCAAAAGCAAGAAGACAAACTCAAGCTTCTCACCTCCCTTGAGGAACTAAGAGAAAGACACCCTAATATGCCTTGGATCGTTGCAGGAGATTTCAATACGATAAGATCTCTTACAGAGAAAAAAGGCGGTATCAGACAACTAGGCAGAGACTCCATGGCCTTCCAAAACTTCATAATGAACATGGGGTTAGTGGACACTAAAACAATAAATGGGACCTTCACCTGTAACAACAAGAGGGGAGGGACTTCAGAAGTCGCCTCTAAACTAGATAGATTTATTATCTCAGAGGACCTCTTTCTCTCAGGCCCTACCATGACAGTGGCTATTCTTCCCTTCGGAGGTTCGAATCATTGGCCTGTATAGCTGGAAGCCACTTTTATGGGTACACTAAGAAACAAACCTTTCAGGTTTGAGAATGCTTGGCTCTCTCACCCTGAATTCACCAGTAGTATTGACAAATGGTGGAAAGAGGATCTAAACATTCAAGGCACTAGAATGTTCCTGCTCCAACAGAAACTTAAACATATCAAATCCAAGCTTAAAGGTTGGAACAAAAAGGAATTTGGCAATATCTTCAAAGCCAAGAGAGAAGCTGAGTAGAAACTCCAGGGGATCAATTAGATCAACATCACAGAGGGCTTTACCGAGGAGCGGAAAAAGCTAGTTGATTCTTTGCAGGAAGAATGGGAATATCGGTGCTTGCAAGAGGAGATTTTTTGGAGATAGAAGTCAAGGATACAGAAGATTAGAGAGGGAGAAAGAAACACGAAGTTCTTTCATAAATCCACCATGGATCACAGGGCACACAACAGAATCACAAAACTCAAAGACTCTCAAGGGAGAGAAATCATCTCTCACAAAGACATGGAATCTCTCCTTGTACAACATTTCCTTGGTATTGCAGAGGAGCCTCTAGAGGATAGATCTAGGTTCATCAACCATTTCACTAAGTATATCCCTCAGTTGGTTACCAGAGAAGACAACTACAATCTTAACAAGCCAGTGTCAGAAGAGGAGGTCAGTGAAGTGATCAATGAAATGCAAAATGGAAAAGCTCCAGGCCTGAATGGGTTCAATGTAGACTTCTTCAAAGCATGTTGGAAAATAATCAAACAGGATATCCTTGAGGTGGTGGAAGACTCAAGAAGATCCAAAAAGGTTCTTAAGGCTTTTAATGCTTCCTTCATAGCTTTGATCCCAAAACAGGAAAAAGCCATGACTCTAGATGGCTTCAAACCTATAGCTTTATGTAATGTGGTGTATAAAATCATTTCCAAGGTGATCGCTAATAGACTCAAGCCCCTTTTACTAGCTCTCATCTCAGAGGAGCAAATGGGCTATGTGGAAGGAAGAAAAATTCTCAATAATATCATCCAAGCTCATGAGGTGGTACACTCTCTCAAAAGCAACAAACAAGCTGGTATGATCATTCAACTGGACCTAGCGAAAGCTTATGACAAGCTAAGTTGGTCTTATATAAGGGCAATTCTAAGAGCCTATGGCTTCGACCAAAACTGGATAAGATGGGTTATGGCACTAGTTACCACGACTAGTTTCTCCATCCTGCTTAATGGCGCTCCTTCAAGACTCTTCACACCCTCCAGAGGTCTCAAACAAGGGGATCCGCTCTCACCCTTCCTCTTTGTTCTCATGATGGAAGGGCTAGGCAGAGCGATTAAAATGGCAAATGCTGAAGGAAGAATCCAGGGCGTCAAACTCACCTTGGATGGAGTGGAAAACACTCATCAACAATTTATGGATGACACAATGTTGCAAGGCATACCCAAAGCCAGGGAAGCCAGAACAATCAAACACATTTTGAATGACTTTGCTATGGTTGCTGGCACAAAGGTAAGCCTCAACAAATCAAAAGTTTTTTTCTTTAACACTGACATTGCTATTCAAAGAAATATCACCAGAATTCTTGGGTTTCAAAGGGACCAACTACCTTCCAAGTATCTGGGCATACCTCTCACATATAAACCTCTCAGCAAGGAAGTGTGGGAGCCAATTATAAATAAACTTCAAGACAAGATCAGAAAATGGACATGCAGGTCTTTAAATTTGGCAGGGCGCCTTCCTGCTCCTAAAGGAATTAAGCAAGAGATCAGGAGCATACAAAGCGACTTTATATGGGGCGGAGGTGAAGAGAAAAAGAAATGGGCTTTAGTAGCCTGGGACAAGATCTGCAAACCCAAGAGCCATGGTGGCTTGGGGCTTCATGATCCTGAAACCATCAGCAGAGTTTCAAGAGCTAAACTTTGGTGGAGGTGGATCAAGGAATCAACAACTCCCTGGGCTAAGCTTTGGAAACAAAAATATGCCAAGAATTGGCAGGAGAAGGATCACATTAGAATGTTAGGGCATATTAAGGGCTCCCACATTTGGAACCTTACCTGGGAAAATAAAAGTATTGTTCAGAAACATAGTTTCTGGGAAATTTGAGCTAGGAACCTAGCAAGATTTTGGGAGGGCAACTGGCAACATGAACCCAACTTGTGTAAGGATGAATTAGAAGCTCTCAAGAATGACACAAACAACAAAGGTCTACTTATGGTAAAAGACTTCTGGGAGCAGGAAAGGAACAATGGAAAATGGAGAACTTGGAAGGATCTAGGCCACAGTGAAGAGAGTCCTTTGAAGTTCCAGGCAGACTCTCTTACCCAGGATCTAGAGCATAGGAGGATTTTGGTATCCTCCTTTCCTGACCAACTAAGATGGGTAAAGAACACTGAAGGAAACTTTAAACTCAAAGAAGCTAAACAGGTAGTAACAGGATTTAACTATCTAAACCTTGATCAAGTTTGGAAGAATCTTTAGCAGAGCCCCCACTGGATGAAAATAAAGTTATTTATTTGGCTAGTTCATCAAAGGAAAATCTTAACTTGGGAGAATCTCCTGAAAAAAGGCTTATCTGGACCATCCAAATGTCACCTTTGTGGCTTATAAGAGGAGACGATGGATCACCTTCTCAACCTCTGCCCTTTCACCTCCATCATTTGGGAATGGGTGGCCTCAATATTTAGGCACACTGATAGGGACAGACTCAGCATCTCCAACACTTTGAAGAATTGGAGGAAAAACTTCTCAGGGAATGAAATCATTAATAAATCTTGGACTCTGGTTCCAGGCTTTGTCATCTGGAATGTTTGGAAAGAGCGCAATAGTCGGATCTTCAAGAATAAAGCAAGCAAGCCCCAACACATAATTGACCAAATTTTAAGGCAGCTCAAAGACACAGTCAGAAGCTTCTTGAGGACACTTCCTAAGGACCCTCCTCTACCCCAAGATGCGAGTATTCTACTACATTTGGGTCTCTAGTCTATAAGCCTACAAGGCATAATCAAGGGTGTGAGCCAAATAAATGCAGATATAAATATTTGGAAGCCTCCTCCACATGGTTTCCTAAAGGTCAATATAGACGGAGCATCTAAGGGCAACCCAGGGTTAGCTCGTTTTGGGGGTGTTATGAGAGATGAACAAGGTCAAATAAAGAAGATCTTTCATGGCCACTTGGGGAAGGCCACTAATAACATGGCAGAACTCATGGCCTTAGAGCAATGCTTGGAAATCTTGGTGGATTCAAATTCACATAATGTCATCATTGAAGCAGATTCGGAATTGATTATTAGAGCGGCCAAGAAAATATGCAATGGTACATCACCGGATAAAGTGTCGAAACACTGGAGGCTATTGCAGGTATTTCACTGAATCTACACCCACCTGCAAACCTTAACAATTGTAAGCTTTGTCCATGTGAAAAGAAAAGCTAACATGTTAGCTGATCGTTTGGCGAATGAAGGAGTGATTAATAAGGAAAGGGACACTCGACACGTTTGGGAGTTGTTACCCCCAGGCAAACTGTTAGAGCACTGTCTCTGTCAGGTTGACAAAGATAGGGAGTAATGGATTGACAATATGGATTGAAGAGGATCAGGAGACAAGCGGGAGGCTAGGGAAGCCTAAACTGTTTTCCTGTTGTTAGGCAGCCATAGAAAATTTTAGGGGCGAATGTTCGCCCTTTGGCGAAATTAAGGGGTTTTAAATTTTTAGTGGGCCAATATTTTGTATCATAGTACATTTTCACAAATCACCTCAAATAGCCCACTTTATTTTAAGGGAGAGGGTAAAAAAGGTAAATTTAGCCCTTGAAATTAGGAGTTACAACCTTCCATTCGCCCATTTTCAAGAATAGGTTTTATTTAAGTGAATCATATGGGCCAAAGGTCCAAATACCATATTTATAAAAGAGGTATGGTAAATTAATAAAAATATAAATAAATGAGAGGTATGGTAAATAAATAAAAATATAAATAAACTAGACGCATGGTAAATAAATAAAACCTATTTTTATATTTAGTCCATAACCCTCGTTCTATTTATGAAGGCTCAAGAAAGAGGTTTTATTTAAGTGAATCCTATGGGCCAAATACCATGTTTGTAAAAGAGGTATGGTAAATTAATAAAAATATAAATAAACGAGAGGTATGGTAAACAAATAAAACATGTTTTTATATTTACTCCATAAGTCATCTTATATTTACAAACACTCAAAAAATGCGTTATATTTAGGTGAAACCTATGGGCAAAATACTATGGGACAAATACCATGGACTAGATTGTTATTAATACCATGCAAAAAAACATTATTAACCCTAATATTAGTATTAATAAAAATAAAAATGGCACATGGTATTCACCAAAATGGCACATGGTATTGACCCATGGTATTCACCTGGAATGTAGCCTATTTAAATGGGGGAATTAAACCAGCATAGATCCATCTTTACTCTGGATCTACTAACCCCCGAGAGGTATCAAATATTGTGATATGCAAACTAGCATAGAGTGAAAAAATATTTGATCCGATCAAGAGTAAAAATGGATGTTGTAATTTAATGTATGTTAAACATTTTAGCTTGGTTAAAATAAAAAATAAAATAAAAGTCAACTATTAATTTTATTAATTTTTATAAATTACTAATAGTAATTTTTAAGCTCCAGGTTTATGATAACCCATGGTATTGAGCCATGGTAATACCATGGTATTCATGTGAGCATAGACTATTTAAAGGGGAAATTCTAGCATCTTAGATCCATCTTAATTCTGGGTCTACCAAGTGCTTAGAGGGATAAATAGATTTCATCCCCCTAAGAGTGGTAGATGTGGAGTTAAGATGGATATAGGTTGGTTTTTATGATAATGAAGATATTAAATAGACTTAGGAAATTATATTGTAAAAACATCTTAAGGTGAATGGTTAAAGCATAGACATTGGACAAGTATATTTGTATACTTCTGTTTTAAACTGAAACAAATCCAGGGCTAAAAGGAATGGATTGATTGCACTAGTCATCCTTGTATAACTTTCCAACATATGCTGGAGTAAACAGATTGTAATTTGGGTAATTTTTCTAATTGCAAACAGGGACATACAAATCTAGGGCTAAAAGGAATGGATTGATTGCACTAGTCATCCTTGTATAACTTTCCAACATATGCTGGAGTAAACAGATTGTAATTTGGGTAATTTTTCTAATTGCAAACAGGGACATACAAATCCAGGGCTAAAAGGAATGGATTGATTGCACTAGTCATCCTTCTATAACTTTCCAACATATGCTGGAGTAAACAGATTGTAATTTGGGTAATTTTTCTAATTGCAAACAGGGACATACTTGTGTATTGGCAGGGTGGTTACGAGGTCCCTGGAAGTGATGAATTTGAATTTTTCTTGGTTTTATATATAGTATTATGTTTTTTCTCATGCTTTCTGTGAATGGCACGGGTGAATTTTATCCTACACCCACTAGGTTATCGATATGTAATTTTGGTAATTTCGATTTCAAAAGATATTTTAAAGAAATGCAATGATTTCATTTGTGTATTCAATAAACACAAGATTTTATAATTGAGTAAAATATTCGCCATGCCTAGTGAGAGATTTGCCAAAAAATTATATATACATATCATATTATTGATAAAATCGCCTTCCATTTTTCCTATATACCATGGAGATTCGCCCATTTATTATACATGTAAATTTAGGGGGGGTTCTTAAAATTTTCCCTGTTAGCAGCAGTCCGAAGATTGTATTGGCATTAGTATTCCATGGAATTTGAGTGGAAGGTTGAGATCAGTGGAGAAAGACCAAGGATCCAGTGGCATGAGGATCGATTCTGGAAGTGCTGCAAGTTTGATCGACCATCAATCACTATATGGATCGATGGCAACACATTGATTAACGAAATATTGTTATATATGAGTGTCTGTGTGTTAAATAGAGTATGGCAGAGAAACTGGGGTTTAAGCGTAAATCCATCGATAAGTAGAAGATCAATGGCGTAGGGAGGAAGGATCGAGAACCGTCTGATGGGTGAGATCGACGGTCATCGCTTGGCGAAAGAACGCGCAATTTAATTCGCAAGGAAATGGTTTCTTGAACCACAAGTGGTATTTCGAGCGAGGTCTAAGTGGTAACCAGTATTTCGAGGAAGGCCTCCGATTCCACTCTTCAAGCAACACGTAGCAGCGAGGAGGAGAGAGGAAATCGCTTTTCAGGCGGCTAATCCTCGTGCTACTTGTCCACTCGAAATCAGCGTGGACTGTTGGATCCACGAAGGGTAGATCAACAGTGGAGTTTTGGTCGTGCAAGTGGTTGTTCGGCGATCGGAGGAAGGATGAGTTGTCATTGCAATTCGATGATATGCGATTAAGCGATTCGACGATAGCCGTTGGATCGTTGAAAGAGCTGGACGGAAGATTTTAGGCCGATCGGAGATCGTTGTTCGTTGAGCGCAATGGGAGGACGTTGGACCGGAAGTGCGGGCCTATTGTTTTTTAGGGTCGTTGATGTAATATTTTTGAAGTGTGATCTTATGGGTTGCGAAATCGGTTTTTGTAAATTTCCTGTGTAATCATATTTTCCGATAGTGTGAATGGTTCCGAGTTTTAGAGGTTTAAAGCCAATAACGCTTCCAATAGGTTATGTGGACCATTTTTTGGTAAACAAAAGGAATTTTGGTTTACCCTGTAACATATGTAATGTACTTGTTCGGTTAATAGAAAGCTCCATTGTTACTTGACCAAAAAAAAAATTAATCAACCCAATATAAAGTAAATAAACAAACTTTAAAATAATAGTGAAAACTATAAAATATCCTACAATCAAATAATAATGATAAAAAAGGAGAGATTAGGTTAAATTATTAATATTAGAATTGAAATTGTTATGATCAATTAATACATTATAATAAAAAAGAGATTAGATTAGATTATTAATGTTTAATCAATTTGAAATGATCAAATCAAGATTAAAGAAAATTAAAAAATTACCAAAATTATTTGTTTTAAACATCAAAATTAATTTATAGTTTTATTAAAATGATGATGAAGAAAAAGATGACATTAACGTTCTCTAAGACCCATATGGTCTATTAACCTTAAGAAAAAGATGACATTAACGTTCTCTAAGACCCATATGGTCTATTAACCTTAATGTTACATATTAATTGGAATTTTTTTACATTTTGTTTTTATGCTCAAAAGGAAGTGTGAGAAACATTGCGAGATTATCATGGTTTTCCTAACTTAAAAGATCAAGAAGGTTGGTAGTGCAAAAGATATTTGGAAATTAGATTGACTTTAGGTATAAGATAGACAATGTAAGAAAGTGTCTTTAATCTTCAACCCTCTTAAGATCGCGTGGGTGATAGACCTTTTCATCTCATGGCATTTTGTGAATCAACCAATGCCCAATTTCACTATGAAGCTCATGAGAATTCATTCTTATCTTGGCAATGCTCATTTTCTTCTTAACACTAGTCAAGATACAAAGATAATTTTGGTTTTCAATATTAGGGTTGATTGCCTCATTATAATATCTTAGTTTCATTTTTTCCTTCAACTCTTTATTTCCCCATGATTTCTCCTTAAATTTGGAAGTAATGATATTTTCAATATTATCTAGATTCTACAAAATGATCTTGTCATTTATTCCCCAACGATCCAACAAAGGTTGGGCATCCTTACGCAACCCTCACTTGAGCCCGAAGTGGGGGTTTTGGAGTTAGAAACAATTTTAGGAAACCTCATCGCATCCATATAGTATAACTTATTCTTATACAATTTACACGGTCATAGCCATGCTTTCAATGGGGGAAAGGATTGGTTCAATCAAGAGGATAAGGTTTGGGAGATTTCCTTCAATCTGTAGGTTGTAGGTTATAAATTTCTTTTGGATTTGTTTAATATTCCTCCATAACTCCCTAGATATACTACAACCCCAAAGCTCACTTCCATATAAAATAACATGAATGATGAGACTCTCAAAGAGGAGCTTTATTTTCTCTCAAACCCAAAGATTTACCAACTTGCAATTGTTTTCAAGCCCATAGTAAACTTTTCAACCTCCATTTATCCTTTTCTCTGTTATAATTCCAATTAAATTTATGATGGATGTCAATTCCTAAATATTTGTATGAAAGAAGGATCCATAAAATTTTAATATATAATTTAGTATGAGTAAGACTTGAATATATAATTTAGTTGCTCTATACATCTATGATATCTAAAATCTATATTTTAATATAGTGATATAAATTAATGACACTGAAAAATATGATTGGCTTTAATGAAATTTATTATTAATAAAATCTTTTTTGTAAATTAAAAATTAAATTAACTTGAATTATTTTGCCAAATTAAATAAATAGTTAAAAATATAATCATATGTTATTTTGAAACATAATTTAGTATGATTGAGACAAAAATACAATTTAGTTGTTGTATATATTTATAACATGATTTAGTGAGGTGTACACAAGTTAGTTTGTGTGGGATTTAATCTCCATTAGGTCATTAGTTTAAATTTCATGGGGAGGGAATGAAGGTGGGAACCACTTGTGGGGGATAAAAAGTGTTCTACTGGTGACAACATCATATCGGTGAGTAGATCATTCTCTCATTCAATATTGGGGTGGGCCTCGGCCTAGGCCTAGCCTGGCTAGGAAAAAAATATTATAAAAATAACACACGCACACACACACAAATAATATATTCACAAGTAACACATTGTATATTCCATATGAGGAATATATGTATACCGTCAATATTGTCAACATATATCATGTCACTTGTGGGTATTGAATTTGGGTGGGGAGGATTCCATTCCTTCCTCTTAATTACTTGGGATAACCCTGATTGACTATATATATATATATATATATATATATATATATATATATATATATATATATATATCTAATGAGACGAAATATACATATAAGTTGATGGGACAAAATGTAGATTTGAAATATGGTGATATAGATTAGTGAAATTTTAAAATATAATTTATTAATAACAAAATGTAGAAGTGAGCCCCCATGGTAAGTGTTTATCGATGCTAATAAGACATGATTCCCTATACGTATATTATGCCACCTCATCTACTCATGGCTCAAGGACAATTGGTATGGTTTAATAACACATGCAGGAAGGTCATTGCTTGATGGTAAGGCCAGTTATTTCAACTTCTCTCTAGTTCCTTCCATTATTCACCCCACGTTGGAAAATCACCTTGCCTTGAGTGGTATTGATCTTGCGTTAATGATGGATTTCTCGAACTATTCATGGAATTAAGTGATTGAAAGCTTTGGAACTAACATTTCCCTCTTCAATTAGAGCCTGCTTTGTGTAAGTAACCTCATGTTTCTTTTTTTCTTTCATTGTTTCTACCTTTTAATTTGCTTATCTGGGACACTATGTCACCTCCATGATAGACTCCCTCCTTTGATCTTAACTGTTATCACTCCAAAATTTCTTCAAATTTGTCAAAAAAAGAAATGATAGAGGTAAACAGTAAACACTTTTGGAGATCAGGATCTAGCCTTCCTGATCTCAGAGAGGGCTCTCTCTTTATGATTTAACTTTGTTTTAGTTAATTTTTTTTAGGTTAGTTATGATTGTGCTGGGGTTTTTGATTTGAATCTGGGTGGTGGGATCACTTACTTAGATGAGAAGGGTTGTCTTTTACCATTGGGCTATGGGGTCAAATGTCAGACAAACAAGACTGGATTTAGTTCTAAAAACAGTGTCTACAGGGCAAGATAGATGAGTTACTGCAGATCTCAAAGGCTAAATGGTGAAATGGTTTCAAATCGGATCCAGGGAGAAATTAAGGTTCCCTAGGCTGGACTCTGGAAGGAATGAAAGAAGTCAACTTGGATGGGAGAGCAATTAAGGGTTCTCAAATCCGGGTATCAGAGGAAAACATGTAAATGACTAACTGTGTAAAACATATTGTACTTAAACAAATTCTAAGTGATATCTCCAGTTAATTCATTCAAATTTAGAACACATTTAAGATTATGAAACACATAAGAAAGTGAAAAAATCAGACAAAGAAGATACTTCACTACAAATAGCTCATCTCATGAATCCTGTAGTGCAATCTTTTTATTACTTGCTCTAGTCTATTGACTTGAAAAGTGGTACAATCACCCTTAGGTTTAAGATCAAAATAACTCTACAAATGTATAGCAACCCCCCTTAATACTTCGAATTATGAAGTATTTATACAAAAAGGAATTACAAAATATCTCAAACTGCATTGAGAACTAATCTAGGAAAAAGAAATATCTTCATGCAAGAAGATAGAGACAACTATTGAACTGTTGCTTGCCGTCCCTGTTATTTAGGTTCTACTGGCTTTGCTCTTTGATCTTTTTCCCTTTAAGCTGGTTCACTATTTGGTCTTCACGCTGGATCTTCTGTTTTACTTTAACCTTTCATCTGATACACTTTAACCTTGCTGACTTGTCAATATCCTTTTACTGTGCTCTTTTACTTTTTACTGTACATTTATATTTTTACTGTGTATTTCCTATAGTAAATATTTGAGTTTTTCCCATGTATCAGCATCTGGTAATTGGATATTGAGTATTTTTTGATATCTCATCTACCTCTGTATACTTGGCAAAAGTTGGCTTATTGACAAAAAAGTGTTTTACCTCATGCTGGAGGTAAAACAAGTTTTCAAAAGTTTGATACAATACTTTGCCTGTTGGTAAGCCCTTCATGGATGAAGTGATTACCTGTTCTTTGGCCACTTCCCTGATCTTCTTATTGTAATCCTCATGTGTCATTAACTTATCATTTATAACTAAGGGATTAGGTAATCCCTTTTCCTTCAAAAGTTTGAACTTAACCATGAACCTCTCAACGGCTAGTTGCATATTTTGACACTTATCTTCTAAGTTCAACATCAAATTCCTCTTAGTGAGGACTTTTCTAACTTCCAAAATTGTACCTGTCCTGTCAGGTATCTCAAGTTCTTGCAGCTCATACTTATTCTTGGAGTTGAGGAAGTGGATGATTCTTGCAGCTTCCTTTGGCATATCTCCAAGTTCTTCCTTAACTCTCTGAATGGCTTCTATGGCCTGCTTTATTAAATCAACTTGTTCAAAAATAACCTGGATGGATGGCCAAATATCATTGACAGAAGCAATTATATTGGCCCACAGTTTCTTTCTCTTTAGCCTTACCTATAGGTTCACTCAGTGTCAGTTATTTCTCCAGGCTTTTTATTCTTTCATTCATCCTTGTAGCCTTTTGTTGTTCTTCTTTGTGCATGATTTGGCAAGTCTGCAATCTTTCTCTAGGCTAGTGACTTTCTCCTAAAGTCTGTTCATCTCAGTGGTCTGAATGGTCATTTCTTCCATTTCTTTGACCAGCTTGTTTGCTTCATCACCTATGGAAGCTGTTGTTGTTGATCCTATTGCTGATGTAGTTGGTGTAGATGTCGGTAGTGCAGTGGCCATTGGAGCAGTGGGAGCTAATGATGCTGCCAAAGTAGAAGGTATAGTTGTGGTCACTGTTGGAATGATAGTTGCAGGAGAATTATCAATACTAGCTTGTTTGAGATGAATCAATCTATCCAACTCTTTCTCCATCTCTTTTAACTGGTCATTCAGCTGCAGCACTAGATCCATCATCTCCTCATGATTGGGTCTGGCTTTCGGAGACCTCTTTTGTCTGTGGGTGCTACGAAGGAGGCAGCTTAAGCTGTTTCTTGAGGGTTGCTATGTCCTCATTCTTCTTTTTGATTAGTTTCTTTGTGGCCTTAATATCACTTGGGTCATGACCCATTCAATGATCAAGTCCTCCAAGGATTTTATCCTGGTGTCTTTGGCCTGTGAGGAGGCCTTCTCCAATTTGTATTGGGATGTCACATTGTCCAATGAATCCTATAGCTTGTAATCAGCCATGGCCTTTGCTGTGAGGGTGGAGTAAATCATTTCTCGAGCCTGCTTGTGAAAAAAATTTCTTTTCTAGATCAATCAATGTGTTCTCAACATCCACAACTGTGTTTTCCATATCAATCAATGTGTTCTCCACCCACTCAATTTGGTTAGCGAACTGTTCAATGTCAGGTCATAGGTGGTGGATGTAAGGTCCCAACTTGACCTTGAGTCTGAGCTTGTTTATGACCCCATGAGGGTCATGGTGCTGGATGAAACTGTTTCTCAATTTCATTTGTTGAAGTAACCTGTCGGTCTCTGGTCCAGCCTCTCTGTTGTTGCAAATGAATGGGACCAGTTGGTTTTTTACCTTGAACTATGTTTTCTTCCTAGCAAATAGGAAGTGGGCCTCATCAGAATTGATGATTTGTCTGAAATATTCAAGGGAAAATATCCTCATAGGGAGGTATTTGGGAAACTTATAGGGGGCTAGCTCACAACCATAAATTCTGATCTCAGTGTGGTTTTGGTACAAGTACCAATCTCCCACCTTGCTGTTCTTGGCCAATTGCAGTACCCTCTTGATGTCTTGGCTGATTCTGGGTTGAGTAGTTGAAGTCAGCATGTTCATGACTAGGTACACAAACGAGTCTATGAAGTCTTTGTAGGTGAATGTTGTGGAAAACTTCTGGACCAAGGGTGTCCAATAGATGACTGATCTCTCCTTTCCCTTGGTGTCCAATTTATGGATCCTCACAGGGAACTTGTCTATCTGGTAATACAAAAACATATAAAACAACACTAAAGAATATTTAAAAACTCTTTCAGTGGGTAATCTGGTGAATTGTTCATGCATTCTGTTTGCAATGAACTGAGCATAATCGTACATAATAGCAGGAGGCTTTCCTGGACTGAAAATGGATAGAAAGGCCATGATGACCTCATCCACATGCTCATCTAACGTGTATCCTAGGATGCATGAGAGCATGGTGATTATGCACCTGCCAGTCTCTAAAAAAATTGTGTCAGGATAGGGTGGATTGTCTATAGGAGTATGGCATTCCTCAATGATGAAATTCTGGAAAATTTGCTTGATTTTGACTGGGTCTATTGTGATGTACAAGTCCAACATGTTTCCAATGGACAGAGGGGTCTGATTAGGGCTATGTTGGATTTGTAACATTTGGTTGATGGATTCAACAGTAATGGTGAATAAAAACTGTTGGTTTGGTGCCACAATAGACCTTTGGCTTGGGAAATAGCACGCATAACAAAAATGTACAATATCAGGGAATGTGTGAACTTCTGGGAATGTGTACTTGGGTAAATTGGATTCCCAAAGGTGAATGTCATCTACATGGATTAGGAACATATCCTTACTCTAGCAGTGGATTTTCAGAAGGTGTCATGGAGTAGCAGTGTCTTTAATATGGAAATCCCTATCTGCTAGGGCCAAAGGGTCAATGTCCAGGTGAGGGGTTAACACAAGCCTGACATCCAGAGAGGTCTGGGCAGCCATCTTTAGGATAAATGTGGGAATCATGCTTATACAGGCTGAAGCAGTGAGGTTTTGAAAACTCAGCTGCAGTGATAGGGTAATGGCAGTTTGCAGGATAGGGGTTTGGGTATTCAGCAGGAAATACTCTCAATTCAAGGGAAATTAATTAAATTAAATTACTTTAATGTTTGAATTAATTGTACATTCTTGAATTTGAGAGGGCCGTTTCTGGTTTGTTATCAAAATACCTGGAATTTGAGGTTTAGACTACAAACTGGTTTTGATGGCGGTCGCAGAGGGTAATGTGGCTTCAGGTATGCTGTGGATGGCTGAATTGGGCATCCGAGGCATACTCGAAAGGTACTCGGCGATTGAATTTGGTTGCAGAAACTCGGGTTTGCGCAGGAAGGCTTGGAAGCTTTCGCAGAGAAAATTGAGCAAAAAGGGTAAAAATGGGGGTCTGCGGCCTTTTAACCGGCAGCGGTTAGAAATTGGCGTGGAAAATCATAATGAACAGTGATGGTTTTGGCTTATGCGGGGAGGTGGTTTAGGGCCATCGCACTGCTTTTGGCCATCAGGCGGTATTTTCCCGAGAGCACGCGAGTTAATGCAGTGCTGCCACGTAGCCAAAAGGGGCTCGGGAAAAACCGCTCATATCGCGTGCTCTCGGGCGAGTAAACTTCGGGACATGAATGGACACGATATGGATGCGCGTCATCAGATCTAGGGGTGATAGATCTGACGGCTGTCGCGCGGTGAAGTTGCATGGTGGGAAATCGGGGCGAAAATTAGCGGGGCCCAGGGGTTAATTACAATTGATTTGTAATTAATTAATGACTGAGGCGGGGTTAAACTGTAATGGGCGGGTTTGTGAAGTGGGGCCAAGGTTTTTTCGGGAAAATGATATTTGCGGAGTTAATTAATAATGGGGGGGAATAAAACTTAGGATAAAGGGTTTTATGGGTTTTATGGGTTTTTTGGGTTTTTAGGGAAATTTAGGGAATTTAATCAAGGGGAAAGTGATTTCTTTAAAGGGGAAAAGGGGTTTCACACTAGGGAAAAAAGGTTTTTGGGTACGGGAATGAATTTGGAGGCTAATTTGCTAGGGAATGTGCGAAACCAAGGGGCAAGGGTGAAAATGAAGGGAAAAGGTATCTTCATAAGAAATGAAGGGGTAAAAGGGGAAATTAGTAAGTATTTAATGGGGGGTGAAACAAAATGAAGAGGAAGTTTAACCAAATCAGCTTATAAGCATCCTTTTACTTTCATAACTACTCCTGCACACTGAAACACATGATTAAACATGATAGACGTTCTTATGCTTCAATCAACTTTGTACTTTTTGCAACCTTTCTTCTACTTACCCTTTTACTTACCCTAACATTTTTTCTTCACTTTGTTGGGTGCATTTAAGCTAGCAGACCCTTTCCTTTCCTTTTTCTTTTGAAAAGTAAACTATCTACTTCTAACCTTATATCTTCCAATGGCTCAGATTAAGCTTATGAGCACATTTTATTTCTCTACCTATCTACTGATCTGCCAAGATTAAACAGTTTGGCCAGATCTTTATTCTCTAACTATAAACAGGAAATTTAAAGCATGAAGTAGTCAAGATTAAACAGTTTGACTATCATGGGTTGTGGCATGTATGACAAGCTGCACACAACCATTATTTTAGACAGTAAAGTAAAGAGTAGTGGCACTTGGACTTGCACACTTTCATGATCTGTTTTTGTTTGGGGTTCATATTTTTTCATTTTTTTGATCTTTTCTTATTCTTTTTGTCCTTTGATATTTCTTTTAGGACATACCCTCTTCACATTTTTTAATTTTAATATGGAAAACATTTGCAGAAAGCAAAGGTATGTACAATATTACAAGACTTAACCATAGTCAATTCAAAATTATGAATCCTATTATTATAGGACTCTAACACTAACCATGTTTCTCTCATACTTCCTCTCTCTACTTCACTGTCTCTCCTTTGATTTTTTGCTTCTATCCTTCCATTGTATCATGTTTATATTCATTCTTTACAAAGTTGTCATTGAGTGTCAACTCCTCTTTGTTCAAATTGTTTTCCCCTATGTCTCTTTCCTATACTACTCCCTATGTCTCGATGCCTTTCCAAGGAAATTCTCACTCTTTTCAAAGTCCCAATTGGTGTGAAAAAACACCTCAAACTCATGCCCAAGCTAATTTGGAGGTCTCTACTAGCCATTATTAGGAGTTTACCAATTAGTCGACTTGTAAAGAGATAAATGTTGTTGAACAAGAGGCACACATTGAACATAGATTCTTATTAGATATTGAAGTGGAGGAGATTATTGAGTAGTGGGTTCCCTACACATGCAACACTGCTCTAGAGAAACTTAATACGTGCATATTGTAGATTTATAATGGCATATAAAAACCATGACCAGTGTCAGTCCTTTTTTATAACAATTTTTTGCTATGGCTTATGTGACTCCTTTAGCTTTAAAACACATCTTATAGCCATTTTGGACATTATTCTATCCTATTTTCCCATTAATAATACTTCCTTAAGGTATTTTTATTATTATTATTTTTTTAATTTCTTGTAATTAAATGCATTATGAAAGGAATTTACATATTTTAGTAGATTTTGAAATTCATCATTCGTTGCCACATTAGGAAAGTTGGGTAAAAACGAAGTAATGGGTTTTTCTCATAGGTATTCCGGGATGGAGAAATACCTATATGTTTGAGCCAAAACTGCCCCGAGATGCCCGGTCAACAAAGGCATTTTAACATTTAAAACATAGCACAATTTTCTAAAAACTACCCAAATTCGAATTTCGAAGATTGGATCCATGATTTTAGTAGCCAACTGGGTCAAATGGATCATATTCTATCCTTAGAACAGGTTGTAGGTGATCTGAACCAATATTTTTGGATTTATGGTTAAGTTTTTGCCTACAAAGGCAAGGAAACATGGCTTCTTTTCATATATTATTTTGCTTAAACACTCAGATTTTGAATTTGGAGCTTAAATTTGGATTTTTGACTTGTTATCAATCTTTTTGATAAATATATGGAGTGTTGTTGAAGATCCAACCTCTGGTTTTAAGATAGGTGTACCTGTTGAGCGGCAGGCCCCCAACCACTCACGAAAATACAAACTTGTCCATTTTTGTGCACTATTTTGGTAAATAATTGTTGTTTTATGCTGATTTTCATCATATTTTCCATGTTTATACTTAGCGATTCCATTTGTATGGTCAAATTCAAATTTGTTTGTGAAACTAGCTCTTTGGACATAATGTAGATAACTCCAAAACTAGTTTTGAATTGTTGTATATATGTGTTATATATTGACTATTTTAGGACTATAATAGTCACTTTACAAAGCTCTTAATGTTGTCGTAATAGAGTTTAATCAACTAATTACATAGCATAAGACAACTAGCATAAGTAGTCATAATTCTTTCAATCTTGCATAGTAGTCATATTGAATTACATGACAACCATACTTTTTTAATCGTGTATCAATGGAATACATTATTTGTTGAAGGTTTAAATAGATTTAAGGGTCATTATTTAGTTGTTATTTGAATAATTTGATTTGACATCGTAATTACAATAAATACTAGTTAGATACTAGCGACTAACTACTAGTTGCTAGTCATTTATTTTAAACTTAGTTATCATAGTATATGTTGCAAGTCATATTTAAATTTGATTAATACACCTCGATTTAATTAGATATAATATTGGTTTGGTTAGCTTGGATATAACTTGGTTTGATCATAGTTAGCATAATTACATTTGATAAGAAATCATAGCAACTGCATTATTATTCCATTGCATTTATTGATTTTGTATTCCTGCTCATACATCACAGGTTCCAATATCATTTTCAAGCTTTGATTATCATAAAAGTAGTTATTGTTTGAATTGTCAACTTGATTAGTCAACGTAATCAAGGCACCAGGAGTTCCATTCACCAATTATCTAGGAGAAGAAAACCCCGACCTCTTGAGGACTTTACCTTTTTCCCTTAAACCTTTCAAATGCCATAGTTCCTTGCTTCCATTTTCCTAGAATTGAATGATGATTCAAGTACATGCTAGTTAAAGATATGAGTAGAAGACTATGAGCGATCGCTCATCTTCACTTTCATACATGGGAAGGCCACAATTCATTCTCATCTTTGTAACTAGTATTGGGTCTAGATTAACTAGTTGATTAAAAGACCATCTGAGTGTACACTTGCCTCCATTGGCAAGGAAGGCCCTTGTGCATTATCCAACCTCTTTGATTGAAAACCACTTTGATCATTTTCCCAACGTTTGAGTGAACACTTGGCATTGTGAATATGATTTCTTATAGAACTCGGATTTGTGTGAGAGATCCTAATATATGCCCAGTCCAAAATATTCTTAAGTCAAGTAAGAGTGATTTCATTTCAAGCTTGTGTGAATAGATTGAGTTTTATTTCATGCTTCCTAAATTTAGTTGCTAGTTTTGACTTAGAAGTGACAACCAATCTAACTTTGATTATGCACATACTTGCTTGCACCTCACAAGTTTACCAACCCAAATGATAAATTAAATGCAACGTAATTCTAATATAGTTGAATTTACCAAAAATGGGAAAAACATTGGTTAAAAAAATGAAGCATAGGAGGAAATTCTTCCATGCATTGATACCTGTAGTAACACATCAACAATATGGATAACAAGATTTTAGTGTTGGCCAAAAAATTGGCCAACTTGGACTTACATAGCAATGAAGAAGATGATCCAACATCATCTCCCCTCCAAATGGATGCTTCTCATGATTTATTGTGATAATTTATATTTTAAAACTCTTAATGTGATATTCATGATTACAAACTTATTTTTATATTTTTGCTCTAGTTCCCCTAGTGGTAGACCAGAATCGGATCTCCCCCTTGTCGTGGGTCTGTTGGGCCATGGGCGTGAGAAGGGGGTAGAGCTGCACGAAATCGGATCCCCCCCCCCCCGCCCTGGGCCCGTTGGACCACGGGGGTGGGTGGGGGACGGAGCTGCAACTCTCCCCCCCACTCACGCTCGAGGCCCAATGGGCCTGTTGAAGAATCAAGGGAAGTTAGGTGTAGTGTGATTCTTCTTGACTTGATAACAATTTATGGAGTCTTTTTACTTTTCTTGTTAGCTTACTCTTCTTCTTCTTATTAATGTAAGTGTGTGTACTTCATCAAACTGCTACCAAAAATATAAGAACAAGAACATAAGATGTTGTCTCTCTACCAAGGCCAAAACCTATCTTCTCTTGAGAGGAAAACTGATTAGTAAGTTTCTCTTATTAAAGCTTCTTCTTGATCAATGCCAAACCATAGACCCTTGACTATAATGTCCTCCAAGCACAAGTCAATTCCTTCCTCCTTTCTTCAGTTTGTTCCCCGACACTTCCTTCTTCCAGCACTTCGTTTCCCAGCACTTCATTCTCCTTCTTCTTCCGACACTTCGCTCTTCTTTCAACTATTGGTAGACCTTGCTGCACTTTCTCTAGAAGAGGTGTTTTATCCTTGATCTTTAGTACACATAAGGTGGCCTTTCTCTCTTGCCCAACCGAGATCTTACTTGAGATATAGTTGCAAACCTATTATTACAGTAATGCAACCTTGTTTCTTCGCACGTGTGAGAGGATTTCTAGTGAGATTTCACCTCTTCCTTATTTGCTTGAGTGAGATCATTCTTTGCTTGAGTGAGGGGTCTTATAGGCCTAATTATCTAGCCCAAACAATGAAGTTTATGTGACTATGATAGAGGGTTGTCATGATTGCAGGGAGACCTTCTCCTTTTCACACGTGTGATTGTATACAACCCTAGAACAAACTTGCAAGGCTCGGTATTTCGTCTTACCCCTTCACTGAACTAGAGGCTCCTTTTCTTCGCTCTTCCTTCACCTTAAATCATCTTCTATACTCGTTGATTTCAGAGGAATGGATGCTTGACATTGGAGGAGTGGACAACCTCTATATATAGAGGACTGTCCCTCCTTTTAGGCAAACTTGACTTATTTAATTCAGATTGCCTCTTTTTATGGTGCCACATGCTTGGAGGAGACTTGACTTTGCTTGGAGGTGTCTTCTTTGACTCTCATACATAATTATACCTAGTGTAACATGCCCTTAAGGTCTTCAACATTTTCTTTTAACCATTTGACTCACCTTTAGCACTTTAACATGTGCTAGACCTATTTCAATGAGAAAGAAACTCATTGCCATATATTATAAAAATAATATTTCTTTTCTTGAATATACAAATATCAAAAGTACATTTATGAAGACTGGACCTAGTTACATTTCCTTCAACACTCCCTTTTAACTAGGGAGGTATTCATACAACATTACAAGGTGTTTGGTTATGTTTCAATCTTGAAGAATTCACATAAGAGAAACCGGATTTGCAATCCATCTGTTATAATGTCATAATAACCAACATTGTTTCCACAACAAGGCCTTAACTTATAGCTATATCTCTCAATAGATCAGAACACGATGTTGGCGAGACCAATGACTTATAAACACTTTAGTCATTGTCTCTCAAGGTAAATACCCACATGGGTGTTCACTGAGCATGACCTTCTAGGACTATTCTTGTCTTGGGTTCCCAACCCTAAAATATTATCGGTCCTCTTGCCTACTCTTGTATTGGATGATCTACACATCCTCAAAAAGTATTGGATGTTAGATGATTACCCAATCCTCCCATTATTTCTTCCCAAGTGAAGACAAGAATGTTGTGTCTATCACTTCCTCACAATTAAGGAAGACATGCCCAAGTATCCTTTGACAAGGTACTTGTCCAAGTTCCTTTGTAATTGGGAATTTATTATAACTCCCTCTTAGCTAGGGACTTATCCATTCATCAACAACTTCTTCTTCATGGGTCCTCCAACTTCTTGATCTCCTTCTGTCCTTTCATGTCATGAAGTCTTTGTTCGAACTTCTTCTTGGTAGGGCACCATCCATCGATCACTTTCCTTCCTTCTTTGTCATGTCATTGTGTTAGGTCCCTATACTACTAGTGTAGCCCCCTATTGTTATTAGTCCAACCCCCTTATTGTATTGTTGTGCCCATGTAGCCCCTATATTGTTATTATTGTGCCCCATAGAAGCCCATTATTTTTATTCTTGTGCCCTTAGAATATTATTGTTATGTAGGCTCTAATTATATTGTGACCCCTTAGACTCCTCTATATAGAAAGGAGGTCTTGTCATTTGTATCATCCAAGAATTTTTCATTTGTGTAATTTAAAGGAGGTTTCTCCCTCGAAGAGGCTAATTTTGAAGTCTTTTGTTTAGTCAATTTAGTGTTGTCTAAATTGCTATCATAAATTGTCAACCAGGAGCTCGTAAGCTGATGAAGTGAAGGTGTACTATATGTACTTAAGCAACCTCTTAGATCTTTTTGTCGTTTGGGGGTGTTGTTTGTGGTCAATTTAACTTCCTAAGATGGAGTGATGATTTTATAAATAGATGAGTGATAGTGTGTGTAAGGTGATTTCTAAATGAGTGAGTGTGTGTTGCTGGTGGTTTCTAACTACCTTCTAAACTTTGCAAAGAAAGAGCTTGAAATAAATAACTTGAAATGAACTGAAAGCAAAGAACCACTTTCTAATGGCACTAGTCACTACTCATGCTGCTGCAAATAAAAAGGTAAGAAAATCACTTTAAAAACCAATGATAATGTTCATCTCTTCCTAACTCTCTGCTTCTAACATATAGTACTATGTAAAACACGATTAGGAAGTAGTTAGAGATAAGTCTAAAAAGTGATAAAGCTCTAAATGACAAATTATAACACCACTGTGCCTTTCTCCAGCATTCTGCTTCCAACATACATTGTTATGTGTAACAAGTGAAGAAAGAGTTAGTGATATAAGCCAAAAGCTACTCAAAGCAAGCTGTAATTTATTAGTATTCTGATCTCTTACAGATGAACAACTTATGATAAGGAGACCATCAATGTGTTAGCATACAGCCTGAGAAACTAAACTAGAAATTAAGCTAGAAAATCAAAGTAAAGGCAGCAACTATGAATATGACAACTGAAAATACCATCAGATATAAAGCAAATACACAAGGACAAACAATCCCGGGTTAAAACCTGCAGAAAACAATACTGATCAGTTTAAAATAAAAGCTGGAAATGAAATGACATGAAATCAAATGGTACACTATTATACATGATGAAAGAAATAAAAATTGCTGAAGGCAGGAAAATGAAATCAAACACTATGTACACGGGCTGTCATAGATGGGGGTCCTCCATCCACGCAACCAGCTAAAAGATCAGCTACGAAAAGGTGAACAGAAACAGTCTTCTTTTTATAAAACCAGCATGTCAAAATACAGTGAAAAAGTGTTGTAGAAACAGCCTTCTAAAACAGAGTTTTGATAACAAAATCAGCGCAGCAATTACAATATTCAAAAGCTAATCTATAAGCGTTGGCACACGCTTTATTTATAAGCACAGAGGCAAACTACCCTCTGCGTGAACTAAGCAACTACAGCCTAACTTATTAACTACGCAGCAACACGCAGTCTTAACTAATTAACTTGTGCAGCAACACGCAGGCAACTTCGTGCACTTTTGGAGGAAACGGTCATCATGGGAGGTAAATCTATGTTTGGATCATGTCTTTAGCTGTCTTCGTGGCGTGGAGGAAGTGCCAGCTATAGTTCCGTGTCCCAGCTGCTCACGGCTCCCGTGCCACCGTTTAGAACTTGACCGTTTGACCGAGAGAACACCTGCGTTGACCAAGGGCATACGTGACTGGTTTGGATCAACCAATAGCATACGATCCATGTGTACATCCACCCCAACATGCCCATGTGGCCCGTTCCTTGAGAAGACACGTGGAGTATATCAAACAACAAAAAGGCTGCGGAATCTCTGAATAGCTGCGGAATTGCTGAACAGCTGCGGAATTGCTGTATATGTTCCAAAATTCTAATCAAACAGTCAAACATTAACATAGTTAACAAACCATGATAAAAAGACATGTAATGCAATAATTTGAACAAGTTAATGGAGGAAAAGATGGAAAAAGGAAGAAGTGAATGGGAAAAGGCTGTTGGGAAGATGGCTAAGTAAGTGCAAGGTTGAGGCTCAACATACCCCCACTCTGAGGGTGTTGCATGTCCTCATGCAACCAAAACTTTGCATAATCCTTTAGTTCATATGCTCGGATGCCTCTGCCAAGACATCCAACCTTCTTCTCTTCCTCTTTGTTGCCAAACTTGTTCTCGGTTTCTTTACCAAGCACCTGAATTTTAAGTTGATCAATGCCCGGCTCAACTTCTTGCATTTTCTCTTTAACTTTCTGTTCTTTCTTTGCCAAAGGCCCAAATGAAGCATGGTATTGTCGTGGATCATCTTGTCCACGTTACCTTGTTGTTTCAATTTTTCATTTTCATTTTTGATGTGGCGATTTAGGACTTCTAGTTCAAATATTTCTTGCTTCAGAGATTGAACCTGCTGTTCAAGGGGCAAGACTGTGCTAGGACCAGCAACAGATTGCTCCAATGTTTCTAAATAGTCATATGCTTCTTGCTGAACAGGGTCAATATCTGGAGTTTGCCTTGGCCTGAATTCAAACTCTTGAAAACTGCTCTCTCTTTCTTGTTGAAAAGGGCTTTCCTCTCTTGAAGGACTTGAGTCAATGTCTAGCTGAATTTGCCTCTTCTCAGGTGTGCTCAAGTCAACAAAATGGGACTGTTTTCCTTTTATTACACTTTTCCTTTCTATGAGCCTTCTACTTCTTCTTACCTGTATGCTAGTGCTTTTCTTCTTGGAGATGGCAGTTTCCTGAAGCTGAGCAAGCCTATGAGCTAATGTTTGGGTATCTTCTTCGGTTGAAGGCTCAGGTGAAGGGGATGGTGTTTGCAAAATAGCTTTTCCCTTATCCCTTTTCTGTCTTTTTGTTTTTCTACCCTTTTCCTTCTCTTTTTGACCAGTTTCCAAGACGGTTTCTTGGGCAATTTCTTGAAGAGTTTCTGCAATGATTTCTTGGACAGTTTCTTCTACATCAGTATCTTGGGCAGCAGTTTCTTCTACATCAGTATCTTGGGCAGCAGTTTCTTTTTCTTTTCTTCTACTTCTCCGGGGCACTTTAGGAGAGCTAATAGAGGCTGGTACTTTAGGAGAGCTAATGGAGGCTTCAGCCACCTCCTGAAAATGGTTCCTGATAAGGAATTTCTCCCATGTGTCTTTCCTGATTTTTAACTGCTCTTCAATTAGTATTTTGATGAGGCCATGGTGGTATAGGTGTGGCTCAATGTTACCCACATGTTTTTGCACAGTAGCACTCATTTTCTTTAAACTAGACAGCAGGAAATAAGGGAGATTGATGGTATGTTCACCCATAAAATGCATCATTATCTTTGTGTGATAAACATACATTGTACCAAATCTGCCTTCACATGTCAAAAATTTCTGCACTAGCAAAAGTAAGGCAGTCCATTCCTTTTTAATGTTACTTACAGGTATTCCTTTGGTGAAGATAGTAGTATCCATACCTAGATTTTTCAATATGTTCTTCCACTCTTGGCTTTCAACAGTTCGATTCTTGAACCATCGTTCTCCAGTACGAGGCAAAGCAGTTGCTTGAGCCAAGCTGCTTTCTGTGACAGTGAATTGCAAGTCCCCAATCTCCACAGCGTTTGTTTTCCCATCAAACGACCGAGCAAAGGCCTTGGTAACCTCTTTGTGGTATCCTTTGAATTTCTGAATAAATTTTAACCATTTGGCCTTCTGCAGGGCATTCCTTGTTTGTGGATAACCGTCTAGAAATTTAGAACCTTCCGGCTCTGCTCTTAATAACTTGCCCATTTCGGTTACCAACTTCTGTTGCTGCTCTGACAATACTGTTTGGACGCTAGAGGAAAGAGACTTCACGGAAAAACAGTGCTCCTCAGCGTAAATTACGGCTGGAACAGAGAACTACACGGCTATAGTAGAATGGCCGTAATGAAAATTGGGAAAACAGTGTTCAGTAGTGGGTATTACGGCTACAGTAGAATGGCCGTGATGCAATTGCGAGCCTGTTGGTCAGGGTTTTAAGCGAAGAGATGAGGAGAATGGAGCAGCGTAGGTTTACGGTGAGACAGAGTAGTGAATGAACCGAGAGTGAAATCGATGAAATCGAGGGAGTGAACAGCGATAGGAATGAAGTTATGCATGCGTAGAAAGGTATTAAAGGATAGAACGGCCGAATCCCATTGACGTCGGGTAACTGTATACACCTGGCTGCGGAATGATTAGTTGAAGAGCCGTGGTGTAACAGGACACGTCATTCTGGTACGAAGGATTAATGCAAGGGAGCAGGCCGTATCAAGTTTGAATCACAGCGATTATGGGACCGTTAAAACAGAGGTGAGGTGGACTATGCAGCATAATGGACGAGGGGTGAACGGAGATCTTGTTCAATCATTACACTAGGTGCCTAATACCATAATCCGAAAACCATACATAATGATATAACTGTTAGTTAGAGGTTTAGAACATACCTTTGTGTACTTTGATTCCTTTGCTAATCATGATGCTAACCTTTGATTTATTGCTGCCTTTGTATATGCTGTGTGTCTTCACCCTTTAATGATGCCGGTACTTCTGACTGCAGACTTTTTTCCTTTTTGAAATAGAGTTTATTTTTGTTGCAGGGACAGAGTGTATTAGCTGCGGAATTCGGATATCAGCTGCGGAATTGGCTCCTAGCTGTAGAATTTGCAGCAACATTTTTCTTCCTGCACCAAGAGAATTAAAACAACTTGACTAAATGAAATAGTCCTGATAGGGACTTTATTGATGAGAATGAGATGGAGTGAATGGACTGAAAAAATGGAATGGAATTAAGATGATGAGATGGATGAGATGGAAGAAGAGGGATTTTTTTTTTTGGAAAATATAAAGTGTCAGGTGACCCTGATTTTCACCTTACATTTTCTGCATAAGACTGCCAATCCAAGATTGGTTTTCAGGCTTATACAAGAGATTTTTTTTTTTTTTTTTTTTTTTTTTTTTTTAACTGAAAGAAACAGAGATTAGGTTGATGGAGGAGAAGAATTCTTCTCCACCAGCCTCATTGCAGAATCTTCTTTGAACAACTTGACAAATTCCTCTTTTGAGAGTGGCTTCTGGTAGATTTTCAGGCGATGGCCATTCACAATAAGAGGAGTATGAAATTCATCAATAGTTTTTACTCGAACTGCTCCATTGCTAAAGACTTCATCAACCTCATATGCCCAAGCCAATGAGTTTGAAATTTTCCTTTGAAGTCTTTAAACTTTGAATCAAACAATAGAGCCCAATCTCCTTTCTGAAACTTTCTTTCTTTGATATGACGATCATGCCATTTAGATCTTTGGTGCTGAACTAGATCAGTCCTTAGAATTGCATCTTGTCTTATTTCATCTAGCTCATTTAGCTGGTCCATTCTGTGTTTTTGGGCTTCTGAGAGGCTCATTCCCAATTGGACTGCCATCTTGAAGGTCTTGATTTGGAACTCAATGGGGAGCAGGACTTCCTTCCCATAAACAAGTTCATAGGGAGAATGTCCTGTTGTGTTCTTCCATGTAGTTCTATAGGCCCATAAGGCTTCAGGAAGCCTTTCCGCCCAATCTCTTCTATGAAGATGAACAGTCTTGGTGATAATGCCTTCAAGAACTTTATTGGCAGATTCCACTTGGCCATTTGATTGCGGATGGTATGGAGTAGATGTTCTGTGCTTGATCTTATATTCCTCCATCAGCTTCTCCATCAATTTAGATGTAAATTGGCTGCCCTGATCTGTCACAATTTCCCTTGGGACACCAAAACGAATGAAAATATCCTCAAAAAGAAATTGAACAACTGAATTTTCAGTGGCAGAAGGCAATGCCTTGGCTTCTACCCACTTAGTAACATAATCAGTACAAACCAGTATATACTTCTTTTGCTTTGATGGAGGATTAATTGGTCCAACGAAATCTAGAGCCCATTTCTCAAAGGGTTCGATGCATACCTGAGGCTGTAGTGGCATTTCATTTGAAGGAGTTGGTCTCCCAACTCTTTGGCAGCTGTCACACCTTCTAACATACTGCTTTGCATCTTTAAAGAGAGAAGGCCAATAATATCCTAGAGAAAGGATTTTATAGGCTGTCCTCTTGTCAGCAAAGTGCCCGCCGCATGGTTCATCATGACATGCCTTAAGGATGTCAGGCATTTCATCTTCCCGAACGCACCTTATGATTATACAATCTGGCCCTGTTTTGAACAATTCATTAGAAATCCAAGAATAATGTGAACTCTCCTGAATGATTTTCCTTTTCTCATTAGGAAATAAGTGTAGAGGTAGCTTACCTGTAACTAGATAATTAGCCATATCTGCATACCAAGGAGTCTTGGTAGTTACTGCAAACAAGTATTCATCTAGAAACTTATCTTCTACTGGAGAATCTTCATTAGTGTTTTGGATTCTAGACAAGAAATCAGCTACTGTGTTTTGTTTTCCAGGTCTGTCTAACACAGTAATGTTGAATTCTTGTAAAAGTAAAAGCCATCTTGTAACTCTGCCATTAGTAACAGGTTTGTTCATTAAATATCTTATGGCAGAGTGATCAGTATGGACAAAGGTTTCATAGCCGGTTATGTAGTGTCTAAACTTATTAATCGCATGTACCACAACTAAGAACTCTTTTTCTGTAACAGTATAATTTAACTCAGTGGGAGTCAAATTTTTACTGGTGTAATAAATGGCATAAGGGATCAAATCCTTTTGTCCCAAAACAGCTCCTAGAGCTGTATCTGAACCATCAGTAGAAATGTGGAAAGGGAGTTTCCAATTTGGCCCCCTTAAGATGGGTGCTTCAGATATTCTAGTCTTTAAAGCTTCAAAGGCAGATTGACACTCAGGATCCCATTTGAACTCACAGTCTTTGGTAAGCAATTTGAAAAGAGGAGATGCTATCTTAGTGAAGTTTTCAATAAATCTTCTGTAATATCCAGTAAACCCAAGAAAACTTCTAACATCTTTCTGGCAATTTGGAACAGGTAACTTAGAGATGACTTCAACTTTGGATCTATCAACCTTAATCCCATCTCCTGAAATATGATGTCCTAAAACAATCCCTTCAGTAAACATCATAAAACACTTTTCATGACTTAAAGAAAGATTTGTTTCCTTACATCTTATCAGTACTTTTTCCAAATTTTCCAAAGCTTCTTCAAATGTATTACCATAAACTGTGAAATCGTCCATGTATACCTCTACACAATCATGAATCAGATCTGAAAAAATTCCTAGTACAGCCCTTTGAAATGTAGCGGGTGCATTGCACAATCCAAAAGGGAGTACTCGGTAGGCAAAAGTTCCCCAAGGACAAGTAAATGTGGTTTTGTCTTGATCTTTAGGTGCTACCTGAATCTGATTATACCCACTAAAACCATCCAAGAATGAGAAATACTTTTTACCTGCTAAAGTGTCTAGTACCTGATCAATAAAAGGTAGAGGGAAATGATCCTTTAAGGTTGCCTTGTTCAATTCTCGATAATCACTGCAAACTCTCCATTTACCATTCTTTTTGGGCACTATAACCAAGGGAGAAACCCATTGGCTATCTGAAATGGGGTAAATGAAGTTTACCTTGAGCAATTTCTGGAGTTCTTCTTTCACAATTTCCCTAAGGTTTGGATTCATCCTTCTTTGTGGTTGCCTAATAGGTCTGTTGTTTTCTTCAATATAGATGTGATGAATACAAGTCTTAGGATCGATTCCTTTCATGTCAGTGTATTCCCATGAAAATGCAGTGGAATGTTTTTGCAAAAGTTTGGTTAATTCTTCTTGTTGTGGTCTTTCCAAGTTTTTGTTAATGTTCAATGTTTTTCCTGGAAGGATTTCAACTGTAGAACTCCCAAACTCTTCCATTGAGAAGAGAGACATCTGTCTAGAGGAGAGATATTCAATGTCCGCATCTAACTGAAACTGTGTAGAGTCATATTCTAAAGGTATTTCAAAATTTTCTAATGTATTTAGAATTTGACTATCTTCACTGATCTCAGAGATGGTTAGAACAGGTTGAATGGTATCCTCATCATCAACCCACTCATCTTCTCCTATTTTTGTTATTGCCTTTGCTGGAGGATACAAGTTGAATTTCTTGGTGGAATTACCATCTGATATATACATGTCCCCAGACCTACAACTGATAAAAGCATCAGCTGTTGCTAGCCAAGGTCTTCCTAAGATAAGAGGATGTCCTCATAGATTGTTCTTGGGAGTTAAAATCATAAAATCAACTGGATATTCCCAAGAGTCTAGGGAGACTGGAATGTCTTCCAATACACCATCAGGTTTAATGATTGATCTATCTGCAAGTTGCAGTAAAGTAGGTGTAAAGAGAAGGTTAGGAAGCTTTAACTGATCCATGGTCTGTCTACTCATGATGTTGATAGCGGCTCCTAAGTCAATCAAAGTATTTGGGATTTCAACCCCATTAATATGAGTCTTGACAATAGGGCTACCGGGATCCACATATTTTTGCATGGTAATCTTACCCATCATAATGTCTGCAATTTTTCCAACTAGATGTATCCTTTTGGTATCTCTGGTTCTCTTTCCTGTTTTCTTCAAACTCAACTCCTTTATTGTCTTTGCTAGAATGGGAATTTCCTTAATGGCTTGTAACAAGGGGAGCTTGATACAGACATTCTTCAATTCATCTAGAAAACTATAGTCAGGCAACCATATTTGCTTTTCCACTCTTTTGTCAATTTGTAATCTTTCAGGAAAAGGAGGTGTAGCTAAAGGTGTAGGTTGCTCAACTATGGGAGTTGTAGAGGTTGGAGATAAGGGAGGTGTCTCTTGTCTATCCCTTGAAGCAGATGGACTTGTAAAAATTGAACTTCGAGCTCTAGCTAAAAACCTTCCCCTAGAATCTCTAGCTCTATGCATGTCATTTTTTTTTATTATTTTTCTTCAAGTCAAGTTAATAGTTCTTTTTCTGATCTTCCAGGTCACTCTAGGTGCAAGAAGAGAGCATCCTCAAGAAACTACTAAATCAATAACTTTCTCCTTTCTGATCCTCCAGATCACTTTGAAGTGCGAGAGGAGAGCATACTTTGATAGGTTATCAACTTCTTTCCTTGAAATTTTATGTTTTTTTTTTTCTCTAAGAATATGGCTACTTAATTTCACTTCCCCGGCAACGGCACCAAAATGTTTAGTCAATTTAGTGTTGTCTAAATTGCTATCATAAATTGTCAACCAGGAGCTCGTAAGCTGATGAAGTGAAGGTGTACTATATGTACTTAAGCAACCTATTAGATCTTTTTGTCGTTTGGGGGTGTTGTTTGTGGTCAATTTAACTTCCTAAGATGGAGTGATGATTTTATAAACAGATGAGTGATAGTGTGTGTAAGGTGATTTCTAAATGAGTGAGTGTGTGTTGCTAGTGGTTTCTAACTACCTTCTAAACTTTGCAAAGAAAGAGCTTGAAATAAATAACTTGA
This sequence comes from Pinus tabuliformis, assembly GCA_031772625.1. NCBI lineage: Eukaryota > Viridiplantae > Streptophyta > Pinopsida > Pinales > Pinaceae > Pinus > Pinus tabuliformis. The sequence goes on along the minus strand of CM062818.1, from coordinate 1,393,903,047 downwards.
AATGAACTGAAAGCAAAGAACCACTTTCTAATGGCACTAGTCACTACTCATGCTGCTGCAAATAAAAAGGTAAGAAAATCACTTTAAAAACCAACGATAATGTTCATCTCTTCCTAACTCTCTGCTTCTAACATATAGTACTATGTAAAACACGATTAGGAAGTAGTTAGAGATAAGTCTAAAAAGTGATAAAGCTCTAAATGACAAATTATAACACCACTGTGCCTTTCTCCAGCATTCTGCTTCCAACATACATTGTTATGTGTAACAAGTGAAGAAAGAGTTAGTGATATAAGCCAAAAGCTACTCAAAGCAAGCTGTAATTTATTAGTATTCTGATCTCTTACAGATGAACAACTTATGATAAGGAGACCATCAATGTGTTAGCATACAGCCTGAGAAACTAAACTAGAAATTAAGCTAGAAAATCAAAGTAAAGGCAGCAACTATGAATATGACAACTGAAAATACCATCAGATATAAAGCAAATACACAAGGACAAACAATCCCGGGTTAAAACCTGCAGAAAACAATACTGATCAGTTTAAAATAAAAGCTGGAAATGAAATGACATGAAATCAAATGGTACACTATTATACATGATGAAAGAAATAAAAATTGCTGAAGGCAGGAAAATGAAATCAAACACTATGTACACGGGCTGTCATAGATGGGGGCCCTCCATCCACGCAACCAGCTAAAATATCAGCTACGAAAAGGTGAACAGAAACAGTCTTCTTTTTATAAAACCAGCATGTCAAAATACAGTGAAAAAGTGTTGTAGAAACAGCCTTCTAAAACAGAGTTTTGATAACAAAATCAGCGCAGCAATTACAATATTCAAAAGCTAATCTATAAGCGTTGGCACACGCTTTATTTATAAGCACAGAGGCAAACTACCCTCTGCGTGAACTAAGCAACTACAGCCTAACTTATTAACTACGCAGCAACACGCAGTCTTAACTAATTAACTTGTGCAGCAACACGCAGGCAACTTCGTGCACTTTTGGAGGAAACGGTCATCATGGGAGGTAAATCTATGTTTGGATCCTGTCTTTAGCTGTCTTCGTGGCGTGGAGGAAGTGCCAGCTATAGTTCCGTGTCCCAGCTGCTCACGGCTCCCGTGCCACCGTTTAGAACTTGACCGTTTGACCGAGAGAACACCTGCGTTGACCAAGGGCATACGTGACTGGTTTGGCTCAACCAATAGCATACGATCCATGTGTACATCCACCCCAACATGCCCATGTGGCCCGTTCCTTGAGAAGACACGTGGAGTATATCAAACAACAAAAAGGCTGCGGAATCTCTGAATAGCTGCGGAATTGCTGAACAGCTGCGGAATTGCTGTATATGTTCCAAAATTCTAATCAAACAGTCAAACATTAGCATAGTTAACAAACCATGATAAAAAGACATGTAATGCAATAATTTGAACAAGTTAATGGAGGAAAAGATGGAAAAAGGAAGAAGTGAATGGGAAAAGGCTGTTGAGGCTCAACATCTTTGATATATCATTTCTTCTATTTTGTGAGAGGGTTGCATAACATTTGGTATCAAAGCTTTGGATTATAGGGTTTCGCTGCTCCAAATAGGTAATCGTGGAATTTTCACTATAAAAAGATTTCTACGAAGTTTCAAGAGCTTAAATTCAAACCCATTTGAGATGAAATCTTAATGAACCTTGGGTCTGAATTTCAGATATTTTCTCGGTGTATTTGTGGAGCTATGATCCAAGGAAGTTAGGGATTTTGCAGGCTCTTGAATTACATCCCAAACAGGTGACCTTGGGAAAATCGTCATAACTTTCTCTCTGAGAATCAAATTTAAAATTCATTGGAAGTTAAGAAAGAGGACAAACTGTAGTTTTTTGTGTATTGTTTTCAGGTCCGAAGGTCGAAACGGTGACACGTGGTTGGTCGTACAAGTTCGTTATATGGAACTAGTCTATAATCAGATCATCGTGGGAGATTTGGGATCTCTTTTCTTGAAGAATACAATTTTGATCAGACTGGTGGGGTTAGAAAGAGGACTCAGAGGGATACTATAGTATGAAATTTCAGACCTTAGAGATCCGAAATTACAGAGATATAACAGATTCAATATCGAGCTCCTACAAAGCGAAAAAATGTGTGTAGTTTTTGTTTTTAATTTGCATAAGTTTGGTTTGAAAAATTAGTTTGAAGTGATTCAAAGGGAATAGTGAAGCATAATTATCATTAATTAATGCCTCGAAGAAAGAAAATGGAAACACCTAGTAAGCAACCTAAAATCTCTACCATGACTCATGAAGAAGAGGAAGAAATGCAGCATGATATATCAAAATTACGAGACCAAGTGCAACAAATGTCACTCTCACAAAAAGTAACAGAAGCTAAGGTGGATGGTTTAAATAAAGGCATGGAAACTAATATGGATGGTGTGGAAGCTAATATGGAAGCTAATATGGATGGTTTAGAATCAAAAATTAAAGAAAACATTGAATATTTGAAGAAAGACAGGGAAGGTTTGAAAGGAGGTTTGGCAAAGTTGCTACACGAAATGCTTCCTAATGGGGAAAAGGTAGTAGAGGAAACTCATGATGAGAACAAAAGTAATGTTAATCATGATTTCATAGAATCGAATGTTGAATTGAAGACTCACCATGTTCCAAATAGTGATATGAGGAAGTTTGATGGAAAGGATCCCGTAACATGGATACTACAGATGGAGCAATATTTCGATCTCCATAATGTGCAAAACACATAAAAGGTACACATTGCAACTTTATATTTGGAACCCAATCAATTTGTATGGTATCGATGGCTTTAATCTCATAAAAAAATTGTCACTTGGTCAATTTTTATGGAGGAAATGATAACACATTATGATGATACAAAAAGTAACACCTTCTTTAGCAAATTGATAAATCTCAAACAAAAGGGTTCAATGGTGGAGCACATTGAGGAATTCCAAAAATTGAATATAAGGGTAAAATATATTCCAGAGGAGCATAGGATTGATGTGTTCATAGGGAATTTAAAGGATAACATCCAACATGAGGTTCGCCTTTGGGAACCTGATTCATTGGAGACGGCATTCAGGTTGGCAAGAAAAATTGAAAGCAAAATTATTGCAACAAGGAATCCTATTACTCACAGCTATAAAGATATAAGTGTTGTTGCCCCTAGCCTTCCACAACCTACAAGGTTGACACCATAACAATTGGAAGAAAAAATAGCAAAAGGGCTTTGTTACAGTTGTGATAGAAAATACACTAAAGGTCATAAGTGTGATGAGAAGAAATTATTTTACATAGATTGTGAAGAGGAGGAAGAAAAAGAACAAGAAATGTCAAAAGAAGAGGATATACACCAATAACCAAACCTAGAGAAAGAAGAAATGAATCTGACCATAGCTTGTAATGCATTGGCAGGAATTACCACTCCTCAAACCCTAAAAATAGAAGGACATATAAAGAAGAAAAAGGTAATAGTGATGATTGATCCAGGTAGTACCCATAATTTATTCATTGTAAGATAGCCAAGGAGTTGAATTGCTTCCTATATCCAGAACCGGAGTGACAAGTGATGGTTGCAAATGGAGGAACCATAAATTGCTCTAGAAAGTGCCATAATATAAAACTATCCATGGGAGAATATGTATCAAATAGTTAAATTCTTTCCATTCCAATGGGTGGTGCTAATGTTGTACTAGGAGTCCAATGGCTACAATCTTTGGGTATGATAACTTTTAATTTTCAAGAACTTTTCGTGAAATATTTTTGGGAAGGAAAGGAAGTTGAATTAAGGGGTATCGCAGGGAAACCAGGAAAGATAATAAGTTCTAACATCATGACAAAGATTCTAAGGAAAGAACAACGAAATCATCTATTTCTCCAGATCTCCAGAAAATTTTGGACAATAATTCCAAGATATTTGAGACTCCCAAATGCCTCCCACCTATTCATGATCACGATCATACTATTCATTTGATTCCAGGAAGTGTTCGTCCAAACATCAGGCCTTACAACTATCCATATGCCCAAAAGAGTGAAATTGAACGTATGGTTGCAGAAATGCGAGAGGCAAGTATAATTCAACCTAGTCAAAGTTCTTTCTCTACTCCAATAGTATTGGTGCACAAGAAGGATGGATCATGGCGCATGTGTCCGAATTATAAGGAGATCAACAAGCTTACTATTAAAGATAAATTTCCTATTCCCGTCATTGATGAATTATTGGATGAATTACATGGATAAATTTACTTCACCAAGTTGGATCTTCATTCAGGATATCATCAAATCAAAATGAAGACTAAAGACATTCTGAAAATAGCATTTAGAACTCATGAGGGTCATTATGAATTTTTGGTGATGCCTTTTGGTCTTACCAATGCACCTTCTAAATTTCAAGGTTTGATGAATTCCATTTTCAAACCCTTCCTTAGAAAATTTGTGTTAGTATTTTTTTGATGATATACTAATCTACAGTAAGTCTTGGAAGGATCATGTTCAACATGTTGACAGGGTGCTCAAACTATTGAAGGAGAAACAATTATATGGAAAAACCTCCAAATGTTTCTTTGGATTACAAGAGGTGGAATATATGGGTCATATTGTATCTCATGAAGGTGTTAAGGTAGACCCTAGCAAAATTAAATATCCACATCCATAAAGCGTCAGCGAGGATTTCTCGGGTTGACAGGGTATTATTGCAAGTTTGTTAAGAATTATGGGAGAATAGCAGAACTTCTAACAACATTACCAAAGAAAGATGCATTTTCTTGGACTCCAGAAATAAAGAAGGCATTTGAACATCTTAAAGAGGCAATGTGCCAAGCATCAGTCTTAGCTACGCCAGATTTCACAAAAACCTTTATTGTGGAATGTGATGCCTCAGGAAATGGAATTGGTGTAGTTTTAATGCAAGAAGGAAGACCCATTGCTTTCAAAAGTCGTTCAATCAAAGGAAAGTATTTACACAAAGCTATTTATGAGAAGGAAATGTTGGCAATACTACATGCAATTAAGAAATGGCGACCTTACTAATGGGGAGACACTTCAAGGTAAAAACGGATCATGATAGTCTTAAATACTTTTTAGAACAAATACTATCTTCAGAAGATCAGTAGAAATGGGTCACACAGATGTTGGGTTATGACTTTGAAATCATCTACAAAAAGGGGAAGAAAAATGTTGTTGCATATGCACTCTCAAGAAAAGATGAGGATGTGGAAGCATTGTTTTGTGCCATTTCTATTATCCAACCAGATTGGATAAACGAAGCAAGGAATGAATGGAAGAATGAAGAAGAAGTGTGGGAACGTATTCAAAAGTTGCAACAAGATCCTCGTACATCTGATACATTTAGCTGGAAAAATGATTCGTTATGGTACAAAGATCGCTTATACATCGATCAAAATTACCAACTCAAACAAAAGATTCTTTTGGAATTGCACACCTCTCCTTTAGGAGGGCACTCAGGATTTTTAAAAACTTACCACAAGGTTAAGAAGAATTTTTTTTGGGATGGCCTTAAATCTAATATTCAAAAGTTTGTGGCGGAATGTTTGGTTTGCCAACAAAATAAAGTTGAGACAATTAAGACCTCGGGTCTGGTATAACCTTTATCCATTCCAAGTCAACATTGGGAGGAGGTTTCAATTGATTTTATCACAGGTTTACCCAAGTCTGAATTAAGGAAAGAGTGTCATCCTGGTGGTAGTTGATAGACTTACCAAGTATGCACACTTTTGTGCATTATCTCATTCATTTAAATCCAGTACAATTGTTATTGCATTTATGGAAACAATTCAAAAGCTACATGGAAACCCAAAGATTATTGTAAGCGACAGAGATCCCATTTTCACTCAAATTTTTTGGATAGAATTATTTTCTTGTTTGGGTACTCAGTTAGCTCATAGCTCATCCTATCATCCCCAATCTAATGGGAAAACTGAGATAGTGAACAAATGTTTGGAAGGATATCTTCGTTTCTTTGTATTTGATAGACAAACACAATGGGTCAAGTGGTTGCCTCTGGATGAATGGTGGTATAACACTTCCTTCCATACTACAACAAAAATGACCCCATTTATGGCACTTTATGGATATCATCCACCGCCTGTCACATCATATTTAAGAGAAAATTCTAAGGTTCAAGCATTGGAATATCACATTGAGCATCAACAATAAGTTCTCCGATTCTTAAAGGTTAACCTCACTTTGGCACAAAATAGAATGAAACAACATGCAAATCAACATCGCAACGAAAGAAGTTTTGATGTAGGTGACTGGGTATTTCTACGACTACAACCATACAAACAAATGTCCCTCAAGCAAGCTAAGAAGGATAATAAATTATCGACAAAGTATTATGGTCCTTACAAGGTGTTACAAAATATTGGTACTATGGCATACAAATTGGAGCTTCCTGCATCTTCATGACTGCAACCAGTTTTCCATGTGTCATGCTTAAACAAGGTTATATGTGACAAGCTCCCAATTCAAACAATATTACCAGAACTTAACGAGGAAGGAAAAATCATATTGGAACCTGAAGCATCACAGAAACAAAAAATCAACAACTACGAAATCGATCGATTTCAGAGTATCTCATCAAGTGGAAGAACTTACCCACTGAAGATTCCACATGGGAGGATGGGAAATTTATACAAAAGAATCCAAAACTACTCAAGCATTGAGGACAATACTTTTTTTAAGGAGAGGGGCATGTTAGGTCCCTATACTACTAGTGTAGCCCCTTATTGTTATTAGTGCAACCCCCTTATTATATTGTTATGCCTATGTAGTCCCCATATTGTTATTATTGTGCCCCATAGAAGCCCATTATTTTTATTGTTGTGCCCTTAGAATATTATTGTTATGTCGACTCTGATTATATTGTGACCCCTTAGACTCCTATATATAGAAAGGAGGTCTTGTCATTTGTATCATCCAAGAAGTGTTCATTTGTGTAATGTAAAGGAGGTTTCTCCCTCGAATAGGCTGATTTTGAAATCGTCGATCTATCTTTTATTTTATTTTGTGAGCTGGTTGCATAACACATTGCTTCCTTCGTGGAAAGTGGCCTTCTTGTCACATATCAGGTTCTCTTGTCATCTGGTTATTCCTTGTCATCTTGTCTATGCTTCAGACTGCTCTTCACATGGATGTTTCTTTGTACTTTCTTGTTCCCATGCTTTGATCTAGTAGCCCTTCATGACTTCATCCTGATATTGCTTCAAAATGTACATTTATTGGATGGATTCTTCATCATGACATCTTCGTAGAGTAGAATCATTTATATGCACCTTTCATGTCTCCAAGGCCTTCATAGGTGTCAGGGGTCCTTTTATCTTTTTCTTCCTTATTCAAAGTTGTCATGCCTTCTTTCGAGAGATGTCTTCGATGGATCCTTGTCAGATAGTGATTCGTTGTGATCACGGTGTTATTCACATGCTTGATATCTTTCTTCATTTGTTTCTTCTTGGATAGATTGGTCAACCACTTTCTGCTCCTTGTGAGTGCACTTCTTCATTTCTTGCTTCTAGGACTAGTCATCATTTCTTCTTTACTTGCTTCTTAGTCAGCGATCTTATACTCCTTATGTGAGTATTTTTTTTTTACCTTCATTACATTGTAGTACATACCTTCGAGCATGTCATTGGTGAAAGATATTATTTTCTACTTGATCATGTTATAGAACTATTCCCATGACTCAGTAATATACAAATGATAACATGACTAAACTTTGATACATACATACCTCATCTTGATTCTCCTTTGATCATCTTAGCTTCATTTGGTTTTCCCTGGTGTGGCCCTTCTTGCTTCATCTTAGCTTGCCTGCATATCATCCTTTTCTTGAATCCCATGAATGGGATTTCCAATGAGACATCTGATTTTGTTTATGAATCTTCTTTTGAAGATTCCATCATAGGATCTTGAAGACTCTTACCCTGCAAATGTTTCTTTCCTTTTGATGATGGAGGTCTTCTAAGATTCTTAATCATGATCAATTTTATTTCATTGTGGATGAGGTTCTATTTTAGGTATGCTCCTTCTACATGAATATATTGAGCTATATCTACCATGCTCCTATATTCTAGAATATATTTCTAACCATGCATTTTTGTTCTCATTTATAAATGCTCTTTCTACATGAGTATGTAGAACTCTATGTACTTCATGCTTCTAGCTTCTAGAAGATGTTTCTAGCCATGAAATTTTATTATATTCCTACATGCTCCTATCCTACTCAAAACTTTGAAAGAAGACTTTAAGTAAAGAGTTTGACTTAGTCATAGTAGAGATTCAGAGATCTTCCTTCTTTTGCTTATTTTCTTCTTCTTTCACCTCTTGAGTCATGTGAGCTTCTTCCCTAATTTTTTTGTTGTTGTTTTCCTTCTTTAGTTTAGGACAAATCCTTTTGTAGTGTCCATATTCTTGGCATCCATAGCATTGGATTTTGGACATATCTTTGTTATTTTTTCTTCGTGGACCAAAATTGTTAAATTTTCCCTTTCTCCTGGCCATGGTAGCAAATGTTTGTGCCTTTGATCCCACATATTCCTTTGCTTTAAGTATTGTTTCCTCTATCTTGCATAGAGATTACATTTCACTTAGTGGGGTGGCTTCCTTCTCGGCATATATGCTTGATTTCAAGTTACCTCAATCCTCATGCAGAGCATTGAGTACTACAGTTGTCATTTCTCTGTCAGACATGACTTCCCCTAGCTCTTGAAGTTCATCCCTCATCTCAGAGATCTTCATGAAGTGGGGATTTATTCATTCCTTTGATATCTTCATCTTGTACAACTCATTTCAAAGAGATATCACTTCTCTAGTTGTGCTTACCGAGAATAGATATACTAGTTTATCATAGATTTCTTTTGATGTTTCAAGTTTGGAGACATAAGGAATGAGAAAGTCTGTTAGGCCCCTATACTACTAGCGTAACCCCTTATTGTTATTAGTACAACCCCTTTATTATATTGTTGTACCCATGTAGTCCCCATATTGTTATTATTGTGACCCATAGAAGCCCACTATTGTTATTATTGTGCCCTTACATTATTATTGTTATGTTGGCTCTGATTATATTATGACCCCTTAAACTCCTATATATAGAAAGGAGGTCTTGTCATTTGTAGCATCCAAGAATTGTTCATTTGTGTAATGTAAAGGAGGTTGCCCCCTCGAAAAGGCTTATTCCTAAGGCATTGATCTATATTTTCTATCTTTTTGTGAGCTGATTTTATAACATTTGGTATCAGAGCTTTGGATTCTAGGGTTTCGCTGCTCCAAATAGGTCATCGTGGAATTTTCGCTATAACTTTATTTCTGCAACATTCCAAAAGCGAAAAAGAAAAAACTTATTTGAGATGAACTTGCGCTGAACCTCAGGTCTGAATTTCAAAGCTTGTCTCACTATGGTTTCGGAGATATGATCTGAGGAAGTTATGGTTTTTTGCAAGCTCTGGAATTTCAACTAAAACATGTCGTCGTGGGATTTTCGCTATAAATCTTTCACTACGAAGTTTCAGAATCTAAAACAAAAAACCATTTGAGAAGAAATCACTTTGAACCTCCGCTCCGAATTTCAGATTCTGTCTCGCTATAGTTTCGAAGATATAGTCTGATTAAGTTAGGGTTTTTGCAGGCCCCCGAATTACATTCCAAACAAGCCACCTTGGAAAAATCGTCATATCTGTCTCTTTGAGCATCAGATTGAAATTTTGTAAGAAGTTACAGAAAGAGGACGGACTGTAGTTTCTTGTGTATATTTTTCAGATCCAAAGGTCAAAACCGTGACACGTGGCACTTCATACAAGTTAGCTCTTCTAAAAAGGTATATAATCAGGTCATCTTGGAAGATTGTGCATAACTCTTTCTTGGAGAATCCAATTTTGATCAGACTGGTGGCATTGGAAATAGGACACAGAGGGCTACTACAGGTCGTAATTTCAGAACTGGAAGAACCGAAATTACAAAGTTATAGTCGTTTCAAGATAGAGCTCCTAAAATCAAGAAAAGGCAATATGAGGAAGTTTGATGGCAAGGATCTGGTAAATTGGATACTACATATGGAGCAATATTTTGATCTACATGAGGTGCAACTATTACAAAAGGTACGTATTGCATCTTCATATTTAGAAGCAGATCAATTCTTATGGTATAAAGGTCTTTGTTCTCGTAAAACACTTGTTACATCGTCAATTTTCATGGAGGAAATGATAGCACATTATGAGGATACAAAGAGAAACACCTTCTTTAGCCAATTGATAAATCTCAAACAAAAGTGTTCAATGGGAGAGAAAATTGAGGACTTTCAAAAATTGAATATAAGGGTAAATGATATTCCAGAGAAGCAAAGGATTGATGCCTTCATAGGTACTTTAAAGGATAACATTCAACATGAGGTTCGTCTTTGGGAACCTGATTCATTGGAGAAGGCATTCAGGTGGGCAAGAAAAATTGAAAGCAAAATTATGGAAACAAGGAATCCCACCACTCACAACTATAATTATGGAAGTGTTTCTTCTCCTACCCTTCCACAACCTACAAGGTTTACACCACAACAATTGGAAGAAAAAAGAGAAAAATGGCTTTGTTACAATTGTGATAGAAAATGCACTAAAGGTCATAAGTGTGCTGAGAAGAAATTATTTTACATAGAGTATGAAGAGGAGGAAGAAAAGGATCAAGAAACATCAAAAGAAGAGGATATACGCTAGGACCCAACCCCAGAGAAAGAAGAAATGAATCCGACCATATCTTGTAAAGCATTGGCAAGAAATACCACTCCTCAAACAATCAAAATAGAAGGACATATCAAGAATAAAAAGGTTCAAGAAGTGAAAGATCACATCGAGAAAGAAGAAATGAATCCAACCATATCTTGTAATGCATTGGCCGAAATTACCACTCCTCAAACTATCAAGATAGAAGGACATATCAAGAAGAAAAATGTTCAAGAAGTGAAAGATCACATCAAGCATCAAGAAATGAATCCGACCATATCTTGTAAAGCATTGGAAGAAATTACCACTCCTCAAACTCTCAATATAGAAGGACATATCAAGAATAAAAATGTTCAAGCAGTGAAATATCACATCAAGCATCAACAACAAGTTCTCCAACTTTTAAAGGATAACGCCACTTTGTTGCAGAATCGAATGAAACAACAGGTAGATCAACATCGCAGTGAAAAAAGTTTTGATGTAGGTGATTGGGTATTTTTACGGCTACATCTCAAGCAAGCTATTTATGAGAAGGAAATGTTGGCAATACTACATGCACTTAAGAAATGGCGACCTTACCCGATGGGAAGACACTTCAAGGTAAAAATGGATCATGATAGTCTTAAATACTTTTTAGAACAAATATTATCTTTAGAAGAACAAAAAAAATGGGTCACAAATATGTTGGGTTATGACTTTGACATCATCTATAGACAAGCGAAGGAAATTTTTGTTGCAGATGCACTCTCAATAAAGGATGAGGATGTGGAAGCATTGTTTTGTGCTATTTCTATTATCCAACCAGATTGGATAAACGAAGCAAGGGATGAATGGAAGAAGGACAAAGAAGTGTGGCCACTCATTCAAAAGTTTCAGAATATCCCAATTCAAACAATATTGCCAGAACTTGAAGAGGAAGGAAAATTCATATTGGAACCTGGAGCAGCCACAGAAACAAGAACCAGACAGCTACGAAATTGATCAATTTCAAAGTATCTCATCAAGTGGAAGAACTTACCCGTTGAAGATTCCACATGGGAGGACAAGAATTTTATACAGAAGCATCAAGAACTACTCAAGCGTTGATGACAACACTTTTTGAAGGAGAGGGGCATGTTAGGCCCCTATACTACTAGTGTAACCCCTTATTGTTATTAGTACAACCCCCTTATTATATTGTTGTACCCATGTAGTCCCCATATTGTTATTATTGTAACCCATAGAAGCCCACTATTGTTATTATTGTGCCCTTAAATTATTATTGTTATGTCGACTCTAATTATATTATGACCCCTTAGAATCCTATATATAGAAAGGCGGTCTTGTCATTTTTAGCATCCAAGAATTGTTCATTTGTGCAATGTAAAGGAGGTTGCCCCCTCAAAGAGGCTTATTCCTAAGGCGTCGACCTATTCTTTCTATCTTTTTGTGAGTTGGTTTCATAACGGAGTCTTTGATGGATTCTATTAGAATCCTTTGAGCTCTTGTCTCATCCTTATTTTACTTCGCCAAGGCTTGAGTTTGTTCCTTAGCAGGAATAGTAACATTCCCTTTGATGTGTTCTAGGAGTTCATTCTCCTTGAGAAGTAAATTAGTCCTCTTCTTCCATGCAAGGAAGTTATTGGTACCTACCAATTTATTGCTTTCCTTGCAAAAAGAATTTGATAGATATTCAGAAGGGGACATATACTTAATTGATATATTTTGAGATATAGTAGACTTGATTTCTCCTTGAATACTTGATGACTTACCTTATTTAGATCTTGATGATCATAGTTGCTTGATGACTTGTAGCTTGATGTAGGTCCTGCTTTGATTTTCTCTCCTTGTAGGTGCCTTTGTGTAAGGCTCTTCTTCTTTCTTTGTAGTCTTCCTTGATGAATGATATATGGTATACCTCTTTTCCTTTAATGTGGTTGAGACTTCTTGGCTTGATGCTTCAATTTTTGTAGATGTCATTCCTTGATGAGTGTTCTTGAGATGCCCTTTCCTTGATGTGTCACCTTAGCTTTGATACCATGTTGAAGAATCAAGGGTGGTCAGGTGTAGTGCGATTCTTCTTGACTTGATAACAATTTGTGGAGTCCTTTTACTTTTCTTGTTAGCTTAATCGTCTTCTTATTAATTTATGTGTGTGTACTTCATCAAACTGCTACCAAAAACATAAGAACAAGAACACAAGATGTTGGCTCTCTGCCAGGGCCAAAACCTCTCTTCTCTTGAGAGGAAAACCCCTTAGTAAGTATCTCTTATTGAAGCTTCTTATTGATCAATGCAAAATCCTAAACCCTTGACTAGAATGTCCTCCAAGCACAAGTCAAGTACTTCCTCCTTTTTGCACTTTGTTCCCCGACACTTCCTTCTTCCAACACTTCGTTTGCTGGCACTTCATCCTCCTTCTTCTTTCGACACTTTGCTCTTCTTTCAACTGTTGGTAGACCTTGTTGCACTTGCTCTAGAAGAGATGTTTTATCCTTGATCCTTAGTACACATAAGGAGGCCTTTCTCTCTTTCCCAACTGAGCTCTTACTTGAGATATAGTTGTAGACTTGCTATTACAGTAGTGCAGCCCTGTTTCTTCGCACATGTGAGGGGATTTCTTGTGAGATTTCACCTCTTCCTTCTTTTCTTGAGTGAGCACCTTCTTTAATTGAGTCAAGGGCCTTATAGGCCTAATTATCTAGCCCAAATAATGAAGTTTATGTGACTGTGATAGAGGGTTGTCATGACCACAGGGATACCTTCTCCTTTTCACACGTGTGACTGTATTCAACCCTAGAACAGACTTCCAAGGCTCGGTATTTCGTCTTCCTCCTTCACTGCACTAGAGGCTCCTTTTCTTCGCTCTTCCTTCACCTTAACTCATCTTTTATACTCATTGATTTCAGAGGAATGGATGCATGACATTGGAGGAGTGGACAACCTCTATATATAGAGGATTGTCCCTCCTTTTAGGCCGACTAGAAGACTGTAGGCCGACTTGACCTATTGAATTTAGACTACTTCTTTTGATGGTGCCACTTGCTTGGAGGAGACTTGACTTTGCTTGGAGGTGTCTTCTTTGACTCTCATACTAATTATACCATGCCTTTAAGGTATTCAACATTTTCTTTTGAACATTTGACTCACCTATAACACTTTAACATGTGCTAGACCTATTTCAATGAGCAAGAAACTCATTGTCATATATTATAAAAATAATTATTATTTTCTTGAATAAATACAAATATCAAAAGTACATTTGTGAAGACCAAACCTAGTTACATTTCCTTCAACAGGGCCCAGGGCAAGGGGAGATCCGATTTCGGGGCTCAGGGTGGGGGGAGATCCGATTTTGGGGCCCAGGGCGGGGGAAGATCTGATTCCTAGAATCGGATCGCCCCCCGCCCTTTGCCCATGGGGCCAAAGTTTTAAAAATAATAATAATTTTAATTAATTTTTTAAAATTGTTTTTTTATTGTTTTATTTTTTTAATGTGTTTTTTAAATTAATTTTAATCTTTTTTTTCTTTTTCTTTTTTTAATGTGTGTGTGCGTGTGTTGTTTTTAAATAGGTTTAATGTTTTTATTATATTTAACTTTCCATGGTTTTTTTTATGTTATTTATTTATTTATTTATTTTTTTATGTGTGTGTGCATGTGTTGTTTTTAAATAGGTTTAATGTTTTTATTATATTTAATTTTCCATGGTTTTTTTTTTTATGTTATTTATTTATTTATTTATGTTTACTTAAAATTGTATCTATTTTTTTTTTGAAAAAAAAACTTCAAATGTTATCACCTTTGGATATAAAATTCATAAAATTCACTTTTTTCCCAATTTTTTCATTAAAAAATTTAATTAACATGTCATTTTTAACGAAGAGGTCCTCAAATACGCATTTTTATTATTATATCTGTATGCAAAATGTATATATTTTGTCTCATATTTAAAATTATTATTTTCTAATGACAATTATTATGTATATTGAAATATTAATTAACCATATATAAATATATAAAACATCTTAACATCAAAATATTAATGTTATTATTAATTTTTAAAAATTTTACAAAAAAAATTAAAATTTTCATTATAAAAAAACATTGCAAAGAAAAACAAAAAACACATGTTTGGAAAACCCTTAAAAAACAAACATCTTAGGACGAAAAACAAGAAGAGGAATAAGACAACTTGAAAAATGGTTAAATAATCAACATTTTAAAAAAATATGCATACTTAGGACATAAGAAAATTTAAAGTGTCAAAAATATGCCTTAAAAAAAAATTATTGATGTTTTTCAAAGTCCGCATGAAAATCACCAACATTTAAAAAAAATATATCCACACTTAATACATTAAAAAATTTAAAGTGTCAAAAATAAGCCCTCTAAAAGAAGGGGTTGATGTTGCATCAACACTTTTCAAAATGAGCATGAAAATCACTAACATTTAAAAAAAAATGGTTCATACTAAATACATAAGAAAATTTGAAGTGTCAAAAATATGCTCAAAAAAGGAAAAGGCGTATTTTGAAACAACACTTTTCAAAACCATATGATTATTTGCTACCTCAAAAAAAGGGGTACTCGGTACAATTCCCATTGGATAGTTTACATTATTAAGACATAGGGCCACCATAAACTCTATTCCACCAAAATTTAATATGCTCACCTAAAACCATAGCTAACATTTTATCCATAAGGGGATTATGAATGAGACAATGCAGCCCACCATAACCCCAAACTCTATTGTAACAAGGATTCTTGTATTTGCATGTAGAAGCCTAATGATAACTCATCATGGGAGGGAGTGACCCTTTGGGACTCTCAAATTCTCTTTGAGAAAAATAAGGTCCTAGAGCATAAAGTACATCTCAAGAAGTGCATGGAGTTGACCAAATGTAACTATTACAATTTGATGAGTTACGGACATGGAAGATGGGCCCATTAGCCCATTGAGGGCATCATTCACCTATCTAAGATCAAGGCAAACTAGGAGGGTCTATAACAACATTTATGAGATCCTAAATTATTTCCTACTCATCCTTCATCTTAGAAGAAAATACCTATTATTTGTCTTTTCGAAATTTCTCCACCCAGAGTCTTATGAGTTTTACATCAAGAAACATCTCCTAAGGGGGGGTGTCAGCTTGTGTTTTGGACCCAAGGGCATCAAGTTAATTATCTAAGCATCAACAATGAATGATTGGACCAAAGTTTATCTAGGCCCAAATCCTTCAATTCCAAGGTGTTTTGGATAAAACAAATGCATGACTACAGTTGGTCAGAGGAGGAAGAGGGGCGTGGGGCATAAAAAATAATAGGGTTCATTTTATTTGACTATCTTACTCCCTCCACCAAAATCATTGCTTATATAGTTCCATCCACAAATGAGATTGCCTTCTCTCTCTTCATAACTTGAACCCAAGATTAATACTCTTCATCTATGTTTCTATTGTTGTTGAATTATTTTATTCTACTGCTCAGTATTCATCATTTTGATATCAAGGGTACTCATCTCATCCAATGGCTTGGATTTTTGTAAGTTGTCTAGATTATTAGTCTATGGTTTTAATTGAAGGTTTCTTCTTTCTAGATGCATGACCCTAACTCTATTTCCTCTATGGATATTTTCCTTTTTAAATAGTTTTGAAGCTCCTCAAATGTTGTTATAATGGATTTTATTCATGTAGCAAAAACACGCCTTTGTGGGGGAGCTTAATATTAATGAAATTGGAGTTGTTATATAAGTGTTATGCAACCAACTCACAAATAGATAGATCAACAACTTAAAAATTATCCTCTTCGAGGGTAAACGCCCTTTACATTACATAAATGAACAATTCTTGGATGATACAAATGAAAATACATCCTTTCTATATATAGGAGTCTAATAGGTCATAATATAATCAAAGGTTACATAACAATAATAATGTAATGACACAACAATAACAATAGTGGTCTTCTATGGGGTACAATAATAACAATATGGGGACTACATGGGAACAACAATAGCAATATGGGGGCTACA
The DNA here is from genome assembly GCA_031772625.1 of Pinus tabuliformis. Classification (NCBI taxonomy): domain Eukaryota; kingdom Viridiplantae; phylum Streptophyta; class Pinopsida; order Pinales; family Pinaceae; genus Pinus; species Pinus tabuliformis. The sequence continues at coordinate 1,393,886,310 of CM062818.1, read as the reverse complement.
CTAACAATAACAATAAGGGGCTACACTAGTATTATAGGGACCTAACATGCCCCTCTCCTTCAAAAAAGTGTTGTCCTCAAAGTTCGAGTAGTTCTCGATGCTTTTGTATAAAATTATCTTCCTCCCATGTGGAACCTTCAGCGGGTAAGTTCTTCCACTTGATAAGATGCTCTAAAATTGATCGATTTCATACCCATCAGTTTCTTGTTTCCGTGATTGCTTCAGGTTCCAATGTGATTTTTCCTTCCTCTTCAAGTTCTAGCAATATTGTTTGAACTGGGAACTTGTCACCTATAACCTTCTTTAATAGTGAAACATGGAAAACTAGGTGCACTCGAGAAGATGAAGGAAGCTCCAATTTGTATGCCATAGTACCAATCTTTTGCAACACCTTGTAAGGACCATAATACTTTGGTGATAATTTATTATCCTTCTTAGCTTGCTTGAGGGGCATTTGTTTGTATGGTTGTAGCCATAAAAATACCCAGCCACCTACGTCAAAACTTCTTTTGTTGTGATGTTGATCGTCCTGTTGTTTCATTCGTTTCTACGCCAAAGTGAGGTTATCCTTTAAGAGTTGCAAAAATTGTTGTTGATGCTTGATGTGATATGCCACTACTTGAACCTTAGAATTTTCTCTTAAATATGATGTGATGGATGATATCCATAAAGTTCCATAAATGGGGTCATTTTTGTTGTAGTATGGAAGGAAGTGTTATATCACCATTTAGCCAGAGGTAACCACTTGACCCATTATGTTTGTTTATCAGATACAAAGCAATGAAGATATCCTTCTAAGCATTTGATCACTGTCTTAGTTTGCCCGTCAGAATGAGGATGATAAAACGAGCTATGAGCTAATTGAGTACCCAGACAAGAAAACAATTTTGTCAAAAAAATTCCAATGAAAATGGGACCTTTGTCGCTTATAATAATCTTTGGGTTTCCATGTAGATTTTGAATTGTTTCCATAAATGGAATATCAATTGTATTGGCTTTAAATGGATGAGATAATGCACAAAAGTGTGCATACTTGCTAAGTCTATCAACTATTACAATGATGACACTATTTCCTTTGGACTTGGGTAAACTTGTGATAAAATCCATTGAGACCTCCTCCCAATGTTGATTTGGAATAGTTAAAGGTTGTAACAGACTCAGGGTCTTTATTGCCTCAACTTTATTTTGTTGGCAAACCAAACATTCAGTGACAAACTTTTGAATATCATATTTAAGGCCATCCCAAAAAAATTCCTTCTTGACCCTATGGTAAGTATTTAAAAATCTTGAGTGCCCTCCTAAGGGAGATGTGTGCAATTACAAAAGAATCTTTTGTTTCAGTAGGGAATTATTACAAAGATATAAGCTATATTTGTACCATAATGAATCATTTTTCCATCTAAATGTATCAGATGCACTGGGATCTTGCTACAACTTTTAAATGAGTGTCCACAATTCTTCATCATTCTTCCATTCATCCCTTGCTTCGGTTATCCAATCTGGTTGGATAATAGAAATGGAACAAAGGAATGCTTCCACATCCTCATCCTTTCTTGAGAGTGCATCTGCACCAACATTTTGCTTCCCTTTCTTGTAGATGATTTCAAATTCATAACCCAACATCTTTGTAGCCTATTTTTGCTGCTCTTCTGAATATAATATTTGTTCCAAAAAGTATTTGAGACTATCATGATATGTTTTTACTTTGAAATGTCTTCCCATTAGGTAAGGTCTCCATTACTTTAGTGCATGTAGTATTGCCCACATTTCCTTCTCATAAATAGGTTTGTGTAAATACTTTCCTTTAACTGGATGACTTTCAAAAGCAATGGGTCTTCCTTTTTGCATTAAAAAAACACAAATTCCATTTCCTGAGGCATCACATTCCACAATAAAGGTTTTTGTGAAGTCTGGCGTATTTGATATTGGTGCTTGGGACATTTCCTCTTTAAGATGTTCAAAGGCCTTAGTTTCTTTTGGAGTCCAAGAAAATGCATATTTCTTCTGCAATGTTGTTAAAGGTGTTGCTATTCTCCCATAATTCTTAACAAGATTGTGATAATACCATGTCAATGTGAGAAATAATCGAAGATGCTTTATGGTTGTAGGGATTTTCCAGTCCTTAATGGCTTTAATTTTGTTAGGGTCTACCTTAACACCCTCATGTGATACAATATGACTCAAATATTCCACCTCCTGTACTCCTAAGAAACATTTGGAAGTTTTTGCATATAATTGATTCTCCTCCAATAGTTTGAGCACCCTATCAACATGTTGAATATGAACCTTCCAATACTTACTATAGATTAGTATATCATCAAAAAATACTAACACAAATTTTCTAAGGAAGGGTTTGAAAATGGAATTCATAAAACCTTGAAATGTGGAAGGTGCATTAGTAAGGCCAAAAGGCATGACCAATAATTCATAATGACCCTCATGAGTTCTAAATGTTGTTTTCGGAATGTCTTCAACCTTCATTCTAATTTGATGATATCCCGAACGAAGATCCAACTTGGTGAAGTAAATTTCCCCATGTAATTCATCCAACAATTCATCAATGACAGGAATGGAAAATTTATCTTTAATAGTGAGCTTGTTTAGCTCCTTATAATCCAGACACATGCGCCATGCTCCATCCTTCTTGTGCATCAATACTACTAGAGCAGAGAAAGAACTTTGACTAGTTTGAATTATACCGACCTCTAACATTTATGCAACCAAACGTTCAATTTCACTCTTTTGGGAATAGGGATATCTGTAAGGCCTGATGTTTGGAGGAACACTTCCTGGAATCAAATGAATAGCATGATCATGATCACAAATAGGTGGGAGGCCTTTGGGAGTCTCATATACCTTGGAATGATTTTCCAAGACTTTTTGGAGATCTTCAGAAATAGATGATTTCGATGTTTGAACCTCTAGTGAGCATAATTGTGCAATTACGCCTCATTGTTATTTCTTTAGACGATTTGTCATGAAATTAGATTTGATTATCTTTGCTAGTTTCCATGTGATACCCCTTAATTCAACTTCCTTTCCTTCCCAAAAACATTTCAAGAAAAGTTTTTGTAAAATAAAAGTTATTGTACCCAAATATTGTAAACATTGGACTCCTAATACAACATCAACCACCCACCCATTGGAATGGAAAGCATTGCACTATTCAATAAATATTCCCCCATGGTTAACTTGATATTATGGAACTTTCCAGAACAATTTATAGTTCCTCCATTTGCAACCATCACTTGACATGTTAGCACTCAGGTTGTCCCTATAGCTCCTTAAAGGGATACGGCCGAGGTAACCACAAACCAATCTTTGGACTGCAGGTCCTAGCCTACCTGCAGTAAGAGAGGGCTCTCTCTTTCTGATTTAGCTTTGTTGAAGATGATATTAGGCTAGTTATTGAGTTCAAGGGGGTTTGTTTATGTTTGGTGGGAAGGGGGATGTTTTCAAGTAGAAAGGCAATGCATAGTGTGGTAAGTTTCAAACCATTGGGCATGGAGTCATGGAGTAGGACTGCTGGTGCGTTTTCTTGGTCACAAGAGGAATGAGGAGCAAGGTAGCTGCTTATGAAACAACACTTAAGTTTAAAAGGATAGAATGAGGGCTAAGGAATGAGAGGCAACAAAGAAACTCTCACTCAGCTTAACAGAGGGAAGATGAATGAGCTCTATCTAGGAGCAGCTAAGAATTCTTAAACAACAGTCATTCATATGTGAAATAGATCAAATATGAGCCATAAAGGAATTCATATTTATGCCTAAATCAAGAGGAAAACATTAAGAAACCACAGAAACTGAGCATAGAGAGCAGCTGAGCAAATTCTAAACCAATCTTTTGTTCTGTGACTTGAGCATGTATGAAATTGAAATAACAGAGGTGAGAAACACTTATTGATCCATATAGCAGCACATGAATTCCATCATTCACTCTTCAACCATTAAAAACACTTCAAACAGTCCATCCTCCAAGCTTTTAGCAGTCTTTGATTAAAGAAATCATATCAGATACAGCGCGAGTCTCTAGAGGAGTCATACAACCCAACCCCCCCTTCCCACAGTGCAGAGGGTGGTATATAAAGAAAAATAGCTACAGACTTCCCTTGAAAAAGTGTCAAGGGGGAAAATATCCCAAAAAATATCTCTGAAACCAGATCAAAAGAGATCTCTGCAATCACTGTTTTTGAACCTAATCTATGCTGGAAATAAATGCATAAAATATCTGAAACAGCTGCGCTGGGGCAGCTAGCATCTCAAGTCATGTAAACAAGGGCTGCGCATGAGGCAGCAGCCTCAAAAATGAGTGGAGAGAGGTCTTTGAGTAGTGTGCTGGCCTCATGGCCATAACTGTAAGTTGGGGAACCATAACGGCTTGATGATGCCTTGCCGAATCTGTTGGGGTCCTTCTGTTTTCATCTGCTTCGGAAGATCTTAACTGATACTCTCTGCCGCTTCCCTGATACTCTCTGTCGCTTCCTGATCTTTCTTGGCTTTAAAAATGCTCTAAACTATCACATCATCTCATTAGGGGCCGTTATTTGGCCCAAGTATCTGCTGCGAGGTGCTTTGTTGCTTCTGGGTGTTTGTCGGCCCTTGGCCGACTCAAAATGCTTTAGCAACACTTAACATCATGAACTGGATGGGTAAAGGGTCACTGAAGGCCTGCCGAGATGAAAGCCTGCTATTTGGGGCAATTTGGGCCTGGAGCGATCCAAGAATGGCCTGAAAAAACCATTATTTCTTTAAACCTGGGCGGGCGCGGGCGCCGCATACAAAACCTTTGAAAACGGCCCATTTCCGAATAACACAGAAAATGTGTCACAAACATGAAATTTTAATGGAAAATTGGCTTTTGGCGGGCACTGTAGCAGCCTTTAAATCCTGGCCGTTGGATCCGGCGCGGGCCGATCCAACGGCCAGCGCTAAATCGCATCGGGGCGGACCATTGGTCCCAAAACATAGTGCTTCCGAAATGCTGCGGACCCGAAATGCTTATAGGCCCTTTCTTTATTGAGATCGGGTCCGGCCCATCGGCGAACTCTTATCGGTGGATTTGAATGAAAATGGGCATCGGACCCGAAATCCCTTTCAACTGCTCTTTATAAATTATCGTATCCGGATATGGGGCGCACAGTACCAATCTTTGCGGACCCGATATGCCTTTATGCCGCGCTTTACTACTTTTCGGCTTCGTGAAATCGGAGCAGTATATGGGCGTTGCGCAGTGGGGGCCGCGCGACAAGATCTGGACCGTCAGATCTGGGGCCCGATCCAACGGTCCTGGATCCATCGGCGGATCGGCAGTCGGAGGGATCGGGGGGTGGCACACATGTGGAATTGCCGAACTGCGCGGACCCGATATGCTTTTATGTCGCGCTTTATATGTTTTCGGGTCCGGCCCATCGACACTATGCCCCATGCCTTGAGACTTAGCCATATTCGCTCATATATGCCACTGCCCCCTCCCGATAGCGATATCGCATCGAAGGGGGACCAAATGAAACTTTATTATATCGGACCCATGTTTTTGTGAACTGCCAAGCCTTTTGGGAAATCAGAAGGGTTCCTTTATAGTTTGGCATGGATTCTAAGGCATCGGAAGGGGTCCGATAGCCCAAAAAGGGAGGATTTTATCCTTTTTTTGAAGGTTTTTCATGGTTTTTGCATGATTTTTGTATTCTTATGCCTTGGAAGGAGTCCAAAGGCATTTAGGAGGAAAGTGATGTGGTTTTGAGAGGGGTTTAGTGGCCAAAGAGTGTTTCATGCCTTATAAAGGCAAACCAAGGTAAAAGGGGTGATTTTTAAACATGTGAAGGAGAATTATGCAAAGGAATGAGTCCTTATGCATTTGGAAGATAGTTAGGGGGGTGATGAAGGGTTCTATGCATCGGAAAGGGTCCAAAATGCATGAGAAGATGGTTTGAGGGGGGCAGTGTGGGTCCTTGCTGAGTTTCTGATAAACTTAGCAATTCCCAAGGATGTATATGGTTATTTTTCAACCAGGGGGAGGGATAAGTATATAGGGGAGCTATTAACATAGTTTTAGTAGGGGGAGGGGAAATAGATAGGGAATTACATAATAAAGTTAGTAGTTAACATGAAAAGTGATAAGAAAGCGCTAAGTATGTGAATCTTAGGCTATTAAGAGGGAAAATGACTCATAGAAGCAGTGTGTACATTTCTTGAGTGAAGCAGATCTTCACCAAGGCAAATGATATGGAGAATGATGAAACTAAGAGGTATCAAGCAGATCTTGACCTCTTTTAGGGGAAGTTAGTGAGAGATTTGGGAAAAGAGGAAGAAGGGGAAGTTAGACATGCCTCGCTTGAAGTCCTCCAACTGGAAAACTGCCTCACACTCGTGATATGAATAGATATAACACTTGACAATATGAAATGGATCACAAGCCATGATTCTGCAACCACAAAGCTACCTACCCGACCTACTTGCCTAGCATTTTCTCTTCTTTTTGGTTTGGGTGCACTTGAACTAGCATACCCAGCTTTTTGTTCTTTTCTTCTTGTTGTCCTCCTATCTACCACTACACTTATTTCAGCCAAGGGCTCAGATTAAGCTGTTGAGCACCCTTGTTTCTCTACCTAACTACAAATCTGCCAAGATTAAGCTGTTTGGACAGATGTTCATTCTCTATATTCTACAACATGAAATTGAAACCTAGGGAGGCCAAGATTAAGCTGTTTGGCCTACCCTTAACTGAAAACTGATCAAAATGGATTACTTATCAAAACTGGAACAAAGCAGTAGCATTAAAACTGGCACACCTTCATGGATACTTCTCTGGTCATCTGTAGCAAATATGGAGCATTGCAGCAAGCAAAGTATGACATATTTGGCATGTAAAAATGTCGATCATGAAAGATGATTAACCTGCCGCAACAGGAGGCTAACAGTGGCTCCACTTGGGGATGGCTTTTCATTGTGACAAGCCAAGAACAGCAGGTCAGAATGCCTTGATCCTCTGTAGTTGCTGTTAATTGAAAATTTCTTCTGTGCTAACTGCTGAATGACTAGAACTTTAACTTCTGAATGCAGCACTCCTCCTTAACTGAAACACTGTGAAAAATAAAGCATCGCCTGCTTTCTTCTGCGTGCTTGATATTGCATACACTTTTGCTTGAGAACTGCCTTGTAAAATAAACACAAAAAGGGAACAAAACTGGAGCTCTTCTTTTCCTGTCTTTGAAAAGGCTGTAGATGTAACGCTAACAAAAACTCCTCTATTTTGATACTACTGACTGAAGAACTGGAAGCCTGAATGCAGCATTTTTAATAGAACTTGCTGTTATAAATAACAGCGATACCCTTTTTACCATTGAGAGCATTTAAAGTATATCAAAACCTGCCTTGTGCACCCTTTGAAGTAAGTTCATAGCCAGGGGAAAAAATTGATGTGCTTCTCTTCGAACTTCACTTCAAAAGAACAAAGGCTTCGAATGTCACGTTCCTTTGGGTCTTTTCTTCGGGACTGCGCTCTTTTCCCAAAATCAATGCAAAGAGAGAGCTTTGAAATGGGGGACTTGCGCTGCTCTGCCTCCATAACCTCGCTGCTTAGTTCCAAGCAATCAGATTGCTTATAAAAACATAAAAGAAAACGCTTATATGTACACACATTAATATACAAATATATACATCAGAAACCTGTATCCCTTAGATCACTGGGTCAAGGTAATGCTTCAGCATGCGTCCATTCACAGGGCCCTCTTCAGCTGCGCAGGCATCTAGAGTTTTGAGAAAATATGTATTGTTGCCTTGAATAGCGCTGATGACAAATGGGCCTTTCCACAGAAAGTCAAACTTTGCATGCTTTCCCTTGTCTTCTCTTCGTGAGTCCCACTTTAGATCCTTGTTGCCAATAAAGAAATCCTCAGCTTTAGCCCTCTGGTCAAATGCCTTCTTTAGCCTTTCTTGTAACATTTGAGCTCTGTCATACACCTGCTCTCTGGTTTGCTGAAGATGAATGGTCTGATTGATCCTTCGTTGAATATCATTTGGTTCAGCTTGAACCTCCTGCAGCAGCTTGATAACAGGAATGCCTAAAGAAGACGGAAATCTGGCTTCCATGCCATATACTAGCTCATAAGGGCTCATTCCAATGGATCTCTTTGTTGAAAGTCTGTCTGCCCATAGGGCATTGGTGAGCTTTTTATGCCAGTTCTTCTTATTTTCTTCTAAGGTCTTCTTGATAATACTGATCAGGCTTTTGTTGGATGACTCGGCTAAGCCATTACCTTGAGGGTAATAGGCTGTGGAATGGCCTAAAGTGACATGGAATCTATAGCAAAAATTGATCATCTTTTTGGATTTGAAAGCAGCGGCATTGTCAGTGATGATCTTCTTAGGGCAGCCACATCTAGAAAGGATATTGCACTCAAGGAATTGGATAATGGTGGTGTCATTGGCTTGCCTACATGGGATGGCGTCAATCCATTTAGTGAAATAGTCAGTAGCTGTTAAGATCCACTTATGCTGGCCTGAGGAAGAGGGATGGATTTCTCCAATGAAGTCAAGACCCCATTGTTGAAAAGGCTTCTCGGTTGAGATGGGCTTAAGAGGCAAAGGGAGCAGCTTTCTCTTGCCCTCAAAGATTTGGCAATTGTGGCATGACGTGGCAAACTTCTTTACATCTGCAAACAAAGTGGGCCAATAGAAACCAGCCCTTAGAATTTTATCAGCAGTGGACTTCCAGTATAGATGTCCTCCACAGTCCCCTGCATGGAATTCTTTCATGACATTGTTAGTTTCATTCACAATCAAGCAGTTAAGCAATATACCTTCGTGATTTTTCCAAAATAATGCACCATCTAAGACACAAAATTTCAAAGCCTTCATTCTTAAAAATCTCTTCTTGGTCCTGGACAATCCTGGGGGAGCACACAGGTTTAACAATAAGAAGCAAATATCAGCATACCAGGGGGATTGCAAAAAGGTGTCACTGATCTATGGAGTCGCCAGCTCCTGTTCATTGTCCAGTTGGTTGATGTCTAAGGCTTGAAAGTTTGTTTCGGACATCAGTTTAGCTAAACCTTGTCCCTTTATCAGCTTGGTTGGTTTTATCTCTATGTCATACTCAAGAATGTTAGCAATCCACTTGCCTCTTTTGCCTTCTAACCCCTCTTGGGTTAATATGTCTTTTACAATAGCATTTGGCACATAAGCAATCACATGTGAATATAAAATATAAATTCGGAATTCCTTGATTGCTTTAACAAGGGCATAGGCTTGCTTCTCCATGATTGGGTATTTCAGGGGTGCATCTCTTAAGGCTCTGCTGAAAAATGCAATTGGCTTTTCAGTTCCTTGATCATCCTTTTGCAAAAGGACAGCAGCTATAGTATTATCAGATGCAAATGAAAATATGATAAAGTCCCTATCAAATTTTGGACTTGTGAGGACTGGGGCTTGAGTTAAGGCTGATTTAATGCCCTCAAATGCTTGCTTGGCCTCTAGAGACCACTTTACCTTGGTGTCTTTCTTGAGCATGTTGTTTAGCATTCTTATAAGCTCAACCAAGTTTGGAATAAACCTCCTTAGGAAATTGATTTTCCCAAGGAATGCTTGCAATTCTTTTATATTTCTAGGACATGGGATTTGCAATATGGCTTGGATCCTTTTCGGATCAACTCTAATACCATCCTTTGAGATGATATGTCCAAGTAATTTTCCTTCTTCAAGGCCAAAGAGAGACTTCTTAGGATTCAAGGAAATGCCATATTTCCTACATGTGATGAATATTTGCCTTAGGTGTTTGAGGTTCTCTTTATCAGATTTTGAGAAAGGAGTTAAGTCATCAAGGTAGACAACTAGGAAATCATGGATTTCCTTGGTGAATGCAATGTCCATTACCCTTTGAAAGGTGGCACCAGCGTTCTTTAGGCCGAAAGGCATTTTAACATACTTGAATGTTCCCCACGGTGTGGTAAATGTTGTCTTGTCTTGGTCATCCGGGTGAACAAGTATTTGGTTGAACCCTGAAATGCCATCGAGCAGGGAAATTCGTGATGACCCCACTACTCTCTATAGAATGTGATCCATTTTGGGCAAAGGATAGTGGTCCTTTAGGGAGACTTGATTTAGATTTCTGAGATCTACACAAAGTCTGATCTCATTTGTTTTCTTTCTTGTGGGAACTAAGTTTGACACCCATTCGGAAAATCTGATTGGTGCTATGATTCCTGCCTCATACATCCTCTTTACCTCCTTCTCAACCAAGGGAAGGAGCACGGGGTTGATTCTTCTAAGTTTTTGTTTGAAAGACTTTTGATTTGGTTTTAAGGGAATGGTGTGTTGGATTACTGAGGTATCATAAGACTTCAAGTCCTCATAACACTAAGCAAAAACATCTTGGAATTCTTTGAACAAATCCACATACTTCGGTTTTTGATCAGGAGGCAAAGATTTAGACAGTTTGATCATTTTGGGCTTCTCTGCTGTTCCAATGTTGTATTCTTCTATGGCAGTGTGTATAGGCTGCATTTTTGGCTTTTTGGGCACATCATTTGCATCAAACATGTCTTCTAGTGGAGTGAGGCCAACCGGGAGAAAATTGTCCTTTAGATCAATAATCTCGGCCTCTATTTTATCTATTTCATCCAAATGCATTTGTTTCAGCTCTTCAATGTTTGCATTGTCAAAGACTATTGGGCTTAGGATCTGTCTGGCTGTTACAGCTTGCTGATTTTCGTTTGATGCTTGTTGTTGTGGGTCCTCCATGGTATCCTTATCAATGTTTAGGCCTGCAAATTCATGCTGTAAGGTAAGAAAATTGTATATTTGAGCATCATCCTCAAACACTTGCGAGTCTTTAATGTTATTTGGGACAGCAGGCCTATGTTTTATTTCAGCAGTGAAATGGTGATTTGGCTCAAAGGGAAGCTTGCATGTACTAGCGAAAGTGGCTAGGCTGTGAGCATGAATGTTATGATTTCTTGAAATCTTGGCAAGCTTGGATTCAGTGAATGTATCAAGTATTGCAGTGGCAGTAGTCCTATAAGCTCTTAGCCTTCTATCATTGGTAACAAAGTTGCCTTTCATTTGTTGGATTACTAGGTCTGAGTCACCTAGAATGGAAACTTTGGCAACTCCTAAAGCTTTGAGCAGCTTAAGGCCTAAGAGGAGTGCCTCATACTCAGCCATGTTGTTGGTGCATTTGAAATTCAGTCTATAAGCATGACCCTCTGCATGGTTGTTATGTGTATTGTGAATCCATATTCCTGCCCCTGCTCCTAACTTGTTAACAGAGCCATCAAACTCTAAGTACCATGTGATTTCTTGCTTGTGGTTAGTATTAAGAGTTTCAGTCATTTTAGGATTGGGTAGACCCGAGTCTTGTGTTTTGGGAGGTTTTCCTTGTGTGCTAGTTGCATTGGCTGTTGTGACAGTCTCATGGGTATGTGCAACCGATTCTTCATTGATGTGTGCTTGTTGTACTAAAGCCATAGGCTTATCATCAGTTGGAGGACTTGTTTCATCATTAAACAAAATAAAAGAATCCATATCAGAATGGATTGAATAGATAGGGAAATTCTGGGGCTTTTCCTCACTACTTACCACATACTTCATCAGTGTTTCTCTATACAGTCTCTTTGGTTGCCCAAAGACTGAAATAGTGGCATAGGAGAGGTCTAATTGGAGAGATCCTTGGAGTTTTTCCCCCAAGATCTTGACAAGAGCATGCCATACTTTGGTGGGATGTCAGCAACCACCACGTCCATTAGGATTGTCTTGTTGGGAAATTGGACTAAGGAGACACATAAGTCTTTGATTAATCCTAAACACTTGACCTGACTTGAGTCAAAGGAGAATAGATCTTTGTAGGGTCTTGTGACATCAAGGTTTAGTTTCTCCCTTACAGCTTTGGGCATAAGATTGTGTGAGGCACCTGACTCAAACATAGCATTGTGCAAGACTTTGTCATGAATGTGCAAACTGACATAAAAGGGTGGAACAAATCCATATGCTGATTTTCCATTAACTTCAGGCCCGAACAGTAGCTCAGGGGTATCATCTAAAACATTTACATCATCCTTGACCTCTGGCATTTGAAGTGATCTTTGGATTTGTTGCCTATACACATCATGTTTGGCAAGCTCTAAGAGGGGGATGGATATTTTAAGTTTTCCAATCTCTGCCTCTAAATTAAATGGCTTTTCCAATGGAGTCTTGGTGTTGATGACGACAGTTTTTTCTTTTTCATTTGGATTATCAATGATTTGCTCTTGTATATCAACGTTATGGGAATTGATTGCTTGCGGTTTTTCAGTTTTAAGAGGGATTTTTGGAATGCTGTTCAAGTTCTCTTTCGAGGAAGAAGGTGGCAGAGGCTGATCAACAGAAGGCTGTATGTCTATTATGTCCTCTACAGTCACTTGGTGCGGGTTTGGAACAGTTATATCAGTTGTTTCTATTATAATAGCCTTGCCTCTAATCTGGTTGCGTTGTTTGCCCTCCTTTGGTTTAACTTTTTCGGGCACATATATGGTTCTTGTCCTCAGCTTATATTGTTTGTGGACTTCATAAATAGCTGAATCATAACCTTGTTTAAAGTCAAAAGACTCACCAGAGTTAGTCTGAGATTGATTTATCTCATGGTCATCTTGGTCTTCTTGGGTTAGAAAAATTTGTTGCTCACCCTTCAAATCCATTAAGTTCATGTGAGTGTCTTCTATGGGTTCATTAGAAGTGGATGCCTCTGCGTAGTTTTCTTGAAAAGGAGGTCTTATATCATGGTCTGGGCTAGACCTACCAGCGTTTGGATTTTGATTTTTCCTGAAATTCGGGTTCCTGATAGTGTTAGCTTGCTGCCCGTCCCATGATGATTTCCTCTCAACACTCTCTACTCTGTCTCCCAGCCTATGCATGCCATTGATAATAGCATCTAGCTTTTGATCTAAGGCTGAGGGCTCTTCCTTGAAGGTGGTTCTTCTCTCAATTCTAGCTCTGTTTCTTTTGGCAATTAAATTTGCCTCCACAGTGACAGCCACATTTTGCATGTCTGCAAGGCTGTTAGGGGCTCTTTCTTTTAACTGGTAGGCCATATCTGGGTCGAATCCATCAGGGAATTTATATAAGGCAAGGTTAGGTGGGGGCCTTAAGTTTTGTGGGATAGCATTATAAACACTATTGAACCTTGCACAATAGTCCAAGACTGTTTCTTGCAGACCTCTTTTGATTATATCATATTCAGCTCGTATGTGCAAGGGGTCTTTCTTTTTCTCCCATCTGTTGATAAATGACTGGTATAAGGCTTCTGGGTCTGCTATGGAATTAGCTGGGAGTGCTCTAAACCAAGTCCTGACATCGCCTGTCAAACTTTGGACAAAAATCTTCATCCTCACACTATCATCGTCAATCTCATAGCTTTCAAAGTAATCCTGCATTTTCTTTGTATGCTGAAGGGCTGTGGAGGCACTTGTGCCATCAAAATATGTGATTTTAGTTTGGTAATCCTGAGGCATAGCTCCAGGATTAGCAGGTAATTTCAAAGGTGCATATCTGTTAGCCATATTCACAGGGATAAGAGGGAAAATAGGAACAACAGGGATTACAGGAGTAGTAGTGGTAATGGGAGTATGTATAGCGAATGGAGGTGTGGAAGGAGTGCTTTGAGAGGTGGATGAAGAACAAGGGGAACTAGGGGTTGAATGAAATAAAACTTTGATAGGGGTTGAGCCACAGCTTGGCTGAACTATTACAGGAGTAGAATCAGCAAAATCCTCTTTTAGCCCTAATTTCCTGAGGTTTCTTTGGATCAAATTCGGATTTTCAAAGGCTGCTATAGGATTTGGGTCTGGATTTGACCTTGTATAACGTGAATTCTTCTTGGGAGCCAGCTTCTGGCTTGTTTTTTGGGGATTTCCTAAGAATACATGGGTTAGAAAGAAACTTTTGAAGGTCCGGTTCTTTCCCAGTGGAGCTTTCCAACTTGATTTCTGAAATTATCTGAGGATCTCCCCAGCGGAGTCGCCATTATGTTAGCACTCAGGTTGTCCCTATAGCTCCTTAAAGGGATACGGCCGAGGTAACCACAAACCAATCTTTGGACTGCAGGTCCTAGCCTACCTACAGCCAGAGAGGGCTCTCTCTTTCTGATTTAGCTTTGTTGAAGATGATATTAGGCTAGTTATTGAGTTCAAGGGGGTTTGTTTATGTTTGGTGGGAAGGGGGATGTTTTCAAGTAGAGAGGCAATGCATAGTGTGGTAAGTTTCAAACCATTGGGCATGGAGTCATGGAGTAGGACTGCTGGTGCATTTTCTTGGTCACAAGAGGAATGAGGAGAAAGGTAGCTGCTTATGAAACAACACTTAAGTTTAAAAGGATAGAATGAGGGCTAAGGAATGAGAGGCAACAAAGAAACTCTCACTCAGCTTAACAGAGGGAAGATGAATGAGCTCTATCTAGGAGCAGCTAAGAATTCTTAAACAACAGTCATTCATATGTGAAATAGATCAAACATGAGCCATAAAGGAATTCATATTTATGCCTAAATCAAGAGGAAAACATTAAGAAACCATAGAAACTGAGCATAGAGAGCAGCTGAGCAAATTCTAAACCAATCTTTTGTTCTGTGACTTGAGCATGTATGAAATTGAAATAACAGAGGTGAGAAACACTTATTGATCCATATAGCAGCACATGAATTCCATCATTCACTCTTCAACCATTAAAAACACTTCAAACAGTCCATCCTCCAAGCTTTTAGCAGTCTTTGATTAAAGAAATCATATCAGATACAGCGCGAGTCTCTAGAGGAGTCATACAACCCATCCCCCCCTTCCCACAGTGCAGAGGGTGGTATATAAAGAAAAATAGCTACAGACTTCCCTTGAACAGGTGTCAAGGGGGAAAATATCCCAAAAAATATCTCTGAAACCAGATCAAAAGAGATCTCTGCAATCACTGTTTTTGAACCTAATCTATGCTGGAAATAAATGCATAAAATATCTGAAACAGCTGCGTTGGGGCAGCTGGCATCTCAAGTCATGTAAACAAGGGCTGCGCATGAGGCAGCAGCCTCAAAAATGAGTGGAGAGAGGTCTTTGAGTAGTGTGCTGGCTTCATGGCCATAACTGTAAGTTGGGGAGCCATAACGGCTTGATGATGCCTTGCCGAATCTGCTGGGGCCCTTCTGTTTTCATCTGCTTCGGAAGATCTTGACTGATACTCTCTGCCGCTTCCCTGATACTCTTTGCCGCTTCCCGATCTTTCTTGGCTTTAAAAATGCTCTAAACTGTCACATCATCTCATTAGGGGCCGTTATTTGGCCCAAGTATCTGCTGCGAGGCGCTTTGTTGCTTCTGGGTGTTTGTCAGCCCTTGGCCGACTCAAAATGCTTTAGCAACACTTAACATCATGAACTGGATGGGTAAAGGGTCACTGAAGGCCTGCCGAGATGAAAGCCTGCTATTTGGGGCAATTTGGGCCTGGAGCGATCCAAGAATGGCCTGAAAAAACCATTATTTCTTTAAACCTGGGCGGGCGCAGGCGCCGCATACAAAACCTTTGAAAACGACCCATTTCCGAATAACACAGAAAATGTGTCACAAACATGAAATTTTAATGGAAAATTGGCTTTTGGCGGGCACTGTAGCAGCCTTTAAATCCTGGCCGTTGGATCCGGTGCGGGCCGATCCAACGGCCAGCGCTAAATTGCATCAGGGCGGACCATTGGTCCCAAAACATAGTGCTTCCGAAATGCTGCGGACCCGAAATGCTTATAGGTCCTTTCTTTATTGAGATCGGGTCCGGCCCATCGGCGAACTCTTATCGGTGGATTTGAATGAAAATGGGCATCTGACCCGAAATCCCTTTCAACTGCTCTTTATAAATTATCGGATCCGAATATGGGGCGCACAGTACCAATCTTTGCGGACCCGATATGCCTTTATGTCGCGCTTTACTACTTTTCAGCTCCGTGAAATCGGAGCAGTATATAGGCGCTGCGCAGTGGGGGTCGTGCGACAAGATCTGGACCGTCAGATCTGGGGCCCGATCCAACGGTCCTGGATCCGTCGGCAGATCGGCAGTCGGAGGGACCGGGGGGTGGCACACATGTGGAATCGCCGAACTGCGCGGACCCGATATGCTTTTATGCCTCGCTTTATATGTTTTCGGGTCCGGCCCATCGACACTATGCCCCATGCCTTGAGACTTAGCCATATTCGCTCATATATGCCATTGCCCCCTCCCGATAGTGATATCGCATCGGAGGGGGACCAAATGAAACTTTATTATATCGGACCCATGTTTTTGTGAACTGCCAAGCCTTTTGGGAAATCAGAAGGGTTCCTTTATAGTTTGGCATGGATTCTAAGGCATCGGAAGGGGTCCGATAGCCCAAAAAGGGAGGATTTTATTCTTTTTTTGAAGGTTTTTCATGGTTTTTGCATGATTTTTGTATTCTTATGCCTTGGAAGGAGTCCAAAGGCATTTAGGAGGAAAGTGATGTGGTTTTGAGAGGGGTTTAGTGGCCAAAGAGGGTTTCATGCCTTATAAAGGCAAACCAAGGCAAAAGGGGTGATTTATAAACATGTGAAGGAGAATTATGCAAAGGAATGAGTCCTTATGCATTTGGAAGATAGTCAGGGGGGTGATGAAGGGTTCTATGCATCGGAAAGGGTCCAAAATGCATGAGAAGATGGTTTGAGGGGGGCAGTGTGGGTCCTTGCTGAGTTTCTGATAAACTTAGCAATTCCCAAGGATGTATATGGTTATTTTTCAACCAGGGGGAGGGATAAGTATATAGGGGAGCTATTAACATATTTTTAGTAGGGGGAGGGGAAATAGATAGGGAATTACATAATAAAGTTAGTAGTTAACATGAAAAGTGATAAGAAAGCGCTAAGTATGTGAATCTTAGGCTATTAAGAGGGAAAATGACTCATAGAAGCAGTGTGTACATTTCTTGAGTGAAGCAGATCTTCACCAAGGCAAATGATATGGAGAATGATGAAACTAAGAGGTATCAAGCAGATCTTGACCTCTTTTAGGGGAAGTTAGTGAGAAATTTGGGAAAAGAGGAAGAAGGGGAAGTTAGACATGCCTCGCTTGAAGTCCTCCAACTGGAAAACTGCCTCACACTCGTGATATGAATAGATATAACACTTGACAATATGAAATGGATCACAAGCCATGATTCTGCAACCACAAAGCTACCTACCCGACCTACTTGCCTAGCATTTTCTCTTCTTTTTGGTTTGGGTGCACTTGAACTAGCATACCCAGCTTTTTGTTCTTTTCTTCTTGCTGTCCTCCTATCTACCACTACACTTATTTCAGCCAGGGGCTCAGATTAAGCTGTTGAGCACCCTTGTTTCTCTACCTAACTACAAATCTGCCAAGATTAAGCTGTTTGGACATATGTTCATTCTCTATATTCTACAACATGAAATTGAAACCTAGGGAGGCCAAGATTAAGCTGTTTGGCCTACCCTTAACAGAAAACTGATCAAAATGGATTACTTATCAAAACTGGAACAAAGCAGTAGCATTAAAACTGGCACACCTTCATGGATACTTCTCTGGTCATCTATAGCAAATATGGAGCATTGCAGCAAGCAAAGTATGACATATTTGGCATGTAAAAATGTCGATCATTAAAGATGATTAACCTGCCGCAGCAAGAGGCTAACATGACACGCGAGTGTTGGATATAGGAATAAATTCAATTCCTTGGCTATCTTACAATGAATAAAATTATGGGTACTACCCGAATCAATCAACACTATTACCTTTTTCTTCTTGATTTGTCCTTCTATCTTGAGAGTTTGAGTGGTAATTATTTCCAATGCATTACAAGATATGGTAGGATTCATTTCTTATTTCTCTAGGGTTGGTTCATGGTGTATATCCTCTTCTTTTGATGTTTCTTGTTCCTTTTCTTTCTCCTCTTCACAATCTATGTAAAATAATTTCTTCTCAGCACAATTATGACCTTTAGTGTATTTGTTATCACAACTGTAACAAAGCCTTTTTACTCTTTTTTCTTCCAATTGTTGTGGTGTCAACATTGTAGGTTGTCGATGTAGGTTTTAACTCCGTATAGAAATTACCTGCATACGAATTCTAAAACACATAAAATAAACAATGCGAGAGTCTAACACTTAAGACACATATACACAAAGATTTTCCCCTGGATCCCAAAACCGGAACTACCAGCTTGATTTTTCATTATATTCCTTTCAATGTTACAATACATATTTATACATGTCGAAGCATCCAATACCATGGACCGAAAAACCATCGTGTCGAATACCATGGACCTAAAACCATCGTGTCCAAAAACATGAACGAAAATCATGCACAAAACCATAGGTGGGTCAACCCATCCTAACATAGGGTCCGAAACCAAAATTTTCCGGGGCAGCGCCCCGGACCCCATAAAGTGGGGTTACGGGTACCCCTCAAACCCCCTGTTAACTACGTGGAAAGAATGTAACACAACCCAACAGTGGAATATAACACAACCCAACATTAGAATATAACACAACCCAACACTTACATCTTTGTAGTTGTGTGTGTCAGACTTACTTGTTGCCATAATTTTGCTTTCAACTTTTCTTGCCACCCTAAATGCCTTCTCCAATGAATCAGGTTCCCAAAGGAGAACCTCATGTTGGATGTTATCCTTTAAAGTCTCTATGAAGACATCAATCCTATGCTCCTCTGGAATATCATTTACCCTTATATTCAATTTTTGGAAGTCCTCAATGTGCTCCGTCATTGAACCCTTTTGTTTGAGATGTATTAATTGGATAAAGAAGGTGTTGATCTTTGTATCCTCATAATGTGCTATCATTTCCTCCGTAAAATTGACCAAGTGATAAATGGTTTACGAGAACAAAGCCATCGATACCATTCAAACTGATTTTGTTCTAAATATAAAGATGCAATGTGTACCTTTTGTGTGTTCGATAAATCATGTAGATCAAAGAATTACTCCATCTGTAGTGTCCATGTCATTGGATCCTTGCCATCAAACTTCATTATATTGATCTTTGGAATGTGGTTAGTCTTAAACCCACTATGTGAGTCTCTAAAATCATAATTTGTGTTCCTTTTATCCTCATCATTATTTTTGTGGGGTAGCTTGTCACCACTAGGAAACATTTCTTGTAGCAATGTTGTCAAACCTTCCTTCAAACATTCTAGGTCCTTTTTGAAATATGTTTTTAAACACTCCTTCAAACCTTCCATATTGACATTCATAATTGCTTCAGTGTCAAATGTCAAATTTCAAACCATCGATCTTATCTTCCAGTTCATTTTTGGTTACTCTTTGTGAGAGTGAAATTTGTTGCACTTGATCTCACAATTTGGATATAAGATGTTGCATTTCTTCCTCTTCTTCATGTGTCATAGAAGATATTTCTGGTTGTTTACTAGGTGTGTCCATTTTTTTTGTTTTGAGACATTTTGAAATAAAACAATGATATCTATGCTTCAATATTCCCTTTGAATCACTTCAAACTGATTTTTCAAACAAAAGTTATGCAAAATTTAAAGAATACACACCTTTTTCTTTCTTTTTAGGAGCTAGATATTGCAGATTTTTTTATCTCTGCAATTGTGAATCTACAAGATCTTAAATTTCGTACTATAGTAGCCCTATTAGTGTTCTTTCCAACCCAAAAAGTCATACCAATATTGGATTTGTAACACCCTCCGGGGTAAATGTGCATATAAACAACATAATAGGAACATAAATACAATAAGCATATCAACCATCAAAATCCATATATACATCAGTACGTTTTCACATGAAAATCAAGGGAATGAATTTTTCATTAATAAATGCAATGAACCAGCCTGTGATGGGACTACCACATTCCACCCGACCATAGATTTGCTGAGCCAAGTCTCTCTTCATCCAATCACCCCCATGCCATATTCCAAGCATGAATGTGGGACTCATATAACACATCAAAAACACCAGTCAATTTGGATGCCACCAGAGTTCTCCGCCTACACCGTGAGGAATTTGAGTGCCTCCTAATATCTCAGGCTTTATCGTGCATCTGCAATCTAATCCAAGGATCACTAGGCCCTACACCGAGACATACTCTCCAGGCTTTACCGTGCATTCCATCCCGGAATCACTAGGCCCAACGGAGAGAAAATCCACCTCTTGGATTTACCGTATATCTCGCCATTCACTGACAAGGATTCCTAGGCCCACCGAGTCACATAATTTGGCTTTACTACAACCCACAGTCCGGTTTAGGGGTTACTAGTCCAGTGGCTTCGTGCATCCTCAGTGTGGTTCATGGACCACTACCACCATGTGTTTGTCAATTCGGAGATCCACCCCACTCAGATTCGAACCCAATCTGGCCATACCTCACAAAACACATGAGATAACCCATCTCATCAAAGCTATCATGGAATGGCAAGGATAGGCTGAAAATATTGTCACACCTAGAAAAACCCATGCCATGGTAGAAAAGAAACACAAGCAATCCCATGCATGTCAAATCTAGCAATCCCATTGTAGTTGCTTGATCTTGCCTTTCCCTACTTGATCTTTGCTTCCTCTTGCCTTCTTTTCCTTTCTTGCCCCAATGCAAAAGTGCTCCAAGAAAAATCTAAGTGTCCAAGCGTATGAGAGAGAGAGCTCCAAAACTGCACTGACCAAGTCTTGCCCACTGATCCTCAGAAGCCTTTTTATTAATGGGGCCTCTATTTTCTTCATTTTCCATTATTTTCCTCCTCACATGCAGCATGTGACCTTTCACCTTCCTTTTCTCATAATTTCCATTATTTTCATAAATAAATGTGCCAAAATACATTTTTTTTTCCTCTTTAATCCCTTAGCCATTGCCTTTGCCAATTTCCTTAGCCATAAACAACCAAATGAGCACCCCCTAGGATGTATTTCCCACCATCCAGCTTGGAATATGTGTCCCATCATTTGTGGTATTTATATATTTTTACATGGAATTTTCATCAGGTCTATCAAAAGATTCTTCAACAAAGAGATATGCTCAATCTCCCATGATGAATTGATTATAGACTGGTTCAATAGAGAGAACTTGTATGACATGCCACATGTCATTGTTTCAACCTGCGGCCCTGAAAATGATACCCAAGAAACTACAATCCATCCTATATACGTCACATTTTACGAAATCCAATTATGCTTAGATAGAAATTTATAATGATTTTACCTAGGTCACCTGTTTGAGATGGCAGTCTGGAGCCTACAAAAACTCTAACTTCCTTGGATCATATCTCTGAAAATATAGCAAGAAAATATTTGAAATTCGTACAAAAAGTTCACCAAGGGTACAACAGCCATACAAATCACATATGAACCAATACATTTACACATGAAATACCAAGGAGAAAGAGCTCTTATTAATGAATGCATAAGCCAACCAGGTCTGGGACTTCCACGAACCACCTGACCATATATTGGGTTGAACCAAATCTTTCTTTCAACCAATCACCCCTATGCCATATTCCAAGCATGAATGTGGGACTCACAACAAAACCAATCCAGGTTTCCTCAGGCTTTACTGCAATCCCCACTGGATCACTAGGCCCTAAACAAGCATGGATGCCTCCGGATCTCTCCACCTACACCATGAGGATTTCGCATGTCTCCTAGTCTCCAGGTTTTACTGTATATCATACCATTCACAAATCGAGGATTCCTAGGCCTAATTGAGACTCCACCCTCCAGGCTTTACCATATATTCCACCATTCACTGGTCGAGGATTCCTAGGACTGATTGAGGGCACACACCTCTAAGATCTACCGTATATCCCACCATTCACTAGTCAAGGGATTCCTAGGCCCACTGAGGTACACAAAATATATATTTACCGCAATCCCACCTTCTCTGGTCCAGGGATTCTTAGGCCTTATGTTCTTCTTTAGATACCACCTCACTCAGTTTCGAAAACCATCCGACAATCAAATTTAACCAAATAAAAGAGAACCCATCACACCATGGCTTTTCGGAAATGGTAAGGCAATGCCGAAAATCACTATCACACCTGACATAAACCATGCCAATGACAACAAGAAAATCAAATACACACATGCATGCCAAATCTAGCAAGGAAATAGCACATGCAAATCGATACCTGCAAGTAATCTTGTTGTAGTCACTTGATCATGCTCTTCCTTGCTTGATCTTTGCTTCCCTTTGCCTTCTTTGTCATTTCTTTGCTTTCCTTGCTCTGATGCTAGAGTGTTACAAGAATGCTCTAAGTGTGCAAGAGTATGAGACAAAGAGAATAGAGAGAGAGAGATCTCCAAAATTAAACTGACAAAAAGGTGCCAACTAATCCTCAAAAGCCTTTTTATTAATGAGGCCTCTATTTTCTTCAATTTTCCATTATTTTCCTTCATTTTCCTCCTCACATGCAACTTGTGACCTTTCACCTTCCTTTTCTCCTAATTTCCATTATTTTCATAAATAAAATGTCAATTAATTCCTCATGCCTTTCCAAAGCCTTTTCCTTTTCCTTTTCCAATTTCCTGAATCATAATAAACCAAATGAACACCCACACTAGGATGTTTTTCCTAACATTCAACTTGGAATAAGTGTCCCATGACCTTGGTTATTATTTTCTTTTATTAACTTTATTACATGGAATTTTGATTAGGGAAGTTACAAACCCCCCCTTGGGAAACACCGTCCTTGGTGTTCAATGACACTGACAATGAATAAGACTATTGAAAAGAAAAACATACTACCCACGGAGTTTTATAACTTAGCTCGATGCAATATTTACAATGATCAACCTGCTGAGAAGCAACCAACATGACAACATAACAACATGACAACCATAACGACATGACATCCATACCGCTTATTGGAGCTTTATAACACATGGTGGTACTTACATCCATATACATATATACACATATACCAAAACATATGCCAAAAACATTTGCTCAACCAGCGAATATAGAAGGATACATAGCCCACATTTGTTCAGCCATCTCCCATGTAGCTTCATCAGGCCCAAAGTGCTTCCATTGCACTTTCACCTGCTCGACTGTTTGGTTATGTAGCATGAGCATCTTTCTCTGCAAAATGCACTGAGGTTCCGACTGGAATTCTCCTTTTGGCTCCACCTACAATACAGACCATTCAATCACATGATGAACATCTCTAACATACTTATTAAGCAATGACACACGGAATACATCATGGACTTTCACTGTCAGAGGCAGTGCGAGTCGATGGGCTACTGGTCCAATCCTCTCAAGAATCTTTAAAGGTCCACAAAAACGAGGTACCATCTAGGCACATGATCCAATCCTCAAGGATCTCTTCTTGAGCTTGATGTGCAAATACACCTATTCCCTAACCTGAAACTCCTTAAACATCTTGTTTCGATCTACATAACTTTTTTGTTTTTCCTATGTTTCCTTTATATTCTTCTTGATTACCTACATTTCATGTTCCAACTTTGCCAACATGTCTGGTCCTATCAATACCACGTTCACTGAATCACTCCAACTGATGGGAGTATTACAACTCCGCCCATATAGTGCTTCAAATGGAATCATCCTAAGTGACTCCTAATAACCATTATTCTAAGAAAACTCAACCAACGGAAGGTACTCCTCCCATCTCCTCTGTTGATGCATCACATACATCCTCAACATGTCCTCTGTAACAACTGTGGGGAAAATTTTACGTAATAAAAGTTAATAAAGGAAAAATAAGACCACGATTAAGGGACGCTTATTCCAAGCTAAGTTTTAGGAAAAGATATCCTAGTGGACATCACTGGATGTGTTTTTGGCTAAGGAAATTGGAAAAGGCTAAGGAAAAGGCATTAAAACGAATAAAGGCATTTTGGCAGATTTATTTATGAAAATAAAGGAAATTAGGAGAAAAGTAAGGTAAAAGGTCACAGGTTGCATGTGAGTAGGAAAATGAAGGAAAATAATGGAAAATGAAGAAAATAGAGGCCTCATTAATAAAAAGGATTATGAGGATAAGTTGGTAACCTTTTGTCAGTTCAAGTTTTGGAGCTCTCTCATTATTCTCTCTCTCTCACTTTTGGTCACTTAGAGTTTTCTTGCCAAATTCAATAGGAATACTTGCAGGTAACATATTGCCTGCGTGATTTCCTCACTAGTTTTTACATGCATGGCTTTGCATGTTGGTGTATGGTTCTCTTGCTGTCGGTGGCATGGTTTTGTCTGGTTATGACAATGGTTTTCAGCTTGGCCTTTCATTTTCCTGATGCCATGGTATGTTGGGATGTTTATCTCAGTTTTTGAGCTTTGGTTTTCCAGATGGATTTCAGAATCTGGGGCAGAGGTGGTCTAAAGGTTCATTCCCAAAGGCCCAGGAATCCCTTGACCGATTTTGGAAGGATACACGATAAATCTTGAGGGAGAAGTCTTGGTTTAGGGCCTAGTGATCCAGTTTTGGGTTGTGGTAAAGTCTGAGAGACTGGTCTCGGTTTAGGGCCTAGTGATCCAGGATTGGATTGCAGTAAAGCCTAAGAGACAAGGAGACAGAAAATTCCTCAAGGATAGTGATGGATTCTGGATGGCATTCCAAGTTCGATTCAGTTGTGATCGGAGCACCGGTTTTGGTGTGATCATGGTTTGATGAGGTTCGAGGTGGTTTAACCTTTGGATTCCCTTTGTTGTTTTTAGATTGGTTTACCCATCAGATCCCACATTCATGCTTGGAATATGGCATGGGGGTGACTGGCTGGAATAAATAACTAGTTTAGCCATGTCTATGGTCGGGTGGAACGTGGAAGTCCCGAACCTGGTCAAATTTGCCTATGATTAATGAAAGTTAAGTTCTCTTGCTTTTGCACCTATTTATATGTGGATTTAATGGTTTTTACATCTTTGTTATTTACATGGCTTTATGTTGGTTATAAGCTTGGTTAAATGATTGGTTCATGTCATGGTTATCTCATGTATTTACTTGTAATTGTTAAATTGATGGATGTAAGACCTAATTTATGTTATAAAAGTTCAATGGAGAAGGTGGTGATCCTTCTAGTCATGTTTTATAAGTGTTTTCAGTCATTCATTCTCTATCTTGTATCTTAGACCTGTAGGTTGCATTGATGCCAAGTGTTTGACAGAATGTCATTCCCGGTTGGGGATGGTTAGGCCTAGTCATGAGGTTGATTTTTGGTTTATTAGTCTCGTCATCATGTCTTTGAGGGATTCTGAAAGTTATAACAAGTTTTGGACAACTGTCGGAATTCTGGGTTAGAAAAGTGCCTTGAATTCCATAGACGCTGGCACAGGTCTGCTGGGAAAAGTCCCTGGATGCTGACTTGCAGGCCTATGAGAGCATCCAGAGGTCACTGGAGGCTAGAATGCCTATAGAATGAGAGCGTCAAGAGGTCAAGAGGCATAAAATACAAGTGGGACCCAGGGTCAAATGTCTGAGTGGTTGAGATGTCTCTTGGGGTTGTTGTTTGTTGTAGGTTGGTTTATGTGCTTCATTGATTCCATTTCCTTAAGGCCACCAAGGAGGTTGAATCCCTTATAGTGGCCTCTCTCATCGCATGTTTACCCTGGTTGGTTGGTTACTTGTGTAGATGTGGGAGGAGGGTGGTTACAGATTGGTATCAGAGTGTGGTTGGACTCACCTTGGGTGAATGTGTTTGTCATGCATTCATGTCGGTTGTACATGTGTCAGTCATCCTTGTGGTCTATGTGCATGTTTCATATTCATGGTGTTGGTCATGGCCGCAGTGATGTCACCATGGGAATAAGGATGTCGTTGTGTGAAGCATGTTATCATGCATGTATGACTGGTTACATGTTGTATTATGTCACTTACATGTGTCATTGTGTATGATTGGTTACATTCTTGTATGTTTGGTTACATCCTTGCATGCTTGGTTACATGTATCGTTCTTGTAGGTTTGGTTACAAGTATCGTCACTCATGCTTGTTCATATGCGTTCATGTGTGTGTGTGGTCGATTACACATTGCTTATGCATGTTAATGTTTGCATGTGGTCAAGTATAAAACGTTGTTATGGTTGTTGTTGTTGTCATGCATGTAGTCATGGTATGTGTGTAGTTGATATGGTCATGCATTGACGACTGGACCCTAGCTAGACTGATGGTTACATGATTATGTGCTTATGTATCATATGTCTATATGTTGTTATGATTATGTTATACATGTATCACGTTGATTTGGTGATCTTGCAGATGAGATATCCTCCCTGAACTATGCTAAGGTACGTTGGTTTATTGTGATTTGGTTTAGCTGACATAGTATGCCTTGTAGGAAAGAGATCAAAATGGATAGCAATATGGTAGACTACAAAGACTCTCCCTATGAATTTATGAGCAACATGGTGTTGGGCTCTCTTTTGATTTGGCATATACATTAAGAAGCTTGAAGAAAGAGACAAGGAGTTGTAAGGTAGACAATGACACGATCATGTAGGCACAAGAGAAACAAGCAGAGCTTAATGCAATATTATTTCAAAGTTCGTCAAAATTGCAGCAACATGGACCACTTCGGAACAACCATGAGCAGGAGGACAAAACTAATGGGGCATATGGAAGTAGGTCTTATGTTGGTCACAGGTCAGACAAAGATGACAGAATTAGAGATGGTAGGTTGTTGGACACTCCAGATAGGAGAGGTGATGGACATAGGTATTATTCTACTTCTGGTTTTGATAGGCATCATGATCGTCATCGTTATCATCCTTACAAGAGGAGTGATAGGGGATACTTGTCAGATGAGTTTAAGAAAGCAAAGCCACCTACATTTGATGGAGATATGAAGAAATCACAGGATGTAGAGGCATGGTTGCTTGGTATGAAGAAGTTCTTCAGATTGCATGACTATTCATAAAACATGAAAGCAAAGATAGCCACTTTCAATCTCAAAGGTAAAATAGATATTTGGTGGGAAGATGTGAAAAATGTTAAAGGTATACATGAGGACAATTTGATTGGGAATGAGTTTGGGAGGCTTTTAAAGAAGAATTATTTGTCGAAGAGATACTTTGATGATAGAGCTAAGGATTTTTATGAGTTGTGGATGGGTTCCATTACAGATGATGAGTATACTAGTAGGTTCTTGGAGTTGTTGAGATATGTTCCTTACCTCAAGGAGGAGAAGGCCAAGGTTAAGAGATTCATCAGTGGACTGCCAGTAGCATACAAAGACCAAATTGAGTTCAATGAGCCTAGATCATTGAAGGAGGCCATCCGAAAGTTGAAACATTGTTATGAGCAGTTGAAGCGCAAAGTTGAGCATAAGCATGACTTGAAAAGAAATGAGAAATTTAAAGGAAAATGGCCACCAAAGCAAGGAAGACCTTAAGATGCAAGCGAGAAAGAAAATGTAGTTCCTTACAAGAGGTTCAATACAACTGAGAAAGGACATGGAGAACAACAACCTAGAGGTGGTGGTAAGGAACCATTACAATGTTGGATATGTGGTAAGGATCATTGTAAGAGGGATTGTCCATAATATTAGAGTGGTGGTATACCCCAGATCTACAATGCTCAGGAAGCGCATATAGCTGGTGATGTGGGAAATAGCATTCCTCATATCTATGCAGCTGTGGAAAGCAAGCAGGTGGATCATCAGGCATCTATCATTGAGATGGACGATAAGCTTTGTGATCAAGTTGTTTCTATTTTGATTGATATTGGATCTAACTATAGTTATATTAATCCTGACTTGGTGGATAAGTGTGGTTTGAGAAAAGAAGTGCATGCAAAATCTTGGTTGGTACAGTTGGCTACAGGTACAAAGAAGAGAGTTCACCATTGGGTAAGAGCTTGTGCATTTGAGTTAAATGGTATGCCTACAACAACACATTTGAATGTACTACCATTGGGATCGTATAATATGCTTTTGGGTATGGATTGGTTGTACCTTCATAGGACCAAAGTGGATTGCTTCAACAAGGCCATTGAGTGTGTGGATGATAGTGGGGAAAAGAGAACTTTGTAGGGGAAGAAGAAGCCTACATCAGTGAGGATGGTTACCGCTATGTAGGCTAAGTGTAGTTGCAAAAAAGGTTGTGTGATGTTTGCAGTGCACATTTCTAGTGACAAAGGTAAGGAAGTTGGGGATGAAGATGTTTTGAGCAGATACTCAGTTCTACAACAGTTTCAGAATGTATTTCCTGAGGATATTATAGAGTTTCCACCTCACAGGGAGGTAGACTTTTCTATTGAGTTGGTGCCAAGGGCAACTCTAGCATCAAAGGCACCTTACTGGATGAGCACACCTGAGTTGGTAGAGTTGAAGTTACAGTTAAAGGAGATGCTTAACAAGGGATACATTAGGCCATGTGTATCGCCTTGGGGTGCACTAGTTTTGTTCGTAAAGAATAAATATGGTACTCTTATATTGTGCATTGATTACAGGCACCTGAACAAGGTAACGATCAAGAACAGGTACCCATTATTGAGGATCGATGATTTGTTTGATAATTTTAAGGGAGCAACGATGTTCTCTAAGATTGACTTGAGATCGGGATACCATCAGGTACACATCAAGGAAGAGGATATTTTCAAGACTGCGTTTAGGACCAGGTATGGGCATTATGAGTTTGTTGTTGTTCCATTCGGTTTGACTAATGCTCCAAATACATTTATGTGTTTGATGAATAGTGTGTTGCGTCCTTATCTGGGCAAGTTTGTTATTATGTTCATTGATGACATAATGTTATATTCTAAAAATGAGGAAGAACATGCCGAGCATTTAGCAACAGTGTTGAGATTACTAAGAGAGCATCAGTTGTATGCTAATCTTAGAAAGTACAACTTCTTTCAGACTGAGGCACATTATGTGGGGTATGTTGTCTCCAAGGAATGGATTGCAGTAGATCCAGAAAAGATAAGGGCCATCACGGAGTGGGTAGCTCCTAACGATGTGGATGAGGTGAGATCATTCATGGGATTGGCAGGTTACTACATGAGGTTCATCAAGAACTTCTCACACATTGCATATCCTATCACATCATTGCAACGGAAAGTTAATAAGTTTGAATGGACAGAAGAATGTGCAACTAGTTTTGAGAAAATCAAGCAGTTATTGACACATGCACCTGTACTAAAGATTGCAGATTTGGACAAAGAGTTCGTAGTGTGTACAAATAATTGAAAGAGAGGACTTGGTGGAGTTCTCATGCAATAAGGATAGGTAGTGTGCTACGAGGCACCGAAACTGAATGAGCACGAGCATAACTATCTGATGCATGATCTTGAACTAGCAGTGATCATACATGCATTCAAGATGTGGAGGCACTATATTCTTGGCAGGAGGTATGTATGAATGAGTGATCATATTGGGTTGAGGTATTTGTTTGACCAGCCAAATTTAAACGCCAGGCAAGCAAGATGGTTGGCCACCCTCAGTGAGTTTGACTTGGAGATCAGATACATCAAAGGGAAGGAGAACCAGGTTATGGATGCTCTTAGCAGGAAGGTACATGTAAATCATATAGCAGTTATGAGTTCTTATGGGATAGAGTTACAGGATAGGATCTTGGAGGCATGACAACGGGATGACAAGTTCATGGAGATCATGCACAAGTTACAACATAGTATAGGTATAGGTACATGTATAGGTGATCAGGATGTAGACTACTCGTCTCGTGGCATATGGTTTGGTGAGATTCAGGGACATGATCTATGTATCGAATTGCAGTGAGCTCAAGAAGCTTATCTTGAGGGAGTTTCACATCAAGCCATACTTAGGTCACCCAGGATATCAGAAGACATTGACGGTGGTAAAGAAGTTCTACTATTGGTTGAATCTGAAGAAGGAAGTGGCAGAGTTCGTGGCTAGATGTTTAGATTGTTAGTAGGTAAAGGCATAATGTAAGCATCCAGGTGGTCTACTACAACCTATATCGATTCCGAAATGGAAATGGGAGGTCATTTCCATGGATTTAATTACAGGTTTTCCAAGGATAGTGAGACAACATGATTATATTATGGTCATGGTCGACAGGTTGAGTAAGGTAGCTCACTTCATTCCAATGAAGACTACATATTCAGCCAGTGAGGTAGCACAATTATTCATCAGAAAGATAGTTAGATTACATGGTGTTCCGAAGAAGATTGTGTCAGATCAGGATGTGAAGTTCACTTCCAAGTTCTAGAAGGAGCTATTTGCAAGATGGGGTACAAAGTTGGCGTTTAGTACAACTTATCATCCGCAAACAGATGGTCAGACAAAGATGGTCAACAAGATCTTGGAGGATATGATGAGGATATATGTTATGCACCAACAGAGGAAATGAGAGGAGTATCTTCCATTGGTTTAGTTTGCATACAACAATGGTCATCAGGATTCATTGAGGATGAGTCCTTTCGAGGCATTGTATGGGAAAAGTTGTAATACTCCCATCAACTGGAATGATCCAATGAACATGATACTTATTGGACCAGATATCTTGGCAAACATGGAATAAGAAATGCAAAATCTAAAGGCAACACAGGATAGACAAAAGAGTTATGTAGATCAACACAGGGTGTTCAAGGAGTTTCAAGTTGGGGAGTATGTGTATTTGTGCATCAATATCAAGAAGAGCTCTTTGAGGATTGGATCATGTGCCAAGTTGGCACCATGGTATTGCGGACCTTTTGAGTACTTGAGAGGATTGGACCAGTGGCCTATCGACTTGCATTGCCTCCAATAGTGAAATTCCATGATGTTTTCCATATTTGATTGCTTAAGATGTATATAAAGGATGTTGATCATTTTATTGATTGGTATATATTGCAGGTGGAGAAAGAATGATAGTTCTAGTCGGAGCCTCAGTGCATATTGCAGCGGAAGCATCTCCTTCTCAGGAATAGAGCCATAGAGCAAGTTAAAGTGCAATAGAAGCACTTTGGGCCTAAAGAAGCTACATGGGAGATGGCAGATCAGATGTGGGCCCTGTATCCTTCATTGTTTGTCGGTTGAGGCAAAGAAATTTTGGTTTGATGTGGTATATGTTTGGAATATTTTTTGTTAATGTTTTGGTATATGTATGTATGTATATGGATGTAAATACCACCATAAGCTATGTTATAAAGCTCCAATAAGCAGCATGGTTGTTATCTTGTCGTGTTGTCATGATGATTTGCTTTTGAGCAAGTCTTTCATTGTAAATACTACAATGAGCTAAGTTATAAAGCTCCATGGGAAATATGTTTGTTTTTGAGCGGTTTTGTTGAGGTCTTCATTTGGTTTAACAACGAGGATGGTGTTTCCCAAGGGGGAGGGTTTTGTAACAACCCTGGTGAAAATTTCATGTAATAAAATTCAATAAAGGCAAAATAAGACCACGGTTAAGGGACACTTATACCAAGCTTAATGTTGGGCAAAGATATCTTAGTGGGCATCACTAAATGTGTTTTTGGCTAAGGAAATTGGAAAAGTGTTATGAAACCAACTCACAAAAAGATAGAAAAGAAAGATCAACGCCTTAGAATTTAACCTCTTCGAGGGGGCAACCTCCTTTACATTACACAAATGAACAATTATTAGATGATACAAATGACAAAACCTGCTTTCTATATATAGGAGTCTAAGGGGTCACAATATAACCAAAGTCGACCTAACAATAATAATATAAGGGCACAAAAATAAGAATAGTGGGCTTCAATGGGGCACAATAATAACAACATGGGGACAATAGGGGCACAACAATAACAATAAGGGATACAATGACAATAGTAATGGGGGAATCACTAGTATTATAGGGACCTAACATGCCCCTCTTCTTCAAAAAAGTGTTGTCCTCAATGCTTGAGTAGTTTTAGATGCTTCTGTATAAAATTCTCATCCTCCCATGTGGAATCTTCAACGGGTAAGTTATTCCACTTGTTGAGATACTTTGAAATTGATAGATTTCGTAGCTGTCGAGTTCTTGTTTCTTTGACTGCTTCAGGTTTCAATATTATTTTTCCTTCCTCATCAAGTTCTGGAAATATTGTTTAAACTGGGAGCTTGTCACCTATAACCTTCTTTAAGCATGACAAATGGAAAACTTGGTGCACTCGGGAAGCTGCAGGAAGCTCCAATTTGTATGCCATGGTACCTATCTTTTGCAACACCTTGTACGGACCATAATACTTTGGTGATAATTTATTATCCTTTTTAGCTTGCTTGAGGGACATTTTTTTATATGGTTTTAGTCGTAGGAATACCCAATCACCTACATCAAAACTTCTTTCACTGTGATGTTGATCTGCCTGTTGTTTCATTCTATTTTGCGCCAAGGTGAGGTTATGCTTTAAGAGTTGGAGAACTTGTTGTTGATGCTTGATGCGATCTTCCACTGCTTGAACCTTAGAATTTAAATATGATGTGATGGATGGTGGATGATATCCATAAAGTGCCATAAATGGGGTCATTTTTGTTGTTGTATGGATGGAAGTGTTATACCACCATTCAACCAGAGG
Organism: Pinus tabuliformis; assembly: GCA_031772625.1. Lineage (NCBI taxonomy): Eukaryota > Viridiplantae > Streptophyta > Pinopsida > Pinales > Pinaceae > Pinus > Pinus tabuliformis. The sequence continues at coordinate 1,393,853,890 of CM062818.1, read as the reverse complement.
AAACTATTTGATCCATTGTGTTTGTTTATCAGATACAAAGCAACGAAGATATCCTTCCAAACATTTGTTTACTATCTCAGTTTTCCCATCAGATTGAGGGTGATAATACAAGCTATGAGCTAACTGAGTACCAAGACAAGAAAATAATTTTGTCCAAAAATTTCCAGTGAAAATGGGATCTCTGTCGCTTACAATAATATTTGGGTTTCCATGTAGCTTATGTATTGTTTCCATAAATGCAATAGAAATTGTACTTGCTTTAAATGGATGAGATAATGCACAAAAGTGTGCATACTTGGTAAGTCTATCAACTACCACCATGATAACACTCTTTCCTTCGGACTTGGTTAAACCTGTGATAAAATCCATTGAAACTTCCTCCCAACGTTGGCATGGAATGGATAAAGGTTGTAATAGACCTGGGGTCTTAATTGTTTCAACTTTATTTTGTTGGCAAACCAAACATTCCACCACAAACTTTTGAATATCCGATTTAAGGCCATCCCAAAAAAATTCCTTCTTAACCCTGTGGTAAGTTTTTAGAAATCCTAAGTGCCCTCCTAAGGGAGAGGTGTGTAATTCCCTAAGAATATTTTGTTTGAGTTGGGAATTCTTACATAGGTATAGCTGATCATTGTACCATAACGAATCATTTTTCCAGCTAAATGTATCAAATGTACTGGGATCTTGTTGTAACTTTTGAATGAGTGCCCACACTTCTTCGTCATTCTTCCATTCATCCCCTTGCTTCGTTTATCCAATCTTGTTGGATAATAGAAATGGCACAAAGAAATGCTTCCACATTCTTATCCTTTCTTGAGAGTGCATCTGCCACAACATTTTGCTTCCCTTTTTTTGTAGATGATTTCAAATTCATAACCCAACATCTTTGTGACCCATTTTTTCTGCTCTTCTAAAGATAATCTTTGTTCTAAAAAGCATTTAAGACTATCATGATCTGTTTTTACCTTGAAGTGACTTCCCATTAGGTAGGGTCGTCATTTATTAAGTGCATTTAGTATTGCCAACATTTCCTTCTCATAAATAGCTTTGTGTAAATACTTTCCTTTGATTGGACGGCTTTCGAAAGAAATGGGTCTTTCTTCTTGCATTAAAATAACACCAATTCCATTTCCTGGGGCATCACATTCCACAATAAAGGTTTTTGTGAAGTCTAGTGTAGCTAAGACCGGTGCTTGGAACGTTGCCTCTTTAAGATGTTTAGAGGCCTTCGTTGCTTTTGGAGTCCATGAGAATGCATCTTTCTTCAATAATGTTGTTGGAGGTGCTTCTATTCTCCCATAATTCTTAACAAACCTGTGAAAATACCTTGTCAACACGAGAAATACTCATAGATACTTTATGGATGTGTGGATTTTCCATTCCCTAATGGTTTTAATTTTGCTAGGGTCTACCTGAACACCTTCATGAGATACAATATGACCTAGATATTCCACCTCTTGTACTCCAAAGAAACATTTGGAGCTTTTTGCATATAATTGTTTATCTTCCAATAGTTTGAGCACCCTGTCAACATGTTGAACATGATCCTTCCAAGACTTGTTGTAGATTAGTATATCATCAAAAAATACTAACACAAATTTTCTAAGGAAGGGTTTGAAAATGGAATTCATCAAACCTTGAAATGTAGAAGGTGCATTGGTAAGGCCAAAAGGCATGACCAAAAATTCATAATGACCCTCATGAGTTATAAATGTTGTTTTTGGAATGTCTTCAGCCTTCATTCTAATTTGATGATATCCTGAACGAGGATCCAACTTGGTGAAGTAAATTGATCCATGCAATTCATCCAATAATTCATCAATGACAGGAATGGGAAATTTATCTTTAATAGTGAGCTTGTTGAGCTCCCTATAATCTGGACACATGCGCCATGATCCATCCTTCTTGTGAACCAGTACTATTGGAGCAAAGAAAGAACTTTGACTAGGTTGAATTATACCTCCCTTAGCATTTCTGAAACCATACATTCAATTTCACTCTTTTGGGCATAGGGATATCTGTAAGGCCTGATGTTTGAAGGAACACTTCCTGGAATCAAATGAATAGCATGATCATGATCACGAATAGGTGGGAGGCCTTTGGGAGTCTCAAAAACCTTGGAATGATTGTCCAAGACTTTTTGGAGATCTGGAGAAATAGATGATTTCGATGTGGGAACTTCTAGTGAACATAATTGTGCAATTATGCCTCATTGTTCTTTCTTTAGAAGTTTTGTCATTTTGTTAGAGCTGATTATCCTTCCATGTTTCCTTGTGATACCCCTTAATTCAACTTCCTTTCCTTTAGAAGAAAATTTCATGAAAAGTTCTTGAAAATTAAAAGCTATTGAACCCAAGGATTGTAGCCATTGGACTCCTAGTACAACATTAGCACCACCCATTGGAATGGAAAGCATTGGGCTATTCAATACATATTCTCCCATGGATAGCTTGATATTATGGCACTCTCCTGAGCAAGTTATGGTTCCTCCACTTGCAACCATCACTTGACACTCTAGTGTTGGATATAGGAAGCAATTCAATTCCTTGGCTATCTTACAATGAATAAAATTATGGGTACTACCCGAATCAATCAACACTATTACCTCTTTCTTCTTGATATTCCCTCCTATATTGATAGTTTGAGGAGTGGTAATTCCAGCCAATGCATTACAAGATATGGTCGGATTCATTTCTTCTTTCTATAGGGTTTGTTCCTGGTGTATATCCTCTTCTTTTGATGTTTCTTCTTCCTTTTCTTCCTCCTCTTCACAATCTATGTAAAATAGTTTCTTCTTAGCACACTTATGACCTTTAGTGTATCTTCTATCACAACTGTAACAAATCCCTTTTGCTCTTTTTTCTTCAAATTGTTGTGGTGTCAACCTTGTAGGTTGTGGATGGCTAGGGGAAACAACACTTCCATCTTTATGATTGTGAGTGGTAGGCTTCCTTATTGCCATAATTTTGCTTTCCATTTTTCTTGCCAACCTAAACGCCTTCTCCAATGAATCAGGTTCCCAAAGGCGAACCTCATGTTGGATGTTATACTTTAAAGTCCCTATGAACACATCAATCCTATGCTCCTCTAGAATATCTTTTACCCTTATATTCAATTTTTGGAAGTCCTCAATATGCTCCATCATTGAGCCCTTTTGTTTGAGATTTATCAATTGGCTAAAAAAATTATTGTTTTTATATCCTCATAATGTGCTATCATTTCATCCATAAAAATAGCCCAAGTGACAATTTGTTTACAAGAGCAAAGCCATCAATACCATACAAACTGATTTGGTTCCAAATATAAAGTTGCAATGCGTACCTTTTGTGTGTTTTGGACATTATGGAGATCAAAAAATTGCTCCATTCGTAGTATCCATGTTGCGGGATCCTTGCCATCAAACTTCCTCATATCGATCTTTGGGACATGGTGGTTCTTCGATCCAACGTTAGAGTCTATGAAATCATGATTAACATTTATTTTGTTCTCATCATGTGTTTCCTTTACTACCCTTTCGCCATTAGTAAGCCTTTATTGTAGAAATTTTGTCAAATCTTTCATCTTAGCTTCCACGCCTTTCTTTAAATCATCCATCTTAGCTTCCACGCCATCCATCTTAGCTTCCACGCCTTTCTTTAAATCATCCATCTTAGCTTCCACGCCATCCATCTTAGCTTCCATGTCATTCATCTTAGCTTCTATGCCTTTCTTTAAACCATCCATCTTAGCTTCTACGCCTTTCTTTAAACTATCCATCTTAGCTTCTACGCCTTTCTTTAAACTATCCATCTTAGCTTCTACGTCTTTCTTTAAACCATCCATCTTAGATTCTGTTACTTTTTGTGCAAGTGAAATTTGTTGCACTTGGTCTCGTAATTTTGACATATCATGTTGCATTTCTTCCTCTTCTTCATGAGTCATGCTAAAGCTTTTAGGTTGCTTACTAGGTGTTTCCATTTTATTTCTTTGGGGCATCAATTACTGATAATAATGCTTCACTATGCCCTTTGAATTCCTTCAAACTAATTTTTCAAACCAAACTTATGCAATTTTTTTTTAAAACTACACACATTTTTTCACCTTGTAGGAGCTCAATATTGAAACGGCTGTAACTCTGTAATTTCGGATCTCCAAGGTCTAAAATTTTGACCTACAGTATCCCTCTATGCCCTCTTTCTAATGCCACCAGTCTGATCGAAATTGGATTCTCCAAGAAAGAGTTATACCCCACCTCCCAAGATGACCTGCTTATATAATTTTTTAGTAGCGCGAAATTGTATGAAGTGCCACGTGTTACTGTTTCAACCTTCGGATTTAAAAAAAATATACAGAAAAGTAACGCCCGTCCTCTTTCTGTAGCTTCTTACTAAATTTCAATTTGATGCTCAAAGAGAAAGTTATGACGATTTTCCCAAGGTCACTTGTTTAGAATGTAATTTGGGAGTCTGCAAAAACCCTAACTTCCTCAGATTATATCTATGAACATATAGCGAGACAAGATCTAAAATGCGGACCCTAGCTTCACCAACATTTCGACTCAAATGGGTTTTAATTTCAGAGTCTGAAACTTCGTAGAAAAAACGTTATAGCGAAACTTCCACGATGACCTGTTTGAGATGAAATTCTAGAGCTTTCAAAACCCCTAACTTCATCAAATCATATCTCCGAACATATAGAGAGACAAGATCTGAAATTTGGACCTGAGGTTCAAACCGATTTATTCTCAAATGGGTTTTTTTTTAGCTTATGAAACTTCGTAGCGAAAACGTTATAGGGAAAATGCCACGATGACCTGTTTGGAGCAGCGAAACCCTAGAATCCAAAGCTCTGATACCAAATGTTATGAAACCAGCTCACAAAAAGATAGAAAAGAAAGATCAATGCCTTAGAATTCAGCCTCTTCGAGGGGGCAACCTCCTTTAAATTACACAAATGAACAATTCTTGGATGATGCAAATGACAAAACCTTCTTTCTATATATAGGAGTCAAAGGGGTCACAATATAACCAAAGTCGACCTAACAATAATAATATAAGGGCACAAAAATAAGAATAGTGGGCTTCTATGGGGAACAATAATAACAATATGGGGACAATAGCGGCACAACAATAACAATAAGGGATACAATGACAATAGTAATGGGGGAATCACTAGTATTATAGGGACCTAACAAAAAGGCTAAGGCAAAGGCCTTAAAAGGCATTTTTGGCACATTTATTTATGAAAATAAAGGAAATTAGGAGAAAAGTAAGGTGAAAGGTCACATGTTGCATGTGAGGAGGAAAATTAAGGAAAATAATGGAAAATGAAGAAAATAGAGGCCTCATTAATAAAAATTCTTCTGAGGATAAGTTGGTAACCTTTTGTCAGTTCAAGTTTTGGTTCTCTCTCATTACTCTTTCTCTCTCACTCTTGGTCACTTAGAGTTTTCTTGGAGCACTTTAGCTTTGGATCAAGGAAGGAAAAAAAAGAAAATGGAAAGCAAGGATCAAGGAAGGAAGAGCAAGATTAGGTAGCTTCAACAGGAATAATTGTCGGTAACATATTTCATGTGTCATTTCCTCACTAGTTTTGACATGCATGGCTTTGCATGTTGGTCTAGGGTTCTCTTGTTGTCAGTTGCATGGTTTTGTCGGGTTATGACAGTGGTTTTTAGCATAGCCTTGCCTTTTTTCGAATGCCATGGTATGTTGGGGCATTTATATCGGTTTTTGAGATTTGGTTTGTTGTATGGATTTCAGAATCCGGGCCAGAGGTGGTCTCAATGTTAATTCCCAAAGGCCTAGGAATCCCTTGACAGTTTTTGACGGGATACACAATAAAGCCTGAGGGAGAAGTCTTGGTTTAGGGCCTAGTGATCCAGGTTTGGGTTGTGGTAAATCCTGATAAACTAGTCTTCGTTTAGGACCTATTTATCTGGGATTGGATTGCGGTAAAGCCTGAGAGACAAGGAGATGGAAAATTATCAAGGATAGTGATGGATTATGGATGGCATTCCAAGTTCAGTTTGGTTGTGATCGGAGCACTGGTTTTGGTGTGATCACGGTTTGGTGAGAGTGTAGGTGGTTTAACCTCTGGATTCCCTTGTTTTTTTTGGATTCGTTTACCCATAAGATCCCACATTCATGCTTGGAATATGGCACGGGTGTGACTAGCTGTAAGAAAGAATTGGTTCAACCATGTCTACGATCGGGTGGAATGTGGAAGTCCTGAACTTGGTCAGATTTGCCTATGATTACTGAAAGCTAAGTTCTCTTACTTTTTCACCTATTTATATGTGGATTTAATGGTTGTTATATCTTTGTTATTTACATGTTTTTATGTTGTGTATAATCTTGGTTAAATGACTGGTTCATGTCACGGTTATCTCATGTATTTATTTGTAATTTTTAAATTGATGGATGCAAGAACTAATTGATGTTATAACAATTAAATGGAGAAGGTGGTGATCCTTCTTTCCATGTTTCATAGGTGTTTTAAGTCATTCATGCTTAGTCTTGTATCTTATACATGTAGGTTGCATTGATGCCAAGTGTTTGACAGAATGTTAGTCCTGGTTTGGGATGGTTGAGCCTAGTCCCGAGGCTGATTTTCGGTTTAGTAGTCTTGTCATCATGTCTTTGATGGATTATGAAAGTTATAACAAGTTCTGGGCAGTGGCCAAAATTATGGGCTAGAAAAGTGCTTTGAATGTCGCGGACGCTGGCAGAGGTCTAATGGGAAAATTCCCTAGACGGTGGCTTGCAGGCCTGTGAGAGCATCCAAAGGTCCCTCGACGTTGGCATGCCTATAGCATGAGAGTGTCCAGAGGTAAAGAGGCATAAAAGATCAGTGGGACCTAGGGGCAGGATGTCTGAGTGGCCGATATGTCTCTTGGGGTTGTTGTTTTCTAATGTGTAAGGTTGGTTGATGTGTTCCGTCAATTCCATTTCCTTAAGGTCACCAAGGAGGTTGAATCCCTTAAAGTGGCCTCTCTCACTGTATGTTTGCCCCGGTTGGTCAGATACTTGGGTAGATCTTGGAGGAGGGTGGTTACATCCTCCAATATCCTGTTGCCCTCTCTGTCTGTCCATCTATCTATAGATGATAAGTTGTGCTGAAGGCAAAATCTATCCCCGGACCTACAAATAACTCCTTCGAAAACTTGGAAGTGAACTTAGGATCCCTATCTAACACAATATTCCTTGGAACACCATGAGATCTCACTACATCTCTAATGAAGACCTATGCTACATCATTAGCTGAATAAGTAGACTTCACTGGAATTAAGTGCGCTACTTCTGTCAACCTATCAACCACAACCATGATGGAACCATGTTGTCTAGATGTCCTCGGAAAACCTATGATGAAATCCATGGAAATGACCTCCCATTTCCACTCTCGAATCGAAATCGCCTGAAGCATCCCACCTGAATGCTTACACTCTACTTTCACATGCTGACAATCTAAGCATCTAGCCACAAACTCTGCCACTTCCTTCTTCAGATTCGGTCGATGATAAAAATTCTTCACTGCTTTCAACGTCTTCTGGTATCCTGGGTGACCTAAATACACTTTAGCATGAAATTCTCGCAAGATAGTCTTCTTGAGCTGACTGCCATTCGATACATTGATCATGTCCCTAAATCTGACCAAACCATTTGCTGTAAGACAATAGTCCACATCCTTATCACTTGTACCCTGTTGTAACCTATTCATAAGCTCAATGTACCTGTCATCTTGTTGTACTGCCTGTAAAATCTGATCCTATAAGTCTATCCCATAAGATCTCATAGTTGCTATGTGATTCACCTATACTCTCCTACTAAGAGCATCTGCAACCATGTTCTCCTTACCCTTGATGTACCTGATCTCAAAGTCAAACTCACTAATCATGTCCAACCATCTAGCTTTCCTAGCATTCAAATTTGGTTGGTCAAATAGATACCTCATTCCACTGTGATCACCCATTAATAGAAATCTCCTACCAAGAAGATAATGCCTCCACATCTTCAATGCATGGATGATCACTGCCAACTCAAGATCATGTGTCGGATAATTATGCTCATGTTCATTCAGTTTTTGTGACTCATAGCACACTACCTGTCCTTCCTACATTAAGACTCCACCAAGTCCTCTCTTGCAGGCATCTCTACAAACCAAAAACTATTTGTCTGGATTTTCAATATTTAAAATTGGAGCATTTGTCAACAACTGCTTCACTTTCTCAAAATTGGTTGCACATTCCTTGGTCCATTCAAAGTTCTTACCTTGCCTCTACAATGACATAGTATGATATGCAATGCGAGAGAAGTTCCAAAGGAACCTCCTATATTAACCTGTTAGCCCCATAAATGATCTTACCTCATCCACATTTCTCGGAGCCACCCACTCCATGATATCCCTTATTTTCTCTGGATCTATTGTTATGCCTTCCTTGGAAAAACATGTCCCAAGTAATGTACCTCTATCTAAAAGAAATTTCATTTACTAAGATTGACATACAAGTGATGCTCTCTGAGTAATATCAACATTGTTGCTAAGTGCTCGACATGACTTTCCTCATTCTTGGAATATATCAATATATCATCAATGAACACAATAACAAACTTGTCCAAATAAGGACACAACACACTATTCATCAAGCACATAAAAGTAACTAGATCATTAGTCAAACCAAAAGGAACTACAAAAACTCATAATGCCCATATTTGGTCTAGAAAGCAGTCTTGTAAATATTCTCTTCTTTATCCGTACTTGATTGTATTCTGATCTAAAATCAATCTTTGAGAACATCGTTGCTCCCTTCAACTATTCAAACAAGTCATCAATCCTCTACAATGGATACCTATTCTTGACAATCACCTTGTTCAACTACCTATAATCAATACATAACCTGAGAGTACCATCCTTCTTCTTCACAAACAACACCAGTACATCTGAAGGTGATACACTTGGACTTGCATATCCCTTGTCAAGCATTTCCTTCAACTGAAACTTCAACTCTACTAACTCTGGAGTGCTCATCCTATACAGTTCCTTCAACGCTGGTGTTGCCACTGGTACCAACTAAATGGAAAATTCCACTTCTCTGTGACGCGACAACTTTGAAATCTTTGTTGGAAAACATCCTGAAACTACTGTAAGATTGAGTACCTACTTAATACCTCCACATCCTTACCTTTATCACTGGAAATATGTACTGCAAATAATATACACCCTTTTCTATGATTGTGCTTTGCATGCATAGTTGTCACCATCCTAATTGATGTTTCCTTCTTCTTACCCTGCAAGATTCTTAGTTCTCCATTGTCATCCAAATACTAAATGGCCTTGTCATAACAATCCACTTTGGTCCTATGAAGATACAATTAGTACATACCCAAAAGCATATTATATGATCCCAACGGAAATACACTCAAATGTACTAAGGTAGGAATACCATCCAACTCGAATTCACAAGCTCTCACCTAGTGATGCACTATGTTCTTTGTATATGTAGCCAACTTCACTAACCATGATTCTGCATGCACTTCTTTATTCAAACCACACTTATCCACTAGGTCAGGACTAACATAACTATAATTAAATCCAAGATCAATAAAAATAGAAACAACTTGACCACAAAGCTTACCATACATCTTGATAATATATGCCTGGTGATCCATCTGTATGTTATCCAATGTTGCATAGATATAAGGAATGCACTTCCCAAAATCCCCAACTGTTTGTGCCTCCTTTGCACTATATATCTAATGCCTACCATCCTGATTCTATGGAAAATCCCTCTTAAGATGCTCCTTACCACATGTCCAAAACTGCAACCATCCTGTACCATCACCTTTATTTTGTTGCCATCCATGTTGTGACCCATTAAACTTCTTGTAAGGTGCAACATTTTATTTTTCACCTGCATCCTGAGGCCTTGTTCTTTTTGGCAGCCATTTACCTTTAGCCTTGTCTTTCCCTTTCCATCCTTGCTGATATTTTGTCTTGTTGTTTGATTGCTCATAACAATGCTTCAATTTCCCAATGACTTCTTCAAGTGATCGAGGCTCATCATACTCAATATGATCTCTAAATGCTAATGGGAATCCACTGACAAATCTCTAAACTTTGTCCTTCTCATCCTTAAGATACGGTACATGCCTTAATAACTCCATGAACTTGGTCATGTACTCCTCATCTATCATCGATCCCATCTTTAGCTCATCAAACGTCTTGGATTTATTGTCGTAGTACCTCTTTGACAAGTACTTCTTCTTGAAAATATCTTGAATTCATGCCAACTCAAGTCTTCTGTCATGATGTATCTCACCCATTTCACATCTTTCCACCAAATGTCTACTTTCCCTTTGAGGCTGAAGATATCTATTTTGGCCTTCATATTCTCTATGTATTCATGAAACTCAAAGAACTTCATCCCAAGTAGCCATGCCTTTTCATCCTTCGGCTTTTCAAATCTCCATTAAATGTAGGTGACTTAGATTTCTTAAACTCATCTAGAAAATATCCCATGTCACTCCTCTGATACAGATGATAACGATGACGATCATAGTGTCTGTCAAAACCAGAACAAGAATAGAACCTGTGTCCATCACCTCTCCTATCTAGAGTATCTAACATCCTACCATCTCGGATCATGTCATCCCTATCCGACTTGTGCCCACCATGAGATCTACTGCCATATGCCCCATTAGTCTTGTCTGTTGGTAGGATAAATTTCTCCATTTTATAGCCCTTTTTCCCTTCAAAACCATAACCTTATGCCTCTGTTTTAACCTTGCAAACTCCCTTATTCCTGCGCTAGTCCAAGAATTGTATCCCTTCGTGCACTAGATTTATGTTTCATGTTTAAGGGTTATGAATGTGCTTAATTAATCATTTTCATAGATTTTATGCCTTTAAATCTTTGCAACTAATAATTCTCTTCCTAGAAGTATTTGATGGGCAATGAATTAATTATCTTATTAGCATGGTCGAGTGCAGGTAGGATTCCTGCACCACTGGCGAATCTTCAACTACCGTGACAGCTCACCACTCCATGCGGACGCCGTGTTCTGGAACAATTAACTCCAGTTGGGCTCGGAGCATGGAGGAAAATTAGGGATATGGTGGAAATTAGGTCGCCAACTAAATACCTAGAATAGTGTTTTGTTATAGCCGAAAGGCTTAGCATGAGTTGTAGTTGTTATTTTGTTATAGCCAAAAGGCTCAGATTGGAACACTTGTAATTTGGTTATGGCCGCAGGCCTGCATGAATGTATAAAACATAGGAATCAAATAGAAAATGGTAGCAAGCGATAGATATAGCAAGGATACTGTGATTTTGTCCTTTTGTAATTTTGTTTATATCGCTCTCGTTCCGAGATGAATTTGAATTCATGATGTATATTTTCTTATCATTAATAGAAAGGAACTACGCCATGTTTTCTCAATCTTGCACTATAACTCTGTGTTGATGCGTTGATTAAAGAGCCGAGTCTTTACATTTCCTAAATAGGGAAACGAGCTGGTTGGCTAGGGCCTAGCCAACCCAGCTCGTTCTCCCTTGTGTTCTTCTCTTTTTTGATTAAGGTGTGCTAATTATTTTTAATGAAAAGTGTGAAGTAAGCAGATGTTTCTTTTATCTTTCTACAAGGTTTAAATCTGATTTCATTATAGTGTGACGGATCCGTGGTGTGCGAGTTCGATTGAAGTTTAATCTTATGATTTCCTTCTTTGAAGTTTAATCTCGTTTTCTACCTGGATCGTGCAAGCACGCATTCCTGCACTAGTGTGTTTGTAGTTTCGCATATTGATTCTTCCGGTTCATTATAGTAATGGTCTTTTGTTTTTATTTGATAAGTCTTAATGCGATCCTGAAGAGTGTGATTTTTATTAAGTCTTAATGCGATTCTGAAAAGCGTGATTTCCATTCTGAAGTTCTTTTGATATTTTGAATTAAATACACTTCTGAAACAAAACATTGTTGCGACACACACTGGTCTATGCTTGCACTTTATGCTATTTAGGAAAGATTTGATTCATGCGTAATAATTCTTAAAGGAAATATTTATGTGTTTAAAAGGTTATGCATGCAGATCAGTAGTGTGGATAGCTATTACAGGATTGAAGCCTACTGTCACATTTAAATGATCTCTTAGATTACATGCAGAAGTTCCTTAATTAAAAATGTGCTTTGACTTTGGAATTAATTCTTGTTTTAGACATTAAAATATTAGTTGAAGCATCTTTCGGTTTGAGGAATTTACTTTAAAAGTTTTGTTCACCTTTGCAAGCTATTTTTCTTAGTTAACACATTCTTTATTTTCTCGAAAGAAGGATTGGAAAGCTTGGTGCAGGAACCTCTATCACAGTACAGAAATTGATCTCCTGATACAGGAACAGAGTGCTCTAGCCTTGAGGCTTAGATTTCACAATAAAGACATAAATCTTCAGTACAAGTGTAAAATATACTCCCAGCACTTAAACTTTGTTCTGGTACTAGTGCAAGCACATTGCAGAAGTACAAGAATAATAACTTAGTACAGGGAGGAAGATCTAAAAGAAGCCAGATATCTTCAAGGGTCCAATTATTAATCTGGAACACAACTATACTGAAGATAAACATAGATTTACATTTTCAAATATTGTTGCAAGAGGTTTTGAGAATTCGTTTCATTTGTTTTCCTACAAAAGTACTTTCTTTCATATTCCAGCACTAGAATATCTTTGGTGTAAATTGTCGGGTGATCTTTTCTTTTTTATTCTGCAATATTGCAATTAAGGAAGTAGGAATAGAGTTTGGAAAAGTTCATATCATTTATGGCATTTCCTGTGCTTCGTCTCTAAGTTTACGAAACCCCTGGGTTGACAATTAAGTGTTGAAGGAGTCTGCTTGACAACAATTCCTGCACCCAACATTTTGGCGTCGTTGCCGGGGAGGTGATTTGAAATTGGTAAGAACTTTCCATTTTTCTGCAATAGGGGTAAGTCTGCTATTATTTTTTCTGCAGTATGCTTCTATTGTTTTGAGGATTTTACGAGTGCTGATTTTCTTTTCCATTGCAGCAATTAACAGATTCTTTTTCTTTTATAAGCATTTGAATTTTGTTTTTGGATTTGATTTTTTTTAAATGAATGCCTAAGAAAGGTAGGGGTCTGAAGCCCAATAAGGGCCGACAAAATACTGAAAGATCTAAAAACTCTTCTCATATTGGACCTTCTTTTGCAGGTAGGAAGTCCAAGTTAACGCAAACTCATCACGCCGGAACAGTCCACTTGGATTCTAGACACAGTGATTCAGGTGTGACACAACCCGAAAAGGGGAAGAAGGAGGCTAAAGGTGATCGGAAAGTTCAATTCAGCATTAGTCAACCTTCACCTTCTAGAAGTAGTCCGATTGGAGGCACAACAATGGCTGATCATGAAGACCATGCAGAGGGGTCTGGCGAGAACCAGGTAAATGACGAGCAGTCCACTTTTGGATTTCCAATAGTGAACTTGGAAGAGAATGTAAAAATGAAGAATATTTCACCTTTAGCTCTTCCACACTTTCATGGTAAGGTGCATGAAGACCTAGATTCATTTCTTTTTGAATTTGATATATTATGTTGGAGTTATGATTATTCTTCTGATGCCCAGAAATTAAAGTTGTTTCCTACAACTCTCAAGGATTCAGCCTTGCGCTGGTTCATGGGACTAGGAGGAAACACTATAAGTTCTTGGGACCAAATGAAGAGAGTATTTTTGAATAAATATCAGGAATATTATAAAACTACAGAAATGTAGGACGAGATCTTCACCATTGTACAAGGTGATGATGAGATCTTGGAGGATTATTTAGAAAGATTTTTGTATATACTCCAAAGGTCCAAACACAAAATTGATTTAAGTACTATTAGAACCTTGTTCCTATGAGGACTGAGGATTCTAGACATGATCTAAATTTTTTAGGACAAGGAGACATTGCTCAAAAAAAAATTGAACAAATTTGTGACTTGTGCAAGAAGTTCTCCATAAGCCAATCTAGGTCCACTAGTGGAGGTCGAAGCAAAAATAACAAACTGGGATCTACAGATGCTATGATCATTGGCTTGGAGAATAAGATGGACAACATGAAAATTGAAATAATGAATATTGTTAGAAAACAAATAGACTCTTTGAAATTTCAGTAAAAACTAGAAAAAGAACAAGAGTCATTGTCTATTTTTTGTCCAAAGTGTAGAAAGAAGCATCCTTTAAGAGAATGTCCTGCTGATATGAAAAGTGCTAATAAATGTGTGATTTGTGCAGAGAACCATGCCACCGAGGATTGCCCCTCCATACCAGGATTAAAAGTTGTACTCGAAGGAGAGCATTCCGAACCTGAGTCTTTACATGCCATGGGAGCATGAAGGAATTGGCCTCAGGTATGGCTCATGAACCACATTTTTATGGCTATAATTCATCTCCATATTCCTATAATAATAATAATAATAATCACTCTCAACATTGGCATCATGGGAACCATTTCCATCATGGACAGTCCTCTCAACCTTGGCAACAAGGATGGAGAGGGCCAAACCATTCATATCATTCCTATCCTACTCAGATGCCATCATATCCTCCTTCTTATGCACCACACCATATGTCACAACCATATTTTCCCTCTCTACCTCAGCAGAGTTAATCATTGCCACCATTGCCTTTGCCACCACCATTCAGACCACCTCAACTACCTGGTCAACCGGTATCGAATCCTAATAATAATGTGGTACAAATGATTCATTTGGTTGAACCATCCCCTTCCCTACCTATCGAACCTTGTCGGTTGGGATAAATGAGCTTCAATTGACATCAAGAAGGGTAGTTAAACAAGAAAAAAACAAAAACAGTCAACGGTGATTATTAAGGAGAAAAATGAGGAGGTAACTCCTGATCATTCAAAAAACAATATCACCCTCCAGCCCATTCTCATACCTTCAGATTTACAATCTTCTTCAAACCAACCCCCTATCCAGAGCGATTGGCCATGGAGAAGAGCGACCTCAAGTCCACCTTGGCTTCTGAATTAAGGAATCTTTGTATAAAGGTTCCTTTACTTTAGGCTATTCGATAAATTTCCATCTGTACCAATATCATTCGGGAATTATGTCTTAAAAATCTAGGGAGGAAGAGAGTAGAACCTCGGACCATTCAGTTTGTTGGTAGTACAGTTGAGTTGATGATAGGATGTGTATCGATGGAGAAATATACAGATCCTGGAAACCCAGTTGTTTATGTCCAGATAGGTGATATCCTTGTCTCTAATGTATTAATAGACCTAGGGGCGGCCATCAATGTGATGACCAGGAAAACCATGGAACAACTTGGGTTGAGCCACATTCGTCCTACACCTACTGTGCTTGAACTTGCAGACATATCTAAAATCAATCCTAGTGGAGTATTGGATGTCGTGGTTGTCTCTATAGATTCATGGGAATACCCCACGGATTTCATTGTGCTTCAGCCAAAGAATCCCGTGGGAGGACATCCTTTGATTTTGGGGCAACCATGGCTTGCCACAGTTGATGCCTATATTGGATGTCACTCCGGTGACATGTACATTTTACATGGAGACTCTACGAAAAAGGTCACCTTATACCCACCTGCTAGATCTATTCGAGAAGTCAAGGATACCTTATGGTTAGATTATGACAGTAGTGATGAGGAGACCCGACCTATTTCTTCGATTCAGCATCATACTGAGTCTGCTCAAGATGGTGAACTGCGATATTTCTTGAACAATCTAGACACTATGCCTAGTTTTGATAAACTTCATCAGATCTTTATTCTAGATTTTCAAGAAAACTTTGATTCCTAACCTTCCTTATCCTATACTGTGGCATCATGTTCCCGTACTCTTGAGCATGAGACTACTCTTGTTGAAATCAGTCCAGGAAAATCCTTACACATTAGTTCAGAAATGGATTCATCTCAGCCAGAGCAACTTATTACCTTGTTGTGAGATCATTTGGATGCATTTGCTTGGAGTTATGAAGATAGGAAAGGCATTCCTCCTGAGACTTGTACTCATAATATCTATATCCAAGAGGGAGCTTGACCTGTCCGACAACCCCAGAGACGAATGAATCTCACACTAAGAGATATTGTTAAGGAAGAATTACAAAAACTATTAGATGTTAATTTCATCTACCCCATTTCTAATAGCTAATGGGTCTCTCCATTAGTGATAGTCCCTAAGAAAGATGGGAGATGGCATATTTGCATTGACTATCGAGAATTAAACAAAGCCACTCTCAAGGATTACTTTCCCCTTCCTTTCATTGATCAGGTGCTAAATACCCTTTTTTTTTTTAGACAAAGTTCGGGTGCTATATATTAATCTGAAAAAAAGAGAAGGTAGTTCGCCATACATATAGTGCTTCTTGAGCATGCTGGATCCAAGGAATTACAAAAAGTTTCTCTTCCTTGATCCTTTTTCTAGTATTCCTGCCTCTGAGGCTTCTTAAACTACTGTAAATCCGGACAAACTGCAGACACCAAAATTTACAACTACATAACATAATTAATCTATCTCTATGTGACTGATCTTCCTAGCAGTGGACGCTTCTGGGTTAGGATCTGGCTCATTCTGTTTGGCACTCGAAGAGGAAGGAGCATCTTTGAACTTCTTGTCCATCATGGATTTGAGGAATGTAATCGATTCTTCAGCATGGCTACATCTATTGGCTAGGCTGTTAAACTGTTCATATAAGGAGCTGACTCTGTGAAGGAAGAGATTTATCTCAGCCCGATATTTCTCATTAAGAATTCGGTATTGGTCTTCCAGTCTTGTCTCCAGACTTCGCACTTGATCCTCCAGAGCCCTCTGTTGAGCTCGCAGTTCCTCAAATTCACCCTGTAAGTCTCTACAGTGAAAGTAGTCTTCTGAATGCTCCATTGACGCCGAATGGGTCTTGCCTTTTCTGTTCACTACTTTAACACAGGAGCTCAGGTCTCTCTGCTTGTTGTAAGCAACTTCCATAGCGCGCGCAGGGCTGCTGTGATTTTGTTGACTCCCATGGACTGCCTGAGGATAGGCGGATGCAGTTTTGCTCTTCTGCTCGTGGGCAAAGGCTTTCTCAATGTTTTGGAGAGGCATGTAGCCCGATCTATAAATAGAAACTATCCGCAGGCCAGAGGAGCAGGAAGGAGCCCATTTACATCTCCCGATGCTCCAGCTCATGGTCAAAGACTTATCATGAATTGCACAAGTGGTCTGCCGACGAGGACGATTTTCACCTGCGATTCGCTTGATTCCCATACTCTGAGTAGATCTCCCAATCTTGTTTCTGATCAAAATCTTGCCTACCATACCTGTTCTGCCAACTGAATTGATTGTTTGTCTGCTGTCATAGATTCTGTTATCCACGGTACACCTGCTGTTGACTAGATGTGGAATATTCATGGTAACGGTTGCAGGGAGGAATTGTTGTTACAACTCAAAATACCTTTGGGGTGCTCGCAAGCTCTGTTGGCGCACTTGTCAGCCTCCTTATTCAGTCCACGGAGGATATGATAAAAGGTGACTTCTTCCAATGAGGCGCTAAGGATCTGGTTCCTATAGTTTATCTGCTGAAGAAGGATGTTCGGCGAGCTCAGCCTCTGCGCCATGAGTCTAATGATAATTGCTGAGTCCCCAAGCACTATTACCTTCTTTATCCCTAACTTAATCAGCTGAGAGAGGCCCTGGTACAAAGCCAACCCCTCTGCCCTGTTGTTGGACAGCTCCCCCAGTCCCCATTCGAACTGAAGTATTCTTTCTCCGTTAGCATTGCAGATTAGACCCCCTGCACCGGCTTGGCCCGGGTTTGATTTTGAGGCGCCATCAAAGAATAAGTAGAACTTATTACAGTTTCTCAACCAGCTTGCAAATTCCGCTTCCTTTAGTCTCAGCTTCCAACCCCTGTTTGTTTCTTTCGTTTGAGTCTTTCCTTGGCTTAAATCCTGTGCGCTAGTTATGTTCTCTTGGACATAACTGACCAGGTTCCTCTCTTCCATGCTGTAGTTATTCGTCTCTATCCTACCTTTGATGTGGATTGTGACTGTCTCCAACGCTAAGTGCTTTGCCTTGTGACAGATAGCTCTGATATTATAGCCTTTCTCCTGGAAAACCCTTCTATTTCGTGCCAACCAGATGCGCCATAGGAGGGTTAGAGGAATGGCATTCCATATCCTTTGCGTCAATTTGCTACTTTTCTCTTTCCATGGACAATTCTTTCTCCATTTGTGTATTGTATCTGCAATAGTTGCCTGAGGCTCCCATGGAGCATCCCCAATTGAGGCCATCTGTCTCCAGCATTCATCAGCAACCGGGCAATCTATAAACAAGTGTTGTATTGTTTCCTCTGACCTGCAGCAATTCGGACATCTTGATGGTCCCATTATGCCTCTTTTCTTTAAGTTTTCTGCTGTTAGTATTTTCCCTTTCAGAAGCAACCAAATGAAGAATTTGACCTTGGGGGGTGCTTCTGCTCTCCAAACAAGTTTCCATTGGTTCCATATATCCTGAGGGAAGGTGTTGTCACATAGATGCTGGTGCCCCGCTTTGGCCGTGTATTGAGTTCCTGTTGGGTCCCAACGATAACCATCTTGCTTGCCTTTCTGAATCGGTGCTTTGCTGTGAAGGAGGTTCTTTAAGGCAGCAAGACTGGTTTCTAGCTCCCTGGGGAAATCCGGGAACTTCCAACCTATCCAAGCTTGAGATTGGGTGTCCCATTGTGATATTTGATCTAAATACCATATTCCTTTTCCATTTAACCAGTTTATGGCAGGGATTGCCTCCACTTTTGATTCAATTGGATGCTGTCCTAGAATTCTGTCTGTGGAGAAATTGATGCTACTCCCCCCTCCTGGGACTTTTGAGATATTTTGAGACATAAAGGGTATGGCTTTCTTGCAGAGTTGCCAAATTTTTGTACTATCTCTGCTTGGAATATTGGTTTCCAGAAGTTGTTGCCTTGAGCTGTTCAAGTATTTTGCCTCTAATACCTTCTTCCACCATGCTATAGGTCCTGTGATCATTCTCCATATTATTTTAGCTCCAAGAGCCAAATTCAGCAATTTTGGGGATCTTATTCCTAGCCCTCCCCTTTCCTGAGACTGGATGACATTCTTCCAGCTGACAAGGTTGAATTTTCTTTTTTCCGTTTTCCCTCCTTGCCAAAGAAAATGTCTGAGAGCTCTTTCCATTTTAAGATGGAAAACAGCAGGGGCTTGGCATAAAGAAAAACGATAAATGGGAAGAGAGGCCAAACCTAATTTGAGAAGAACAAGCCGTCCTGCTGGGTTCAGCCACATGGTGCCCCATTGTTGGATTTTTCTCTTTATCTTGTCAAGGATTTCGTTCCATGTGCTAGCTTTCAGCGGTCCCATACTTACTGGCATCCCAAGATAGGTGAAGTGGCTCCAGACAAGCTTGTAGGAGACTCCTAATATACTTGCAATGCTATGGATGGTGTGAGTTGAAGTATTCCAACCATATATGCAACTTTTTTGCTGATTGATCTTTCCCCCTGAGTATTCCATGAATTGGTCTAAGATCTTTTTGAAGCACCTTGCTATAGTGGTGGACGCTCCTCCAATCATGAGGGTATCATCCGCAAATTGAGAGTGGTTGATGTTCTTTGTTCCTTGCTCAAATTTGGTGCCCGTGATTAGACCTATTCTCCTATTGAAGTCCAGGATTTGGCTAAGGGACTCGGCCATGAGGATAAACAAGTAAGGAGACAAGGGACAGCCTTGCCTAAGGCCTCTAGAGGATTGAAAGGTAGCGCACGGTCTCCCATTGATCAGAGGAGAGATCCAGGGTTCCGATATACAGGCTTTTATCATAGTGATGAAGGAGGAGTCAAAACCCATTTTGTGAAGGACAGCAAAAAGAAAGGAATGCCTTACCCTGTCAAAGGCATTGGCAAGGTCCAGCTTTAGAACAAATCCTTTCTCCTTTCTGCTTATACTTGAGTGGATAGCCTCTTGCACAAGAAGGATAGAGTCAGAAATGTGCCTATTGGGAAGGAAGCCTCCTTGGTTTTCTGAGATCAGGGATTGAAGATGGGGCTTGAGCCTAGTTGACAGGATTTTTGTGATTATTTTGTATGCTGAATTACATAGAGATATTGGCCGAAATCTTGAAAAGGTGGAGGGTCTATTTTCTTTTGGGATTAAGGCTAGATAGGTGGAGTTGGTAAATCCCCCCATTTTACCTTTCTTTAAAACCCAGCGTATCATCTTGGCGAGATCTTTTTTGATCAGCTGCCAATACTCTCTGTAAAAGCTAATTGGAAACCCATCAGGTCCTAGAGCTTTATCTGGGTGAAGATTCCAAATCGTTTTTTGGATTTCTTCTTCTTCAACTTCTTTCTTGAGTTTGCTGTTCATTTCTTGTGTGACTCCTTTGGATAGATGCTGTAACAAACTTGAGTAGTCCTCCTCACCTTTATCCTCAGTCAGAAGGTTCTTGAAGTGATTGGTGGCTGCTTCCTTTATGGAGTCCTGGGTATTGTAGTTGTACCCTTCACTATCCTTAATTGTGCTCACAGTGTTTCTAGCCTTTCGAACTATAGCCTGCTTATGAAAGTAAGAAGTATTTTTGTCTCCCTCCTTGAGCCAGAGCTGTCTTGACTTCAATCTCCATTTTGTTTCTTCGTCCTTTATAGTTTGTCTCAGCTAAGAGTATAATTTTTGTTCATTCTCTTTGGTTTGCTGGGTCAGCCCAAAGGCTTCAATGTTTCGCTGCACTTCCTCCAGATCATGCTTAATTTTCTTTTTGTTCAACTCAGGCTCTTGGTAACTATTCTTTGCCCAATTTTTTAAAGCTTGTCTTACTCTCTTTAGTTTTGTCTCCCAGATATAAGTTGGGGAGCCTTCCACGTGTTGTATCCAAGCCTGCCACACCACGTCATTTGCTGTGGGAATACGATTCCAAATGGAACAGTATTTGAAAGGAAGAGGTCCAAGCTGACATTGACTATGCAGAGTGAGCGTTATTGGATAATGATCAGAGGCGGAGACATTGAGGATATTTGACTGACCAGTAGTGAAAGTGGACAGGTAAGCTATGCTTATGAGGAACCTGTCAAGGCGCTCCATGATATTGCCGACTCCTATTCTTCTGTTGCTCCAGGTGTATCTTCGATTCTTAGGCCTGATATCTACAAGGTCTTGCTCCTGCATAATGCTCTCAAGTCGATTTCTGAAAGGATCTGGGGTGAAATGTCCCCCTCTTTTCTCGTTTGCATGCAATACCAAGTTTAGATCCCCTGCAATAATGAGATTGTTGTCCCGCTCTTCTTCTATACTAGCTTCCAACGCGTTCCAGCATACTTCTTTCTCTCTATACTGGTTCGGAGCGTATATATTGTAGATTACCACCGCTGCTCCATCTGTCTTACTTTCTAGGTTAGCACGGATCCAGTTCTGGTGTATTCTGGTGGAGTTGCAGTTCCATTTATTACTGTCCCACATTGTTAGAATGCCGCCTGAGGCTCCTCTTGCTTCGCTTGCACATCCACTGTAACGCTTTTGCTGGTTGATGACTTTATTAATTTCTGATTGATCTTGTTTTGTTTCTTGGATAAGAACGATTTCAGGATTTTCACTTTGGATTAAATCCTTGAGGGCTGCTATCTTGGAGGGGTGCCCTAATCCCCTGCTGTTCCAGGATAGCATTTTCATCATGATTTACTGGTTACATGGAGAGGTGCTCGCCTCTCTTTGCCCTTGTTATTATTTTCTTTATCCGAGTGCCCAAGAATAAAGGATTCTATAGGAGTCTGAGAGCCCATTGCAATGTCTTTCTGGGTACTTTCTTCTCTCTGTTGTTTGGCCGATTTTCTGCCAGGCCCATGTTTCTTTGGAACATCGCTGGGCGCCCCATGATCCTTTGATGAACTTCTGGTAATCCTGGTGGAGGGGGAGTCAGGAGAGGGGTGGGAAATGAGGGGGGGAGAGGGGTGAAGAGGAGGGTCAGAGGAGGGGAAATCAGGCACTGATTCTTCCTCAGAGAGGGAAGCGAAGGGATTAGAGGATGGAGGGATGGGAGGATCGGGAATCCGAGGAGGGGAAGAAGGACGATGTAAGGGGGGCTGCTGGGAGGAGGAAGAGGGATGCTGAAGGGAAGAGGGTTGGAGGGGAGGATGCTGATGGGAAGGACCAGGGGCTTCAGAGTCCGAAGTCTTGAGGGGAAGGGATGATTTCTTCCTTTTAACAGTTTCCCATTGCCCATCTTGCTCTTCTGGTTCAACATTAACTATTTTAGGACATCTATTTGCAAAGTGACCATATTCGTGGCATACCTTGCATTTGAAGGGTATTTGCTCGTAATCCAGCTGCTGAATATGGCACCAGTCATCTACTTTCAGTTTGATTGCTTCCGGCAGTCCTCGACCCAGATCAACCTCAACGCAGATCCGCGCACAAGCCTGCATGTTGTCTTTGGGTTCACTGCGGTCTATGTATTTTCCAACCGCGTTCCCTATTGCTTTCACAGAGTCATCCCCCCAGCAGTGAAGCGGGAGATGAGGTAGTCTAACGCAGACTGGAACCGCACTTGGTATATCTAGTTCAGGGTCGAAATCCGGGGTCCATTTATTGAGATAGAGGCCCCTGGAATCCATAAATTAAGGCCCGTTTCTGAATATGAGATATTTATCCTCTTTGGTTTCAAAATGGAAGGTAAAATATCCTCTACCACAGAATCTGATGGATATTTTGCCCTGGATCTTGTCCGACCAATTTCTTTCGACCCATTTTTGCACTGTCTTGGGTGATGGCCATAATCCTATAAATTGTCCGATTAACCCTTTCTCTGCTAAGGAAATGGCTGCCATGCGTGGAATGGTCGAAGGCAGAAGGACTTCCTGTAATACATCCAGCTTCTTCACAAACTTGGTTGTTGTTGGTCTAGGTCTTTGCGGAGGGAGAGATTTCACCAGGTTTGAGAAGGCTCATTGCAGCTCCGGATCCCCACTGGGCGATCCGGAGGATCCATGGTTCAACTCGATCAGTCGGCTCCAGGCAGGCTCAGGCGCAGGCTTCAGGCGCACGCGCAGCAGCAGTCTTCTTTCATACTATTTTACATAACTCGAAGTCCGAAAAAGTACAGATACTACACTTGATCTTAGCCAAAAGGCTGAGAAAGGTATAGGTGCTAAATACCCTTGCCGGTAAAAAGTACTTTTCATTTTTAGATGGATTCATTGGGTATAACCAAATCCAGATCGCACCTTCAGATCAAGACAAAACCACCCTTACACGCCCTCGGGGTAGATTTTCCTATCGAGTGCTTCCTTTCGTGTTGTGTAATGCACCCGCTACCTTTCAAAGGGTTGTGCTGGTTATTTTTGTTGATCTTGAATGTGTTGAGATTTATATGGATGACTTTTCTGTGTTTGGTAACTCATTTGATGAAGCTCTTAAAAATTTAGAAAAAGTGCTTCTATGTTGCCAAGAGCCCATCTTGCTTTGAGTGATAAAAAATGTAGATTAATGTGCAAAGCAGGAGTGGTTCTTGGTCATTTGATTTATGACAAAGGTATTCAGGTAGACCCCACTAAAATTGAAGTTATTATTCGTCTTCCTGCACCCAAAACTCAAAGGGAAGTGAGAGGTTTTCTAGGACATGTTGGTTATTACTATAGATTCATTGAATTTTTCCAATATTTCTACCCCCTTTTTCGACTACTAGCTAAGGATAGTGAATCCACTTGGTCCACAACTTGCCAACAATCATTTGAAACATTGGAGGAAAAATTAGTACAAGCACCAGTTTTGAGAGGACCAAACTGATCCCTACCATTTCATATTTCCTTCGATGCTTCAGACACTGCTATTGGTGCAACCTTAGGACAAGAAGAGAATAAACAATCCTATGTTATTTACTACATCAGTAAAAATTTGTCACCTGTCGAATTTAACTATACAGTGACTGAGAAATAATTTTTAGCCGTTATTTTTGTTATTAATAAATTCAAACATTATATTATAGGATATTAATTTTATGTGCATATTGATCATTCTGCTATAAGATATTTAATGAATAAACCTTTAACTAGTGGTAGAGTGACTAGGTGGTTACTTTTATTACAGGAATTCAATGTTACAATTGTTGATAGGCCAGGAAAGTCTAACGTTGTAGCTGATTATCTTTCTAAATTAAATAATCCTAGCGAAGCAATTCCTATTGATGATGATTTCCCTGACGAACATCTTTTTTCTATGTCAGCAAAATCTCCATGGTTTGCTGACATAGCCAACTATTTAGTCACCAAAAAGACACCACCTCACTTATCTGCTCGTGAAAAGCAGAATATTATTTAGAAACGTGCTTCATATTCTTGGATATAGAGAGACCTCTTTTACACCAGACCAAATTTTGTTATTCGTAGATGTGTAAGAGAGGAACAAATGTTTGATATTTTAAAATCTACCCATGATGAATCTTGCAGTGGCCATTTTTCTGACAAACGAACTGCATATAAAATTTTACGCACTGGCTATTTTTGGCATTCTTTGGTTAAGGATGCCAAACAATATGTTAGACGTTGTGATAGGTTTCAACGAATGGGTCAACCTGTTCAAGCCAATGAAATGCCTTTATGTCCTCAAGTCATGATTAAGCCCTTTGAAAAATAGGTTATTGATTTTGTAGGACCCACAAATCCCACATCTTTAAATAAAAATCATATCTTGGTTTGTACTGATTTTGTTACTAAATGGGTAGAGGTTAAAGCTGTTTCTTTTGCCACTGAAAAAGTTGTTGTTGATTTTTTGTTTAATGAAATTTTTACTAGATCTGGTGTTCCTAGAGAAATTGTTTCTGGCAATGGACTGCAATTTGTTTCTAACTTGGTACAGGAAGTCATGAATCAATATAAAGATTCGACACAGGAAATCAACACCGTACCACCTGTAAGCAAATGGCCAGGTGGAATCCACAAATAAGGTGATTGAATCCATCCTCACCAAAACAATATACGTGCACATGAAGGATTGGGCTAGTCGGTTGCTTGAAGCCTTATGGGCTTATCGAACCACTTGGAGGAACAACATGAGGCATACACCATATGAGTCGGTGTACGGAAAACAAGTCCTTTTTCCGATTGAATTTCAGATAAAGACTTTCAGGACTGCAATTCAGTTGGGTCTAGATCTCTCGAAAGCACAGCAGTAGCGTCTATTATAGCTAAAAGAATTTGATGAATTTCGAAGGGATGTTGTTCAACAGAATATTTTTGTGCATGACACGCAAGAAATGGCATGACAAGTTTATCAGGAAAAAGCAGTTCCAACCAGGTGATTGGGTACTTCTCTATGATTCTAGATTTAAACATTTTAAAGGGAAGTTCCATACTCGTTGGATGGGACCATATGAGGTGATTCAAGTCTTCGACAATGGGGTTGTAGAAGTCAAAACCATCGATGGGCGAGATTCAGTTTTCCTTGTGAATGGGCATAGGCTTAAAGTATATTTTTAGCCCATCACAAAGGAAGACTTCATGCAGCAAGTGCAGTAGCAGTCTGAACTTCAGTTGGTAGGTGGCTATGCCAGCCTATTATGATCTGATTTCTTCTCTCTTGAAATGAAATTTAAGGAAAATCCAAAAAATTATATAAATAATTAAAAATAAAAATAAAAATATTTTTTCCTGTGATTGTGAAAATTAGTTCTACTAACATGATTGCAGAAGGATCAACCTGAAAACCAACTTGCTGGTAGGAAGATCAATTCTAATAAAATGGGACTGTTGCTTCATCTTTAGATGTGTTAACTGTCACCAAGAAGAAGCAGGTTTAAGTACAGGAATCGGGACCTTATCCAAGTTTGGGATCGCTGGCAAGGAAATTTTTATTTCAGGCAACACTCAATTCCCTTTGCATTTATTTTATGGATCATCACTATGCAGGCAGATATCAGGTGAAATTCTGCCTTTCTTTTATTCCCATTTTCGAGAAAAAAAAATTCCCTTATTTTCTTCTTTTTATCCCAAAAGTTTAGCATCCCTTTCTTCAAAGAAATTTCGCTATCCGATTTCGTATTTCCCTATTTTTCCTTGAAATTATTTCCCCAAAAATCCCTTTTCGATTTATCCCTCTTGGTGGTTTCGCTCTTGAATTCCATGTCGTAATTTCCTTCCCGTTCTAAAAATTTACCCTTTTCCCACTTCTTTTTCTCCCTCATGGATTGATTGCAAGATCTGATTTTAACCTACAAATCAGATCGAAAGACATATGTTAACACCAAGGAATGGCGAATAAAATCTCCTTTATATATTCAACAAATCTTTTTTAATCCATTCTATTAATTGTATTCTATCAAACTTCTCTTTTGGCTCCTATTATGCTACAAATATCCCTAGTGTAGGAATGTGTGTTCAAAGTGCAAGCAGATTCGGTGCAGGCATGGGTAGTGCAAGGATGTCTAAAGTGCAAGCACGCTCGGTGCAAGCACGATTCAATGCAAGAATCCTCACTGCTAAGCACGCCCAATTCAAAACACATGTTTCGGTGCAGGAACACCTGGTGCAGAAAAAATGTGTAGTGAAGCTTATCTTTTGTTTCATGAACATTTGTACAGGCAAAACATTTTTGCCACCTGTAGATCATGACATTCAGTTTATATTATGATTAATGCTTTGTTTCATCATTTACTAGATTAGGGTGAAATCATTTAAGTGCAAGGTTATTTTAGGCTATAAAATCTCATCTTTTTAATGAGCACTAAAGTATGTTTTATGTGAAATCATGGAGTAAATGCGAAGCAGTACGATTCTCCTAGAATTTGATATTTACCTTCCCTTGAAAAACTCATCACCTGATAATAATAGCCTCACCCCATGTCTAACCTTGCATGACCGTTATGTGAAATTATTGTCTAAACCGTCGCCTCTTCTAATCATTATAGCTTGCCTGTACCGGCACCAATTCACGTTCGCATCCATGTAATTTTAATGATGAAGCACGACCCTTTGGGGAATGGTTGATATAACGGCGGGTGTGTAGGTCGATCACCATTTGAGTTACTTTTGTTGTAATATATTTTCGAAACAGGGAGTGGGTGAATTTGAACAAACATGGTGCCTGTAAAGATCGAGCCACGATCCATAGAGATGGAACAGACAGCTGAGTACAAGAATAGTCTTGTAATGTTGTAGGAATTCGAGTTCCTCCCATTTCTGCAGAAGTTCGATGGGTTTGACTCAGTTGCGGCAATAGAATTTTTCCGGACCTTCGATTCATTAGAATTTTCAGTAATAGAAGAATCAATATCTCAGGCTACAGGGTTTCCAGTAGTAGGGGAGAAATGGTTCAAGAAGGAAAAGTTAGAAAAGAAACTGTGGCATCGGTTCGTGGTCAACCCAAAGCAGAAGGTAGACTGGAAGAACAACCTCCAGCGAAATGCCATGATAGGGAAGTGGAAGGATCTCCTATATGTGTTGCAGAAGTTCCTTACTTGCAAAGGCCGCTATTCACTAACTTTCCTCTACCACATACGCCTACTCTTACACTTTGAGTCCGGTAAGCTCATCAATTTCCCATATTATTTGCTCAGAAGTTTAGAAAAGATGGCGAAGGGGGTTCAGAAAGGAAAATCCAATCAGGTCGCATGCAGATTATATCACCACGGGCTGATCACAATCTTAGTCAAGAAGGAACTGGAAGCTAGAAGTATGATTTGGGAGGAATTTTTGGAGGAGTTTTGGGGGGCGGAGTGTAGAGAAGTTGACTCAAAAGAGTGCAGAGAAGTTGACCCAGAAGAATAGTGCAGAAAAACTAAAGTCGGCTTTGAAGAGGAGTGCAGGCAAAAACGAGAAATCAGAAACGATGACCCTACGTCCTACTGAGACCAGGAGATCATCCAAGCGAAGAACTACCTCCTCAAGGGCAGGTCGCATTTAATCGACCTTTCTGATACTCTTAGATGACTCACCACCTGCTTCGCCAGGTAAAGATAATATTTTGGTTCTTGCTAAGGCAACAACTCACATAGTAATTGATGGTGACTATGTGGAGAAGGAAGACGACACACCCTTATTGGTCCTCCTTGGCAGAATGAAGAAAAGAAAGGTGATGTTGAGTACAAGTAAGGACCCGATAGAGGGTTAGCTGGATGACAAGGCACAGGGTGCTGAAACCCCCAACGATTTTGAAGAGCAGGGTACTGAAACCCTTGACATGATGAATGAGCAGGGTACTAAAACCCTTGGCACGATGAATGAGCAGGGTGCTGAAACCCTCAATGGTTTTGAAGAATAGGGTACTGAAACCCTTGGTGAGATAGATGAGCAAGGCACTGAAGCCCTTAATAACTCTAAGGAGCAGGGTACTGAAACCCCTGATAAGGTAAAAATGCAGGGCACTGAGACCCTTAGTAACATTGATATTTCGGGTGTCGAAACCCTTGATGATATTACAATGCAGGAATTGAAAGGTGGCCAGGATAATTTCAACCTTGATAATGATGGCACATGTCTAGAGTTGACTGCTGAAAAGTCGGTGCCCAAGGAATTGAGAATGGAGAACTCCACCCTCTGCTTGAACAATCGTATAGAAGAACTCAAGCAACATGTTTATGGCTTGGAGGTGTTAAACCGAGCCATGAAAGAACAACATACATAGCAGAAACGAGCAAACGCAGAGTTGGCAGGGGAGGTGAAGGAACATAAGCGACAAGTTAAGATATGGAAGTATTGGGCTTCGAAGTGTTATGAGCGTCTTAAGAAGGTGACCAAGAAACTTAAAAAGGTTCGAAGCAGGAAGGCAAAGATAATGAAAGCAAGGATCAGTATACAAGTTCAGAATTAAAGGGAGGCCCTTCTGTTTTGTTTTTTTGCAGCAAGGGTTGTGTGAGGAACCACAGCAACTTAAGGAGGGGAGGATGTTGGTAGGATAAATTTCTCCATTTTTAAACCCTTTTTCCCTTTCAAACCACAACTTTATACCTCTGTTTTAACCTTGCAAACTCCCTTATTCCTGCACTAGTCCAAGAATCGTATCCCTTCCTGCACTAGCTTTATGTTTCATGTTTAAGGGTTGCGAATGTTCTTAATTAATCATTTTAGTAGATTATATGCTTTTAAATCTTTGCAACTAATAATTCTCTTCCTAGAAGTATTTGATGGAAAATGAATTAATTATCTTGTTAGCATGGTCGAGTGTAGGTAGGATTCCTGCACTGCTGGCGAATCTTCAACTACCGTGACAACTCACCAGTCCATGCGGACGCCGTGTTCTGGAATGATTAACTCGAGTTGGGCTCGGAGCATGGAGGAAAATCAGGGATATGGTGGAGATTAGGTCGCCGGATGAATACCTAGAATAATGTTTTGTTATAGCCGAAAGGCTTAGCACGAGCTGTTGTTGTTATTTTGTTATAGCCAAAAGGCTCAGATTGGAACGCTCGTTGTAATTTGGTTACGACTGCAGGCCTAAATGAATGTATAAAACGTAGGACTCAGATAGAAAATGGTAGCAAGCGATAGATATAGCAAGGATACTGTGATTTTGTCCTTTTGTAATTTTTCTTATATCACCCTCATTCTGGGCTAGATTCGAATTCATGATGTATATTTGTTGATCATTAATAGAAAGGAACTATGCCATGTTTTCTCAATCTTGCACTGTAACTCTATGTTGATGCGTTGATTAAAGAGCCGAGTCTTTACGTTTCCTAAACAGGGAAACGAGCTGGTTGGCTAGGGCCCAACCAACCCAGCTCGTTCTCCCTTGTGTTCTTCTCTTTTTCGATTAAGGTGTGTTAATTATTTTTAATGCAAAGTGTGAAGTAAGCAGATGTTTCTTTTATCTTTCTGCAAGGTTTAAATCTGATTTCATTACAGTGTGATGGATTCGTGGTGTGCGAGTTCGATTGAAGTTTAATCTTATGATTTCCTTCTTTGAAGTTTAATCTCATTTTCTGCCTGGATCATGCAAGCACGCATTCCTGCACTAGTGCATTTGCAGTTTCGCATATTGATTCTTCCGGTTCATTATAGTAATGGTCTTTTGTTTTTATTTGATAAGTCTTAATGCGATCCTGAAGAGTGTGATTTTTATTAAGTCTTAATGCGATTATGAAAAGCGTGATTTCCATTCTGAAGTTCTTTTGATATTTTGAATTAAATACACTTCTGAAACAAAATGTTGTTGTGACACACACTGGTATGTGCCTGCACTTTATGCTATTTAGGAAAGATCTAATTCATGCGTAATAATTCTTAAAGGAAATCTTTTTGGGTCTAAAAGGTTATGCATGCAGATCAGTAGTGTGGATAGCTATTACAGGATTGAAGCTTGTTGTCACATTTAAATGATCTCTTATATTACATGCATAAGTTCCTTAATTAAAAGTGTGCTTTGACTTTGGAATTAATTTTTGTTTTAGACATTAAAAGATTAGTTGAAGCATATTTTGGTTTGAGGAATTTACTTTAAAAGTTTTGTTCACCTTTGCAAGTTATTTTTCTTAGTTAACACATTCTTTATTTTCTCGAAAGAAGGATTGGAAAGCTTGGTGCAGGAACCTCTATCCCAGTACAAGAATCGATCTCCTGATACAGGAACAAAGTGCTCTAGCCTTGAGGCTTAGAGTTCCTGCATAAAGACATAAATCTTCAGTACAATTGTAAAATATACTCCCAACACTTAAACTTTGTTCTAGTATAAGTGCAAGCACATTGTAGAAGTACAAGAATAATAACTTAGTACAGGGAGGAAGATCTAAAAGGAGCTAGATATCTTCAAGGGTCCAATTATTAATCTGGAACACAACTATACTAAAGATAAACATATATTTACATTTTCAAAGATTGTTGCAAGAGGTTTTGAGAATTCCTTTCATTTGTCTTCCTGCAAAAGTACTTTCTTTCATTTTCCAGCACTAGAAGATATTTGGTGTAAATTGTCGGGTGATATTTTCTTTTTGATTTTGCAAGATTGCAATTAAGGAAGTAGGAATAGAGTT
This sequence comes from Pinus tabuliformis, assembly GCA_031772625.1. NCBI lineage: Eukaryota > Viridiplantae > Streptophyta > Pinopsida > Pinales > Pinaceae > Pinus > Pinus tabuliformis. The sequence goes on along the minus strand of CM062818.1, from coordinate 1,393,822,941 downwards.
TGGAAAAGTTCATATCATTTCTTGCATTTCCTATGCTTCGTCTCTAAGTTTACGAAACCCCCGGGTTGACAATTAAGTGTTGAAGGAGTCTGCTTGATAGCAATTCCTGCACCCAACACTGTCCTCTTGCCCATGGTTTATCTGAAGCGGTCCCTGTCTTTGCAATTCTGACAAAATATAAAGGATTACTTCATTGACTTATGCTTGTTTCTCTTGTGCCTGCATGATTATGTCATTATTTACCTTGCAACTTCTTAGTTTTGCCTTCAAGCTTCTCAATGTGTCTACTATATCATAAGAGTGTCCAACACCACGCTACTCATCTAATCCATAGGGAGAATCTTGTGAACTGTAGTCTACCATCTTACTAGTCATATTTGATCTTATTCTGACAAGTATACCATGTCAGCTAAACCAAAACATAACATAATCGACATACCTCAATATAGTTCAAGGGAGGATATCTCATCCGCAAGATCAACCATATTATCGAAATACATGTATAAACATAATCATATCAGTATATAAACATCATTTCAACCACTATCTCGTTTCCATGCATGATTGTACCATAACCATGACAATGCATGCATAACTATATATAGACACTGACATGTATATCAATGCATAACCGACATGTAGTCACGACATATACACCCAAAAACAACACCATCAACTTTCACATGGCAACACAACTGCAACCATGTCTACACAACAAGTACATAGACCACAAGCATAAGAACACATATGCCAATCACATGTATGCATTACCAACACATTCCGCCCATCCAGTTCAAGGGGTGAATCATGCTCTGATACCACTCTTTAACACCCTCCTCCCATATTTACCCAAGATAGCCGATCTACTCGGGTAAACATGTGATGAGAGGCTACTATGATGTGATTCAACTCCCCATGTACAGTTAAGGAAGTGGAACCGACAAAACAAAACCATTATGACCTTCCACACATGCTATAGAACCTTCAGGAGCCAACCAACCCTTCCAGGTGACCAACCCCTGAGACAACTTGACATTTTACTGATCTGGACCCTCAGTTGCTCCCATGACAAGCCATGCATGTGATTGAGGTCTTCCAGTCATTCCCACAACAAGGCATTCTAGCGACTATGGAATTTTTCAAACAATTATGTGCCAGCGACCCCAAATTCTGAGCCACTTTTTTAGGGCTATGTCTCAGGCCATTGCTCAGAACTTCATGAAACTTTCATAAATGATAAATAATAATGGAATAAGGCTGCTAATACAATCATTGGTACAAGTACTTGATCTGACCCCTACTAGCCATAACATGAATTTCATCAAACATGTCACAAATATTTAAGCTATAGGTCATAACATCTTAGCATAGGGGTCTCATACTTATATGAGATTCATAGAGAAGCATTATTGCCTTATCACAATAGCTACATTATCATCTATTAGGTCAAATATTTAGTGTACATTCATTTGCTAATCAAAACATGATACGAACCATACATCAATTCTGTCATACAACATACTCATAACCAGCATATAACCAACATAAATGACAAGGATACAACAACCATAAAAATCACATATGAACCAATACATTTACACATGAAATACCAAGGAGAAAGATCTCTTATTAATGAATGCATAATCCAACCAAGTTTGGGACTACCACGAACCACCCAACCATAGATTGGGTTGAACCATATATTTATTTCAGCCAATCACCCCCGTGCCATATTCCAAGCATGAATGTGGGACTCACAAGAAAACCAATCCAGGTTTCCTCAGGCTTTACCGCAATCCCCACTAGATCACTAGGCCCTAAACAAGCATGGATTCCTCTAGATCTCTCCACCTACACCATGAGGAATTTTACTGTCTCCTAGTCTCTAGGCTTTACCGTATATCTTTCCATTCACCAGTCGAGGATTCTTAGGCCTAATTGAGGCTCCACATCCAGGATTTACTGTATATCTCGCCATTCACTAGTCGGGGATTCATAGGCTTGATCGAGGGCACACACCTCTAGGATTTACCATATATCCTGCTATTCACCAGTCGAGGGATTCCTAGGCCCATCAAGGTACATAAAATTTGGCTTTACCACAATCCCACCTTCTCTGGTCCAGGGAATCCTATGCCTTGTGTTCTTCTTCGGAGAACACCTCACTCAGTTTCAAAAACCATCCGACAATCCAACTTAACCAAATAAAAGAGAACCCATCACACCATGGCTTTTGGGAAATGGCAAGGCAAGGCTGAAAATCATTGTCACACTTGGCAGAACCCATGTCAATGGCAGTAAGAGAACCAAATACACACATGCATGTACCATGCATGCCAAATATAGTAAGGAAATCACACGTGCAATTCGATACCTACAAGTAATCTTGTCGTTGCTGCTTGATCCCGCTCTTCCTTGCTTAATCTTTGCTTCCCTTTGCCTTCTTTGCCCTTCCGTTGATTTCCTTGATCCATTGCTATAGTGCTACAAGAATGCTTTGTGTCCAAGAGTGAGAGAGAGAGAGCTCCAAAACTGATATGACAAAAAGGTACCAATTGATCCTCATAAGCCTTTTTATTAATAAGGCCTCTATTTTCTTCATTTTTTTATTATTTTCCTTCATTTTCCTCCTCACGTGCAACCTGTGACCTTTCACCTTCCTTTTATCCTAATTTCTATTATTTTTGTAAATAAAATGCCAATTATTGCCTCATTCCTTTCCAAAACCTTTTCCTTTGCCTTTGCCAATTGCCTTATCCATAATAAACCAAATGAACACCCACACTAGGATGTTTTTCTCAACATTCATCTTGGAATAAGTGTCCCATGACCTTGGTTATTATTTTGCCTTTATTAACTTTATTACATGGAATTTTGACCAGGGTTGCTACATGTCACCTTCAACTCTGCATCCTTATTTACCCATCCCCATGGAAATGGGTTTGGATGATCATGAACTTCTATCCCCAACTTCTTGACCAATTCTACTGTAATGAGATTCGCCTACGATCTTGATTCAAATAGAGCATCAATCTTTGCCTTCTTGACCTATATCTTTATATGGAAGAGTTATGTCATTTCTTTCTCTTGTCGTTGCTAAAGACTACTGAAATTCACCTCCTTCTGCATTGATGTACAAATGCTCTTCTCATCCACATCTAAGCTACTTTCAACTTGGTTTCTTGAGTCAATGGCCATGAGTTTCTTCTTCTTCTTATCTTTATTTTTGTTCTTTGGGTTCAACTCTGGATACAACTTCCAACACTCCTCTTCTATATGGTTTTCAATGCTGTAGTGCTTACTGGGATCTTTGCATTGGTGTGCTATGGTTGTCATTTTTTTTTATCTTTCCCCCTTTCTGCTTATTCTTCCCCTCCTTAGAAGTGTCTTGTTGTTCCTTATTCTTTGATCCACTTGATTGAGCTCTCTTCAAGCCTACATTCTCCAGGTATTGTGCATGTACCCAAGCCTTGTCCAGTGATTTGGGCTTGATCAACATCACTTGCTCCCACATATGGCATTGTAGACCCCCGAAATTCTTGAGGAGTACATTTGGGTTATTAAGGGAGATACCCAACATTATGGCCATCTTTCTGAACTCTGTGTTGTACTCCTGCTCGCTTTTCCCCGACTTTTTCCTGAAGTAGTGCCATCAGATCCACTAGTCCTCTACGTACCCAATAGGGTAAGTAAAATTGTGACTTAATGATGGTTTTGAAGTCCTCCCACTTAGCCATTGGAGGCTCTCCCTCCAACCTCAGGGTATCCATGTAGCTCTCCCACCAAATCGAGGCATGGACCTCTAACTTTAGTTGTGCAAATGAGATTTTTTATCCTTCCTCGATTTGATGGATGTTGTAATACACTTCAAGTTGTTGAAACTATTGATTCGGCTTTAGAGCGTCGAGCTCATTATGGTACAACTTGATATCGACCTTCGCTTCCATTTTAAACAGGGGTTGTGATTGATTCACAACACTCAAACTAGGTTGATCTTTTTCGGGTTCTTTCTTCGGTCGATTCTTCATTTCTTCCCAATCTCCTAATCCCCCCTTTGATTTGTCCTTTGCATTTGAACCCCCATCTTCTCCAAATATCCCAAACTAATTTCTCAAGGCTATCATGAGGAGATTTACATTATGATTTATATCAGTGACTTGTTGTTCCAACAGTGAAAGCCTCTCCTTTGTAGGATCACAAGGTTTATTCATGTTGCTAGCCATGATTATGGTTTTACGACTTTTGAACTAGCCAATCTAGATCCCCTGTAGATCTCCACAATACACCCAAAGAAACCTGCTCTAATACCAATATGATCTGTAAACTATCGTGGATATTTCACTAGACAATTCTTTGAAATAGAGTTAATAAAATTATATTTAAAATCTAAAATTATACACTATCACATTTTTATTATATTTCTATATCTGTAGATTTATTGTTAAAATTGCATGCATGTGAACAAAAATTACGCAAAAAATAGAAAACGGAAAAATAAAAGCTCACACACACATTTGACCCAAGATATGCTCTAGGAAACCCTTTTGAGAGAAAAAAAAATTTGAAGGTGAGACCGCTCCGCTTTCTTTCTCTAAATGAAAATATGGATGTAAGTACAAAGAAATATGGCATGTGGCCCGTGGGATGCTATAGTGCACAAATCCTCTATGTGTGCTCTACCTCCTATCCCTCCTGACTATTTTGCTTAGTTATGGAACAAATGCAATCAAAACAATGGAACCCACTTTCCTCGTAGTGGCTCAATTATAACACATCCCAATCAATGACCAATTTAGAATCACCCATTACTTGTAGCTTTTTTAACCCCCTTTTTGCATGCTAGCTCTAAAAGGAACCAAAGGGTTATGAACTCGGCCTTGTTATTGAAGCCTCTAACTAGATCATATATACTGTACATAAAATTAGATTGGCTAGAATATCATACTACTCCCACAACACAACTAAGTGGGTGGTAGTGACTAGCCATGTCGAAAAACCCCCATGGCACGTCAAAATCCAATTCAAGCATGTGAGTTTTTCTTATAATTTTTTTGCTTTGGCTCTGATATAAATTCCATATTGAGTAAAATGATCCTGGCAGCATAATATTTAGGAGGATCATGTAGGTCATACAAAAGGCACAAATTCCAAGCTCTCCATATACAATTTACAAGTATGTAAGGCAAGCCTTCATAACATCTGATTGACTTGTTTGATGACCATAATCTAAAACAATCTGCAAGAGAATGACCAACCCAAATAGATTTGGGTTTAAATTCTCTCCAGTGATAGTCTGAGAAACATAGCTACATTGAGAAAACATATGCAAAGAATATTTCTCTAGGGATTTACACAAAGGACATATGTTAGGCATAATCCAAGCTCACTTTAAAAGAACATCCCGGGTAAGAAGTTTTCCACTTAGAGTTAGCCAAGAGGAAAGTTTTGTTTTGAATCGATCTCTGACTTTCCAAATCAACTTCCACCTCCATAATTTTGTATCATCCTAGTTAACTTGAATGAGCTTTTGTACCCCAATTTTGTAGTGAATTTCCCAGTTGGTGAATTCTTTGACCAACAAAGTGAGTCTAAGGCATTGCCCTTTAAATGAATAAAGTTTGATGCTAGTAGGTCGATGAATCAACCCTACTCTAATGCAATATTTATGACTAGGCCCACTGAGAGAGCCGAATTCCATCCACTTCTACCTCTGAGCTCAAGAGATTTTCCCTTGGCATCATTTAGAAAGAAAATGTTCTCTTGATGGATCACTTAAAGGAAAAGCTTAGTTAAATGATAATCCTTTCCAGCTCTGATATAAGGGTATTCACTATAACCATCTCCCACCCAATAGCCTAACCATTTTCCAACCAAAGGAATGGCACCCATCAATGCCTTCCACACTGTAAAGCCTTTTGGTGGACTTGTGGGGTTGTGACATCATTGGGAAATACTTGGCTTGAGTTACTTTGCTCCAGAGAGAGTTACCTTAAGAGAGTATCCATAAGGTTATACCTTCAAGAGCTTGGTAAAAGACAATTTTTTTTAACGCCCCATCCATCAAGCTCCTTAGGGGTTGATATTTGAGTACACTTAACCAAATATAAGCTTTTGTAACTCCTAGCATTAGACCATATGAAAAGAAAATTGAATTCTTCTAATCAAGGAAACAATACCTTTTGGAACATGTACAATGTAGGCCAAATAAACTAGAATTCTTTCCAGTATCATATTCATCAAAACCAAACAGCCTCCATGAGAGAGAAATCAAAGTGCCTAAATAGAAACACTTGTTTCCACCTTTTTCACCATTTATAGCCAATTAACCTTCCTGTATTTGTTTTCTTTCAAAAGGAAACCCAGTTACTTGAGTGTGTCTTTCAGCTGCCTTTTTGGATATGGAAAAATTGTTCTTATCTATGAACTTAAGGCCTCTAAAGTTCCATGAGTAGTCAAGCAAGATTTTGTGGCATTAACTTCCATGCCTATGTCTCCTTTTGAATATTTTATGACAAATTAGGTCTCTTTAGCCACTCGAACACAATAAAGAACATCATCAACAAAAATGAGGTCGAAAACTTGAACGAACTCCAATAAATTGATTCCATGTAGAGTACCCAAGGTGTTGGATTCATAAATGAGTCTACTTAATGCTTCGACAAAAATACGAAATAATAAAGGAGAGAGAGGGAAACCTTGACAAAGAACTTTAGAGGCTTGAAAAGATCTAAATGGAGCCCCATTATTAATAACAATAAAATAAACAGACTATATACAACCCATTGTCCAATTACCCACCAAAAGAGCCAAACCCATCTAAATAAGAACAAGTCAAAGAAAGTCCAATCAACTTTGTCATGTGCCTTAGATAAATCTAACTTCAGGATAGCAACACTTAGACTCAATTTCTTGATAGAGTGGAAGAATTTTTTAACCACTACTACTGCATCATGGATTTTCATGTTCTGTCAAAATTCTCTTATGAAATGAAGGAGCTTAAGATAGGTTTTAGCCTTCTAGATATGATTTTAGAAATAATCTTGTAAATAACATTACACCAAGTAATTAAATTGTAGTTTGAGAATGAGGTCCCATCCTGTGTCTTTGGAATGAGATGAAGAAGAGTAGCATTGAAAGAGGCCAATACCTTACCTGGCACCTGAGATTATTTAATTAGCTTAACCAATTCATCATTTATAGTATCAAAGAATCCTAAATAGAATTCAACAGGAAAACCATCTAGTCCTAGGATTTATTTTATCTTTGCATCTATCACAATGCCTCCAACACCTTCAATTTTGTAACTTCTTCAGTCGAGAAAAAAATCTTATTCTTTATAAGTATTGAGGGAAATTTTGAAACAATTTGCATAATGTCATGAATTGGGAAACCTCTAGGAGAATGAAATAGGGATTGGAAAAAATAGGCACCCTCTTCACCCTTGTCATAAAAAAGAGTTGAGGAAACAATCACCCACATCTTTAATTTCCCATATAGTGTTTGCCTACTTATTGAAATTAGCATACCATTAAATTTTTTTTGAATTATTATCCCCCAACTACTCGACATAGCCCTCCTATTTAGTCTCCAACATTCTTCCTAATGGAGAAATATAATGTGTCTCTACTCCTCAAAGGATTTCAACTTGGATAAAGACTTAGAGGAAACATCACCTGATTCTAGTCCCCTATGGGCATCTTCAATTTTCTTCTCCGCAGTTGATGAGGAGGCTAAATATTTGGCATAAAAGTATTTTTTCCCATACCTTGGAGGCTTGCTTGGCAGTCGATAAATGTAGAAAATCCTTGAAATCTTGCAATTTCTAATAAGAGCAAACTAAACACAAAAGACACGAGATTTCTTTACCAAAATTCTGTGGAAAGAAAACAATGAATAGAAACACAATCATGCACGTATAACACAAAATATATCAAGGGAACCTAACCAGGAAAAATCCCTCTTGATTGTTTTAAATCAATTGAGAAATCTAATCTATTACATAGAAATTTCTTCAAGCTTGAAGCTCTGTGCAATACTGATAAACTCTCTCTTAAGGCTTGCCCAACACTTAGGAAATTCATCCTTGCTAGGAGCCTCCTATTTCCTAATGCAACTTTGCCCCTATAGAATGGGAATTTCGCCTATTTCCTTGTGCAATTCCCAAGAGAAATTGTTTTGCTTTCTTCTCAAGCCTCTACACAAAAACCTATGTACAATGAATAAATATATTTGTGCCTTCATTCATTCTCAATAGACAATTCTAATTGCATGACCTGATAGGGCTAAACTAGCAGTTGCAACTGTTACTGTTAACTAAGAGTTAGTTGAGTTAACACAAAGTCAACTACTTAACTAAACTCATGTCTATCTATATTCTAGAACTAGATATGATTCAATTGATAGACACTAAAGTTAACTCCACTAGATAGCTAATTTTATTCATCAATTAGTCCACAACTCACTTAAATCCATCTAACTCGAATTAACTAACAATAACTTAGTGATAGGCCACATCACACATTTTAACTAACAAATAACTCAAGTAACTATGAGACTAAATTCAAATTACTGTATTCAACTAAGGCAAAAGTCAAAGAAGTCATGCCCTGCTACATTTTCAACACTCCCTCTTAGTGAGGAAGGGATTCTTGGAAGATACTTGTCCACTTGGATCTATCTTCAACTCTACCAAGTTCTCCATTATTGTAGTTGCTCCCTATGAACTAGAAGACTTCCCTGCTTTCTTCTGCAAAACTTGCTTTGAAGACCTGTTCTTTCCCACCATGCTCTATGACTTCACCACTTTAGTCATAAGTTCCATGCACCTTGTGTACTTGGGTGTTTGCTTCTTGATGTTAGGAGACCAAATTCTCTTCTAATCTCCCTTAACCAAATCCTTTGTCCATTTGGCTTGTAATATTATGATACTGGAAGTCTCTAACTAGGCGATTTCCTCTACTCACCCTAGGTCATGGTACTCATCATCATCATCATGTTGGTCAGCCCAACTGCCAACTAGCTTAGACTGAAACTTAGATACTAGCTAAGGCTCCATCTTGAGAGCTCTATCCTTCTCTCGCTCAACCACCACATCTCTTCTCTTAAAACTATTTTCCTTGCTACTGAAGGCCATACATGCATCAACCACAAATTTATAGAGGTTGTCGATTCTAACACCAATATGCTTGACTTCTCCTGAAGAATAATGGTTGAGGTAGGCCTTCCCTTTGTTGAATACAACATCGTACACTTTGTCTTCAAGGACTTCTACTGATACAAGGTTTTCTTCAATCCAGGAACGTACATCACTATCTTGAGATGGAGAAGGGAACCATACTCCCTCTTAAATCTTACTGTACCAACTCCTTTAGTCATATATCTTCCATCATCTCCCAGCTTGATATGGAATTGCATGTATTTTTACTCCAAATTATTGAAGAAATATTTATTCCCTGTCATATGGAATGAAGCCCATGAGTCAATGTACCACACATTACCTCAAACTAAGTTTTCCATACAAGTTATTAGAGAGAAATCCAATTCGAATTGAGAAGAGAGTGCTTCTCCTTCTACTGTTGTTGCAACATGCTTGTTGGATTTATTGTTAAGACATTTTGTAGCATAATGTCCAAATTCATGGTAATGAAAACACTTGATCTCACTAAGATCCTTCTTTTCCTTGCCTCCATTCTGACTAGGCTTGATTTGGCCTTGGGGCTTCTTTCCCTTGGATTTCTTCCCTTTGCCAGCTAAGGAAAATTTCTCCTCATCTTTTGTCCAAAATGAGACTTCATCCCTTGTCTTCCTCCTTGTCTCTTCCTACAAACAATCTTACCATAGTCTCTCCCAATTAGGGAGCTTATCTCTGCCATTCACTGCATCTTGGAAACTCTACTTAGATTTGTGGAGCCTAAGAAGAGTAAGGCTCACAAGCTCTGTTGATGGAATTGTCTCTCCAACACCTCCAAGTTTATCCCTCACTTGAGTAAACTTGGATAGATATGTAACAATGGGCTTATCCTTTCCCATTCAAATGTTCCTCAATTTGTTCTTTAATGCTAGTTTTATGGCATCACTACTAATTTCTAAGATATCAGTAAGGGCCTTCCACATCTAGAATGGCATCTCCTTCCCATGAAAATTTGGAACAATGTGGTCTTTGACTCCTTCTAGGATCATCCTTCTAGTTTTGGCAATGTACTTCTTCAATTGAATCAGTTGTTGTGCATCTGATGTAGGAGGTTTAGAATATCAGTCTTGATGTATTCGAAAACCCCGTGATCATTTAACACAACCTCCATTTTTTCCTTCCATGCACAAAAATTCGAAGTCCCTTCTAGGGCATGCTCTGCCTTCAAACCATAGGATGACATGATTCATGCACTTGTAGAATTCTTGCACTAACTAGTCTCCTCTCCAACGCACTTTGAATCTAATCAAGGAACTTGATCTCTATCTTGTTTTCTACTATGATACCATGTAAAAAAACCTTGAAATCTTGCAACTGGCAATGAGAGAAAACTGATCACAAAAGACACAAGATTTCTCTACCAAAATTTTGAGGAAAGAAAACAATGAACAGAAACACAATCACACATAGAACAAAGAATATATCTGGGGAACCCAACTCGGAAAAACCCCTCTTGCTTGTATTAAATCAACTGATCAATCTAATCTATTACATAGAAAATGCTTCAAGCATGAAGCTCTGTGCAATACTTATCAACTCTCTCTCAAGGCTTGCCCAACACTTAGGCAAATCAGCCCTGCTAGGAACCTCCTATTTACTTGTGCAATTCAAGAGAAATTTCTCATCCTACTTCTCAAGCCTCTGCACAAAAACCTATGTACAATGAATACATATATTTGTGCCTTCATTCAATCTCAATAGGTAATTCGAATTGCAGGACCTACAAGGGATAAATTTAGCAGTTGCTAATGTTAATTGAGACTTAGTTGAGTTAACACAAAGTTAACTACTCAGCTAAACTCATGTCTATCTCTATTCTAGAACTAGAGATCAATTAACTAACATACACTAGATTTAACTCCAATAGATAACCGATTTTAGCCATCAACTAATCCACAACTCACTAAAAGCCATCTAACTCGAATTAACTAACAATAACTTTGTGATAGGCCATATCACCCATATTAATTGCAAGCTAAATCAATTAACTATGATACTAAATTCGAATTAGCATCTTTGACTAAGGCACAAGTCAAAGAAGTGATTCCTTGCTACATTTTCAACAAAAAATTATTAACAATTTGACTCATAAGGAGGATGAGGATGACTGAACCAATACCTCCAAGAATTACAAACTAAGGATTAGTAATCATCTTCTTCCAATCACAAGGTATTGAATCAAAAGGGAATGGATTTGGAGCCTCCAAGAGGAGAGAAAGAAAGTAGGATGGGTATATAATCAAAGAGACCCTCTAAAGCCACTGAATACTTTAAACTACACCTTGAGTTTAAAAGGCCTTCCAAAACAAGAAATTGGTCTAAATTCTTGGATACATTATGGTCATTTGAATGCCCATTACTCCATGTGGGCAATAATTTCACCATCTTAATATATATAAGACAATGTTTAATCAAAAAAATTGTTAATAACAAGCTTTGAGGATCTATTCAAGGGCTAGGGCCCCATACTTCCCGTAAAGTGAGTGTAAATTTTAGGTTACTGCCTATGATGGTAAAAGGATCATCCATCGCACCTACAAAATACAAGTTTTCCAAATAAGGAATATGATCAACATAGGGCCCGTAAACGTTAAGCACAAAGAAAGAAAATCCACAATCTTTAACATCCAAGTTTAATAAAATAAGATACAAAAGGATAGATGAAGAAATGTCCATTTAGGCATGGCTCCACCCTATAATTAGATCTCCTAGTAGGCCATTCGCATCAACATGAAAAAAATTCCAATTCTTTAAACTAGACTCGGGCACCTGCCTAACCTTGTCGCCAACACTTATGGTCTCTTAAATTAAAATCAGATTTGGTTTACAACTAGAGATGAGCCTTTTGAGTGCTAGAATGTTGGAAGAATCCCCCAACCCTATCACATTAAAGGATAGAAATATCATGTTCTCCCTTTAGATAGGGAATTTCTAGCTCTAAAGGCCTAGGAGGTAGACACGTGTTTAGCATGCTTGATTTCCACTACTACTTTTTCTTGTGCTTTGTGGAGGTTTGATTTGAGACTACAAAGGTTGTAGGGACCTGGTCCAAAGCCAAACCACCACTATAAGAAATCACCTCCTTCATCTTTCGCTGGGGACAAAGAGCATAATTGTTTTTATTCCCCATATGGGCTTGTAAAAGAGGAACTAATGACAGGTAAGGGGTTGGGGTCAAATCAAAGGAAATAATGGGCTCTAGGACCTCAAGTTAAGGAGAGGATGGGGAAATACCCCAATGGGGCCACAAAATAGTATATCCCTATAGATTTGTGGCAGAGCCCAAAAGGGGGAGACAAAACAAAACTAGAAATAGGGGAAATAGGAGAAAGGGACAAGGGAAGTTGAGCAGAAGAGCACACAACAAACTTCATGCAACCATCTAAAGATAGAGGTGAGGAAGACACCACAACTTTTGAAACAAGGGCATTCAAACTTGATGAATAACCCCTAGGATCCAAACTCGAGACCTCCCTCAAGAAAATGATTTTAGTATGGCATTATGAAAAAAGGGTCAACCTTGATACACTTTGATTGCAAGTTCCCCACCTTATGACAAAGAAAGCACTAAAAGGGAAGTTTCTAATAGTTGACTTTTTAGGTCTAGGTATGATTGTTGGCTTGTTGGGGCCTGACCCAGGTTCAGAAGTGATTTAGCCAAACAAATCCCGAAACTACCGGCCCTTTCGGCAACAATCCGTAGTGTGCGGACTGAGGTCTCACTCGAGGTCGTATGGGAGGGTGCTAGAACCACGTTTCCGCACCCTAGGGATGTCTTGATGAAGGCTGGGAAGTTCGCGAACCAATCCTGCGCACTTGCACTGCTCCGCGCAGCTGTGTGACCTTCGCGTAGGTCTGTAAAGAGTGCGAAGAGGCGCTATCTATATCCCTTGTTCTTACTGTGTTATTAATATAGATTTGACTTAATTTTGTGGGCCCAGTATTCTCATTAATCATTCAACATTTATAACAAGTGCGCACAATCATAAACTGTAAAGAGATGCATAAAAATATAACAGAAGCATAAACATACAGATCTACGAGCAGATGCACAATATTCTAGAATCAACTTATCTTTTATTAACTTATGTTCCGTTACAATCCCAACTCCGCCCTGCGCACTCAGCTGTAGGGGTCCGCGCACACAACTGCGGACTCTACCAGGCCTCTGCACACACAGTTGCAGAGCCTCTTCCTATTCCTACAACCCAAGACTCGGACTTATAGACTCAGATCGAACTCCTTATTCAAAACCCATAACACTTTTGACCAAGACTAAAAACTGACTTCTACACTTAGAGCCTCGCTCTATTTATACATTCAACCATGGGTAGGCCGACACATTCTATATTAAATTACAATGTTTTAGGGCGGACAACCCTAGACTTGCGCGCTCCGCGCCCGCATTTCACGGGGTCTTACATTAATTTTGACCAAAATTCGGGCTACAAGCCCCAAAAATCCACTATGGTGGGGTCCACTGCCCAACAATGACCATCTAGAATCAAGTTGATCTTAGGAAGGAGAACATCCTTTAAATTGACATCAATTTGCGCCTAAGCCCATCTGCATTCCTTCTTGGATTTCCAACTAGGTTCCATGTTGACTAAAGATACAATATTGTTGCCTATAGTAGTCAAAGCCTTAATATTCCAAAAGGGTGGGGGAAAGCTAAGTAGTATTGCCCAAACCTTCAAGACCTCCACTGGTTCCTAAACTAGATCAAAATTGATTGTGCACCTACAAAGAGACAAACTAGTATGATCCCAATTCCAATCTTTTTCCATAATGCAAGAACAATCCATCTCATTATGGAAAATAAAAACTAACCAACCTCTTATCAAAATACGATATGAGGGAACATAACCTATCAATGGTTTCCAAAACTCAGCAACCTAGGAGCCCAAAGTAGAAGCCTTAACTACTTTGTCATAAAAACGACCAACTAGATTCCAACCAGAGTATTCCATTAATTGGGAGACCGCAATGTCTTTACCAACAACTAATCTGACAGACCCCTTGTGATTTTGAATGCACCTTCTCTTCTTTTTCTAACCCTTGCCTTTGATTGTAAATTGGTATTTTCTTCTTCGACCGGGTTGTGACTCTCAGAATCAGAGCTACATTGCACTAAAGATTCCAAATGTGATCCTTGAGTTATACCTTCTAAAGGAGAAGACTTGGGGATAAGACAACTCTCGGGACCACTAAATGTAATAACTGCATCGAGGCCATCTAATAGAAAAGTGTTAAAAGAGGAATCCCTTGGGAAATATATTGCAAGGATTATCGACAAAAATGAAGGGTGTGAAGGATGCTTAGTTTGAGAGTGGAAAACATGATCATGGCTTGGACTAGCTTCATAGTCCATAGTGTTAGTGCACTAGTGATTTGGACCCACTCATCCATAGGATGTCGCTCAGTCCAAAGATCTTTCCAAGTCCATCACAATTTGAACTCACTCATTAGATAGTTATGTGCAATAGGGGAAGGGATTCATCGAAAAGAAAGACATAAAGGAAAAGAACAAAGATAAAAATATGGCCTTGCAAAAAGATCATATTGGTGTTGTGTTGTATCTAGTATCTTTTTTCTTATTCTCAAATAAAAAATGCAAAAAATAAAAATAAATAAATAAAATAATAATATAAAAGAAAAAGAAAAAAGGGGAAAAAAATACTTTTGTATTAATGTTTCAAAAGGGCTAAGCTATGTAAAGTAAAGCTTAGTTTCCACAGTTTCCACATGATTTAATAGTTCAAATAAAAACAAATTATTTAAATAAGAGTGGGCCACCCTACTCGTTATGCAGAGAAGCTAGAGGACACGTAGATATGCACACGCATCGCTATGGTGTGTGTCAGGCTTTGTTTATAACAAGTTCGATGACACAAACCAATTGGATTTTATGCACCAGGGTGCCCCCGTGGACGAGATACACGAAAATCGATGACACAAACCAATTGGATTTTATGCACCAGGGTGCCCCCGTGGACGAGATACACGAAAATCGTTGTTGGGGCAATCGACGGCGGAGATTCACCCCAACAACACTTCCCCGGCTTGCTGCTAACCACCATCGATGCCTCCTAGTAATAAGCGTTTTCCTCCTCTGCAACATCTATACAACAAGCGAGCATGTTATTCACATTAGCATTCAACATCAAGACTTCACTTACGCCAGCCATCCATGTCATATCTCCCATGTCATCATTCCACGTCATTTTCCATTTCATTGGTCCTCTCCATTAATTTCATTTTTTCCCTCCTTGCCTATAAAAAAACCCTCGTTTTCCCATTTGCTTTCACTTTTTACTGTTGTCACACCAGATTTTATTGTCTTCCACAACAACTTCTAGCTCATCACCCAACGTCTACCAATTTTCATTATGGATTTATCCAATAACTTTCCTCTATAAAATTTCCAAAGAATTTTAAAATGTAGAAGAGACTCTCCCTCGTTGGCTGGTCAACCCACGTCCCTCTTAGGCAGTTCCTATTTCTTATCCCATAGAAAAGTTAATGCAGTCTGACATGCAAGGGGAATAGCAGTTTCATTGCATTTATATTTCCCTCAAAGTTGACTTTGGCACTTTAGCAGCAAGGAAACTGCTATTCCCCTTGCATGTCAGACTGCATTAACTTTTCTATGGGATCTGAAATAGGAGTTGCCTCCCTCTTATGGATATGGAAAAGGTTGTTTTTTACCATGTTTGTCGAGTCAATTTAATGAAGTTTCCTCAAGATATCTTACTTAGCCAATTGGAATCAGAAGTGTTCTCCAGGGTATTTAAATAAGGTCTTTTCACTACAATTGTTCCTTAAACGTACCATTTTCCTTAATTTATCACTTGGATAACCTCATCCCTGTACTCCGAGAAGTGTTATGTAATGAATTCACTGGGAGAGAATGTTTTTCAAGTTTCTTCATTATTAATTCATCAAGCTTTGGATTTTCCGCAGTGTGATCAATACACCCCCTTTTCCGATGAAACCCTGTTGTCCACCTTCTAGAATTTGTCAACACAGGATCATAGTAAACTATATGCATACATTATGCCTCTAAGTGAGACTTTGTCTCTAAAACTTTCACAATTCCCTATAACTACTTTTGCTAAGGGTGTTAAACTAGTTTTGCAGATGATTATGAGGATTTTGGGAATGCATGATGATTATGAGGATTTTGGGAATGCATGAGACCTTTGCCGTTGATCGTCAAGCTATAGGAATGTTTCATTTAATGATGTAGTCCAATGTAGTTCTAGATATACCAAGTTTTTTGGAATATTTTGTCCATGCACAACTCTTGAATTCAATATCACAAGGTGTTTTAGATTCCCTTTACTCTTAGTATACCTTCTCTTGTATGTGCATGTGGAAAAATTCATGAACCAGGGCCTTCCTCAAGCAATCTTGCATAATAATCTCAAGTGATTGAATAGAGTCAAAGTATATAGTTTATTTTAAGATATTATATTTTGTAACTTCAAATCATGACATTTTAATTTCTAAGTTTAGTTTTTGAGTCCTCATAAGGACCTAGTAGAACTAGAAGTAGTTTTGAAAGTAGTTCTTGACCGTTAACAATTTTGGTAACTATTCTCAATGTAATATTTCTTTTAAAAGGACATGAGGAACCATTAGAGGAGGTTCTGAATTTTGCCTCAAAGAAGAAAATTTTGTTGGGTAATGTCTCAATACTTTCTTGGAGCAATTAATAAAATCTCTTAGCGATTCTAGATATTTGCAAAAAATGATATGTTCTCTTTGTGTTTCTGTAAGTCATTATGTGTATTTCTTCATATGAGAATGTGTAAAGAAGCAACAGGTCTTTAATAATAATTTACTTTTTCTACTTTTGCTCAAGATAAGTTATAGTACATGTACATTTTTAATTAAAAAGACCTTAAAGAGAACTCCATATTCTAAGCACTTCATCCTCTTAATCTTTCATAATTTTTTGCGAAGCTTGGTGTACAATATTCTGTAATTACAACTTATGCGTTAAGTTTTTTACATCTGTTCTTTCTGACACTCTACTGCAACTTCAAAAATCATTTTCACAGACAGCGTGGCTATCTGGGGAGGATTTAGTTTATCTCCAATAATTTTTCCTGCATTACTTTATAATAAATCATCTCTAAGCAAACCAAGTGAGAAATGGTCAAACAATTTATTTTTTTCATTTTGTTTAATGCGGATGTCCTAGGAATTGGCCTCTTCTCAACCAGAGGTTGTCTCTAAGGAAACAACATGTTGAAAAATCTAATAAATAGTCGACAACCCGGAAAAATAAAGCATCCCATTCTGAATTAACCCTTTGCTTCCCAAGTTAATTTATTAAATAAGAAATCGAGACATGTGTATTCTATTTTGCGATTGTTATAATTTGAATTCAAATACCTCTTTAATTTTATTAAATAGTGTGTTATGAACCTTGTTTTAAATCAGGGAGATTTGGAAATCACATGAGCCTTTCATGGCATGAGATGAAACTTCTATAGTTTTATTATTTTTTTTGGGGGGGGGGGTTGATATAGGAAATGAGAATTGAATGAAATGTTTTTGGTTTATGTATATTCGCTATAGTTATAATTGTACATTTTGCTTTCTACTTATATGTATATTTTCTTGTTTTTTACACTTATGACTATAGCTTTTTAAGCTAGCCATTCACTCAAGAATAACTTAATATCTAGCCATATAGTGGTTGTAAACTCCCATTTTATACATCATTATTTATTTTTATGTGGCTAAGTGATGTTTCCCAATACTTATTTATTTTTAGTAATTGAGAGTAGTATAGATAATACATAGTTAACACTATGGTATTGTGAATAGTTGACAATGTTTAGGAGTAATTCAAGTTTGTTGATATGAATTGTGAGAATTAGAGGCATATTATTTTTCACGTAAGTAAATTTGATTTATTCTTAAAGGATTTAAATAGGGATTTACACCTATTCACTTATAATGATAACATCGAAAACCTCTATCATGACTTTGTTGCGACTCTCTATGCTTCTATAAATAAGTTCTATATAAAGATGTCATTAAAAAGAATAACAGAAGTATCAACCCTTGTATGGTAATGATTGTAAATTTGCTAGAAAAGCAATTAGGTGTGCTACTAATGAATCTTTAAGGGTTGATAAGATAAATACATACAAATATCTTATTAAAAGAAAGAAAATGTACTATACGAGCATCCCCCAAATTGGGGGAAAGGGAACGTCAAAGTAAATTTGGGTGTTTATGTTGTTTCAGGATTGCATAAACATGAATGGGTGTATGATGGGATGATGTGTTGTAGAAGGTGGCTAAATACATGTTCAACATTAAATCAACCTCAATTGTTGTTTCTAATGGAGCTTTCAAGAACAATGTAATGGTGATATATAGATAGAATCCCAAAGACTATCAGATTAAGGGGAAATGGAGTTTCTTTATTATGTATCAAGACATTTTTATGGGTCACTAGTATAATTTAATTAAAGGTTGAAAACCAATGGTTCAGGTGAGATATATAGTCCAAATTGCACAAGAGAGCCATCACCTCAATAATTTTCAAGAGTCATGACTCATTGCCTCCCAATGACAAGCTATCAAGAATAGGGTTCCATCCATAATGAATATGAAATTCACCCATAAATTGATAAGGAAAAACCTTCTAGTTGAGTTAACTATTGAAGCACCAAGTTTCCCAAGTACTCTCTGTATTATTTCTTATTGTAATCAAACTATTCACACAATTTCATATAGAATATTTAAGACATGAATAATTGAATAGTTTCAAGCCTCTTCTATTTGTGTTATAAATGTATGAAGATAGTATGAGAAAAAATGTTATGGAGAACTATGTTTGTGGGCTCACAATCAAGTTATTTGGTCAAGTTTTGTTTGAGCCACATTCTAGGATACATCATTGTTCAAACCTTTTTCATCAAAGAACATTGAAGAAAGAAAATGACCAATAAATGAAAATAACTCTTTTCAGTTGTGATTTTGCAATCATTTTTACTTCCTAATTTATCAAAAATGTCAAGAGATGATTGGATTGTGAATGATAAATAACTTATCCATCTCAAACTGAAAGGGTTTAAATTCTACACTTGTTCCGTAGAAAAATATTTACCGTAGAGAAGTGCCTTTTGTGAGACAATGATACATATGTAATGTTCCATGAGTGTGGTGTTTGAGAGGGGATTTTTGTGTTCTTCTGATTTCCAATACCACCACCCTAAATCTATAAATGTCACACTTCTTTGTTTCCCCTCATAATGCAAATATATACGATATTTTGTATTATATAAAATTATAAATAATAGTAATTTAAAGAGCAAGATGAAAGCACACAAATCATGTGATAAAAAACTCATATTATGAAAATCACTCCAAGTCCATGTTGAAGCTAGACATTGTTCAAGAAAAACCTTGAAAGAGGTTAGTTGTGATGTCCAATGGTTCTAGTGCATCGGAAATATAGGGGTCCATTGGATGTCAAGACACATTATTTATCATGAACAATTCTACATCATACTATTAAAACATCACACATACTCATCAAAACCCTTTAATTCTATCTAATTGAACAATTAGAGAGTTCAAAAACCTCAAATGACTTTCGAAACACTATCATTGCTATGTTTTAATGATAAAAACAAGATTGAAACCTTGGACATTTCCTTTTTAATACCATATCTCACATTTAGAGCAAATAATTTGTTTTACACATCACCATAATATAATGAGTTCAATTGACATTAATATTATGGATATTTAGGATTCATCTCAAATTACTAAAGTGAATAAGGAAAAACGTGTCCAAATCACTTGAAATGAAATTACCTTAATATTTGGAATCTACGAATAAAATTTTATTTAATTGATTATACATAAATTCTAGAGAATAAGGCATATACATAAACATTATAAATGGCATACATCAAAACTATTAGAATTGATAGTCATGTACAACCATAAAGTTATAGGGAAATGCTAATGTTTTTAATAAGCATGGTATTAATTTGGCAAGTTCTAAGATAAGATGTATTATAAGAGTTACCTAAAGAAAATTTGAAAGTTCAATTCTTGTCGAAATTTGGCAAAACCAAAAATCTAATTAACTTGATTCCAGTTGACGATATTGATTGATTCATAAGTCATGAAAATCCCTTGGATGTGGATGAATGTTTCCCTAAAACTTTAATTCCATATAGCTATAATGAACTTTCAAATATCAAATTAACCTATTTCATTTATTAGAAAAGAGGGAATTTTGATAAATTATATGTGTTATATTAGATGAATGGTTGAAGGTGAGAATTTGAGATCCCTTCACCAACATAGGCAAGATGATTGTTGGTCCTTGTGACCATATGCAAAGCTATAAATCTTTCGTTATTGACATTATTAATATTTTTCTAGACCATAATGCATTTGAAAGTGGAACCAATTTTTATTTTATTGACATGGTTGATATTTGGTTGAGCCATCATGCATTTGAAGTTGAATCATCATTGATATTATTGTAGTGCATGTGGATTATGCATGGATTATGGTGTAGGATAACCATTGTTGATATGAAATTACATATGTTATATTGTTTGAATGGTTAAAGTGATATATTGGATGAATGGTTGAAGGTGGGAATTTGAAATCTCTTCCCCAACATAAACAAGATGATTATTACACCTTGTGACCAAATAAAAAGCTATAAATATTATGTTATTAACATGGTCAATATTTTTGTTGGACCATCATGCATTTCATGGGATCATTGTTTGCATCATTCATGTGGTCTATATTTTTCTAAACCATCACACATTTGAAAGTGGAATCAACATTGTGATTGTAGTAGCGCATATGGATTATGTTGTAGGATAACCCATTGTTCATATACAATTAACAACTCTTTGCAGTTTTGTGAATTGATTCTAGTGCACATTAAAACATAGATGGATGAAGTGTATGTTAGAACTGAGTCATAAGTTATTTTATAAGATGTTTTAAGGTTTCCTGAGGGTACACCAAGTAAACATGAGTAAGTGGATGTGGGTGGATCATTCAACAACTCAATTCCTATGAGATTCGTATTAATGGCATAACTTTTACCACTAAAATATAAATTAATTCATTAAGCCATCGTCCAATTGTAAATCACATAATGAGTTTTGAGGCATCATCCAAGTGATTCAAAATAACTAAGGAACAATTTATCCTTTTTAATATCATGTACATCCATTTTTTATTTCTTTTCAATGCTAGGTAGTAAATAAAAAGTCCATTGATGAATGTTGTAGTTTATTCAGTTAGTTGGGTCTAGGTCAGGTTGTTGAGAAGAGTGTTATCCTTCCCACCAAGGTTCAATTCGTGAAAGTGAATTGTTTATTTCCAAATAAGTATATTATTGAGATGAATTTAAGCCATGTTGTTGACTTAACAATATGACTTGAATAATTTAGGTTTTACCCTAGGTAGATCATCCTTGGAATGAACGAACTATCATGTTGTAGTTTTTTAAACATTGATCCCACCTCAAAGCACTCTCAAAACTTTTGAAATTGTTCATTCATGATTATAAACTTTTGTTAGCTCAATAACATAGCATACATGTCACCCGGATGCGGGTGCTCCCTCCAGTTATCAATGCTAATCCTCACCGATCCGACAGCTGGCTCCATGGCTGGCAGGACGGCGTACTGCATGGTACAGGACGCAGGTAGAATTTATAGGTTCAAGGTGAAGGCATTTACTCTGATGCAGTCTCGAAATTGGCTTGAATTTATTTCAAGCATGGCGACTATGACCGCTCTCTGGTTCCGGGTTTTGAAACAGTGTTATGGCATCAATGCATCAGAGTTTTATAGGGCCAAGTTGCTTCTGTCTTGGAGCATTATCATTTGGGTTTGGCGCGGGAGATGCCCTGAGGTTTCCAGAGTTCTCTCTGCTCCTGGTCATTTGCCTTCCATCTGCCTTCATCGGCTCTCTGCTCTCGCAAACATGAAGCGTAGACGTGGCATCCCTCGGAGGGGCAGCAATTTTGGTAACAGGGGTGGTAGAGCTCGTCCCGCGCCTCCGACTGTTGATCCTATTTCTTCTATTCCGCCCTCATCTCCGTTGTTGGAACCGGATAGGGCTCGTCCGAACAGCTCGTTTCAGACATCTAGTTTCTCTTTCCAGAGTGAGGTTAATAGGCCCATTGTGACAATCAATTTCACTGTTTCTGTTTCTGAAGAGGAGGGTAATTCTTCTAGCTCGGCTCCTTCTGATTATGCTCCTTCTCAAGATGATAGCATCTTGCTCGGGGACCTGTCCGGACATGTTTATCGTGTGGACCGTCGGCAAGAAGACCCTCCGGCTCCTGAACAGACTCAGCACCCGAATCCAGCTCAGGAAAACACCCTGGTTCCGGAACAGATTCAGAATTCAACTCCAGCTCAGGAAGATGCTTTACCTTGTGGTCCCTCTCACAGATATTCCGGAGTCTTGCACCTGGTTACTCATCCTAATGG
The DNA here is from genome assembly GCA_031772625.1 of Pinus tabuliformis. Lineage (NCBI taxonomy): Eukaryota > Viridiplantae > Streptophyta > Pinopsida > Pinales > Pinaceae > Pinus > Pinus tabuliformis. The sequence goes on along the minus strand of CM062818.1, from coordinate 1,393,800,237 downwards.
CGAGCCAGTTCTGGATGAAGATGGCTATGTTACCTGGCTGGCATCCCCCAGCCCGGAAAAGGAGGAAACGCCACCGTCGCCGGATCATGTCGGTTCAGCACAGTAACTTCTTGCCGGGAGGCTCTCTTGCTCTTATGTTTTGTTTTTTTGTTCTCAAGGTTTTGTGTTGGAAGTTAAAGGTTCATGACTGGTCTACTCTGTCATCTGATTATGTTTATGTCGGAGATTTTTTTGTACTGGCCGTCAATGTAGGTCAAGAAAATTTTAAGAATGCTAAATCTAGTCTGCAGGACCACATTGTAATTTTGACTGAAGGGCTATATTGTAAAACCCCTGCTTTTCTGGCTGAGGACTAGCTTAGGCCTCCTTTGAGGATGTAACCTTTCTGTACATATTTTTCACTTTCTTAATAGAATTAGCTTTTACCCAAAAAAAAAAAAAAAAAAAAAAACATAGCATACATGTCAAAACCCTTTCACTATACTAAAATTAATTGTTAGATGTGTGTGTACACAATACTTATAAAACAAAATGAATAATTGTTCACCTTTATATCATAGTATTAAATACACGCACACACACAATTGCAATTAGTCCAATGAGTTAGTTCAATTGGTTGTTGTGAATGTTCTTAAACATTTCACTATTTCTATGCAAGCATGTGGTAGGGTCATATATATAAAAATAAGTTATGGGTGGGATGCAACAAAGAAAAATTTAGAAGTTCAAAATTTTCATTTAATTAGTTCTTAATTTTTCTTCCAAAAAAGATTTGTGTAGATTCTATATAATAAAATTATTTTGGTGATGGGTAGGTATATCATTTTTCCATTCATCATTAAGGTTGGCCTCAAATTAGACTTAAGTTAGCTCTAATGATGATAATAATAATAATTTTACTTAAAATATATCCAAAATTTTCTAAAAACTACATAAAATTATTAGAAATTTGGTTTATAATAATTGCATCAAAATCACATTTTATAGTAATCTATAAAGTAAATTATTATGTTGGATGAATGGTTGAAGGTGGGAATTTGAGATCTCTTCACCAACATAGACAAGATGATTATTGCTTCTCGTGACCATATGCAAAGCTATAGATATTACATTATTGACATAGCTAATATTCTGTTGGACCATCATGCATTTCATGGAATCATCATTTTACATTGTTCACATAGTCAATATTTTGTTAATCCATCATGCATTTGAAAGTAGAATCATCATTGTGATTGCAGTAGTGCATGTGGATTATGGTTTAGGATAATCCACCATTGATATGAAATTAACAAGTCTTTGGAATTTTGTGAATTGATTCTAGTGCACATTCAAACATAGATGGAGGAGGCATACATCCAAACAGTGCCATGAGTTATTTTATAAGATATTTTAAGGTTGTCTAAGGGTACAACAATTCCATTTGAGTAAGTGGATGTGAGTGGATCATTCAACAACTCAATTCTTATGATAGTCAAATTATTGACATAACTTTCAACGCTACAATATAAACTAATCCATTAAGCGATCATTCAATTGTAAATCACATAATGAGTTTTGAGGCATCATGCAAGTGATTTGAAATAATCAATAACAATATATCTAATTTTTAATATCGTTTGTACCCATTTTGATTTTTTTCAAAGTTAGATATAAAAATGAAAATACCATTGATGCATGTTGTAGTTTATTTAGTTTATTGGGTCTAGTTCAAGTAGTTGAGAGGAGTGTTCTCCTCCCCATCAAGGTTTAATTTCAAAAAGATGAAATTTTGATTTATAAATAAGTATATTGTTGTGATGACTTTAATCTGTATTGTGGACCTAACCTTATGACCTGAAGAATTTAAGGTTTACCCTAGATATCATCACAGCTATGAGCAAAAATGATATGTTGTAGTAGTTTATTAAACATCGATCCAACTTAAAAGCACTCTCGAACTTGTCAAAACCGCTTCACTATACTAAAATTGATGGTGAGATGTGCGTGTGAATAACACCTATAAAACAAAATGATTTTTTTTTTAACCTTTGTATCATAGTATTAAACACATGTGTGCGCGCACACACACACAAAATTGCAATCAGTCCAATAAGTTCACTCAATTGGTCATTGCAAATGTTCTTGACAATTGTAACCTAGATTTTGCTCGAAATCATACCAGAATTTCTATTGCTTTCCAAGCGAAATTGTGGTATGTTTAGATGTTTTAGTAATAAAAGATCCAAGAAAAAAAAGATCTAATCTTCGAATATATAAATTTTATATTTTTATATTAAAAAAGTTTGCATTAAAAAAAGTAAAAACTTGATCCTTAGAGATACTATAATGGATTATGATCATTATATGTTTAATTTTTTATAATTTAAATTGTTTAGATACTTAATAAAATTTACATTTTGAAAAAAATCCATTTCTTTATATAATTATAATTCCCAAAATGTCAATAATGATTATAAATCAAAATGAAGAGCATACAATTTAAACTAATAATTTATGCATTTTAAATTAAAATGAATTTATATTTTAATTGATAAAAAATAATAATTGCAGAAGACTTTTTATTTCAACTTAAGGTGGATGAGGATCAATTGATTTTTATTTTTTTTAATTGAGGGACTAGATTGATTTTCAATGGAATATGCTCAACATATGTTTAGTCTTAATGCTTATCAACGATTGTAGTGTATTAAAGAGTTTGTTAGGTTGCATTGGCTTTTAATAAATTTAAAAATTTATATTCATGCCATGTGCCTCCCCACCCATCAATTCCTTAGGGATTTGAGATTATTCCAATTCTAATAAGTTCCTCCATTATAAGTTTCTAATTATTTTTATGTCACTACTTACACAGTGACATGTATGATCGGTTTGAAGTTATTAGTTTGTCCGCACTAGCGCAAATTTTCAAATCTCCATAGTTAACATTAGGCTTTTGGCTGAATGTTTTGCATGATTTCAGCGCGACACCCCAGCTCCAGAATTCGAGGGTCGGCGTCATCCTACCATGCACGGTAGATCAAATTTGACAGTATAGATACAGGGAAGGGCGATCCTTCATACATTTGCGAGTTAACTTGGGTAGCTTTGAGCTTTGGTCATGTTAATATGGTTGATGGATCATCGAGAGGCGGATTTACCTATTTTTGTTGTTCAAAGTGTTTGTTTTATTTTTTTCTTAGTGTTGTGGCACTTATTGAGTTTGGATTTGTTGTTTCTTGCTTTACTTCTTGTTGTCAGGCTTTCCTTGTTATTTTATTTTTTTATTTTTTTTTCTTTTTGGGTGGGTGCAAGCAATAACCTTTTTGTGTGGAATGCTGAAGTTGTTTGGCTATGTAGCAGGACACAGGTTTGCCAACCTCCTCGACGACGATTTGACAAGTGAATGTATGAACATTATTTTTTGATTTAATGGTCGTGGTACATAATCTGGAGTTCTAATGGTTCATTGTTTCACAGAATTTGCAAGTGAGGCGTTAAAATTTAGAGCATAAGAGTTGTTCGGGGTAAGCGGATTACTAGATTGTAGCGGTGGAAACCTGGTAAGTTTTTGAGTTCTCTCTGCAACAAAGTCTGGTTTAATGGGTCATAAGTGTTAAATACATTTTCGGCTCAAGTTTCGATGGTTTGGATGCAATGTTGTAGGAATAAACCAATATTGACTAACCAAAATTAGGTCGCAGGTCGACCCATCTTTGCATTTGAGGAAGTCATGTGTGCAAGGTGTAGAACCTGATTCCATATGTTCTGGTTTTAAATTGTCTGCTAACCCCAATTCCATGATTTTCTGTAGCGGTTATGGTGAATATTTCTCGGAATTTACTCTGAAACATGCAAAGTCAGGAGTATAAGGATCTTTACATTTTCAGAAGGCTCATGAGTAAGGTGGTGGCTTTGTTTTAGATATTCGGGGGGTCAGAGTTCTATTGGAATAAACAACTAGCTCGGGAAGAAGATAAGTTTGACCTCAGTCGGGCATGACGCTTTGTGATTTCATAAATTGAAGCATGTTTGATGAGCCTAGGTATTGCAACAATAATGTTGCAACTCCCAGGGCTACTAGCTTTACTTATCAACCCGGGGTTCATAAAAACTTGGAGGTGACAGTGCTATATGCACAAGTAGAAGTGAAGGTCCCCCTGTTGTCACTGTTTATAGAGTTAGAAGAAACTTTAATTCTTTGATGGAAGGAGAGCAAACATTATTCTAAGAGAGAGCTACTTCTATTGTAGTAATGAAGAAAACAACATGAAAGGCTAAACTTGCATCATAACCTAACTTAATAAACCAAACAGTTATGCTAAGCAGAATTGCTAATTTAACATTAACCTAAGGATAATTATCTATGTTTGCAGAAGTAAAAACATAAAAACTAGACTAAGGAGTAACAAAGAAACTTAGGCTAAGTCGGGTTTCAGGCGGAAAAAGTGATCGAAGGTTGAAATTAGTGAAAGGAGGGCGTGAGGGAGAAACAACGCATAAGAACCGTTGGATCAGTCGGGTGAAAGGTAATGAACGGTGGAGATTTGATCGTGGAAGGTTACATAGGTAGATGGGTGAATAGGGTTGCTAACAGGATAGACGGTTAAGATCTTATTGCGAAGGTTTTAAGTGAAGGGATGGACGAACAAGGGAGCAAGGCGGATGAACGACAGAGATTGTTATATACCTAGGGGGGATAATATGGGGTACCAAGGGTGGTACCCAAGGTAATAATGTAATAATGGGATGGGCCATAGTAATAAATAAGGTGGTTAACCCATGTCATGTAAGGGACCACAAGTAGTTAATAATAATGTAATGGGCCCATGGTATTAGTTGATGGTATGAGGGAACCATGGTAACGACCCATGGTATTGTATGTATGAGGCCTATATAGAGGCTAAAGACTCCACATGGAGGATAGGAAGAGAAATATTATTGTATGAACATGCATATGGCTTGTGGAGTATTCTCCTTCCTTAAGGAGTGAATGTATGGTGTTGCCCTACCTTAAGGGTTTGATCAATAAAGAAGCATTTCTATCTATTTCTATCTTGTTATTTATTGGGTTATTTCTGTTATCATAATATTTTTGGGTTAAATCTACAACAGAGATCGTGTCGTGAGGGATTTAGGTGGGTGGATGGACGGATAGGGGAACAAAGGAGATGAGTGGTTGAGCTTTAATCGCGCTGGTGAGGTCAAGAGATGGACGGGCGAGACTAACAAGAGTGATGGATGGCTACGATCTTATCGCGCAGGTGAAGTTTAGAGATGGACGGGGGAGATCACATCGCGGGAAAAGCAACATGCAGAAATGAGGGAGCGGGTTTCTAAGGCGGAAAGTAGTTTCTCGCGCGCCCTTCAAGTAGTAAGCAGTTTTCAGAATTTTCACGTGATTAGCCTTACTGCGTGACACGTAGCATGAGAAAACCACTTTTCTTGCGTGCTCTCGGGAGGATAACTTTCGTGCATTAATCCGCGCGAGATTGCGCCAAAGCCGTTGGATCAGGCGGGGTTGATCAACAGTGGAGATGAGCCAAGCTAGTTGGCGATCGGGTGAAGCGATAGTCATTGGATGAGGCAAGGCAGATCGACGATGGGGATTTAAAGTTCATAAAGTGAATGGTGGACCAAATGTGAGGTAGCAATTGAAGAAAATAGTGAATCAAACGGTGATTGTGAAGGTCTGTTGGTGATCAGATGGTGAGGAAGCAAAGGAGGGAGAACGTGTTGGAGGCGGTTTCAAAGGAAAATAACAGAGAAAACTAGTGAGGGTATACAACTAAATGCATTCAAACAACGAACTCCATAGCCTATGCGAGAACCAGAAACTGTGTTTTTGGGGTTGCTGGCAGGTCTCTACCTCAAGTCATGGTCCTAGAGGGAGGAGATGAGACCAAGACACCTGCGCACAACCTGATAGTAATCTTTTCCTCTAATCTGACCTGTGAATTAAAAAAACACAAATGGCAGTAAACTATGGTAAATGCAACTACTAAAACAAGTGAACAAAAACAGGAAGTTATTCGAATAAATGAATAGAACCAGAAAGTTGCTTAACCAAATGAATCAGAACCAAAACTTCTTGAGCAAATGCATCAACAAACCATGAAACTACTTAAAAAATAAACATAATAGAATTCTATGCTAGAATAATAGTACAGTAAAAAGATGTTGTGGCTGCTTGGGTCGGGCCCTAACCCAAGAGCTTCAGCCCTCGAAGTTTAACTCAGAGCTGGCTTAAACAGAACTCCTCTTTATTATAGAAGCCATGGATTACAGAGCAAATTCACAAGTCTTTGCAGTTCAGAAAAGAAAACAGAGTTTTACAAATGAAGTCCGAATCTAGTGAGGTCCTAAGCCTGTCTATTTATACATATGAAGTCTCCAACAACTTCCTCTCAAATTAGGGTGGTTTGGCTCCACACTCAAAATGAATTGTTTTCTGTCCTTTTCACTTGCTTAGTTGTCTTTTTTAGTCCTCATGATGTGGTTGTTTGCACTCTGAGCCGGTGGAGGAATATTTGAATGGAGGGGTAGTAGATGAGGAGGATTAACCTCCTATAATTCCTCTACCTTGTCCCATTCGAGTCTTGACCAAGATATTTGCTATCGTTTTTTGCTTTTATCCTTTATACCTGCATTTCTCCTTGCATTTATCCTTTATTCCTGCATTATATGCACATTAGACCACAAAGCCAAATATCCAACTCTAACTCATTTCATAAACAAAATATAACCAAAAGCATGCAATAAGTTGTGAGAATAATTGGTTTGACTAAGCTAGTAGGTGAATTAAGGCCAATTAAGGCCCACATAATTACTCAATATTGAGGCTCATCAATGTTTTTATTTTAGGGGAATCGTGTATGCAAATTTTTTATATGCTTTTCACATTCCAGACTCGTATGCGAGTTTTTATAGGGGCTATAGTCTCCATTTCAGTTTTTTTGTTTTATTTATAGTCAGAGGAAACCCATAGTTGAGGTCGGGACCGACTTCGTGGCTAGGTAGTCAGTGTCTCTTTGGAGAAGAATGATAAGGAAAAGGCTAAGCTCTTAGCCATCTTGGAAAAGGCTGAGGTTCGAGCATTCTTGAAGTTGTAACTAATGTTTAAGTCAGTTGTTTTTTACTTTTGTAATTTATCAACCATTTTCATATTGTTTTATTCTTTAGATGAGGACTGGCAGGTTCATATCTTTTAAGCATTTTAATCCTAATTTTCTTTTAATTTGTAGGTAGTTTTTGGATTTGTTATCTTCAACTTTTAGATAGGAAGAATAATAATATTTCTGTAAAATCGCTTTAAATAAATGTCTTATAAAAATATTTTTTTGAATTTATTTATTTGTTTATCGAAGAATAGGGTACTTTAAATTACATTTATTAAATAATATTTTATGTAAAAAAACAAAATAATAAATTATAGACACATATGTTAGTTTTGTGGGGCTTCATAGAAGCAAGTCGGAGGTCGTGTTAAGGATGAGGTCAGAGGTGGTTGTTGTAAACACTTGTAACTATATGCATATATTTCTTTTGTGGCTCCTACTGAAAGCAAGTCGGACATCGGCTCCCATTATGAGATATGAGGTTGGCATTTTTGTTTGAATGGTCTCTCTAGACACTCCCAACTATTGAAACTCCCTGACCAATTCGGCTCAAAATTTAGGTCCATTGTTGTTATTATTATTATTTCTTATAAACGACTTAAATGAGGTCTATGATGAAGTTTATCATGTGTTGATATGTTATAAATGTATTATAAAAATAATTTGTTGAATTTATTTCATTATTGATAAAAGAATAAATTATTTTAAATTACATCTATTAAATAATATGTTATGTGAAAAAACAAAATAATAAACTAAAGACACGTATGTTTTTTTGTGGGCATTTGTAGAAGCAAGTCGGAGGTTGGGTTGACTATAAGGTTATGCGTAACTATATGAACATATTTCTTTTGTGGCTCCTACTGATAGCATGTTGGAGGTCGGGCCTGAATATGAGATTGGAGGTCGGAATTGTGGTTTGAATGGTCTCTCTAGACACTCCCAAGTACTGACACTCTCCGGCCAATTTGACTCTAGCTTCAATATTTCATGTTTTTCTTTAGATAATGGGATGCCTGGTTCCCATATTTTAAACATTATATCTTATAAGTATAATTTATTCAATTTATGTTTTTATTGACCAAAAAAAAAATGTTTTAAATTAATTTTATCAAATAATATGTAATATGATAAAAACAAAATATGAAATTATAAAGAGGCCAATTAAGGCCAAATATCCAACTCTAACTCATTTCATAAACAAAATATAATCAAAAGTATGCAATAAGTTGTGAGAATAGTTGGTTTGACTAAGCTAAGAGGTGAATTAAGGCCAATTAAGGCCCATATAATTACTCAATAATGAGGCTCATCATCACCCCCTACTGAAAGTGTTGCTCATCCTCTGAGCAACTTAGTGGCTCTGGTAGCCTCTTTGACATCCCATGCTTCTGTTGTGGTCTCTTCTTCTTGTTCATAGAAGCATGCTTTCCTTTCTGCTTCTTCCCACTGCCTCTTTTCCTCTTCTTCTTTTCTCCGATCTTCAAACTGTGTGGCAGTGTGTTCTATTTTAGCAGGCATGTATATTATCATCTCTTAGCAGCTTAAATATATCCTGAAAATGTGAAATTGCTTGCCCTTGGGCAGCAAGATATCTAAGTGCCAACTGAGGATCATTTGCAATCAGATTATGGGTGCTCAGTAGGGCCATGGGATTTTATTGTTTAGTTCTGATGAAAAGAGGTACATTTTGCTCTCTCGCTAATATTCTTTCATCTCTGCAGCCCTTGACTTCTCATGTTTTCACCATGATTCCAAAGCCTTTAATTGTAGATCTCCTAGCTCTGCATTAGGATCCCAATTATTCATGTCTATGAGGGCCATGTTATGCAAGTAAAACTCAACCATTTTGGCCCCATCCTTTAGTGCACTTTGATCACAAAGATAAATAAACTGTCTGCAGTCCTGAAATGGCATGGTGCTCCTTTGTGCTAGTGTTTTAATATGAAATTGCAGCCATTGTTCTCTGAGGTAAAGAGCATAGGATTTAGCTAGCATCTTAAACTGGATGGCCTCCAAAGAGAGGTTGGCCATACCATGCTAGCTGGTTTTCGTTTTCCTGCAGTTGTCCTCTCTGTTTTTCTTATCTTCTTCCTTTTGTTGTTCCTTTGCATCTCCATCAGTTTCTTCCTTTGTTTCCTCCTCTTGTTTTAGCATCATCTTCCTTGTCTTCTTTTAGCATGTTCCTTTGTATTAGTTCTTATTCACCCATCTCATCCCAATCTAGATCTGTATCTCCTTCTTCTTGTCTTCCCCCTCCTCACTGACAAAAGGACTAACATCATAGGTGAGGGTTTTGGTTTCATCTTCTGCTGGTAAGTTTCTGAAGACTGACCATGTTATGGGGATCCTGAGGCTTTGGAGGGCATCCTTAATGAGGATCCTAATCAACCCATGGTGAACCAACTGCTGGGAATTTCCTTCCTTTACTTTGTTGTTGGAGTCTATGAGTGATTGCATCAAGAAATAGGGTATGTTGAGTCTTTGGTGAACTGGTGTTTCTACCCCAAATCTTAATTCTTCAAGAATTCTCAAATGGTTGCCATAACAACACTGTATCTATGGACTCTTGCATTTTCTTTTGACTTATTAAATAATTTCCTTTTTGCCACCTTTTCACTTATAAACCAATCAAATGATGCATATGAGTGAGTGAGTAGGATACTTACTTGTGGTCTTGATGCCATGTTGCAGCTGTTAAAGATCAGAGGTGCTACTAATCCTCATTCTTCTTCCTCCTCTGTTGTCTGTTGATGGTTTATTAGCTTTTGCAGGTGTTTTTGATTGAAGATTTGATGTTGTTGCTGCTGTTAGAGTCAGTCTAGTAGCCCTCCATCAACGATCAAAACTCTTTGCATTTGCATAAGTAGGTGTCTCATCAGTGTCAATTTTTGCATTCCATTAGGCATGCCATAACCCTGATGGAGGAGCTAGTGTTTTTGTTCCCCTCTTGGCATTGCTGGATCAAAGTTGTTTCAGTCCTTAAACTCTTTTAAAGCTTACTTGTCTTGTCTTGAAATCAAATTCTAGGTCTAGGGTTGAGGTCAAATTTGTCTTCAAGGTCATGTCTCTGAAGGTCAATAAGTGCCCAGCAAGCCAGAGGGATGATTTTCAAAGTGTTTCTTCGAAAGATTCTATCTTGTACAGTTAATTTTCACCTTGGATTTAAAAACCCTGTTTTTAAAGCCAAGGTCATTTCTCAAAATTTTGTAAAAATTGTAAAAAATTCAAAATGATTCAAAGGACAGCATATAACCCTGGCTCCCTTGCCAAGATCCCTCAGAGCCTATCCCTGCAAAAATTATCAAAGAAAAGCATCAAATCAATCAGTTTCAGGACAAAAGGAAACCAAAAAGTCAAGTTTATAAAGTGTCATGGAAAAACATTATAAAGTGGGTTATGATATGAAATCAATTCAAACAAGGCTATAAAAGCCCTAATCTCCCTCTATCAAGCCTCATTATGCATCCAAGTGATAGAGCAACTGATTGCAAGAGAGTTTGAGTGAAGCTTGTGAGTTGGGAAGGCGCACGACCCGTCAGGCAAATTGCTCAGGATTTCAGCCTACAGCTCAGCAAAACGCAGTTTTGACTATGTTTGACTTTTTGGAGTTGATTTTTATCCTCCTTGTTGTAATTAATGTACTTTTATGACACTTTTACACTTATGTACCTCTTCTAGAAGATTCATTCATGAAAAAGGTGAAAATTAAATGAATGAATTGGTTTCCTAGCTTATAGAGGCAAGTTGTTTTGACTGCCTAGTTTGTAGTGCTTAGTTTAGAAGTGGTTGAAACAACTCCTAGGATAGTGAGCTCGACCCATGGAGGCAGGGAAAGAGGTTAGATGATCTATATTATGTACTTTCTTTCTCATTTTCATGGTTGGACTCTTGAGGGAGAAGCTATCATTGTATTATTCACTGTATCTCTGCAATTTTTGGCTAAGGAAGACCAGGGTTTTGCAGTCCTTTTTGGGATTCTTGTGGTTACATGTATTGATGGTGTGTTTCTCTATGTACTTGTAAGTGTGTTATGTGAATCATTTCCTTTCTTTTCCTTCTGCACATTAAGCAAATGAAGTGTTAAAGTAGAACTCATGACTGTCATGCTCTGCTTTTAAGTTTGTTTAATTTCAATGTTTTCTATTGTTTAAGGAGAATTCAAAGTTATTGTTTGCTCTCCTTAGCTCCTCACCTGTCTTTCTCATCCATTCACCTCAATCTAAGGCATCAATACTGTCTCCTATCTCGCCCCAAAGAACCCCCTGCAGAAACTGTGTCCAATCCCCACACCCAAAATTGCCATTTCTTCAATTTGCCACCAAAAACCCTAAAAATCCCAAATCAACTCTTTGATCAGTTTACTAGCCTAAAATCAGTGTTACCTTATTGGTTATCTCGCCCATTGAAGATCTTCATCGAGATAGACCGGAGAGAGCCCTCTCCAGCCCTGTAGGGCTAGCTACGAGGCTAAGTTGTTTGATGTTGCCTTGAGGTTTACCTTTCTCAGCCTGAGGTGAAATTTCAAGCGCTAACATATTGGCGACCATACTGGGGAGAACAAAATTGTTTGTGGATTGATGTGTTTGCTTCATAAGTCTTAGACGGAGCCTGAAGTTATGCCAGGTAGCCTTCGAAACGCTTTTGCTTTGCATAAGCGGAAGTAGATAAACGCTGCTCCAGTCAATCTCCGTGAGCTTGTGAATACAGCATTTCATTTTCATTTTACCCCAGTACATGTATCAAGTTTAGATCTGATTGTTGATGGTGAACAATGATCAGACACTTGACAAGGCTGAAATCATTCACTGGCGACTCCTTCACTGAAAAATCCAGAGATCAATGCTTCATGGTGACTTCACTGCAGGAAGATTAGTAGCCTTGAGATTTTCAAGATGGATCGGATTGCAAGAAGATATGCTCCCTTGAGCCGAGATCACATCCCTGGTTTTCCAAATAAAATTCCAAAGGTAGATTGATCAAGGAATCTGCCTATATTTAATGATGATGGTAAGAAGGATGCTGCTCTTCATCTAGTTAGATTTCATATGCATATTCGCAAATTGAAGGTGGAATTTCCTGAAGATTGTTTGATGAAGATATTCTTGGCCACTCTGGAAGGTGCAGCTCAATCATGGTATGAAATTTTGCCGCCTGCTTGTATTTACTGTTTAAAGGGTTTTCATGCTATGTTCATTGAAAGATATATGGACTTTTATCTATCATTAAATTTAGTTCAAGACTGTTGCAAGCATGCTTATAGTTTTATTGAAAGCCTTGAGAAATTTTATGAAGATGATAATTTTATGGACTATGAGATCATGGAGGCTCTGTATGAAAATCCATTTCAGCAGCACACAAAAATCTTAGAGGATACTTGTCAAGATCAGCAGGCTGAAGATGGTCATATAGTGGAAGATGATGAAAGAGAAGAGCTTATTTCAGATCTGCCCACAGAAGAAAACCAGATTGCAGAATGTGATAATGTTAGGACAACTACTTCAGAACAACATTTAGATTATGATGACTAGGAATATCTTGTGCTGAAGCCCATCAAAGAGAGCTCTACTGTTGAGATCATAGACAGAGTTTTGGATTCAGATGTTCATGAACAGCAAGGTGAGATCTTTGTGCAAGTAAGTGATGAATCTCCTTTCAATAATTCAGTAATAAATGATAGTTTGAGTGCCTTATCATATGAAGATAATTACTGTTTAAGCAGAAGAGAACAAAAGGCATTGTCTCCTTTGTCTGAAGAGGAGATAGATCAACTTTTGAAAGGTCTTGTTACAGCCCAAGCTACAGCAGATTTGCAATGCACACATAGTCAGGAAAGTGTTGGGGAAACTTCTTCCTCTGTTGAAGAAGATGATTGTCTTGTAGATCAGCAAGCAGATAATGTTTTCCTTCACAAAGATGATAATCCGGCTGTGATATCATATGAAGATGACCTACCATATTGTCAGATTACAGAAGATCATAGCATACAGGATTACCTTTCAGATTCCTCATATGTCTCATGTTTTGAAATGTTATTTCAAGAGGAGATCTGCTCATCTACTTGTTCAGAATTTTTTAATGCCCAGGAACATACTCTTTCCGAAGCACATGATGAAGGCAGATCAGAATTTGAAGAAGAGGATACCTTGTTCTTTCAGCAGGAGGTGGCAATGTCAAGTCTTCATGTTTTCCAGGATCCAATGGCAGATTTGTTACAGTCAGCAGTGAAGATGATTATTGCAGTATTTAGTGATGAAGGAAAATATGGTCGACTATATTTTTGGATGCCCAGTTACCAGTATTCATTGTTGACCAGAAGTTCTGATAGGAAGAATCAATCAAGAAGGCATCTGCGTGATTGGTTGCATTGGCATTTTGATATAATTTGATGTATATTGTCTTGTAAGAAACACAGGTGGTTGTCATCATGATTTCAAATCTTGATGGACTGCTGCCCTTCAATAAGCTTTGTAAGTTTTTGTTTTAGTTAAGTCAGTCATGAGTCATTTGTGAGTCAGTTTTCAGTCATGTAGGTTTCATAATTGTGTCAGCTTGAGTCAGGTTTCAGTCAATAAATGAGTCAAGGTCGTGTATTGTTTGTCAAATAATGACTCCATCGCCCAATGGTTGAAAGCACTGGTCTGCTCTCCCAGAGGTCTAAGGTTCTTGGAACCTCCAAGGAGCTACCATCCCCATTGGAGCCAATGTTAGAGTCGGTCTAGTAGCCCTCCATCAGCGATCAAAACTCTTTGCATTTGCATAAGTAGGTGTCTCATCAATGTCAATTTTTGCATTCCATTAGGTATGCCATAACCCTGATGGAGGAGCTGGTGTTTTTGTTCCCCTCTTGGCATTGCTGGATCAAAGTTGTTTCAGTCCTTAAACTCTTTTAAAGCTTACTTGTCTTGTCTTGAAATCAAATTCTAGGTCTAGGGTTGAGGTCAAATTTGTCTTCAAGGTCATGTCTCTGAAGGTCAATAAGTGCCCAGCAAGCCAGAGGGATGATTTTCAAAGTGTTTCTTCGAAAGATTCTATCTTGTACAGTTAATTTTCACCTTGGATTTAAAAACCCTGTTTTTAAAGCCAAGGTCATTTCTCAAAATTTTGTAAAAATTGTAAAAAATTCAAAATGATTCAAAGGACAGCATATAACCCTGGCTCCCTTGCCAAGATCCCTCAGAGCCTATCCCTGCAAAAATTATCAAAGAAAAGCATCAAATCAATCAGTTTCAGGACAAAAGGAAACCAAAAAGTCAAGTTTATAAAGTGTCATGGAAAAACATTATAAAGTGGGTTATGATATGAAATTAATTCAAACAAGGCTATAAAAGCCCTAACCTCCCTCTATCAAGCCTCATTATGCATCCAAGTGATAGAGCAACTGATTGCAAGAGAGTTTGAGTGAAGTTTGTGAGTTGGGAAGGCGCGCGACCCGTCGAACCAGGCGCGCGACCCGTCAGGATTTGGCGCGCGACCCGTCAGGCAAATTGCTCAGGATTTCAGCCTACAGCTCAGCAAAACGCAGTTTTGACTGTGTTTGACTTTTTGGAGTTGATTTTTATCCTCCTTGTTGTAATTAATGTACTTTTATGACAATTTTACACTTAATGTACCTCTTCTAGAAGATTCATTCATGAAAAAGGTGAAAATTAAATGAATGAATTGGTTTCCTAGCTTATAGAGGCAAGTTGTTTTGATTGCCTAGTTTGTAGTGCTTAGTTTAGAAGTGGTTGAAACAACTCCTAGGATAGTGAGCTCGACCCATGGAGGCAGGGAAAGAGGTTAGATGATCTATATTATGTACTTTCTTGCTCATTTTCATGGTTGGACTCTTGAGGGAGAAGCTATCAATGTATTATTCACTGTATCTCTGCAATTTTTTGCTAAGGAAGACCAGGGTTTTGCAGTCCTTTTTGGGATTCTTGTGGTTACATGTATTGATGGTGTGTTTCTCTATGTACTTGTAAGTGTGTTATGTGAATCATTTCCTTTCTTTTCCTTCTGCACATTAAGCAAATGAAGTGTTAAAGTAGAACTCATGACTATCATGCTCTGCTTTTAAGTTTGTTTAATTTCAATGTTTTCTACTGTTTAAGGAGAATTCAAAGTTATTGTTTGCTCTCCTTAGCTCCTCACCTGTCTTTCTCATCCATTCACCTCAATCTAAGGCATCAATACTATCTCCTATCTCGCCCCAAAGAACCCCCTGCAGAAACTGTGTCCAATCCCCGCACCCAAAATTGCCATTTCCTCAATTTGCCACCAAAAACCCTAAACATCCCAAATCAACTCTTTGATCAGTTTACTAGCCTAAAATCAATGTTACCTTATTGGTTATCTCGCCCATTGAAGATCTTCATCGAGATAGACCGGAGAGAGCCCTCTCCAGCCCCGTAGGGCTAGCTACGAGGCTAAGTGGTTTGATGTTGCCTTGAGGTTTACCTTTCTCAGCCTGAGGTGAAATTTCAAGCGCTAACAGCTACTATTGTGGAGCTCTTGGATTTGATGTTGTTGATGTTGTGGAGCTCCTAGATTACCACTTGACAATGTTTGGTGTCTTCCTTAGAATTCTTGATCATGTTATTGGATGGTGTTTTGAGGATATATTATTGAATGGACAGAGGGAGTAGGAGTGTATGTGGATGCAGGGATGATGGTAATGGTTGAGGTGATTCTGTTAGAAAACACAATCTTCACCTGAATGGAAGCAATGAAGTGAAAAAACAATAGAATTGATGGAGGGATGCATTGGTAAGGAGTGGAGGAGATGAAATATATGTGAGGCAAGGTTCCCTTTGGATCTTCTCTTTGCTCCTTAGTTGTCTTTCTCACCCACCTGCACATAACAATTATGTTTTTTTTTTGTCTTATATATATATATATATTTAAACAAAACACCTAGGCTGCCTCAGAGAGGTTTTCACCCTAGATATCTGCCCTGGGTGCCTCAGGAAGGTTTTCACCCAGGGATCTTCTTATCCTTTTCATTTTTCTCATCTTTGGTCTGCCTCATGAGGTTTTCAACCCAAAGATGGGAATCAAGCGCCTCATAGCGGTTTTCACCGTAATCCTTGTTCTTTTTCCTTTTTCAGTAACCAGATGAGGGAGGAGCTGGAACTTGCTCCATCATCATCACTGTCTTATTAATGTTGTCAATGAACTCTTGTCTTGATAAAGGCCTCTTGTACATTTTCAAATTGTGTCCATTAACTAGCAATGGAGTGGCTTCTTCATTAATAGTCCTGATTTGCACTGAACCATTGTCTTAACATCTTTCCACCACATAAGGTTCGAGCCATCTTGTTCTTAACTTTCCCTTAAAATATTTAAACCTGGAATCATATAACAATGCCCAGCCTCCTTCCTAAAATTGTTTCTCCTTGATGTGCCTGTCATGCCAAACCTTCCTCTAAAGCTGAACTATCTCTGTATGTAGGAGGGTCTGCTTTCTGAATTCATCCAAGCCATTCAAATGCAACAACCTTTCTTTCTGTGCATGACTGAGATCTAAATCTAGTTGGGTTGCCACAACATAGCCTTTTTACCATAAACTAGCTCATAGGGTGTAAATCCAAAGGTGGTCATCCATGTTGTATTATAGGCCCAGGTGGCCTCAACTAGTCTCTTTGCCCAATCCTTCCTGCTACTGCTCACCACCTTGGTTAAGATGTTCTCCAGTGCCCTATTGGTCACCTCCACTTGCCCATTAGCTTGTGGATGATAAGGAGTGGAGGTCTTATGCTTGATTTCGTGGTGGCTGAGCAGTTCTTCAATTCTCCTGGAGGTAAACTGGCTGCCTTGGTCTATGACTAGCTCTCCAGGGTACCCAAATTTGTAGAATATATTCTCCCTTTCTGTTGTTGTCTTAATTGCCTTGGTTTTAGCCCATTTAGTCAAATAATCAGTGCACACAATGATGTGTTGTTTTTGCTTTGAAGGAGGGTTGATAGGCCCAATGAAGTCCATGGCCCACTTGTCAAATGGCTCGAAAGTCACTTGAGGTTGTAAGGGAATTTCATCTCTCGGAGTAGGCTTTCCCATCCTCTGGCATTGATCACACTGACTAATGTACTTCTTTACATCCTGATGAAGAGTAGGCCAATAATAACCTGCTTGTAATACTTTGAATGTTGTCATCTTTGCCGTAAAATGACCTCAACAAGGCCCATCATGATAGGTCAGAAGGATGTCAAAGACTTCCTCTTCCCTTACATACCTTCTTAAGATTTGATCTGGGCCAAGTTTGAACAGATTGCCCCCAATCCAGGTGAAGGGGGCACTCTTTCTGATTGTCTTGCTCTTTTCTTTGGAGGGCAAGTTTGGTGGGAACTGTGATGATACCAGATAGTTTGCTATATCAGCAAACCATGGGGAGATAACTTAAATAGCAACAGATGCTCATCTGGTAACTGGTCATCCACTGTTCCTTCTTCACCTGCAGGTAGATTTATTCTAGATAGAAAGTTAGCAACAACATTTTCCTTACCAGGCTTATCAATAATGGTTAGATCAAACTGCTGTAATAGAAGCAACCATCTTATAATTCTAGCATTTACATCTGGTTTGTTCATTAAATATTTGATTGCAGCATGATCAATATGCACAAATGTTTGATAGCCTGTAATGTAATGCCTAAATTTGTTCAATGAATGCACAACAACTAGGAGTTCTTTTTCAGTCACAGTATAGTTTATCTCAGCCTTTGACAGGTTTTTACTGATAAAATAGATGGCATAAGGCAATTTCTCCTCTTCCTAACCTAAGGCTACTCCTATGGCTTTCTATGAGGCATAAGCATGAATATGAAAGGGGAGGGCCTAGTTTGGTCCTCTAAGGATTGGTGCAGTAGTCAACTTACCCTTGAGAATGTCTAAGGCCTCTTGACAGTTCTTTGACCATATAAATTCAGAATCTTTAGCCAACAATCCAAACAAAGGAGAGGTCAACTTGTTGAAGTCCTTTATGAACCTCGGCAGTATCCATCCAATCCTAAGAAACTTCTGACATCTTTCGACTTTTGTGGAGGTGGGACCCCTTGGATGGTTGCTATTTAGTTTGGGTCCACCTACAGTCCTTGCTGAGATATTGAATGACCTAACACAGTCCCTTCAATCATTAAGAATTCACACTTTTCTGGACTGAGAGACGGATTCATTTAAATGCATTTGTGTAATACTTTGCCTAGGTTAGTAAGGGCTTCTTGGAAATCACATCCATAAGGTGTAAATTCATCCATATAGATTTCCACCGCATCATGTACTAATTCAGCAAAGATACTCAAGACTGCTCTCTAGAAAGTGGCAGGATCATTGCATAGGCCAAAAGGAAGGACCCTATAGGCAAAAGTACCCCAAGGATAGGTGAATGTGGTCTTGTCCTGGTCTTCTGGGCAGATTTGGATTTGGTTATACCCATTGAATCCATCTAGGAAAGAAAAGAATTTCTTCCCTGCCAGGCCATCTAGCACTTGGTCAATGAAGGGTAGGGGAAAATGATCCTTCTTGGTGGCTTTGTTCAACTCCCTATAATCCACACAAATCCTCCACTTACCATTTTTCTTGGGTACTAATACTAAAGGAGAGACCCACTCATTGTCTGAGATAGGGTAAATAAATCCTGCATCTAGCAGTTTTTGCAGTTCTTCCTTAACTATCTCTTTAAGAGCTAGATTCATCCTCCTTTGTGGTTGCCTGACTAGCTTGCAACCTTCTTGGATGTAGATGTGGTGAGTACACACTGAGGGGTGTACTCCCTTCATTTCCTTATAGCTCCAAGCGAAGGCTTCTAGGTTCTCCCTCAGCAGGTTGCATAATTTTTCCTCTTCCAAAGCAGAAAGAGATGGATTAATTTGCAAAGCTTTCTCTGGGCCAAATTCTATGGTTTTGACACGGAGTGGGTTTGAATTGGCCAGGCATAAATCAATTGGATGTTTTTTCAAGGTTTCCCTTACTTTTTCTTCTAATGGCAGGGAACTAGGAGTTGGATTTTGGAGCAAGTGTTCAATTAAATCATCCTCATCTTGTTGTCCTCCTCCTATGATTGCTTCCAAAATATAAAGTTGGGCAAAGTAACCCTCATCTTCTTCCTCCTTCTCTAACCATAAAGGTAAATCATGTTCTAGCGAAGGTTGAGTAGGAGGGTATAAGACTATTTGTTTGGACTTATGCTCATTCTTGATGGTCATATTCCCAGCTCTGCAGCTAATGTAAGCATCAGTTGTGGCTAGCCATGGCCTCCCAAGGATGAGAGGGTAACCAGTGAGCTTAGCCTTAAGCTAGAGAACTAGGAAATCTGCAGGGTATTCCCACGAATCAATGGAGACCATCACATCCTTTACAATTCCCTCAGGGGTGATTGTGGAACGGTCTGCAAGTTGCAGCACTGTTGTGGTCTTTCTCAATGACCCTTGGAGGTTGAGTTTGAGCATGGTGTCCTTAGTCATCACATTAATGGTAGCCCCAAGATCAATCAGAGTGTGTGGGACAATGGTGCCATTGATGTGTACATCTACTATAGGGCTTCCAGGGTCCAAATATTTTGGACATATTACCTGCCCCAGCATTAAGTCAGACAACTGCCCAATGACGTTAATGGTAGGGGCATACCTTTTTCTTCTTCCTGGATGCTTGAAGCACTTCTCCTTAATCAATTTATTGTAAATAGGCACATATTTGATTGCCTAGAGAAGGGGGATTTTACACATAGATTTTTCAATTCTCCCAGAAGTTCAGGTTATTCTGCGGTAGGCTGGAGTGGTTGGGCTAATCTTTGAGGAAAGGGTGGATTTACTTTTAGGTTGCTTTCCTCTCTTTCTTCCTCAACCTCCCTATGTGGAGAGAGAGGTTGGTTATCAAGGAGAATTCTCCCTGATCTTAGTTTGATCTCCTGGATTTCTACAACATAAGCTAGGTATGATTTCTCTCCACTGTATGCTTGTTGAGCATGCCTATTGTTTGGGTTCAGATTTGGTTGGGCAGGCATTTGGGGTTGCTTGGGTGGAGCAGAGTGCAGGAGTTGTGGTTGTGCAGGTGGTGGAGGAAATAAGGCTGGAACATTGTTGAATTGGGGTCTCCACCCCTGGGGTGGGGCATTCCACTGATGTTGTGGCTGAACATAAGGTTGAAATGGTTGGTTGGTTGGCTGGGATTGATACTGAGATGCATAGGACCAAGGAGGGGGTGTAGACCAGGAAGGATGAGCAGGGGGTCTCCAAGAAGGTATAGTTGTGCCTTGGTTGGGGTTGTAGTATACATGGATGACCCTTGCATACCCTGCTGGTATGGTCTAGGCCCAGGAGGTCTCCTTTGGTTGATGTAGCAAAGCTGCTTAGTGACCCCTTCAGCTCCTTGACTCATAACCTAACTTAATCAACCTAACTTAATCAACCAAATAGCTATGCTAAGTAGAATTACTAATTTAACATTAACCTAAGGCTGATTATATATGTTTACAGAAGTAAAAACATAAAATCTAGACTAAGGAGTAACAAAGAAACTTAGGCTAGGTCGGGTTTCAGGTAAAAAAAGTGATCGAAGGACGAAATTAGTGAAAGGAGGGCGTGAGGGAGCAACATCACATAAGAACCATTGGATCAGTCGGGTGAAAGGTAATGAACGGTGGAGATTTGATCATGGAAGTTTACGTCGGCAGATGGGTGAACAGGGTTGCTAACGGGATAAACGGTTAAGATCTTATCGCGAAGGTTCTAAGTGAAGGGATGGACGAACAAAGGATCAAGGCGGATGAACGGCGGAGATCGTGTCACGAGGGATTTAGGTGGGTGGATGGACGGATAGGCGAAAAAAAGGAGAGGAGTAGCTGAGATTTAATCGCATTGGTGAGGTCAAGAGATGGACAGGCGAGGCTAACAGGAGTGATGGATGGCTAGCGATGGACGACTACGATCTTATTGTGCAGGTGAAGGTCAGAGATGGACAGCAGAGGTCACATCGCGGGGGAAAGCAACGTGCGGAAATGAGGGAGCGAGTTTCTAAGGCGGAAAGTAGTTTCTCGCGCGCCCTTTAGGCAGTAAGTAGTTTTCAGATTTTTCACGCAATTAGCCTTATTGTGCGACACGTAGCACGAGAAAGCCACTTTTCTCTCATGCTCTCGGGTGGATAACTTTCGTGCATTAATCCACACGAGATTGTGCGATAGTCGTTGGATTAGGCGGGGTTGATCAACGTTGGAGATCGACTAAGCTAGTTGGCGATCGAGTGAAACGACAACCGTCGGATGAGGCAAGGCAGATCGACGGTGGGGATTTAAATTTCATAAAGTGAATGGTGGACTCCACGCGAGGTAGCAGTTGAAGAAAATAGTGAATCGGACGGTGATTGTGAAGGTTTGTTGGTGATCGGACGACGAGGAAGCGATGGAGGGAGAATGTGCTGGAGGCGGTTTTAAAGGAAAATAACAGAGAAAACCAGTGAGGGTATACAGCTAACTGCATTCAAACAACGAACTCCATAGCATATGAGAGAACCAGAATCTGTGTTTTTGGGGTTGCTAGCGGGTCTTTGCCTCAAGTCATGGTCCCAAAGGGAGGAGATGAGGCTGACACACTTGCGCACAACCTTATAGTAATCTTTTCCTCTAATCTGACTTGTGAATTAAAAAAACACAAATGGCAGTAAACTACAACAAATGCAACTACTAAAATAGATGAACAGAAACAAGAAGCTATTCGAATAAATGAATAGAACCAAAAAGTTGCTTAACCAAATGAACCAGAACCAAAACTTCTTGAGCAAATGCATCAACAAACCATGAAACTACTTAACAAATAAACAAAAAAGAATTCTATGCTAGAATAACAGTACAATAAAAAGGAGTTGTGGCTGCTTGGTTCGGGCCCTAACCCAAGATCTTCAGCCCTCGAAGTTTAACTCAGAGCTGGCTTAAACAAAACTCATCTTTATTACAGAAACCATGGATTACAGAGCAAATTCACAAGTCTTTGCAGTTCAGAAAATAAAACAGAGTTTTACAAATGAAGTCCGAATGCTAGTGAGGTCCTAAACCTCTCTATTTATACATATGAAGCCTCTAACAACTTCCTACCAAATTAGGGTGGTTTGGCTCCCCACTCAAAATAAATTGTTTTCTGTCCTTTTCACTTGCATGGTTGTCTTTTAGTCCTCATGATGTGGCTGTTGCACTCCGAGCCGATGGAGGAATATTCGAATGGAGCGGTAGTAGATGAGGAGGATTAACCTCTTATAATTCCTCTACCTTGTCCCATTCAAGTCTTTACCAAGGTATTTGCTATAGTTTTTTGCTTTTATCCTTTATTCCTACATTATATGCACATTAGACCACAAAGACAAATATCCAACTCTAACTCATTTCATAAACAAAATATAATCAAAAGTATGCAATAAGTTGTGAGAATAGTTTTTTTGACAAGCTAGGAGGTGAATTAAGGCCAATTAAGGCCCATATAATTACTCAATAATGAGGCTCATCAATGTTTATATTTTAGCGGACTCGTGCATGAAAGTTTTTAATATGCTTTTCATGCTCCAGACTCATGTATGTGAGTTTTTACAGAGGCAATAGTCTCCATTTTAGTTTTTTCGTTTTATTTATAGTCAGAGGAAACCCATAGTTGAGGTCGGGACCGACTTCGTGGCTAGGCAATGAGTGTCTCTTTGGAGAAGAATGATAAGGAA
Organism: Pinus tabuliformis; assembly: GCA_031772625.1. Taxonomy (NCBI): domain Eukaryota; kingdom Viridiplantae; phylum Streptophyta; class Pinopsida; order Pinales; family Pinaceae; genus Pinus; species Pinus tabuliformis. Next base: position 1,393,777,466 of record CM062818.1, on the reverse strand, counting down.
AAGGCTAAGCTCTTAGCCATGTTGGAAAAGGCTGAGGTTCGAGCATGCTTGAAGTTGTAACTGATGTTTAAGTCAATTGTTTTTTACTTTTGTAATTTATCAACCATTTTCAGATTGTTTTATTCTTTAGATAAGGACTGGCAGGTTCATATCTTGTAAGCATTTCAATCCTAACTTTCTTTTAATTTGTAGGTAGTTTTTGGATTTGTTATCTTCAACTTTTAGATAGGAAGAATAATAATATTTCTGTAAAATCGCTTTAAATAAATGTCTTATAAAAATAATTTTTTGAATTTATTTATTTCTTTATAGAAGAATACGGTATTTTAAATTACATTTATTAAATAATATTTTATGTAAAAAAACAAAATAATAAATTATAGACACATACGTTAGTTTTGTGGGTCTTCATAGAAGCAAGGTGGAGGGCGTGTTAAGTATGAGGTGGGAGGTGGTTGTTGTAAACACTCGTAAATATATGCATATATTTCTTTTGTGGTTCCTACTGAAAGCAAGTCGGACATCGGCCCCCATTATGAGATCTGAGGTCGGCATTTTCGTTTGAATGGTCTCTCTAGACACTTCAAACTATTGAAACTCCCCGACCAATTCGGCTCAAAATTTAGGTTCATTGTTGTTATTATTATTATTTCTTATAAACGACTTAAATGAGTTCTATGATGAAGTTCATCATGTGTTGATATGTTATAAATTAAATGTATTATAAAAATAATTTGTTGAATTTATTTCTTTATTGATAAAGGAATAAATTATTTTAAATTACATTTATTAAATAATATGTTATGTGAAAAAACAAAATAATAAACTATAGATACGTATGTTTTTTGTGGGCATTTGTAGAAGCAAGTTGGAGGTCGGGTTGACTATGAGGTTACACATAACTATATGAACATATTTCTTTTGTGGCTTCCACTGAAAGCATGTTGGAGGTCGAGCCTGACTATGAGATCGGGGGTTGAAATTGTGATTTGAATGGTCTCTCTAGACACTCCCAAGTACTGACACTCCCCAGCCAATTTGGCTCCAGCTTCAATATTTCATTTTTTTCTTTAGAGAATGGGATGCCTGGTTCCCATATTTTAAACATTATATCTTATAAGTATAATTTATTCAATTTATGTTTTTATTGACAGAAAAAATAAATTGTTTTAAATTAATTTTATCAAATAATATGTAATATGATAAAAACAAAATATGAAATCATAAAGAGGCCAATTATACATATATGTTTCTATTGTGGACACTTCCAGAAGAAAGTTGATGGTCGGGCTGACTATGAGATCGGAGGTCAATATTGTGTTTTGGACGGTGCTATGACATTCTGCCACCAATTGGCCTCCTTGTAAACACACCCAACTATGTGTACATATTTCTTTTGTGGTCCCTACTGAAAGTAAGTCAAAAAATGGTTTGACTATGAGGTTGGAAGTCAGACTTGTGGTTTGAATGGTCTCTCTGGGCACTCCCGACTATTCACAGTCCCCGACCAAATTGGCTCTATATATAATACTACATGGAAGCACCTTAACTCAATTTTGTTCTAAATTTGAAAATTATTTATTTAAATTACAATTTTAGAGAATGGATTCTAAAATATTAAGTATATTTAGATTCTCTCTCTCTCTCTCTCTCTCTCTCTCTATATATATATATATATATAATACAATTTTATCAATTTATATTTAAATAATATGTTATGTGAAAAAACAAAATAATAAATTATAGACACGTATGTTTGTTTTGTGGGCCTTTGTAGAAGCAAGTCGAAGGTCGGGTTGACTATGAGGTTACACATAACTATATGCACATATTTCTTTTGTGGCTTGCACTGAAAGCAAGTCGGATGTCAGTATCAACTATGAGATCGGAGGGCGGCATTGTGGTTTGAATAGTCTCTCTAGACATTGCCGACTACTGACACTCCTCAGCCAATTCAGCTCCAGCTTCAATATTTCATTTTTTTATTTAGAGAATGGGATAACAGGGTTGCGTCTTTTAAACATTTTATCTTATAAGTATAATTTATTCATATTATGTTTTTATTGATAAAAAAATAAATTAGTTTAAATTAATTTTATCAAATAACATAAAATGATAAATTATAAAGAATCCAATTATAGATATATGTTTCATTTGTGGGCCCTGCCACAAGAAAGTCGGTGGTCGAGTTGGCTATAAGATCGGAGGCCGACATCGTGTTTTGGGCGGTGCTGTGTCATTCCACAACCAATTGGCCACCTTATAAACACACCCAATTATATGCACATATTTTTTATGTGGTCCCTGCTGAAAGCAAGTGGAAAGGCGCGTCTAGCGATGAGGTCGAAAGTCATATTTGTCGTTTGAATGGTCTCTCTAGACACTCCTAATTATTGACAGTCCCCGACCAAATTGGCTCCAGTTATAACACTGCATGGTAGCATCCTAAATCAATTTTGCTTTTAAGTTTGGAAATTATTTATTTAAAATACAATTTTAGAGAATGGATATATATATATATATAGAATAGAGTTTTATCAATTTATATTTAAAATACAACTTTGTAGTATATCTAACTTTTGGTCTATAGTACATTTTATATCAAGATCTTTTTTACTTTATTTGTTGAGCATGTTCTTTTTTTTTTGTCCTAATTATTTGTAATTGTGGCAAGTGACTAAATTGTTACGTTTTATTGTTTTTTCTTAAAATTGTGAATGGTTGCAAAATGAATTAAAGTTTCAGTGAGTATTTTGATTAATTATAAAGTAAAGGGGATTTTGTTTAAAGTCATGTGAATGTGAACTTAAAATTTATTTTATTCATGTATTTTGTAAATTAAGTATTTGAAATATTAAGTAATTAATTAAATTTAAAATTATATATATATAACATACATTAAAATTTCAATAATGTTGTATTTTTTTAATTGTTTACATAATGCTAAAATGCTTTATTATCAAACTTTATTGTTTTTATATACAAATAAATAGAGTATTAAGTTATTATATTAATTTGTTTTATATTTTCCTATTTTAAATTCCATGGATGTTAAAATTGCTTATTCAGCTAGTATTCTTGGACATCATTGTGATGTTGTGTCATTTATATTGGATTTAATGACATGTAAATAAACATGAAAATTGCAATAATTTAATAGTTAATAAATACATTGTCTTGTATTATATATATATATATATATATATATATATATATATATATTGTTATTATTAAGTGATGTAGAGTTAGAAACATGTTTTATTTTTATTAGTGATTTTTTAAGTCATGATATTGCTTGATATTCATTGAACATATTTTATTGGTAAAAATAAAATGAAAATAAAAAAAATAAAGATTGATTTGAGCAATAAAATTATGGAGTCATGGATACAAATTGTTAATATACATTATTTTATCTAGGTGTTTTATGTATATAGATCATGCATTGGTTTAATGTCTTCATAATGTTTATGATGGGCCTTTGAAATATGTATTTTTAGGATTTGATAAAATAATTGTCATATTAGCTGAGAAATATTTGATTATATATGTGCTTTTTATTTTATAGGTATGGGATTGTAATGTTTAGGATGTTCTAGACATTTGTGCAATTTTGAATTTGCTCTAAATTTTAAAGTGTTGAATACTTTTATTTAGATGGAGCAATATCCAAAACTTGATAGATTTTTTAGAAATTTTAAATGAACTTTATTGTTGTCCATTAATTTGGGATTAAATTACATGTTACTTGTGGCTAGATTGCAAGTTAAGCTTTTAAAGATTTTTTGAATTATGGAATAATATTATTGTTTTATGTAGCAATTATGTGATTCTTCGTTTTTTCAAAACAAGTGGAAAGCAATAAAAAAAACAAATGGAAACTAGGAGGAATTAAAGAATGTTACAACCTTTGTTATTTGTAATTGTGGTGTTTAATAGTATTTAATGTCTAAACACTTAAAGACAATTATAAGGGTTTTCAAATACTTTTAGATACTTAGATGTTACTTCTTTTCTTCCAATTGACTTTTGGTATGATTTGAAGTTCAACGTCTAATTTGCTTACAATTGAACATCTTTGACTAATTAAATTAGTTTTTAGAACACTTTTTCCTGGCATTATTTATTGTACTTGATACTACTAAGCCTTTAAAGAGTAGTATAATTTACATTGTAGAATCATTATTTGACTTGATGATATACTGAATTCAGGTAATGTCTGCTAATTTGGGTGGAATCTATTATAGAACAATGCTATGCAATTGTGAATGATTTTGAGTCATGGAATGTGTAGTGGGATTGTCAAAGTCGTTGCAACAACTTATAATATAGGAGGAGTATGATAATTAGAAATTGCATTCAACAAATAAATCAGAGAAAAGGAAAAACAATGAGCTGTTTGAATGCAATTTTCGTGGCAGGTGGATTAGTTGTGGTTTTAATTGGTGCAAAGGTTTATGTTTTTGCATGCAATATATTTGTTCAAATGTAGAGAAAAAGAATGATTGCCAAATTCCAACATGTAAGATTTTTTTGTGTGATTTAGATGTTAAATTTGTTGATTCACTGTGTCTCAAGTGAGAAAGAATTTCCATAGAATGTAATGCAAAAATCAGGAGATATTAAATGTACCTCTAGATATCATAGTCATTTTTGTTGTGTACGTCTACTTGGAATCCGTATTCCAAGATGAGTGGTTATGGAAGCTTTAATTATTGCATTTCTAGACAATTTTGGTGCAATATGTTTTGTTCAGATTGACACATTTACTAAAGTGCATATCCAATTTAATGTTGTTATAGAACTATGACTAATATTGAGTGATGGATTTTATTTGCAATTACTCTAGCCATATGTGGCTAGAATGTTGTTTGTTATTTATGGCATAGTAGATAACGATTTCAATTTCTAGCGAACAATATGATACAAAGTTAGCCTACCCACCTTGGTTTACAATTTAATGTAGTTATAGTTCTATAATTGCAATTGAGCAATGGTTTCTTATTTGTTATCTTAAATTAGAGTTGTTTAATATAGAAAGCTATATTGTAATTTGTTTTTGAAGCTGATAATTGGATTCTATTTGATTTATACATTTTGAAACAAATTTAGAGTTGTTGTCAAAAATTATTTATGAAATTTTGGAAATTAAATATTGTGTTTTGAGATTTGTTAAAATGGCAATAATGCTTTTGTTGCTATTATTTTAAATTTCATAAATGTCTTCAGTTTTAAAGTATATTTAAATTAACAAAAAATGCAATGTTCAAGATTCCTTAGGGCATTTTCATCCACTCTTTTGTCACAGTGCTAGGTCCCTGATCCAGATTTAAACATGAACGCAATAAAATACAAAGATAACCATAAAGACAAATATGCAGTGGAAATAATACTTCATTTCATTACTGTAAAATACTGAAATATGCTTACAAATAGAAATCGAAATAACCCAGCTAGGGCGATGGTAGCTTATCTCTGAGAAGAGATGTGTTGGCTACATGCCTCTGAACAGTTCTCCAAAAAACTGTGTTACAATGAGGCTCGAGGGCCTATTTATTATTGAGAAACAATGGAAAACCCTTCACATTCCAAAACCTAACCCTAGAAGATGAAACGCCAAATTGTGGGCCCCGTTTTTGGGTAAGTTGGTACATCAACTTCCCGGGGTCGGGAATTGGTCGTACTATCTCCGTTTGACGCGCATGATAGCCCGTTAGAAAGATCTCTCTGAGGACTACGACGGAAAAGACGATTTTTAGTCAGAAAAATCGCTTAGCGGTGGATTTCCCAAAAAACGTCGTTTAGGGCCTCAAAATGACTCCGGAAGTTTAGGACCCAAAAAACTGCTAAAAACAATAAACTGTTCTATAATTAAGGAAACATAAAAACTGAAAGAGACAGTTGTGGGGGTCCAAATGGGATAGGTGGGTGGCCACCAACATCCACCTGGATCATTCCTCCCCCCTTAGGAAGCAATGGTCCCCATTGCATTGAGTTCCTCCCTGAGATGAGGAAGCTTCTGCTGAGCTGGGTCTCTGGTGAGCAGTTCTGCAATCTCTAATGTGTCCAGAAATGGTGGGGAGCATGGTCGGCGACGGTCCACATTGAACACTCGATGCAAGCGAAGGAATGGAGGAATGTTGTGCTTCAAAGCATTGTTTCCCGTAGCCTTGTTACTGGTGTAAGGACCATGTCGAAGTGGTCTGAGTTTCTGATGGGTTCTGGTAAGGCGCTCCCTCTGCAAATGTAACCAAACTTTGTCGCCCACCTGAAACTTGTGTGGTACCCCTCCGGGTAAGGAGAAGTTGTTCCTGTGTTCTGTCACGACTGTATCCCTTTGTTGTTGTTGCTATGTGGAGGAACCCTTCGTGGGGGTCATGGATGTAGCAACGATCTTCCCCTTACTTTGGGAGCGAACCAGACAGAAAATAAATTTCCTAGTCTATGAGATGAGCTTGCTGCCTTTCTTAGCAGTGATCAAAGAGGTGGCGGTAGGTGGGGCTACCTCCGGTATCCTGTATAATGAATTATCCAAAGAAATGATGACAATGCGAGGCCTTGACTCATACACAGCATGTCGCCTCCACAAGTATGGCTGGCATAATAGTACATCACAAACATCTAGAGGTGTAACATCACACAATACCTCGTCTGTGAAGGGCTTGATGCTGTAGGGAAGGCGGCACTGCTGGCGAACTTTGAGATCTCGTCCTTCGTGAAGCCAACTGATACTGTACGGTTGTGGGTGTGGTGTAGTTAGTAGGCCCAACCGCTTCACGACCTCTGCTGAAATGAGGTTCTTTTAGCTGCCACTGTCGACAATGAATTGCAGTGGCGAACCCTTCACCCACATCTGTGAGTGGAAAAGAAGTTCCCCCTCCTCTGGATCTTCGGGCTCATTTTTCTGGATCTTGGCAGTAGCAACAGTGGCGCTGGGATCCGCATCAATGATCTGCTTCCCTTTGTCATTCCCCTTGTCAGGTTCTGACTCAGAGTCGGAACATGCATTTGATTCGGAAGCCTTCAACTCGGCCACCAGTGACTGCTTGGTCCGACACTCACTTGTGTTATGAGTGGGACTCTTGTGGAACTCACACCACTTTCCTGTGTCCTTCTTCGGCTTCGTGGTGTTGTTCTTTTCTTGCGGCTTCGACGGGTTGTCTTGGGTCACCCCGCCTTGGCTTTGTCCTTTGGGCTTCGGATTTGCAGATCCAAAGTCTCGCTTCTTCTGTTTGAACTTTTGCTCGATTTTGACAGCGTATCGGTACGTCGTACCGAGCGAGGAGATGTTCAAGAACACCATCTCTTCCTGGATGTATCTGTGTAGGCATCCACGGTATTTGAGAACCAGATGCAACTCAAAATCTTTGATACCTAACTGTGTGTGAAGGGTATGAAAAATGTTTTTGAACTCCGACACATCTTGGTCTCGTCCCTGCCGCAGTGTGGTCCATTTGATGTATTTGTCCTCATAGCTTTTGACAGGGTAGTACTGCTCCTTGATGGCATCCCGGAAGTCATTCCAAGTGGGTGCGGCTGAAAACAGTGAGCCTGTACTTTCATCCTTTTGTTCGCAGTAGGTTTCCCACCAGTCCTTGACGTGGGGGGCTGCTTTGAGAAGAGCGAAAACAATCTTTTCCCGACTTGAAAATTCATGAACAGAAAAATACCCATCGAGCAGATTTAACCATTTATCTACGGCATCTGCGTCTATTTGACCCTCGAAGATGGGGATTTCAAAATCAACTTGTACCTTAAACGGTGTTGCATTTCCAGAGTAGCTGTTGGAAGCTGATGCGTCGCCTCTAGGTAGCCGCTGAAGGATTTGGGCAAAGCTATCCATCATCGCGTTCCTTTGTCGCTCGAGGGCTTCTTCAAGCAAGATTTTGATAGGATCTCCTGCCCCCTCGTTTTTCTTCTCATCCGCCATGGGAGGTCGTCGAGATTTGCGAGGCTGGTCTTGCAAAGGTTCGACCAGTTCCAGACCTAACTCCTTATATCCCGACCTCGTTGGGGACATGCAAAGAAAAACAGAGAAAACGCAGATCGCTCTGATACCACTGATCCAGATTTAAACAGGAACGCAATAAAATACAGAGATAGCCATAAAGACAAATATGCAGTGGAAATAATACTTCATTTCATTACTGTAAAATACTGAAATATGCTTACAAATAGAAATGGAAATAAACCAACTAGGGCGATGGTAGCTTATCTCTGAGAAGAGATGTGTCGGCTACATGCCTCTGAACTGTTCTCCAAAAAACTGTGTTACAATGAGGCTCGAGGGCCTATTTATTATTGAGAAACAATGGAAAACCCTTCACATTCCAAAACCTAACCCTAGAAGATGAAATGCCAAATTGTGGGCCTTGTTTTTGGGTAAGTTGGTACATCAACTTCCCGGGGTCGCGAATTGGTCGTACTATTTCCGTTTGATGTGCATGATAGCCCGTTGGAAAGATCTCTCCGAGGACTATGACGGAAAAGACGATTTTTAGTCAGAAAAATCGCTAGCGGTGGATTTCCCAAAAAATGTCGTTTAAGGCCTCAAAACGGCTCCGGAAGTTTAGGACCCGAAAAACTGCTAAAAATAGTAAACTGTGCTATAATTAAAAAAACAGAAAAACTGAAAGAGACAGTTGTGGGGGTCCAAATGGGATAGGTGGGTGGCCACCAACATCCACCTGGATCAGTCCCATTGTCATAAATGTTCCTTGTAGTTTAGATGGAATTCTGAGAGCATTACTAAGAGAAATTGATGACATTATGACAGTGGGAATTATGCTAAAAAGAAAATTGGAATACAAGAGTATCTATATGTCTCAAAATATTTGACCCAAGAAAGTGATGCATTCATTACATGACTTGTGCAACACATATGTATACAAAAGAAAACAAATAGAAATTACCTATGAATGGAAAGAACATTTTGATCGAAGTAGATGTTGAGGCCTCAGATTTCTGCTACTCCAACATGGGGGATAACCACCCGGTCCGGACCTTAAGACAACTCCTTTTCCGTTTAAAGTGGTGGTTCTGACTAGGGATAATGGGACCAGTTTCCCAGTATGGGTTTTAAAATGAGAGTGGGTGGTTTACGAATGATTGCAATAGAATAATGATAAATTAAATGACCTATTATACCATGCAAATCTCTAGCTAACTTAATCTAATATGAACCCGGGTATTTCAGTATAATATGCGATCTACAAAGATATCTGCTTGACATGTGATAATAAAGATCAATCACACATAAAATAGAGATGATAACGTGTAAAGATAAATTATTTGACTAAATAGTTAGTCAAATAAATGTATAAACTATATATATATATATATATATATATATATATATATATATATATATATATATATATATATATGTATATATGTATATATATATATATATATATATGTATATATATATATATATATATGTATATATATATATATACATATATATACATATATATATATATATATATACATATATATGTATATATATGTATATAGATATATATATACATATATATATATATACATAGATATATATATATATATATATATATATATATATATATATATATATATATATATATATGAAATCAAATAATCTCAGCTATGCATCATACAATAGTGCATTCTTTACAAATGTTTTTGATAAAATTCTGGACCCTTCTCTAAATGCATGAGAAGGGTATAAATATTATCCTAACTAATGTTCAAAAATAGATTATACAAAAATTTGAGTTGTTAAACAACCTTCCTCCTAACTAGTTAACTAACTCTAAAAATAAAAAGTGACTTGATGAGCAGAGGCTATGATGATGATTTGTTATCTGCCAGCTTGTCCTTCAAATCTCATATATTGGCCATTGGTTTGACTTGAGGAGGTGCCCTAAACTGTGTTCTGACCTGTCCTGCAAAGATTGCATCTGTGAGAGGTGGCAGCATCCACTGATTTGAATGGAGTGAGCAGTTAAGGGTCATGATTTGACTGTGTGGCTTGACGAGTTATTGCAAATATGACTCCCAGTAAGTCTTTTCTAATTTCGCGATTGCTTCCCTTTGAGTTTTCGCTCTTTCCTTCCATCTATTATGCAAGTCATTTAGATCGGGCAGTTCTTTCAGGTTGCCTTCTTTCACCAGGTTAGTGGCAAACAAACTATGGTTTACCGCCTTTACTATGTTCTTTGACACCTCGGTCGCTCCTGCCACTGCTAGTTTGGCTTGTTTGATCCTTGCATCCCAATCCGTGAAAAGAATGTCCTTGTGTGTCTCCTCAATCTCATATTAGCTTTCCTCCCCTCTTCTATTTCTTGCCATTTGATGAACTCTGAGATTCTTGTGTTTAGATCAGTAAACTCAGTTCTCTGGTCAATCACTTTATCCGTCAGCTAGTCACTAGTGATCAAATAAGGGGCTTTATGTGACATCTTTTGGCAAAATTGTTCTTGTTGTTTTAATAAGAGAGAATTAAGCTCTAGCGCCTCTTTGATTAATTCCTTGACTGTAGGAACATCCTCATATTTATCCATGGCTTGTTGCAAGTCTTGGAGTTGCATGTTTTTAGCCGATATGTCTGCTTCGTGGCTTATCTTCAACACCTCCATGCTCTGTTGCAATTGGGTCAACTGCTCAGCAACCTGCCTGTACACACTTGCCTTCTCTGTTTTGAGTTGCTTCTCGAGTTGTGCAATCTTCTCTTCCTTTTCCTTCAACAAAACAGATATTTCGGTAGCTTTGTCCATGGTGGCAGTTGCATACGCTCATGTAAATTGTGACAATCTAGTCAAGTTTTCAGATGGGTTGGAAGGGATGTCCTTCCAAATTATGTCCATTGACTCATTCCCAGGTGGGAGTTCGGGTGTTTCTATCCTTCTCCTTTTCCTCTGTCTTCTTACTACAACCTTGTGCAGCAGGCTATAGAACACATCAAGAGGAGGGATTTCAGTCACCTTCAAGACAATTTCCAATGTGGGCAGAGTGGGGATGATTTCGGTTTGCTGAGACGTTGTCGCTTACTCATCCATTGGTTCAGACTCTGTATTCTTATAAACATACAGAGTAGTTTGATACTCCTTGGTTTCCTATGTATCTGTTGTCTTGGGAGTGTCTTGCAGTTTCTTATTGAATTGATCCCACTCCTGCTCCAAACTATTGCTTTTGATCTTTGAACCGATATCCTTGGGTGGGGTACTCATACCCTGCTTTTCGACTGACTTCCTGCTGGATTCTATTGCATTCTCAATGTCTTGGGCCTTCCCTATATTCAATGCTTTCCCTGTATCTACCTGAGACTCTATGCAAGAATTAGGTCCCTCGCTGTTGATAGTCACACTGGCCGTAGGCTTGTCCTCGATTTTTAACAAATGTAGTGGGATTACCTCAAGCATTTTGTTTTTGAACTCCTGAAAGTTTTCAATATCTCCAAGACTTAGATTTGTCCTTTCCCATTCGAACGATTGTTCGAAGGATTGAGCCAACTGTAAAAGGTCTTCAAAATCATTAGCCTCATGTTTATAAGGCTTGATCTTTACTGCAGTAGTGATGTTATATGCTACCTTGTCTGGATAAAATTTCCTTTTGGGCAAAGTATGGAGCCTGAGGCTTTCCAGGCTTACTAACTCCTTTATTGCATAGTTAAAATTTTCTAATGAAAATGAACCGCACCTAATAGGAAAGGATGGCCATAATAACTTCATGCTTTTGTTCAGGACTTTGGTGAAGACTTTTCCCACGGTATGGTGGGCTATTTCTCTTGATAAAAATTTATCAAAGACATACAAAGGGAGGACATGTGGGTCTGTTGTACAACCAAAAACCCTAATGTATGTGAACCATTCTTCAACAAAATATTTGCCGACAACAAGAAGGTTTGTAGCGGCTCCTTGGGAAAACCTGGGGGCTTTCTTATTGAAAATTAATTGATGCAATGGCAGAATAACAACATGGCATATTTTATCCCGGATCCGGGTGTCTGACGGCACTAAAGGCGCGTGGTTACTTTGTACAACCACATATCCTCTCGAGGCTCTGGTCATCACTCCCCATTTGCTCCAACTTAATGCGTCTTTAATGACGCCAGGACAGTCATTTACTCCAGCTAATTTCTTGATCATGGCGCTACTAACCCGCCATAATCGCGTTTATCCTCTCCGCTCTGGCTCCTCCTCCATTGCAATTGCAGCGGCTTGTCTTCGACCTCTCTCAGGAGCAAACCAGGCTTTGGCTGGCTGGAGGAGCTTCTGGCTCTGCCTTCAAACCATCCTCTGTTCCCCCTGCTCTTACGCTCACCACCCGCTTGCTGGCCTGAGCTCTATAACCAAGTTAGTTTTCTCCTTTCACTACTTCCTTCGTCCTCCAAGAAGCCAGGTTCATCCCGCCCCTCCAGCCATGCAAAATTGCGAAAGCGGATGAGCTGCAGAAGAGGCAACTCTCGCGGGCAAACTGGGCGCCAGGCCACCTCCTCCATGACAGACTCTTCAACTTCCGGCCCGGACCTACGCTCGGATAGATATCCTGCCACTCGGAGCGGACGGGGTAGGGGCAGAGGTTTACAGATACCAGTACCAAGCTCCTTCCATTCAATGACCAATGCCGCTCGGTTACGTTTCCCCTGCAGTCATGGCTCTTCCACCTTCATGGCCACGGTCACCATTGAGCTTAGCGAGCTCAATTCGAGTCATGGAGCTGGCTCCCTCAGGGCGACTTCGGACAGGCCGGTGGCAGACAATCCAGGTCCCATCCAGGCAAACCTCGATCAGAGCAAAGCTTCAGGCTCTGGTAAAGGCAAGGCTTCACAGAGCATGGAGAATCCAGCGAGCTCCTCTGATGACGACGATGATTACAAATATGGATGCCGCATCACCGAGGAGCCGCCTGATCCCTCTCCTGATGCTTAAGCAGGTTGGTTCTTTTTGGTTCTGTTGGATTTCTACCAGCTTGAGAAGGTTCACTTATCACTGTCCTAATTATGATTACAAACGCATTAGCTCATACTGCCAGTTTTTTATATGCAAAGGGTACTCTGTCAACCTTCATATTCCATTTTTGGTCGCAGTCACAGTTACCTCTGTTTTCAGCTATGGGTTGTCGTGTTGCTGGTCACAGCTACCAAGTCTAGTCTTATTGTCTGGGTTGTCGTATAGATCTAGTTTAATTCCCAATTCCAAGTTTTGGTTGTCGTACAGCTCAGGTTCAACTCTCAATTCCAAGTACAACTATGGGGCTTTCTGTATTTTTGCTTTACTCAGGAACAGGTTCTCTTCAGTACTGGAGGGCAATACTCTACTGGATTTTGGCACATAGATTCGCTTTGCTTGTAATCATGCCGCAATTCTGGGCTAGCTCTATGAGGTCACGGCCTCGGTGTAAAATATTTTTGTATTAATATAGAAGTAGCCTTATTAAAAAAAAAAAAAAACAAACAAAAACAAAAACAAAAAAAACAAAAACAAAAACAAAAAAAAACAAAAAACAAAAAAACAAAAAACAAAAAACAAAAAACAAAAAACAAAAAAACAAAAAACAAAAAACAAAAAACAAAAAACAAAAAACAAAAAACAAAAACAAACAAAAAACCAAAAAAAAAAACATGGCATATTTTATAAGAATGGGGTATATAATGAGATTCCCAAATTTTTTTATGGCTGAGATGGATAGGGTAGGGGTCATGCAAGGTCCATTTCCAACCCATGATTGGAAATTTAGTGCAGAAACATATGGCATCCATAATGTAGGCACCAAAATAGAATGGAGGAAGGTTCTCTGGAGAGGAGGATCTCTTCTGTCGATATTCGGTGATGACAGTGGCTAGGTTATCAGATAGGCTGGTGGCCCAATTCATAATGTGGGAATTAACATAGGCATCAATCAAAGGAATCCATTCTATGAAAAACTTAACATTATTAGGTAACCCATGTAGTATGCATAACATAGCATATGCATAGTTGTAGGGGTTATCAAAAGAGGCTACAGGATACATGCCCGTTTTATTAAATTTGAACTTGTTCTCTAGTACCCTCCAGCCCTGGATCATCTTGAAAGGTTCTTGGTTCTTCTTTGCGAAGTTGGCCATGTATGATTTATAATATATATCCTGAGGATCAGGTATATGGTACATTTGCTTCAAGTTTTCCTTTTGAATGACCCCATGAGTTCCATTCTTGAGTTCCTGAATTGCCTATCTTCAATGGTGAGGTTTTCCACCACCCACCTAATCATATAAGTGTATGGGATGATTTTTTCTCTCGCTCCTATTCTGTGAAGGAAAGAACAAGCAACATCCTTGAATTAGAGTCCCGAAGGTTTTATTGAGTCTTCCGTCGCTTTTGTGACAATAATCTTGGGACGCTCATCCTCAAGCCTATTGTATATGACCTCCTAACTTGTTGCTCCCCCATTGATGTTGTAGATCGTATCAGAGAATATATGAGACATTTATGTTAGCTCGGACTCTATAATGCTCTGTTTTTCTGTTTCTGCATCACCTTCCGCAATGACATGTCTTTTGTAGCTTGCCTGAAATGGACGAGATATATCAGCGCATAAAATATTGGGCAATTAAAGCTGAAAGCTTTGTGAAATGACTTTGAATCGTGGAGGATTTCAAATGAGATACTCAGCGTTAACTAGCCATAACTTGGAAAATCATTACCTCTCCTTGGGCCGCTAAACATTAATTACCCTATCAAACCGTTCATTATTATATTAAAACATAGTGACTTCCCACGCTTGCTGCTTTATTTGTGCATTGCAGTTTTTAAAACGATGTTATATAGCGTTGCCTGCTTATAATGCGAAATGCGATTGTGAATATTGCAATATCTCATTTCGCAAATCATTAACGAATGTCATAGTGGCACATCTTATTTACTTGCGACTCCTGTGAAATGTGATTGTGAATTCTTAAGGGGTTTTTATCGGTATGTCGTAGCGGGAGGTTTGATCACATGTCACAATTTATTTAAGGTGTTTATGATCTCACATGGGAAAAATGCAATTTGCGATTTGCGATTTGCGATGAGGATCCTAAAATTGGGTCGTTTTATGAGTTTTCAAGGCAATTTCTTAGAGTTAGGATTTATTTTTTAAAGACTAAAAAAATTAAAAAGGGTCCACATTTATATATCTAACATTAGATATTACGATATATAAATGGGGGGATTGTTTCATAGTACAACAGTAGACAATATCATTAGAATGATAGTCCAAAAATGAAGGAACTAGACTCACCAAATGCAGATAATGATATAGAGCAAGAAACTGAAAGCTAGCGACTAGAGGACTGGAGGTAGCTGCGACCTAGAAATGACGTGACAAAATGGTGTTGTAGTCGACTGCTTGAGCCCCCTTTGCGGATCCTCGGCCCCTCTGTTTGGGCTTCGGCCTCTCTGACCTATCTCTTGTTTCAGTGTTCTGGGTGCTCAATAGGCGGAAACGTTGCTTGCATGTTGGAGCCTTCTTGAAGCCTGTTTTTGCTCCTCTTAGGTAGTGTTGGCTTCCTCAATAGAAAATCCCGCCTGGTTGGTGTCGTTGCTTCAAAGATTGTGGCCTTCAATGTTTTGGTTGCTTCAAATCCAAAGTTCAGTGAGCATTGTGAGTCTAATTTTGTGAAGAATGTGGAGGAGATCGCCAAGATAGATATTTTTTCCCCTCAGGCCCGCTCTTGCGCCCTACAGCTAGCTAAGAGAGGTCTCATTGGACAGTTTATGGGCCTTTGTTCATCTCCTAGGATGGTTAGAACCTGGGTTGAGAAGAACTGGAAGCCTCTTATTAAAGGAGAGGTTATCTCCTCCTTCTGTGGAAAAGGCTTCTATAATTTTTACTTTGAGAATAGGTTGGACAGATATTTAGTGTTCAAGAGTGGTTCATACTTTATGGGGGCCTAGGGGTTGTATCTAGATCATTGGTGTCCTAGCTTCAATGCAAAATGTGATGTTCCATCCTTGATTCCAATCTGGGTGAAGTTTCCTTACCTCCCCCTTCACTGCTGGAACGATGCGACTTTCAAGCTCATTAGGAACTCCCTTAGGAAGTACATTGATTTCTCTGAGCCAAAAGATGGCCTCTTCTCTTGTGCTAGGATTTGTGTGGAGGTGGACTTAGAGAAAGACCTCCCTGCTTCTATCAATCTATGCATGGACAGTTGGATGCATGTGCATAAAGTCGATTATGACCAACTTCCCTTTAAACGAAAATTGTGCCATGAGTATGGGCACACTGCTAAGGGTTGTCCAAAAGGTTTGGATTCTTTGAATAATCAGTCTAGGGACCATAAAGAGCATTGGAAGCAGGTTAAATGGTGGAATAACTTGATAAATTCGATCCCCGATGACTCCCTTGGCTCTATTCCAGTGTCTAAGGATTGCTGGTTCTGCCCATCCGTTTCCCTCAGGCTCGCCAATAGGGGGAGGATCGGGTCTAGTGTCGAAGAATATATTTGGGGTTCTAAGATCTGTTTCTGATGCATAATGTTTTGTCCCCCCCGCCTTCCTCCTCCTCCTCTGAGCAGGTCCCAACCTCTCTATCAGCTCCCCTGGGTCAGACCCCAAAAAGTCATAAACCTGCAAGCTCTAGCTCAGACACTGATATTAGTTCCAAAGAATCCTCAAAAGAAGAGGAGGATATGGAGGGATTCCTTAGATCTCGGAAGGTATGGGGTCATCTATGCAACAGATTTTTGATGATGAAAGACCTAAAAGTGCAAGCACAAAGAAACCAGAAAGAAAAGGGAAAAGAGCAGGAAGAAAAAACAAATAAGGAAGTCAAGAAGGAAAATTTTGGAAAAAAAGAAAAATAGTTGGGAGTCCAACACACTATCCCTCTTAAGCTAGTAGGAGTAGGGAACAAAGGAGTGTGGGGGGGGGGGGAGGAAATAATATGGGCCCTAACAAGGGGGCGAAGAATATAAAAAAGTGATTAATAAATATAATCTCCTGGGATTGTAGGGGACTGGGATCAATAAAAAGAATAAATACTATTTATAGCAATGCTATTTTTAGCATTTCCATTTTTTCATTCCTTGTTGCTATGTCCAAGACTGATACCTGAAATGCTATTTATAACAATGTTATTTTTATCATTTCTTGTTGCTATTTCCAACACTCCCTCTCAACAAGAAATGCATTCAACTTGAACCTGATCCTAAACCTTTGGAATGTTCTACATGCAACACTTCTCCCAAGTGTTGTTGCTACAACAACTCTAGAAACAAAAAAATCTCCCAACTGACCTCCTTGTTGGGCTAGAAACATCCTATGGTGCTGAAGCTTCATCTGCCGCTAACAAGTGCTCCCTCTGTGACCTCTGAGCTGCTGTAACACCCCATGCATCTCGCAGCATTGCACACCTCTTTGTGCCATCCTACATTGGTGCAACACTCCTGTGCCTCTCGCATTGTTGCAGCCTGCTAGCTCTGCATTGTCTTGGGATTCCTGCAGTGTAGCTCTCACTGCTGCTCCATCCGCATTTGTCTCTACCCACTCAGCCAGTCCTGCTACTCCTCGGCGGGGATCCCGTAGCAAATTCTAATTAAAGAGGTTGGGTACCTCAATGATCCTGCCCCTATTCCAGCCTTCTTGGGACTGTCACTCCACATCGCCCCACCTCCTACCTGGAGGTATGGATGCATGTGATCCCTTTGCCCACTTGGCTCGAAATTTTCCCCTACTAGAGATCTCTACATGAGTGGATGCCTCCACTCGGTCTCCTCTCAACTTCTCTAGTTGTGGCTACTCCATAACCTCCTGAAGCTGCTTCACCAATTGTGGCTCCTCCAAAATTGTCTGAGACTTCTTCTCGCACTGCATGTTGAGAGGTAATGTACTCTCCCTCTCAACCACCAAGTATCCAACAGTTGTCTTGCTCTTAAAGGCTTTGCATGCATCTTGAACCTCAAGAGAATACAGGTTCTTGACTCGTGAACCGATCTGCTTCACCTGTCTCGTGGTGATGTGTCTAAGGAAAACATTTCCCTTACTGAAGACTACATCATAGCCTTTGTCTTCCAGCATTGCGATCGATACCAAGTTTTTCCTCAGTCTTGGCACATACTTCACATCTATCAAGGTAATGCGAGCTCCATGCTCCCTTTGAAAAACAACTGTGCCTACTCCTGAGACACTATACTTTTCATCATTACCCATCTCTATGAGTATCTGGAGATCTTTCTCCTCCAAGGTACTGAACAAACTCTTATCGTCGGTCATGTGGAATGAAGCTCCAATGTCAAGAAACCAACCACATCCCACCATGGATGAAACCATGCATGCAATGAGGGTGAAATCCAACTCGAACTGTGAGGCCAGTGCCTCACCTTCTGATCCTTCCTTGGATCCCTTCTTGGATTTCTTCAGTGGACAATTTGTAGCAAAATGGCCCACCTCATGACAATGAAAGCATCACACTTTCGATTTGTCAAACTTCTTCCCACCATAGGAAGAACTCGATTTGGGATGAGAATCCTTCTCCTTCCCTTTCTTTTCCTTACTCACTAAGGCACAATTTTCTTCATCCTCCTTGGATGAAGAACCATCTCTAGTGCTTCTCCTTATCTCCTCTTGCATCAGATCCTACCATAGTCGTTCCCAGTTTGGCAATTTCTCTCTTCCATTTACCGAGTCTTGGTAGCTATCCCAGCGCTTAGGAAGGCTAAGGAGAGCAAGACTCACCATGTCATCATCGGATGTCGTGATCCCTACACTTCCAAGCTCATCCCTGCAGGTGTTGAACTTGTTCAGATATGTAGAGATTGTGTCGCCCTTTACACACTTGATTTTCCGAAGCTTGTCTTTCAGCACCAACTTCCTCTGATCGTTGTTGTTTTGATATAGATCTTCCAATGTTTTCCACATTGAAAATGGTGTTTCCTTCCCATGGAGGCTTGAGACAATGTGGTCTTGAACTCCCTCCAGGAGGATTCTCCTTGCTCTAGCCACACATTTCTTCCATTCCACCAATTCTGTAGCATTAGTCGTTGTTGGCTTGGGGACTTCTTGATCAATGAAGTCCTTTAGACCGTTGTCCTCTAATACTACTTCCATGCAATCCTTCCAGGCTATATAATTCGAGCTGCCATCAAGGGCATACTCGAGTCTTAAACCGTTGAATGCCATTGGTGAAATTTGAGATGTGATAAGAATTCGAATTCTATAATCAGGAACTTGAAACTTCGAACTTCTCCCTTCTTTGTATATTGTTCTTCGCTTTGATCACCTTTGCTCTAATACCATGTAGAAATTCTCACTGTAGATCACCTGATAATGCAATATACTAAAGCAAAATACTTGATCTACTTCTACAAACAAACTTGCGGAAGCTTAATCGATTTTGAGCAAGATAAAATAGAATACATATAACAGAGAATGAGAAATCAATCACACATGAACACAAAAGAATACTCTGGGGAAAGCCTCAGCTAAAAACCCTGATCTCTATATTATCATACAAGTGGAAATATGTCCGGATTACACAGAGCGTTAGCTCACAAGCTATCATTCTCTCAGTACAATCCCTCTGCTTCTCATAGACAGTTAAAGGCTTCTCACAAACCTTCTCCTCTACCCTCCAAGCCTCCTATTTCCTTACGCAGTTTCTCTTGGGGTCCAATGCTACCACCTGTGTGAATTGGCCTCTCACACTGCTCAATAAACTTAGAAGTAACTGTGCAATCCTGAAGCAGATAATTCCTTTTGCATGGATGAGTTTCCTATATAGGAAAATTCCTCCAACTGATAGTACATTGTCCCATCATCTGATCTCAATTGGGTCTTTGACTGAACTGACATGCATGAGTTATTTATGAAAGAATATTCAGTTATCTGAAGTGCAGCAGTTACATGCATGCATGCATTAACTAACTGAACTCACAATTAGTTAAACAAATTACTTGAACTAATCTAACCCGACTTAACTCAGTTAACTGAGCTAACTAATTACAACTCAAAGTACAACTCATCCTGATCAAGGGATAACTTCCTCAATCAATGGAGACACTGTTTCATGTCTTCACATAGACTTCATGTTTGTTTTTCTCCAACTAATTAACTCAAGATGAATTAATTAACTATTTTACAAACAACTACTAAGATCAAATTCGAATTTTAATTCTCAATTTTAGTTCAAGGACTAACTAAAATTGGAATCTATCCCAAAATACTATTTATAGCAATGTTATTTTTAGCATTTCCAGTTTTTCATTCCTTGTTGCT
Source organism: Pinus tabuliformis (assembly GCA_031772625.1). Lineage (NCBI taxonomy): Eukaryota > Viridiplantae > Streptophyta > Pinopsida > Pinales > Pinaceae > Pinus > Pinus tabuliformis. The sequence goes on along the minus strand of CM062818.1, from coordinate 1,393,757,250 downwards.
ATGTCCAACACTAGTACCTGAAATGTTATTTATAGCAATGCTACTTTTAGCATTTCTTGTTGCTATTTCCAACAGATATCACGCCTTCACTCTTTTTTTATTAAAGGTCATACAAGAGTGCCCATTATGAACCTTCAATCCTCCATCACTGATCACACATGTGGGATTTTGTGGGGGTTCTTTTTAACACTGGAATTGCAAAGCTCTTACAAGTTATTGGCTGCAGAAGTGATCGTTCATGTAAATGCAAGTGATGGCTATGGGAATTCAAGATCAATTGGGAAATTAGGTAATTCCCTATTCATAGTTGTGAACCATCCCCCTTACAAAGTTGAACTTAAGGAAAATTGTGCTAGTTATTGTTGTTCTTTGCACTTGCTAGGAGTGGTTTCTTGGGATTTTGTCTCTCATAGGAAAATCTCCTCCCAACAACTCCTCTTGTTTACTTATCGGTCATGACATAAATTTCAAGATTTTACTATTGCCTCCCCTTGCTACAAATATAATACGAGATCTCTTGTGGTATGACCTAAAAGGGGCTCTCTACTATCGAAGTTTGGAGTTTTCTATCAACTATAAGAGCAGCTCCAAAGTGACCTGTATCTGTAGTAAGGCAACTGGTTTGGCCACTGCGGTTCTCATGTGTCTTGCTCCAGATTCTTGATGTAAATTAATTCCTTTAGGGATGAGGTGATTTGAAGGAGGCAGGAAGCCTTTTCCTTCAAGGTGGAAGCACATGGAAGGTGATAGAGGAGACAATTGACACTAAAAACACGCGAATAGTTGACAAGGTAACTCAACAAAATTGGAAGATTAGAAAGAAAATTGAGGAGATGATTAGTGGTAGAGAAAGGCCTTATTGCTGGTCCAATTGGGCGTAAATTAACCTTCTGAAAGCTCAACTAAACTGTAACATCCCAGGTTAAAATTTAATGTAATAAAAGTTAATAAAGGCAAAATAAGACCGAGGTCATGGGACACTTATTCCAAGTTGAATGTTGGGAAAAACATCCTAGTGTGCATCACTTGTTGTTTATTATGGCTAAGGGAAATTCGCAAAGTCAATGGCAAAGGCTTTGAAAAGGCAAAGAGGCATTAATTGGCACCTTTTTTTTTTATGAAAATAAAGGAAATTAGGAGAAAAGGGAGGTGAAAGGTCACGGGTTGCATGTGAGGAGGAAATTGAAGGAAAATGATGGAAAAATTAAGAAATTAGAAGCATCAATAATAAAAAGACATCAGAGCATCAGTTGGCAGCCTTTTGTTAGTTCAATATTGGAGTTAGTCTCATAGAGGAGAAGAGCACCAAGAGGACAAGGAAAGCAAGGATTAGGCATCTTCAACAGGAATACTTGTAGGTAACAGATTGCATGTATGGTTTCCTAGCTGGTTTTGGCATGCATGGCATATGCATGTGTATTTTGGTTTCTTTGTTGTCAGTGGCATGGATTTTGTTGGGTTTTGACAATGGTTTCAACCTTGCCTTGCCATTTCTGGATAGCCATGGTGTGATGGGATTATTTCTTGATTGAGCTATGGATTGTTGGAAGGTTTTGGATCCAGGTGAGGTGGTCTCAGGAAAATCCCAAGGGTTGGGGTGGAGATGGTTTTCTCTGGGAAGCCCTCAACAAGTGGGTGGAGACAGGAAAATTCCTCAAGGGATGGTGAAGGAATTTTGAGGCATCCAAGCTCAGTTTGGTTTTGTGATCTCAGGATCGGTTTAGGTGAGATCACAATATGGTGAGGGTGGAGGTGGTTTAACCTCTGGATTCCCTTGGTTGTTTATGGATGGTTTTATCCCATGAGATCCCACATTCATGCTTGGAATATGGCACCGGGGGTGATTAGCTGAAAGAAAGATTTGGTTCAGCCCAATATATGCTTAGGTGGTATGTGGAAGTCCCTGACTTTGTTGGCTTTTGCATATGGTTAATAAGAGCTAAATTCCTCTTCTTTTGACGAGTAAATGTACTTGTTATTATGTAACTTAAATGATTATTCTATCATTGTTATTTATCTGGTTATAAGCATGGTTAATTGATAGACCTAAGTATGGCTCTTACCACATTTCACTCAATGAATGTCTGGTTAATGAATGTATGACCTAACTAGTTTTATGGCAACTATTATGAGAAGACATAAACCCTTATTGTTAAATCTCGGATAAGTTTTCAAATCCTTATGTTCAGATATGCATTCATGACATGTAGGTTGCATATTCATGTGTTTGACGGAATGTCAATCCTAGTTGGGAGGGGTTAGGTCAAGTCTTAGTTTATAAGTTTTATTTCTATGTCATTTATCATTTATGGAAGTTTCACTGAGTTATGGGCAGAGGCCTAAGTCCTGGCCCTAAAAAGTGGCTCAAAAAATTCGAGGTCGGTGCCATATAATTGACTAGAAAAGTCCACAATCGCATGGAGGCAGGATTATCAACAAGACTAAAGGGCTAGAGTCACTTGCATGCCTTGGAAAGGGAGCGACTAAGGGTCTAGGTTAGTGAAAAAGAGAGTTATCTTAGGGGTTGGACACCTAGAGGGGTTGGGTTGCTCCTAGAGGTCCTATATTGCTTGAGGGAAGCGGGTAAGGTCTTAAGTTGTCGAATCCATTTCCTTAAGGTCATATAAGAGGTCGAGTCTTATCATAATGACCCTCAACTCATGTTTACCTCGAGCAAACCGGTGAAAGTGGGTAAAATGTGGGAGGAGGTGGTTACAGGGTGGTATGAGAGTGGGTTACATTCTCTTTGGGTAAAGTCTGATGTTGCCATGATTATGGTTTTCATGCATGGGGTCATGGTGAACAATTGGTATGGTTATGTATGATGTTGTTATATTGACGTGATTATGATTATATATGTATCACGCTAATGTGGACTGATCTTATAGATGAGATAAGCCTCCCCTGAACATCAATACGTTACGGCTTTTATTTTGGCATCTATTTGGTTTATCTGACATGGCCTACTTGCAGGAAGAAGAGAATCAAAGATGTCGAGCAAAATGGTAGACTACAGTTCCAGTGACTCTCCCTACAGATCATTTGGGCAACAAGAGGAGAGCATTCTCCTTGTCTAGCAGATACATCAAGGAGTTTGAGGGCAAATATCAGAAGTTGCAAAGCGGACAATGACAGTTGGTTGAGGCTCAAGAAAGACTTGCAAGGGATTAGGAGAAGCAGGTAGAGGTCAATGCAATGATTCCCAAAGCTTGTCATATTTGCAGAGATAGGGGGAGTTGAGCATCAATCAAGAGCGGGAAGAGAAAACTAATGGAGCCTATAATAACAGGTCTCGATCTCGATACAGGTTGGATAAAGGGGATACAGTTAGCGGTGCTCGATCACTAGATACACCTGACAAGAGGTTTGGTATGTATGGGCCTCGCTCTAGTTCCTCATCTAGGAGACATCATCACAATCATCACCATCATCATCCTTGTAGGAGGGGTGATTACTTACCTGAGGAATTCAAGAAAGTCGAGCCACCTACATTCGATGCAGAGATGAAGAAGTTAGAAGATGCAGAGGCATGGTTGCTTGGGATGAAGAAATTCTTCAGATTGCATATCTATTCAAAGAACCTGAAGGCCAAAATATCCACCTTTAGTCTCAAAGGGAAAGCATGTATTTGGTGGGAAGATGTGAAGAATGTCAAGGGAATTCAAGAAGAAGAGTTGTTTTGGGATGAGTTTGAGAGACTCTTCGAGAAGAAATACTTGTTTGAGAGGTACTATGATGATATAGCTAAGGAGTTTTATGAGCTGTAGATGGGTTCTATGATAGATGATGAATATATTAGCATGTTCTTAGAGTTGTTGAGGTATGTACCTTATCTCAAGGATGAGAAGGCTAAGATTCAAAGATTCATTGGTGGGTTGCTAGCAACATATAGGGACCAGATTGAGTTTGATGAGCCTAGATCATTAGAGGAAGCCATCAGAAAGCTATAGCATTGTTACGAGCAATCAAAGCACAAAGTTGAGACTAAGCGTGACTTGAAAGGAAATGATAAAATTAAAGGGAAGTGTCCACCTAAGCGAGGAAGACCTCGGAATGTAGGTGAGAAATAAAATGTGGTTCCTTACAAGAAGTTCAATGCCATTGAGAAGGGACATGGGTTGCATCCTGGAGAGCAGCATAACAAAGGTGATGCTAGGGGACCATTGCAATGTTGGATATGTGGAAAGGATCATCGCAAGAAGGATTGTCCATTGTACCAGGGTGGTAGTGCTCAGGAGGCACAGATAGTTGGGGATGTTGGTCATAACATTCCTCGCATTTATGCAATTGTGGACAAAAAGCAAGCAAATCATTAGTTGTCCATTATTGAGATGGAAGGTAAGCTTTGTGGTCGAATTGCTTCTATTTTGATTGATCCTGGATCTAATTATAATTATGTTAATCTTGACATAGTGGATAAGTGTGGCTTGAGAAAAAAAGTGCATGCAGAGTCTTGGTTGGTGAAGTTGGCTACAGGTACTAAGAAGAGAGTTCATCACTAGGTAAGAGCTTGTGCATTCGAGTTGAATAGTATGCCTATAACAACACCTCTAAATGTACTGCCACTAGGATCATATAGTATGATTTTGGGTATGGATTGGCTATATCTTTACAGGACCAAAGTAGATTATTATGAAAAGGCTATTGAGTGCCCGAATGATAATGGGGAAAATATAATTTTATAAGAAAAGAAGAATCCTACATCAGCGATGATGGTCACTTCTATGTAGGCTAACCGCAATTGCAGGAAAGGATGTGTGATGTTTGCAGTTCATATTTCTAGTGATAAGGGTAAGGATGTTGAGGATGCAAAAGTCCTCAAGAGGTACCCTATATTAAAACAATGTTAGGACGTGTTTCCAGCAAATATTCCAGAGTTTCCTCCCCATAGGGAAGTGGACTTTTCTATTGATTTGGTACTAGGGGTAGCACTAGCATAAAAGACACCTTACAAGATGAGCACACTAGAGTTAGTAGAGTTGAAGTTGCAGCTGAAGGAAATGCTTGATAAGGTATACATTAGGCCAAGTGTATTGTATTGGGGTGCATCCATATTGTTCGTGAAGAAGAAGGATGGTACTCTCAGGTTGTGCATTGATTACATGCATCTGAACAAGGTGATGATTAAGAGCAGGTACCCATTTCCAAGGATCAATGACTTGTTTGATCAGTTGAAGGGATCAACAATGTTCTCGAAGATTGATCTGAGACCAGGATATCGTCAGATACGCATCAAAGAAGATGACATCTACAAGACTGCTTTTAGGACTGGATATGGGCATTATGCGTTTGTTGTAGTTACATTCGGTTTGAATAATGCTCCAACTACTTTTATGTGCATGATGAATAGTGTGTTGCGTCCTTATCTGGACACGTTTGTTATTGTATTCATTGATGATATCTTGATATATTCTAACAATTAGGAAGAGCATGCCGATCATTTAGAAACAATGTTGAGATTGCTAAGAGAGCATCAGTTGTATGCCAAGCTTATCAAGTGCAATTTCTTTAAGACAAAGGTGCATTACTTGGGACATGTTGTTTCCAAGGAAGGCATAATAGTAGATCCAGAAAAGATAAGAGCTATCATGGAATGGGAAACTCCTAGAAATGTGGATGAGGTAATATCATTCATGGGTTTAACAGGTTATTATAGGAGATTCAACAAGAACTTCTCTCAGATTGCGTATCCCATTACATTTTCTAGAGAAAATGAAAGAAATTTGAATGGACAGAGGAATGTGCAACCAATTTTAAGTAGTTATTGACAAATGCTCCAGTTCTTAAGATTGCAAATCTAGATAAAGAGCTCGTGGTGTGTACATATGCCTGTGAGAGAGGACTTGGTGGGGTCTTGATGCAGGAGGGACAAGTGGTATGCTATGAGTCCAGGAAACTGAATGAGCACGGGCATAACCATGTGACTCATGATCTTGAGTTGACAACTATTATCCATGCATTGGATATGTGGAGACATTATCTTCTTGACAGGAGGTTCGTATTGATGAGCGACCAAAGTGGATTGAGTTGCCTATTTGACTAACCAAATATGAATACAAGGCAAGCTAGATGGTTGACCACCCTTAGTGAGTTTGACTTTGAGATTAGATACATCAAGGGTAAGGAAAACAAGGTTGCAAATGCTCTTAGCAGGAGAGTGCATATGAACCATGTTGTAGCAGTGAGCTTATATGGGACAAATTTACAAGATTGGATCTTACAGGTAGGACAACAGGATGACAGTTACAGGGAGCTTAGGCATAGGTTACAACAGGGTATAGGAGATGAAGATGTGGACCACATGTGGACTATCATCTCATGGCAGATGGTTTGGTGAGATCCGGGGACATGATTTATGTGTCGGATGATAATGGGCTTAAGAAGCTTATCTTGAGGGAGTTTCATGTCAAGCCTTGTTCATGACACCCAGGATACCAGAAGACGTTGACAATAGTGAAGAAGTTGTACTACTGGCTGAATTTGAAAAAGGAAGTGGTAGAGTTTATGGGTAGATGTTTGGACTGTTAGCAGGTGAAAGCAGAGTGTAAGAATCTAGGTGGATTGCTTCAGCGTATTCCGATTCCAGAATGGAAATAGGAGGTCATTTCCATGGACTTCATTACAGGTCTTCCGAGGACATCGAGGCAACATGATTCTATGATGGTTGTGGTTGATAGTTTGAGAAAGGTAGCTCACTTCATTCTAGTGAAGACCACTTATTAAGCTAGTGAGGTGGCACATGTTTTTGTAAGGGAAATCATGAGATTACATGGTGTTCCAAAGAATATTGTGTCGAATAAGGATGCTAGGTTCACTTCCAAGTTTTGGAAGGAGCTGTTTGTAGTTTTGGGGACAGAGTTGGCCTTCAGTACAACTTATCTCTGCAGATAGATGGACAAACATAGAGGGTCAACAAGATTCTGGAGGATATATTGAGGATGTATGTGATGCATCAACAAAGGAGATGGGAGGAGTACCTTCCATTGGTTGAGTTTGCTTATAACAATGGTTATCGAGAGTCACTGAGGATGAGTCCGTTTGAGGCATTGTATGGGCAGAGTTGTAATTCTCCCATCCCTTGGAGTGATCCAGTGAACAGGGTATTGATAGGACCGAACATGTTGGAAGACATGGAACAAGAAATGCAATTTATAAAGAAGAATCTAACGGCCACACATGATAGACATAAGAGTTATGCATACCAACACAGAGTAGTTAAGGACTTTCAGGTTGGGGAGCATGTGTATTTGCACATCAAGCCTAAGAAGAGCTCTTTGAATATTGGATCACGCGTCAAGTTGGCACCACGAAATTGCGGGCCTTTGGAGATCCTTGAGAGGATTAGACTAGTGGCCTACAGACTTGCATTGCCTCCAATAGTGAAAGTCCATGATGTTTTCCATGTTTCATTGCTTAAAATATATGTAAAGGATGTTGATCATGTTATTGATTGGTCTGTATTGTAGGTGGAACCAGAAGGAGAAGGAGAATTCTAGCTGCAACCTCAGTGCATATTGCAGCGGAAACAACTCATGCTCTAGAACAGAGCAATTGAGCGACAAAGAAGACCATGAGTTGTGTTATAAAGCTCCAATAAGCAGTATGGTTGTCATGTCTGTCATGATGGTTTTTCTTTTGAGTAGGTTGTTCATTGTAAATACTGCAACGAGCCGGGTTATAAAGCTCCATGGGCAGTATGTTTTTCTTTTCAATGGTTTTTCTAGTTGTAGGTGTCATAAAACATTGAAGACAATGTTTCCCTAAGGAGGAGGGGTTTGTAACAACCCCAGGTTAAAAGTTCATGTAATAAAAGTTAATAAAGGAAAAATAAGACCAAGGTCATGAGACACTTATTCTAAGCAAAATGTTGGGCAAAGCATCTTAGTGGGCACCAATTGTTGTTTATTATGGCTAAGGGAAATTGACAAAGGCGATGGCAAAGGCTTTGAAAAGGAAAAGATGCATTAGTTGGCATATTTTTTTAATGAAAATAATGGAAATTAGGAGAAAAGGGAGGTGAAAGGTCACATGTTGCACGTGAGGAGGAAATTGAAGGAAAATAATGGAAAAATGAAGAAATTAGAGGCATCAGAGCATTAGTTGGTAGAATTTTGTCATTTTAGTTTTGGAGTTAATCTCAAAGAGGAGAAGAGCACCAAGAGGAGAAGGAAAGCAAGCAAGCAAAGGAAGGACAAGGAATGACAAGGAAAGCAAAGGAAAGCAAGGATCAAGTAAGGAAAGGTTGGATTAGGCAACTTCAACAAGAATACTTGTAGGTAACAGATTGCATGTATGGTTTCCTAGCTTTTGGCATGCATGGCATATGCATGTGTGTATTTTGGTTTCTTTGTTGTTAGTGGCATGGATTTTGCTGGGTTTTGACAGTGGTTTCAACTTTGCCTTGCCATTTCTGGATAACCATGGTGTGATGGGGTTATTTCTCGGTTAAGTTATGGATTGTCGAAAGGTTTTGGATCTAGGTGAGTTGGTCTCAGGAAAATACCAAGGGTTGGGGTGGAGACGGTTTTCTTTGGGAAGCCCTCAACAAGTGGGTGGAGACAGGAAAATTCCTCAAGGGATGGTGAAGGAATTCTGAGTTATTCAAGCTCGATTTGGTTTTGTGATCTCGGGACTAGTTTAGGTGAGATCACGATATGGTGAGCGTGGAGGTGGTTTAAGCTCTAGATTCCCTTGGTTGTTTGTGGATGGTTTTATCCCATGATATCCTAGATTCATGCTTGGAATATGGCATGAGGGTGATTGGCTGAAAGAAAGATTTGGTTTAGCCTAATCTATGGTTGGGTGGTATGTGGAAGTCCTTGACTTGGTTGGCTTTTGCATATGGTTAATAAGAGCTAAGTTCCTCTTGTTTTGATGAGTAAATATACTTGTTATTATGTGGCTTAAATGGTTGTTCTATCATTGTTATTTATTTGGTTATATGCTGGTTATAAGCATGGTTAATTGACAGATCTAAGTATGGATCTTATCACATTTCACTCAATGAATGTATGGTTAATGAATGTATGACCTAACTGGTGTTATGACAACTATTGTGAGAAGGCATAAACCCTTCTTGTTAAATCTCAGATAAGTTTTCAGATCCTTATGTTCAGATATGCATTCATGACTTATAGGTTGCATGTTCACCATGTGTTTGACAAAATGTCAGTCCTGGTTGGGAGGGGTTAGGTCAAGTCCTGGTTCAAGTTTTGGTTTATAAGCTTTGTTTCTATGTCATTTATCATTTCTGGAAGTTTCACTGAGTTCTGGGCAGAGGCCTGAGTCTTGGCCCTGAAAAAGTGGCTCAGAATTCGGGGTTGCTGGCATAGAACTGACTAGAAAAGTCCACAGTCACATGGAGGCAGGCTTATCAGTGCGACTGGAGGGCTACAATTGCTTGCATGTCTTGGCAAGGGGAGCGACTGAGGCTCTAGGTTAGTGAAAAAGAGAGTTATCTCAAGGGTTGGACACCTGGAGGGGTTGGGTTGCTCCTGGAGGTCTTGTAGCACCTGAGGGAAGTCAATAAGGTCTTAAGTTGTTAACTCCATTTCCTTAAGGTCATATAGGAGGTTGAATCTTATCATAGTGACCCTCAACTCATGTTTACCTCGGGAAAACCAGTGAAAGTGGGTAAATGTGGGAGGAGGTGACTACATGAACTCTCAACAAGAGGTTATAATGCTCATAGCTATGCACCAACATAAGCAGTGGGAGACATAATCTTCAATACTCATGGAACTTGTTTGTCTTTAAGGAGTGATTTCACACTAGATGGATGAGTTGGATGTGCTGAGGCAATAAATAGTGGTCTTACATGATCATCTGTAATCCATGCAAGCTAATGCCATTGAGCGCAACGCAGGATGTGAACATGAGATAAATTGGCTCCTGGACATCAATAGATTGCCAGAGGAGATCTCCAACTAATCTATGCAAGGATGTAAATTTAGTTGCATTTTAGGCATCTTCTATTGGTTGTATACCTTTCGCCACGTAGGCGCTTATGTAAAATTTTGTGACGCAATAATTTTTCTTGTAACTGATAGATATCATAAGAAACCCCAACTCTATGAAAAAAGATGTAATCCTCGTGTATCTCTATAACCAGACACACTAATTTTTTGAATAATAAAAATACTCATTCTAGTTAATTTTTTTTTATAAATTTAAAAAATAAAACACATATTCTTACCTATAATAAGCTTTTAAAGTATGGTATATAAAAAGCATTACCCCATACAGGAATAAAATATTATATCTTAAAAGATGAATGTGTTAGTAATCTTATACCCACATAAATAAAACATTATATCTTAAAAAAATGTGTTATTAATCTTTCACCCACACATTAATGCGTAATTTTCAACTTTGTGTATCTTAAAGGGTCATAAACTTAAATTCACTATTAAAAAATCAATTGCTATACTCTTGGTTTGCCCGGACTAATAAGGGTAGTTTGGCAACGTTAAAATTTAAACTAAAAGCTCATTTCATTGACGGTGACACAGAGGAAGTAAAACGTGTGGGTGATTTTCTGTTGTATGTATATATATGTAGGGAATTTTTTTGGGAAAGTAGCAGGTAGAACTGAACAGCGGACTAAACCCCTTCATATCACTCTGCAATTTCCCTCTCGTTTTTTTGAAAATTGATATCCCGTCGTTCCATCGAGACGCTCAGGGCTAAATTAATTTTGCATAGACGCGAAGGAAGCAGAGGAACAGGACTGTGGGTTTTTCTCTCCACCGCTTGTATAAAGGAACGGCAATGGAGCAATCCGAGCGAATTCTTGCGGTTAGTTCTATTTATTGTTATACAAGAATTTTGCTCAAGTAGGCTAGTAACGTCAGTTAACACCCGAAATCCTTGCAATAACTTTACACAATCTGAAAATCGTTTGCAAGAGTAGGTTTATGAGAAGAAAATGAGAGACTATAACATTGCGTGGGTCCTTTTCTAATTCGGTTGTAACATGGGAGATTGGAAACAAATAGTTCGAGGTTACAAGCGATTATAACCGTTTGCGGTGCCTCTATCGTAGAAACTTAGAAACCGAAGCTTCCAGTTAAGACGTGCAAGCAACGACTCCTTTATTAGATTTAACAATGGAACAGGCACACCCTGCCATGAATTATTTTTTCAGCTAAGCAGCTACAAATAAAGGTATTTATTCTGTCAAAATTGCCTAGGACTTGCACATGACCCACGTGTGTTTTGCAAGCGGGAGCATTAGCACAAGAGGATCAGTGAGAGGCTTGAAACTTGGTAGGGGTGATAACAACATCTCGGTTTCGGCGCCCCTTTAAGCACCCTTTGCCAGAACCAATCAAATTTTAATTGTCCTGTTTGTGAAATGATAATTTGAACGGCGTCCTAAAACTATTCAAATGTCAGGACATAGTTTCTAGAGCTACCAAAATAATTCAACATTTCGTAGAAGCAATGGCAGAGCCGAATTTCCAAAAAATGAAAGGGAGATGTTGTCCACAGCTTGAAAGGCACCAAAAAACAGTGCCCCTCAAGATGGTTAAGCATGGCAAATAGCCATTCTTGATTTCTGAGACAATATGCGATAGGTACTCAGTTACAAAACATAAGGCCACAAATGATCTTTGCTTACAAATACAGAGAGGCTACAAAAGATATAGTATAATTCGCTGACAAAATATTTTGATGCACAGTTGCCTGTATTTAACTGGTTGGCAAACTGTGGAAGTTTCATGAAATACAAGTGCCTTGTTTACTCCGTAAAAATAGAATAAATAATCATGAAAATGTGTAAAGAACAGTAGTTCATTTACAGAAATATCCAACATAAGGAGGACAGATAGTTGAAATCCATATAAGGCAAATTATATAAATCTAATAATGATTGAGTGAGATTTGAGATTGATAGAATGAACCTAGAGATGATATGATTATAGTCATTGACTAGTCATGAATGAAATTTGAGATTGATAGAATGAACCATGATATGATTATAGGCATTGACTAGTCATGAAGGAGAAATGTGATCCTTGCTTTATGCCTTTTATTATTTTTGTTGTTATATTCATTACATTGCTTCTCCGTTCAAGGATGCTTTGTCCTTGGAGCATAGAAAAGTATGTATTCATTTTTGCTTGTAATGCTTTTACATGATACCCTGTTCATGATGTTTTCATAGTTGAAGAAATGAGGTAGTATGATTTTTGAAGTACTAAACAGGATTGTCTTATCATTTAATGATGAATACAACTGAGTGCAATCTTTCGTGGAATTTTATGTTTACAGGGTTCATGGAAAGAACCTTTTGTATTGTGATTCCAAGAATGATTGTTATTTTGAGACCAAATTGCATTGGAATTGATTGTCTTTGAAATACAGGTCAAATATTGCCTTTGTTCAGAATGATGCGGATGCGTTGGTTGGTTAAAGTCTCAGTTCTTGTGGTCTAGATGTCAATAATATGTCCTCGTAACATGATCTTTCCTTTATCATAAATTTAGAATTTATTTTATTCACCTTTGGTATCATATCATCTTCACACACTTGTGTCACTCACCCTATTGATCATTGAATTTTTATCAGTAGATTCTTGGATTTGATAGGGTTTTTGTTTCTATCGTTTGTCATTCGACATCCTAATTCACCTAGATTGGTAGTTTTTCTTTGTTGATAATTTGCTTTGGTTCTTCCTATTACTCTTTTTTCATTTTTTTAGCTTCTTTAATTTTGTGATGAAGCATTGCTCATAATTCTTAAGATGAGAAATTTGTTCATCTTTGTTAGTTACAATCTTGTCAAGTTTTTTCTGGAGATCTCACATCTTTTGTAATGAATTTTGATTAACTTGAAGGATAAAATATGATACATCTTTTAGGTCTTCTGATACATCTGATACTTTTTTGCTATGCATATATGTACCGTTGAATTGGGTTATGAGAATATAGATGTCAATTCTCAATGGTAGATTGTTTATTTTATATTGTTTTTTGCCACACAAAATTCATCTTTTCAATTACACTTGACTTGGGATCTAATAATTGATTAGCAATATCAACATTAATGTATTGTCTTGGTCGTGCTGGCAAATAGTGATGCTAAAATATTTCTCTTGAGAAGTCTCTTTAAATTATAATAGAGCAATAGCACTTTTTGTACAAATGTTAGGAAATCTTTGTTTTATCACTAAGCTTCATTTTGTTTTCGTTGAAATTTCCATTAAAAGATCACATCATGATGAGACTTATATCTTCTTCATAATTACCTACCACTAGACCTTAATAATAGCCATCTTGGAAACTAAGTAATATTTGAAATGATATTCTTTCTTATCTTTGTCTTTTTTATTAAAAAAGACCAACTTAGGAATATCAATTTCTTCTTATACCACTTAGGCTATTAATACTTCTTACCCCTCAATATAACCTTATGAACATGATATATAAATACTAGCTTGTCAACCTTATGTTTAAATATTATCATATACTTCATTGTATTTTAGTCCTTTTCACTAAAGGAGTGATTTAAAGTTTGACAACTCTCTTTGTCTACACAATGCAACCTTTCCTATAATAATCGTGCAACTGTCAAGTTGTGCTAGTATTCTTTTTCCGTGCAAAAGTTTGATTGTCGTGTTGAATGACAGATGAGATGTATTAGCAGACCAACTCGAGGTGCCTGCTTGGTGCACACTCGGGTGATTTACGGGGTCCCTTTTCCCTGGGCGATTCTTGTCAATAGTGCCTTTGGCAGCTATTACAGGTGGTGATTTAATCATCAGGGTATGGTGGCACTCTACTAATTTTGTCTATTATGTTGCCCTATGTTGGTAATTGGCACTGATAATGCCACTTCATGTGGATTGAATCTCATTTGTTAGGCATTGTGTTGTTTTTTTGCTCTATATGTTAAGTTCTATCAGTTCATACTTCAGAAATTACTCCTAAATGCAGCACGAGTCTATGATTTTATTTTTCATTATATAACGTTTGATCCAATAATTATTTCATTTTAGGCCATATTAAATTGCAATTTATGTATTGTCTTTAATGTTTGGCAATGGATACTGATAATTATAGCTTGAGTAGGAGCTTCTTGCACAGGTTAGGTATGAATGTGTCAGTAGTAGTTCGAGACAACTTTTAGTGACCACTTAGTAAAAATGGGAATTAATACTATCTTGTCATTTCATTTAAATTAATAAAAGTGAGTCAAATTTCCTATATTCTTCTAGTCTTAGAAATCTGAATGAAATATTCTAGAGATTTTAGAATATTAGTGAATTAGATTTATTCTAAATTTAGATGTATGCCTTATTGTTGAGATAAAGTGGTTGTTAGGATTAAGGAGATTAATATATAGGATATTACTTATCTCTTTCAAAGCATAAATAGGACAAGATGGAAGAAGTTGAAAAGCACATGAGAATATTTGAGAAAGGCAAAGACCAAGAAGAGGAGAAAGGTGTTGAGCCCTTGTAGCAAACAACAAGAGGGAATTTGTACAACAACAGCATCGTACAGTTGTACAGTAGTAGCTATTGCCTTCATTCTTCGATAAAGACATACTTCTATTTCAACAGGTTATACTTCTTTGTTTTACAGTAATTTTTGTTTACTGTATAGCTGCTAAGTTATATCAGACTGTGGAGGTACCTTGTAAGCTTTGATTATTGGAATGATAAGCTGGTTTGAAGAGAGAAATCGCTATGCATGTGTGTTATTCATTGATCGCTTCTACTGGTCATTTTTTCAGCCATATGTGTGATTGTTGTATGTTCAGAAATATTCATTTCTGTGATAAAATACTTTTAGATCTGATCTATTTAATTAAGAGAAACACAAGACAACAATCATCTAGGGCCTTTGGAAATTTTGACAATGGATTGAACATTTTGGTTCTTTAATGTATCACAACCGAGTTTTCTTCAGTAGAATTTTTGAAATTTAAATTTCCAAAGTCCAATTATGGTCAAAAACTTAGTAGTTAGAGTAAATTTGAAAAATTATGTGTGGCCAAAAGTCATATTAGGCAGGAGTTGATAAAAAGTGTGGCCAAAGGTTGGAATCAGATTTGGCTCTGATACCAATGTATTGAACAAGAATTCATTTATGGAGATATAAGAAGGACAAATAATTGAAATTCATATGGGAATAGTAATATTTATTTGAATAATGAATCACTGAGTTAAGATATTTATTATTGAAACAATGAGCCTTGTGATGGTCTACTTATATGCATCGATTAGTCATGAAGGTGAAAGTTTTTGTACCTCAGGTTTTGCCTTTTATTATTATTGGTATTATTATTATATTCATTATAAAGTGCCTCATCATTTATTACTCCAATTCTAAAACTTGGTTTGGAGTAAACTTTTCACATTATAGTAGGTGTAAATAGAAGTGGTAAATGTGACAGGTTGACTTTTGATTTGATTTAAACAAGCACCTCATCCACTGGAATCTTGTTTCCCATTATTGTGCAACACATTCACTGTAAGAATTATATGTATAAATATAAACAAGTGCCCCACCTTCTAGCTTGTCAGCAAGGGTGAAATATTTCTCATGGCTCACGAAGAGCATCAATCAACAATTGGCTCGTAAAGAGCAAAATGTCACAATAAGGATTTGAAACCCGATGGGGTTGATAACAATTATATATATATATATATATATATATATATATATATATATTGCCATTAGGGAGGCCATAGGTCACAGGGTTAAAGTCCCTTAAGTTACCAGCTATAATTGTGTTTGGCATGAGTTTGGTGGTTGAGTTGTTGTCCTGTTAAATTTTTATAGGGCTAGATTGTTCTTTGTTGAAGATATTTGCATTTTAAATATTTTCAACATTTACTACATTCACCCCATAACATCATTATCAACATTAGCAATTATGTAGAGAGAACAATAAACAACGAAACAGGAAATATCAACAGAAGAAAAGCATGCCCAATAGAGACACCAGGGTTTAGGTTAAAGACCAAGGCAAAACCCCATAAGGGGGAAAACCCAACCAGATTCTTCTTCTATTAGATTCATCAATTGTTCAGCTGAGATACAAAGTACATCCATAAGTAATACATCAATCACATCTGGCCTCCTAGGGCCAGCCCAAGTCAGTTCACAACCTCATTTATGAACTGCATGAAACGAGTCCAAGAGAGCTACTAGCACATTATTGTCATATACTAGATTACTTCTGCCATAGAGAAACTGTCACATCTGTCATCCATACTGTCATATCATTATCATAGAGGACATAGACCACATTGTCGCTGCCAAACACGAAAGGTCACATGATATCTCAGGGTCACTGTCGTGTACACATATATCTTTGTCATATATAGTGAGGTTACTGCAATATACTTCAAAGTCACTGCCATATAACCATATAGATCTCTGAAGAACACTGTCACATCTTAAAGTCACGACTCACAATCATATAAGTCAATATCATCCATCAAGGTCAACAAGGTCACTGCTGTATCGTAATCACTGTTATCAAGAGTCTTGTATACATTCAAGTTCCAAGATATCTAAATCAATGTCTCAAGATGCTGCCCAGGCAAGCCATAAAGTATCCTGTAACCAGTTATATAGTTAAAAACTTAAAAGATGCAAGCCACATGGAAATATAGTGTAGTTATGTGAGCCACAACAACATTGAAGGTGAGTGACATGCAATACGATGCCACTGCATATAACAATATTACTATTATGAATGATGAATGATGCCACTGTATATAAATGATGCCAGTGCCACGTCAACATAATTTGATGCCAATGCCACGTCAACATAATTTGTTGCCATAGAAATATAATATAGGAGCGATGCTGTTGATGGCATAAAATAAATGATCCATTATATATTGTAATGTATGCCCTAACATTGATCAGGCCACTGTATATAATTGAGCCTTACCACAGAGCAATGCGGACCACCATATATGTAACCACGCCTTACCTCAGAGCAATGCAGCTTACTACAGAGCGATGTATCTTACCACAAAGTGGTGTAGCTTATCATAAAGCAATTTGGACCACTATATATGCAACCGCTAAAATGTGACCATGCACTGTGCATATGTCACTGATGCCACAGTGTGAGAAGTGCGAGAATGTTACTGAGCACTATACAAAAAAAAGAGTCACTGTAAAAATTGATTTTTTAAGGAAAATCAAATTAGTGGACCAAAGTGGTTAAGTGAATGGGGATTTCTTGAGGAAAAAAATTCGAAAAATATATTTTTTGGACTGCGATCAAAGCCTTCAAAAAATTTGAATTTTTTCTTCCAGATCAAGGGCCAGGATTAAATTTTGGCATGGATCAAGTTTCAACTAGCTGTTATTCTCTGGGATCAAGTCAAATTTGTGCACTTTGTTGGACCTGGCCATTTTCTACTTGGAGAGGCATCTAGATCTCTCATTTTTCTATAAATTGAGCCTAAGACTCTTCATTGTAACATCTTTGGATGGTCTAATTGGCTTTAGAAGCTCTATACTGTAATATTTTTCTGATCAATAAAAGCAAAAGTCTTTGGGGGCAAAGCTATGGTGTATGTCTTCAGTTTGTTATGGTAATGTTATTTTGATCAATTGTCCTTAAATTTTCTACTAATGTTTTAACTTGTTATTTTCATTAGCCTATCGGATTTATTGTTGCTTGTTTGCACCTTTATTTGGATTGGGGAAACACATTTGATTGGGCGGATTTGGTGGATTCTTGCTTGAATCACTAGACTTCCTTCTTGCTGTGCCATCTAATCCCTATGAAACCAACAAAATTTTCGAAGATTGCGTAGAAAATATCTTATGTGATCCGATTTTGGGCATTTGGAATAATTCTTGTTTGAATCGTCCATCTCCTCAAGTCAAGCATTTGGAGAAATTCTTGTTTGAATCATTCAATTGCTTGACACATAGCAGCTAAGAACCCATAGTGGGATTTCTCAAAGACTTATCATTAAGACATCTTTGAAGGGAGTTTCTTGCCTTTTATTCTATCAAGATCATCTATTTACAAATTTATCTCATTTATTTTCAAGTACTCTTATTGAATATCTGCTATTTGAAGAGCTTATTAATTGATCTAAGGGCGGAGGTGTCTTCATACCCTTAGATTAGCCTTGTAAAATTATTTTGTAAATATTTCGTATATAACCCTTGTGTATATATTATTTATTTATTTTGTGAATATATATTTGGGATTTTACTTCACTGTTTGCTTGCAGATTTGAAGGGTAGGGCATAGATCTCTTAAACAAGTTTTTACAGGTGGATATGGCCTCATAAGAAGAGAAACAAATTAATTTTTTAAAGGGCAAGCCCCCCTCCTCCTTTGTGGCCTAAGTTATCAATTTTTTTTGGGAATTTTTGAGGGCTGCAGACCTTTCCTAGTCTCTCTATAAAGCCACAAGCCTTCTAAGGCTACCCTCTGCTCCTAATTGAATTTTCTTTCAAGGGTTTTAAGTGTAATGTTTCTTTTGCAATTTTTTTTGAGGTTATTTCTCATCGGGTTTCATTTTGCAGACCTGAGGTAAATTTTCTGGTGAGACCGCAGGCTCTTTCTCACTTCCAAAGTCCGAGATCTGTGACTCTGCATCTTATTTGGTGGTTTTATAAATTTTTTTGAAGCCTTTTCTAGCAGGCCACAAGGATTTTTGAGTGGATTTTGGCATAGTCGTAAGTGCAAAGGGTTTCATTTCTATTGAAATCAATTATTCCTAACCCTCGTTTTTTTGTAGTGAAACCTAACCATTTTCATGGCAGGGCTTTCATCATATTTTGGGCCAAGGATCCATTCTTGAAACATTTGATTCATTGGAATTTTTTTGGAGAAGCTGCATAGATTTCAAGGCCTTTTTCCTAAAGGCCGAGAGTTCCAGGGAGTTTCTCTTTGGACTGGTGCGAAAGGGCTAGTTGAAGGAGGTTTCAATGATTTTTTCTGAGTGGCTTAAAGCCCTGAATGTTATCAAATTCCACCATAAATTTTATATAAACTTCAAATCAAATTTTGTGATCATTTCTGGGCTAGACCGAGATCCTTTGTAGCCTCTAAATCACCAAGGCTGTGAGCATTTTTGACTGTCAATTTATCTCTTGTTGAGGGCCGTGAGCTGGTGAGGGTTTGATCAATTGTTTTGAAGAATTTTTAATTGCAACCATAGGTGGATCGACTTTGTGGCTCAGGGAGAAAGGTGTTGTGAAGATCTTTTTGTCATTGTAATTCTCCTTAGAAGCCCTCCTCTTTCGTCTGGAGGGCTTCCTCTCTGTAATATCTAATAAAAGGCATCATTTTGTTTGAGGGAGCGTGGGATTTTCCCATGGTATCCTTGCCTCCTTCCTAGGAGGAGTTACTTGTGGTTCTGACTGACTTTCCTTTGCTTGCATTGGTTAGCTAGATCTAGATCTAACTGTCATAGTTTTAGATCTGATTTTTAATTCCTTTCATTGCTTTCATTAGATCAGTTTCACGTGCATTGCATTTCAAATCTAAACTCCTCTTTGGATTGCTATTGATTTGATCTTATTGCAATTTGAATCTGGTTTACATATGAGGATCTCTTGTTTTGTCTCATTTGTGCCTAGGTCTTAAAATAGTATATTTTCAAAACACATTAGCAATCTCATCTGCCATCTAAAATAACTACTTGTGCTTACATTTGCTCTCAAAGCCTCCTAAGATATTTCATAAGCATTAACTCATTCCACCCAGGAGCAATTTCTAAATTAAAAGCACTTGGATTGGCATTATTCTCTAATGCTTTGTTTTATTGAGTAAACCTTATATGCTTCATTGATTATTTGGATAATCTAATCTTGTGTTATAAGTTTTATCATCATCTTGTGAATTAACATTTCTTTATTGAAGCGTATTGATTTATCTTGTATCTCATTGAAGCATTGCAGTTTTACATCTCATTTTGCATTTTAGAGCTAGATTTGCATTCTTAAAATCTACCTCCAAGCATAAGCTTGGTTGAATAGAAAGATAGGGCCACCTTTTCCACCATTCAATATGATGAGCTTGACCCTTAAACATGGTTAAAACAGGTGACCTTGCAGTTCTCTTGTGGGCAATCCCTTGTAGGAACGGAGGCACTTGGGTCATTAGAAGTCTTGGGTAGGTATCGTTAATGAGGCCTTAGCCTCCTTCCCCAACACTTCTTTCTACAACCTTGTTTAAGACTAGTTTCTAACAATTGAGGAGAAGGCCTTCACCTTAGATTAGGCATTGTAATTAAAATTTACCATGATCCTTGCATCTCACATAGATAGATCTTGCATTTTATCATCTCATTTGGGCATATTGTTAATTGTGAGCATTTTACTCTACTTGCAATATTTCATTACTGCTCCTGTACTTGTCATTTAATTCCTTGCTCATTGTCCATTGACATTGTCATATCTTATTTGAGCCTTTCTCTTGAAGTGGAGTGCAAGCTTCTTTCATCTTTGCAAGCTATATTTTTTGCTCATATTTCAATATTGTCCTATCTTTTGTACTAACACTTGCCTTGTAGCATTGTTGTTATTGTAACTTGAAGGATTCATTTATTTGCAAGTATCTTGATTCATATTTGAGCACCGTTTCAAGGCATTGGTCTATCATTTTTTACATCTTGAGTTTGTCATAATCTTAATTGAATCTATCTTATATACCTTGCTCATAGACACTTACACTTGCTCTCATTGATAATCAAGTTACATTAATAATAATTGCCTTGCCCTTAGATCTCTTAGACTTGTTGTTGCAAAAAGTTTCCCATCCTTTAGGGACTACCCCCCTTAGCTTCCCTAGGAGAGAGCTTAAACAAAGTGAGTAGGGAATAGGTGACAACTCTTGCTCTGAGCGTTGTGCCTTAAAGATTATACCTTGTGGGTTTGGAAACTTTTCCCACACTTAGGTGTACATCTTAGGTGACGACATTGATTAAACTTGTATCTAGGGACTTTTAGGCTAATATTAGAGTTTGTCCCTCTCATACAAATAGAGGAGAGGATCATGTCATTTGAATCATCATCACTTGGACTATTTCGACTCTCCTTAGGAGATGTTCGACTTCTTTTATCTTTGGAGAAATGTGACCTATGGATTACTTTGCATATTGGAGCTACTTCCTTGTCTTTGGAGAAGTTATCTTGGATCAATATTGGATTGTGCATTCATTTCATCTTGTAAGCCAGCTTTGTTATTGAAGAATTTTTTATTTGATGTCTAATGTATGGAATGTATTGGTTATCTAGGTTTTTTCTATTGCACCATTGATAATTGAAGATTAATTGTAAAAAATCTAGATATTCTCATTGTATGCATTATTCATGTATGGAATGTGAATGGTAATCCCCTTGTTGAACTCTTGTTATAACTCTCCCAAGTGTCTGGATCCCTCACAAAGATAATAGCTAGGGTTTTGTGCTAGGGCATCAAAAAATCATTACTCCTTAGCAAGATTTAGCTAATCTTTAATCCATAGATTCCATCCACCCAAGGACTAGGCGTCTAATTGGTGATCAAACTTTATCTCATCCACAAATTGAATTTCACTCTCCTTTTCTCTCTATTTTCAGCGCTCTTAAGGATAAGTGACCCCACTTAGGGCTTGGTGCAAAATTGTCTATGAGAGGAGTTTTTAGTATTGAAAGGATTCAACATCAAGAGTAGGATTGGTTGCCGCAAAATCATCCACCTTGGTGGCTAATCCATCCATTTTTCACCTTTTTTCTCTTTCCCTAGTTAATTTACCCTCAGAGAAAGCCTAGGTTGGTTAAGCTTCAACTTGATGACCTTTTGAAGGTTTCATTATCATATACCATTGGTTTGCTAATATTCATTGTTGGAAACCTTTTCCTTGGTACCTTGGTCCTTGACCTCAGGATTTTCCATTTTGCATGCTATCACTGAAACTCTAGGTCTAGCATGCCCTCACTTGGCCTCTCTAAGGGATGCAAATTACCCTATTCTCATTGGTTGAGCCTTCTACCTAAGTAGAGCCATCCTTTGGAAGCCTATTGTGTCACCTTAAACCTCTAAGCCTAGAATATATCTCACAAGTGACCTATCTACTGGGAATCCTCCCATTGGTGAAAATCCATAAAGAGTAGGGGGTAGTGGTTGTGGTGATAATGGACCACACCTCATTGTTGTCACTTAGTCTAGTGCTTGCATTGTAGAGCATCCCTCTACAAGGCTTGCTACATTTTGAGGCAACAATACCTAAAGAAGGTAGAGAGAGAAAACTCTTGAATCCCAATATAGGCATTGATAACATCCTCTGATCTCATATTGTGGGGGCACCTATAAATAATGTGCATCTCTGTCTTTGGCTCCTATAGGTGGCATATTTGGTAGATCTTATCCAAGCATGGTATATGGTGCTAGAGTTTATGAGAACCAACTCAGAATTGTCCCAAAGGGATCCTAAGCGAATACATCCAATTTCTACACGTGTAAGGGGGGCTGACTATGATGCCATCTTGTTTTTCCAAAAAGTGCTCTAAGTATAAGGACATCTTTGAGCCCATGTTCATTAGAAGTGAGGTCCAAGTGACATCAATGTAAAATCCGTAGATATCCTCTTTGATGTTCTAATTCAGTGTTTGTTGAGTCAGCAAGAGATGGCTCAGTGCATCAAGGGATAATTTGAATGGGGAAGGCGCTATGGTGAGACAATGACGAGAGAAACCAAGATACCTCTAAGAACCAACCTTGAACACTTCTTGAGTGGGGGGAGGCGGGGGTGGCAGTTTGAGGCGAGTGCCTCCGATGAGCAAGGAGCAAGACAGGGATAACTCTCTCTTTCGGTGGCGAAGTCTTTGAAAAACTCGACTCTATGGAGGAAAAATACCAAACGAAAAATGACCTCAAGGCAAAATAGGCGGACACCGAACTCTGTTTGAATGATGGATTGTGGAATTGTCCTCTTACTACGGATGATGCATTTGAGAAGCAGGGCCTGGACTCTCTCTAAGCTGACTGACCTAATCTGTCTGTAGCAAAGATCCATCAAATATAAAAAAGAAAATGCTCAATCTATCTTCAAATAGAAACTAATTCACCAAGGACAGTGTGGCACTCTCAAAATATTAAGAGACCAAACCCATATAATAGAGTAGTAATATCCATATGATTCTTTCTCCATGCAAATCTCAAAATATGTGAAGATTCTTATAAAAATAGTAGTGTGCTCAAGTACCAAATCAAATATCCTCATCAAGATTAAAACAAGATGTGAACAAAACCCTTCCAAAGTTGGAAGTTGATTATCTAGTGGTGCACACCACCTAAGTTAGTATGCTTAGATAATGGTGAGATAAAATAATGATTAAATAAAATGGAATTGGACATGAAGGGAGGGCACATGCATAACTAACACTCAAAAACTCAAACTCCTCAACATATGTGTCAAATGAATTAAACACTCCATCAAGGTGTTATGTGATTGTGAACAAGCCATCGTAACCCTAATGAATTATCATGAGGGTAACCACTTTCTATTTTTGTTGTTGTTGTTGTTGTTGGGTGTATTGCTTGAACATATGTGCAAAAGGGGAGTGATACCCTGAAGTTATGTTCCTTGTGCATAATAAGTTGTATTTCCTATTTTTTTGGGTTAATTTTTTTTTGTTAAATTGAAACTCAGAGAATAAGGCCTTGATTGAGGTTTAGAACCTAGAAATAAAATAGGCCAATAATGTAGCACTTTAGCCTTATGTTTGGGTTTGTAATCAATCGTAGAAATATCCAAGCCACTTTTGCACATCTACACATGGAAAAATATGTTTTATTAAAATATGCCAAATGAGAGTTAAGTTGTCAAGGAAAACTATATCGAAATTAATGAAAATGGGTTGTGTGCCCATCATGAGTGGGTGGGTAAATGATGGAATATGAGTGTCATGAAAATTCTTGTGCTGATAGGTACTCTATAGCTCAATATGGGAGAGATGATGTCACGTAACATTGCATTTAAAAATAGTAAAATAATAATTTAAGTTAACAAATTAAAAATAGTAATAACAAAAGAAATTAATGTCGACCATAATTAAAATACATCAATTTACACCATAATTTTACATAACTTTATATATAGATATAAAGTAACTGAAAGTAAGAAAAAATAATTTACCTTTTAGTATGAGGAAGAAATGCAATTTCTTCACTGCTTAATATGAAGATGAGTTAAAGAAAATTAATTTACTTGTTACTACGAAGGAGAAATGCAATTTCTTCACTACTTAATATGGAGATGAGAGGAAATAGTATTGTTGATGTTACATGATGTGTAATTCATTCTATGTTCCGTTTACATGTGACATATAAAACAAAATTATATTAATAACAACAAATATTTTACTATCAACCATAAGTAAAATATTTCAATATCCATATTAAATAACATAATTTTATATCTACTTTATATATAGAGAAGAATAACATAATTTAAATTAAATTTTTTCTTACATTTTCACTTTCCATGACTATGACTAGGGAGACGTGTAATTTATTTCATTTCTAATATGGAGTTGATATATAAGATTTTAAAAATATCAATAACAAAGAAAAATTTAATGTAGGTTATAAATAAAATATTTCAATAAGCAGGTTGAGTAAAAGATTTTAACATGAAACATATATATAGAGAGAAAGATTGAGAGAATTCTTATTCCATTAATAGTTGCTTTCTAATTCAATGTATGAGAATATTTGTAATTCTTTCAATGCTTAATATGGATTTGATATGTAATATTTTAGAAAATATTAATAATAAAAATAATTAAATGTATGCATACAAGAAAAAAATATGAGGGGGCATGTTTTAATATTTTAATGTGGAGAACGTGCTATTGAGCCATGGTATTGACGCATGGTATTCATGTGGAATATAACCTATTTAAAAGGGGAAATTAAGCCAGCCTAGATCCATCTTAATTTCGGATCTACCAAGTGCTGAGAGAGATCAAATCTCTTGATATGCAAACCTCTTTTAGAGTGAAAAGAGATTTGATCCCTCTCGGTGCTTGGTAAATCCATAATTAAGATGGATCTAGGTTGGTCCAGGTAAAATGGAAATATGATAGCATAATGGGTGGTACTAAGGACATATGATGGATGGATAATGAAAAGGGACATGCATTTAAACACACCACTAGGAGATACACCACCAAGCTAGAGGACACTACAACTAGGAAAGCACTTGAACCCACTAGGAAATGACGAAGAGAAAAGAACAACAAGAATATAATGAGCACGAGCTGAGACAAGAGATTTCTACATCAATAATTAGTCATGGAATAGCATCACCAACAAGATGATTATATGTAATATGTTGCTGAAGCAACCTCCAATGATACAATATATGACCATTAAATTTGATAAGCTGAAATGAGCAAAGGAACATGAAAATAATACTGCAAAGTCATCCTGTAATAATACCACCTCCCCTGTTGGTTGACCAAGGGTTAGGTAAACATTGAGGGTAGCACAAAATAGCATATGTGCAATAACAAAATCGCCCTAGATCTGTAATTGCTACATAGAAAGAGTCTGCGGGTATCATCTTGGAAGGTGTCATGAACTGATCCTCAGACATCCCATACAATATATGGTGTAACAATTGGTTGAAGAGTGTGAGTGATAATTTCCAAGCATGATTGTTTAGACAGGGAAGAGTGGTTTTTATGTTGCACAATGTGGGTTTACTTAATTTAGAAGTGTGGCTAGGGGGTTCAGTCTCCTCATTCTTTGTTGAATTTGTTGTGGACCATGGTTTCTTGCGTTGGGTAAGCCCTAAGGTGTTGCTCATCTACAATGGTTATAAATATAAGGAATATGTGCTTGCGTGAATGTCGGCTAGTGGCAAGCCTTAGGGTGGTCTGGCTTGCATTAGTGTAGAGATCTAGGTTGAAAACCCCCAAATGGGGCAAGGATGATGAGGCCAGGTGCGTTTTTGGGGTGACTTTGACAACATAGATATGCCCTCCATAGTGTGGTAGCTTAAGCCAAAGAGACTCTAGGATTTATTTCTTAAAAAAATAATTAGTATGTAGTGGTTTCACAAAATCCATAGTGGTGTAGAGCATGTACAAGTACATAAGGGAAAAAAGAAGGGGCATATCTCGAAGCTCTTTTAAATGATAGAGATTAGAATCCTTTAGTGATTTAAATTTAACCTAGAGAAATTTGTTGGTTGAAACTATTCAAGAGTGTTTTGACTTTTGAGTGAGCCAAGTAAGATGATACTGAGATTGCAAATTGGTGTTTATTGAGAGCACGATTTGACCAACAAGTGTGGATTCATGCTATTGGTACACCAATGTTGCAAAAGGTTGTTTGCATAGAGTTGGCGTAGAAGAATGTTGTCTTCGTGGTGTTGGTACTGCAGAAGGTTGTTTGCATGGAGTTGGCATTGAAAAATGTTATTTGCACTGTGTTGGTATTGCAGAAAGTTATATGCAGGGTGTTGGTGTCACAAAATGTTGTCTTATATGCAGGGCGTTGGTGTCACAAAATGTTTTCTGCATGGTGCAAGTGTTACAAAAAGTTGACTGCATGAAGCTGTTGTTGCATGGAGTTGCTGTTGCAAAATGTTGTCTGCTCAGAGCTAGGATTGAGTGGAAGTACACACATGACAATCTTGTGGTAACAAATGTGGTTTTTGTACCTGTCTGACCCCATGTTTGGACTCTAGAGTGATAAATAAAGTGATGTTGCATAATGCAAAGGGTAAATTGTTGTAAAACTTGGCGTGACATGCATTACCCTTGAAGTTTTTGGTCATGTAGGGCGCGTTGCCCACCATTTTGTGGGTGATATCCCTAGGAGAAAATTATCTCCAAGATGGTCCTCAGCCGACAGCCAATAACCCCTTGTAGCCACCAACTAGCTTGTTGTGCCATTTCTCTGCCACCTGAGCCAGCCATGTGGTCCCTCGCCCATCTGTCTTGATCGTATGTTTGAAGGTGGGCCTCTCAAACCTAAAGGCATGCCTTGTCATTTGGTAATTGAGTATTGTAGTTTACTTATAATGGAAACTTTTGGGCACGAATTAATGGGGGATTCGGTGGAAAGAGTGGGCTAGGTCTGTTCCTCTGTCCCCTAGACCTTGTTTGGATGTTACCCTTGGACCCTAGTCCCGTGGGATCTCTTTTACTGACCTTTGGGCTCTCGGGATGGTACTTCATTGGAAACCTTGATTTTGGTTGCGTGGTCCTGCCCCGTCATCCACATACATTACTCCCCCTTCGCTTATTATAACCCCATTAATCATTTCTCCCACTTGGGTCCACATTCCTCCATTGGGTCCACATAGGTTTAGCCTCCCCTTCCCCTTGCCCACACCTTGGGTTGGGCCTGGAATGATGCCCCCGAGGTTGATGCAGCTGAAAAGAAAAGTAAAAACATTTTTGTTCACATTCAACAGGAAAATGTACCACAAAATGCAAAAGATGGTCGGGACAAACATATTTAGCACATGGGCAAAAACCAATGCATGAGCTCTACCCCATTTTCATGGCCATCACACTGGTTTCTATAGGCCCTAGATGAGCTTCTTTTATCATTCAGGAACCCATGATTGTCCCAACCCTTGGTGGGCAATGAATTGCCCCACCTCAAAGGGGATATCCACTGCTATACTTTACACATCATGCTCCCGAGCAGTTAACCAAAGAAAAATCATAAAAGGCAAAAGGCATATGAAGAAGGGTGGAAAAATCAAGGCTAGGGTAACTCATGTACCACGATTGCTCCCTCTTATACATTATATACCCAAGTGTGGGCTTCCCCTTTATTAGCTACCCTTGTACCTTGGCATGTGACCCAAGATTGCCCCCTCCATCCCCTACTCTGTTCCATCACTTTATCACATGCCACCACCATTTGAAGGATGTACCTTGGACATATCATCCCCTTTAAAAGTAGAAACCACCTAATAGGGTACTTGGTTAACCCCCCTTGGAGCTTGGAGACATTAGCACATGCCAAAGCCCACTATGGAAGGGCATGCCATTATGAAGTACCCACCTGTTGTCCATGGTTTGTAAGCTCTTTAACTTGATTCCTTCAAATAATTTGTTGTACTGGAAGACAAGGGGATGCATTGGATCTTATGTAGGATTGCAGATGGTCTCCATTTTGGGTTTGGTCTCCCTATACGGGGTCCTAACTCTCTAGAGGGCTACATTGGCACATGTTAGGGTTTTTAGAGAGCCATGGGCCTCCACAATTGTAGACAACATTCCATGGACCCCCAGAGATGTTCAAAGATTGCTTGAGTTTCATCTATTGGACAAAGAAGATGCACCTGGTTCCCCATGCCTAGCTGGCCCCACAGTTGTATCATGCACTTGGCAAATGACCCAGGCCTTGCATGATGATGTGGCATCACTTATGCCATCATCCGAGCCCTTGCAGATGGTCTACAGGCATCTTTGATCTATTTGGAGACCCACGAGGACACTTGTGTGCCCCAACACCCATTGGGAGCACCACAGGTTTACTTTTCGGAGAACAAAGGGCCAACCCCTTGTCCACTACTTTCGGGAGTCCTATTTCACATTTTGGCACCTATGGACTTCATTAGGCCTCCTCTTAGGCCCAACAACATGCATTATTGATCATTTGACCTCTTGAGATGCTTATTCTTTTGTTTATGAGCTAGTTTTGTGGGCTTGTCACCAAAAGTTAGTTATTTTGTATGTTATTTTATTTTAGGGGCTAATTAGGCCTAATTAGCTAAATCAAACTCATTTGATGTGTATAAATACAAGTGATGTGAATTCATTTTAGCATCATCACTTAGATTGGACCTGTATCTCTCTAGAGAACTTCGCTAGCCTTCTTCGAGGACAAATTTTGGAGCATGGAATGAATTTTGATGTTTGGATTATTTTCTCGTCTTGGAGCTTCTTGATTGGCAAATTCTTGATGGTTGTATATACTCTTAATACATGTAAGTGCAATTTAATGCTATTTTCTCTTTCTATTTTTGTCACATACATTGTTGCTAGGATTTAGCTATACTAGGGCTAATTTACTGCATCCATTTATGTGAAGTTGTGGAAATCCGGTTTCTAGATAGTGATGCTTCATGGATGGGCCATGTATTATGAATGAATGTTCTTAGAGATGCTTCATTGGAATTCATTGTTAAGCCATAAATTTTGCAAAACAAAGTATAAAGCTCTTGAAGCTGCTTTTGTTGCTGCCCTAATGCTATGCAGAGTTATCTTTGAGGTCTCCTTGACACAAGAAATTCAATATCCATAGTCACAATTACTCTTGACTCCAAATATCCATAGTCACAATTACTCTTGACTCCAAATCTCCCCAAAGGATTAGGCACTGGTCCACCATAAAGGTGATCACCTTAAACTTATTTTCCTTCTCTCACCTTTTCTTTTCTAGGTCTAGCCCTCTAGGTATCCTAGGGCATCATTTATCTTGCAAACCACCCACTGAAAAAATTTGATCTCTTGGCATCCTCTGCGTTGGGGTTTCTCCTAGGCACCCTCCAATTTTGAAGCAATTCTGACGGTGGGATTGTGAGATACCTCAAGCCCTAGCCTCAAGATCAATCTTGCCCTTGGTTTCCTTAGGCTAAAGACCTCATTGGGATCCTCACATTGTCTTGCACTAAAAATTCTTCCTTTGGTCCCTTTCTCCCTCTGGAATAGGTCAAGCATATCCTTGGTTGCTAAACCCTACCCCCTTGACCTAACCCCGGTTCCACTTGGTCCCGTGTGGTCCCATACACTATTAAGGATAATCCTTCAAGGATCACTTGGAATCCAAGCTTTCATAAGAATGTTAAGGCCTAGGGACTTCCATTATAAGATACATACCCTAAACTTAAACCTTGAAATTCACCTTAAGCCCTTCCTCGAGAGCTTACAACCTTGCCTTCCAAAGCAAGCAAGCCACATATTTGAGCCACTTGTGAATAGGCTTCTAGGATCACCCCTCACCCTATCATTGGTCCATCCATTTCGTGATCCTTATCACAACGGGTCTCCTCCCATCAGGGAAAGTTCGTAAAGAGTAGGGAGCCTTAGCCGAGGTGACAATGGGTTATTGCTCCATTGTTCCCCTTAGCCTAGTAGTAGCCCTTCAAGGATCCCCTTTTAGGACCCCTACTTGTTTGAGTGGTAACACTTCTGGCACTGTTGCCGGGGAGGAAGCAGGTCTACCTCCCTAGTGAATCATTAAGGAATTGATTCATTGACGACATCTTGTAATATTCCTCTGGCGACTCTACAAACATCCTTCTTAGAATGGAAGACCCTGAAACCATAACCTATCATCGAAGAAAGGATGAAGGACCCCACACTCCATTCTTTGATAAAAGGATTAACATATTGAAACAAAAGCACAAGTTCTTCATTCCTCTCAACCTTTCAAATATGATTGGGGCCCTATTTAGTTCTTTGCCTGAAGATCCTGATAGACCTAAGTTCATTGGAGAGAAAGATCCCCAAGAGCATCTTTTAAAGTTCGAATACCAAACATGTGATGCATCTTACAATGAATGTAGCTGTATGATTGCCTTTGCCACAACCTTAATAGGAAAAGCCCAGGTATGGTATCTATCCCTTCCCTTGTCCTCCATCTCTTCATGGGAAGGATTTGTTGAAACATTCGAAAAGGGATGGTACCATAAAAAAGACGTAGTCCAACTATACAAGGGTCTCCTATCCACTGAGAAGGGTAATGATGAATCCGTTGCCGAATTCAACCACAGGTTTAACATGATTATTCGTTCTATTCCCCAAGAATTAGCTCCTCCAAAAGAGGTGGCCTTAGCTGCTTACTTCAACGCTTTCACAGGGAAATTGGCCTTCGATTCTAGGAACAAGAAACCCACTAGTCTCTTCCAAGCTCAAAATATCGTGTTTGATCTGGATCAAGCCATGAGGCAAACTTCCATCAACATGTTACAAGTTGAAGAAGACAACTCATCTGATGATGAAGATTTTTACCATAACAAGGATAACACATTACCCAAAGATAAAGGAAGAACAAAGAAGGGCCACAAGAAGGAGCCCCCTGATCTTGCCATAAGAATCCCTCTAAGGTTAGCCTTGAATATGAGTGATCCCTTTTACATTGCTTTTGGAATAAACGACCACACCTTAAGAAATTGTATTCTAAATTCTGGTAGCCCAATTAACATCATGTCCTCAAGCATTATGAGGAAGCTTGGACTTAAGCTCTCAAAGGAATGTCCCACTAAGATGATCCTAAATTGTGATGAGCTTAAAGTATGTGGAATAGTGGAAGGAGTAAAGGCCTTTTTTCATACATATCCAGAAAAAGAATTCTCCATCAACATAGTCATAGTCGAAATGAGCCCTGCATGGGGGATGATTGTGTCTAAGCAATTGATTGAAGATCTAAACTTATCCATTAGTGAAGATAGCTCCATTATATACCTCCCTTGGAAGGAGAATTCCTATGTATCTATTCCTAGACATGTATTTTCTGCCCCCATGATTGCATCCTCCCAAGAAATTGACAATGATTTAGAGGAAGAAAATTATCAAATTGGGGAATGGGGGATTTTCAAGAATGGACATACCAACACTCCGCCCCCTCCTGGACTGTGGGTGATGTATTTCGATGGAGCACACTCTAAATTTGGGGCAGGGGCAGGCATTGTAATTATCTCCCCATCTGAAGAAAATTTACTATTTGCCCTAAGACTCCAATTCACTTGCACCAACAATATTGCCAAATATGAGGCCCTATTATTAGGACTTGAAGCAGCCAAGTCAAGAAAAATTCAACAACTACTCATAATAGGAGACTTCGACCTAGTGATCTCGCAAATAAGGGGTACCTTTGATACAAAAGATGAAAGAATCATTCATATGATCGAGGATTTTAAAGAAATATCTTTCCGAGCCCTAGATCGACGCCTGAACATGGCCAATGCCCTAGCTATAGCTGCATCTACTTCCTCAATCATTCCTAGTGATGTTTCAAAAAGAGGAAAATGTATAATCGACACAATCCATAGACCCTCTGTCCCTGATTATGAGGACCATTGGCCCATTTTTGAAGATGACCAAGACATAAACAACTTCCTTCAAGACCATGAAGACCCTCTTAGGAGAGATAAGGATATAATCAATGAACAACATTTTGATAGGAATGATATCAGCATAACCAAGCATGATGACCAAGAACCACCTAATACGTTGGACCTCAACCTAGGATCCGAAACTTCCCCTCAAATTATCAAAATTGGAAGAAATCTATCCAAAGAAGAAAGAGATGAACTCGAGAAACTGTTAAGAGAATTCAAGGATGTTTTTGCTTGGTCTTACGATGATTTAAAGGCCTATAGCCCCAAAATCATTCAACACACCATTCCTCTCAAAGAAGGGGTGAAACCCGTCAAACAAAAGTTGAGGCGAATAAATCCCAAGCTTGCTCCCTTGGTCAAAGAGGAACTCCAAAAAATGGTTGATGCATGAATCATCGCCCCCATACGACACTCATCTTGGATTTCCAACCCTGTGATCACTCGCAAGAAGACTGGTAACATTAGGATGTGTATTGACTTTAGGGATCTAAATTGTGGGTGCTTGAAGGATAATTACCCTTTGCCTAACATGGAGAACCTCCTGCAAAGAATAACTGGGTCTCAAATGATGTCATTTTTGGATGGTTTCTCTGGATACAATCAAGTCATTGTAAAAGAAGAGGATCGCCTGAAAACCACCTTCACTATACCATGGGGAACATACATGTACCTTAGAATGCCCTTTGGTCTCCTTAATGTTGGGTCTACCTTTCAAAGGGCCATGGATTTTGCTTTCAGGGACCTCATTGGAAAAATCATGGAAATTTATCAAGATGACTTGACCGTTGCTTCCAAAGAGAGGAAAGACCATTGCAAACACCTAAGGAAGGTATTCGAGAAATGTAGACAATACAACATATCTCTCAATCCTAAGAAGTCAATCTTTGGTGTTGACAAAGGTAAATTGCTTGGGCATGTGGTCTCCAAGGATGGGATTAGTATTGACCCCGAAAGGATCCAAGCAATCAAGGATATCCCTCCTCCCAAAGACCAAAATGCTCTAAGATCCTTCTTCGACAAGATCAATTTTGTAAGAAGGTTTATACCAAACTTTGCCGAAATTGTTAAGCCCATGAATGATCTCCTAAAAAAGGATACTCCCTACATATGGAATCATGCAACAAATAAAGCCTTCAAAGAAATCAAAGAAAGGATTGCCTCTGCTCCCGTTCTAGTTAGCCCTGACTACGCCAAGGATTTTATCATCTATTCCTTTGCCTCTAAAGATACTATCACAGGCATACTTATGCAAAAGGATGATGAAGGGAACGAAAGGCCCATAACCTTTATGAGCAAACCATTGCGTGACACTGAGACAAGGTACACAATCACTGAAAAACAAGCATATGCCCTTGTCAAATCTATCAAGTATTTTAGGGCTTATGTGGGGTATAACAAAATATATGCTTATGTCCTG
Source organism: Pinus tabuliformis (assembly GCA_031772625.1). Taxonomy (NCBI): domain Eukaryota; kingdom Viridiplantae; phylum Streptophyta; class Pinopsida; order Pinales; family Pinaceae; genus Pinus; species Pinus tabuliformis. Next base: position 1,393,723,750 of record CM062818.1, on the reverse strand, counting down.
TATCTTGCTTGTAAAAGATGTGCTGTCACAAACAGACTGCCTTGGATCCAAGGGAAAATGGGTATCTAAAATCCAAGAATATGACCTCAACATTTGTCCAAAGAAAGTCATCAAGGGACAAGGTCTTGTTGAAATGTTGACTGAAAGCAACAATGAGGCCATTAGGGAAGGAGAGGAAGAGCAACTATGTGCCACTACTATCGAGCTTGAAGAGGATGAATGGTATAAGGATATTGTTTATTACTTATGCAACTTGTCTGCCCCTCCTCACCTACTTGACCACAAGAGGAGAGCCCTGAGATTAAAAGCATCTAAGTTCTGCCTTACCCAAGATGGACTTGGATGGATGAGTCCTGACGGGGTAATCCTCAAATGTGTTAGTAGGGAAGAATCTGAAAAACTGATAAAGGAGTTCCATGCCGGGTTTTGTGGGGGACATCTACTACTCACAAAATCTTAAGGGTTGGTTACTATTGGCCCACCATCTTCTCTGATACCTTGAATTTTGTAAAACAATGCCAACCATGCCAATTCTTCACTGGAAAACAACATTTAGCTGCCATGCCCTTAGAAAATGTGGTGGTGGATGCCCCTTTCCGACAATGGGGCTTGGATTTTATTGGTGAGTTCAAAGATAACTCGAGCCATGGGTATAAGTGGATTCTCACGACAACTGACTATTTCACTAAATGGGTTGAAGCCATACCAACCAAGAAAGCAATTGATCAAGTGGTTATGGATTTCCTTGAGGATAAAATTATTACCAGGTTCAGAGTTTCCACCAAAACTGTGACCAACAATGCTAAAGCTTTTAACTCTACGACTCTCACATCCCTATGTAATAAATATGGTATAATATTGTTGCATTCATCTAACTATTACCCTAAGGGGAATGACCAAGCTGAATCAAGCTACGAAAACCTCATAAGAATTATCAAAATAACCATTGGTGATCCTAAGAGGGAATGGGATAGCAAGATCAAATATGCCCTCTGGGTTGATCGAATCACAATGAAGGCATCTACTGGATTTAGCCCATTTCAACTAGTATACGGGTTTGAGGCCAAGCTACCTATGCAACTCCAGTTACCCACCCTTGAGTGTCTAAAAGCTTTCCTCGATCAACAAGATGCTATACAATCTCGTATTGATCAAATCATTGAAAGCAATGAAAATAGAAGGAAAGCCCTTGACCAGCTTGCCCGTAGTCATAATAAAATGAAAGCTTCTTTCGACAAACACACACAAAGCAAAACCTTCAAACCTGGGGACCTTGTGCTCTTATGGGACAAAAGAAGGGAGAAGCCTGGTATGCACAAGAAATGGGACAACCTATGGGTAGGCCCGTTCAAGATAGTTGACATGGCAGGGATAAATTCATACCATTTAGAAACCTCGCAGGGAGAATCCGTTCCCCTTCTCGTGAATGGACAACTCTTAAAGGAGTATTTCCCCAAGGGCACTTGACACTGTACCACATGCATGTTAGAGTAGGATGCATTGCATGCTGATTTTTGCATTAGAACTAATGTCATATGATATTGCTCATAGTAGATTAGCTGCATTTAGATTAAAATTTGCACATTTTATTATTTGTTGATTTTACGGCCTAACATTAAGCATGGGTGATCATAAGACACCGTACAAACATGCTGCCCCATGGGTTTAGTCTTTGATATGTACAGGTAACAGGTCTACGGTAACCAAGAGATTGCTGGTGTTCACGTGACCTCCCATTCGAGTAGCTTTGCCCACTTTTCGTGAGATCATGTCCCAATTGAGCCAGATGTTTCCACCATTTTGTGGGTGATATCCCTAGGAGAAAATTTTCTTTAAGATGGTCCTCAGTCGGCAGCCAACAACCCCTTGCAACGACCAACTAGCTCGTTGTGCTACTTCTCCGCCACCAACTTTGATGTTTTGATTATGTTTATGAACATCAAATGTCTCTAAGCATATTGATCGAGAGTGAACAATTGAATTGTTACATTCTCTAAAGAGATACAAGTCCAATCCAAGTGATGATGCTAAAACGAATACACATCACTTGTATTTATACACTTCCAATGAGTTCGATTTAGTTAATTAGGTCTAATTAGCCCTTAAAATAAAATCAATGAACTAACTGGCAGGCTAAGTGAAAAGTAACTTTAATTTTATAAAGTGAAAATATTATAAAGTGATTTTATAAAAGTTAAAAGGGTAAAATGGCGGCAAAAGTGGCCACAAGTTTATAAAAGAGAAAAAATGAGGAGTCTCTTCTTATTCTTTCACATGCATTTTCAAAAAATAAACTCTTGGAGAGTTTTGGAGAAGAAACTTAGGGTTTGAGAAACACTAGCCGCCATAGCTAGCTTCGGTGTTGAAATTAGACACTCTAGTTGGTCTAGAGGGTGAAATCACTCAGATTTTACCATTGTGCTTCAATGGAGTAAAGGATTTGCAAAAGATTTCGAGTTAAAGAGGTCTTATTAGTTGATTTTATGTTCTAATATCGTGTTTATCATATTTCTTGGTAGATTGAAGGAAACCCGTTGTCGCACAAAGTGTCTAGGCACCGCGACAACACTCAGAGTAAGGGCTGTCACTCTAATCCTTACTCACTTCGTTTCGACTCTGTCCTAGATAAGTCAAGGGGGGTAGTCCCTAAGGTAAATGGATGAGGTGGAACACGAGCTCTAGGAGATTTTAAGGATGAACAACTTGATGAATTTAGAATAAGTCTCGGTCAATTGAGATAGATAGACACAATCACAAGATAAAAATGACTACATACCAGTGCCTTTAATTTGAATTAACCAAAGACTAAATAAATGACAAGTCACCCAGAGCAATTTATAATGTGGCAAAGCGACGATCATGAACAATTAAACTTAAAATGCTCAAAACTTTAACATGCAGGATAATCTAGCAAAATTATCTTTCTCCAACAATCAATATGATTTAAAACATTTATCGCACCTTGACCATAGAAAAATCATGAGAATTGCATTTAATCACCAAATAACACCAAGGAACTTTAAATTAGAATTTTAATTATTCCTTAGGAAATTAGTTGAATGAAGAAATCAAAATATGACAAAGTAAATCAAAAGGGTTAATAAATTGAAATTTTAATGGGCCATAGGCCACATTAAAATTCTTAATATGAAAGTGCAAATCCTCTTTTAATTTAATATTCCTTGCTCACCAAATATTCTTTTTTAGATTCTTTAAATGTTTTAGATTTTTTTCTAAAATGTTTTCGATTTTTAATTTTTAGAAATTTATATTTTTAAATGTTTTAGATTTTTAATTTTTAGAATTTTAAATAAAAAAAAGAAAAAAGAAAAAATCAAATGTCAAAAGACTATATATATTTTTTTAAATTTTTTTTTTTTTTTTAGATTTTTGAAACTTTTATATTTTTGAATCAAAATCAAAATCATAAATTAAAAAATAAAAATGAAAGGAAATCGAATCAAAATAAAAGTGAAAACAAAATCAAATTTTTTAAAATTTTAATGAATCTAACTAAAAATTTGTTTAAATGAAATCGAAAATTTAAGAAGAAAGAACTAAACCTAAATCCTAATGAAATATAAGAAATAGAAATAAAAAAAAGAACTAACCAAATGTATATACATACAAATAAAAAAATCGAATGTTTTGTATTGGCTGTGCAGGTTAACGACAGTGAGGGCAGTGACGATGGAGGAGAATAAACACAACGATAGGAGGCTGAGGGAGCTGGTTTGGAATGCAGATCGGGTTAGGTAGTCACGATTTGCAGGTTGAGGAACATGGAGCATGGACAAAATTTCGAAGGATTATTGTAGATTGAAGAGCGTGGGTGTAAAGGATCCGACAGAAGATGGAGCTGCGAGGGGATAGGTTGCAGCAGCGGAAAAAGGTTGTCGGCCTTAAATTTTTTTTCGATATTTTTCTGCAGAACAGAAATGAAAACCCAGGAAGCAGAGAGGTAGCCAAAGAACCGAAGATAAATTTCCAGATCAAGATGTTATATTTTTGCTTGAGATTTACCAGTGAAACCCTTAAAAATTTAAATTATTTACAGGTAAAAAAAAAAGAAAGAAAAAAGAAAAAAAAACCATTGGACTGCAAAAATGTGGATAGAATCCCTGCAAAAATGATGTTGATGGACCCCAGAGATCTAGATCTTACCCTTCGGGGCCTAGATCTGCACTTTACACAGATGTCTTCCTCGTATCTGCAGTTGCACGACAACAAGAAACACCCAAACGATATATACAATGATAAAACTAAAACCCAGAAAAACCCAAGTCAGAAAACCAAAAATAATTTATAGATTACAAAAATAGTAGATCTATTAGATCTGAGGAGTATGAGTCCAACTCTGCTTCCAGATCTGATAATCTAAGGCTCTCAACAACCAGATCTATCAATTTCCTACATAAAAAATTAAAATTTTAAATTTTAAAGGAGGTGCTTAGCTCAAAACCCTTCATGCATCACCAATAAATATCTTATGTTGGGCGCGAGATCCCCCAAGAGTAGTTTTGGGGCTAAAAGCCTATATTTTAGTCAAATTTTGTAATCCAAGTGTAAAGACTCCGCATATTGTGGTCGCGGAGCGCGTAGGTGTTAAAGAGTCATAGGGTTGTTCGCCCTTATTTTGGAAATGTAATGTCGGTTGTAAAAGATCTACCAATGGTTCGCGGACCATGGAATTGTATAACAAGAGCTAAGCTCTAAGTAGATAAAGAGACATCGAACATGTAAGAGAGTCATAGCTTAGAGCAAGAAGTCTAAGTTTGGGTCGTAGCGTAGGTAGAGGCTCTGCGGTTGAGTGCGCAGAGGCCTAGGGTAGAAGTCCACAGCTAAGTGCGCTGACCCCTGCAGCTGAGTGCGCAGGGCGGGTCGAGTTTGTAATCGTCTGGAATTATCAATAATGGGAAGTATTCTACAATTTTTGCGTCTTTATTTCCTGTTTATGCATTTTTTTATGTTGGGTATGAATTTCATTTATAATGCTTATATGATGCGCGAATGTATGTAAATGTGTTGGATAAGTGAACACAAGTAAGAACATCTATTTATGCGAAGCTAACTAAGATCGATTAATAAGATAAGTAAGACACTTAGCCTAGCTTGGGAGATATCGGAGTTCATTGCCCTAGCAGCGTGAAAGTCCCTGAGCCGCAGGTTAGGGCTGTGCGAAAGCTAATTGTACCCTTCCGCGAAGGTACTGAAGGGTGGAACAGAGGGCTAAGCAACTTGCGTGGAGGCAGGTATAGTCGGAATAAACCGACATCACAACCATCTCAAGGGTGCAGAAATTTGGTTCTAGCATCTCCCCATACTGCTTGGGGTGAGACTTCAGTGCGCGCTCTTTGGGCTGATGCCAAAAGGGCTATTAGTGTGGGATTTGTTTGGCTAACTAGCGCTGAACCTGCGTCAGACCCCCTCAACCCAACAAATGGTTTCATTGCCGAGAATGGAATCTGCGTAAGAGATGTTTGACGTCGTATCACTAGAATCCAACTAAGAAGGAGATTGGAGACTGGTTGGATAGAAAAATCCACGAATTCGCGGCACAGGAGAATAGAAACCCGCAACTGACAAAGGAATAGTGGTTGGACCAGTACCTGTATACAGAGATCCACGAGATCTTTTTCTGCTCTTTCCCTATTGAGCTATACGAGTGGATCACGAAGCTAGCAGATAGCCAAGGAAGGTGGAAACTTGATAGTCCTATTGTGTGGACCCCAGAGCTAGTGCGAAGGTTGGAAGCATCAGAGGATAAGATCGCCTGTGCTGTTGATCATTGGCTCGATTGCGTCATAGGAGGATTTGTTACTGAATTCGCGGTCGACACCTCAGTCAGCTATAGCGAGGCAGAGCGACGCTTTTTCAAAGGACCGCAAGGTAAGTACGTAAAATCTTTGAATACTTGGATTAAAATGCTGTTGTGTGAAAAACAGGTTATGCAGCTACCTTGATGTTCGGGACTATGCGAAGTGGAAAAATTTATAGAAACGAAGGAAATAAGGGTCCAGAGTATAGTCCCTTGATTTCACCTCCGTGAAGTGAAGAAGAGGCGATAGCAAAGGTTTCTCACGAAGTGCTATTCAGTTAATAAGACAAGGATTCTCGTGAATACCGCCTCCGCCCACACCACCTCCGACTTCACCGCCATTGCCTCCAACTTCACTCATACCACTTCCACCTCTATTGCAGTTCAGTATGGCAAATACAATGAAGTTGCCTTTGTTCAAAGGCTTGGGAAATGAGGACCCGGACCAATTTTGGTTCGTTGTGAGCGCTGTATGGGAAGTTCAAGGTGTTACAAATGATCACATAAAGAAGGCGACACCGGTTAGTGCTCTGCAAGATCGCGCGCTAACCTGGTATATTAAGTACTTTAACAATAACCCGAATGCTGGAGTAGCAGACATCCAAACAACACTAAATAGGGAATTTAGCAAGCCTAAATATGAGGCGCAGTCGATTGTGGGATTCCAAGAGATTGTGATGTGACCAGACGAGACGCCTTGGGAACTAGATCAGAGGTTGAAATGTACAATCTGCGAAGCCAACATGAATTTGACAGATGGACAGCATCGCGAGTGGTTTGTGGCTTCGCTACTACCACACTTAAGGAGTGCGCTGTCGCAGCAGAAGATAACAACTCAGGCAGAGGCCTTGGAGATTGCCATGAGACTACATGAGACTCTGATGCAAGATCCTAATCTAGGAGTTCAGTAGATCCATGCGCAACTGAAGAATTTGTGCCTTGAGATGCAAGGTCTGAAGCAGGACAGGATGGTTCGACCAGAGGTACGCGAGGAAGTATGGTGCTTGAAATGCAAGAGTTAGGGTCATGACAAAGACCATTGCCCAGTCTTTGCGAATTACCTTGCAGGGGGAGGACTGATGCCTTTAAGGCCGGAAGCTCAAGCAGGACCTAGCGTGGGGCCTGCATTATGGTGCGCTATTTGTCAGGTAGCTGGAAAACATGCCACGGATAACTGTCACTTGCTACAGAAGTATGTACAAGCACTGCAACAACTGTTCTGCAACTTTTGTAGGTCGGTAGGACATGATGAGCGTACTTGCAGGAGCTATGAATTGATGATGGATAGAACTCCCGCCTACAGGGTTCAGGCCGAAACGCGACCCCTTGAGTAGCATGTAGGAATGGCGCGGATAGGATTTCAGGTGTGCGGACAAGGCCGAGGCAGAGGAGGACCTGGTAGAGATCGATGATAGTTGATTTGCTACAATTGCGGAGGACCAAGACACTATGCCTGCGATTGCACTAATCCAACGCATCCGTCGTGCAAGTATTGCACGCTGTTTGATCATGAAACAGAAGATTGTCCTACGCTGATAGCTAGGATACGAGACAAAGGGGCACTACCACCTCCACCGACTCAGAACCTTCAGATGATGAGGTTTGAGCTGTGCGAGGAAAATCCGAATGTAAATATAGTGCTCAGGAGTGGGATCACGACAGGGGATGACAAGGGAAAACAGCCAGAAGACAGTACATGGGTTCGCAAAGCCCCGACGAAAGAGGTTGAGTTTGATTTGGAGCGCGCTCGTGAAACCTTCATGGAAGCTAAGAAGAGCTTCGTTGAGGCCTCCACCTTAGGAAGCAAGGATAAGCCTGAGCTGGAGATGGACCCCTCTATGCTCACAACTTTCCTGGAAACCTGTATGAAGTTACTGCGCGATAGTAAGGTTGTGAAAGGGTTACAAGAACTCATCAATAGATGTGTTGGGACCGCGCTAGGTGAGCCGCGTGTAGTACGAAAAATTGGCAAGCATAAAACGAGGACGGGACGGGAGATGAGACTGACCGCACAAATAAGAGAGTATGAAATGGATCAGGTCATTTTGGACCTGGGGTCAGATGCGAATGTCCTACCAAAGCAGACTTGGGAGCGAATGGGGAGACTTGCGCTGCAATGGTCTCCGATTCAGCTAAGGATGGCGAATCAGCAGAAAATCATCCCCATGGGGCGACTGCAGGGAGTGACTGTGGATATTGAGGGAGCGAGCACGCTGGCGGATTTTGAAGTAATAAAGATAGTGGATGATAGCAATCCCTACCCTGCGCTCCTGGGAATTGACTGGGCTACTGATATGAACAGGGTAATCAATCTGAAGAAGTGAAAGATGATCTTTGAGAAGAAATCACTGCACGTAATAATACCCTTGGATCCTGTTGAAGGATCGCGCTATATGGAACCAGTCCGTGATTATGAGAGTGATGATGATCTGGACTGCATCTATAAGATAACAGCGCGAGACCAAGACTGGGTGAATCCCACCGCGGATGGACGGATTACATGGGATCGCGAGAGTTCCTGCACTTCGGACTTTGACGAAGAAATAGAACATTGGCAGAATCGGTTACACGAAGTAACTACGCTGAATTGCAACATGATGACCCGGTTGCTGCGCTGTGTGTCGTCAGAGGCAAGAAATCTGCCTATTTATGATGGTCTAAATGAGGTAGATATATTTTTGGATGCATTTGAAAGGGAGGTACCAGAAAAGCAACGCTTCCAAGCCTTGAATTGGGCTCTGCGCGCTACGCCCGCAAGATGGTGGGGTACGTACAAGGGAAGCTTTGATGATGGTGCGAATGTAGGAGGATGATGAGAACACGATTTGGGAAGCCTAAGATGCGACTGATAGACAAGTACGACAGGCAGAATGATCCGTGTGAGCATCTGGCCAAATGGACGCAGGGTTATGGAGAAAAGCCCCAACTTGAGTGGGTGCACCTGTTCTTCATACCCTGGATGTTATCCCAATGAATTGGTATGTAGAAATAGAGCTTCGCCATGGGACAGGCGACTGGATATCCTATGCGAAGGATTCATGATGACATTCAGTTTTGAGAACGGGTTTGATAGTATTGATGAAGCGCTACAAGAGGTGAAAGCAACCATCTTTAGGATATTGCAGGATCCTTTAGACCTAATTCAGTGTGAATGGGCTACTTAGTTGAGTCACGCGCTCGAATGTTATAATGTAACCATGAAGTTGAGGATGAGGATCCGCGGAAGATTAACATTCCGGAAACAAAAGGCCACCGTGAGGTTCAAGGACCACAGATTGAGAACCTTGATATAACCGTGCCGGTGAAAACAAAACAAGTGAACATTGGTACGGAGGCAGAACCCAAATTCGCGAAGATTGGAGACTACTGGGACAACGCGACGGTGGATAAGGTCGCTGAATTGCTCCACGAATACCAGGACTTATTCCCTACCAAGTTTACGGATTTGAAAGGAATAATCGAAGATCTAGGAGTGATGAAGATCACGTTAAAACTCGACGCGAAGCTAGTTAAGCAGAGGCCTTACCGCCTCAATCCGAAATACAAGGAGAAGGTCCGCTCAGAGCTAGATAAGATGCTAGCGGCAGGCATCATTGAGCCTGTGGAAGAATCTGATTAGGTAAGCCCTATGGTGGTGCAAGAGAAAAAGCAGAAGGATGAGATAAGGATATGTGTGGATCTCAGAAAACTGAATGACGCTTGTGTGCATGATCCTTTCCCGACTCTGTTCACGGATGAAGTGTTGGACAATGTAGGTGGCCAGGAAGCATATTCCTTCACTGATGGGTTCTCTGGGTACCACCAAATCAAAATCGCGCTGGAGGATAGGAGCAAGACAACCTTTGCGACTGAGTGGGGTTGTTTTCAATACATCGTAATGCCGTTTGGATTGAAGAATGTGCCTGCAATCTTTTCGCGCGTGGTTGTTGCGGCATTCAAGGAATTTATTCATAAGTTCCTGGAGGTATATTTTGATGACTGGACTGTATTTGGGCTGGTTAAGCGCCATGTAGCAAGCTTGCGCCTGATGCTAGATACCTGCCGAAGATACCAGATCGCGCTCAATCTCAAGAAGTGTTTATTTTGTGTTCCTTTTGGGAACTTATTGGGGCATGTGGTTTGCAGACAAGGACTGATGGTAGACCCCGCGAAGATCGTGGTGATACTGAACTTGGAAGCGCCGAGGAGTGTGAAATAGCTACGCGCTACTCTGGGACATACGGGATATTACAGAAAGTTTATCAAAGGCTATGCCCAGATCACTGCGCCGATGGAAAAATTGTTGAAGAAGGATGTCACGTTCTGCTGGAACGATGACTATAAGAAAAGCTTGGATATATTGAAAGAAAAGATGGTTACCGTGCCGATTCTAATCTTCCTGGACTGGAAGAAAGAGTTCCATGTACATGTTGATGCGTCATGTATAGCGCTGGGGGTAGTACTAACACAGGATGGAGGCGAAGGCTTGGACCATCCTATCGCGTTCACAAGCCGCAGATTATCCAAAGCAAAGAAGAACTATTCTACCACTGAACGCGAGGGGCTAGCTATGGTGTATGCGCTCCAGAAGTACCAACACTACTTGCTAGGAGGCCATTTTAAAATGTATACGGATCACTCCGCGCTGAAGTACCTGGTCAATAAGCCTGTGTTGGGGGGGGGGGGGGGGGGGGAGTGCGAATCTGCAGATGGCTCTTATTGTTCCAAGAGTACGATTTTGAAGTTGTTGTGAAGCCTGGACGATTGAACGCGGGACCAGACCATTTGTCGCGCATCGAAACAGGGGAGGAACCTACTAACTTGGAGGAAGGATTGCTTGACGCGCAGCTATTTGTAGTATGTGTCGCGGATGGTCATTTCGAGGATATAATACACTTCCTAACAATATGAACTGCACCGGAAGGATACTTTGTCCAGCAAAAGAAGGAATTAGTGGTGCGCGCAACATATTTTTCTGTCATTGATGGGCATCTATACAAGATGGGACTGATGAGATATTGTGACGGTATGTATCTGAGTTCGAACGAAGCAGCATCCTCGTGGACGCTCATGGGGGCACTGTGGGAGGACATTATGCAGGGAGAGCAACTGCGCAGAAGATTCTACGCGCAGGGTTGTGGTGGCCAACCCTTCATCAGGATTCAAAAGCATATTGTAAGGTGTGTGATGTATGTCAGCGAACAGGAAGGCCATCATGGAGGGATGAAATTCCTTTGAATCCACAAATGACATTGCAACCTTTCGAGAAGTGGGCAATATATTTTGTAGGACCCATTCAACCACAAGGGAAGACAGGGGCACGGTATATCATCACCGCGACGGAGTATTTGACACGATGGGCAGAGGCACAGCCTGTGAAGGATTGCACAGGCGCGACGGCTGCAAAGTTCCTATTTGAGCATGTATTGACGCGATTTGGATGTCCAAAGATTTTGATGAGTGATTGGGGTACACACTTTCTAAATGAAACAATCAGCGCGCTAACAAAAGAATTTCAGGTATATCACCAGAAGAGCACACCTTATCACCCTCAGGCTAATGGGACGGTGGAAGCATTCAATAAAGTGCTGGAGAATGCGCTGACCAAGGTTTGCAACGCTCAACGAAACGATTGGGACCTACGCATACCTGCAGTGTTATGGGCTTATCAGACGACGTGCAAGAAGTTAATGGGACAGACACCCTTTAGGTTGGTATACGGGGTTGAAGCGGTGATGCCTATGGAGTACATTGTGCCTAGTCTGCACATAGTGGCGCTCACGGGTATGACAGATCGCGGAGCCCTGGAAGAAAGGCTCGCGTAGTTGGATGAGCTTGAAAAAGAGAGATTTTTGGTGGGATTTCACCAGCAGGTCCAAAAGCGGCGTGAAAAGGCATGGCATGACTGACATATTAAGCTGCGCACCTTTAAGGTGAATGACTTGGTGCTATTGTATGACAGTAAGTTTGATAATTTTCTAGGGAAATTTAAAATGCCCTAGTTAGGGCCCTATGTTATTAAGGAGATTACTGACGGTGGTGTGGTCCAGTTGGTTAAGTTGAATGGAGATCCCTTGTTAGGAAAGGTGAATGGCAGTCGATTGAAGCCATACACAGGTGGCTCGACCATCTGACTATGCGATAAAAGCACAGTCTTAGCGCTCCAGGCAGCTGAAAGGAGGCGCGGGACTATAAACTACACTGCCCGGGTTGGGGAGCTACGCGATTTCAGGACTGCGCGAAGCAGGGAAGTGTCACAGGGTCCGTGACAACGCGAAGGTAGCTGCACTACTCGTGGAAATAATGCGCAGGTCCACCAGAAAGTGACCGTTAAAGTCATTGTTCACAATTTGATGGTCGAATTGTGGCCAAATGGAGCGGCTGACCGACATTTAAGGCGAAATTTATGGGCTAGATTATTGAAAATCTGCCGCTAATCTAGCATAAATGGGCCGAATGTGGGGGGAACGGTCAGATTTGAATTCAAAAGGCCCTATAAATTACAGGTGGCTGTCCAGTGAAAAACACTTGGCATTTTGAAAATTCAGTTGTTGTGCTATCAGGTGTGTATGGACCGTGCGAACTTTGAGGCTTTGAGAGCAAGTTCGGCATTTGAGAAATTGCCAAAAGAGACGCAGGACCTCCTAGATAGAATGATGTCGACATCCGCAGAAGCCGCGCAGGAAATTGAGGTAGTAGAAGCTGCCCCAGAGAGTGCCAAAGTGGTAGTCAAAGTCCCTAAATCACCTAGGACACCGAGACCAAATAAGGATAAGCAGACTATGCTACTGGTGTGCATCGCACCAAGAAAACCACATTGGACCAAGCTCACTTTGCAGGAAAAGGGGGAGGCCTTTAATCTGGAGGTAGACGAGGAAGAATTTGAAGAAATCCTGGTGGATGAGGAGGATTTGGAAATGGAAGTTGAAACCCAGGGTGCGGACCCTATTACCAGGTTCCCAGAATATGTTCCTCCGCATAAAGGCAAAGCTAAAGTGCCAAAGGACATAGACAAGAGCAAGAGCTCCCTGGAAACTCCGTTGCTCTCGGATGACATTGTTTTTGAGGGGTCCCGCTTAAGGCGGGTTCCAATACTAAAATTCGAAGATTGGGACCTCGCACATCGCGAGAAATTCCCGCATTTAGCGACTGAGCAGTTAATGCGCCGACGGATTGATATGACTGCTGGAATGATCAAATTAGAGCTGCGGAGATGGCTCAAGGGTGTAGAGAAAGCTGGGCTGCTCAACCTTCTCTGGGTACCGCATTACCACCACGCCCTAGTGACCATCTTTGTCATCAAGCAACTGTTCTGCTTGGTGCATGATGGGTGTTTGTGGCTGGAGGAGCCCATTCCCATCACAGACCACTTGATTCATCGGATCACACGGCTGCCTTACTCAGGGGAGAATCTAGCCAATATATCAGAAGGAAAAGGTGGTGAGTTGGCCCTCGCGAAAGTTATGAAGAAGAAATTCAAGTTGGAGAAGAAGTAGGGATATACCATCTCCAACATTAACAACCCTGCAGTCAAGGTAGCAACACAAATATTAGCAGGGAAGGTGATGCGGAAGTGCCGTGCAGATGAGGTGCCCGCGCCTGTGATTGCACTAGCAGCCCAATGCGCTGAAGGAGTCTAGTTCAATTGGGCGAATTATCTATGCGACGAGTTCCTTGCGAATTGTCGCGAGGCACAGGAGCAAGGCAAGACGTTCCACTATGCGTGGCTCTTGCTATCGATTGTATTGGTGGCATGGGAGCTGCTAGAAGACAACGAATTCCCTTTGGTTGCGCCGAACCTTCCAGAGGTAGCCAACTACGCTTCGTTGTGGGCGACCAAGGACGCACAACGCGTAAAAGAAAGCAAGATCTTTTGGATCTTGATGGAGATGAGTATCTGGATGGGGATCAATCACAAGCCGCGGTTGTCGCCCATAGTATACGCTAGTTTGCAGAGCTTTGTAGAGTTCAAAGTGGATTTCCACCATGTCTTTATCAGGGTGCGAAAGGACCCTACGAAGACATGGCATAACTTACCATATCTAGCAACTGATGATGTTATCTTTGCAATCCTCGAGTCTTGGTCGTCGGAGTGGCGCGCTGCAACAGGCTCCATGGTGGAAACAGACAAGTCCGTCGTGCAGCGTAAGAAGGAAGAAACAAAGCTCAAAATGGCGCAGCTGGCTGAGAAGCGCAAAAAAGAGGAAGCGAAGGCTAAGACCCAGGCAGCGCGCAACGCCGCGAAATTGGCAGAACAACAGAAGACAGGAGGAGAAGAGCACGAAGGACAGAAGTCACCTTCGCCTGGCGCTGAGGCAGAAACAGAGGAGCCAGCAGAACAAGGTGGGCTTTTCAGAAAACACGAATCAGGAGTTGGCTGGTCCAACTGAAAACTTCCCCAAACGCTCGATGATCTTAAAATCAAGACTTTTCTGCAAAACTCAGTCCAACCATCAAAATAGAGCGAGAAAATGATTATAAAATTAAGATAAATAGAGATGCCTGCTATTACATTCTAAATTTAAATTATCACTTAAACCCTATCGACTGAGCAAGATACCTGTACTCAAATCACTCTTCAAAAGCTATCATCAATGGCTAAAAAAAATTTACGCATGAAAAATGACACATCTTATGGTATTTCCATGAAGAGTAAAACCGACGAAAATTAACCCCAAAGTCTTTTTTTATTATCCGAAAAAATATACAAGAGCTTTTCGCTTAGCACACGACTAGGTCGGATTAATGGACTGACAAATGACTTCCTATTTAAAGATAAATCCTCCAACAGCTAGTTCGAGTGATCCTCGTCAAAGCAATCTCGATTGTTGGTGAGGATTAAATTTTTTTTTAATCTCATCTGTCGAAACACTAAATTCTTTAGGAAATTCGAATTTTTCAATTAAATGCATTTTAATTAACTCAATTTTTTTTTTGAGTTAATTTCCTCAAAAATTTGACTTTGACTTAACCCCTAGTGACCAAAGGCTTAAAATTTAGCAAAATAATTAATTTACCTTAGTCCCGAGACCTTTTAAATTTTGATTTTTAAGGACCGACGAATTTTGCCTTTGGAGAATTTAAATTTACCTAGGACCTAGAATTAATTAAATTTCTGGCTTAGGATTTTAATTAATTTTTGGTTAGAAAATTTAATTAATTAACCTATGAGGGGATAAATTATTTTTCCAACCCTCAAGACACTTTACATCATGATTTTCATATTTTTTACATCTCAAGGGGGAAAACCCATTTGTAAAAGACCCTCACAGACTACCCATTTTTGTGACACAAATATAATCCAACAGATCAAGTAATTTGTAATAAAATAACCTAACCAAATAGTTAGGATTATTCCCAAATCACTTTTACATAGACTCGCCTAAGATCCCAGTGACAAAATCCATTCCGGATTTGGAGCAAGACTGAAGGAAAACTCTGTCGATCATTCGTGAATGGATCAGTGAGACAAAAAACCTCCCGAAATGTAGATCGTCACCAGAAAGTAGGTTTACTAGGCAATTACATACACGACATAGATCTGCTGAGATTATTTACATCATATATATGCAGAATGGGTTTACATTATAACATCTTGGTCAAGCTGATGATGATGGCTGGTCGGCACAGACACATCGATCAAGCGCTATTCCTTTTGCAAAAAAATAGGGTGTATTGTTATGGGTCGTTGACACGTAGTGGTCAACAAAATCCATGAAGAGTCCCAACTTCAATATCATCCCAATGTGTTGATTTTGTGACCAAGATTGATTTTGCTAAAGGGAAGGAGTTCGTGGTTAATGTCAAGTTTCCCATCTAGTGGGAGGAGTTTTCTCTTAGCAGAAGTGTGCTTATTGTTGGTTGTGGGTTATCTATTCAGTTGGATGAATTTTGGGCACAAGAATAGTGTCTCTCCTAGCTAAGCTGAGCCCCTAAGATATACACAAAGGTGACTTTGTTTATCAGTTTGAGGTCAGCATATGTAGAGGGTCGTTCCAGGCTTGAGGAAGACTGAGTTTATAGTACGTTGGCTTGTTGAATACCATCCTTTCTCTTTGTCTGTGTTGTATTCATTTCCCTAGACGAGATTGTAGTGGATGGAGGTTGAAATCCCTTGGAGTTGAGCAAAGCAAGAGCTGAGTTTAATGGTCCGTAGTTGCTGTGTGTATATGCTGACAAACACTGATTTATGAGAGTTGGAGCACGCTGAAAACATGATTATTATACTTGCTGGGTGCACATTGGAGATGGGAACAAATTTATACCTGTAGATGAGTGAGAGCTTTGAGTCTACATTGTTGGATATAACTGATAAGAACTGATAAATATAGCTGTTTTCTCCTGGAAGAATATTGATATTCAAAGGGTTGCTTTGCGGAAGAAAATATACCAAGTTCCCCTTTTCCTCTTACTCTTTGTATGTATTCTTATTAAGTGATTTATAAAGCTGTCTGTTTTGAGATTTATGGTCCCTAATACATTTATTTCAAATTTTCCTAAGTCGCTTCTACACTAGTCAAGAGTTCTTTGAGACTTTCTTACGGCATGCAACAGTTACTATATACGTGTTTGAATTAAATTGTTAAGAAATTTACACCTACGGTAGCACGTATTCAAACTGTTTGACGAAAGACTCCACTGGAAGTTTGTACGCATTTTGAAAAATACAATTGTCACTTTGGGAGAATTTCTAAGTGGGAATTTTACAGTGGTATCAGAGTATGTTCTTGGACAATTGTGAGGTCTAAGGGCAGTTTGTTAGTGATGTCATGACAGAGGAAAGTCCTTTTAGAGGGATAACTTACAGGAGGAAATACTCACATAGAGAACCCACTCCTATTAGAGAAGAAGATATTCTAGATAGTGAGAGTGAAGAAACACCAGAGAAAGGGAAAGGGGTAGAAGAAACACCTGAGATAGAAGAGCCAAACATGGGTGACAAGGAGGAACAAGCCTTTAACAATTTGCTCAGGGCAATAAATGATTTGGCTAAAGGCCAAAAGGAGATGGTAGACCTGATGAAAGGGATGACAAACAAAGGAACTTCCACCAAAAAGGAACCAATGAATGGAGAAGGGTCTAATAGTGTAGAGGGCAGTCAGGCCCATACTACTACACAGAGCCATTCATGCTCATTTAGCAAAACACCTAGACCAAACATGCCCCAATTCTTATATGAGACAATTGGGGACCAAACATAGCAGTCTAGTCACGGAATTCGTTATGCAAATTATATGGAGGAATATAGAGCATTGGGACAGGAGTTCCAAGTTGCCATGAGTTTCATTGATTTCTGCCACTTTTAGTTTAAGAGCAGACCCAAACCATTCCAGAAAGCTGTGAGGCAGAACAATGAACTGAAAAAGATATTGGGGAAGGTGACCATCTCTTGCTTTGACGGGTCATCCAAATGCTTAGCGCGATCATGGGTACATAAATTGGATACATATTTCCAGTTGCATCAGATGACAGAGGAGGAGGCTATTAAGCTAGCCACATTACACTTGGATGGCGAGGCCCATGAGTGGTGGTACCATGGGTTGGTGACTATGGGTCACAACAACATCACCTCATATACTGAGTTCACTCAGAGACTCATTGAGCGGTTTGGGAAGAAGGATCCAACGCTTCATTTTAGAGAGTTGGCAGAACTCAAGTAGATAGATCGTGTAAAGGCTTACATTTTAGAATTTCAGAGACAAGCAGTTATGGTCATAGATATCTCAAAGATGCTATTTGTAGAGGGGTTCGCAAAACCTCTACGTGGATGGGTCAAAGGATTTGAACCCACCACTCTTTGTGCAACAATTAACAAGACCAAGGACATGTAGGATGCCACTTCTAAAAACAAATTCACTCCTAAACCCTCTTTCCCTGAGAAGAATAAAGATGTCAAACCCTTTTAGGAGTGGACCGGGAAACCAAAGATGGATGAGGAGATATGGAAGGAGTTAAGAAAGAAGAAGCTCTGTTTCAGCTATTAAGAGCCGTGGGCACTGGGGCACAAGTGTGCAGGTAAGGACAAGGCAGGCAAGGCCCACTATATTGAAGCGTACTTTAAGAGTGATAGTGATGGTGGAGATGAGGAACCGGTGCAGGGATAGGCCCAAGGACATATACATCAGACAATTAGTGGTGAGAATTCACATGCAAAGGTAAAGCCCCTATCATTGCATCCATGTCAAGATTCCCCAGGTATCATACCTTCAAAGTCAGAGGGGTTCTAGCAAGACATAAGGTGATGGTATTGATCGATAGTGGAGCTTCCCACAATTTCATAGATGCGGCCATGGTAGAACGAAGAGGGATTCCTACTGAGGAGTTTGATGGTTTTACGGTCGTCATACCTGGTAACCATCAGATGGACTGCAATAGATACATCCACAAACTGCAACTAACTATGGGGAACTACACAGTGACTGAGGACTTCTTCATGGTGGATGTGCCAGACACTAATGTGGTGTTAGGTTGTCAGTGGCTCTACTACATTGGGAAGTATACTACGGATCAACGAAACATGGAGATGGAATTCAAAGATCCAGTAGATGGCAAAAGGGTAGTTTTGAGGGCCATGCATCAATACCCACCGAGACTAGTATCATCCAACAACATGGAAGTAGTATTTGGGCGGGGCGATTTTGAGTGCCATTTTACAGATAGCAGACAACCAGACCAACCACAACAACATCCTGACTACATATAGGTATTGCTTCGTAAACACCATTATTTATTTATTTTTTTGTTTTGACATTCCTCTAGGTAGACCACCAGATAGGGGTTTAGAGCATATTATAGAATTAGAGGAGGGTGTGCAAGCGGTTATTACCAACCCCTACAGACATCCCAAGGTTTACAAAAACGAAATTGTGAAGGCCATCAAGGAGTTGTTGATGTTGGGTCACATTCGACCTAGCCCCAGTCCTTTCACTTCTTTAGTAGTCATGGCTATGAAGGATGGTACCTTGCGGATGTGTATTGGCTACTAGGCTCTTAACAAGAGGACGATTAACCAAGATAAATGAATTGATGGATGAGCTGAGGGGAGCCAAATACTTTTCAAAGATTGATCTTCATTCAGGCTACCACCAGATTTGAGTTTGGGAGTAGGACATCTCGAAAACAACTTTCAGGTGCCATTATGGGCACTATGAGTTCCTGGTCATGCCATTTGGGTTGACCAACGCCCCCACAACTTTTCAGTCATGCATGAACCATGTGTTCAATAAATAGCTGTGTAAATACTTGTTGGTCTTCTTTGATGATATATTGGTCTACAACAAGACTTGGGAGGACCATTTGATGCACTTGGACAAGGTTTTGGGGATTTTGGAGGAACAAGAGCTTTATGCAAAGGAGTCCAAGTGTGAGTTTGGTATGACAAAGATGCTCTACTTAGGGCATGTGATTGGGCATAATGGGGTTCAGGTCCACCAAGAGAAAATCCAGGCAATCATTGAGTGGCCCACCCTAAAGAACGTAACAAAACTGAAGAGCTTCCTTGGCCTCTACACCTATTATAGGAAGTTTGTTAAGGGGTTCTCACAGTTAACAACACCTCTAACATACCTCACCAAGAAGGGAGCCTTCAGCTGGTCAGAGAAAGCACAAGAAACATTTGAGAAGATGGAAGTAATGAGTACGTGCCCTGTGCTTGCGCTACTGGACTTTACCCAACCATCTATGTTGGAATGCGATGCTTTGGGGACAAGAATAGGAGCAGTTCTTTTGCATAATCATCACCCCATAATGTTCAAAAGTCGCAAACTCAAAGATTATGGGCGACACTATTTGATCTACGACAAAGAGATGTTGGCCATCATGCATGCATTGGCCAAATTCAGGCAATATCTGGTGGGGAACAGGTTCAAAGTAAAGACAGATCATAACAACCTGAGGTTCCTCATGGAACAAAAGGAGCTGAGTGAGAGGCAACAAAAATGGATCAGTAAATTGCAGGCCTATGACTTTGAGATAGAGTACGTCAAAGGCAAAAACAATATAGTGGCTGATGCTCTTTCGAGGATGCCACCCACTCTCTCACTCATACAGGTGGTAGATGATTGGAAGTTGCTGCTGCGTTACCACTCAAACTAGCAGGGGACCCAAAGGGGATCCCTAAAGGGCAAATGCAAGGCCAAGGGAAACAATGGAGACTTAGCCCACTATCACCTCGGCTAAGGCTCCCTTCTATTTATGGACTTTCACTGATGGGAGGAGACCTGGTATATTATGGAGTCATCGATGAAGAATAAGTCAGTGAAATGATGTGGAGTGATCCCTATAATTCCTTTCCTGGAAGAGTTAGAAAGATAAGGCTTGCTTGCTTTCTAAGCAAGGTACAATGTCTTCTAGGGAAAGGAAAGGAGGATTTAAGGGTTAGGTTTATGGGATGTGAATTATGAAGGAAATTCCCAATCCCGAAAATCCTTATTGTAATTGGTATCCCGTATGGTCCTTGAAGAATTGTCTTTAAGAAGAACGAGACCACACAGGACCAAGTGGACCCGGTCTAGGATAGGAGGAATGAGTATGGCAACCAATGATGCTCTTACCCTAAACAGGGTGGGGAAAGGATGAAAGAAAGAATTTTCACTTGAAGGTGTTGATTTGATCGTATGACGCACTAGCCTTGGGGATGCTAAGGCAAAGTTTGATCCCGGAGCTAGGGCTTGGCTTTTCTCCCAACTCCACTATCGGAATGGCTTCAAAATTGTAGGAGACCTTGAGGAAACACCAACGCAGGAGACCCTAAGAGATCAAACTTTTTGGAGGGCTAGCTTGTTGGGAAGTTGATGCCCTAGGTGCCCCAACTTGGCTAGACCTGAAAGAAGGTGAAAGGATGTGATTTTTTGGTGACCACCTCTTGGTAGATCAGTGCCTTAGTCTTGGGGGAATGGAGTCTATGATGAAATATGAGTAGAATTCTTGATTCTTAGTCAAGGAGGCCTCAAGACCACTTCGCTAGCCTTGTAGGTCAAGGAGAAGCAATCTTGCAGTTTTTATACTTCGATGTGCAAATGAGATGGCCTATCAAGGTCAAATTCTTTGATAGAGTTACCCCTAGGAGATTTCGTTCACATTACATGGCCCATACATTGAGAGATGCTATAATAGAGACAAAATTCCACAATTTCAAGCAGTAAATGCATGCAACAATTAGCCCTAGAAATAGCGAAAATCCAGTCCAATGTATATGACAAAGTAAAACAAGAATAACATTAAAAGCGTGTACTTACATGTAACAAAGTATATCCAACCATTTACAGTTGACAAAAGAGAAGCTCCAAGATAAGATAGACCAATATCCACACATCAAAATTCATCCATAAAGCTCCAATTCACCCTCTAGAAACAGTGTGAAATTCTCAAGAGAGAGGAGATCCAATCCAAAGTGATGATGAGCAAATGAGCTCATTTCACTTGTATTTATACACAAATGAGGAGTTCGAATTAGCCTCCTTGGCCTACATAAGCCCCAAAAATAAAATAATGTTCTAATAATTCAACTTTTGGTGACAAGCCCACCAAACTAGCTCATAAATGAAAGAATCAACCTTTCAAGAGGTCAAATAATAATCTATGCATGTTGTAGGGCCCTTTAAGAGGCCTAATGAGGTCCATGGGTGCCATAATGAAGAGTAGGACCCTCAAAAGTAGTGGACAAGGGGTTGGCTCCTTGTAATAACCTGTGGTGCTCCAAATGAAATGTGGGGGCGCACAAGTGTTCTCATGGGTCTCCAAACAAATCGAAGATGCCTGTAGATTTCCTGTAAGGGCTAGGATGATGGTGTAGGTGGTGCCACATCATCGTGCAAGTCTTGGATCATCTGCCAAGTGTATGGTGCAAATCTGGGCATGATGGATCGCGTGCATCTTCTTCGTCCAATAAGTGAACCACGAGCAATCTCTGAATCGCTGTAGGGATCCATGGAGTGCAATCTGCTACTGTGGAGGCCCATAGCTCTCAACGCATACCTTACATGTGCCAATGTAGCCCTATGGAGGATTAGGACCCAGTATAGGGAGACCAAACCCAGGATGGAAACCATCTGCAATCCTGCATAAGATTCAATACGTGCCCTATCCCCTTCTAGTACAACAAGTCATTAGAGAAATCGAGTAAATAAGCTTACCAGTCATGGACCATAGGTGGGGACTTCATAATGGCTCGCCCTTCCATAATGGGCTTTGGGATGTGCCAATGTCTCCTAAACTCCAAATTGGTTTAACCAATAATCCTATTAGGTGGTTTTTACTTTTAAAGGGGATGATATAGTCAAGGTACATCATTCAAAAGGTGGTGGCATATGACAGATAGGTGAATGAAGTAGGGGATGAGAGGGGCAGCCTTGGGTCACAAGCTGGGGTCCAAGAGTAGCTAATAAGAGGGAAGCCCACACTTGGATTTATAATGTATAGGAGGGAGCAATCGTGGTACATGAGGTGCCTCGACCTTGATTTTTCCACCCTTATTTATATGCCTTTTGCCGCCTTATGATTTTCTTTGATTAATTGCTTGGGGCTCAAGGGGTAAGAGCAATGTTGCACGAAGCGGGGATGAAACGAGGATGTTTTTTGGAAGCGGGGACACGGAAGCGGGGATGAAACGGGGATGTTTTTTGGAAGCGGGGACACAGAAACATCATTTTCCAAAAATCTAGGAAGCGAAGCGTTTGCTATATATATATATATATTTTGCATTTATATTCAAAACAAACATCCCAAATACCAAATTAGTCGTAGAAGACATGAAAACATGCATATTTTTGCATAAATCAAGATAGATATGGCATCCATGATTCCCTTGTAGTTACTAGTATGTCGTATGTACATCAATGATTAATTATTCGAGCATCAACCATTTATATTCTAGCAATTACAAACATACATCAAATTTTTAAGCATATTATAAAACATAAAACATGTAAGCATATTATAAAACATAAAACATAGAGCATATTATGATTTATCTAGCAAGTGAGCAACTGTCAACATTTGTCATGTCCAAAATTCAAATAATAATGTTTACAAAATAGGTCACTTGGTCACCGCCAAGCCAAAAAGGTTCAAATTCACAAGCCTACAAGTCTAATGATTAATCTATGACAAAAGTAGTAAATTGTGAATATATCTACTAATCTCTCCTCCTTCCACCACGAAGAGAACGTGGCAACGGGTCTCCACGTGGTGGCAATGAAGAAGATGGTGCCTGTGGAAGTTGTGGCAGTGAAACTGATGAAGACGAACCCCTTGTTGTTGGTGTTGAACCATGGAACCTAGGAACCAAGGGACCAGATGGGGGTGGCATCTCAACACGATCATCATCATCCTGGAATCGCTCAAAAAATTCATACAAATTTTTTTTTGAGGAAGCTCGCGATCCGTACGCTTCGTACTTCGAAGCTTGACGTTTCGTACGGCCGAAGCGCCATCCGAAACGTGTTTTAGGAAAACTGAAATGCGTTTCGGGCACATGCTTCTAGAAATTTCTAGGAAGCGTGTTTATTAGCCCGAAACGCGTTTCAGTTTTTCCGAAACGTGTTTTGATGGCGCTTCCCCCACACATCCGTACGGATCACGGATCGGGGTTTTGATCTGGGGGGACGTTTCCTACAACACTGGGTAAGAGCATGATGCATGAGATATAACAGTGAATACCCCCTTTTAAGGTGGGGCAGTTCATTACCTACCAACGGTTGGGACAATCATGGGTTCATAAAACCTGTAGGAACCAAGGTGATGGCCATGATGATGGGGTAGAGCTCACGTATTCGCTTTTGCCTATGTGCTAAATGTGTTTGTCTCGACCATCTTTTGCATTTTATGGTACATTTCCCTGTTGATTGTGTGGCCATATATGCTTTTATCTTTCTTTTTAGCTGCATCAACCTCCGGGCTTAATTCCAGGCCATGACCCAAGGTGTGGGCAACGGGAAGGGGCATGCTAACCCTATGTGGACCCAGTGGTAGAATGTGGACCCAGGTGGGAGAAATGATGAATGGAAAGAGAGTAATATAAGCAGATAAGGGAGCGGGACCACGCAACTGAAATCGAGGTTTCCCATGAAATACCATTCCTAGAGCCAAATGGCCAATAAAAGAGATCTCACAGGACTAGAATCCAAGGTTAATACCTAAAAAGGGTGTAGGGGACAAGAGCACAGACCAAGCCCATTCTTTCGCGAAATCCTCTCATTAATCCATGCCCAGAAGTGTCCATGATAAGCAAACTACAATCCTCAATTTCCAAATGACAAGGCATACATTTAGGTTCAGGAGGCCCACCTTCAAACATATGATCATGGCAGATGGGTGAGGGACCACATGGCTAGTTCAGGTGGCGGAGAAATGGCACAATGAGTTAGCTGGTGGCTGCAAGGGGCTGCTGGCTGCTCACTGAGGACCATCTTGGAGAAAAAAATTCTCCTAGGGATATTACTCACAAAATGGTGGGTAACATGCTGCTTGTGGAATATTCGATGAATAAATTTGTCTGTGAGATTATGGAGGGGTTGAATAATGATGACAGGTACCGGGTTGTGGATGATATCATTTACTACAAAAACTGGATCTATTTGGTGCTAGAATCATAGCTCAAGGAGAAAATTATGTAGGCAGCTCACAACTCACCCTTAGTAGGGCACCCAAGGTACGTAAAGACCTACAAGAAAATTAGGGAGAGGTTCACTTGGAAGGGCCTCAAGATGGATGTGTTGAGGTTCGTGAAGGAATGCAACACTTTCCAGTAGAACAAAGCAGAACACACTCATGCATGGTACAATTGCTATAAAAAGTACATGCATGCATAAGTTACTACCTCTGAGATGCCCTGGGACGAAATCCCTTGCTTTAGCTTACGCTTCAAAAGGTAAATCAATAGGAATTGAGCAGAAAATTATTTGAAATCGGCAGCATCAAAATGTACTAAAGAAAGAGGCTGGGTTAACAATTCATTGAGAAGAAATAATGAAATAGCACTGCTTAAATATAAATATGGATCAGAATATGTTTAGAAATCATGGTTTCAAGTTGCTTCATTCTTTTAGCACAAGTTTTTAATGGTGATATTGGAATGTTGAACCTTAGTTTTGCCATCGTAGCACCTTTCTGTGACAATGCCTTTGCTTGGTTCTTTTTGAACAGTTTGTGAAAAATACCAGTGTTACCAAAATCCTGATAAAATCCCCAAATCATAAGTTTTTCAACCAGATGATTTTTTCAACCAGCCTTTTTTTAATTTTGCTGAGTTTTTCGATTTTCTCCCAAATTTCATGACTTTTTCAAATTTTCGGACCCTTGCTGATTTATTCCCAAGTCTGACTTTTGCAACATTGAAAAATACTTGAAGAGAATGCTTGTGGTACAATACTGGACTTATGTATGCTTTGGGTTGAACAGAGTGCTAAGTGATACAATAAATCATGGCACTTTCAAATGGTTGGATGTGACACCTTCCATATCAATTATTTAGTGAAACTTCTAGGAGTTTTCATTGCAAAGAGTGTAAAAAGGTGCCATGCACACAATTTTAGCTACTTGCTGTTAATGCTGACTAACAGGCTTTTATAATTCAAGGATTTGAATCATCACTTGTTTCAAAACCCCAAGGTTTTTCTAGGAAAGAAGGAAACTTAAGTGGGATATATAGTTAGATTAAACTATTTGGGGGTCATGGATTGCTTGCATACACAATCAGTGTTTAAACTTCACAGCATATATAGTACTAATTAATAAATTAAATACCAGGATTGGTCCATATTGAATACTTAGCTCTCAAACTGAAGGATTACTGATCAATTAAAGGCTTTGTGACTGAAGTTTGAACTATGTTTCTATACCAGAACATATCAGTAGTGGTCCACACTTGGAACTTATAACTTGAAAGAAGGAATAATGATCAACTAAATGCTTTATATTGAACTATACCTCTCTAACATAAGAAACCAAGGTAGTATTTGAATAGCGATTATTATTTATAAGGATATGTGCCTTCTTAAGATTGGGAGACTTTAGGTTTCTCAATATCTTTGTAATCACATATTGAACACAAGAGAAGTTTCATGGATACTTTTATACTCAGCTTTTCTGCCTTTCTGGTCCACAAAGCTTGCTAAAGATGGTGCATAGATGACTGGAATTGATTTTTTATCTTATTTGATTTCAATTATATGTTAACATAAATTTCAAATTTGTTAGAACTTAGAAGTGTATTAAACTGTGTTTAGTTTCTGAGAATGATTCAATTGTTTCATCTCTAGAGTAACAGCCAAAAACCATAACCTTGATTCAAAGAACGTTTTAATTTTTTTGGTTTGTTTATCAGACACTACAGAGGGACCTAAATTGTTTGGTTGATCCTGACCGAAGCACAAGGAGAAGAGCTCTGGAGAGGCTGCAAAAGCAATTGCTTCAGGGTGAAGCAAACAATTCCCCAGCTTATTTGGCAGACCTTCAGGTCAATTTCATCATTCTTTTTGCAGCTTTATCTAAATTGTGTTGAATCTTATTTTGTAAAGTTATATTTTTTGTCTGTGGAAATTAGTGCTGCTATCTGTGCTATCTGGTGGGTTATGCTCCAGATTTTGTTTAGCTTCGCATAGGTTGTTATTTTCAAAGTGTTATTTGGAGCCAGTATGGTCTGTCTTGTTTCTATTATTGCGATTCATAGATTTGCTTTCTGCAGCTCTGATAAGTGTACAAATGGAACAAAGATGGAAAAGACTCAAAAAACATCCACAATGAAAATTAGGATAGAAATTTGCTTAATAATATACAGGAATGCATTACACAAATTCTAAATCAGTTAACAACAATGCAAGGTGGCCTTACATAAATGCATTTTAGAAGCTTTCACTATCTATGTAATGCCATGTATGAATGGTTAGGGCTTCTAGGATGAATTCCTTGAGCATGATATTGACTCTCTCGCACCTTACATTCTTCACCATGTTCAATGTTCATTACAGTGAATTTCAAATTTGGTAATACCATGAGGCATAAATGTTCGGGCTCTAAATGGCCTCTAGTGTCCAAATATCGTCATAATATAATCAAATCACTCGTGTTTGCATATCTATGTGGATCATAGGATCTATGATGGTCTACCAGGTTTTGTTTGCATAATCTTGAATTGTGAAATTCTGAAAAAAGTGTTTTTTAAGTATTCTGAAAGCTGAAAAACACCCCAAATACTGTTTTCGGTGTGAGGGTTAGCGGGGTGCTGAATACATCACCAAACACCCTGAAAGGAAAGTCCCACTTTGACGTTTAATATTAAAATGTGTTAATGTTGACTGGTTTTTTTTCCAAGGACAAAAGATTGTAATATTAGATCTCTACTGCAGAAAATGATGTAACATTCAGAATCTTGATTACATAAAGCACCAGAAAGGAACCAGAGAGGCTCATGTAACTGATAATACCTTCCCCATATCTCTTCTTTAATAACATTCCCATTTATCCATCTGTTACACACTTTACAAAATACGTCTTCAAAACAGAAAAAACCAGTTGGTTATCAGCCATCTTCATTATCTTCATTACTTGTAAAAACAAGTTGAATTATTTGATCAAAGAACTATCATGGTATATTAAAACTCAGCGAAACAGTGGTTCTTCAGAATTACTCATCAATTTCAGAAACCAGTTAATGGCTTCCTTCATCATGCAGGGTCATGACTCATAAGAAGAAACAAAGAGGATATTCAGTCAGAACACCCCATATTCCATGAGTTTTAACATTCCAAGGTGCATTTACTCTCCATCCTTTGACTGTTTATCTGCCACCATATTATGCTCACAATAAACATGCTTGTAAGAGACAAATGCCAGTCGATCTCTCCAAAGTGAACCTGATCAATCAGAGATTAAACGCTCATGTTATGAAATGGCACAGAACCATTCTTCCATTCAATAATGAGCTTTGAATCTCCCATCACCTGGAATCTTTTTAAGCCTTTTTCCACAGCTTTCCTAGGAAAAGTTAGAAGGGTATAGCCAAATTATTTGTGCCAGGTCCTGAGCTAAGGCAGATAAGAGGTAATAAGAGTAGGACATATACATAGCTTCTCCAGCTCCACAGGGACCTGGGTTCTCCTATGAGGCACCATCAAGGATACTCAATGCTGTCAATTCATCCACTTCCAGTGATCCGATCTGTCTTGTAGTCTACTAGGCTGAATCTTTTCGATCTCCCTTATACTCTCACAGGCATACCTAATTGTAAAGAAAACCTGCATAGGGGATATGGAAGCATCTGGAATTCTGGGCTTAACATATTGTCCAACAAACAAGAATAAGGAGACTGATAAGGAGACAGTCGAGCTCCTCTATAGTGGCATACTCCAGTCAAACTTTGAAAATCTGTTCCATGGTCTTTCCTCCTAGTAAAGTTTTTATTGCATCCCAAACATCTTTTAGAAAATGACAGTTTGCACTCTAAAAGAGGTTTGCACATCAAGGGATTTTATCCCTCTTGGCTTGAGAGATATGGGGTTAAGATGGATCTTACGCCGGTGATAGCAATAACTGTGTTTCACAACAATAAGACTTTAATTCTCTACATCAATAAAATGATACACAAAATAAATTTTAATGTATTGCCAAAGTAAGATAAAAGTTGATTTGGTGAATATTGTTCGAGTTGTCTTTAGTGAGACTTTTTGGAAGCTTTTCCGGTCTAATTTCTCTAAAATCTGGCAGGAATTTATTGAAATCACAAGCTTGATGGTAGCCCCTGCACACTCGAAGTGCCCTAGGGGTTTTTCAAGGTGCTCAATCCATATATACAGTGAAAAAACGAGTTTAAATAACACAAATCAAGATTTCACCTCAAAATTTTCCACTGGATGCCGGCACCAGAAAGTCCAAAAAGTCACACTAAAGACAAATAGTTATATAGTTTTTTGTTTTGAATCTAGAGGAATTGGAAACTGGGCTTGTTTCATACTCCTGTGACATTGGGTCGATTCCAACAGCTACCACTGTAACCTCTAGGTGCTTACGTATGCCCTTTCCACCTACACGCATTAATTGGATGGATTTGAACCTCAGATCTCATGGTTTACATAATACTTCATAACACAGAGAGCTGATTCCCAGGGTCTAGTTAAATACTTAATTTCAATTTTATTGCTTTTTAATTTTTAATTTTTGCATTTTTTTTACATTTTATTTTTAACTAAACTCTCATGGTTTAGCCATCTTTCTCTTTTTAAAAGAGAGATATAAACTACCATACAATATTTATTTTATAAAAAATAATTTTTAATTTTAATTTTATATTTATTTGAATAAATTATTTTTAAAATAAAATTATTATTAATTTGAATTTATAACTATAAAAAATAAAGTGAAAAATAACACTTTAAATAAATTATAACCTCCTTCAAATTTGATCCGAGTCTGCATACTACCTCTTACACAATATAGTCATCAATGATAATATTTGTTTTAAAACCCAAAAGCAATTTCATTAAAGTTTCATGCAAGCAATTTCATCAAAGTTTCATGCAAGTTTTATTTCTGGAAGATATTCCAAATAAACTTCGACTTTACATGTCATTCTCCACCCAACTGATATGGTCATCGCTAACGCCTTTAAACATTGTTGTTGTAAACTAAACATTATAATCGTAAAAATTACTTTTCCAAACTAGATTTTTCTATTGGGTGGATGCCTGAGGCCAGCTAACTGTTTGATTTGACTGATTACCAGTTCAGATTGGCCAGTTCGACTGGTTACCGGTTCAGACTGGCTGGTTTGTAAAACTATGCTTGTGACAATGTTCATACAGGGGGAGTGGACCCAAAGGAGAACATGGGTTAGGAGTGTTGGAATTTGTGTGCGATTGTGATGGAGGGGTTTGGACACACTTTGTGTAGTTACGTCTTCTTGGAGCCCTTATTGTGTATGGCATCATCTTGGAGCATGACACGTGTACAATTGGAGTGGAGCACTTCTTGTGTAGGCATACATGGATTTATTGGGAGGTTCCTTTGAAGGGTCTGGGCCCACATTGTATTGTAGGCATTCCTTACCTCCCATATATATAAAGGAAAGAGACAGGCCTTCTCATTTTCATCATTATCACACTCTTTTCTTTGTACTTAGCTTCGAGGAGGAAGTCTCTAGGGTCTATGAGGAAACTCTAGGAGTTCTGAAGTCTAGAGAGGATGTCTTGGCTTGGAGTTAGGTCTTTGTGATATACTAGGGTTTACTTATTTGAAGAAGATGGTGGTGATGATCTTTCTCTCTCTCATCTCTTCATTTGTACTGTCTCTCTTCCTCTTGGACTCGCTAGGGTTTCATGTTATTCTCAGAGTATCTTGAAATCTAGGGCTGGGGTTTCACCCTTTTGAGGTTTCAGATTAGGGTATTGTTATGAAACCCTAGGGTGTATTTGGGGAGAAAGAAGAGAAGAGGACATCTGGCCTTGGAGGACTTGTCTGAATGATTCATGCATGTTGGAGCTCCTTGGTTGAGCTAGGGTTTTCCATTTTTTTTCCTTGGGTAGCATTTCAGAAAGCTAGTGGCTCGTTCTAGCCATGTGATAAGGCTATGGTATGTACAACAACTTCATCGTGTATGTTAATGAAGTTTTCAGCTGTCTATAAATTGTGTAAATTGCAGATTTTAATTTCAGCCATGTATGTTCTTCATAAATTGTTATTTGCATGTATATATTTCTTGTTGATTTGGCATAAGTAAAGGGTAATTTGTTAAAAGTGATTTAACATCATAATGGAAGAAGTTAAGGGCTCTTTTACTGCTGTTATAACTGCTTTAAAAGTGAGTTTGCAGATTGGGTTTCTGTATGATAAGATTGACCTAGAGGGTTGACGCTTATCAGGACACATTGGTATCTTCTCTCAGATTTTGAAGAAGATTTCGTTGTTAAGGATTGAAATATGTTCACTTTCCACCTCTGTTTTTTTCTATATTTCATAACAGCCCTAAGGCTGAAAATTCAGAAGGTTAAGATCTGAGAAACCTCTAGTCAAAAAGGTCAAATTTCTGTTTTGCATTAAATTTTAAAACATTGAAGTTTGGAGATTTCCACAATTTCAGTGTCCAGCTAGTGGTTTATAGAAATACCAATCAACGGCCCCTTGCAGATTTGTAACAAACAATGATGCATATCCCGGCTTTACTTTCTAAGTACCTTTGGTAGGGGTTTTTGATCATGTGAGTTTATCCTTATCCACTTGAATTCTATCTTCCCCATCTGCAAGTGCCATGTATATGAACTTTTTCTAGCTGATCCCTTAGGCCTAATTACTTTCTTGACAACTATCCTTCTAGCAAGTACTTCTCTTTGGAGAAGAGACATCTTTAAGAAAGAAGAAATTTTGATTTTGCAAAAGTATATGTAATAAACATAATAATAGTAAAACTAATAAATGACAATAATAATAAAAATAATAATTAGGGTAATGAAAGGTCAAGTGCCACACACCCCTTTGCCCTATGACCATTCAGTGCATATGTAAGTATATCACCATGAGGCTTATTGTAATTATCGTTTCCTATTAATCAATGAATATTCAATGTTCGAATGTACAATTGCAGAAATATTTTGTCAATTGGTAATGTTGAGAAAAAGTATACCGAGGAAGTGTTTCCTAGTGCCTTTTTGCCTTTGGCTTGTTACGACACAGTCTAGTAGGGCCCTAGGAGGGGAAACCTAAGGGACAACTACTAGACTAAGTGACAACAACGGGACAATGACCTATTGTCACCTCAGTCGATGCCCCCTGCTCTTTACGGACTTTACTGATGGGAGGAGCCTTGGTAGGTAGGAAATCACTTGGAATGGATAGGGACTTAGTGATTTCTCAAATCCAATTCAAGGACAGGCACAATAAAGGTTCAATGCTTCAAAGAAGCTAACACACTCTCCAAGAAAGGCCTTGGGGAGAGAAGATCAAGAGTTAGGGTTTGTGATATACAATGGTAATATGTATTCCTAAGGTCAAGACTTTAGGGGATGAGGTAGGGCCTCTCAAAGGAGCTCTATGTGATAATTTAACACTTCTAAAAGGCTCTTCACTCTTTTTGAAAGACCTAAGCAAGCTTGCACTAGACCTAGGTTTTATGAATAAACGTGGGAAGAAATACTTCCAAGGTATTTGCTAGGTCGAGGGAAGGGAGGAGAAAGAGCTTCTTATGATTTATTCCAGTGAATACTAAGCCCATACTGTTGAAAAGTGTAACTAGGTTTGGTCTTCATAATGACATGTGTAATTGTGATATTATGTAATTAATGTAAAGAAGAAAATAAAATTATTTTTGTAATACTTGAATCATGGCTTTCATGATCAAGGAATTTAATTTTAGTTACGGTTTTGTCATCAAGTCATAAAAGTCAAATTGAGTCAATGTCATGTATGAATAACCCTTCTTGGGCATGTTACATTTGTATGAGTCATTGAAAGATTTAAAGAGACCCTCCAAGACCAAGCGTAAGCACCTCCATCAAGTCGACCCTAAATGAAATAATGATGCCACTCCAAATGACATGTCAGCCTAGAAAACTAGCAAGTCGGCTTATTTCTCATGGGCAAACCACTATAAATAGGCAGCTCGACCTCCATTTGAAGACAAGAAATTCGGTCAAGCAATTTGAAGTAGAGAAAGGTGCAAAGATCACAAGAAGAGCCTCCATCCAAGAGTTGAAGAAAGAACAAGAAGCTGAGTCATTCTTTGGATCCGTTTTAGGGCTAATCTCTCCACACGTGCGAGATTGCAGGATTGTCTATTATAGCAAAAGGACCGAAGCATTTTAGTCATCTTGGGTAACCAAATTGGGAGAAGGTCAAGTCAAAAAGGGAAACCGAGTTAAACAAGAAAGAGTCTCTATCCTAAGCGCAGAAGCCAAGGGCACTATTTAGAAAATGACACTTTCCAAGTGCTGCAAATAGGGTTTCTGAATTAAGGCCAAAAAGTTGCAGGTTTGAAGCAGAGAAAAGGAAGTTGAGATCTGAAGGGTAGCCGAGGCAGAATAAGAAGCTTGGTGTCTTGGTCTTGAAGAGGTAAAATAGGTCAAGGGTCTTGGTCTTGGTATTCTTCAATTGAAGTATCCGTAAGAAGAAGAATTCGTTTGGGTTTTCCTCTCAGGTGGGAGAGGTTTTGGTTTGTTGATTTCTGTAGCATTAGATGTGCTCTTAACTCGAGATTTTGCAGAGAGGCTAAGACACATACATTCTCCAAAACCCAGAAATCGTTTCTGAAAATTCGACCTAGAGAAGATTTAATTAAAATAATTAACTTTTTTAAATGGTTCCCTAAGTCTAAACTTAGGAAATCTGGTTAATTAAAGGGTATTAATTAAATTAGGTGTGAATCTTCTAGAAGAAGACGATGATCAACTCCAAGTTAATCTTAGCCATTGATTATATTTTAATCCTGGCCGTTGGAGCTCCAACGAGAGATTATAAGGAGTTTGATGTGGTTGGAAAAAAACACTTGTGCAGTTTGATTTTGCTAGAGAATTGATTTCCTGAGTAGCAACTCTATGTTGCCAGAAGTGATTCAGTAAAGTCGAAGTAGTGAGAGAGGGGCAGGGATAGTAGACCGGAGGAAGTTTTCCAGATTCAGGGAGTGCAAGGTAGAGAAGGCAGAGAGTAGTTTAGTGAGGTAGCGCAAAGCTTTAGAGGGAGTTCGAAATCCAGTTGGGAGAGACAAGATTCAGTTCCAGAAGCCGGGGTGTGAGACCGGACGACCAAGAGGTCGAATTTCTAGACAGCAGGTGGTCAACAGAGGAGGTGATGCAGAGCCCAGCCAGGGTGACGCAGATCTGCGTAGGATTGACGTTGAAGCTCCGGAGAGGCAGTGTGGGGCCAATTAGCCAGCCCCTGATCAATGTCGGATCTCCCAATTCAGTGTGAGATTTTTCTCACTACCTCTTTGCCATCATTTCTCTGTATTGGATAACCAGTTTAGGCATCCAATGATTTGTACTCAAATTCACTACTGCATAATAATTAAAACTCGCGGCTGCTGCACCGGTTTTCCCACATTGGGTTTTTTCCGGGGACATTGTCCAAAAACAACTATGTTGATGTGTGTGTTTATTTCTCTCCAGTGCAGTATTTAGTTTTCGTTGTATTTTATTTTGTGTAGGCTGCAATGTATGTATTTCAGGTTTTGCCATAGAAAACTGCAAGTAACTTGTTCAAGTAATTTAACAAGTAGGTGAAATATTATCAGTTTGTTGCAGTAGGAACCGGGTATCTGATTTGTCACATGGTATAGGAGCACAAATCGTAAGTCGGAGAGCTCAGAGCAGAAGAGGAGAAGGAGGTTTGAATTCCTAGATAGGCAACATTTCGAAACCCCAAGGGCAGTGCATTTCCTTGGCCAAAAGGGTTAGTGTTTTGTGGAAATTTTACTTCTCTGAGTGAGTCCACAGAGAATAAAATTTTCCAGATCGAAGAGTACCAGAGGTAGAGGGAGTAGCAGTAGTTTCCTTGAAGAGCAGATCTTCAGCTGGGACGCAGATTTTGCAGTAGTTTGCTAGTGCAAATAGCGCCAGGAGGAAGGAAGAGCACACACTGAGGGAATTCTTTCCTTAGGGGACTTCTAGCCAAGAAGTTCGAATTTTCCAGCAGAGCAACCGTAGTTGTGTGCAGGATTTCTCACTCTAGAAGGGAGTGTGAATAACAGGGTAGCAACTGCGCAGAGGAGAAGAGGAGGAATTCGACATTTTTCAGAGAGATGGCATCAACTGGGTTGAGAGATCAAGATCGGTTGTACGGAGCCTCCAACTATGCGATCTGGAAGGCTAGGATCTCCTGCCTTCTAGATGAACATGATCTCAAGACTTATATTGAGTGTGGTAGTTGTGCCCACAGATGCAGATCCGCTTAAGAAGTACAAGAAGGAGACGACGAAAGCAAAGAGGCTGATTCTTGATGGCGTTCGAGATCACGTAGTATCTCACATAGCTGGCAAAGATACTGCCTGATAGATGTGGGAAGCATTTGCTACGCTATATGAAGGATCTTTCGAGCAACGGAAGACGTATCTTGAGAATAAGCTGAGATGCACGAGGATGCATAAAGGGGAGCATATAGACGCCTTCCTTACTAGATCTGCAGTAGGGTCAGCGCCTGAGCCTACAGAGTTGGTGCGGTTTGCCCTCAACAACGTTTCCGAAGATTGGCAAGTCGTCATCCAAAGTATTATGAGCAGAGAAAAGTTGCCAGATTGGGATTGTATGTGGGCTGACCTGCAGCAGGAAGAGATGAAGTGAGATTTGGTGAAGACCACCATCACTGGCAGCAGCAACAGTGATGGGACGAAGTAAGTAAAGGAGGAGGAAGATGTGGTCCTTGCATCAAAGGGGTAGCAGGAACAACATAGGAGGAAGAAGGACATTTCCAAGGTGAAATGCTTAAGATGTGGTGAACTTGGACACTACAACACTCAATGTATTCTCATGAAGAAGGACAAGGAGGAGAAGTAGGATGAGCAGGCTACATCCGCTGAAATCGACAGGCTATCCTCTAGATTGGAGGAAGAGTTTGCCATGATTACCGAGATACCTCCAGGGATGAGGTGGGGTGATCTAGAGTTGTAGCCTTAGAGAGCTACAGGATGCGCAAGATCCTTGAGGAGTCCACCTCTTGGATCAAGACCTTGCTACTGGAGCACATAGTCAGCAGTAGCAGGACGAACCAGTGTTAGGTGGTGCAGTCAGGTGCCAGAGTGATAGATGCAGTGGTTAGTAGCGATCAGATACTGAGAAACGCAAAGCAGAGTTGGCAACAGTGCAGTTGGCATAGAGCAGAGTCAACAATAGCGCAAAGGCTTCAGTGACAGCGCAAAGGCTAGCAACAGTCAGAACTCAGACGACAGATGCATCATACTTAACACAATTAGTTCAATATTTTGGATGTTTTTCCGTTGCAGATGTTGCAGTTGCAACAACAACAGATGGAGAGGGTTGTAGTACAAATGCGTTAATTGACAACAGTTTAGCAGGGTCAACAGCAACACAGATGCAACTCATATCAGAGTTTCGCATTAGAGCCAGACATTAGCAGCGCAATAGGAGGTGTTGCAGAGTCAAAGTGATGCTTCAGTGGATTGCAGCACTAGAGCACATTGCTCGCTAAGAGGCAGTGTTGATTTTTGTAGCATCGGTTGTGCTTTTGCCTCAAGATTTTGCAGAGAGGCTAAGACACATGATTCTCCAAAGCCCATAAATCGTTTCTGGAAATTCCACTTAGAGATGATTTAATTAAAATAATTAACTTTTTTAAATGGTTCCTTAAGTCTAAACTTAGGAAATCTGGTTAATTAAAGGGTATTAACTAAATCAGGCGTGAATCTTCTAGAAGAAGACGAGGATCAACTCCAAGTTAATCTTAGCCATCGAATATGTTTTAATCGCGGTCGTTGGAGCTCCAACGAGAGATTATAAATAGTTCGATGTGGTTGGAGAAAAACACTTGTGCAATTTGATTTTGCTAGAGAATCAATTTCTTGAGTAGTAGTTGTAAGTTTCCGAAAGCGATTCAGTAAAGTCGAAGCAATGAGAGAGGGGTAGGGATAGTAGACCGGAGGAAGTTTTCCAGATTCGGGGAGTGCAAGGCAGAGAGCAGTTTAGTGAGGCAACGCAAAGTTTCAGAGGGAGTTTGAAATCCAGCTGGGAGAGATGAGATTCGGTTCCAGAAGTCGGGGTGTTAGACCAGAGGGCTAAGAGGTCGAATTTCCAGACAGCAGGAGGTCAACAGAGGTGGTGATGCAGATCTACGTAGGATTAATGCAGAAGTTGCGCAGAGGCTGCGTGGGGGCAGCGAACCAACCCCTGATCAATGTCGGATCTCCTGATTCATTGTGAGATTTTTCTGACTAACTCTTTTCCAACATTTCTCTGTATCAGATAGCCAGTTTAGGCATCCAACAATTTGTACTCAGATTTACTATTGCATAATAATTAAAACCCTCAACTGCTGCACCGGTTTTTCCACATTGGGTTTTTTCGGGGACATTGTCAAAAACAACTGTGTTGATGTGTGTGTTTATTTCTTTCCAGTGCAGTATTTAGTTTTCGCTGTATTTTATTTTGTGTAGGCTGCAGTGTATGCATTTCAATATTTGCCGTAGAAAACTGCAAGTAACTTGTTCAAGTAATTTAACAAGTAGGTGAAATATTATTATCAGTTTGCTGCAGTAGGAATCAGGCATCCGATTTTTCACATGGCCCTGGCTGATAGCCTACATTTTGTCTCTTGTCTCGTTATTGTTTATGCTTTGGTAGTTGTTTAATGAAGAAGAACACTATAATAATCTAACTAAAGAGAAGATGCTAATCTATTGAAGTAAAAAACATTCACAAGCAGTTATCATTAATAGAGAAATCACCTAATCTTGATGCCCTAGATTTCTCAACATGGTTTCAGAGCTAAGCTGACCAATTCAAGGAAGGGCATCTTATCAAGGGACATTCAAGGATCAAATCTCAAGAAAGACATCAAAGCAAATCTAAGAAGATCATAAACAAAGTCAAGATCTACAAGGATCGAAGAACCTCTAGTCATCATCGAAAAACCACAAAGACCCTCATCAAGTTGAAGAGATCTACAAATCAAGGTAGTTTGAAGTTTATTCATTCAAAGGAAGCAAATGACGTTGTCGTCGTCTTCAAAAAGGCTCCAAGTCCCTCTCGTTGAAGCAAGGATCTCATCTCAAAGGAAAATCCTTATCCTTAAAAGCAAATCATCCAAGGAGTATCAATACATCATCAAGGCGTCATCATAAATCATCACAAAAAGCGATCTCTCTCTCTGCGAAGGATCATTCTTGAAGAGAACTATTTTCATCAAGGAGAAGTTTTCTATTGTCTATATCATCATCAAAGCAGCAAGTGGAAGAAGCATCTTAACAAGTAAGTATATTTATGTCCACATCTGAATCTGTCAAAATGTATTTTTGCAAGGAAAGCAACGAATTTGTTGGGGCTTCAAACTATCTAAGAGGACAGATCTAAATCTCATTGAGAATGAGGTCATGGATCATGTCAAAGGATCTATCACCAAACCAACGAAAGAAGATGATCAAGCACTTGCAAAGTTTATGAAAGGGGAAGTTAGGGCTCAAAGGATTCTCATAGAATCCATTAAGGATTCCCTTATTCCATATGTATCAAAACTCAGAACTTCAAAAGAAATATATGACAAATTGGTAGAGTTGTATTTCGTAAGCACTACAGGAGAAGTCATCTCATAAAGGCAAGAACTCTACAAGTAAAGATGTCAAAAGAAGAAGGAATAGCCTCATACTTTATGAGGATATCTGAAACCAGGGATCAACTTCAAGATCCGGGGGAAGTCATGTCTGATAGAGAAATGACTACAATAGTACTAAATGCATTACCGAAGGAGTGGGGTAACTTTACTTCAAGTATGTACGAGAAGAAAGAAGCTACTCCATTCCAGGATCGATGGTCACTATGCAAGATTGAAGAATCTGGGTTAAAGGCAAAATCTGATGTAGGATCAGGTGAGCAAAATCAAGCTTATGCTACAATGACAAAAGAAAGGGAAAATTTGGACAACTTGGTTCTCAGAAAAAGAAGAAGAACATGGCTAAGATTCAATGCTGTGGATGTCAAGAATATGGGCATTACAAGAGAGATTGTCCTAAGATCAAGAAGGACAATAACAGAAGAGGGAAGCCCACAAGAAGTGGAAGTAAAAGATCTCTATTATGATTGAAATAGTCTTCCTCACCTAGCTCTTTTCAAATTCTGTTTTCAAGTTTTCCTGTTGTAAAGTATAACTATTAGGAACCATTAGAAAAGAGCATCATAAGAAGCATTAGAAGCAAGAGATCGTGACATCATAAATGATAGATGAATTAGGTCTATCAAAGGATATAAATCTTGGTAACCTCATTCGAAGGACTTATGGGAAAAGGAAAAAGGAAGTATCTGGTACAAAGCTCATCATACATCAATTAAGAGGAAACATCTGTTGAATAAGGATACTTAAGATCCTCTATTGGAATCTTCATCGGAAGGTTTACCAAACAAAAGGGAGTAAGTGTTTCATCAAGAATTTCAACTTGGAGGAATTCATGAAAGAATGGTATGATGTCAATAAGCTGGTCAAGGGATTGAAGTTTTCAATCAAGGAAGTTGCTGAAGGAAGATGACCTAAAAGATGAATAAGGTATGTATGCTTTTATTTGATAATTTGGAGTCATGTCATATGGTTGTAGATAACATGGATAAATGCTCTACTTTGAGAGCATGATCTAAAGAAAAGGATCTCCTCCATTGAAAAGATGCAGGAAGGCATGGGTCACACATTGACTAGATGAAATCAACGTAATATGTCCTCATATGAAATATGAGGTGGTTGACATTAATTGGAGGAACTATGATCAGAGGTTCTTGAAAGGAAATGTGTGAAGAAAGAAAGGAAGAGATCGTGAAATAAGCAACTAGGAAGAAGGCAATCAACATCCAAGGACTGAAAGATTTAACTGTGATATCTCCATGAAAGATATGAAGACTCTGATGAAGTTTGAAAAAGGAGATCCTTGACAATGTATATCTTTTGGAGATGTCTCAATATGTATGCAGGACGCTGATGCAAACCGAAAGATGTCATGATGAAAGATCATCACAAAGGTAATTTTGATTTAGTGGTCATTTTCTTGTTTGTGAGCAAATATTTGGATGGGCTTATGCAGGGCTTCTAATGGAAGAGTTATGTATATCTTCCACCACTGATGACCATGCAGCTGGATGAAAGATCCTTAAGGAAACATGGCATGAAGAAAGCAACATGGTATGAAGGAAGGCCGAATATGCATTGATGGATCACTTTCTGATGAAAGGAATAACGACATGACCAATGCATGGATGAGAGTGATGGATGGTCTATGCCCTATGAAGAAGTCCCGGAAGATGTAGACTCTATATCGAAGAAGAAATTTATGACATCAAAGGAAGGAGTTCTACGAGCAACTGGTTGTCCCATGATCTCCACCTAAAGAGCTGCTAGAAGCATGTCCCTGGTCAAGAGGGAGCTTGGTCAATTCCTGTTAATTTTTGGTATGTTCTATGCTTAAAGCAATTTATTTCTATTTTCACAGTTAGCTCAATACCTTTTCCAGATTATCAATCACATCAACATTAAAGTAAACTGCAGATAGAACATAAACATAAATCGCAGAAGACTAGCCAAGACAAGAGGACACAAGATGTGGCGCTAGCCAGGGACAAACCCAATGTGGGGAAACCCTTGATCAATTCTTCTTATATGTTCTTCAATAGTTCAGCACAGAGAGAGAGAAAGTACATTTACAACAAAAGTCAACACTGACTTATCTAAATAAGAGCATAAATCATCTCAAAGAAGATGATACATGAGATAGTTGAGCTCAGTTGAAGACATGCTGCTTCAACTGATTCTTCAAGGTGACTCCTTCACCTATCATTTTGCTGCACCTCGTCATCATGCTGCACCTCATCGTGCTGCACCCATCATCACTAAGCTGTACCTCATGACTATGCTGCACACATCATACTACTGCACCTGATGCTGCGACTGCTGTCCCATGTGCCATTGTTGCATCGTATTGCCATAGTTGTCCCATGTGCCATAGCTGCATCATGTTGCCACGCTGTTGTCCCATGTGGTATGTTGAACCATGTTGTCATACAACATGTCTCATGTGCTTGCAGCACCATGCTTGCCATGTTGTCCATGCTTGCCATGTTGTCCATGCTTTCCATGCTTGTCATGCTTGCCATGCTGTCCAAGCTTGCTATGCTTGCCATGCTGTGCATGCTTGCTGTGCTTGCCATGCTGTCCAGCTTGCTATGCTTGCCATGCTATCCATGCTTGTTGCTGTCCCATGTTTCCCTTAGCATTCCTTTGCTGTCCCATTTACTATGTAGCTGTCCCATGCAGCTCCATGCTTGCTGTTGCCTAGTTATATTGCTGTAGTTGCTGTCCCTAACAGTGTTTCCATGCCTTGCTGTTCATCACTGATCTGGTTAGGGCACTAGGCAGCCCTACAGTCCTCGAACAACCCTCAAGAAAACTGCGGTATACTTTCATGAGACACCTCCCTTAGCACGCTGTTGTTCAGGGCATGTTTGAACCCTCAAAATATCCACGTTATCCCTGTTTTGGGGTGGTTAGGATTGCGGCCTACCATAGTCCCACGCTGTCACCTACAACCCACGTTTTCGTTGCCCCAAACAACCCTTCTTCAACTCGACCTACCCTCGGCCTCCTTCCAGTAGCTCAGTGCCTTGTTTTGGGCCTAAAACAGTCCTCCTTTTCAGCCGCATTAGTCCTGCATCTAGGGCACCATAGGTATGTTTAGTATAGCGTTAGGGCTGCCTTCTAGGACTGTGTTAGGGATGCCTTAGGATAGCGTTAGGTTCTTCCTTGAGCTCCTTTAGGTCAACGCATAGAACCCTTCCATCGCTTCGCTGACTTGCCTTCTTTGCTGCGGCTAGGGCAACCTCTTTTCCTCCAACGTCTAGGGCTTACACTCCTACATTTCTTCCACTAAAACCCAAGACAAGTGGAGAGAAATCAAGATAGAAGTGTGTGTGAAATGACTCTCAAGTCATCTCCTTTTATACTAAAAGGTTGAGCACATGTGGGGTTTATTTGGTTGCTGGCCGACCTTGACGAATTGTCTTATAACACAAATAAATTCATAACTCCATGAATACTTATCGGAATCGGATGATCTTTAGATCAATCCTACACCTCTCGATGAGAGGGATCCAAGAAAAGTATTAATTGCCATAAATAAGATGACCCACATAGAGTTTGGCCCTAGTTGCTAATTTTAACAAGTCCCTAGTTAAGAGGGAGTTTGGGTACATTCCTTCAGTGGGATGGGTGTGACCTCCCTTGGTTGAGGGAGAGATAGACACATCATTCTTGTCTTCACTTGGGAAGACAGAATGGAGGATTGGGTAAACATCTGGCATTTGATACTCTTTGAGGATGAGTTAGGGTATCCAAGATAAGAGTAGTCGTAGAGGGCCGATATTCTTTGAGGACTGGGAATCCAAGATAAGAATAGTCCTGGTGGAACACACCTTGAGAACCCGGGTGGGGTATGTTCTGAGGGAGACAATGATGAGGGTGTCTATACATCATTGGTCTCACCAGCATTATACTCTGATCTTGTGGAGAGATAGAGCGGTTAGTCAAGGCCTTGCTATGTGACAATGTTGGTTGATATGATGCTATACAAATGGGTTACCAATCTGACTCTTATGAGAATTCTTTAGATCGAGAATGTCTAAGTACCTTGTATCGATTATGAATACCTCCCTAGTTGAGAGGGAGTGTTGAAAAGTGTAACTAGGTTTGGTCTTCATAATGACATGTGTAACTGTGATTTTATGTAATTGATGTAAAGAAGAAAATAAAATTATTTTTGTAATACTTGAATCATGGGTTTCATGATCTAGGAATTTTATTTTAGTTAAGGTTCCCATTGTGAGCCTTTAGGTTTTGTCATCAAGTCATAAAAGTCAAATTTAGTCAATGTCACGTATGAAGAACCCTTCTTGGGCATGTTACATTTGTATATGATTCATTGAAAGAGTCAAAGAGATCCTCCTAGATCAAGCACAAGCACCTCCATCAAGTAGGCCCTAAATGAAATAATGATGCCACTCCAAATGACATGTCGGCCTAGAAAACTAGAAAGTCGACTTATTTCTCATGGGCAAACCACTATAAATAAGTAGTTCGGCCTCCATTTAAAGACAAGGAATTCAATCAAGCAATCTGAAGTAGAGAAAGGTGCGAAGATCACAAGAAGAGCCTCCATCTAAGCTTTGAAGAAAGAACAAGAAGCTGAGTCATTCTTTGGATCTGTTTTAGGGCTAATCTCTCCACACATGCGAGATTGTAGGACTCTCTACTTTAGCAGAAGGATCGAAGCATTTCAGTCATCTTGGGTAACCGAATTGGGAGAAGGTCAAGTCAAAAAGGGAAGCCGAGTCAAGCAAGAGAGAGTCTCTATCCTAAGCGAAGAAGCCAAGGGTATTGTTTAGAAAGTGACACTTTCCAAGTGTTGCAACTAGGGTTTCTGAATTAGGGCCGAAAAGTTGCAGGTTTGAAGTAGAGAAAAGGAAATCGAGATCTGAAGGGTAGCCGAGGCAGAATAAGAAGCTTGGTGTCTTGGTCTTGGAGAGGTCAAATAGGTCAAGGGTCTTGGTGTTGGTATTCGTCAATTGAAGTCTCCATAAGAAGAAGAATTCGTTTGGGATTTCCTCTCAAGTGGGAGAGGTTTTGGCCCTGGCTGATAGCCTACATTTT
Source organism: Pinus tabuliformis (assembly GCA_031772625.1). NCBI lineage: Eukaryota > Viridiplantae > Streptophyta > Pinopsida > Pinales > Pinaceae > Pinus > Pinus tabuliformis. Next base: position 1,393,680,633 of record CM062818.1, on the reverse strand, counting down.
TTGTCTCTTGTCTCTTTATTGGTTATGCTTTAGTAGTTGTTTGACGAAGAAGAACACTATAATAGTCTAACTAAAGAGAAGATCCTAATCTATTGAAGTAAAAAGCATTCACAAGCAGTTATCATTAATAGATAAATCACCTAATTTAGATGCCCTAGATTTCTCAACACATACAACCCTCAACGAAGTTCCCAAGGTGAGGGAGAGAGACCTCGATTTTCCCTCTTGGAGTGGCACCTAGGGCAAGAGATTTTCTCCAACCAGAAAACTATCCCTGCCCCTCACTGCAAGGAATCTCCTCGATGACTTCTACAACTGTTGCGTTGCTCTCTTGAGAAATTGATCTCTTGATCTCCCTCAATGTGTGTTTCCAAATGCCCATCAAGCCTCTTCTTATAATCTTCTTGTTGATCAATCAACGACCCAAATTAGATTCTAATCAATGGCTCAGATCATCTTGACTTGATCCTCGTCTTCTTCTAGAAGATTCACACCCAGTTTAATTAATACCCTTTAATTATTTTAATTGCCGAAGTTTAGACCTAGGCATCCATTAAAAATAATTAATAATTTTAATTAAATCTCCTCCGGGTGGAATTTCCCAAAACGATTTATGGGTATTGTGGAATGCATGTGTCCTAGCCTCCTTGCAAAATCTTGAGGCTAGAGCACATCCGATTCTACCAGAAATCAACATCTTTGACTCGTAATAAATTTCCTTTTGACTCAATAAACTCTATAAAGCATGAAGAACATGCTTTGACTAGAAATAAAAATAATCATAATCATAATAATCTCTTTTCTTCTTTTGTTTTTACATGAAATACATATTGATACAAGTACAATGATAATTATGAAGACCGAACCTAGTTGCATTTCCAATAGTATCCACTCAACGATACAGAAGACATAAGACCATGCACATCAGAGTGTATCAAATCAAGGATACTTGCTACCCTGCTATCTTTGCTCGGGAAATGTGACTTGGTTTACTTTCCCAAAGCACACGCCCTACACGCATCATGATGTTTAGTACTAAAATTTGGTACAACAGTAACACTCTCCCTCAACATCCTGAATGCTCCACAGTGCAAGCGTGCCATCCTCCTGTGCCATAACTTGCACAAATCGCTGCTGCTGGTCGTAGCCACCAAGGCTCTGGTAGGCTGAAACATAACACTATAAAGTCTCCCACTGTGGAGTCCAATCACTCTAGCACAAGTATACTGGATCCATTGGAATACATAAGCACTTGTCCATCCTGAAATACCAGTACATATCACCTATCCTCAATACTCGAGACTGAAATCAGGTTCTTCTTCAGCCCTGAAACATATAGAACCTCTGTCACTTTCAAGGGAGGTAATGACTCCCTCTAAAAGGATACAATCCCCACTTCTGTTGCTCTGACCTTGGAGTTATCTCCAAGTGCCTCCTCCAAGTCAATATCATCCTATGTAAGACCCGTAAAGTGCTCTCTCACTCTAGTCATATGGTGGAAAGCTCCACTCTCTACAAACCACATACTTGAGGATGTAACACTAGTGGAAAGACTCACAACTAAAGCAAACTCTGTATCAAACGTGGTGGAAAATTCATACACCTCGGCTGAAGTTGCATCACCCTTCTTCTTCCCCTTCTTATTGGGACACTAAACGGCATAATGGCCCATCTTCTGACAAGCAAAGCATCTCACTTTGTTCATGTCCTTCTCTTGGGCCTTTTGCTTGGCCCCACTAGAAGACCCCTTCTTGGTCTTCTTCTTGCCCTTAGCTGCAAGGGAACATTCTCCTCCTCACCTACCCCACCACTCTGGTTGCCACTCTTGGCACTCTTCCTGGACGAAATCATTCCACGTTCTCCAACCAGGAAAATGCTCTCTGGCAACAATGCCATTTATGAATCCTTCCCACTGCTTGGGAAAACCATCCAATGTCGTCTTGATCGACTGGTCCTAAGGGATAATCCCTCCCACTGCAGCCAACTCATCTCTCACCTGTGTGATCATGGTAAGCTATGAGATAACCATGTCAGTCTTGGTCATCTTGGCATTTCTTAGCTTCTCATAGAACATCATTTTCCTGTTCTCATTGGTGCTCTGGTAAAGTGTGATCAAGGACTCCCACATCTCACAGGCATACTTCTTCCCTGACTCATGATGTACAAGATGATCTTTCACTACATCTAGATAGTGATACTCCCATTGATGGTCCCGATGCCTTCATAAAACAGATGGATGCAAGGGACTGGTCAATGGCATTGACTCTTTCATGCTCATCTGATGCTGATTTCATTTAGCTACTTTTATTTTTTGGCATTCGCCCTCTATTGTTAATTTTAACTTTTAATTTTTGACTCTAGATACCAAGTATTGAATCTTTGACTCATCACTCTATTTTTTTGAGTAATTTTTAGTTTACTATTTTATACTTCAGTATTTATTTTGTTTACGTTTAGTATTTTAGTTTTACTTAGTACTATTTATAATCTGAATCAATGTATTTGATTTCATTTTAAGTTATAAATTTGAAATTTTGGTGTGCATGTATTATTGCTTCAATGTGAAATATGATAATAACAATGGTGATTTATGAATAATGTTTGTATCATTAACAAATTTGAATTTAGTATTGACATTGCCCAATGATGAGTTGTTTTTGCTCGGATTTTTAATTCTTTTTATAGTTTTAGAGATGAGGCCCCTTATGCTAGGGATCCTGATGTACCCTTGACCCCCATGAATTTCCCAAAACATCTAAGGGGTGTCTCTGTATGTCATCGATGTGTCTTTCCTTGCTTGTCTACTCCTGCATGTCCAAAAGTTGGAAGAATTTTGCAAAAAAGTTGTCCAGCCTTTTTCTGTTTGGATCAAGTGTGGCATCCCAATCCTTGTCTCTTGGAAGGATGGATCTAAAGTGGTAGGGCAATTGGAGGATGCTTTGAAGCAAGGGTTTCAGGTGCCACCAGGGTGGGTAGGGATGTTAGAGGTTCTGCTTGTCTCCCTTTGAAGTCTTTTGCTTGCTTTCTTTGCTGTAATGACTACATCAATTGTTGCCATTTATTTTTCAAAGTTTTTATTTTTTCATAGCCTCTAATGCGACTTAAACGTTATTTCAGCCTATGTAACCCTGCTCTTGTTTGACTTGCTCACAATCATTCCATTCTCCTTTTTGTAACGAATAAAGTTCATATACTCAAAGGAATGCTCTGGTATCAATGTAACAAACAAAGTTCGTATACGCAACAATAATCTTTAGAATACTTCGAAGACAAAGACATCCATTGAAGGACAAACAATTGTATATTGAATATTGTATAAATGAACTAATGTGATGACTATAATGAGGGTGAGGGTCTGCTTATATACCCTAGGCAAGTGTCCCTTTATGAACGGTAATGTCCTTAGGGACATACCTCTTCATTAACTAATCACTAATTAATCATTATTTTTGATGTGTTATTATTATTTATAATTAGATTTATTTATATCTATATTTTATTCATAACATTGCCTTCTTCTTCAAAAAGCTTTGTCGAATCTTGCCGATGAAAAGACTTGATCTCTTTTTCTGTTTCGAATGTCTTCTCGTCTTGAAACTGTCATCTTCGTTGATACTAGTTGATATGATCCTTGGAGTGATAAATAAAATTGTCGAACTGAGAAAGGATCTGACCATCCTAAGTCAATCTTCTGAGGAACTTTGCAATTACTTGATAGTTGAGATAAATTGTTATCGTTAGACTGGATTGTGCTGAAATCATTAATCTTTGGAACACAAGTCTGTTGTTTCTGTTTTGAATCATACAAATACACGGATTGATTGAATTGTCTGCTCTTGTGATTCGAATGTCAATAAGGAATTCTTTTGGTTTGAATTCCTCTATCAAGTGTGTTGCAATTTTTTGATTTATTTCAGGTACTAAGATTGTTGAGTTGGTTACAGAATCTTCACCTGAAATTTTCATTGTTTGAATTGCAACATCTGAATATGTTTTTCCATCAACTGGTTTGTTATTTTCTTGAGTTGTGATATTGACTGGATCAGTGTTCGCATATTTCTTCAACTTGGACTGAAGTCTTCGACACTTATTTCGTGATAAATTCTTCTAATTTTTGTTTAATGATTTCTTATCATTTTTAAGTTTATTAATTTGAGTGAGTAGACTTTGATTATGATTTTTGAGCTGTAAGAGTTCCTCGTTTTCTAAGTCGATTTTATTTTGGCATTCAAACTAATCATTTTTTAAACACTTAATTTGTTCTAACATTTTTTGATTAAGGTTCTTTAAGAGTAAATTCTTTCTCTGACAAACTTTCGTTGAGCTTCTTGTCAGAACTTTCCTTTTCTTGTTCTAACTTGTGCTTCTTCATTTTACACTTTTTGATTTGTGCTAGTAGTTTCTGGATATGATCTTTTAAATGAGAATTCTCTTCGTTTTTATTGGATATGACCTCTTCAAGCTCTTTTTGCTTCTTCGGTATTGTGTTTTGATTCTTTTGAGGTATTAATTTTGTAATATCTTTAAAGTCTTCTGAAGAAGGCATTATCGATTCTGACTTCATTGTCATGTTTCAGAATGTGATCATCCTTCCCTTATAATAAAGTCATTTTTTTATATGTTTAACATGAGCATACCCAATTCTTTAAACCAAGGTTGACCAAGAATTATGTCAACCTCTCTATCATACATGGTTACAACACGAAATTGAGATACGTACTCATAATGATCTACTGTCACTTGTAAATCATTAATTTCATATTTTTTACCAAAAATATCTTCTGTTTCGCCTACATTGGCATCTGAGATTAATAGTTGATTCGCCAGATTAACATTAATGTAATTTTCGTCGTTGCTTGTACTGATAACGATATTAACTTTTTTCCCTTGGATGTTCCCTTTTAATGCAATTATTCTGTAATCTGTGATCAAAAAACCTTTATAGGAAAATCTTCCTTCCTTTATTTTCAAATTAGACTCCATTTTGTGTTTGTCGCGATGAACTTAGGGTTTTTAAAGTACCCTTTTTTCTTTATAAACCTTCAAAACTTAAATATTTTTTTTCCTTTTAATATAATTTGATCCTCTTTTTTGTACTTTATACACATTAACCTTTTTCCTCAATGCATATATATATATATATATTTTAATGGCCAATGGCCTGACGGCAAGATGGAGAATCTCCAAACACTTGTATAGTGATACACTTCAACTGCACGACAACAACGTTGACACAAGGTTGATGGCCAAAGGTCGGGTCAGACTGTCTATGTGCAGCGGTTGAGTGGCCAGAGGATTGAACAACATTGATACCAATGTAACAAACAAGGTTTGTATACTTAGAGGAATGCTATGATACCAATGTAACAAACAAGATTCATATACTTGGAGGAATGCTCTGATACCAATGTAACAAACAAAGTTCGTATACGTAGCGATAATCTTCAGAATACTTTCAAGACAAAGACATCCATTGTAGGACAAGCAATTGTATATTGAATATTGTATAAAAGAATTGATGTGATGATTACAATGAGGGTGAGGGCTTGCTTATATACCCTAGGCAGGTGTCCCATTATGAATGGTTATGTCCTTAGGGACATACCTCTTCATTAACTAATCACTAATTAATCATTATTTATGATGTTTTATTATTATTTATTTTTACATTATTTATATCTATATTTTATTCATAACATTTTCCAGGAGCTCAAATATTGACAGTGGTTCCATGCATGGTTCTTCTACCTTCTTGAAGTGATGTGATTGTCTTAATAAAAATATTTTTGCAATTTGAACTACAATGCTGTCTTAGATTTTAAATAATAATTCAGCAATTTCAATGAAAAAAAATGAGGGCTTGAAATGGAAAAACTTATGTCCAATTGTGCACCAGATTTTGGCAAAAATATTCCTTGAATCTGGTAGTAAATTGTTAGACAACAAATGCAAATCATTTCCCATTGAAACCAGCACAACTTTGAATCTACTCCAATTCTAGGCAAACAATTTGTGAATGCTACCAACTGGTAATATTCCTAATGGAAATATTCAATGATAAACAAAGCAAACATAACCAAAAACACACTGAAAAATACTCAATCATCAGAACACCATTTTAAAGCCAAAAGTTGCATTGCTGAGCCATTTTATTATAATATGAAGAGCGTACAATGAGGTGCTGGAAAGAGTGCACCTAGGCTTGCTCAAGGCAAGCTAGCTAGGTTCAAAAGACTAAGAAGAAGTCCCCCTCAAATATGCTGCTGCTCTATCTCCTGGCTCTGTGCGGAACTGTCCAGAAATACGTTGCTGGGTGTGAAGATCTGCTGCTAGGGCCTTCTCTGATGCTTAGAAAATTCTGGGAAATTAACCTCGACCTCTCCACCAATAACCCACAAAAACCCACGAAGGAATTGGCCAAATGTTGACCTTAGAATTTCGGCCCAAATTTCCTCTAGCTCCTCTAGCTGCTGCTTGGATTGGAACCCTTGTTTGACCCCTCAAATCTTCCCAGAAAATTTTCCCAAATTATTTATGAGGTCCTTGTCAAAAACCTAGAAAAACCCAGAAAGGATTTGTCCTCGTTTTGACAGTCCAAAATTGACCCCAAATGCTTGGCCTTCCTCCACAAGAAAAAGATGTAGCCTATAGCAAATGCTGCATTTGCTGCTCTGCTAAAATGCTGGAAAAACCCCCACAACACTTCCCCTAACGCCGCCTCAAGTTTTAGGCCCAAACGCCCTTCACTCGTCAACTCCCAAGTGTGTCTCCTCCAAGTACTACGTAGTCCCTATGCTGCTGCTAGTGTCTCCTCCACACAAACTCGCATTTCCATTGCTGGAACAATCGGGAAAGGATGGAACTCCCTCCTTGGGCTAACACTTGAAGTCCACAGAAGCGAGGGTTGAGATCTTCGCTCGGAGACACTCGTGTGGTAAACAACACTTGCAGACTTGGCTTTTGCTCAAGCGTGCTATGTCAAAGACATGTTTCTAAATAGATGAATGAATGCCCAGAATGAGTGCCTCTTGCTCTATTTATAATTCGTGGCTCCTTCTCTCTGTGTTCCCCACTCTTTCTCTCTCTCCTAATTCGCACTCCCTTCTCTTTCCTCTCTCTTCCAAGAGTGTTAGTTCCCTCCTTGGGTTGAATTTCTCTTTCTTGTGGTCCCCACTTTCCACTAGAGCCGCAATATTCTCTTTTCCTCTTAAGTCCCGGTGCCGGAATTGTGTTCTCTCACCAAACTCATCTCTAGTGCTGAAAATCAAAATTGGGGATATTACACAACTCCAAATGCTGCAAATGCTTACAATGAGAAGTGTGTGAGTTAAAAGTGTAGGGGTGTATTTATAAGGAGGAGATGAGGGTTTTATGTGGTTAGTTTCTTTTTCCTTGGTTGATTGGGCCTACATGTAGGTGGTCTAGTTAGCCCTGTTGGATTTGATTGTTGGCCAATTTTGGTGCATCTTTGTAGAATTAGGCACTAACTTGCCTGCCTTAAACCAAGTCATTGGTTAACTCCTTCGGTTGAGTCAACCATTGGTTTTGGCTGTTTTTTTCTCAAATCCCAGTCACACTCGGTAGAGTTGAGTAGACTTGGGTCAGCTTGATAACACTGATTAAAACATTTCTTTTGGAGATCCCCTTTTCTATCTAATGTGGGGTGTAGGGATGGATCTATTTTAACAATCCAGTAGTAAATCCTGTGATTTATGTATACAAAGTCACAAACATTCTCATTTACATATACTGGCTTTTGATATTTACATGCAAGTTGCAGTTTTCCTCTTTGGTCATTGCCTTGATAAACTCATGCATAATTGAAGCATTGATACCCAGAAAGTCACCCACCTAGGCAGTTGGGACAGAGATATTCTTGCCCTTAGACTGTACTGATCGAATGGAATTCTATCATTCTATCTTCGAGGCTGTATTTATTATGTTATTTTCTCTATTCATGGACATATAGTAATATACCTATGAGGTAGGAACAGCCTTATGTCAACTAGGTCTGACACTATTAAAATTTAAATGATTCAATCCAGGATATTAAGCCTATATACAAAAGCCTTTTTGAAATTACAGTGTTGCGTTCATAGATGCCATTTGTTTTCCGATCTTGTGTCTATTTTGTTGTAGAAAGGTGCTGGCATTCACGAATTCTAAAGCAGTTTTATAAACAGAAGAAAATTGTTTACATTGCTATTTTCTTGTGTTTGATATCGAAGATTTGGTCTGTTTCATGTAAAGGGCTCATACAATGTTTTTCTCAAAGGTCTTGAGTGCACATGCATGGTTTGCTCTTTATTGTTTGCAGGTTGCCTGGGATGATACAATTCTTAAGAAAGTGTTGAAAGCTCTCTGTGACAGTGTTGAAAAATGCAGGGAACTGGCTATTCACCTAATAAGTGGAGTCGTAAACAAGATTTCTAAGGTAGTCAGTTAATTCAAGTAAAACATTTATTTGTTGTTGTTGGATGGTGGTTGTATTGGGAATGTCCATATTCACGATCTGTAATTTTTGATAAGTCTCTTGAGTTTAGTCCATTTATGGATCTCTTAATATAACATATTCCTCTGGATTGTACGCTCTTTGGGTGTTCATTAACAGTGGAACTCTTTAAGAAAAGAGTATTCTGGGATGATAAGAATGTAATTCTGAGGAAAATAGCATATCATTTATTATAAATTTGTCCAATTTAGAGTAATGAATTGATCAGGATATGAATTCTATAGACTTTTGTCACTTAATAAAAAGCTGTAATTTCACGTGTGGTGTTTTCTTGTATTATTTAGGTGGATCAAACAGTGGCATTGGTTGTACCATTAATAGCAGAAAGAATGGGTATTTACGGCATTTTAACCTTTAGCCTAAACGTTTTTGTGGATGTACTTTATATTCAAGTATCTCAACCTTAGTTGTATCTTACTTTTAGTTCTTTTATGACATGTTTATGGGTTGAAGCATTTACAACGTGTCTAGATATTATATTTGGTTAGATCAAGGTCTGTATATTGTCATTGACTCATTATGGCTTCCTTTCCACTATTACGGTCATTTCATTTGTACTTTTGTTGTTGTTGTGTAGAAGACTCGGCTGTGAATAATAAATATAAACCTTTATTGTTTTGTGATTTGTTCTGTGCAGGTCAGCTTCCATTGCTTGAGAAGTCAGAAGAGGTCCGCCTAGAAATGATAAACTTTCTCGGAAGTGAGTGCATGAGACGATGCTCTGGAGATACTCTTAAACTCGTAGTGGGACATCTTATCCAGGTAAAGGAGATTAACTCGAGATTCTGAGATGGAGATTTTTCTGCAAGATGTGCTGCTTCTAACTGATTCTTGCGCGCCCTTGTAATTAATTTTAGTAACTGATATCCAGGGTGGCTCTCATAGGTTTTGTGCATTTCCCTTGGAGATCAGTTTCATGAAATTAAAAAAGGTGCATCTAGGGCTATTGTTATGCTTACAGAGCTTGCAGGCGAGCAGTTCAGTGAAATGTCAGAGAAACTTCTGAGGGCTCTTCTGCCTAATATTGGCCATGCACATTCTAAGGTAGTTTTTTCGATTCTAGGTTCCTTTGATTTTGTTGATGCTTGAAAGAAGTGGTTGCTGGTTCTCCTGTTTAGCCAGTGAGTTTGCTTGCAGATCTGATCAGCATGATCCCCATTTCTTCTTAGAAGACAATGTGTATTTTGCAATGTATTTTTGTGTAGTTTTCCCGATTTAAAGTTTATACATTTCCTTGTATGGGAAAGTAAGCAAAGAGGCCCAGTTCCGTAATTGTATAAAATTAACTTATCCTCGCGTGTATAGTTATTGTCATACCCTGTGGAACTTCATTGATATTTTTATAGCCTTTTATTTCTGACAATACATAAGAATATATTAGAACAGAGTCAGTAACATGGTCTTTGCTTCTTTCATGTCTCTTGGAAGTTTTATGATGCTTTTTGTCAATGTTTACCCGAGAATGGGATCAACCAGTCTTTTTTCATGTTATAAAGAATCAGGGACAAAAACCCATTGTTATAGAATATGTTACCTCTCTGATAATCATCGAGATTCTTAATGGCAAAGAAACTTGGTCCTAGAGTTTGTTTGATTGGAGGAGGGAAATAGATGTCCTGAACTTAAAAATGTTAGAAAATATGAGGTCTAGATGAGAAGCTTATGGGGTGCACGTCTTTGGAAGCATGTCAAAAGATTTATGAAAAATTGAGAAGATGCAGGTGAACCGATCTTATGATCGATCAACCTTTTGTGGTCATTCATTGGACATTAACAGAATTTAGCCTATCTTTTTCAGAGTTAGAATAATGAGAAAACATCATATGTTTTGAGGACATATGCCAGTATAGTCACAAGAAAATGGGTGTAGGCAGCAGTGGATTGTGACTTGGAACTTGACACACACATCTTAAGTACCTGTTGTGCTTTTAATACAATATGAGCGGCCATAGTTTCCAGAACATTGAATTTAGTTTTTGGTGTAAGCCTGTTAGTTTGTACAATCATGGTAAGAAGTTGAGAACTTGAGATATCTTTAATTGTATTCCTGGGGATCCTTGATTATCTTATCCAGATGGTTATTAGCCCATACCCTTTGAGTCTATTAGTTGAACTAGTTATCTCTTGTTGGAAACCAGGAAAATACTTAGAGGGAGGGGGTGAATTAGTACATTATAAAATTTAATACTTATTTAGCCAATCAAACACATTCAACAATACAACAATGCATCAATCACATAAAGCTTGAACATATGATATTTATGTGGAAACCCATACGGGAGGAAATCACAAATATTCTTTTAATTTTAATGTAAATGCAAGCACCAACTTTAGTTTACATTAGATTTTGTAGGCATTGTTACTAACCAAATCTAAGTACAATTCTTGGATGCTCAACTAGCAATCCGATACAAGGAGAAACTGGACAAAACAAATGGTGAAGTGCTCTCACCCTGTCATTGGGAGAATCTGAGTTTGATCACGCTGAATTGGAGCCTCTGTGTAGAACTGTGTCACTCCCACGCAGTTTCTGTGTCACCCCTGCTGGGTATCACGCTGCTCTTTCTCTGGACACTCTGCTGGCTGGAAAATCCGAATCTCTGCCTCCTGGTCTCACACCCTAGCTTCCGGCTACTGAAACTCGATTTCCTTAGTAGGAATTCGATCTCCCTCTAAGGCCTACGTTGCCACTGTGTCAACACAACGTGGGCCAGCGTCTACCTCTCTCTGGACGTCGTTTTTCCCTTCTCTGCCTTGTACTCTCTGGCCCAGGAAAACTTCCTTCTTCTGGATACTCATTGCCCCTCACTGCAAAAGCTCACTTCGAATCTGTCTCTAGCAACTGCTCTGCTTCAGAAATTCGATCTTCTGAACTCACTTGGTGTGTTTTCCAAATGACCCTCAACTTCCTTAAATAATCTTCTCGTTGACATTCAACAACCCAGATTAAAAGCTCATGAATGGCTAAGATCATTTTAGCTTGATCCTCATCTTCTTCTAGAAGTTACACTAACAATTAGATTAATACCTATTAATATTTTTAATTTCCTAAGTTTAGACTTAGGGGCCCATTAAAAAATATTAATTATTTTAATAAAATTATTTCTGAGTGGAATTTCCCAAAACGCTTTCTGGGTTCTTTAGAATACATGTGCCCAAGCATCCCTGCAAAATTAGAGGCCTAGAGCACATACGATGCTACCCCAAATCAACATTTTCTTGGGCCGGAGAGTACAAGGCAGAGAGGGTAGAACAATGTCCAGAGAGAGGCAGACACTGGCCCACGCAGAGCTGACGTAGTGGAAGCATAGGCCTTAGAGGGAGATCGAATTCCTGCTGAGGAAATCGAGTTTTAGAAGCTGGGAGCCAGGGTGTGAGACAAGGAGGCAGAAATTCGGAATTTCCAGCCAGCAGAGGGTCCGAAGGAGGGGCAGTGTGATTCCTAGCAGGGGTGACGCAGAGACTGCGTCAGGCTTACGCAGTTCTGCGTAGAGGCCGTGCAAAGGGGATGGAGAGGCTCCAATCCAGCGTGATTAGACTCAAATTCTTCCAGATACAAGGTGAAAGCATCTCACTAATTGTTTTGTTCAGTTTCTCTCTGTATCGGGTTGCTAGTTGAGCATATAAGGAATTGTAGTCAGAATTACTACTGCATAATAATAAAACCCTAAGATCTACTACACCGGTTTTCCCGCATTGGGTTTTTCTGCGGACATTTATCCAAAAATAACGGTGTCATTGTGTTGTATTTTCTTTCTTGCTCAGTATCTTGTTTCCGCATATAAATTAATTAAGTGAAGGCTGCAGAGTATGTATTTCAATATTTGTTGTATGAAACTGCAAATAACTTGTTCATGTAAATCTAACAAGTAGGAGAAATATCATCAGTTGCTGCAGTAGGGATTCCGGTTTAGGATTTTTCACATGTTGGAGCACCAACGACCAAGATTAGAACTTAATCAATGGTTAGGATCATATTAGAGTCGATCCATGTGAGTTTCTAAACGATTCGCACCTTGAGTTAATTAATTCTGATTAATTAACTAGTTTTCCTAAGTTTAGACATTGGAAACATTAAAATTGGGTTAATAATCTAATTAAGTCATCTCTAGGTGGAATTTCCAGAAACGATTTCTGGTTTTGGAGATCTCATGCATTCTACCCTCTCCACCAAATTTCGTAGCTAGAACACATCTGATGCTACAGAAACTAACAAATAATAGTTAATTAAACAATGATTATTTATGAAGAGGCATGTGTCTAGGGACATGACCATTTATGAAGAGGCACCTGCCTAGATATATAAGCGTGCCTCATTTGTTACACTCACCATCTCTTTTGTACATTTCTTATATAATATATTTGTCCTACAATGGATACTTACATATACCAAATATTTTGAGTATTCCACTGCGTATATGAACTTTGTTCGTTTCAGATGATGAATTTTGGTGCACTTCAAATCTGCTCTCAGATCTTTTATATGTATGGTCTAAGCAATCTGTTCAAGTGTTTAGCTTCTGTATTTATAGTTTACTGTGTCTATTACCATGGGTATTGATCCATGGTTTTCACCCATGGTACTGTGAGTTGACCTTAAAATTACCTTAGCTGTTCTACACATCCACAACAGTTACATTGTTAATTAACATGTGAACAGCTCAAAGTCACGTCATTTTGTTTCCTTTAATACCCATTGGTATTAGACCGCTTTAGCCCAATTCAAATTCTCTTTTTAAAATATTTGGTGCCTGAGACTGTGAAATTTGGCCCTAGCACTTAGGCTCTATATCTCATCAACGCACATGACTTAGGCACTAAAACCATAGGCTTATCCATTGTTGGCATTTACAAATTTATAGACTGGCTAGTTTTAGTGCTTGAGCACCAGGGTTCGAAGTCGGGGTTCCGGTGGTCGATAGGCCCTTAGGCACTTATCTGCCAAACCCCATGAGATCGGGGGCTATGACCTTGGGCTGGTCCTCTGCCAGATCACCGCCCGTTAGAGTTGGCGTCCAAACAACGATCAACTGCTTGTCTTTGAGTGATTTGATAGACATAGATGTCAATTGACGTGGATCGCTTCTCATTAATTGTTGCGACTGATCCCTGTTTGCCGCCTGTTGCTTGTTGGCCATATCTCGCAGATGGATACAACATCCTCCCAGTAGGTGGTCAGATAGATGGACTCATCAATAGATAATGATCTCCGCGTTATTAGCTATATTTATTCCTTGTTTTGTCGGCTTGTTGGCTACACTCGTTTGCTGCAGTTATGAAGTTTCGATGGCTCGTTGCTCAGCAAGGGACTCGCATGCCACATCACCTGCCAAATCATGCATCCACGTCATTTGTTGCAGCTAATAAGAGTTTGCCTTGAGTTTACCTGCTCACATGTCACTTTCCATCTATACATTTGGCCACCCAAAAGTGTTGAATTCACTTGACACATGTCACATCCTTAAAGCTGCAATGTGGTGCCCACGTCATCCACTTGTGCGTGCTGACCGCTCACCGTCCAAGTTCGCTTTATGTGCAAAATCCACATGTCAAGCGGTTTGATAGACCCCGGGGCGCTCACTGTCAAGCCCCTTGTGACTGGGTGCTGGTTGGTAGACATGTCACTTCTCGTTGATCCTGCCCTGATAGTTGTTGTAAATTGTTTTCCTTATGTCGACCACTGCTTGTTGGCCGCATTCGCTTGTCATCTACAACATCGTTGAACCAAGCAGTTCGATATGGGACCCACCTAGCCATGTGTTCTACCACCTGTGTTGCCATGTGGTTTTTCATGCCCTCTGTATTGACCAACTAGAACATGCCATGTGTCAACTGCCATCTATCCAATTTGGCCACCCAAAAATTGCTAAAGTGGTTGCCATGTCTCATCTCCTCAAGCTGCCACGTCATCCAAGCCACTTGGCATCCATGTTATCACCACTTGTTACCCATGTCACCTGGGGTTTGTTGCCGCCTGAATCCACACTTGGGTTATGTGTAGAAAATATTTAACTCCACTTCGTGTGGCCTTGGGGACAAGTCTTCAGTTGAGCAACTATCACTCAAATCTCAACTCCTTCGTCTAGGCTAACCTTATGAGACAAAATATTAAGGCTTGATTAATTTATGTTAAACAAGTTGTACGAGTTTAATGGAATTGCAAGACACAATCCACCATTAATGAGATAAATCATATATTAAAAAAAACCAAAAACAACAACAAAATCGATCGTCCTACTGCAACCAATGGCTACACTTGCCTCTACTAGCATTGTACAACTTGCTGTATCAACGCCAAATCCGTGCCCAAAAAGGTTTTGTTATGAACCAGCTCACAAAAAAGATAGAAAAGATAGATCAACGACTTCAAAATCAGCCTCTTCGAGGGGGCAACCTCCTTTACATTACACAAATGAACAATTCTTGGATGATACAAATGACAATACCTCCTTTCTATATATAGGAGTCTAAGTGTTCCCAATATAATCAAAGCCTACATAACAATAATATTGTAGGGGCACAACAATAACAATAGTGGGCTTCTGTGGGGTACAATAATAACAACACGGGGGACTACATGGGCACAACAATAAAATAAGGGGGTTGCACTAATAACAATAAGGGGCTACACTAGTAGTATAGGGACCTAACATGCCCCTCTTTTTCAAAAAGTGTTATCTTCAACGCTTGAGTAGTTCTGGATGCTTCTGTATAAAATTTTCGCTCTCCCATGTGAAATCTTTAGCGGGTAAGTTCTTCCACTTGATAAGATACTTTGAAATTGATCGATTTCGTAGTTGTCGGGTTCTGGTTTCTGTGACTACTTCGGGTTCCAATATGACTTTTCCTTCCTCATCAAGTTCTGAGTTCTGACAATATTGTTTGAACTGGGAGTTTGTCACCTATAACCTTCTTTAAGCATGAAACATGGAGAGTTGGGGGCACTCGGGAAGATGCAGGGAGCTCCAATTTGTATGCCATAGTACCAATATTTTGCAACACCTTGTAAGGACCATAGTACTTTGGTGATAATTTATTATCCTTCTTAGCTTGCTTGAGGGACATTTGTTTATATGTTTTTAGCTGTAGAAATACCTAATCGCCTACATCAAAACTTCTTTCGCTGCGATGCTGATCTACTTGTTTTTCCATTCTATTTTGTGCCAAAGTGAGGTTATCCTTTAAGAGTTGGATAACTTCTTGTTGTTGAGGGTCTACCTTAACACCTTCATGAGATACAATATGACCCAAATATTCCACCTCTTGTACTCCAAAGAAACATTTGGAGGTTTTTGCATATAATTGTTTCTCCTCCAATAGTCTGAGCACTCTATCAACATGTTGAACATGATCCTTCCAAGACATGCTGTAGATTAGTATATCATCAAAAAATACGAACACAATTTTTGTAAGGAAGGGTTTGAAAATGGAATTCATCAAACCTTGAAATGTAGAAGGTGCATTGGTAAGGCCAAAAGGCATGACCAAAAATTCATAATGACCCTCATGAGTTCTAAATGTTGTTTTTGGAATGTCTTCAGTCTTCATTTTGATTTGATGATATCTTGCATGAAGGTCCAACTTGCTGAAGTAAATTTCTCCATGCAATTCATGCAATAATTCATCAATGAGAGGAATGGGAAATTTATCTTTAATAGTGAGCTTGTTAATCTCCCTATAATTCAGACACATGCGCTATGATCCATCCTTCTTGTGCACCAATACTACTGGAGCAAAGAAAGAACTTTGAATAGGTTGAATTATACCCGCCTCTAGCTTTTTTGCAACCATACGTTCAATTTCACTCTTTTGTACATAGGGATATCTGTAAGGCCTGATGTTTGGAGGAACAATTCTTGGAATCAAGTAAATAGCATGATCATGATCACGAATAGGTGGGAGGCCTTTGGGAGTCTCAAATACCTTGGAATGATTGTCCAAGACTTTTTGGAGATCTGGAGAAATAGATGATTTCGACGTGGGGACCTCTAGCGAACATAATTGTGCAATTATGCCACGTTGTTCTTTCTTTAGAAGCTTTGTCATGCCGTTAGAGATGATTATCTTTCTCGGTTTCCCTGCGATACCCCTTAATTCAACTTCCTTTCCTTCTGAATTTTTTTCAAGAAAAGTTCTTGAAAATTAAAAGTTATCGTACCCAAAGATTGTAGCCATTGGACTCCTAGTACAACATCAGCACCACCCATTGGAATGGAAATCATTGGAATATTCAACACATATTCTCCCATGGATAGCTTGATATTATGGCACTTTCCAGAGCAATTTATGGTTCTTCCATTTGCAACTATCACTTGACACTCTGGTGCTGGATATAGGAAGCAATTCAATTCCTTCGCTATCTTACAATGAATAAAATTATGGATACTGCTTGAATCAATCAACACTATTACCTTATTCTTCTTGATATGTCCTTCTATCTTGATAGTTTGAGGAGTGGTTATTCCGGCCAATGCATTACAAGATATGGTCGGATTCATTTCTTTTTTCTCTAGGCTTTGTTCTTGGTGTGTATCCTCTTCTTTTGATGTTTCTTATTCCTTTTCTTCTTCTTCTTCACAATCTTTGTAAAATAATTTATTCTCAACACACTTATGACCTTTAGTGTATTTGCTATCACAACTGTAACAAAGCCCTTTTGCTCTTTTTTCTTCCAATTGTTGTGGTGTCAACCTTGCAGGTTGTGGAAGGCTAGGGGCAACAACGCTTCCATCTTTATAGTTGTGATTGGTAGGCTTCCTTGTTGCCATAATTTTACTTTCAATTTTTCTTGCCAATTTGAATGCCTTCTCCAATGAATTAGGTTCCCAAATGCGAACCTCATGTTGGATGTTATCATTTAACGTCCCTATGAACACATCAAGCTTATGCTCTTTTGTAATATCTTTTACCCTTATATTCAATTTTTGGAAGTCCTCAATGTGCTCCACCATTGAACCTTTTGTTTGAGATTTATGAATTGGCTAAAAAAAGTGTTGCTTTTTGTATCCTCATAACGTGCTATCATTTCTTCCGTAAAAATTGCCAAAGTGACAATTTGTTTACGAGAGCAAAGCCATCGATACCATACAAACTGATTGGGTTCCAAATATAAAGCTGCAATGTGTACCTTTTGTGTGTTTTGCACATTATGGAGATCGATATATTGCTCCATCTGTAGTATCCATGTTACGGGATCCTTGCCATCAAACTTCCTCATATCGATCTTTGGAATATGGTGGGTCTTTATTCCAATGTTAGAGTCTATGAAATCATGATTAACATTTCTTTTGTTCTCATCATGAGTTTTCTCTACTACCTTTTCGCCATTAGGAAGCCTTTCTTGTAGCAACTGTCAAACCTTCCACGTTTTTCTTCAAATATTCAATGTTGTCATTCTTCGAATCATCATTAACATTTCTTTTGTTCTCATTATGTGTTTGCTCTATTACCTTTTCGCCATTAGGAAGCCTTTCTTGTAGTAGCTTTGTCAAACCTTCCTTCCAACCTTCCATGTCTTTCTTCCAATCTTCAATGTTGTCTTTCATACCATCCATCTTATCGTGCACGTCTTTCTTTAAACCATCCATCTTAGTTTCTGTTACTTTTTTGTGAGAGTGAAATTTGTTGCACTTGGTCTCGTAATTTTGATATATCATGTTGCATTTCTTCCTCTTCTTCACGAGTCATGTTAGCGCTTTTAGGTTGCTTATTAGGTGTTTCCATTTTCTTTCTTCGGGGCATCAATTAATGATAATTATTCTTCACTATGCCCTTTGAATTCCTTCAAACTAATTTTTCAAACCAAACTTATGCAAAATTAAAAAAAAACTACTTTGTAGGAGCTCGATATTGAATCTGTGTATCTCTGAAATTTCGAATCTCCAAGGTCTGAAATTGCGAACTGTGGTAGCCCTCCGAGTCCTTTTTCCAACGCCACGAGTTTGATCAAAATTGGTTTCTCCAAGAAAGCATTATGCCCAATCTCCCAAATTGACCTGATTATACACTTTTTTAGTAGAGTGAACTTGCACAAAGTGCCACGTGTCATTGTTTCAACCTTCGGACCTGAAAACGATGCACAGAAAATTAAAGCCCATCCTCTTTCTGTAACTTCTTATGAAATTTCAATCTGATACTCAGAGAGAAAGTTATGACGATTTTCCCAGGGTCATCTGTTTGGGAGGTATTTGGGAGCCTGCAAAACCTTAACTTCCTTGGATCATATCTTTGAAAATATAGTGAGACAAGATCTGAAATTCGGACCCGAGCTTCATCAAGATTTCGGCTCAAATGGGTTTTAATTTCAAAGTCTGAACCTTCGTAGAAAAAGAATTATAACGAAAATGCCACAATGACCTGTTTGTGATGGAATTTTGGAGCTTTCAAAAACCCTAACTTCCTCAGATCATATCTCCGAATATATAGCAAGACAAAATCTGAAATTCAGACCCGAGGTTCAGAACTATTTCAGCTCAAATGGGTTTTTTTTAGCGTCTGAAACTTCGTAGAGAAAAGGTTATAGCAAAAATGCCATAATGGCTTGTTTTGGAGCAGCGAAACCCTAGAATCCAAAGCTCTGATACCAAATGTTATGAACCAGCTCACAAAAATATAGGAAAGATAGATCAACTGTGAAAATTTCTAAACATAAATTCTATTACTGTAGCAACTAATTTATATTACCTACTTATTTTCCAATAAGTTATTTACGAAATCCCTTCAATAAATACTAAAATAAATTCTATTGCAGATATCACACCATTATACAGAAACAAATACATGCACAAGAATCAAACACATAAACACCATTAGTTTTGGACAATTGTCCCCAGAAAAACCCAATGCGGGAAAACCGATGTAGCAGAGGAGGGTTTTATTAATCTTCAGCAACAATCACTTTTACAGAAAATTTATGCATAGACACTGGGAGAAAACACTTGAAGCTTTTCTCTGAGACTTTCTGATACCCTGGAGGACTTCCTTTCCCTACTGTGTCAACCTTGCGTCATTCTGCTTGGCTTTGCGCTGCTATGCCCTTCACTGCGTCATCCACTGCGTCTCTGTGATTTGCATCTCCCTCCGCGCTGTCTCCCAGAGTCCCTGCGACACCTCTTCTGAGCTTCCTGATTGTTGCTAATCACCCCCTCTTCCTCCACCTTGCAACTCTCCCTCTGAAATCGATTTCCCCTTTCTCTTAAAAATCAATTTTCCTTGGGATACTGAGTATCTGTTGGTGTATCTCCAAATGACCCTCAAGTCTTCTCTTATACTTTTCCTGTTGATGAATCAACGACTGAGATTAAGTCCCTAATCAACGACTAAGATTAAAATAGACTTGATCCTCGTCTCTTAGAAGCTTCTCATCCTTATCTTTATTAATACCCATTAATGTTTTTATTTTCCTAAGTTTAAACTTAGGAACCCATTAAAAATATTAATTATTTTAATAACTCCTCATCTGGATGGAATTTCCCAAAACGATTTTTGGGTTTTAGAGATCTCATGCGCTTTAGCCTCTCCACCAATTTTCATGGCTAGAGCACATCCAATGCTACCACAAATCAACACTCCCTCTTAGCGAGGAATGTGCTCTAGTAATGTTCCACCACTGAACATCACATTGATCCTTCCGCACCATTACCTGTGCTGATGCTGGGCTTGCTACCCTACATCTACTGCACGGCTGCCCCCTGTACTGCTACCCATGGCTCTACCACTGTCACTGCTACATCTGTACTGCAGCTCCTTCTGCATCCATGTTGCTGCTGGTCCTTCCTCCCAACATTGCATCTGCATTGCAACTCTCTCTCAAATGCTGCATCATGCTGCCCATAACACTGCTAATTGCTGCACTGCAACACCTGACACTTATCCATATCTGCTACTGAAATGGATTCTTTACCATCCCCATCTTCTCCCTGAAATAAACGAACTTGGTTCTTCCAAGGGCCTTGGTAAGGATGTCCGCCACTTGTTCTCCTGTAGGAGTGTAGTTCAACTGTACAACTCCCCGTTGGACACAGTCTCTAAAAAAGTGACACCGAATATCAATGTGCTTCGACCGATCATGAAATACTGGATTCTCAGAGAGCTTGTTGCAACTCTGATTATCACACATGATCTTGGTCGCCTCCATCCTTCTTCTGAATAGGTTTACAAACAATTTTCTAAGCCATATGGCTTCGCATGAAGTTATGCTAGCGGCCATATATTCTGCTTGATCTGAGCTCAAAGCTACAGATTTCTGTTTCCCACTGCACTAGGAGGTCATCCCCAATCCAATGTTGAAATAGTACCTAGAGGTACTTTTTCGATCTACTGAACTTCCAGCCCAATCTGCATCAGTAAACCCGCTCAATCTGATATCATTACTTTTGGTGTACGATAGTCCATACTCTCTGAGAACATGTTTGGCTGCTGCCTAATGCGCCCTCTTAGGTTCCACCATGAACTGACTGAGGGTGTTGATAGTGTAACAAATGTCTGGCCTGGTATTGCCCAGATACATCAGGGACCCTATGAGCTGCTTGGCTAAGGTGGGATCAACATCTTTTGTCTTCTGAATCCTGATGCATCAATTTTCTTCTAGTTGGTGATCATTGGAGTAGCCATAGGCCTACAGTTCTGCATCCTGAATCTCTTTAGGATTTCTATAGCATATCTCCCTTATCCAAGGAAGATATCACTCTTTCGCTACCAAACTTCCAACCCCAAGAAATAATACATCTGTCCCAAATACTTCATGTCGAATTCTGTGGCTAGATTCTTCTTGCAGTCCTCGATGAGCCTGGATGATCCTGTTAGGAAGAGATCATCCACATATAATACTAGGACTAGAGGCTCATTCTCTACAACCAGATAATAGAGATTGGGATCTGCATCACTCTTGACGAACCCCATCTTCTTCAAGTAGCCATCAATTCGACCATACCATGCTCTAGGTGCTTGTTTGAGCCCATACAAGGCTTTCTTCAATCTGCATACATGAGATTTCTTCTCATGTGTCTCAAAGCCTTCCGGCTGTTCAATATACACTTACTTTTCTATCACCCTGTTCAAGAATGTCGTTTTGACATCCATGCAATGAATCTCCCACCCCATCTGTGCTGCAAGAGATATCACGGTTCTAATAGATGTATACTTGGCTACTGGGGTGAAGGTCTCTTCGTAGTCTATTCATTCCTTCTGAGCATACCCCTTAGCCACAAACCTGGTTTTGTATTTTTCCACACTGCCGTCTGCAGCGTATTTGATTTTGAAGATCCATCTTGAACCTACCACTGATCTGTCCTGAGTCCTAGGCACTACTTCCCAGACATCATTCACCATTATAGAGCTGTATTCCTCCACCATCGCATCCATCCAAACTTGATGTTGAGTGACCTCCTGAAAATTGGAAGGTTCCCCAACTTGAGCTACTAAGGCCTGATATCTATCTCGCTCTCTTCGCTCCCTTTTACTGTTCTTGGGTGCACCAATGAAATCTTTTGCATCCCTTAGAATCTGTCGGAGCTCCCGGCTCGTTCTTCATCTGGTAGTAGGTGCATCTATTAGCTCTTCCTCTTCCTGTGATTCCTCCTGTTCTGAAGGAGAATTTCTGGTACTGGCTTCCGTTGGTTGAAGTGGTTTGACCAACGACTCATCTTTTGACTGCTCCTCGGAAGGCATTTCTCGAGATTTTCTGAAGGCCCTATCTTCCATGAACTTCACATCTCGCCGAACTACTACCTTCCTGCTCCCTAGAAGATAGATTCTATATGCCTTAGCATTCTCGCTATATCCCACAAGATATCCTTTCTTTGTAGTTTGATCTAACTTCTTCCTCTTCTCCTCGGGTATACGACAATATGCTAAGCTGCCAAATATCCTGAAATGACTAACTTCAGGTGTCTTCCTGGTGAAGAACTACTCTGGAGTAATCTTGCCCAATGTCCTATGAGGAGTTCTATTTTGGACATAGATTGCCGTGCTGCATGTTTCTGCCCACAGGAATTTTGGCATATCCTGATCATACATCATAGCCCTAGCTGCTTCCACAATAGTCCCGTTCTTCTTTTCTGCTACTCCATTATGCCCCTGATTGTAGGGAGCTGTCCACTCTCTTTTGACGCCCTCCCTAGCGCAAAAATCGGTGAAGTCCTTGTCGACATACTCTCCACCATTGTATGAGCGCAACACTTTTATTTTCTTTCCTATGAAATTCTCCACTAGAGCCTTGAACTTTTTGAATCGACAGAAAACCTCATCCTTGGTTTTCAGAAAATAGATCCAAGTCTTCCTGGAATGGTCATTGATGAAGGAGACGAAGTATTCGACACCACTAAGAGATTTTGTGGACATCGGTCCACAGACATATGAGTGTATCAATCCTAATCCACCCTTGGCCCTATTTTTACTTCTAGGAAACGTTGCTTTGGCATACTTGCCTAAAGCACACCCTCTGCATACATCATCTCGTTCAGTACTAAGATTTGGAACTCGTGATACAGTTTTCCTGAGAATTCTCAGAGCCCCATGGTGTAAATGTACCATCCTTCTGTGCCATAGTTCATTCAAATCCTTGTCTTTATTATTGCCTATTAGTGCCATTAGTGATTCTAGATGCAACCTGTACAACCTGTTACTTCTGATTCCGATCTATACCTTCTTTTTCCAACTTGGGTGTTTGATGTATACTTTCTCCTTAATGAAGAAAACGTCATAGCCCTTGCTTTGAAGTTGAGATACGGAAAGTAAGTTCGTTCCCATTCCTGGCACATGTAGCACATTGGTAGCTTGAAACCGCTTTTTTGTTTCTGTTTGAAAAACTATAGTACCCTTCCCTACTGGAGTACACTTTGCCTTATTCCCCATGGTGATCTGAAAATTCATTCTTTCCTCTTGATAATCTAAGAAACATTCCCGGATTCCTGTCATATGCTAGGAGGCTCCACTGTCTATATACCATACCCTTGATGATGCAGAGCTTGCTACGCAAGCAACTTCTTCTTCCAATCTAGAAGCCAGCATAGAGAAATCGAAATTTCTATCTCTTGTGCAATCTTCTGAAAATCTGCATGAGTCTCCTGACGTGGATGCCTCTGCATCATGATCTTGACCCATAATTGATTTTCCCTTCCTGTCTCTGAATCTTTCCTCTGATACCATGTGAAAATTTCTAAACAGAAATTCTATTACTGCAACAACTGATTTATTTTACCTACTTATTTCCAATAAGTTATTTACGAAATCCCTTCAGTAAATATTAAAATAAATTCTACTGCAGATATCACACCATTATACAGAAACAAATACATGCACAAGAATCAAACACATCAACATAGTTATTTTTGGACAATTGTCCCCGGAAAAACCCAATGCGGGAAAACTGGTGTAGCAGAGGAGGGTTTTATTAATCTTCAGCAACAATCGCTTTTATAGAAAAATTTTGCATAGACACTGGGAGAAAACACTTGAGACTTTTCTCCGAGACTTTCTGACACCTTGGAGGACTTCCTTTCCCTACTGCGTCAGCCTTGCATCATTCTGCTTGGCTCTGCGCTGCTCTGTCCTTCACTGCGTCATCCACTGCGTCTCTATGATCTGTGTCTCCCTCTGCGCTGTCTCTTAGAGTCCCTGCGTCACCTCTTCTGAGCTTCTTGACTGCTGCTAATCACCCCCTCTTCCTCCACCCTGCAACTCTCCCTCTGAAATCAATTTTCCCTTTCTCTGAAAAATCGATTTTCCTTGGGATACTGAGTATCTGCTGGTGTATCTCCAAATGACCCTCAAGTCTTCTCTTATACTTTTCTTGTTGATGAATCAACGATCGAGATTAAGTCCCTAATCAACGGCTAAGATTAAATAGACTTGATCCTCGTCTCGTAGAAACTTCTCATCCTTATTTTTATTAATACCCATTAATATTTTTTTTCCTAAGTTTAGATTTAGGAACCCATTAAAAATATTAATTATTTTAGAAACTCCTCATCCAGATGGAATTTCCCAAAACGATTTCTGGGTCTTGGAGATCTCATGTGTTTTAGCCGCTCCATCGATTTTCATGGCTAGAGCACATCCGATGCTACCACAAATCAACATCAACGACTTCAAAATCATTCTCTTCGAGGGGGCAACCTCCTTTACATTACACAAATGAACAATTCTTGGATGATCAAATGACAATACCTCCTTTCTATATATAGGAGTCTAAGTGTTCCCAATATAATCAGAGCCTACATAACAATAATATTGTAGGGGCACAACAATAACAATAGTGGGCTTCTATGGGGCACAATAATAACAACATGGGGACTACATGGGCACAACAATACAATAAGGGGGTTGAACTAATAACAATAAGGGGCTACACTAGTAGTATAGGGACCTAACAGGTTGCCATTCGACGATTGAAGGGATTGCTGGTTTTAGAATCCCATTTACTACAGAACTCAGACAGTGAAAAAAAAAACACGCAACTGACAAGCTGCTACAACCCTCCACTTGTTGCCACTGCCACTGCTGCCACATTCTGTATGGAACGCAACCACTACTTGCTCTTTCGCTGCTGCCTTGTGTCATTCGCTTCGATCGACATTGTCATTGGCTTGTGTGCCGCTCGACAAACCCTTGCCATTCAGTTGCTGCCACCATTTTCTTTCTGCCTTGTTGTCGCCGCCGTTTCCTTTTTGCCTTAGCTGCCGCCATCATTCTCGATCTGGTTACATTGTTCGTTCCACCGCTGAATGCCAACAATGGTAAATTAAAATTCATCACCGTATCACAATTGAATTACCGTCCAATCCATACTGTCAAATTAAAAAATCAATTGTTGTACCTATTTGTAACGATGAATCCAAACGCTTGCTATTATTAACCATTAGTACATTAATAATTAGTGGACTGAAATAAATATTAAAACGGCAGAAGAGAATTTATCACCGGAAATTTAAGGAGTCATAAATTTTTTATATAAAGAAAGAAGAGAGAGTATTAAAAAAATCACTAAAATCATAAAGTATTAAAGAAAGATTATAAAGTTTAAAAGGCTATATTATTATAGCCTAGTGGATGCTAAACACTTAACAAAGTTTCATAAACAAAGTATCATTTGACAAAATTATCAACAAAATAAAAATGAAGTCAATCACTACCGAGAAGGAAATAAAATCTGTAATGAAAGGGAAAGGAAGATTTCTAGAAACTTCATATAACTATTCTTTAGGACTTTAAAATTAAAGGGAATCTTGTAGGAAAAGATGTTATTTCTATATCGACTGCCGAAAATAAAAATTATATAAACCCTAAAATTGCAAACCAATTGGTGATTCTTGAGTCAAATATAATGGAAAAATTAGACATATTGGACAAAAAACAATATGATGCAATTGATTTACAATTAAACATTAGAGATTGTACTTTTATATCACAATTCTCTGTTCGTTACATTGATATGATTGTTACAAATGAGGGCCTGCTTATATACCTAGGTAGGTGCCCCTTCATAAATGGTGATGTCCTTAGAGAGTCGAGACATGCCTTTTCTATACTAATCATTATTTAATTATTATTATTATAATATTCATAACTATCTCTCACACGTAATACTCATATGACCATATCAAGTTGGTGCCTAGTGCAACTGTAATGATTATTCTGACTGTAAAGGTACTGGTGAATCATTTGAAGCACACATAGCTCTCCTGCCATAATAGCTTCAAAAGAGAGGCATCATGACAGCAAGGAGCTGCCCTGACATAGTATGCTTTGTGAGGAGGGGACTGACTACCATAAAGGGCTTTGACAGGGATCCTACCATGATAGGCTAAAAATTGCCATAGAAATAACCTATGACATTCGAAATATAACCAATAGTAACATTTGTGCAATATGAGCAACCATCATTTCAGCAACATGCCAATTAAGCCCCAAGGGTTAGCTCAACTGGTCGAGTCCCCATTGTTAAGTACCTCGCCGATCGGGAGGTCACAGTGTCAATTCTCCTCGACGACCTTGGGGTTAGGCCCTGCTACTCTGACCGATGGGCTTTAAAAGATTCCCTTCGGGGTTGATCTGCCCAGATTTTCCGTGGATGTAGCGGCCACCCATGAACCACCCAAAAAAAAAGCAACATGCCATTTAATAGAGTTTTAGGCATAGGTACTTTGTGTTAAATTTTACTACTGACTATTTATATTCTAGTAAATAACTTGCTTAAATTTGTTAACTGCAGATCCACTGAATAAAAGCACTGCTGGAATTTTAACCGGTAAATAAAATATTAAACAGTGGAAGCAAAATAGAGCCAATATTACACATGCACACAGAGATTTCTGGCCTTCAAATATGCTGTTTCATTAATTTAATCTTCAGCATACAAGGGCTCCCTTACTAGGAAAATGGTCAACAAGAAGAATTTCGCTGGAAAAATTACAGCAAACAAAACCTGGCAAATCTGCCCCTTGAAGATATCTAATCCTACAATTCTGCTGTTCTGTACAGGCCTTGTATGGCCTTATAAAAATCACAGAACATTCGAATCCCTGGTAAGGTCACTTCAGCACTTGTAAGAGACTCATGCTCGCATGTACAGCCGCCCTGATAGCGTATGGCCTGTACATCCTGTGCTCTGTCCACTGAGCCTGCATATAGATGAGTATGATCCACAACTGCTTCTCACCCAGCATACGACCTGTACAGCCTGCGCACAATTCTTTCTGTTTTTCTGTTCGTACGGCCTGCAAACTGTACTCCTGGCTCTTGCAAGGTGTGCTTATCAAACTGGTACTGTTTCCACCTATTTTCTTGACGATGGAATTATCTTCACTGCTGCTTGTTTCCTTTTCCTCTTAGCCTCCACACTTGTGTGAATGTCCTTTTCCTCCCAATCACTAAGATCTCAGTATCGTGAAAATTTGAAGACTCAAATTTCTACTGCAGCAACTGATTAAGTTTCTTCTATTTGTTAAATAACTGAACGAATTATTTATTGTGTTCTACGGTAAATATCAAAAGCAATACACTGCAGCCTTCACTAATTAAATTATATGAGGAAACAATAACTGAGCAAGAAGTAATACACAACACACAATGGACACCTTTGTTTTCGGACAAATGTCCCCGGAAAAACCTAATGTGGGAAAACCGGTGCAGCCGCTGAGGGTTTGTATTATCAAGCAGTAGTTTTCTGAATACAATTCTTCAAATGCCCTATTTGGCAATCCTATACAGAGATCTAACTGGGCAAAAAGGTAGTGAGATGATCTCACCCTGTCACTAGAAGATCCAACACTGATTTGCGCTGGAGATGAGCCTTTCTGCTGCGTCTGCACAGCGCTACGTCACAGCCACACAGTCCTTGTGTCATTGTTGCTAGGACTGCGCTGCACCTCCTCTCGACTCTCTGTTCGTTGGAAACTTTGGCCCCTTGGCCACTCGATCTCATACCCCGACTCCGACACTAGATCCCGACTGTTCCTCAGCAGAATTTCAGACTCCCTCTGAAGCTCTGCGCTGCCACAACATAGCTCTGTGTGGCCCTGTGTCAACCTCTGTGGATGTCTTCCTGCTCTCTTTGCCTTGTACTCTCAGGATCAGGAAAACTTCCTTCGGAAACTATCCCTGCCCCTCACTACAAGAAATCACCTTGATCACTTCTCCAGCAACTGCTGTGCCACTCTCTTGAGAAAATTGATCTCCGATCTCTGATCTTTCACTTGATGTGTTTTCCAAATGCCCATCAAGCCTCTTCTTATAATCTTCTCGTTGATCAATTAGTGGCCCAGATTAGATTCTAATCAATGGCTAAGATCATTTTGGCTTGATCCTTGTCTTCTTCTAGAAGTTTCACCCCCATTTTAATTAATACCCTTTAATTATTTTAATTTCCTAAGTTTAGACTTAGGCATCCATTAAAAATAATTAATTATTTTAATAAAACTGTCTCTTGGTGGAATTTCCCAAAATGATTTCTGGGTATTCTGGAATACATGTGTCCTAGCCTCCTTGCAAATTTTAAGGCTTAGAGCACACCCGATGTGTTGAAAGAAATTTAACTAAGTTCGGTCTTCATAAATGTACTTTTGATATTTGTTCTTATTCAAGAAAAGA
Source organism: Pinus tabuliformis (assembly GCA_031772625.1). Classification (NCBI taxonomy): domain Eukaryota; kingdom Viridiplantae; phylum Streptophyta; class Pinopsida; order Pinales; family Pinaceae; genus Pinus; species Pinus tabuliformis. The sequence continues at coordinate 1,393,652,033 of CM062818.1, read as the reverse complement.
AATATTATTTTTATATGTCAATGAGTTTCTTGTGCATTGAAAGAGGTCTAGCACATGTTAAGTGCTATATGTGAGTCAAATAGTCAAAGGAAATGTTGAAGGCCTTAAGGGCATGTTACACCATGTATTAGGGTCAAGAGAATACTTCCAAGCAAAGTCAAGTCCCCTCCTATGCAAAGGCACCATCAAAGAAGCTCTTTCAAGCATGTTACACCATTGAAGAAGCCATCCGAATCAAGCACAACAAGTCGGCCTACAAACTGCCCTCAAGTCTGCCTTCTAGTCGACCTAAAAGGAGTGACAATCCTCTATATATAGAGTCTGTCCACTCCACCAAAACGCACTTACTTACCTCTGCAATCAGCGCAACAAATGAACAAGTAAAGGGTGAAAAAGAGACGAGAAATGGAGCCTCTAGTGCACCATCGAAGGAAGAACACCGAATCTTAAAGGACTGTTTATAGGGAAATCTACAGTCACACGTGTGAGGACAGGGAAGGTTGCCTGCGGTCATAACAGTAGAAACCCACAGTTGGCATATCTCCGTAATTGGGCTAGGAAACTAGACCTATAAGGTCTCCCAATCAAGCAAAGGAGAAGGACACACAAGTGGAGGAAGAAAAGAGCTTGCCATATCAAGGAAATCACCACACATGCGGAAATCTAGGGCAGCAGGACAATCATATAAAGTCTGCGCCTACACCTTGAAGAAAGAGCTCATTTGGTCAAGTAGAAGAAAGGGATCATCACAAGAAAAGGGACTTATCAAAAGGTGTCTCTTCTAAAGCAAGTGTAACAATGTCTATCAACAATTGAGAGAAGAACGAACTGCCGAAAGGAGGTCGAAGTGCCGAAAGGATGAAGTGCCGAAGAAACGAAGTGCTGAAAGTGAAGATTAATCACATAACCATATCACAAAGCCATATGCACAACAAATTAACACACAAAAAATAAATTGGCGGAAAAGGCATTTAGCCATCATGTGGTCTCTCATACTCATGTAATTCTCTCTTATTCAAATAATTTAATAATACATTTAAATACATGAGCAAGTGGTCTTAAGATAGTACATTTATCTTAGACTCACTTGGTTGAGACATTTTCTCAAGTTACACACTAATTTAGGAGAGCTAGTTGGAGAGAATCTCTCATCCAGTCTAGAATCCTTGGTTTGAGGAATTCTCATGATTTTATTTATTTAATTGGATTTATTATTGATTTTTAAGAGAGTGAGGTTAACATTCCCCCCCCCCCCTCAAGGATAAATCCAAAATGAACAAAGAACCATCTTCCAAGTTCTCAAGTTGATCCTCAAAAAACATTTGCCTGAAAAACCGCGAAAGCTGTATGCTGAAAAACTCAAATCTGAAGAGAACATGAATCAGTTGCATGACTGATCCATCTTTGAATGTCGCTTGACAACTCCATCATGTGCCAAGCCACAAAAGGATCCAACTGTCCTTTGCTTGAAACAACATCCGGTGTCCACTGACACAATTTGATGAACACCCACTGGCGTATTTGCTGATGATGATCGCCCACTGGCTGATGAAGATGTCGATTGGCTGCTTTGTTGATGTTGTCGAGACTTTCAGTCTGACAATCACTTGTCAATTTCATTGACATTTTCCCCGCTTTGTCAGCTGAAAGGAGAGACAATGATCTGTATTTGATATCGAAACTCCCCCCTTCAAGTGTAGGAGAGTTTCACTGTTGTACTCCCCCGTTCAACTGCACGAGAGTACCATCATTATTTGATTGTTGGCTGCAATATGTGTGAGTGAATCCGATTGTAAAACTTGTACAATCTTCTGGCTGTGGATGACCATTCCCAGGGATCAATCCATGAATAATTTATCTTCAATCTGGCTAGCTGTTGTTGGTTGCAACATTTCTCTGATGTATGATTTGACTTGCCGTAATGGCTACAAGGATGGAGATCAAAACACTGATCTTCCAGATGACCAGTTCTTTGACAATGAGCACATTTCGGTTTGTCTGCGACTTGAGTTTGCATGCATTTCTGTTTGTCTGCACTTGCAGTTTGTGTGCATTGATGTCTGTCTGCAACTTGCGGAGAACTTGCTGAGGTGATTTGTTCAAGTAATTCAGCACTGACGAATGAATGAGCTTTGGATAATCAGGGATATGTAAGTTTTCGTTATCTTTGACATATCCTAAGCCGCGTCGATTTCGATTACATTGAATGTCTTCCCATGGCTTGATGATGGGTTTGGAAGAAACTTGAACTGGAACAACTTCAACACTTGACGCTGGTTGGATGAATGAAGTCGAATGATCAGCTGTCTCTAGATTGGTCAAAGACTTGGAAGCAACATGCTTCTCTTGCAACTCATTTCTCTGCAGTTGCGACTCCAGTTGAAGGAACTCAATCGTTTCATGTGCATGTTGAAGATGCACTTGAATGTCAGCAAGAGTGGTTTTGCTGATGTGCACCATGTCGTCGGTTGATGATAACATTAAATTGTGAAGAATTTGAGACAGCTGAATGTGTGTCGCCATGTTGTCTTGCTTACTTTGAAGTCAGGCTTGCTTGGTGTAGAAGTCGTGCTTGAAAATTGCGCACTTGAGTTGATCACTGAAATGACAGGCTCGCTTAAACACTTGCTTGAATTGTTGACTTGACGCTCGCTTGATGACGATCACTTTGCTTGAAAGGAACTTTATGAATGCTGTAATGAACTTTACACAGGCTCGCTTGTTGTGCGTTGAACTGTTGCACTTGATTTGGTTACTTGACACACTCACTTGCTTTGATTGTTTGAATGACACGCTCGCCTGATTTATTGCTTATTGCTCACTTGAAGAATAGAATACACTTGTTTTGATGATGATTTCTTGCTAGATGACTTGCTTGAACTTGCTTGAGTGATTACTGACACTTTGTGCTCTCTTGAAGGTACTTACTGAATGTGATGATTTTTAAAAAAATGAAGGGTGTCGAACACTGTCGAAAATGCACCCAAGAGTCAAATGACAAGTTCAATCTTGATGACTCAGTTGAAGACTTACTTGACTTAATGTATTCACCTGGTTTAATTGATTCCCTATCAATTCAAAGCGTGGGTGTCGGTTTCAACCGAGAATGCACGCTTACAATTCAACTTAATTTGACTTTGATTACAATCCAAATTACAAATAATGATTTGTAAGTTACAGTTTTGTATTGAGCTTATTAAAAATTAGTGCAAGTGCAATTGCCAAAAAATTGTTGTTGAATGGCTGCAAAAATTGTTGATGGAGATGACAGCTTGATTGGATGTTGATGTAGAAAAGTCGTCTTGGCTTGAAATGCTTGATTTTTGTAGCGTCCTTAACTTGATTTCTTTGAGTACATAATGTGAAATGTGCTTGCTTGGAAGATCATCTTATCAAGTTGATGATGTGATGCGTTGTGCTTGTGTACTTATGTGCATGTAGTTGTTTTAAGCATAAGACAAAGAGATAAGTTGAACACAAGTCATGCACATGCATTCATTACACACTGTGTACCTAAGATACCCTTATTCAATTTCGGGCAGATCTAGGACACAAGCACTACAAAAAAGATATGTTTTTATTAAGTAGTGAATTACATCAACCTTCACCTTCACAACATCATGAATGAAATTTCTCCAACAATGAGAATGCCAAGCTCATAAATACTTGAAGCAACTTGTCTTCAAAAATAAAAGTACACTTTGCTAAAAACTTTCTTCAAAATACAACAATGAGCTTCCCTTTAAAAATCTTCACTTATCACTCCAAAAATTTATAAAATAGGCACCTTATGACTCCACAAAATAACCTCAAAGAAATTCACACTTATACCTCCACTAAAAAAATGCACTTCTTCACTCCATTAATAAACTTTAATAAAATAATTTAATTCCTTTTTAAACTCCCACTTAAAAGAATTTTATGGAGTCCCTTTAATAAAGTGAATTAAAAATTGAATTCAGGGTTAAGGAGTCACTTTAAAAGTGAACGAAATCTCCTTTTTGAAAAGTCAAAGCACACTTAATTCATAAAGCGCACCTGCATTCACTTGTCCTCCATGCAAGTACTCCTCCACGCTAGACATTTGTTTGGTCAACGTTGGTTGTTGCTGGCACATGCTGGCTGGCTTCTTGCTGGCTTATGCTCGCTGAAAGCGTCCAAAGGCAGCTTTAAAACTTCTTAAATTGCTCTCGATTTCACCAACAGTTTGAATGTCAAATCCCTTTGCCATACTGTGCAAGTTGCGGGATTTGCTTTGAGGAGTCATCTGATATGTTTGAGGGCAGTCTTTGCTTTCAACGGTTTTGCGAGCCGTGCATGACGCGGTACATCCACTCGATGCTCGAACAACGGAGGCATCAGATATATTGCCCGCATGAATCTTGCAGAGAAGCATTGACGTTGGATGAGTGCAGGTATTTTCTGCTTGCAAAGATCTTTGAGCAGTGGTCGGCTGTAATGGTGGGGATAGAAATTCCCGAAGCCCTGAAAGTATACTGCCCCTTTTTCGACTGCTCTGGACTTCTTGTCAAGGAAAGTGTTGGAACCTTGGATGTGGAGGACGTGGAAATGGCGGAATGCCCCTTCTGCAACAGGTTGTTCTGCGCGCGCTGCAAGGCTCCGTGGCATGCAAATCTACAGTGCTGCCTGCCACTGACAAAATTGAAGCGGATTTTCTGCTTCTCAAGCTTGCCGAGGATAGTAAGTGGCGCCGCTGTGGAAAGTGCAAATCGATGGTTGAATTGATCTATGGATGTAATCACTTATTTCTAAAGGAAGATTTATCACCAGTGCATAGATTCCCAGATGATGTCCAGACCATATACAAGAAAATATGGCAGGCCTTGTGGGTAGAACTCTCTTGTTGAGAACACCATTCCCTTCGCTCACTGTTACCTCGAATCGTACGCACTTGATAACCAGAAGCTTAAGCGATTCGAACCCAACACCCGTTCCAAGGAGGAAACTGGTGCTCTATAGTAAGAAAGAATGCTGCCTCTGCGACGCGCTCAAGGACAAGCTACACACTGCATTCATGATTGGCGGCAATCATTCTCTCACCGACTTCAAACTTGAGGTGAGGGACATCTCCACAAATCCCCAGTGGGAGAAGGCGTACCAATATGAAATCCCGGTCTTGGCACGGATACTTGCTGATGGCTCCGAGGAAACCCTCCCCAGAATGTCTCCATGTCTCACCGCCGAGCAAGTTCAACAGAAACTGGTAGCTCTATTGACATAACTCACAGATTTAAAAAGCACTGATTAAAATCATTTTACCTCTGTAAGAGTATTTGAGCTTTGTTCCTGTTCCTAGTTACAAAACGCTAATCTGTAGTATTAAAATTCCTAAGCATTCATGTTCGTTTTTCTTTTGCCATAAGAAGGCCAACATGGCTTCATATAGTTGTAGTCATTTATGGCAAAGTAATCGATTTGGACAAAGTACTGAAGAAACAAAAGACATTTCACCTGAATTTGTAAAGCAGCTCTGATACCACATGAAGATTAATCACACAACCATATCACAAAGCCATATGCACAACAAATTAACACACAAAAAATAAACTGGCGGAAAAGGCAGAGAGCCATCATGTGGTCTCTCATACTCATGTAATTCTCTCTTATTCAAATAATTTAATAATACATTTAAATACATGAGCAAGTGGTCTTAAGATAGTGCGTTTATCTTAGACTCACTTGGTTGAGACATTTTCTCAACTTACACACTAATTTAGGAGAGCTAGTTGGAGAGAATCTCTCATCCAAACTAGAATCCTTGGTTTGAGGAATTCTCATGATTTTATTTATTTAATTGGATTTATTATTGATTTTTAAGAGAGTGAGGCTAACAGAAAGAATGAGGTCGAAGTTCCGGAAGGAGGAAGTGTCGAAAGAAGGAGGTCGAAGTGCTGGAAGGAGGAAGTGCCGAAGAAACGAAGTGCCAGAAGGACTTGACTTGTGCTTGGAGGATATTCAAGTCAGGGGTCTAGGGTTTGGCATTGATCAATAAGAAGCTTCAATAAGAGAAACTTACTGAAAGGTTTTCCTCTCAAGAGAAGAGAGGTTTTGGCCTTGGTAGAGAGGCAACATCTTGTGTTCTTGCTCTTATGTTTTGGTAGTAGTTTGATGAAGTACACACACATGCATTAATAATAATAAGAAGAAGATTAAGCTAACAAGAAAAAGTAAAATGACTCCACAAATTGTTATCAAGTAACGAAGAATCACACAACACTTATTTGCCCTAGATTCTTCAACATGGCATCAGAGCTAAGGTGACACATCAAGGAAAGGGCAACTCAAGAACACTCTACAAGGTTGAAGCATCAAGCCAAATCTACTCAAGGAAAAGAAGCCTACCATAGCAAGAAGAAGAGCCAATCTATTGTCTAGCCACATTCTTGGCCAACCTATTGTTCTCTATAGTTAGCCTCATGAAACCTTCTATTAGCATTGACCTTCTCCTGTAGGCCCTGGGCTCACTCCTTTAGCCCTATGCCACCTTCAATTGTTATTCCTTATCTTGCTGTGACCTCTCCTTGCCTTTGACTACCTTGTGTATGCCTCGACCCACCCCCTTTTCTCAACGTGTTGCTACAACAATCCTCAGCGTTTGGTGGACAGTGATTTTCCTCCTTGGTCTGACCTTACAAAGCTCCAAAAGACCTCTACTAAGGCTGGTATGCTTTGTGGCCTACTAACTAGTCCTTTGCTGTTGTAGGCCTCAACCTCCCCTTTTTTCTTTGCTGCAACAATTCTATGTGAAAAATCCTTCTATTGCAGCTACTAGAAATTATTATTCTAACTCAAAAATTAATTATGCTGTTTATTTGATACGACAAATAACGAATAAAATCACTGCTATAATTGTCACCATAAAAATATTGTGGAAAATAAAATATTGGAAACTGAGAAATTCTAGCACACACAATAAATTTGACAGTTATTTTTGGACAATTGTCCCCGGAAAAACCCAACTTGGGAAATGGATGCAACATTTGAGGGTTTTATTATTAATGTTCAGCAACAAATCTAAGTACAATAATTTAGATGCCCAACTGGCAATCTAATATGAAGAAAATACCGGCAAAAATATTGTGAGAATTTTCTCTAACCCCACAGTTATTTTCTGCCTTCGAAATAGCTTCACCAGCCTATGCTTGAGATGCTTGCGTCACCCTCTCACAGTGCCTACGCTGGCCCTTTGAAGATTTCAGCCTTCCTTCGATTCTTCCGAGAATTGAAAAACTTCCTCCCAGAATGCTATTGCTCTCCTCTTGCACCTGGTACTCACCCTTTGGCTCTATCTTCTCTGCTGAGCTGTTGCTACTAAGAAAATCGAACTGCTTGGGCAACTAAGTATCTGCATTGCATGATCTCCATCACCAGATCGACTTTCTTTTATATTCCATTGTTGGAGCACCAACGACCAAGATTAAAATTTAATCAATGGCTAGGATCATTTCTGGGTCGATCCGTGTGAGTTTCTAGATGATTCACGCCTTATCTCAATTAACATTGATTAACTAACCATATTCCCTAAGTTTAGACTTAGGAGATATTTAGAAATCGGTTAATAATCTAATTGAGACACTTCTAGGCAAAATTTCCGGAAACAATTTTTGGGCTTTGGAGATCTCATGTATTCTAGCGTCTCCACAAAATTTCGTGGCTAGAACACATTTGATGTTACAAAAACTAACACTTCCTCTTAACAAGGAATGTGTTCTAGTGTTGCTGCTTTCTGTAGCAACGCCTTGCATCTGCATCATCTCCTGTTATGCTGCTGATGTATGGCCATTGCAGCCCACCAACTACTGCGCAACTCTGATATACACTGCATATGTTCTACAACTGACCCTGCCATACTGCTGCCAACACTGCATCTACACTGCAACTCCCTCTCATCTGTTGCTGCTGTAAGTCCAGTGTTCCACGGGGTCTCGTTTCCCCACCTGGGGGTCGAGTTTCCTAGCTCCCTCGCGCATCGTGGAATTGGGGACAAGAGGGGGTTGTTTCCCCACGCTCCCAAAAAACAGGGTACGCGAGGAAACTTGAAAGGGGTTGTTTCCTCCATTTTTGGGGTCGTTTCCTAGGCGAAAGGGGCCTTAAGGGGTGTTAAGGTGTCGTTTCCCTAGAAAAAATTCGCAAATTGTTTTTATGGAACAAAAAAATCGGAAGTTTTAATATTTGTTGACCGATTGGGAAGCGTTTACATTATGTTCATTTCACATTTCATTTTTTGTTTGCTCCTTCATTGAACTGAACACCGCCGCCATCGCCACGCAGCCTTCTGTCTGCTCCTTTGTTGAGCGGGACGCTGCCGCCATCGCCAAGCAACCTTCTGTCTGCTCCTTCGTTGGACGGATTATGTTGAGCAATTATGCTCATTTATCTTTTGATATGTTCTAATGTTATTTTGACTCTATAAAATTACAAATTTTGACTCTTGATGTATCAGACTTGACTTTTATAATTTTATTTCAATATTTCAGTATTCAGTGTTCATAGTTGGAAGTGGAACATCAATATGGTTTAAAGTTTAAAGTTTAAAAGTTTAAACATTTATAATTTTATAACTTATTTTCATTGTGCATTGTTAGTAACTTAGTAGACTAGTAGTTACACTATATAGTTGCAAACAATGTTTTAAAACTCCGACTCCGACTCCGACTCGGTATCGACTCGGCCGGCTCGATTTCAATGACTCGGTCATTGTAAAAAATACATTAAATATTTATTTTTTATAAAAACACATAATTTTAAAGATTTTCATTCATGTTTCCAAACACACAGCATTAGAATATAGATAGAAGACAACATATGATCAAAGTAGGCTCATGAATATATCCATTATATCAAAATGGCACCCCATTGTCCAATACATACACGATGATGATATAGAGATCAAAACAAAAACACATAACCAAGGAGGCTATAAATGGCCTCTACAACAAAAGTCTGTGACCAGTACTACTGGCTATTGCTAGAGTTGCCAACATCATCTGGCTCAGTGTTACTTGGAAGTTGGGAGCAGGAGCGAAAGTGGGGAGCGAGAGCGAAAACGGGAGCGGGAGCGACATTTTCAGAAGCTCCTAGTTTGGGAGCGAATCCCAGAGGAGTTCGACAACCAATGTCACTAACATCAAGGTACATAGAGGGATTGGTGCTCTTGATTAAATACGAGTTCCATACCCTAATACATGACAAAATTCAATGGAAACATTGCAATCCTCCAATCCTGAAATCTTGAAAAACTAATAAGTCTGCTGGATTTTGAATGAAATCTAAAATTCTACTTTCTCCATATGAAATCCAATGAGGCCGAAACCACTCTCAAACATCCTGAGTCATTTCATGGTAATGTTAAAAATTTAAGTAAAAGGATGAAAATGAAGATTAAGGAAAATGTCACTTTTACTTTAAGAATTTAACATTACCATGAAATTTGAATAGCATATCAATAGTAGAGAGCATTTGAGTGTGTTAAATAGGGTTTGGGAGGGGGAAATGGACCCCAAATAACATTTAACTAATTCATAAAACACATTGGAGTTCAAACCAATCAGCAAACACTTCAAAATTTCATTAAAAAAATGTCAAATCGCTGTTTTGATGGGGTTACAGGCCACTGGTTATGACTCGGCCGAGTCAATACAGAAACGGCCGAGTTGGCCGAGTCAGCCATGACTCGGCCTACTGAACCGTTTCCTCCACCGAGTCACATTTCTGGGCAATGAAACGGATCAACTCGGCCGTTTCCGTTTCGAATCGGCCGAATTTTAAAACTATGGTTGCAAACTTACATGTATGATGTATGATTATAATTTATATGATAATGATATCAATGATCATGCTTTTTGTTTTAAATTTGTTTCAGTTATATGATTCATCGATTTATATTTTATATTTATAAGTTTTTAAGACCCAGATGTCCCCCCACGTTTCCTAAAAATTGGTGGGGAAATTTTCCATAGGCTGCTCCTGCGTATCCTCCTCTGTCGCCTCCTCATCTCAGAAACTTGGTGGAACATTGGCTGTAACTGCAACATTTGCAACATCCAAAATAGTCTGTCCCTGCTACTGAAATGGGTTCTCCACCATACCCATCTGTTATCTGAAATAGACGAACTTAGCTCTCCCTAGAGATTTCGTTAGTATATCTGCGACCTGCTCTTCTGCGGGAACATACTATAGCTGGACTGCTCCTTGTTGTACACAATCTGAATATCGATGTGCTTCGACCTGTCATGAAACACTGGATTCTCAGAGAGCTTTATGCAACTTTGATTATCACAATAGACACTGGTCGCCTCCATCCTTTGCTTGAACAAGCTTACTAGCAGCTTTCGAAGCCATATAGCTTTGCACGTAGCTGTGCTGGCTGCCATATACTCTGCTTCTGCAGAGCTCGGTGCTACTAACTTCTTCCTGCTACACCAAGAAAATATCCCTGATCCAACACTGAAGCAGTATTCGGAGGTACTTTTCCTGTCCACTGAATTGCCTGCCCAATCTGCATCCATGTATCCACAAAGTATGACGTCATCCTCTCGATTATATTTCAACCCATACTCGAATGTGCCACGAATGTACCTCAAAATATGCCTTGTTGCTGCCCAGTGTACCCTTTTCGATCCCACCATGAACTGACTAAGGGTATTGACTGCGAAGCAAATATCTGGCCTAGTGTTGACCAGATACATGAGAGATCCAATGAGTTGTCTATACCTAGTGGGGTCAACGTCCTTATCATCTGATGCATCTATCTTCTTCCAGTTAGTAATCATGGGGCTAGACATGGGTCTGCAATCATGCATTCTGAACCTCTTCAAAATATCTGTAGTGTATGTTCCTTGCCCAAGGAAGATCTCCCCATCTTACTACAACACCTCCAATCCTAGGAAATAGCGCATCAACCCCAAATCCTTCATGTCAAATTTTGCTGCCAAGTTCCTCTTGCAATCCTCTATGAGCCCTGATGATCCTGTCGTGTCAAGAATATACCATCTACATACAAAACTAGAATGAGGGGCTCATCCTCTACCATCAAATAGTAAAGGTTGGGATCTGCGTCACTCTTGACGAACCCCATCTGCTTCAAGTAGGTGTCAATTCTACCATACCATGCCCTGGGAGCCTGCTTGAGCCCATATAGAGCCTTCTTCAATTTGCACACATGCGTGCCCTTCTCCTGAGTCTCAAAGCCTTTTGACTGTTCTATGTACACTTCCTCCTCTATCCCTCCATTCAAGAAGATTGTATTGAAGTCCATATGGTAAATCTGCCATCCCATTTGAGCTGCTAGAGATATAACTGACCAGATAGAAGTGTATCTGGAAACTGGGGCGAAGGTTTCCTCATAGTTTAGCCCTTTTGTGCATACCCCTTTGCTATGAACCTAGCCTTGTACTTTTCCACATTGCTGTCTATTTCATATTTGATCTTATAGATCCACCTCGAACCTACAACTGATCTGTCTTCTGGCTTGGGCACTACCTCCCAAACATCATTCGTCATGATAGAGCTATACTCTTCTACCATGGCATCTATCCACACCTGATGCTGTGCGGCCTCCTGAAAGTTGGAAGGTTCTGCAACCTGAGCTACCAATGCTTGGTACCTGTCAGGCTGTCTGTGCTCTCTTGCTTGTCCTAGGAGTTCCAATAAACTCCTCTGCATCTCTTAATGTCTGACGAACTTCTCTGTTGGCTCGACCACTAGTCGTGGGAGGTTCTGCCAGCTCCTCCTCATCCTGTCTTTGCTGCTCCATTTGTTGAGAACTCCCCAGATCTCCAGCACTTGAGGAAATATAGGTACTGGTCACAGTTTTAGACCCTTGTGACTGTCCCCCTGCTTGTCCCACAAGCTGCCCCTACTGCTGGACTAAAGGAGCCTCCGCTGACTGATTCTGATCACCTGCAGGCATCTCACAAGACCTCCTGAAAGCTCGGTCCTTCGTGAACTTCATGTCTCGCCTTACTACTATCTTCCTACTGCTAGGAATGTACATTCTGAATGCCTTTGAGGTTTCACTGTACCTAATGAAAAACCCCTTCTCTGTAGTCTGATCCAGTTTGGTTCTTTTGTTATCTCGCATGTGACAATATACAACGCTGCGAAAAATTCTAAGGTGACTGACTTCTGGCTTCTTCCCTTTGAAGACTCCTTCTGGCATTTTCTTCTCCAATGTTATATTAGGAGTCATGTTCTGAATATACACTGCCGTGTTACATGCTTTGCCCACAGAAATCTGGGTAGATCCTGGTCATATAACATAGCCTTTGCAACTCCAACAATGGTTCTGTTTTTCCGCTCCGCTACACCATTTTGCTGTATATTATATGGAGTTGTCCATTCCCTCTTGATGACTTCCTTCGCACAAAAATCTGTGAAGTCTTTATCAATATATTCTCCACCATTAACTGAGCGAAGCACCTTGATCTTCTTCCTTGTCTCATTGTCCACGAGAGCTTTAAACTCTCTGAAACAATCAAAGACCTCATCCTTGGTCTTTAAGAAGTAGATCCAGGTTTTCCTAGAATGATCATCAATAAAGGTAACGAAATATTCGGCACCGCTGAGAGCTCTAGTGGACATCGGGTCACAAATATCTGAGTGTATGAGTCCTAACACGCCATCAACTCTGCTGTCACTTATTTGAAATGCCGCCTTAGCATACTTCCCAAGTATGCACCCTCTGCACACGTCATCCTGTTCAGTTCCAAGTCCAGGAACTTGTGTTATGGTTTCTTTGAGCATCCTGAGGGCTCCATGGTGTAGACGTCCCGTTCTTCTATGCCATAATTCATTTAGCTCCTTCCCACTGCTACTGTCACTACCTATCAGTGCCATTGGAGAATCGATTTGTAATAGATATAATCTGTTGCTTCGGACTCCAATCTGTCTCACCCTTTTTCAGCTGGGGTGTTTGACATACACTTTCTTCCCCACGAAGTGAATATCATACCCCTTATCTTGTAATTGGGATATTGAAATCAGGTTCATACCCAATCTTGGCACATGCAATAGATCTAAAGCGCTGGTGCTTGCTCCTGACCCCCCCAAAAATCTATGGTACCTCTCCCTACTGGAGTACATTTCGTTCTGTTTCCCATAGTAATATGGAAATCCATTTGCTCCTCTTTGTAGCTAGAGAAATATTCTCTAACCCTAGTCATGTGAGCTGAAGCTCCAATGTCTATATACCAAACTCCTTGTGAAGCTGATCCTGCTAAGCAAGCTGTTGGGAATCATGATTTTCGTTAGACCAAAACCTGCAGGTGTTAGTCAACGATCGCATCGCTAGAGATAAGGATCCACGAGAGGCGGTTAGTCCATGTCGCGAAACACACGGGGAGCGTTGGTTTATCCAATGTCCAACAATCTCCCCCCCCAACGCGAGCCGAGTGTGTATCAAGCTCGTGACCTACGCTTTGATACCACTTGTTGGGAATCACGATTCTGTTAGACCAAAACCCGTAGGTGTTAGTCGAGGATCGCATTGCCAGAGAAAAGGATTCACGAGAGGTGGTTACTCCTTGTCGCAAAACACACGGGGAGCATTGGTTTATCCAATGTCCAACGCAAGCAAATTCGTCTTCCAATCTGGAAGACAAATTTGAAGTCACCTGAATGTTACATTTGTCTTTTTCTCCCGACACTGATTTTTCTCTACAACTTGTAGCAAAAACTTTCTGCGTCCAATCAGGATTCTGCTAAGCGAAAATTTGCGCTGCCACTGCTCCCTCTGACTACTGGAATCACTAATTTGGGCAATTTGATTTTCTTGCCTCCTTTCAATTGAAAAATCGAACTGTTGCCCTAGAAACTCGAACTGGCTGTTCTGGGCTCTGTGCAGGTTCTCTGGGAATTTCGATCTGTTGCTCCCTCTGAACAACGAAATTCCTTTCTTTGCTTCTGAGCTTCCTGGTTGATCAATTAAGCTCCGATACCATGTGAAAATTGTGAAAATTCCTTAGCCGGAATCCCTACTGCAGCAAACTAATGTTACTTCTCCTACTTGATTAAATCATACAAGTTATTTACTTTTTTCTACGGTAAATTTCGAAGTAAATACATTTGCAACCTTCACTTAATTTACATATTGTTGGCATTATGACACAGGTTTGGAACAGGTTTGGCTCTATGACATAAGTGTTGTCCTTGATGGCAACTCACTCAAATGACAAATCTCAGTTCAGGCTCTCAGAATGAAAGAAAATGAGTTATACACAGGTTCCTTGTAACAAAGTCGCGTATACACGTGGGTGTACTGATCAGAAGGCGCGTATACGTATGCACGCACTTTCATGCAAAGAAAAGCGCGTACATGTGGGAAAACTTATGATTGGTCCATGGTATTTAGTCCGACATATTGGAACCTATGGTTTTGGTACTTGGTATTGCATTTAAAGTGTTGAACCCAAGTATTGGGTCCCTAGTATTAGTTCTCAATGGTTTTGGACCATGGTTTGAGTAAGGTCTAAGACTATAAAAGGGAAGGAGATCATTTGGTAAGTGTATTGACTTATGTGTTGAATATCTTGAGAGGAGCAAGATCTGGAATACTGGTGATTGGTTGGTGAGTTACAGCTGGATCTGAATCAAGGAGGAACCTGAGCATTACACGATGGTTAAGATCTATTGATGGGTCGAGATCTCAAGGCTTGAATAGTAGTATCATTGTGTGATTTTGATCTATTATATTTGGCGCATGATTAGATCTATAAATCTGATAATCTGGGTATAACTGATGTCTGATTAAGTAAAAGGATAAATTATCTTTTATAGATCTGTACGCAGGTTCGACACAGTGGAGGCGCGTATACACGCAGGTTAAGCAAGTGAAGACTGCGTATACGCTGGTTGGCTTTGGCATAGCTGCGTATGTACACAGGTTTCTATTGGTGAAGTAGCGTACGTCTCTTGAAATATGTTTTAGCTGCTTTTGTTTATTGCTGCAGTGTTCTGGGTTCAGAATTGGTGTCTGGTTACTGGTACTGTTTTCTGGTTACAACATTCTGAGAAGTTATTGGTTGATTCAGTATTTGTACAAAGGAGATTGGTTGTTGTAGATCTACTTGATGTTTGATTGATATTCATGGATCCAGTCTGAAAATTTATGAAACGTGGTCCCTGGAAGAAAAGAGAAGGTTGAAGCCTTCTGTAGGTCAGCACCTACGTACTAGTACCTCAGCTAGTACAAGAGCTAAGGGGGTTGTAGCTCCCTTCCAAGAGAAGCTGGAGAACGAGAGAAGGTTGTAGCCTTCTGCAGGTTGAAGCCTGCGTGCTGGTATAAGACTGCACTAGTACAGAATCATTGTAAAAAGAAGTTTCTAATTGAAAGAAGATAGAGACATATTGCAGCAGGTGGTTTTCACCCACATTGGGTTTCCACCTTATATCTTGTGTTCTTTTGTGTGATTGTCTGCTCTACTTTTCTGTTCCTGCTTACTGTTATATGGTTCTGACACACAGATTAATGATCAACATCTGAAGAATAAATTAAATTATAAGTCTGGAAGTTATACGCGAGTTTCATTAGTCAGAGTTGCGTATACACGCTGTTTTCATTAACTGAAGTAGCGTATACAAATCTTTGTATAAATTGAAAAAGAATTTGACTTAATAATACTGATTCACCCCCCCTCTCAGTATTATTTTCAACACATATATGCAAAAACAAGATACTGAGCAGGAAAGAAAAATACAACACATAGGACACAAATATTTTTAGACAAGTAGTCCCCAGAAAAACCCAATGTGGGAAAACCAGTGCAACAACTCTGAGGGTTTAATTATTATGCAGGAGAAATTCTGAGTACAATTCTAGGATGCTCAACTAGCAATCTGATACAGAGAGAATACTGAACAAAAGACTGGTGAAATGATCTCACCCTATCACTGGACAATTAGTGATTGATCCTTCAGCCCTGGGGGCTCTGGCGTCACCCTCCGCATGGTGCGCAAAACTGCATCACCCTGGGCAGCTTTTGCAATACCCATCCTGGGTATTACGCTGCCTCTCCTCTGCTGGCTGAGAAATCGACTTTATGCCTCCCAGACTCACACCCTGGCTTCCAGCAATTGAATTTCGACTTCCCTCAGCAGGAACTCAACTTCCCCTCAAGGAATGTGCTGCCTTTGCGTCAGCACTGCGTGGGCCAACGTCAACTTTCCTCTGGACGTCTTTCTATTCTCCCTCTTCCTCGTACTCTTCGGAAATTCCTTCTCTCGGATTCTCATTGCCCCTTTGTTGCAAGATCCCCTCAATCGATTTTCCTCCTGAGAACTTCTCACTTCAAAAAATCAATTTTCTCAATCTTTCCTTGTGTTTTCCAAATGACCCTCAAGCCCCTTCTTATATCTTCCTGTTGGACAACCAACGACCTAGATTATGTCTTAATCAAAGGCTCAGATTGTGTTGACTTGATCCATGGTTTTTTCTAGAAGTTTCACCCTTGATTATATTAATACCCATTAATATTTTAATTTTTCTAAGTTTAGACTAAGGAACCCCATTAAAAATATTAATTATTTTAATAAAATCACTTCTCGGTGGAATTTTCCAAAACATTTTTTGGGTTATTTGGAATACCTGTGCTTAACCCTCCCTGCAAAATTTGAGGCTTAGAACACATCCGATGCTACCCAAAATCAATACTCCCTCTTCGCGAGGAATGTGCTCTAGCAATGCGCTGCCTCTTTGCACACTGCTCTGACTCTGAAGCATCATCTCTGCATTGCTGATGTCTGACATGCTGTCCATCAACCACTGCGCTGTTGCTGCTACTGTACTGCTGCCTTTGACACTGCCACTACCAATGCTACTTTTGTACGGTAGCTCCCTCTGCATTTGTGCTGCTGTTGGTCCTTCTTCCCAACACTACATCTGCACTACAACTCAATTGCTAAGAGAAGCCACTGAAAACACCCAAAACTGGACAAGTATCTAGTGGATACTCCTTGGTGCTAATATCCTTACTGGTGCTAGTCCCATTCTGCCTCTGAATCCACTGCACTGCTGAAGCTCTGCACCGTGCCTCCTCGCACTGCTGCCTCTCTGTTCTGCGCTGCTCAGTCTCTGGCTCACCTAGCCACTGCTTCTGTCGAATCAACACTCCATGGAACCAACTGAAACTCCACCATCTTGCTACTCCTGATCATTGGCTCCTGTAGCAAGGTGATGATCCAAGACGTAGGCTCCTCAAGGATCCTACTCATCTGCAGTCCTCCAGACTACAGTGCTATATCAGCCCAGCCCCCTCCTGGAGGTATCTCCACTGTCATGGTGAACTCTTCCTCATTAATCTTCGTGGCTGCAACCTTGGGATCATGCTTTTCGTCCTTATCCTTTTTCTTCAAAGGACACTAGGATGCATAGTGGCCCATCTCGCCACATTTGAAGCACTTCACCTTGGAGACGTCCTTCTTTCGTCTCTGTTGCCCCTGCTATCCCTTCGATGCTAGGGCCGCGTTATCCTCTTCCTCCACTTTGGGCTTTAACCCATTGCTGCTGCTGCTCCTGTTAAGTTTGACCTTGAGCAGGTCTCTCCTCAACTTTTCTTGTTTCAGAGCTACCCACATCTCGTCCCAATTTGGTAATGATGCTCTGCCCAGTATACTCTGGACAGAGACTTGCCACTCATCTGAGACAAAATTGAGGGCTAGTCTAACCAACTCTAAATCCTGAGGTGCATGTTTTGCAATTGACAACTCATCATGGGTCTCCTTCAATTTTGTAAGGAACGGATCCACTCGCTTCCCCTTTTGCATCTGAGCAGATCTCAACTTCTGTTCTAAGTACATCTTTTGCTGCTTGGAATTTCCTTGATACCATGTGGCTAAGGCATCCCACATCTCCTTAGCGGTCCCTTTGCTTGCAACGTGGCACACCACATGATCGTTAACTCCATCCAGGATCAGCCTCTTCTCCTTAGCCATCTCAGCCTTGTACTTTTTCAGCGGATCTGCATCTGTAGGTTTAGCGACCACATTATCAACGTACATCTTGAGGGCATGCTCATCTAACAGGGAGGTCATCTTAGACTTCCAGATGGCATAGTTGGAAGCCCCGTCCAACCTGTCCTGATCCCTCAAGCGACTGGTTGCCATCTCCTCCGAAAACTGTCGAACAACTCCCTCTTTCTCCCTACTGCGTAGCTCCTAGGCTGACTTATGCACTCCCTGATGGAGCTGCTAAGCTGTTGCTCCTTTGCAACTCATTGATTGAGCAACGCTGATTTCCTCGGCAAGAAATCACTGAGGAAGTATTCCCTCACTAGGCTCCACTGCTTCTTTCTTTTGACGCCTTTTTAGCCCGACAAAGCTGCCCACTGAAAAATCTGTGTCTACCAATTGCTCCTCACGCTAAGGCTCAACTCTGCTCCCTCTACCACGACAAAATTCGAACTGGAAGCTCTTTCTCTCCGTCAGCTAACTCGGAGAGAAACTACCTTGAATTTTCGATCCTCTGGCTAGAACTGCGCAAACCCTTTAGGGTTTCGTCTTGCTGCTTCCTACAGCTTTTCGATTTCCCCTTCTGCTCAGCTCTGGGGTTTCAGGTTCTGCTCTTCTTGTCTCACCTGCACTAGCTTTGATACCATGTGAAAGTTCCTAAGCCAGAATCCCTATTGCAGCAAACTGATGTTACTTCTACTTGATTAAATCATACAAGTTATTTACTGTCTTCTACGGTAAATTTCGAAGCAAATACATCTGCAGCCTTCACTTAATTTACATATATGTGGAAACAAGATACTGAGCAAGAAAAAAAAATACAACACATAGGACACAATTATTTTTGGACAAATAGTCCCTGGAAAAACCCAATGCGGGAAAACCAGTGCAGCAACATTGATGGTTTAATTACTATGCAGGAGAAATTCAGAGTACATTTTTGGGATGCTCAACTAGCAATCCTATACAAAGAGAATACTGAACAAAAAACTGGTGAAATGATCTCACCTTGTCATTGGAGAATCAGTGATTGATCCTTCAACTCTGGAGGCTCTGCGTCACCCTTTGCATAGAATTGCGTCACCCTGGGCAGCTTCTGCGTTACCCCTCCCGAGTATTATGTTGCCTCTCCTCTGGATCCTCTGCTGGCTGAGAAATCGACTTTCTGCCTCCCAGACTCACACCCTGGCTTCCGACAATTCAATTTCGACTTCCCTCAGCAAGAACTCGACTTCCCCTCAAGGACTGCGCTGCCTCTGCGTCACCACTGTGTGGGCCAACGTCAGCCTTCCTCTGGACATCTTTCTATTCTTCCTCTGCCTTGTACTCTTTGGAAATTCCTTCTCCCGGATTCTCATTGCCCCTCTGCTGCAAGATCTCCTCAATCGATTTTCCTTCTGAGAACTTCTCACTTCAGAAAAATCGATTTTCTCAATCTTTCTGTGTGTTTTCCAAATGACCCTCAAGCCCCTTCTTATATCTTCATGTTGGACAACCAACGACCTAGATTACATCTTAATCAAAGGCTCAGATCGTTTTGACTTGATCCATGGCTTTTTCTAGAAGTTTCACCCCTGATTAGATTAATACCAATTAATATTTTAATTTTCCAAAGTTTAGACTTAGGAACCCCATTAAAAATATTAACTATTTTAACAAAATCACTTATGTGTGGAATTTCCCAAAATGCTTTCTGGGTTCTTTGGAATACCTGTGCCCAAGCCTCCCTGCAAAATTTGAGGCTTAGAGAACAATCGATGCTAAACCAAATCGACAAAAAATCCCTTTATTGCAGCTATTGGAAATTATTCTTCTTACTCAAAAATCAATTCTGCAGTTTATTTGCACGACAAAGAACGAATAAAATCATTGCTGCAATTTTCACCATAAAAATACCGCGGAAAATAAAATACCGAAAACTGAGGAATTCTAGTACACAATAATTTTGATAGTTATTTTTGAACAATTGTCTTCGGAAAAACCCAACTTGGGAAAACTAGTGCAACAGATGAGGGCTTTATTATTAATGTTCAACAACAAATCTGAATACAATAATTTCGATGCCCAATTGGCAACCTAATCTGAAGAAAATACTGGCAAAAATATTGTCAGAATTTTCTCACCCCACAGCTATTTTTTGCCTCCGAAATAGCTTCACCATCCTCTACTTGAGATGCCTGCATCACCCTCTGCGAAGTGCCTACGCTTGCCCTTTGAAGATTTTGGCCTTCCTTCCTTCGACTCTTCTGGGAACTGAAAAACTTCATCACAGAACGCTGCTACTCTCCTCTTCCACCTGCTACTCACCCTCTAGCTCTATCTTGTCTGCTGAGCTGTTGCTACTGAGAAAATCGAACTATCTGGGCAACTGAGTATCTGCACTGGATGATCTCCATCACGACATCAACTTTCTTTTATAATCCGCTGTTGGAGCACCAACGATAAAGATTAAAACCTAATCAATGACTAGGATTATTTCTGGGTCGATCCGTGTGAGTTTCTAGATGATTCATGCCTTATCTCAATTAACACTGATTAATTAACCATATTCCCTAGGTTTGATGTAGGAAATATTTAAAAATCGGTTAATAATCTAATTGAGACACTTCTAGGGAAAATTTCAGGAAACAATTTTTGGGTTTTGGAGATCTCATGTATTCTAGCCTCTCCACAAAATTTCGTGGCTAGAACACATCCAATGCTACAAAAACTAACATTCTAGGGCATGGGCATTACTCACTAGCTATGTGGCCAGCCTAATAAAGGCTGCGATTGACTTTCAGCCAGCTAGATGACCCTCTTATAGGGGTCGACCCTTCTTCCCTTGGCTACGGGTGGCCTTACCAAGCCTCAACCTTCTCTACATTGACCCGTGGCTGGAATGATTAGGCTTGCGGCCTCATCCGTTGCTGCAACCTACTCTTGGCTGTCCAAACAAGCCCTTTTGGTCCTCCTCCAAGAGCCTTCGGCCTTGCTTCAACTAGGGGCCTTGCCTTGAGCACTTAAGTCAGCCCTCCAGCCCTACTTGGCCTTCAAAACTGAGAAGACTCCTTTCCTTGCTTGCTGCCTAGGCTAAGTCCTTTTAGCCTCCTCGCAAGAAGAATGCCCATTTCTCCTCCTTGTCAACAAGCCTCTCTGGCCTTCTTTATACTTGTCCAAGGGTTATGAAAGCCTAAGTAGTGTGTCCCTTGGCCTTGTTGGCCAACTTGAGCTGACTTGAAAGTTGACACTTTAGCCAACTCATAATTAAATAAGAACTATACATGTTTTTCCTTGGGTTCCAAGCCCAGTCCTTTGGGTTCAAAACCCCAAACTTTGGGTGCAAAGCTCATTAACCAAACCAAAATACCCCAAGGGAATTTCCAACTGGAAATACCTTTTGACCTAAAAAATTTCAACAATACTTTGAGGACACATTTTCCGTTGTTCTTCATCACCATGCCATTCGCTGACGCAACTTCTAGGTTCCGGGAAATTATTTATTTTGCATGTAAACTCTTGGTTTGGTTTAATAAAATTTGGCTGGAGCATTTGGTGTCTACATGGGTGTATTTACTCTGTAAAATTAATTAGCAGTCGTGTCTTAATTTTTTTGTGTAATGTCTCGCATGCAAATCGTTTGAATCAATAATTGCTTGCAAAGTGTTTGACAAAACTCTTGAAAGAAAATTTGAAAAATTTGCAAGTCAAATCAGTAATATCAGCAGGGGGATATTACATTGAGGAGGTGGCTTTGTTAGTTAATGAGTCAGTGTGTGAAGTAAAATCTCTCAGAATGACACTAATCAAACCATTTACCTCCTTGTTGATTTGAGCCATAATAGAAATGAGCTTATTGTTTGATGGAGTTAATATTATACATAATCTCAACTGTAATGGAATAATGACAGTAGGATCATTAAGAGACAGCCCAGCACAAAAGAGACAAATTTTACCCTGGGAAAACCCAAACTCCGTTAAACCCCAACAATCTTTTCTTAGGAGAAATTGTTCAATTCAGCAAAAAGTGCAATTTGATTTTCAAGTAAAACTTGGTCAAACAGACCAAAGAAACCACATAGGTCAAACCTGGTCAAATAGGCCAAAAATTCGGACTTCCTTCTGCTGCCTCAGAATCCAGTCAACCTCAGTCAATTGGGCCAAACTTTGGCCTCTTGCAGCTGCCTTAGAATTTGGTCAACCTCAGTCAGCTTGGCCAAACTCTGCCTCAGAATCTGGTCAACCTCAGTCAACAAGGCCGAATTTCAGCCTCCTGTGGCTGCCTCAGAATCCAGTCAACCTGCCAAGAATCTTAGTCAAAGTCTGCCCATAAATTTGGTTAACTCAGCCCAAAGTACTTCGGTCAACGCAGGTCAAACTAGGCGGCTCCAGAAACTTGTGTTCCGTAGAAATCCTGCTGTTTGACTCATATGTGTGATCAGAAGAATAGATGGTGTGTTGGTCTGAATTGGTCTCCAAATGAGGAGGTCGAGTAGGTATAAATTGTGTTCTAGTGGGGTGCCCAAGGGGCACGTCTCCTTGTGCTGGGCCGACCTGTGCTTTGGGTCTGACGTGACTTTTTGGAGGCAAATTAAATTCAAAATTCAGATTTAAATATCTACCTTTTGATTTCCTTTTAGGGCTGAGTTGGAGTAGCTGGGAATACTGACCACAGCTACCCAAAAGATCAACAGATTTGATA
The DNA here is from genome assembly GCA_031772625.1 of Pinus tabuliformis. Taxonomy (NCBI): domain Eukaryota; kingdom Viridiplantae; phylum Streptophyta; class Pinopsida; order Pinales; family Pinaceae; genus Pinus; species Pinus tabuliformis. The sequence continues at coordinate 1,393,629,388 of CM062818.1, read as the reverse complement.
GCGACACTTGAGTCCGCAATGGCAATTAAAGATTTTATTTTGAGTTCTTCTGTGAGGAGGATGCTTTCGAGAAGAACATAGGCCTCGACTAGGTTTTTTTTTGTAGATATTTCTACTCACCAGGCAAAAATTATTTCCATTTTTCCTTTGGGATACGATATGATCCCTCCCTCAACTGCCACCTCTGGAATGTTAATTTTTAATATCAGGTGTGATTTATTTTTGTCAACAATTATTTTATACTCTGAAATTATTTCACCTAGTAAATTTTTTTCTGAAACTGCTGAAAATAAATATACTGGTATTTTAACTTCATAAAATAGAATTTGCAGCGGAAATAAAACAGAAAATCAGCCACAGAATCAACAGAAATTTCTGCTCAAAAGATTCTCCTTTAATTTCAATTGTCTCAGGAAAATTAAGGCTCCCTTAAAAGGGAAATTGACGTAGAATACAAAGAATATACAACACAATAGAACCTGATTTTTGCTCCCCTAGGAATTTCGGCCTCCTGAAGAATTCAGCCCACTGAAAAAAATCACATCCCTTGAAATAACTCGGCCTCTCCACTTGCAAATCGCCCTCCTCTTCCTCTTCCTTAAACTGAATTCACCTTGCTCACACCTTTCTCTTCTCTTCAATCTTGAGTTTCTCACTCAAAATGATTTGATGTGTCTTCATCCTCTTCCTTAGGCCTTTCTTATAATTCATCTTGAGCTAAATCTTTAACCCCCAATCTCCAAAGTGATAGATGGCAAATATTAATTTCTAAGCGACTTAGATCAGTGGTAGAGATTTGATATAATTCAATTAATTAAATTATTTATCCTTAGAGACAGCCCAATAGCCAACGTTAATCGATTAAATTAATTAATGTGCTTTTCCTAAGGTAGACTTAGGAAAGAAATCGTATTAATAATTTATTCCTCATGAGCAAGCACCTAAAAAGGATTTTGGACATCTTCTGCATGCTTGACACCTAATCTATGTTAGTTTTTGTAGCATCGGAAGTGTTCTAGCTTCGAAACTTTGTGGAGAGGCTAAAACACAAGAGTTCTCCATAACTTAGAAATCGTTTCTGGAAATTCCACCTAGAAGTGTCTCAATTAGATTATTAGCCTATTTTTAAATATTTCTTGAGTCTAAACTTAGGAAAATATGTTAATTAATCAGTATTAATTGAGAAATACGTGAATCATCTAGAAACTCAAACGGATTGATTGGGAAATAATCTTTTAGCCATTGATTAAGATTTAATCTTGGTCGTTGGAGTGCCAACAAAAGATTATAAGAAGAAGTCGATGGGTAGATGGAGAACATACACACTTGAGATTGATTTCCCGGGAGAGTTCGGTTTTCCTGAGGCAACAACAGTTGCAGGAAGATATTGAGCCAGAGAAGGGAAGCAGAGACAAAGAGGCGCAAATATAGTGATCTGGAGGAAGTTTTCCAGTTCTGGAGAGGCAACAGTGAGAGGCTGAGTTATTCCCAGTGAGGCAGCGTAGAGGACTGCACAGGCAGCTTCAGAGGGAAATTTGATTTAGCTATGGGAAAATTCGATTCAACTTCCAGAGGTCGGGAAAGTCTTCTAGAAGGCTAGAGAATCGTTTCCAGTAGCAGAGACAGGCATAATGACTCGATGAGAGGCAGTTTCAGATTAGAGGTCAAAGGGTCTACGCAAGCACTATGCAGATGATCCAGGTGGATGAGTTTTGATTGCACAGGCAGCTTCAGAGGAAAATTCGATTTAGCTATGGGAAAATTCGATTCAACTTCCAGAGGTCGCGAAAGTCTTCTAGAAGGCTAGAGAATTGTTTCCAGCAACAGAGACAGGCATAATGACTCGATGAGAGGCAGTTTCGGACTAGAGGTCAAAGGGTCTACGCAAGCACTACACAGATGATCCAGGAGGACGAGTTTTCTGAAGTAGATTTGTGTCAGGGTTACTTGTGGAGGAAGGGAAATTCCCCTAGATAATTTCGGCCAAATTTTCTTGTTGTGGATTGCCAATTTTCGGCATCCAGATTGTACTTAGATTATTTCACTGCTGCTTAATAATTAAAACCCCCAGCTGCTGCATCGATTTATTCAAGTTACGTATTTCCGGGGACATTTGTCCAAAAATAATTGTGTCAATTTTTATGTGTGTTAGCATATTTTTTAGTTTCCAACGCTATTATTTTCCGTAGTATTTTTGTGAAGATTTCAATGTGTTTTTTTCGTTGTTGTTGTAACAATAAATTGCTAATTTAATTAACAATTAGAAGAAATAATTTTAGTTGCTGCAATAAGATTTCAGTAGTGAAATTTTCACATGGTATCAGAGTGATTTTGATCAGACGGGGAAGCTCAGAAGTGAACGCAAAAATTCGTTGTTCAGAGGGAACAACATGTTGAATTTTTGGAGGCTACGCAGAGCCTAAGCCAGGCAGTTTGAATTGTTGGGTAGATCGATTTTGTAAGTGCAGGTTGGCAAAAAAATTCGGCGACAGAGGGAGACGCAGTCCAATATTTTTGCTGGGCAGATCCCTTGTTTGGGCGTAGAAGGGTTTTGTAGCAATTTGCAGTAGCAAAATCAGCGTCGGGTGGAAGAGAAAGTCACACAGAGAGAGAATTTCTCTCGGAGGGTTTCTAGCCTAGAAATATGATTTTCCCAGTTGCAGTTGGTAGTTGCTATAGACAGTTTTTTTCACTCTAGAAGGGAGTGTGAATAGTAGATTCAACAACTAAGCAAAAGAAGAGGGGGACTTTCAGATTCAGATATGGCCACAACTGGGCTCAAAGATCAAGTTAAGTTGGAGGGAGCTTTCAACTATGTCATCTAAAAGGCTAGGATGTCCTTCCTACTGGATGAATATGGGCTAAAGTCCTATGCAGAGAATGTGGTGGCAGTCCCCAAGACCCAAATTAACTGAGGGAGTACAGGAAAGAGATGGCGAAGGTGAAGCAGATGATCTTGGATGGAGTTCGAGATCATATAGTCTCACATGTGGCAGGCAAAGGAACGACCAAGGAGATGTGGGATGCTCTCTCTTAGCTATATCAGAGTAATTCTAAGCAGCAGAAGATGTTCCTTTAGGAGAAGTTGAGGAGCATCAAGATGCAGAAGGGCGAAATCATAGAGGCCTTTGTCACCAGGATTTAGGAGGTCCATGATTAGCTTGCAGCTGTTGGGGAGGCACCTCAACCAACAAAGCTTGTTCGTTTGGCACTAAATAGTGTCTCAGAGGAGTGGCAAGTGTTTGTCCAAAGTATCTTGGGCAAAGACACATTGCATAGATGGGACAAGATGTGGTCAGACCTACAACAAGAGGAGTTGTGGCGAGCTCTGTTGAAGAGAAACATCAGCGGAAGCAACAACAAGGGCACGAAGGGTGAGAAGGAAGAGGAGAATGTGGCCCTAGCATCAAAGGGTCAAGGGGAGAAGATGAAGAAGAAGGACCTATCTAAGGTCAAGGGCTTCATGTGTGGCGAGTTTCGCCACTACCGTACGTAGTGTCCTTGTAGGAAGAAGGACAAGGAGGAGAAGGAGGCCCATGCGGCAACGTCCACAGAGATAGACAAGCTGTCCTCCAAACTAGAGGAAGATTTTGCTATGCTTGCAGGCTACAGCTATACCTCCAGGAGAGAGGTGGGGCGATATGGAGCTATAGTCCCAGAGTTGCAGAGTTTGGGAAGGGTCCATTGAGGTGTCCACATGGATCATTACCTTGCTACGGGGGCCTACAATATGTAGTGGCAAGATGGATTAGTGTTAGTGATGTAGTCAGATTCCGAGTGACAGTTGTAGACTAGTTGCAGACAGGGGCTGAGGAGCGCTGTGTAGTGTTGACAACAGAGCAGGTGGCTTAGTGTGCAGTTGGCAACAATGCAAATTCCCTAGTGAACCATGCAGAGGCTAGTAGAAGTCAGATACTCAGGAGACAGATGCAACACAGACAATTGATTCAGTATTTTGGATGCTTATCAGTTGCAGTAGCAACAACAATAGATGAGAGGGAGTTTCTCTGCAGATGCAGAGTTGGCAGCAGTATAGCAGTGTCAGCAACATCACAAATGCAGCATCACAGTTGTGCAATGGTTGGTGGGCAGTGGCAGGGAGTCACAGGTGCCAGACATTAGCAGTGTGACAGAGTGTGATACAGAGACAAAGTGTTGTAGTGGTGGTGCAGCACTAGAACACCTTCCTCGCTAAAAGGGAGTGTTAGTTTTTGTAGCATCATAGGTGTTCTAGTCTCGAAACTTTGTGGAGAGGCTAAAACATAGGAGTTCTCCATAACCTAGAAATCGTTTATGGAAATTCCACCTAGAAGTGTCTCAATTAGATTATTAGCCTATGTTTAAGTATTTTCTAAGTCTAAACTTAGGAAAAGGGGTTAATTAATCAATATTAATTGAGAAATTTGTGAATCATCTAGAAACGCTCACGAATCTACTGGGAAGTAATCTTAGCCATTGATTAAGATTTAATCTTGGCTGTTGGAGTCCGAACAAAAGATTATAAGTAGTCGATGGGTAGATGGAGAACATACACACTTGAGATCGATTTCCTTGGAGAGTTCAATTTTTTTGAGGTAGCAGCAGTTGCCGGAAGAGTTCGAGCCAGAGAAGGGAAGCGGAGACAGAGAGGGGCAGGGACAGTGATCCGCAGGAAGTTTTCCAGTTCCGGAGAGGTGGCAGCAATAGGCCGAGTTATTCCCAGTGAGGTAGCACAGAGGACTGCGCAGGCAACTTCAGAGAACATTTCGATTTGGTTGTGGGAAAATTCGATTCAGCTTCTAGAGGCCGGTAAAATCTTCCGGAAGGCTGTAGAATCGTTTCCAGCAGCAGAGACAGGCATAACGACTTGATGAGAGGCAGTTCCAGGCTAGACGTCAAAGGGTCTGTGTAAGCATTGCACAGAGGGTCCAGGTGGACGAGTTTTATAGAAGCAAATTTGTGCCGGGGTTGCTTGTGGAGGAAGGGAAACTCCCTTAGATAATTTCGGCCAGATTTTCTTGCTGTGGAGTTCCAGTTTTCGGCATCCAGATTGTACTCAGATTATTTCACTGCTGCTTAATAATTAAAACCCTCAGCGGCTGCACCAGTTTTCCAAGTTGGGGTTTTTTGGGGGATATTTGTCCAAAAATAATTGTGTCAATTTTTATGTGTGCGCTAGCATATTTCTCAGTTTCCAGCACTATTATTTTCCGCAGTATTTTTGCGAGGATTGCAGTGTGTTTATTTCGTTGTTTCCGTAGCCATAAACCGCTAATTTAATTAACAGTTAGAAGAAATAATTCCAGTTGCTGTAATAGGATTTCAGTAGTGAAATTTTCACAGTCTATGCAGAAGCACCTGTCTGAGCTATAAACATCAACATGGAGTTCTTTGTGTGTTGCAATGGCATCATACTTGAATATAATTTGGCAAACCTTGAGATTTCCTGAATCTGACATGGATGATGTTGAACTTTTGTTAACATATAGGATGGGGTGTTCTAAGATTTTCAGGCCAATGATTTTTAGACTTTCAAATTCATGCATACTCAATGTTGTTAATTTTATTTATAACTTTAACATTGATGGTAGATAATCTGGAAAGTTTAATAATGGTAAAAGTTAAGGCCGGCTACAGGACTATTTTGTCAATCTCCTATTCTTTAAAATTTAAGTATTATGCTCAGATTTTTAGAGTTCATTGATGTGTATTTTCAATTTGGTTGAATTTATTATCTTTTTGGAGCCTAACTTTTGTCATATATTGATATCTTGTCCCTGTGCCTATTCATGTATCAGTATTTCTTTCTGTTTTTTTTTTCTTCCAAAAGTGTCATGCTGAGGAGTTCTATCCTAATTCATTGAGGCTTTAATTAGTAGGGACTGGAACGGATCAGAATAAACAGGGACAGCTACACCATGTTGATTATGTTAGTTTCTTTGTATCATTCTTATGCTATTTTTAAATTGTTAAGGTGCTTGTCATAAGAGGTTTTACCTATATTGTGTTATGATCTTATAATTTGCTATTAAGGCCAGCAGTACTCAACGAAACAGGTATAACTTAGTATTTAAGCGAGAAGAATCATAATGCTTTTGGAAAAGAAGGAGAATAACTCTAGTGCTGGTGTTTTCGTCTTTTGAGATTGCTACCAAATTTGACACTGTTTGGTTCTATGTTTTTGATCAGGTTAGGATAGCTACCCTTGAGGCTATCAATTCTGTTGTTTTATGTGGATTGCCGGCTGGCATTGTTGGAGATGTATTGGTTCCTGCTGTAAGGGTACTAGGGATGGATCGAACAATAGCAGTGCGTGAGGTATGTCTGGAAATATGCCTTATTTTTTATTTGGATTGCTAATATTACCTGCACTTTTAGATATTGTTTTGGGTGGGGAAGCTAAGTCATGAACGTTGAACATTGAGGTGGCTCATAAATAAATCCCATGGTCCAACAAGTTCTTGGTGAAACCTGATTCATTGAGGTTATCAAAGTCTTGGAGCAATCTCCATGGACAGCCTTGCTATGTGACACAACAGCAGTGGATTCATGGTGTTGTAGGGAAAGGAATTACACAAGTTTCCTTTGAGATGCCACTTGTTCTTGATTTTCATATCTCTAAACCGGATTATTTGCTGCCTTTGCGCAGTATCTGAAATCTTTTTCCTACACTCATCATTTGAATTGTTGTTAATATATAGTACACATCACATAGCAAGAAACAGAGTTGGTATCGTCTTGGAGAAACACAGGGTTATGCGAAAATTATAGGCATATATAGTATTATAGACACCTACTATGTACTGGGTACTCGATATCATATTTTGCTCAGTAGTGTTCTTAGATTTTTGTTCGCTGTACGAAGTTGACTTTGAAATTTGAACACTAAAGGCCACTCCTGTGCATGTCTTAGGTCATAGGAAAGTGACAACATTGACAGGTCAATCCACATTATTTTCTTAGGCATTTTTGTTACTTGTTTCTTGGTCCTTTTATTTCTAGCTGGTCTCACGTGACATCTCTCGTTTTGTGTCACCCCCACCTCTGGTCCAATATATCCTCTTTCTCCTAGTTGGTCCCACCTATTTCAACTACTCATAGATGGCCAACCGGGCAGGAGGCATCCCAAAATAGTACATGCAATGAGAATGAGCCATGGGAAAGAAGACTAAAATTTAAATGTTGATTACAGACTCAGGTTCGGACCTCATTCATGCTGAGCATTCATTTCAGAGTTTCAAGTAGAAAACTATATCTCTCTTTTGTTCCATAGCTTGAGCACATGGAGAAAAACTAGATGACCATAATAATGAGCCCATCCAGAGGTGCTTACTAAAAAACAGTTGAATGAGGCTTACACCTGTAATCTTGTTCCTTTGTTTCTACTGTTATTTGCTCTACCCTTCAGCTTCACAAGAATCTTGTGAAATACATTTAAGCACAGAAAGAAACAAGCATGGATTAACTGTTAAATTCAGGGGATGATTCTGGTATTTATATTGCAATTTTTTTTATATACACAGGGATGTGGCTTTCTAGTACTGATGTTTTTCAGAAATTACATGTTCACCAGCAGTGGTCTATGTTTTTCAAGAGGCTCTTTCCCCCTCTCATATATTTTCTTGCACTTAGTATAGAATCTAGATTTCTGCACCATAAGTTTCCTATTAGATTTTCAAAATTTTCCCTGACATGATAGGCAATTTGTAAGACAATGGAAATTTCTTTGAAATGCTTTTGTCACTGTATATTCTTCAAACTGGAAGTAGCCAACATGGATATTATTCCACTGTATTACTTGTGGTACTCATATTATATGTTGGGACCTTGTTCTTTTTATATTTGTTTCCTGAGCAAGCTATATTATCTGGGTTTTGTAAATGGCTAATGTTTTTGTATTCTCTCAGACATTTTTTGTATATATTGCGGGATGGCTCGGATATAGAACTGATAACAAAGGCACAGAAAACCTTCGGTGCAATGAAAATGTGGTGGATCCTAGAACTTATGCTCCACAGCTGCTTCCCTTGTTATTATTAGGTCTTTCAGACGAGTCTGCTGATATTGCAGAAATGACACTTAATTTTGTGGAAGGTGTTGGAGAAGTGTACCTGAAGTTTGATTACTCTAGTGCATATATGCATGCAAAGGTGTGTCTTCATGTGAAATACTGTGTTCACTTCTTTAAGTTAGCATCACTTTTTCTTCAAAAGGGACATTGTTTCTTACAGAAAACACATGTAGGATAATCTGGTTGAAAAGTCTGAGACCTTATAATTTTGCTACTTGTACAAAAGTAATATCATACCATTTGCTGAAACTGTAGTTTCTTTTCTGTTTGCAAGTAATCCTGCTTAAAGAAATCTTCATGGTGAAAACATATTATGTAGCTGCAAATCTAGATGTTTTGAATTGAGAAGATTTTGTTAGACAACAAACAGAAAAATAGCCTGAAAATAGTGAGAGAAGTAGCTCCATGCCTTGTGAAATAGATATAAAAATGAATGTAAGCCACTCCAATGGGGCAACTTCTTTTTCTCAACAGAACAAATGTACAAGATGAGATGATTCTAAGTCTAGGTTTCCTTGGTATATAAAAGACAAAGGGTACAATTATAATTAAAGTGTCTAGCTGACAACGCTTCTTTAACATATAAATGTATTATTTAATAACTCAATTTCTAGGGCTTATAATTGGTGTTTATGCTTAACATGGGGCTCTTTTTAGGGCGTAACATGCCCCTCCCCTTGAAGCAAGTGTTGCCCTCAACGCTTGATCAGTTGCAGTTGTTTCTGCATGAAGAATTCATCTTCCCATGTCAGTTCTTCTGCTGGTAGGTTCTTCTACTTGCTAAGGTACTCGATAATTGCTTAATTCCCCAGCTGCTTAATCTGGTTTCAAGGATTGTTTCTGGTTCTAGCATGGTTTTCCCTTCTTCATTAATTCTGACAAGTAGTTTGAATTGGGATCTTGTCACTGATTAACTTCTTTAAACAAGAAACATGGAAGATTGAATGTATATGTGAAAATGGAGGCAACTATAATATATAGTCCATTCTTCCAATCCTCTGCAACACCTTAGAGGTACCATAGTACTTGGGAGCCAAATTAATGTCCTCCTTTTGTTGCTTGAGGGACAATTACTTGTATGGTTGTAGCCTCAAAAATACCGAATCTCCAACTTCAAATTGCCTTTCATTGTGATGTTAACCTAATTGTAGTTTCATCCTATTTTGTGCTATAACCAAGTTTTCCTACAGTAGTTTGAGAACTTCTCGTTGATGCTCTATTTGATTCTCCACATCTTGAACCTTTGATTTCCTTCGCAAGGGTGATGTGATGGATGGAGGATGATATCCATAAAGTGCTATAAATGGGGACATTTCTGATGATGCATGGAAGGATGTGTTGTACTACCATTTTGTCAAGAGAAAACACTTCACCCATTTTGTTTATCTATCAACTGAAAAGCAAAAAAGATACTGTTATAGACACTTATTTACAATCTTATTTTTCCCATTGGATTGAGGATGGTAAGAGGAGTTGTGAAATAATTGAGTGCCCAAACAAGAAAATAATTTAGTCAAAAAAATTCTAGTAAAAATTGGATATATATCACTTACAATAATCTTCCGGATTCCATGTCGCTTCTGAATTGCTTCCATGAAAGTTGCAGCTACTATATTTGCTTTAAAAGGATAAGTGACAGAGCAAAAATGGGCATACTTTGTGAGTTGATTGACTACTACCAGGATAACATTTGTTCCTTCAGACTTGGGCATATCTATAGTAATATCCACTGAAACTTTTTCCCAATGTTGAGTTCGTATGGCTATTGGTTGTAGGAGCCCTCAGGTGTTAATTGTATCTCCCTTATTGCTTTGGTAGATCACACATTTGGCCATAGACTTTTGAACATTAGCTTTAAGACAGTGTTAGAAAAAATCCTTCTTGATCTTGTGGTAACTTGGTAAGTTTTCAAAACCCTGAATTTCCTCCTACAAGAGACATGTGCAATTCCAGAAGGATCTTGTGTTTGAGTTTTGAATTTTTGCATAAGTATAAGCAATCTTGATACCACAACAAATCATTTTTCCACAAAAATTATCTAATGCACTTGGGTCCTTTTGTAGGTGTTGAATGATCTTGCATACTGTTGAAAATGTAGCAAGTAAAGGTCTTCTAGCTTGTGCCCTAGCCAGTGAAGGCCTCGATTTGTCCTTCTCCAAGTATGAGTGCGAGCTCATGAGTTAGACTTTAGTTAGGATGAGTTAGTTCCAGTTGACTGGAATAATCATCAAGATAGCATGCGTAGAGTTGGAGCTTCAATTAAGTGAAATCTTCATCAGTTTGACTACAGAACGAGGTGGCAGTTACAAGCACAATATTAAAAATTGGAACTGGTGACCGGACTAGTCCACCTGATAAACTAGGATTCAAATTGGAACTGGTCAAATCGGGACTAGCTAGAACAAGAACCGGTTTTAAAAACACACATGAAATAATTAATTTTTAATGAAAAAACTATTTTAAAAATTTAAAACCACGATTCCAAATCAATAGACACAAATTATTCAAAGTTTTCTCATATATATACCATGTAAAGGTGAATATATCAAAATGGCATCAAGTGTAATACATATCAACAACAAAATATATAATCAACGAGGCTCTAAATGGCCTCTAGAGTCCAAAAACAAAGCCTACAAGCTATGAGGTCACTGGCCTACTACAAGTCTACATATATGATATTAGTGATCAACATTATCACTTGAAAGTCGAAACTTCTCATCGTGATCAAACTCAGTTGGTTGAGTCTCGACTCCCAAACTTTGCAACTGCTTGAGTCACAAAATTCTTTGCTGGTTCAGTGACTTGAGTCCCAAACTTCTAAAGGTATTTTGCCCTATTACTTCATTTGGTGCTCCACATGGCTTTACATGGCCTCCTATACTAGCCAAGTGTTGTTTGAACCTGTTAATACCCCCTCCAATAGATTTTTGGCAATATTTGTGGATCATTTTGCCGTCAACCATATCACAATGAGCCCATGCACTATCCTTGTCTTTTGGAGGCATGGTGGCTATTACTTAGCTCAAACTCTCTGTTGTTCCACGGTCCACCACCCCAACAAAAACTCAACACTCTCCAAGCTCACAATGAAGCTAAAAAAAAAACTCTAAATGAGATGTGCGAGGCAAATGAGAGGGGAGACCTCCTTTTATTGGCTTGGAGGGGTTGTTTCCCTTGGAGAGAAACAACCCTTATTTTCCCTCCAAACCATCTCACAAGCCTCCAAGAATGCCTTTGGTGGGTCCGTGTTAAAATTGGCAACTAGGGAAAAACTCCATGTGGGTCATCTTATTCATGGCTGATAATATTTTTATTAGATTCCTCTCGTCGAGAGGTGTAGGATTGATCTAAAGATCATCCGATTCCGATATGTATTTATGGAGATATGAATTTATTTTGATTATGGAATAATTATCAAGCCGACCAGCAACTCATGTAGGCTAAAAAACCCAATAGTTGCATCTATTCAATCATCAACAGTTGTGTATAAATACAGGAGGTCTTTTCCTCATTTGGACACACTGATCATCACATCTCTCTCTCTCTGGTGCACGGAGAAATTTTGCACTCGTGTGCAGTGAAATCTAGCATTGGTGCGCGGCGAAATCTTGCACTGGTGCGCGGCGAAATCTAGCACTGGTGCGTGGCGAAATTTTGCACTGGTGCGCGGCGAAATATTGCATTGGTGTGCAGCGAAATCTTGCACTGGTGCAGGACGAAATCTTGCACTGGTGCGCGGCGAAATCTTGGACTGGTGCATGGAGAAGTCTCAGACTGGTGCACGGTGAACGACTCACTGGTGGAGACTTGACAACTTTGATCTAAGGTTTGCTGCCCTAGTTTAAGGCTGATCTGGGGTTTGGTGCTGTAGATGTAAATCAGATTTATGTACTATTTCTCTCTGCTGAATTATTGAAGATAAAAGAAGATTTGATCAAAGGGTTTCCCCATATTGGGGTTTGCCCCTGGCTAGCCGCCACATCTTGTGTCTCTTGTCTTGGCTTGTTTTCTATTGATCGTTCAATGTTCTATCTGCACTTTACTTATGCACATGTGATTGCTAATCTGTGAATAATAATAAGAAATAGAAGTAAATTGCTTTAAGCATAGAACATACCATAAATTAACATGGTATCAGAGCTGAGGTGAAGACAAAGCTCGAGCAAAGCAAGAGCAATCACCAAAGAGAAGATTGGCAAGGCTATCCTAAAAGAACTATGGGGTCCTCAACGCTCTTCCCTGCTGAAGACAAGCTCCGTGAGAAAGCTGACTATCACGGATGGAAGATGTCTATCGATCTAACCTTAGAAGATCAAGGAGTTTTGGACCATGTGAGAGGCAATATTGTTGAGCCTCCATCAAATGCACCCGATGCTGCCAGGAACAAATGGAAAACCGGCGAAGTCAAATCAAAGAAGATTATCCAGGACTCTATTGACAAGCGCTTGGTGGCCTACATCTCCGATATGAACACCTCCAAGGAAATCTACGATACACTGGTGAGTTTATTTAAATTTAATGATGCAAATCAAGTTCTGTTTCTTAGAAATTAGCTGAAGGAAATTAAGAAAGGCAAAGATGAGAGTATGCAAGCATACTTCTTAAGAATCACTGAGATCAGGAACGATCTCCTATCTGTTGGGGAGACTATTACTGATAGGGAAATGGCACTCACAACTCTTGGAGGATTACCATCCGAATGGTACGTGTTCAGGACTACTCTTTTGAACAATAATGTAATTCCTGGTTTCAAGGAATTAATGGCTAGATGCATTCAAGAAGAAACAAGGGTAGAAGAGCAAGAAATGCCCATGCCTAAAGGTCCTCCTGCTGCCTTTTCTTCTCATGCTAAGAAAAGAAATAATTCCGGGACTAAATAAAAAAGAAAGGCTGGACCTAAGGGTGGAAGAAAAGGACGATGTTACATTTGCGATAAACCAGGTCACTATGCGAAGGAGTGCCCTGATAGAAAGAACTCACACCGGGACGATGATCAAAATTCCTCTCATGGCAATCAAAGGAATGGCAAATTTAATAGCAAAGGTAAAAGGAGTGCTGGTAATCAAGGAAGAGGACAACCATTCAAGAAGGCTAGAAATTCCAGGTATGAATCCAACATTGTTGAAAATAAGCAGGATGAATATTATTTACCAGCTGCTCTATCTACCTCTGCTCCTTCGGAGTCAATGGGAATTTGGCTCATCGATAGTGGTGCATCAAGGCACTTCACTGGTTACAAAGAAGTTCTCCATAATCTAATAGAGAAAGAAACTAACTTGGAATTGTCCTTGGAGATAATATGAAATATCCCGTGAAAGGTGTAGGCAATGTCTCTCTTAAATTGAATCAAGGTAATACGATCCACTTACAGGATGTATTATATGTACTTAACCTCAAGAAGAACCTGGCGTCCATCTCAGCAATGGAAGACAAAGGCTACAAGGTGACCTTCAGCGATGGCAAAGTACGTGTATGGAAAAATAATGTTAAAAATGCCTTCACTCTTGGGTTTCGAGTTGATTCATTATATCAGGTTGGTGGAAGTCCGCTAGGTGTCATGTCTTGTGACACATCTCTTCAGTTTGAACTTTGGCATCGAAGGTTTGCCCACCTTCATTATAAAGCTCTACTCGATGTAAGACAAATGGTAACAGGGATGCCCGTATTCCGAGTAGAGAAAGAAGGTGTATGTTCGGGATGTGTCGAAGGAAAGCTCAAAAGGGGGACCATTCCCCTCAAGCCAAAGCAAGACCTCCGATATATTAAACTGGTTCACTCAGACATATCTGGTAGGATGCTTGTGAACTCCTTGGGAGGATATTTATATTATCTTACTTTTATAATGACTATTCTCGAAAGACTTGGATATACTTCTTGAAAAGGAAGGATGAAGTGTTCTCTTGGGTTCGACACTTCAAAAGCCTTGATCGAGAATCAAACCGAAAAGAATATCAAGATCTTAAGGACTGATAATGGGACTGAATATGAGTCTAACGAGTTTCATGACTTTTGGAAAGAGGTTGGCATCAAGAGGGAGACTACTACACCATATACTCCTGAACAGAATGGTGTGGCGGAAAGGAAGAACCATATGATTGTGGAAGCTGTTCGTGCCATGCTCCATGATCAAAGACTTTCGAAGTTTCTATGGGCCAAAGTTGCTAACATCGCCGTATATGTACAAAACTGATGCCCTCATCAAGCATTGGGTTCCAAGGCTCCCGAAGAAATGTTCACCGATAAGAACCTGACGTATCTCATTTTAGAATTTTTGGAAGCCCTGTATATTTTCATGTGCCGAAAGAGAAAAGGAATAAATTGGGTGCATCTGGAAAGAAAGGAATCTTCGTGGGCTATGGTGAAAATACTAAGGGTTATAGAATCTATGTTGCGGTCAAAGGGAAGTCGTGATTAGTCATGATGTCACCTTTGACGAAGATATGGCCCTCAGCAAGGTGGACAACCTTCCGACTTTGAGGAACTCTCAAAAAGCCGACACCGGGGAACCAAAAGAGAAGAATGATGAAATAATGCTTGATGTGGAAGAACCCATGGATCCTGTTGATCCACCTGAGCCCTCCTCTTCCAGGAAGAGCCCCTCTTGGCTTAGGGGGCTACTCGATGATGCTGAAGGACACACTGTACCCCGAGGAACCTTCCATGAAAGTAAGAAACCCAACAGATATCAGGGTTACCTGACCATCATGAACACGATCATACAAAATGAGCCTTCATCATTCTCAGATGCCGTCAAACATCAGGTATGGAAAGATGCTATGATCGAAGAATATGAGTCTATTATGAAGAATGATGTTAGGAAGTAGTTCCCAAACCCCAGGACAAAACAATTGTCACTTCTAAATGGATTTACAAGATAAAGCATGCAGCAGATGGAAGTACGGAAAAATATAAGGCTTGTTTTTGTCGCTCGTGGCTTCTTCCAGAAGGAAGGTATAGACTATGACGAAATATTTGCACCTGTTTCCAGATATACCACCATCTGCTTGATCATAGCCCTTGCGGCTTCACAAGGATGGAATCTACATCAGATGGATGTCAAGACAACGTTCTTGCATGCTTCGATCAAAGAAGAGGTCTACGTGGAGCAGCCCGAAGGATTTGAGATTCATGATAAAAAATCTCATGCATGCAGGTTGAAGAAAGCTCTCTATGGGCTGAAGCAAGCACCCCGAGCATGGTATGAAGGGATCGATAGCTACTTGATGAAGCTGGGATTCCCTAGGAGTGAAGCCGACCCTAACTTCTACCTCAAGGTTGAAGATGACAAACCTCTCATACTAGTGCTGTATGTGGATGACCTCTTCCTAACAGGTGCAGACCCTCTCATTCACAAATGCAAGAGGCATTTGGCTTCTGAATTTGAAATGGAGGACCTAGGAATGATGCACTATTTCCTAGGACTTGGAGTTTTGGCAGAAGCCAAGGGAAATTTTCCTATCCCAAGGAAAATATGTGGTGAAGATATTGGAAGATTCGGTATGGTAGATTGCAAGCTTGTAACTACTCTGATGGAGCTTGACTTTAAGAAGCTAAGCGGTAGCGCTGCTGGACCTGTTTTACGAAATGCCACCGAGTATCGTTAACTCGTCAGAGCATTAATGTTCTTAGTGAACTCCCGTCCAGATATATGCTTCGCAATGAACACGTTGAGTCAACATATGGTTGAACCTCACCACATACATTGGATTGGTGCCAAGAATCTGTTGAGATATCTTCGTGGCACAATCACTTATGGGTTAAGATACACTGCCGGAGATGTGAGACTACTTGGATACACTGATGCTGATTGGGTAGGCAGTGTGGTGGATCGTAAGAGCACTTCCGGGTGTTGTTTCTTTGTGGGATCTGCTTCGATACGCTGGATGAGCAGGAAGCAGAAGTCGGTGGCCTTGAGCATCGCCGAGGCAGAGTATATTGCTGCTAGCATGGGCTCCTGTGAGGCAGTTTGGTTGCAGAAGCTCTTCAGTGAGCTGTTTGGATTTACTCTGGATACCACCATGATCCTATGTGACAACCAGAGTGGGATTCGTTTGTCAGAGAATCTCGTATTTCATGATCGCTCCAAGCATATCGATATCAAGTATCATTATATTCGAGATATGGTGTAGCGGGGAGCTACAAGGCTCCAACATATCGGTATAGATGAACAGGTCGCCGACATTCTGACAAAACCCCTAGGAAAGGTCAAATTTTTGACTTTCGGAGAACGACTTGGTGTCGTTCAGAAACCCTCTAATGAGGGTCCTGTATGATGTATGGAGCTCTTGTGGCTCCAGGAGGGGATGCGGGGTACTTCTTGGAGCGACATATGACCACAGGGTAAAAGAATCAAAACTTTCCCTGTATCACCCCGTGGCGACTATGTAGCAGGATGATTAGTTCTCCTGTGAGGTCTGGATGTTGTGTTCTCCATGACAAAATGTAGCAGGATGATTAGTTCTCCTATGAGGTTTGGATGATGTGTTCTCCATGACAATTGTAGCAAGATGATTAGTTCTCTTGTGAGGACGGGATTGATTAAGTTCTCCTATCGAGGCATCCTATCCATGCAGTCAGGGACTCATGGGAAGTACCTCTCATCTGATCAATTGGCAGGGAAATGAAGATGGGGACCATAGTATTACCGATGGATGCATCACTGTATCTACTGTACTCCCTACACTAGGATGACCTTCATTGATCTGGGATCAATGATATTGGTTTGGGACTAGTGGTAGGAGTTGTACCCACTATGACGTTGACTTCGGGTTGGTTGAGACTGGTCTGGGACTAGTGGTACACACTCTGAGACCGACTTTGAGCCAGTGGAGGATGATACTGGTCTGGGACCAGTGGTAGGAGTTGTACCCACTATGACACTGACTTTAGGTCAGTTGAGACTGGTCTGGGACCAGTGGTACACACTCTGAGACTGACTTTGAGTCAGTATGATACATCCTCGATCATTTCTTCTTCTTCATAATTCGGACAAAAGCAGAGTAGAGCAGGCAGGATAGAGCAGAGCAGAGTAGGGGTCTAGCTATACAGGGCAGTGCATTTGATGGATGAATAGTAGCGACGAACAGACAGATTACAGATAGAGTTCTCCCTAGTTGTTAGGGAGTGTTAAAATTGGCAACTAGGGCCAAACTCCATGTGGGTCATCTTATTCATGGCTGATAATATTTTTATTAGATTCCTCTCGTCGAGAGGTGTAAGGATTGATCTAAAGATCATCCGATTCTGACAAGTATTTATGGAGATATGAATTTATTTTGATTACGAAATAATTATCAAGCCGACTAGCAACTCATGTAGGCTCAGAAGCCCAACAATTGCATCTATTCAATCATCAATAGTTGTGTATAAATACAGGAGGTCTTTTCCTCATTTGGACACACTTGATCATCACATCTCTCTCTCTCTAGTGCACGGCGAAATCTTGCACTGGTGTGCGGCGAAATGTTGGACTGGTGCGCGGCGAAGTCTCAGACTGGTGCACAATGAATGACTTACTGGTGGAGACTTGACAAGTTCGATCTAAGGTTTGCTGCCCTAGTTTAGGGCTGATCTGGGGTTTGCTGCTGTTGATGTAAATCAAATTTATGTACTATTTCTCTCTGCTGAATTATTGAAGATAAAAGAAGATTTGATCAAAGGGTTTCCCCATATTGGGGTTTGTCCCTGGCTAGCTGCCACATCTTGTGTCTCTTGTCTTGGCTTGTTTTCTGTTGATCGTTTAATGTTCTATCTACACTTTACTTATGCAAATGTGATTGCTAATCTGTGAATAATAATAAGAAAGAGAAGTAAACTGCTCTAAGCATAAAACATACCATAAATTAACAGTCCGCGACCGACCTGGCAATGAACCGACTAGTTTATGACATAATCGATCGGTTTATGGGAAAACCAGCCGATTTATGCTCGGGTTGTCTAAAAAGGGACGAATGAGGGCTATTGACCAGTTCAGTTGGTTTGACCAATGAATTAACCGGTTTCTGGTTCAAACTGACCACTTTTTAATAATATGGCTACAAGTTTAGTTAGGACGAATTAGTCTTCAGTCTTGATTGAAGGAAGAGCGAGATATTCTCCAGTGTTGATTGGAGATAGAAGAGTTAAGAACTCCAGTGTTGATTGGATAAAGGAGGAGAATAATTCTTAGTTAGGTCTCAATCAAAACTCGACTTTTAAAATAGAATTAGGCCTCCTTGCATGTTCAAATTGGGTCTATAAAGAAGAGGACGAAGGAACAAGAAATTATAGTTTTGTGCACAAGGTTTGTGAGATATGACAGATCACGGGTGCGTGAGAGTGGAACTAACAAAGTTCTTTCTTAAAGTCAACTACTCCAAAAGACTTGGAATATGTAGATCTCCATTGATATACAAGAATATATATTAAAATGTATGAATAAGAATGATGTTACAAATGAGAGTGAGGGGCTGCTTATATACTAGGTAGGTGCCTCTTCATGGAGACTCATGTCCCATTTAGACATGCCTCTTCAACCTAATTACTAATTAACTAATCATTATTACAATTATCATCATTATTTATATTTAATATATTTTATTCATAACATTGCCTTCCTCTTCAAAAACCTTTGTCCTCAAAGCTTGCTGATGAAAAGGCTTGATCTTTTTTGTTGCGAATGTCTTCTTGTTTCAGAACTATCATCTTCATTGATACAAGTTGATATGATCCTCTAAGTGATAAACAAAAATGTCGCACTAAGAAGGGATTGAACCATCCTAGATTAATCTTCTGTGGAATCTTGCGGTGATTGGAAACTTGTGATGAATTGTTATCACATGAGTGGATTGCACTGACATTAGTATTCTTCGAAACATCAATTTGTTGTTTTTGTTCTAAATACATAGCTTGATTGAGTTGTCTACTCGTGATTCGGATGTCAATAAGGAATTCTAGTGATTTGATTTTCTCTTATCTTGTTTGTGTCGTTTTCTTGATTTATTTGAAGCACCTGATTTCCTTTAGTTATGGAAGTTGAATGGTTAATTTCTGGATCTTCACTTGAATCTTTTGTTGTTGGAACTGCAACTTCTGAGTACATCTTTACTTCAACTAGTTTGTCCTCTTCTTGAGTTGTGTTATTGACTGGATTGGTATTTGTTGTCTTTTCGTCAACTTGAATTTCTACATTTGATGCTTCCTTCTCGATAAGTTGTTGTACCTTGTTTTCTAATGACTTCTTGTCCTTCTTAAGCTTCTTAATTTGCGTCAATAATTTTTCACTATGGTCTTTAAGCCGAGAAACTTCTTCATTTTTGTCAGTGGTGATCTTGTCAATTTCTCTTTGCATATTTTGTAGTACTTTTTTACCTTCTTGAAAAATTATTTTTGAAATATCTTGTATGTCTTCTGGTGTTATCAAATTTTTCTTCAATGCAACATCCTGGAGTGTTATTTTCTTCTTCCTGTAGGAAAATGTTAAAAATTTCTTTTTCATATTTGAGATGAAGGATCCTAGACATCAAGGGTGAACCCAAAATAAGGTCACTTTGATTGCTCCATAAGGTTTGAACAGAGAATTGCGATATAAATGTATAATCCTCAATGTTTAACTGTAAATTGGTTATGTCATATTTTTTGTTGCCAAAACAGTGCAATTTTTCGATTATATTTGACTTCGGAATCACCAATTGGTTTGCGATTTTAGGTGTTATATAATTTTTGTCTTCGGCAGGTGAGATAGCAATAGTGACATCTTTCCCCGCAATAGACCCTTTAATTCTAAATAGTGCTGAAGTATAATTATGTGAAGTTTCTGGAAATCTTCCTTCCTTCAATTCCGAATTAGACTCCATTTGTGTTTATCGAGGTGAACTTAGGGTCTTAAAAGTAGCCCCTTTAATCCTTCAAAACTTTTGAATTCAGCTTAGAGTTTTAAAAGTAATCCTTGTAATTCCTATGCTATTTTCGCCTATAATATTACCCTTTTCTTTATATGTAAACCTTGACTTGTTGAATCTTAAAAAATTCTCTTTATATGTTTTTGACTTGGACTTTTCTCTTTTCTTTATCTTTCTTAAAATATTCTTGTTCTTTTATATTTAACCTTCAAATATATATAACACTCTTTTTTATTTATTTTTCTTCTTTAAAAATCGCCAAGGGCCTCTGACGAACTCAACAACAAAGAAACTCCAAAAGTTTGTAGCGAAACGCTTCAACGACAACGAAGTTGACGAATTTCAATGGTCAAAGACCTGGATCAGAGAATGAGCTCTGTGCAGCGATTGAGTGGCCAGAGGATCGAACTGCTCTGATACCAAATGGAATGAATAAAGTTCGTTCTTCAAGTCAAATATTCCGGAAGACTTGGAATTTGTAGATCTCCATTGAGATACAAGAATATATATTAAAATGTATGAATAATAATGATGTTACAAATGAGAGTGAGGGGCTTACTTATATACTAGGTAGGTGCCTCTTCATGGAGAGCCATGTCCCATTTAGACATCCCTCTTCAACTTAATTACTAATTAACTAATAATTATTACAATTATCATCATTATTTATATTTAATATATTTTATTCATAACAAAGAGTATCGTTGGTTGTGGAGAGCATAGATTTTGTGTCCTAAGAAACAAGAGATCACAAGTGTGCTAGAATTTAGGAAATTGGCTATGCATAGTCTTAAGGAGCTAGTGTCCTAAGAAATAGGAGGTAGGAAGTGCGCAAGGAAATAGGCAGATTTGTGCAAGAATTTAGGGGCTTCATGTGCGCTAGGAAATAGGGACCCAATGCGCAAGGATTTAGGAGGCTTCTAGTGTGCAAAGATCAAGGAGAAGAAGAGTAGGTTTTGCAGAGCAAGTCAAGGAGGCAACATAGGATCAATTGCGTGCTAGAGGGCCGAGATCAAGCAGTGATCAAGGCAACCCGAGTTCAATTGTATCAGCTGAAATTTGTAAGAAGTGTTGAAAAATCAAGATGCTTAAGATTAGGGAAGATTTCTCTTACTTGATTATTACTTGTGAATGTTTGTTGGCTTCTTATTAAATTTTATGTTCTCTTCTTTATCAAGCAATGACCAAAAATACAAAACATGGAGATCACAAAAGACAAAGAGCACAAGAAATTAAGCTCCAAGATAGGGCCAAAACCCACAAAGGGGAAAACCCAAGAAATTCTTTTGTTACAGATCTAGATCAAAGTGAGATATCCAAGACCAAAGACTAAGACCAACACTGCCACAAAGACCTAAGTCAACCGTCTTCCAAGCCATCTGCAACAAGTCATGGTCAACAAAAGTCAATGCTGGACAAATCTATGATTTTTGGTCAATCCCTAAAATTTCAGCCCCTAAAATTTTGACACTGTAACAACCTTAGAAAACTGCAGAAAGTACTCGCATGTGTCAACAAAATTGGGGCATAAATCAATTAATCTTCTCTCTCCTTTGGCCTCCTCTCTCCTTTGACTTCACTGGTTTTCTTCTCATCTGGGCACAAAAATCGATGTGGATGATAATTGATCAAATGAGGTCGAATTGCCTTGTATTTATACATGTCCAGGAGGTCGAATAACTGCCTCTTTAGGCTGACTTGGTATTGTGGATGACAAATTGTCCTTTTTGACTCAATAAAAATTCTTTTTCTTTTTCTTTACAAAAGTCCAAATGGGACTTTGACTCAATTACATTACTTTGACTCATAATAAATTTTTCTTTTGACTCAATAAGCATGAAGAACATGCCTTGACTAGAAAAATAAACAATAATAATAAATGAATATAATAATTGCGACAACAGTGCATTTTAATTTCATATGAAGACCAACACTAGCTACATTTTCAACAAGAAGCATAACACTTTCTCATAGAGACATATAGCTTTGTAATAGATCTAATTACTCAAGAACAATCAATAAAATTCCACATCAAGGAAGCAAGTTTTCCTTATTGGGTTTCTTGAGAAAACAAGTGTGTTGTGCTTTTTATCTTTGGTGTTTTTATTCTGCTACTTAAGAACTTTTAAGAAACTTTGTATCTTGGTGAAAGTAAATTAGTTTTCAATTATTTATCTAAGTAGTAGCAGAGTTTGATGGAAATTTAACACATACCTTCTGATCTTTCTTCCATTTTATCCTTAGATCCTCCACCCAATCCAATTGTGGAATAGAAATAGCACGTAGTAAACCCTTAGCGTCTTCCTCTCTCGTTGAATGTGCGTTTGCCACAATATTTTGTTTTCCTTTTTTGTACATATTGTCAAAGTAATAACCTAGCATCTTTGTAACCCATTTTTTTAGCTCTTCTGAAGATAATCGTTGTTCCAATAAGTATTTCAAAGTATCATGATTTTCCTTTACTTTGGAGTGTATTCCTATTAGGTGAGGGCACCATTTCTTAACTGCATGTAGTATGTCCCGTTGCTGCAAAATCTTGCACCTTGGTGCAAAGGCTCACTAGGCAAGGGAGACACACAACAATATAAGGGTGTTACCACTATCACCTCAACAACTACCCATCTTTTATTTCTTGAAGTTTTTGTAGTTTTGGAAGGTCTTCTACATAGGCTTGGTGCCTTAGCATGTAGAAGATATTTTAGTGCCCCTTTAGGTGCTTGCTTGGTGGAGTAAGTGATATTATGGGAGAGGTGAAGACACATTTGTGGAGGAAGCAATTTTATCTAGAGTGAGAGGCTCAACTAGACTAAAGGGAAGTGAGGAGAAGTGCAATAGGGAATTTCAGGAGAAATTCAAGGAGGCCAAGTTTTGGAAAGAGGGAAGCCAAATTGTTGAAGTCGAATTATCTAGGGAGGTCGATTTCTCTAGTGTGTAGGGGCCGTATGAGATAGGTAGGTCGATTTCTCTAGTGTGTAGGGGCCGTATGAGATAGGTAGGTCGATTTGTTGGTGAGACGGGTTAATTCTCCACCGCCAATTTGCTTCCAATGGTTAGATTTCTAGAGGTTAAATTCTTTGAGGCTGATTTTCCCAGTGGGGTTCAGTTTCTAGGTGTCCAACAATTTTATTTTTCTATGTATTCTATGTGGGTCTAACCGATTTTTTTTCGAGAAATTTAATGAAGATTGTATTGGGTGTAAATTTGTTGTTGTGGTGTGATTGATCTCTTCATTTTATTTCTATTGCATTTTTCAAGTTAATATACCAGTGTGTTTATTTTTTGGGAAATTCAAAAATATTTGTGATAGATATTTTCTAGGGTTTCTAATAAATTGTTGATGTAAAATAAATCAGATCTCGTATGAGACATTATTTAATGGTGACAAGCAACCACTGCAAGGGAGGCTTCTTTGTAGGACTTGGGGATTAAATGACCCTAGAAAGGCTAAAGCTAAGTACACCCCAAGGATCCTACAAACTAGATCCGCTAACTCGAGTTTATAAAGGTTGCGATAATGTGGAGATTGAGTAAAAAGAAAGCAATAGGGTTCATAAGACCTATGGGTCAATCCTAAATTTATCCAAACCAAATAGGTATCAAATAGAGTCTCGAAACATGCCTAAAGCTTGCAAGACACTTGGTTGCTCTAAACTATGTCAAAATCCGCAGGTTTGGACAAAAAATAAGACTTAACTATTGTTAATTTTTGGTAGCATCGGAAGTGCTCTAGCCTTGAAAATTGGTGGAGAGGCTAGGGCACATGAGTTCTAAAGAACCCATAAACTGTTTGGTGAAATTCCACCTGGATTGTATTTTATTAAAATAATTAATATTTTTAATGGGGTTCCTAAGTCTAAACTTAGGGAAATTAAAATATTAATTATTAATCAAAATATGGGTGAGAATGATTTAGAAGGCGGATCACGTTATGTTTTAATGTTAGCCGTTGATTAGAGACTTAATCTCGGCCGTTGAAGACTCAATAAGAAAAGTATAAAATGAAGGCTTGGGGTTCATTTGGAAACACACACGGAGAGAACGAATTGATCTAGAGTTCGATTTCTAGGGCTAGGAAGTTGAGAAATTCGAACTAAGTGATCATTCAGCAGCAGAGGGGCAGTGAGAATCCGGGAGAAGGACTTTCCAGAGAATATTGACAGAGAGGCGGAGAGCTTGCAGAGAGGCAACGCAGTAGCCGGGAGTGCTGACGTTGGGCCAGTCTAGGCCCACACAGTCCTGACGCAGAGCCAGGAGGGCCAGCGCAGAGCATAAAAGATGTCTGTCACGCAGAATCCAGAACTGCCGGGAACAACCGGAACTGCCGGAATAGCGGGAGAGCCGACGTAAAGGGTAGAGAAGCTGACGCAGGGCTGACGCAGAGCCTGAAAGGCTGATGTAGAGCCTATGCAGGGCCAACGTAGAAATAGCTGGGGTTAGCCAGTCTTGTGCCAAATCAGCTAGAATTCTACCGGGTGAAGTGCGGTAAAACTCACTTAGATTTACCGCTACTATTTTCTCTGTAAAGGATTGCTAGATGAGCATCCTAGATTTGTATTCAGATGTTTTTCCTGCATAATAATAAACCCTCAGAAATGCTGCATCGGTTTTCCCGCATTGGGTTTTTCCAGGCACTATTGTGTCCAAAAATAAGTGTGTCCTATGTATCTTGTTCTTTCCTCTACTTTCTGTTTCATGAGATCAAATATTTAATTAGCGTAGGCTGCAGAAGTAATTTGCTTCAGTATTCAGAAGAATAACTTTATGAATGTAATTTAAAAATCAAGTAGGTGAAGTAGATTCAGATTTGCTGCACTAGAGGTTCCTTGAGGATTAGGAATTTTCACATGGTATGAGAGCATTGATTTTGAAACAGGAAGAGTATACCCAATGCTGAGCAATGAGGCCGAAAGCTGCACTTGGCATCAATTCAAATCCCCTTGAAGGGATTGCGCAGTCCTTGCCGGGAAGCAGATCCCAGGAAATCTATCTCTGAGTGAGACGAGAGAGAGGTATAATTTCTAGTTCGTGAGTTAGCGTAGGTAGAGGGAGTGACGTAGAGCCTCAACACAGTGCTTGAAGGGCACAGTTTCTGTCGGGGCAGAAATCCACTAGAAAAGAATGAAGACACGTAGAAGGGGAATTTTCTCCTTGTAGAACTTTCCGCTAGAAAGTTCGAATTTCTCACTTGCTGAGCAGTGCTAAGCAGTGACTAGAGGAGTCAGTTCGACAGTTGGGTGAGATGGCATCGCATGGGCTCAGAGATCAGGACAGGTTGGAAGGAGCTTCCAACTATCTCATATGGAAGACCAAAATCTTAGTTGTTCTGGAGGAATATGATCCCAAGGCCTACGTCAATAGCGTTGGAGTTGTTCTTGCTGACAACGATCAAAAGAAGAAATAGAAGGCCGAGCAGGGAAAGGCAAAGAGACTCATTCTCGATGGAGTTCGAGATCATGTGGTCTCACACTTGCAGGGCAAGGATACAACCCGAGAGATGTGGGAAGCCTTGTCTTCTCTGTATGAAGGCTCTTCCGAACAACGGAAGATGTATTTGGAGTAGAAGTTGCAGCGGACCTTGATGTAGAAAGGAGAAGGGGTGAACCTCTATCTTCAACGTCTTTAGGACACTAGAGACCAACTTGCTGCAGTGGGGTCCACTCAGCCAACTGCGATTGTGAGGATAGCCCTAAATGGAGTCTTGGATGAATGGCAAGTTTTTGTCCAAAGCATATTGGGCAGAGAAAAACTACCTTCATGGTAGGTCTTGTGGGCGGCTCTTCAACATGAGGAGTTAAGGAGGGACCTAGTGAAGGTCAACCTCAGTGGCAGCAGTGGGAATGGCACAAAGACGAAGGAGGAGGAGGAGAATGCAACTCTAACATCAAAGGGATAGCAGAAGTCGAAGCGAAAGAAAGACATTTCGAAAGCGAAATGTTTAAGTTGTGGCGAGATGGGCCACTATGCATCCCAGTTTCCTTTGAAGAAAAAGGACAAGGATGAGAAATATGACCCTAAGGCTGCTTCAACAAAGATTGACGAGGATGAGTTTGCCATGAATGCCCACACATCTCTAGGAGGGAGATGGGGCAATATTGAGTTGTAGTCGGGAGGACTACATGTGGGCAGGATCCTTGAGGAGTCCACCTCTTTGATCAATTCCTTGCTACGGGAGCCCAAGATTCAGTAGTAGCGAAATGGACTTAGTGTCAGATGATGCAGTGGATTGTTTGGAGGACAAATGCAGTAGCTTGGGGACCAGAGACTGATCAGCGTAGAGCAAGGTTGGCAGCAGTGCAGTTGGCACAGTGCAGAAGTCAGCAACAACGCAAAAGATTCAGAGGGTCAGAGACTAGTAGTAGTCAAATTCCAACATTCATTGTAGTATGTTGAACACAGTTAAGTTAAGCTAATTTTGGATGTTATTCAGTTGCTTCTCTCAGCAACTGAGTTGAAGTACGAATGCTTTGTTAGCAATGGCAGTGCTAGTAGCATAACAGAGGCAGTGTTGAGGGAGCTGTAGTACAGATGCAGCCGTGGCAGTGGCAGTGTCATGGGCAGTAGTACAGTAGCAACAACAACATAGTGTTGGTGGCAGCAGTAGTGCAAAAAGGAGGTGCTTCAGAAACAAAGCAACATGCAGGGGGATATTGTTGATAGAGCACTTTCCTTGCTAAGAGGGAGTGTTAGTTTTTGGTAGCATCGGAAGTGCTCTAGCCTTGAAAATTGGTGGAGAGGCTAAAGCACATGAGTTCTAAATAACCTAGAAACCATTTGGTGAAATTCCACCCGGATTGTATTTTATTAAAATAATTAATATTTTAATCGGGTTCCTAAGTCTAAACTTAGGGTAATTAAAATATTTATGGGTATTAATCAAAATATGGGTGAGAATGATCTAGAAGGTGGATCAAGTCATGTTTTAATCTTAGCCGTTGATTAGAGACTTAATCTCGACCGTTGAAGACTCAACTGGAAAAGTATTGAATGGAGGCTTGGGGTTCATTTGGAAACACGCACGGAGAGAACGAATTGATCTAGAGTTTGATTTCTGGTGCTAGGAAGCTGAGAAATTCAAACTAAGTGATCATTCAACAGCAGAGGGGCGGTGAGAATTCGGGAGAAGGACTTTTTGGAGAATATTGACAGAGAGGCGGAGAGAGCTTGTAGAGACACAGAGCCAAGAGGGCCCACGCAGCGCTGACACAGAGCGAAGAGGGCCAGCACAGAGCAAAAAAGCTGCCTGTCACACAGAATCCAGAGCTACCGGGAACAACCAGAACTGTTGGAACAACCGGGAGAGCTGACGTAGAGGGTAGAGACGCTGACGCAAGGCTGACGCAGAGGGCAGAGAAGCTGACGCAACGCTGACGTAGAGCTTGAAAGGTTGATGCAGAGCCTACGTAGGGCCAATGCAGAAATAATCGAGGTTAGCCAGTCTTGTGCTGGATCAGTGGGAATTCTGCGGGGTGAAGTGAAGTAAAACTCACTCAGATTTTCTGCCAGTATTTTCTTTGTAAAGGATTGCTAGATGAGCATCCTAGATTTGTATTCAGAGATTTTTCCTGCATAATAATAAACCCTCAAAACTGCTGCACTAGTTTTCCTGCATTGGGTTTTTCCGGGGACTTGTACCCAAAAATAAGTGTGTCCTATGTATCTTGTTCTTTGCGCTGTTTTCTGTTTCATGAGATCAAATATTTAATTAGTGTAGGCTGCAGAAGTGATTTGCTTCAGTATTCAAAAGAATAAGTTGATGAATGTAATTTAAAAATCAAGTAGGTGAAGTAGATTCTGATTTGCTGCAGTAGGGGTTCCTTGAGGATTAGGAATTTTCACAATTATAGCATCAAATCTAACTATTCAAAATGTACAAAAGGTACATGCAATGAAAGGTTATAAAATTAGCAACTTAGGAAATAAAATTCTACAATTTTTCACAGTTCAATTAACCAATAAATGCAATTTAAATAATGATGTCAACATTAATAGATTGCAGAAAATTGCATGAAAAACCGTTAATATGCCTCTTCAGTGCACCTTAAAATGATTCTATACCATAGGATATTTATCAAAGAGCATTATTAAACCAATAGAACACATTTTAAGTGAAATTTATCCCCAATACCAAGGCAATTAAACAAAAGAGAAATTATAATTAAACCAGGGTTTTGCAAAATTAAAATAAAATTTGTAGCCTATCCACTATTTGAAGAAAGACTAGTGCCTTTTCTAGCTAGGGCAATGGAGGTTAGGATACAAACCAAACCTAGGGCAATCTAAAGGGGAAAAGCCTATTTCTAACCTAATTCTTTGTCCTCTGGTTCCTTAGTTTGCCGATCTCTTTAACCATGTGGTCCATACATGTTTTCCATTAGCACGGTCACGTCACATCATTTACCTGATACATAAGCCAGGACCCAACTTTGATCCCAATAACTACAGGTTGATCATGGTGGGCCACACGTTCTCAAAACTCTATGCTCAATTATGCACTTGAAGCTCTCTAAGGAGTTTAAGTGACAACATCTCAAAGCTTGGGGACATGTTGGTTTTTGACTTGCGCACCAAACCATTGATCACATCCTTACACTTAGAGCCATCATTGAGTAAGCTTGTTATCGCACTTCGAAAGTTTGTTGTTTTGTAGACTTTTCGAAAGATTTTGATTCTGTCCCTAGGGAGGCTTTATTCTATAGACACAAAGATGTTGGCTTCTCAGAGACCCTATTGTTAGCCTTCATGCATCTGTATGAGTCAGTCCTTGGTTTCTTGTGCATGTCACCTGGCCTATTAAATTTCATTCAAAATACTTTTGGGGTTAATAGAGTTTCCCCTTTCCCCATACGTAATTTGTGATTTACATTGACGAGTTGGAGTACTTCTTGGCCAAGCACATCTGAGATGGTGATGGTTGCCTTATACACCATGTCCCTATCTTTATCCTTTTGTTTGTAGATGTTCCTTCTAGCCTTATCCCCAAATAGATTGCAACGACAACTAGATGCCATGGCCCTTCTTTGTGATATTCGTTAATTGAATGTTAACAAGGGTAAAACCAAGGTCATGATCTTCAACACATTGAAGAAGATTTTTTTTGATCACCACTTCTTCTGATCGAGATCACAACCACATATACTTATTTAGGGGTATTATTGACAGGGTCTCACTTTAGTTTGTGGCATGCACTTCAACCCCAAATCAATAAACGTTATGGGTCCTTGGCTCTTCTAGAGAGACAATGTTTATAACATCACTTTCAAGACATGTCATCTAATATGTTGCTTTTGGACACTCTTGTGCACTTGTTAGTTATATATGGATCTGAGGGTTGTGGACCTTGTTTACTAGAGTCTGATTGGCCTTAGTGGAGAGAGTACAAACTCTCCTCTTTCATCGCCTCATTTGATGCAAATAGACAATTCCTCTGCCCATCATCTTTGCATAGTGTCATGTCCCTTCTCAAACACATAGGGACTTAGGGGCCAAATCGACTTTATTTAGTTGCTAGTGGAATGTGGGGGCCACCCACATAGGAGTTCAAATTAGCCATTCGATATGCATGGAGGGAAAATCGAATGGGTGGATGGAGGGGCTCATATGAGGCTATGGGGGCCCAAGGAGTTATAAAGAGTGATCAACTCTCATTTTGAATATTTGACAAACAAATTCACTCTTGTACGCTCTGCTGCTTAGCGAGTTTAGCCACGAGTCTTCGCAGGGAAGATTCAACCTCTACTTCGGGGGACCATCCATGCCCACCCTAGGGAGGTTGTTCCATAGAGATTGTAGGAGTTTCCAGCAGCGATTCATAGCTCATCCAACCACGCAGAGGAAGGGACTGCGTGTTTTCTGGGCAGCCAGAAATACGCAGAGGTTGATTTAGCCACCCGAGAGGCTAAAAATCCAAAGTCAAAACCAGAGAAATTCCCTTCTGGGTTTTTTTTGGGTTTTGTCCAAGGAGTCTAAGGCTAAAAGGGTAGAATTTTCTGGGCAGTTTTTGGGTACTTTTTAGCAGGCTGAAAGTCAGCAGATGTATGTGGAGTACAGCGCCAAAAAAGCCGAAAATCCAAAGTCAAAATTAGAGAAATTCCCTTCTGGGTTTTTTTGGGTTTTGTCCAAGGAGTCTAAGGCTTAAGGGACATAATTTTTTGGATAGTTTTTGGGCACTTTCCAGCAGGCCGAAAGTCAGCAGATGTAGCCGGAGAGTAGCTCCCAAAAGCCCGAAAATCCAAATTCAAAATTCGAGAAATTCCCTTCTGGGTTTTTCTAGGTTTTGTCCAACAGTTTAAGGCTAAAAGGGCAGAATTTTCTGGGAAATTTTTGGGCATTTTCCAATAGGCCGAAAGTTAGCATATGTAGTCCAAGAGCAACTCCCAAGAGGCCGAAAATCCAAAGTCAAAATCAAAAAAATTACCTATTGGGTTTTTCTGGGTTTTGTCCAATGAGTCTAAGGCTAAAGGGGTAGAATTTTCTGGGCAATTTTTGGGCACTTTCTAGTAGTCTAAAGTCAACAAATCAACAGTTCACTCGGACAACGCAGAGCATAGTAGAGTAGCAGCTGAACATCCATCTTTCCAGCTATTCTACCACCTGGGTTTGGTCCAACATTTTCTTGAGACAAGCCCAGGTGCACTACTCCATTTATATAGTGTACTCATGCTCTCATATTTCATAATATATGGCTCAATAGTTCTAGTATTACAGTGTTTCATGGGTGTTTGCAAAATGCTTTTAATTTTCCACTGTTGCACTGTTTGTTTAATTGGTTCATCACTTAAATTCCTGTTGAGGAACATTACAGTGGTATCAGAGCCATAATCTTGGCTCATCGTGTGAGAAAGATTAGAATCAAACAAGATGGTGGTCACTTGGAATGAGGTGGTGAGGATACAACAAATGATGATTGATGTGGGGAAGAAGTTGGTTCATTCCTCAGTTGGGAATCCAGACATGATTGCAACTGATGTGGACTTATTGGGGGAAAACTGGAGGGCATACCAATTATTGGGTCATGGCATTCAGGCGTCCCTCTCTTTCTGGGAATTCTGTGAACTAAGCAGTATGCACAAACCAATGGAGATTCACTGGGATTTTGCAGGGATGATGAGAAGTATTAAGAAAAAAAGATGAAAGAGTAGTTGAAGGGGCCATGGTTGGCAAAGATTTAGTTGAGCATACACCCATTGATGAGGCGTCATCCATTGATGAGGTATTCGGGGTTGTGACCGAGTTCTCAGGTGATAACAATGCACCATAGGTCGGTGAGGTGCCGGAAGACAACTCCACTGTTGTTGAGGAGCCGATAGGTACAGAGGCCTCCAGATCTATGACAGAGTTTCCAGATGATAGTCGCCTACAACTGACTAGTGAGCATATCGTGCATATTGGGTTGTCTATGGAGGAGCAGTCGAAGGCTCATGTTGAGCCCGTGATGGAGGAGGATGTGTAGTCATCCCTTGGGCTAGCCATTGATGAGGGGCAACATAGAGACCACACGTTGGGATTTCAACACAGTTCACTTCAGAGGCACACTGACAGGATCTACAGCGCTATCAGCCCATCCTTACGCATTGGATTGAGAGAGGCGGAGTTTTCTAGACATACCAAAGGGGATGACTAGGTTGGCAGCACTGTTGGGTCACCTTTGCCAATTGGAGAGAGAGAGAGAGAGCTACCTAGTCAGATCTTATGTGTTGACCTGGGTAGTGGGATGAGACAGTCAGAGTTGCACAAGATGCAACATCCGCATGTCAGGCTTGTTCTTTGTGCTAGAGTTTGTGCATTCGATCCCTCTCTTGGGGTTGGATGGCGGTACTCGGTGGAGTGAGCTAGACTCATGGAGATGGTCGTAGTTCAGAGTAAATCTTAGTGGGAGCTCTCAGACATTGAGGGTGTTGAAGGCCCAAATTGGCATTGGGATCCAGGCGGGGCTTCCTATCTAATATCAGACATGCGGGATGGCTATGGCATTAATGAGGTAATCAACCCCATGCCTGAGCGCATGCATTCCTTAGGGGAGCTCCAGTTGACGCTAGTGGCCAGGTGGTTGGGAGCAGAATCTATTGGCTGTTTTGGCATGTTGGTTACGCATGGGGGCGCAGGATGATTAACATTCTCTGGCAGAAGCTGGTTTGAGGAGGTGTCATGGGTAGGCCACCAGACCGAATATTGTATGGAGACAATGTTGTCCCATTGAGGTTTAGGACTCGGGGGTCATAGACGATCGGCCCAACGGAGATATGCCCCCTAGCAGGAGTGGAGTTAGGGTGCTCAGGTCTACCAGAATGGACGAGGGGACATGATGCATGTCATGGTGGGGTCACTCTCAGAGTGGCAGACACTTTGGC
The DNA here is from genome assembly GCA_031772625.1 of Pinus tabuliformis. NCBI lineage: Eukaryota > Viridiplantae > Streptophyta > Pinopsida > Pinales > Pinaceae > Pinus > Pinus tabuliformis. The sequence continues at coordinate 1,393,597,109 of CM062818.1, read as the reverse complement.
ACATGCATGATACCATATGTTACAGGGTGGTATGATAGTAGGCAGTGGTACACAAGACTACACAGAGTCAGGTCATAGCGTTCAGTGTTATATAGAGGGATGTGGCCTGATGCATACAGACCCAATTCTAGGCCATAGCACCCAGTGGTGTGCAGGGCTATGTAACGAGGAGTAGTGGTCTGCAGAGGAGCATGGAGATACATGGTGGTATACCATAGCATGCCGGTTTACACTGTGGGGTAGGAGGAGTGACTCGCATCGCATTGAGGATGTGTGGGGAGTGACAGGTGCAGTGACACAGGCAGGACACAAGAGGGTACAGGATGGTATAGTCGTAGTCGGGGGTATCTAGTGGTGTACAGGGATAGGTTGCGGCATACAGTGGCATTTCATGGAGTGCGGTGGTACTTGGTGGTATGCAGTGACACATGATGCGATGCAACGGGCTCTTGGAGCTTTGCCTCTAGGGAGACTTATGGACAGGGATAGTAGGTGTACCATTGGACGCAACTCACCTAGGATCGATGAGGACATTGTCGAGCATTTGGGGACACCATGTTTAGTGGAGGCAGGGCCTCGAGGGAGTTATCAACAGTTCTGAGGCAGAGAGAGGGTCATTTGTAGGATTACTCTTGAGCATTCCGATAGACTCTTGATCATACTCTTTGGGACATACCCACCCATCATCCTCCAGTGTTGCTTACAATCACAGAGAGTTTGGTTGTTTCACTTTAACACTCTCCATTCAGGGAGCAGGGCATGGGGACTCACCCTAGGCACTTGGATGAGAGACCACGTGTCATGGGCCGAGAGGAGACTCTCCAGTTGAGACACTTGGTAGGTGAACGAGTTGACAGTTACAGACTTAGGGATGGCATGGTTGATTGTCAAGGTAGCATATGTTCCACCCTAGGTTCACACTTGGGGAGGTGACCGAGAGGGAGTTACATGGTGCTTTTTTAGTTGGACTGCTTAAGGCATTAGGGGAGCATGAGGTGCGAAGGACAGTAGTCCTTGTTGGCAAGATGATGCCTAGGCTTTTGGCAGTACTCGAGCACATCATTAGGAGCTGGGATAGCAGATCCCGCTATGTGATTTGGCAGGCACAAAACAACTGGATATTTGTGGCACGGGTCCTTGATGCCCAATACCTACTTATTGGATACCTACAGGAGGCAGAGACGGGGCACAAATGGGTCCTAACAACTAGCAGCATATCACTGCAACAAACAAAGATGATTGGGGTTTGTGGACCTCCAGTATGGTTATGGGATCCAGGGATCTAATGGATTGGTGGGATACTCCACTCAGTGAGCATGGTCGGGATAACAAGCGAACTGATTCGTTCATAGGCGGACACATGGGCGATCACCGAAGTCCTCACTATAGGACAAGGCAGATTGTTGCTCAAGGTTTGGGCTAGCCATGGAGTAATAGGCGCTCGCATTGTTGAGTCACTTTGGCAAGATTGGCCTAGCCTCGATCATCGCATAGATTATGGCCGAGAGTTATGGGAGAGGAGGTTCTGGTACGAGCATGCTAGGTAGTCATTCATGACCAGTGTGACATGATGTCATTTTGATAGGTTCCTTTTGCGATGGACAGGGGATTTTTGCATAACAGGGCTGAGCAGTTCAACTACTCGTAGAGGTGAGCTGGTTTCTATAGGGGAGGGTCATGCAGATCTTCCATTTGGTTTTAGTGATTCATTGATGGTGTGGGGAACTTCACTGGTGTGGCAGGGTGATTGACAGGAGGAGATCAGGGGAAGCCTAGGTAGACGAGGGTTCAATTTCAACAGGATTGGATTCCATCTTCAAGCGTTTACTGTTGTAGTGCATGAGATGGACTATTCAGTAGAGCAACTTCATGAGGATTTGGGCAGAGTTTTACATCATGAGGATGCTCTACTTATTGGTGATAGACACAGGTTCTAATGCCCATATCTGATAGGATAGTGAATGGAGCAAGGGGGGCTTCGCGTTGATCAGGTTGGCTTGGGATCCTGGTATCAGGGGACTCCTTCACTATAGGATAGTACAACGATCAGGGATGATCCAATGGCACATTTGGGACCCTGGTGAAGTTTGCAGTGATAGTGGGGGTCCACAGTCAAGGGAGGGTGTTTGTTCAGGCATTGCTTGAGGACAAGCGATGTTTGGTGCATTGGAAGAGCTTGCCAGATGAGGATGCGATCTGGGAGGGTGAACATATTTTGGAGCACCCAACTTTGAGGTTGCTTGAGGGCAAGCAACATTTGGGAGGGGAGGACTGTCATGTCCCTTCTCAAGCACATTAGTAACAGGGTGCTATTACACAATTTTGCACATTTTTGACTAACGAAGAGAGACAAAATTGATAAACGATTCTTAAGCTCTGACAGTTCAGATTTGCCTTCGCGTAGATCCATATCCTTCTAGGGCTCGTTACTATAACTAGGGTAATATGGCTTTTAGACCTTCGCGAAGGTCTATGATCAGTCTTTGCAGACCTTAACCAAATATTTTATCCACTTCCATAGATCAATATTTAACGCTAGATCTGAATTCGCACAGATTTACCCAATTCATCATAAATCATAACATAAATAGTCTTTAACTTTGCGAAGATAAATAATTACTCATATCATGCATAATTAAGATAAATTCAGGGATTTCGCACAATATTCATTCATTATTTCATAAAACCATATCATTAAGCAACATAATATAACATAAACAAAGATGCTCAGATTGTACAGTAATGTTCAAAATTGGTCTTTACTAATCTTCAATGTTCAGATTACAGACTCTTCTACCATGTGTACTCAGCGGCAGGGGTCCGCGCACTTAGTTGCCGACTTACCAAGGCCTCCTATGCACTCAGATGCAGGAGCCTTCCCCTTCTCGCTTAAGTACAGGAAGAAGAGCCTTCTTGACTTGGCTTACTACTATGCCATTTTTATGTTATATCTAAGACTCGCTATGACTCAACTATTTATAGCCTTCTCAATACAATACAATGGTCTGCGAAGTTTTGTATATTATTTAGGAGAGCTGAGGGGCATTGTGTCTATTGGCGCCCGAGTTAGGAGAGCTGAGTATTTTTTGAGCATCTGTTGACATTGATATTAAATTGCAAAGAAGTTTTTTGTTCTCTTTGAGTTATAATTGTATCAAAAATATTTGAAATAAGCTTGTGGTTTAATTGTAATATTTTTAGGGGTTTATTTTTAAGTCTTCATCCAGTAAAGTGAACATTTCATTTTGGTGATTGAGGGATTTTGCGTTTCTAATCCTCGAGTCTAACTTTATCTCATCATCTAGTGCATTTGCATATAAGTTAGCTTTGGATAACTAAAATTTACTTCCAAGCATAAGCTTGGTCGATAGAGAAATAGGTATCCATCCATCTGTGCTTGAGAAGGCTGCTTTTAATAGTACTTAAAACTATGACCTTGTAGTCGTCAGAGCCACAACTCTCTGTAGTGTCGGAGGCATCGAGTATGTTAGATTTTCATGAGAGGTATCATTAATCACACCTTAGTGTGCTTCACCTTATCTTTTCTCTGCCAATTACTACGAAATCAGGCTCGACACAGAAAGGATCGAAGGATTCAGATTCAAATAGGCATTTAACTAAAATTAACTAAGATTCTTGCATCTCACATTAGTTTTAGTATCTACATTTCATATAAGATAGTCATTCATCTAAGGAGCAATTGCTAATCAATTACTTGGTCTTAATTTCCCTAGCAAGATCATTGACTCCATAAGGCATTGGTATAAATCGTTTAAAATCTAATCAAATCCTATAAGTCTTGCTAAATCTTAATAAAGTACTTGGTCGCTTCACTGTGTCTCCCGAACTGGTTGGTTCCCAACTAGTTCTTCTTCATTCCATTTTTCTATAGGGTCTACTCGTCTTAGCCTGCGGTAGGGAGATAACTTAAACGGAGAGAATGGGGATCAGGGTGACAACCCCCGATCTGAGCCGTTGTCGTGGTGCCTAGACATTTTGTGCGACAACAAAACCCATTAAAAATATTAATTATTTTAATAACTCCTCATCCGGGTAGAATTCTTAAAATGATTTATGGGTCTTGGAGATATCATGTGTTCTAGCCTCTCCACAAAATTTCGGAGCTAGAGCACATCTGATGCTACCTGAAATCAACAAACAAGGTGATTTAAGGGATTGAGCTCTAAAGACACTGGGACTATTTTTCATCAGACAAACAAACGGAAATTTAATGTTCTCATTTCCAATGATTCATCTCATTAAATACATGCCCTAGTAGTTGATGGTAAGATTAAATTATTAAGCTAAAAGAATGAAAAGGAAAGTCTAACTTTCATTTTCATCCTTTTACTTGAATTAACATTACCATTTTAATTGTTTTAGGATGTTCGAGTGTGATTCCAACCTCATAGCATTTCATAAGGAGAAAGTAGAATTTTTGATCCCATTCTAAATTCATCATACGTAACAGTTTTCGGGGTTCTAGGATTGGCAGGATTGTAATGTTTCCACTGGATTTTGTCATGTATGAGGGTATGGAAGTGACATTTAATTAAGTTCACCAAGCCCTCTATGCACCTCATTGTTGGTGGCATTAGGGCTGTGGGGGAGGGCCCCCCCCACCCCCTGCACCTGCTCTCGATGCGCGCTACAAATGAGAGCATTTTTCATGAGCGCACTCTTGGAGATCAAAAATTCACTTCCTAGCTTTTCAGGAACATTAGGGGAGCGTCACTCTTGGAATGCTCTCGGATTGCTCTTGGATCATTTTTAGTGCTCGGGGAATGATCACTCCCCGTTGCTCCCCAAACAAAAAATCTGCTCTTGCCTCCTTTTGTTGAGAAATCAATGTTGTTGTAGATTAGGATTGATTCCTCTTGCGTGATAACTACTTGTGAAATTTGTTGGCCTCTTATTACTTTATTATTTCTTTTTCATCAAGCAATTATCAAAACATAAAATGCATGAAGATCACAAAAACGTAAAGAACACAAGATATAGGATCCAACCCAAGGAAAAACCCCTCTAAGGGGAAAAGCTAGAAATAATTCTTCTCTTCTTATAGAATCAAATCAAAGCGAAATATCCAAGACACAAAGACCAAGACTAAGACCTCCTTAAGCACAAAGTCAACCCTCCTTCAAGCTTCCTTCAACATGTCAAAGTTCACAAAGTCAATGATAGTCAAATCTTGTCCTGCTCAAAATTTCGGCCCTGCAATTTTTGGTTCTGTAGTTCTTATAGTTGCCATAGAAACTCACACGTGTGAACTAGGTCAAAGCAAAAATTAGATTTTTCTCTTCTTCTTGGATTTTCTCCTTCCTCCTCGATCTTCGCACTTCTTATCTTCTTCTCTTGGTTGAAGATCGAACTTGTTGAGGAAAATTGCTAATGAGGATGAAGTCTTCTCCTTTATATAGCCTTTCATGTGGTCGAATTAGGCCTCTCTAGGCCTACTTCTTCTTCTAAGGCCAACTTGGTGTTGGGGGTCACAAAGACTCTTCTAGGCTCAAAAGTAATATTTTCTTTTGATTACAATTTGCGTAGAAGGGACTTTGACTCTTAACAAAATAATATCTATACTCAATTAAACCCTAGAAGCATGAAGAACATGCTTGACCTAGAAACTAATTTGACTTGAGCATGAAATCCATGCTTGAAAAATAATATTTCTTTTTATCCTTTTTCTTTTTACATAAAATATTTAATAACACAAGTACGATGATAATTATTAAGACCAAACCTAGTTACAATTTTTTACACCTTTCACCCAATGTTGCATTCATCATTATCGTGATTAAATCGGCGCGGGGGAAAAATCGTAAAAATCGGGAAAAAATCGGTAAAAATCGCGAAAAAATCGTAACATACAAAAATATTCATTTTTTTCAAATTTTTTAATATCTAAAGCATCTACAACATAAAATAAATACATTGACACATAAATATGATAAAATGACTAATATATAAGATGTTTAATATCATTTCTAGTGCCACATCACACATAACAGTGAATCATGTCCTGAATAGTAAGTCCTGACTCATGACTCCCAACTCAACCTCAAAATATCAACAAAAAATATAATAATGTATCTCATATCATTAGTCATAATGTCATATACGATGAAATGAACCAAATAACTAAAGTCTAATACTACTGATTTCCTTTGCCCCTCTAGATGTAGATGTCGGTGGAGTTGGCAGTGGACTCTGCTGTGCTCTAGAAGCTGAAGAACTAGGAGCTACAGGAGGTAGAACAAGTCCTCTACTGGTGATGGGGGTAGCTTGGGTAGGTTGTGTCACCTCCTCTTCATAATTTTTTTTTTGTTCATAAAAATCGGTGAAAAGAAATTTGCGATTTAATCGGCCGATAATATCACCAATTTGAAAAAATCGCGATTTTCCAATTTAATCGCGATTAGTGCAACACTGCTTTCACCCACACATGACCCAATATTGGCAAAATTGGTTTTTGGAGGGAAATGGGAGGGCCAAGGGGAATAAAATGCCTTCTCCCCTCCCACCGAACATTATTTTATGAGTTTGTGTGAGAGATTGAGAGGGTTTGAGCCTTGAGGAGAAGATTTGAGAGGATTAAGAAGATAAGATTGTGGTAGCTTGCAAGGGAGATTGAAGGATGCCATTTGTGAGAGTTTGGGAGATTGAAGGCTGCGACCACCATTGGAGAGCCAAAGAGGTAGGGTCTAGTTGCATTTTTTTTTTTTCTTTGCATGTAACATTTGTGTTTGTTATATGTTGAATGAATCAATTAAATCTAGAAGTAGAAACTGGTCACTGGAATCTAGATGTTCTCTTCTCCTACTCTTTCCCATTCCTTCCTCATTTTATTTTAGGCAAGAATCTTAATCTTCATCAAACATGATGGATATATGGCTTAGCCTTATCTTGTTGGTTCCATTTTTATGATGATGGTGTTGGGATACAAAAGAAGAAGAAGTGATCAGGATGATGAAAAGTGGGTAGTTGTGGATTAGGACTGGAGAATAAGAGGAGGAGGATAATGAGATTGAAGATGTTGATGGAAAGAAAAACCAAAATAACGAAACAGCTTTGTGGAAATATTTTACAAGGCTTGGAGGAAGGAAAGGTGGTGGAACCACTAAATTTATATGCCCCCGTTTCAAATCTAGTTACGCAGGTTAATATTAAGATAAAAGTACCTGAATACAAATGGATTGGTCCATTGTACAAGAGAGGCAAGTACATGATAAGATTTATTACCAATCATAGTAATGCCCATGGCCTTTTCCGCAGTCACTCAAGGTTGGGGCTATTGAAGATTGCAAATACTAGATTTGCTAGCTATTACCTGATCTTCAGGCACCTTTTGAGGTAAGAGAGGCATTGGCTAGCATGCTATCAAGTGAATCATGGTAGGTATTAAAAAACATGGTCACAACTACATTGGACAGGGAATATTATCATGAGGTGGAGGACACCGTTCTTGATGGTCAGTTTTGTGCAAGTGTGAAGAATGTTTTGCAGTTCACCAAACCCATTTATAACGTGATTCACTTTGCAGATATAGATGTGCCAGTGATTGGGGAGGTGCATGAGCAAATGATTAGCATGCTAGGGCAAATCAAAGATATTGTACAACCGAAAGATGCCATCTTGTATGATCATATTCACAAACATGTGGTCAAAAGGTGGGATAATCTTAATGTTCCACTTCATGCCTTGGCATATGTCCTTACAAAAAAATACTACTCTCCATCTTTGTTGGCCAAACCTGCACTTGGGGGTGGGGTTAGGAGAAAACCCTGTACAGATCTATAGTTACAAAATCGGTATATGCTTACATTAGACAAGCTGGTCCCTGGCAGGGAAGAGTGTGTTATATTGTGTGGAAGATAGAGCAAATACTTTAGTCAATCTAGAATGTTTGGTACTTAGCATGCAATTGAAATTTGATGATTGAGATAGATTGAATCTCGTTGAATGGTGGAACATGTATGGCTCCAGGGGACCTTTAGAAGAATTGGCAGTTAAAGTCCAGGTGATTAATACTTCTTCTGCAGAGAGGTGTTGGAGCACCTATAGCTTCATCCACAATGTCAAAAGAAACTGCCTCAATGAAAACCGGGTAGAAAGCTTGGTTTATGTACACTACAACTTGAGGTTGTTGACACATTATTGTGAGTGGGCTTGATTTGATAGGGCATATATCACTTAAAAATGCAAACATTGATAAAAAATATCGGTAAGAATCGGCAAACATCAGCTAGGCCAAAAAATCGTGAAATCGGGACGTTTGCAAAACTGATGGCCAATAAGTTATATTTCAGGGCCTTCCCGAGAATGAAAAATGTAACATTGGTTCTAGCATAAATGCAAGTACTGTTGATTCTGGTAATTATTGTTGAATAGATATGCTAGTCAGCCAAGCTCTGTTCTACTCTTGACACTTGTGGCACTTTTACTTTTCCATTGAACTTATTGTTAACAGTTTGAATTTTATCTATGCCTGTTGAAGTCTCCCTGTGCTCCACTTGCACTTTTCTTATTCCTTAGTTGTATTTCAAGGCTTTGTTCTTTCTTTGTTAGTGTGTTTGCGTTCATGAAGTGAACATATCAAGAACCTGCAAAGTGCTAAATTAGAAATATTTCAGAGAAGACTGCTTAATACACGATCAAAAGAAGAAAATGAACACTACTAAGAGCAAACAAGGGATGAATGGGCTCAGGAAAAGGAGAGAATCAGATGAATTAAAGTAATTAAAGGCTTTCCTTACAATTTAATAGGCAATATGTGAATAAACTAATAAATGAAGATATTTTTAATGGCCTTCACTTTTGCTTTTTCTCTAATGTTATGTCAAAGAAATGTCATGTCATCTGTTTATGAAAGATATGATTATCATATGATCATTTTTAAAATAAACGAGAGGTACAGTTATAAGTAAAGTTAGATATTTGTTCTTTGGTTTTGTGTGCTAACTGGGATACCTCTTTCTTTCAGATGGCAGATAAAGAGTCTGTCAGCATACCTGTAGACAGCGACAATTTTAGTGCAGACAGAGATGGACTCACTGGAAATGACCAGATGAGGGGGGGAACGAAAAATCATTTTCAATCAAACTTTGTTGAACTTAAGCTACCTCCACCATATAAAGGAAGACCTGGTAGAGGCTGTCGTCTGATGATTCAGGTCTCTCTCTCTGGCTTGTACACTGCAATTTTTGTGCTGCCATTGAAATTGTGCCTTATTGTATTTTTTGTTGTGGACCACAGACAGTTCCTAGTCCATCATTTTCTACTTTCTCTGATTAATTTTTATTTTCAGTTTTGCTTGATGTGCTGCATTACAGTATGTAAAAAGCCAAAGAGTTACAGGAATATAAAATATGCTAACAAATGTAGTTATTCAATTTTCTGAAAGGGGTGTATCCAAATATAATTTGCAGGCTATGATTATGCATAGCCCCTATGACGGTTCATTTCCTATTTAGGTGATACCTCTCATAGCTGTGTTACTTTATTATACGAATTCTCTCACACATCTTTTTGTTGAAAAATGTGTAACTAGGTTTAGTCTTCATAAATATGAAATGTACTTTAGAGTCTTGTATATTGTAAAATAAAAGGAAAATCATTATTGTTATTTTTGAAGCATGGGTTTCATGCTCAAGGTCTTTTATTTTAGAGGTCAAGTACCCATTGAGTGCTTCTAGGGTTTTTCCTAGGTCAAGCACCCATTTTGTGCTTGTAGGGTTTGTCCTAGGTCAAGAATTCAAAAGAATCATTGTCATATGATGAAGACCCCATCAGGCACATTGTAACTTGTAAAAAAAATTATTTTTGTATTTAAAAAGTGTTAAAATACTCTCCAAGACCAAGTCGGCCTGCTAGCTAAGAAGTCGACCTAATTTGGGGTACTTCGTCCACCTTGGAAGCATATATAGGAGGAAACTCGACCTTCTATGGACACAATTAGCAATCAAAGGAGAAGAAGAAAAACACTAGCAAAGGAAGAAGGTTGAAGATCAAGTAATTGTGTTATATATCTCTCTCTCATCACACTTGCGAAGGAAGGAGACAAGGGTTTCAACTACTGGCTTAGGGTTTTGCTGTCATAGGGTTGAACTTGGAGAAAGTGCAGAAAGAAGGTTGAAGGAAGGCTCATTAGGTCATCCTCAAGCCCTAGAAGAAGAAGGAACTCAAGCAAAGGTCTCAAGAAGCCTTGGAAGTCCTAAATAGCTCACACGTGTAGAAGCAACTGTTGTTGGAAGGACCGGAAATTTTAGACCTGCAATAGAGGACGAAATTCTATTGCTGGGGGTCGAAGTTGTTGGAAAATGTAACCAGGTTTGGTCTTCATTTATTGTATTTGAGTCATCATGTAATGTACTTGTCAAAAGAATAAAGAAAAGAATTATTATTATTATTATAGTGACTTATTAAAGCATGGGTTGCATGCTTGGGTCACTTTGTTTTAGGTCAAAGTCCTCGTTGAGGACTTCTAGGATTTATTCTAAGTCAATAGAGTCATTGTACTTTTAAAAAGACCCTTCTTGGGATTTTGAATCATGAAAAAGGTTGAGTATTGAGTCGAATATGATTAAAGTATCCTCCACATTAAGTCGGCCTAAGGACACTTATTCGACCCACAAGATGTTGATTTTTGTAGCATCAGATGTGTTCTAGCAACGAAATTTTGTGGAGAGGCTAGAATATATGTATTCTCCAAAACCCATAAATCGTTTCTGGAAATTCCACCTAGGGACGACTTAATTAAAATAATTAACTTTTTAAAATGATTCCCTAAGTCTAAACTTAGGAAATCTGGTTAATTAAAGGGTATTATTTAAGTCATGGTGAGAATCTTTTAGAAGAATAGATGGATTGACTTCTAGTTAATCTTAGCCATCGATTATGTTTTAATCTTGGCCGTTGGTGCTCCAACAGAAGATTATAAGAAGTCGATGGGTAGATGGAGAATGCACCAGGGAAGATACTCAGTTGCCCAAGAAGATCGATTTTCTCAGTGGCTGAAGTTTGACAAGAGAAAATCAAGCCAGAGAGTGATTTGCAGGTGGGAGAGAGAGGGCATCAACATAGTCTAAGAGTGTAGGACGAATCTGGAGGAGGCAACACAAAGGAGGGACACAGGTTAGCGCAACAAAAGGGTTGACGTAGGGCCCACGTAGTCACTGCGTAGAGAGTGATGCAGAAGGGCCAGTGAAAGAGGCAGGAGGTCCTCTTCAGGGTCAGAAAATTGCTGTGGAGTGTGAGAAATTCACCAGTAAATTTCTCTCAGTGACTCTTCCTCTATTTTGTCTTGTACAAAAATTATTGTTGAAGATTAATAAAAGAAACCCTCATCTGTTGCACCGGTTTTCCCACATTGGGTTTTTCCGGGGACAATTGTCCAAAAATAACTGTCACTGTGGTTATATATGTGCTAGTATTTTCCTTGTATTTATTTTCCGCAAAATTTTATTTGTGAAGGTTGCAGTGTATGTATTTTGATATTTTCCGTAGAAAACTACAAATAATTTGTTTAAGTAATTTAATAAATAGAAGAAATATTATGAGTCACTGCAGTAAGATTCAGGATCACCAAATTTTCACATGGTATTAGAGCACTGGTAAAGCAGGAAGAACTCAGTTGTAGACGGAAGAAGGATTTCGCAAGTATTGCGTAGGCAGCAGTTCGAAACCCCAGAGAGGCTGCGCAGTCCATTTTACTAAGAGAGCAATTTCTCGTGGAAAAATAATTCTCTGAGTGAGTCGACAGAGAATAAAAGTATCCAGATCTAGATTTGTCAGAGGCAGAGGGAGCGACACAATAGTTTCCACGCAAAGCAGCGAATTCAGTATTGAGAAGGAAATAACACAGAAAATTATGGATAATCAAGAAGCCTTTGAATTATCTTCCAGATTGGAAGATGAGTTTGCATGTCTTTCAGGATCAGTTTCAGTTGGTGTTTGGTATATTGATAACAGAGCTTCATCTCACATGACTGGAGTAAGGGAATATTTCTCAAGCTATCAAGGGGAACAAATGGACTTCCAGATCACTATGGGCAACAAAACTAAGTGTACTCCAGTAGGGAGAGGCACCATTGATTTTCAGATGGAAGTAGGAACTAGTACCAGTGGCACGAATGTATTGCATATGCCAGGATTGGGCATGAACCTAATTTCAGTGTCCTAGTTGCAGGACAAGGGATAAGATGTATACTTTGTGGGAAAGAAAGCATATGTCAAGCATCCTACTTGGAAGAAGGTAATACAGATTGGAGTTCGAAGCAACAGGCTATATAGATTGTAGATCGATTCTCCAATGGCACTGATAGGCAGTGATAACAACAGTAGAAAGGAGTTGAATGAACTATGGCACAGGAGGATGGGACACTTGCACCATGGAGCACTCAGGATGCTCAGAGAGACTGTAACAGGAGTTCTAGCTCTCAACACTGAGCACAATGATCTATGCCGAGGATGTGTACTTGGAATTGATACACTCAGATATTTGTGGCCTTATGTCCACCAGAGCTCTTAGTGGTGGCGAATATTTCATCACCTTCATTGATGACCATTCCAGAAAAACCTGGATCTACTTCTTAAAGACTAAGGATGAGGTCTTTGATCAGTTTCGAGAGTTCAAGGCTCTCGTAGAAAACATGACAGGGAAAAAGATCAAGGTACTACGTTCAGATAATGGTGGAGAATACACAGATAAAAACTTCACAGATTTCTGCGCAAAGGAAGGTATCAAAAAAGAGTGGATTGCTCTCTACAATCTGTAGCAAAATTGAGTAGCAGAGCAAAAGAACATGACGATAATCAGGGCAGCAAAGGCCATGTTGTATGATCAGGATTTGCCTAGATTCTTATGGGCAGAAGCGTGCAACACAATTGGGTACATTCAAAACAGGACACCTCACAGGGCTTTGGGGAAGAAAATTCCAGAGGGAGTCTTCTCCACGAAGACACCGAGGTAATTCATTTGAGGATATTTGGGAGTGTGGCCTATTGTCACATTCCAGATGAGAAGCGTAGTAAGTTGGATCAGACTGCAGAAAAAGGGTATCTTGTAGGATATAGCGAGACCTCAAAGGCATACATAATCTACAGTCTTGGCAGCAGGAAGATTGTAGTAAGGCGAGATGTAAAGTTCATGGAAGATAGAGCTTTCAGAAGATCTCGAGAGATGTTTGCAGGAGATCAGTCATTAGATGTTCCTTTAGTCCAGTAGCTACAGGGTCCGCAGGTAGAACAAGCAGGGGGACAGTCAAAGGGTTCGAGTACAATGACCAACACTAGCATATCCTCAGGAGTAGGAGATCTAGGAAGTTCTCAGCAGACAAAGCTGCAGGTACAGGTAGAGGAATAGATTGAACCTCTCACCACCAGGGGTAGAACCAGTAGGGAAGTGCGTCAGACCTTGAAGGACGCAGAAGAGTTTGCCAGAGCTGCTAGAACCGATAAGAGGCAGCGTAGGCGACTTGACATATACCAAGCCTTGGTGGCTCAGGTTGCAGAACCCTCTAGTTTTTAGGAAGCCACACAACATTAGGTGTGGGTGGATGCCATGGTAGAAGAGTACAGTTCTATCATGACAAATGATGTGTGGTAGGTGGTGCCTAGACCAAAGGATAGATTGGTTGTGGGTTCCAGGTGGATCTACAAGATCAAATACGCTGCAGATGGCAATGTAGAAAAGTATAAGGCTAGATTCGTGGCAAAAGGGTATGAACAAAAAGAAGGAATAGACTACGAGGAAACCTTCGCCCCAGTTTCCAGATATAGTTCTATCAGATCCGTCATATCCCTAATGGTGCAGATGGGATGGGAAATTCACCAGATAGACGTTAAGACAACATTCTTGAACGAGGTGATAGAAGAAGAGGTGTACATAGAGTAGCTTGAAGGCTTCAAGACTCATGAGAAGCGCACTCGTATGCAGATTGAAGAAAGCCCTGTATGGGCTCAAGTAGGCACCCTGGGCATGGTATGATCGGATTGACAGTTACTTGCAGTAGTTGCGATTCATCAAGAGTGATGCAGATCCCAATCTCTTCTATTTGATGGTGGAGAATGAGCTTGTCACTCTGGTTTTATATGTAGATGATCTGTTTTTGAGAGGATCATCGAGGACTGCAAAAGGAACCTTGCAGTAGAATTCAACATGAAGGATGTGGGGCTGATGCACTATTTTTTGGGGTTGGAAGTATGGCAGAGGAATGGGGAAATCTTCCTTGGGCAAGGGAGATATGCTACAGAAATTCTAAAGAGATTCAGAATGCAGGATTGCAGACCCATAGCAACACACATGATTATCAACTGGAAAGAGATAGATGCTTCGGGGGACAGGGAAGTCGACCCCACCTTGTACAGACAACTAATTGGGTAACTCATGTATCTGGTCAACACCAGGCCAAACATTTGTTTCGCTGTCAATACCCTTAGTCAGTTCATGGTGGAACTGAAAAGGGTAGATTGGGCAGTAGCTAGGCACATTCTTAGATATGTGCGTGGAACAATCGGACTTGAGTTAAAATATACTCGAGGAGATGACGACAGGTTGAGCGGGTTCACAGATGCAAATTGGGCCGGTAGTTCAGTAGACAGGTAAAGTACCTCTTGGTACTCCTTCAGTGTTGGATCAAGGATGATCTCTTGGTGCAACAGGAAGTAGAAGTCAGTAGCATTGAGCTCAGCAGAAGCAGAATATATGGCGACTAGCACAGCTACGTGCGAAGCGATATGGCTGAGGAAACTGCTAGTGAGTTTGTTTAGGAAGAAAATGGGAACGACCAATGTTTACTGTGATACTCAGAGTTGCATAAAACTCTCTGAGAATCCAGTATTTCATGATAGGTCAAAGCACATTGATATCAGATGTCATTTCATCAGGGATTTTGTTCAACGTGGGGCAATCCAGTTGTAGTATGTCTCCACAAGAGATCAGGTGGTAGACATACTCACGAAAGCTCTAGGAAGAGCTAAGTTCATCTAGTTCAGGGAACAAATTAGTATGGTGGAGAACCCGTTTCAGTAGTAGATGGATTCTCAGTTGCAACAACAACAAATGAGAGGGAGTCACAGTGCAGAGGCAGTAGTTGACAACAGTTTAGTAGGGTCAGCAACAACACAGATGCAACTCATATCAGAGTTGCGCAGTAGTGATAGGCAGAAAAACCAGACATCAGCAGCGTGACAGGAGGTAAAACAAAGATAGGGTGTTGCTTCAGTGAGTTGCAGCGCTAGAACACATTCCTCGCTAAGAGGGAGTGTCGATTTTTGTAGCATCAGATGTATTCTAGCCACAAAATTTTGTGGAGAGGCTAGAATGCATGTATTTTCCAAAACCCAGAATCTTATTCTGGAAATTCCACTTAGAGATGACTTAATTAAAATAATTAACTTTTTAAAATGAATCCCTAAGTCTAAACTTAGGAAATCTGGTTAAAGGGTATTAATTAAGTCATGGCGAGAATCTTCTAGAAGAAGGTATGAATTGACTTCTAGGTAATCTTAGCCATCGATTATGTTTTAATCTTGGCCGTTGGTAGATGGAGAATGCAACAAGAGAAAATCGAGTCAGAGAGTGAGTTGTAGGTGGGAGAGAGAGGCATTAGCATAGTCTGAGAGTGCATGACGAATTTAGAGGAGGCAACATAGAGGAGGGATGCAGGTCAGCACAGCAAAAGGGTTGACACAGGGCCCACACAGTCACTGCGCAGAGAGTGAGGCAGAAGGGCCAACGAAAGAAGCAGGAGGTTCTCTTCAGGGTCAGAAAATTGTAGTGGAGTGTGAGAAATTCAGCAGTAAATTTTTCTCGGTGACTCTTCCTCGATTTTGTCTTGTACATAAATTATTTGCTGAAGATTAATAAAAGAAACCCTCATCTGCTGCACTGGTTTCCCATATTGGTTTTTTTCGGGGACAATTGTCCAAAAATAACTATCACTGTGGTTATATATGTGCTTGTATTTTCCTTGTATTTATTCTCTGCAGAATTTTATTTGTGAAGGCTGTAGTGTATGTATTTTGATATTTGCGATAGAAAACTGCAAATAATTTGTTCAAGTAATTTAACAAATAGAAGAAATATTATCAGCTACTGCAGTAGGATTCGAGATCATCGAATTTTCACACAAGAAGCCTATAAATACAAGCTAGTCAAAGTCATTTGGAGCATCACTCTCTCATAAGAAGTTCGATATCTCTTGTAGCTAGGAAAAGTGCGAAGTCTGTTGTCGGGAAGCTGAAGTGAGTGCGAGTTTGGGGAAGTCTAAGGAGAAAGGAAAAATCGAAATTTTGGTGCCCCTCTCTCTCGGTTTCGTGTCCTGGACTGGGAGATTGAAGTCTTCCAAGTTTCTTTGTTGTCGGAAGCTGCTGCTTAGTCGAAGTTTTTTTTTTTCCCTTAAGGAAAAAGTCGTAATTTCTATTAATAAAAGGAAATTACATTTTGTAGATGCTGGTCGCATATTCATATGAGGCCAATGGCCAGTCTGTATACAAAAAACTTGTAAGATCTGGATCTCCACGCAGGGAGTCTTAAAGTTTTGGCTGTGTAAAACACCCACAGTTTTTTTCTCAAAATCTGCTCTGCGCTAAGAGCGCTAATATAGACAGTTACTGAAAATAAAAATATACAGTATAAGTACGTGTATCAAAATTGTCTAAGATGGCTGTGACTATTTATATGCGGGTCTAGGACCCATTTCTATTGAGGTCCACAAAAGGCCTGTGATAGTATTGATGGAAGGTTCCATCAATCTTCTCCTGGATCAGCCATTGATCTAGATGGCTATGCGCTGCTTCTTTGGAAAGTTGGTCCGCTTCTGTATTCTGTTCCCTGTAAATATGGCGACAGACAAAAGATTCAAAAGATGATGTCAGTCTTTTGGCTTCGTCAAGTATGTGTCTCAAAGAGTATGCATAACAATGAGATGCAGAATTCAGCCAATTGCAAACAATCTGTGAGTCTCCAAATAATTGTAGGTGTCTGCATTGTTTTTGGTGTGCAAAATGAATGATGTGTTTTGCTGTGCTTAATTCAGCGAAATTGTTGGTGCCATTTTCAAGTTTGATCTGGATCTTGTAGCAATGCTGCTTAGTCGAAGTTATTGGAAAGAGGTCGAAATTTTGGGAGGCTGACTTGGTGTGGAAGGAAGGTTTGGTCTTGGTCTAGGGTGAAGAGTCTCAAAGAATACTATTGAAAGGAAGAATTTCTTGACTGGGTTTTCCTCTCGAGGGGGGCTTTGCCTTGGCATAGTGCCTACATTTGGTGTCTATTTTTTTATGTGCTACTTCTTCGGTAATTGCTTGATGAACTAAAAGAAAGGAGATATAAAGAATTGTAATAATAAGAAACACCACAAGTAATTATCAAGAATAATAAATTCTTTCTACCTTTTTAATTTTCTAACAAAAGTTGTGTTGCTAGAAGAGATTTGACTGGTTTGACTTGGACAAAGGTGTTAGTTTCTGTAGCATCGGATGTGTTCTATCCATGAAATTTGGTGGAGAGGCTAGAATGCATGAGATCTCCAAAACCCAAAAATCGTTTTTAGAAATTCCACCTAGAAGTGACTTAATTAGATTATTAACTATTTTTTTTAATGTTTCCTAAGTTTAAACTTAGGAAAATTGGTTAATTAATCAATATTAATTAAGTCAAGGTGAGAATCATCTAGAAACTTACTTGGATTGATTCCAAGATGATCCTAGCCATCGATTAAGTTTTAATGTTGGTTGTTGGAGCTCCAACAATGGATTATAAGAGGAAGTCGATGGGCACTTAGAGAAGACACTTGTGCAGTTCGATTTTCTTGGCAGATTGATTTCCAGAGAGCAGCAACAATTGCCAAAGAGCCAGAGATCAAAGTAGGGTCAATGAGGGGCTGAGCAATGATCGAAAGGAAGTTTTCTTTATTCAGAGAGTCAACAACAAGGAGGCTGAGTTATTCCTAGTGAGGCAGCGCAAAGGACTGCGTAGTTGCTTCAAAATCAACTCGATTTTGCTGGAGAGAAATTTGTTCTTACCAATGTTGCAGTAATCTTTATCGGGATATTATCGGCTAGGGGAAAAAATCAGAAAAAATTGTAAAAATCAGGAAAGATTAAGTAAAAATCGGGAAAAAATCAATAAAAATCGGGAAAAAATCATAACATACAAAAATATTCATTTTTTTTTCTCAATTTTTTTAATATCTAAAGCATCTACAACATAAAATAAATACATTGACACATAAATATGATAAAAGAACTAATATATAAGATGTTTAATATCATTTCTGGTGCTACATCACACATAACAGTGAATCATGTCCTGAATAGTAAGTCCTAACTCATGAGTCCCAACTCAGCCTCAGAATATCAACAAAAATATAATAATGTATCTCATGAGTCATAATGTCATATACAATGAAATGAACCAAATAACTAAAGTCTAATACTACTGATTTGCTCTGCCCCTCTTGCGAGAAAATGCAATAGCTTTCCCTTTCCCTCTAGATGTAGATGCCGGTGGAGTTGGCAGTGGACTCTGCTGTACTCTAGAAGCTGAAGAATTAGGAGCTATAGGAGGTAGACCACGTCCTCTATTGGTGGCAGGGGTAGCCCGGGTAGGTGGTGTCACCTCCTCCTCCTGTTGCTCCGCCTCCTCCTCCTCCTCCCTCCTCCCCCTCCACTACCTCCTGCTCTAACCAATCATCGACAGACTCCATGAGAGGCCTCTCGGCCTCAACCCTCCATGCAGCAGTGGTGTCAATCCCATCCAATGAGATGGCCTCCATATCAGGTATCCTCTCAAGTTGCCTCACCCACAATCGAAGATTGTAGTAGACGTAGACCATGTCATTAAGTCGCTGGGACTCCAACCTGTACAAAGATCATGAAATAATAATTATAAAAAAAATATTGTTTAATGAATTCAAAAAATTATTTGGAAATTTGCAATATTTTAAGTTTTAAGTTTAACCTGTTGCGCTTCTTGTTGTGTATTTTTTCAAATACACTCCAGTTGCGCTCGCATCCTGAGGAGCTACATGTTTGGCTGAGGATTCGAATGGCAAGCTTTTGCAGAAGGGGTACCCTGGCACCATACATTCTCCACCATGCATCTATAACAAAATTACAAATAATATTTTAAATCAACATAAGAAAAAAATGAAATTTGAAAGTTGAAGCAAACTATGAAGTTATGAACTTGAAGAGACAATGAAATTTGAAATAAACTAAAAAATACTTGGCATTTTAGTCGTCCTATCAGTGATAGCCATGTCAAAGCCAAATGTGCCACCTGCTATCCTGTATGTCTCAATTTCTTTGGAGATTTCTGTACGTTCTGCTGGAGATCGCACCATCCTTTGAACACAAGTTAAGAATCCATCCATGATCTCAGCATCAAATACGAACCCCCATGGGTAAGAAAATGCGGGGTTCAGGTAGATCCCTGCAGCATGAATGGGACGATGGAGTGTGTTATTCTATCTTTCATCAATCACTTCCCATAGTAGGAGTTGTCTCTGAAACCCCTAATCTCCCTTATCATTGTGGTAGACACGAATGGATTCTTTCGCTCTGTCCATGGCCTCATACAAATAGCCCTTTACGAGCTTCTCACCATCAACTAATCGAAGAACCTTTACCAAAGGTTCAGTAATGGTGCACATCTCCTGCACTCCCGCCCAGAAGTCTTTCTAGTATGAAACTAATCCGCATATGGCCTCTCCCTCTGGTTTGCAGCTCATTGTCAAAGCACGCCACTCCTTTGAAAGAAACATTCTCTTCACATCCCACATAGAATTCAAGAGGGATTGAAGAGATATTAAATTGGTGGCAAACCGTGTAATGGCGGGGCACACCAATTCTTTGTTGTTGGTGAATTTTCTCATCAAGCTAAGCACAAATGTATGATTATATATAAATTTTGTAATGCTTTTTGAGGACTCAACAATATCTTTGAAAAATGAAATTTTCCTTATGTCCTCCAAAATCAAATCAATACAATGTGCAACACAAGGTGTCCAAAATAAAGTAGGATGCCTCTCCATAAGCATCCTGCCAGCAACAACATAATTTGCAGCATTGTTCGTTATGACTTGGACAACATGTTCTACACCCACCTCCAAAATAAACACATCTAGCAAATCACATAAAGTTTTTGCATCTTTGATATGTGAAGATGCATCAACAGATTTCATAAACATTGTCCCCTTGGGACAACTAACCAAGAAGTTTATAAGGGTTCTCTCCTTTTGGTCAGTCCAACCATCTGACATCATAGTGCATCCTGTTTGTGCCCACCTCCAAAATAAACACATCCAGCAAATCACATAAAGTTTTTGCATCTTTGATATGTGAAGATGCATCAACAGATTACATAAACATTGTCCCCTTGGGACAACTAACCAAGAAGTTTAAAAGGGTTCTCCCCTTTTGGTCGGTCCAACCATCTGACATCACAGTGCATCTTGTTTGTGCCCATGATGCTCTAAACTCCTCCAATATTTTGGTGCAGTCAACCTTTTCATTTTGAAGAATCTGACCTCTAAAGTCATCATAAGAAGGGATTTTGTACCCTGGGCCAACAGTTGCAATAGTATCAACAACACGCTGGAAAAATGGATTATTCCTTGCAACGCTGAAAGGAATATCACTCCAAAGGAAAAATTTGGCCAACAACTTGTCAGGTTGTTCTTTCTCAGTTTTTTTAAGCATTGAAGTGATAGATCGTTGTGAACCAGGCGTGGTTCTAGGAACAAAAAATGATGAGGCAGCTGCCGGGTTGGTTGTAGATATTGATGCTGAAGTAAAACTAGTGCCACTTCCTTGTTCACCTGAGCCTAACACAGTCTTTGTTAGTTGCTTCTTCATTTCTGCTTTGGCCTCTCTATTGTGCTCTAAATTTTCCAATGATTTCATGGCTTTGCGGATGATTTCTGCATTTGTATTTTTGCAAGGCCCTACATCAAATCCAGGGATTTGTGCAAGGTGATACTTCAATCTATAAACCCCCCCTGACATATGCTGCCCACACAACTTGCAAGACAAGTTTATTCTATCAAACCCTCCATCAGGTTCACCAAATTCCCACAGAGGGTCCAATTTCCTTGGCATGTTTGTAACTTGGTTGAACTCTTGACTCTTGAGTTTTAAATTTGTAAGATGAAGTTTGAAGTTTGAACTTTGAAGTTGAATGGTGAACCTATGGCAAAATAAGGATTACAAGTTACAAAAATTAAAAAAAATTACATACATGAGTAACATGACAAAACACATGGAATTTTTGACAATTTAACAAACAAAAACCCCATCAAATCAATTCAAAAATATTTGATAACCCATTGAAATATTTGATAAACAATGGGTTATCCAGATTCCAAACCCAACCAAAAACATAAAAAAAAAACCAAAACAAAGTTACAAAACACAAAAATTTGGTGCCCATACCGGTTTGCTGGAGAAAATTCCTCTCCTCCTTAGCTCTCAATCCATTTTTCTCCTCCAATCAACTCCCAATCGACCATGGTTTTTCTCCTAGGTCACCCCAAAACCACATCGCTTCTGCTGTTTGTCCAAATGAATTTAAAAAAAATCATTTTTTGTTCTTATAAACGCGTTGTCCACCGGCCCAGCGATAAGTATGCATTGAATCGCGATTTTTTGGTTGTTATCGCGCTTATTTCAAAAAATCACGGAGAAAAAAATCGTTTAAAAGTCGGGCGATAAAATCAGTGAAAATTGGAAATCGCGATTTTATCGTGATTTTCGCATCACTGGTTCTTAGTTCCAGAGGTCGGGGAAAGGGTCCAGAGTGTCGGAGAGATGATTTCCTCAGGAGAGGTAGGCAGAACGACTTCATCAGAGGTATATTCAAGCCACATGTGTGGGAGACAATGCAGAAGGGCTCACGCTATGTTTGGACGACCAATTTTCTAAAGGGATGTTGTGTTGCGTTTGCTTGTAGAAGAAGGTAATTCCCTTAGATAATTTTGGCCAGATATTCTTGTTGTTTGGATTGCCAGTTGGGCATCCATAGATTTTACTCAGATTTAACTACTGCATAATAAAAAAAAACCCTCATCTACTTGACCTGTTTTTCCAAGTTGGGTTTTTCTGGAGACAATTGTCAAAAAATAATGATGTCATTTTTATTGTGTCTGCTAGTATTTTCTCAGTTTTCAGCGCTATTATTTTGGCAATTTTTATTTGTGAAGGTTGCAATGTGATTTATTTGATATTTGTCATAGCAGATAAATTGTTAAAATAATTAACAATTAGAAAAATGAATTCGAGCTGCCGCAATAGGATTCCAATTTTGGAATTTTCACATGGTATTAGAGCGTAAGTGATTAGCTGAGAAGCTTAGAAGCAGAGGAGAAAATTTCGCTGCTCAGAGAGAGCAATAGGCTGATATTTTCAATAGGTGGAGTCTTAGGAAGGGGAGGAGCAAATAGATCTACCCACTACTAGTGGAAGAACGAGTCGGGAACTTCAACAGATACTGAGAGATGCAGAGGATTTTGTTGGAGCTCTTAGGAATGAGGAAAGGGAGTGTAGACAGTCAATAGGTACCAAGGCTTGGTGGCTCAGGTTGGAGAATCCTATAGTTTTCAGGAGGCCGTTCAACATCAAGTATGGGTAGATGCTATGGTGGAGGAATACAGTTCCATTATGGTCAATGATGTCTGGGAAGTGGTGCCTAGGCCTCAGGACAGGTCAGTTGTAGGTTCGAGATGGATCTACAAGATCAAATATGTTGCATATTACAGTGTGGAAAAATACAAAGCTAGGTTTGTGGCTAAGGGGTATGCTCAGAAGGAAGGGATAGACTACAAAGAGACCTTCGCCCTAGTAGCCAGGTATGCTTCTATTAGATCCGTGATATCCCTTGAAGCACAAATGGGGTGGGAGATTCACCAAATGGACGTCAAGACTATGTTCTTGAACAGGGTGATAGAAGAAGTATACATTGAACAACTAGAGGGTTTTGAGACACATGAGAAGAAATCTCATGTATGCAGTTTGAAGAAAGCCATGTATGGGCTTAAACAGGGGCGTAGAGCATGGTACGGTCGAATTGATGGTTACTTGTAGAAGATGAGATTCGTCAAGGGTGCTCTAGCTCCGAAATTTTGTGGAGGGGCTAGAATACATGAGATCTCCAAGACCGAGAAATTGTTTGGAGAAATTCCACCCTGATTGTGAGTTATTAAAATAATTAATATTTTGAATGGAGTTCCTAAGTCTAAACTTAGGAAGATAAAAATATTAATGGGTATTAATAAAAATATGGGTGAGAAGCTTCTAAGAGACGAGGATAAACTTTGTTTTAATCCTATCCGTTGATTAGGGACTTAATTTCAGACGTTGAATCATCAATAGGAAAAGTATAAGAGAAGACTTGAGAGTCATTTGGAGACACACTGGGCAAATACTTAGTAACCTGAGGGAAATCGATTCTCAAGGAGAAGGAGTTTGATTTTAGAGGGAGAGTTGCAGGGTGAAAGAAGAGGAGGGCATTAACATCAGTCAGAGACTGAAGAGGGGGTGACGCAGAGCATCAGAGGGACAACGCAGAGGGAGATCAGAGAGACAGCGCAGCAAGGGACGCAGTCCTCTCGCATGCCTCACGCAGAAGTGACGCAGGGTTGATGCATTGAAGGCTGAAGGGTCTCGGGGTGTTAGAATTTCTCCATAGCAAAGGGAAAAATTGTCTCAGGTGTTTCTCTAAAATGTGTCTCTATATTTTGTAAAATCGTTCCTTGTAAAGAGATTGTTGCTGAAGAATAATAAATATACCCTCATATGCTACACCGAGTTTCCCGCATTGGGTTTTTCTGAGGACAATTAGCCAAAAATAACTGTGTTGATGTGATTGATTCTTGTGCTTGTATATCACTATTATTTTCTCTATGCTATTATGTGACAACTGTAATAGAATTTATTTTGATGTTTATTGAAGGGTTTTGTAAATAACTTATTTAAGTAGGAGAAATAAATCTGTTACTGCAGTAAAATTTCGTGTTAGAAATTTTCACACTCTATGGTAGCAAGTCATCTCAAGAAGGGCATCAAGGCATTGTGGAATCTCTTATTTATCAAGAATGATATGACCAAGACATCTACAAAGGACGAAGGACTATTCTCAGCTCTTACTGACACATTTGAAGATGAAAACATTTGAGTAGTCAACAGTGGAGCATCAAGACATATGTTTGGTGACCACAAGCAACTAAAGACCTTATCAAGAGGAAAATCTTCTTACTCTGTTGAGCTTGGTGACAAGATGAGTTGTCCTATAAGAGGAATTGGACCAACCTCATTGGAGCTAGAGAATGGAGGAAATATTAATCTCAACAACATCCTATTTGTTTAAGGTTTGCAAAATAATCTACTTTCTATTTCATGTCTAGAAAATAAGGGGGATATAGTTGCTTTTATAGATGGAAAGGTTGTAGTATGGGATAAAAATGTGAAAATTTGGAAGACCCAAATTTCTACTGCAGCAACTGATTAAGTTTCTTCTATTTGTCAAATAACTGAACAAATTATTTACTGTGTTCTACGGTAAATATCGAAATCAATACACAACAAACTCCTAATTAAATTAATACGCAGAAACAAGAATCTGAGCAAGAAAGAAATAACACACAAGTGACAATTATTTTTGGACAAATGTCCCCGGAAAAACCCAATGCGGAAAAACCGGTGCAGTAGCTGAGGGTTTGTAATATGTATTATTACGCAATAGTTTTCTGAGTACAATCTTTGGATGCCTTACTGGCTATCCAATATAGAAAATATGACTGGCAGAAGATTAGTGAGAGATACCTCACACTATCTGGCGATTCGATATTGATCCAGGCCTTGGATGGCTGGCCCCACGCTGGCTCTGCGCAGCTACTGCATCAGCCTACGTAGTTCAAGTCAACCTCTCTTTGGATCTGCGTCACCTCTTCTCGGATCTCTTACGTTCCTCTGGATCTTCGGTCTCACACCCCGTCTTCTCGCTCTGGAACTCGACTTCCGAGCTGAATTTCAAATTCCCTCTGAAGCTCTGCATTGCCTTTGCTTGGCCCTACATTGCCCAACATGGCCTTTGCGCTGCCTTTTCTGGATCTCTCTCTGCTTCCTCCGCGATGTATTCTCGGATTAGGAAATTATCCAACCAGAACAATCCCTGCCCCTCACTGCAAGAAATCACTTCGATCTTCTCACGTGCAATTGTTGTGCTGCCCTCTCTGAGAAATTCGATCTCTTGATCTCTCTCCGATTTATTTTCCAAATGCCCATCAAAGTCCTTATAATCCTCTAGTTGAGTAATCAACGGCCCAGAATTAGATTCTAATCAATGGTTCAGATCTCCGTCTTCTTCTAGAAGTTTCACCCTTAGTTTGATTAATAGCATTCAATTATTTTAATTTCGTAGGTTTAGACTTAGGCACCCATTAAAAATAATTAATTATTTTAATAAAATTGGCTCCGGGTGGAATTTCCGAAAATGATTTATGGGTATTGCGGAATATATGTGTCCTAGCCTCCCTGCAAATTTTGAGGCTTAGAGCACATCCGATGCTACCAGAAATCAACACTGCCTCTTCGTGAGGTATGTGATCTAGTAATGCAACCTGGAGAAGCATCACTTGGACTCTATAACATCTCCCTCTGCATTGCTGATGTCTGACATTACTTCCCATCAACCACTGCACAAATGCTGCATCTGTACTGCTGCTAACCCTGCCACTACCAACACTGCATCTGTACTGCAACCCTCATAACTTCTACATCTGTGCCGCTGCTAGGACTGCCACTGCCAACACTGCATCTGCATTGCAACCTTCTTCAACTGCTGCTGTTACTGCATTAGCAACAGAAAAGCATGCAAAATTATTGAACAGGTGTTCAACATGATGCATCTGTTGCCAGAGTTTTGACTGTTGCTAGTCTCTGCGCTGTTACTGAAGCCACTGCGCTGTTATTGACTCTGCTCTATGCCAACTGCACTGCTGCCAACTTTGCTCTGTGCTGCTCATTCTCTGACACTCTTAGCCACTGCAACTGTGACTCCGACACTCCTCTGCACCAACTGACACTGGTCCATCCTGCTACTTCTGATCTAGGCTCCCGTAGCAAGGTATTGATTCGAGAGGTGGACTCCTCAAGGATCCTGCCGTTCTGTAGTTCTTTCAAACTTACAGTTCTAGATCACCCCACCTCTACCTTGGAGGTATCTGGGCAACCATGGAAAAGTCCTCCTCGATCTTTGCGAATGCAGCCTTTGGATTATGCTTCTTGTCCTTGTCCTTCTTCTTGAGAGGACACTGTGTAGCGTAGTGACAAAATTCTCCACACCAGAAGCACTTGATCTTCGAGACGTCCTTCTTCTTTCTCCGCTGCTCCTGCTGCCCCTTTGATGCAAGGGCTGCATTTTGTTCCTCTTCCATGGGCTTCGTCCCACTGCTGCTGCTGCTGCTATCAAGTTTGCACTTGAGTAAGTATCTCCTCATCTCTTCCTGCTGAAGAGCGGCCCACATTCCTTCCCAATCCGACAATCTTTCTCTGCCCAGGATACTCTGGACAAACACTTGCCATTCTTCTGAGACTGAATTCAAGGCCATCCTAACCATCTCAGTGGGCTGAGGTGTTGACCCCACAGTGGGCAACGAGTCTCGGATTTCTTGAAGCTTCGTTAGGAACGGATCAATACGTTCCCCCTTCTGCATTTGCGTGGATCTCATCTTTTGATCCAAGACATTTTCCGTTGCTCGAAAGATCCTTCGTATAGCGTGGCCAATGCTTCGCACATCTGCCGGGCAGTATCCTTGCCGACAATGTGACATACTACGTGATCTCTCACTCCGTCGAGAATAAATTGTTTGGCCTTTGTCATTTTAGCCCTGTATTTCTTCAGCGGATCTGGATCCACTGGTACAACTACCACACCATCGACATAGGTTTTGAGATTGTTCTCATCTAGAAGGTGTGAGATCCTTGCCTTCCATATCACATAGTTGGATGCACTATCCAATTGATCCTGATCTCTAACCCACTAGCTGTCATATCTGCCAACGAAATGTCGAACTGCCTCCTCTCTCCTCTGCGCAACACTAGGCTAGCCTACGCACTCCCTGCTGGAGTTAGTAGACCTGCTCCTCTTTGTTGCTGCTCAACAATAGGGAAATCAAATTCCTTGGCTAAGAATTCTCCGAGGAAGAAATTCCCTCAACAATGTCTCCTTCTTCCTTTTGACGCTTTTTTGCCCTAGCAACTGTTGCAGAAAACTGTGTCTCACCAGAAAACTGCTCTGCGCTAAGCTTCTACGCTGCTCCCTCTCAGACTGTCAAACTTCGATCTAGAAATCTCTCTCTATCGACTCACTGAAAGAGAGATTTTCCCTCGAAAATTTTGCCCTCCTGCCTGGACTGTGAAATCCCTCTGGGAATTCGATTTGCTGCCTACGCAACACTTCTACTTCCCTCCTTGTCTTCAGCACTGGGTTCTTCCGACTTTGCTCTCTTTCTTGGCCCGTTCTTTGATACCATGTGAAAATTTGGAAGACCCAAATTTCTACTGCAACGACGATTAAGTTTCTTCTATTTGTCAAATAATTGAACAAATTATTTACTGTGTTCTACAGTAAATATCGAAACCAATACACTGTAGCCTCCACTAATTAAATTAATACGCTGAAACAAGAACCTGAGCAAGAAAGAAATAACACACAAGTGACAGTTATTTTTGGACAAATGTCCCCGGAAAAACCCAATGCAGGAAAACTAGTGCAGCAGTTGAGGGTTTGTATTATTAAGCGGTAGTTTTCTGAATACAATCTTTGGATGCCTTACTGGCTATCCAATATAGAGAATATGACTGGCAGAAGATTAGTGAGAGATACCTCACACTATCACTGGTGATCCGAGACTGATCCAGGCCCTGGATGGCTGGCCCGACGTTGGCTTTGCGCAGCTACCGCGTCAGCCTACACAGTTTTGCGTAAACCTCTCTGGGGATCTGCGTCACCTCTTCTCGGATCTCCTGCTGTTTGGAGCTTCGTTCCTTTGGCTCTCCAGTCTCACACAATGTTTTAAAACTCCGACTCCGACACCGACTCGCCGAGGGTCGACTCCGACTCCGACTCAGTATCGACTCGGCCGGCTCGATTTCAATGATTCGGTCATTGTAAAAAATACATTAAATATTTTTTTATTCATAAAAAAACATAATTTTAAAGATTTTCATTCATGTTTCCAAACACACAGCATTAGAATATAGATGGAAGACAACATATGATTAAAGTAGGCTCATGAATATATCCATTATATCAAAATGGCACCTAGTGCACTGTCCAATAGTATATGGTAGTTTGGGGCTCTTGTTGAGTCTGTCTTGGTGGAGGAGGTCTATTTGACTCAATTTACATAAAAAACCAATTTTCTTCTTTGACAAATAAAGCCCAAGAAGGATCTATTACATGAAGACATGGACTAAGACTTATGACATAAACCCTCTAAGCCTACAATGGAGGCTTTGACCTAATAATAAAATAATAAAGCATGGAATCCATGCTAAATAAATCATTTTTCTTTTATAATAAAATTTATTTTTCTTTCTTTTGAGTCTTGACAAATAAATTACATCACGACTCAAATACAATTATGAACACTGACACTAGTTACATTGTTCAACATTTCCAACTTAGGGACTTATCAACATAGCAACAGTGATAATGAAGACACACTAATTTCTTCAAATCACTATCTTTCTCCAAACGTTAGGTTTGTCATGTCCAAAACAGACTTACTCCAACAAGGTCTGCTATATGACAGAGATCCTTTTTCAAGTTTTGACTACTTTGGGGTGTAAGGAATAGACTCCATGACTTAGCATCCATGCTTCATTTTTGCAACGTAGATCTCATACTTGACATTGTACAAGACTTCGCATATACTTACAAAATGAGTACTAAAAATTGCCAAAGCCTCCTCAATAGGAGGTCAATACCAGCAACATGTACTTCATGGATTTGTATACTATTCACGGCCTCTTTTTCTAATATATGACATTAGCTTGTTTGTAAGATAGCTAAGTAAAGACCTTGAGTATTGTACACATGATCCTTTAGAGAGCTTTACAAAAACTTCTCTGCCTCCAATTAGCAAGATATGGTATGTCGTGATTCTTGAAAGATGATCCAACATCTATTAGATGCTTTCACTGTCATCAAGCTTGTAATGACCTGCTTTTGAGCATGTGATACATTAGCTTAAAAAAAATATTTGTTAACTCACACTTAATTTTCCAGTATTGGTCTTTGAGTAAGAATCTAAATTATAATGTTGTCATTTGAGATATCAAATTTGATAGATCATGCGTGATTCCTTCAATAGTCATCAATAGTCAGCAATTAATAATTTTTTTTAAAAAATCGCAGTTTTTTTGGTGCTTGGGCCGCTGTACGTAACCCGGCCGGTTTGATACGGACTCGGCCGAGCCGGCCGAGTTGTTAGACAACTCGGCCTACTTGGTGTTAACCCGGCCGGTCGAATCTATTACTTGGCCGAGTCACAAAATTGAGGCCTGGCTCGGACCAACTCGGCTGAGTTGGTAACGAGCCGACCATTTTTTAAAACACTGGTCTCACAGATCAGCTTCTGGCTCTGGAACTCAACTTCCCAGCTGAATTTCAGACTCCCTCTGAAGCTTTGCGCTGCCTCTGCGTGGTCTCTGCACTGCCTCTTTTGGATCTCTCTCTGCCTCCTCTGCGATGTATTCCCATATCAAGAAATTCTCCAACCGGAACTATCCCTGCCCTTCACTGCAAGAAATCACTTCGATCTTCTCTCTCGCAACTGTTGCGCTGCCCTCTCTAAGAAATTTGATCTCTTGATCTCTCTTCGACGTATTTTCGAAATGCCCATCAAAGTCCTTATAATCCTCCAGTTGAGTAACCAACGACCCAGATTAGATTCTAATCAATGGCTCAGATCATTTGGACTCGATCTCTGTCTTCTTTTAGAAGTTTCACCCTTAGTTTGATTAATACCCTTTAATTATTTTAATTTCCTAAGTTTAGACTTAGGCACCCATTAAAAATAATTAATTATTTTAATAAAACCGTCTTTAGGTGGAATTTCCCAAAACGATTTCTGGGTATTGTGGAATACATGTGTCCTAGCCACCCTGCAAATTTTGAGGCTTAGAGCACATCCGATGCTACCAGATGTTAACAAAAAACTCTTGCATCGAAAATGCAAAGATGATTGGGATTCGTGAAGGAAGACTCTACAGATTGCTGACTCCTCTCTCTCAAGCTTTGGTTCACATTGAAGTAAGCCCATGTGAACTTTGGCATAGAAGGTTTGGTCACCTTCACTACAAAATCTTACCAACTCTAAATTCAATGGTGAATGGCATCCTTGAACTCAAGGAGGATCATGAAGGAGTATGCAAGGGATGTGCATTAGGAAAAAATATCAAGAGACCATTTGGAAGCAGTGCTTCAAGGTCAAAAGAAATTTTGGATCTCATTCATTCCGATGTCTGTGGTCTTATGTCTACAAAGTCTCTTGGAGGTCATCTATATTATGTGACATTCATTGATGACCATTCAAGGAAAACTTGGGTTTATTTACTGAAATCCAAGGATGGAGTATTCATCAAATTTCAAGAATTCAAAGCTGAAGTGGAGAACTTTATAGAAAGAAGAATAAAGATTCTAAGGTTCGATAATGGGAGAGAATATACTTAAAAGGAAATCATAGCTTTCTGTAAGGAGTCTGGGATTAAGAGGGAGATGATAGTCCCGTACAATCCCAAACAAAATGGAGTTGCAGAATGAAAGAATCGATCTAAGGGAGAAAGTGTAAGAGCTATGTTACATTATCAAGATTTGCCAAAATTTCTTTGGGGTGGAGCAACAAAGACTGGTGTATATATTCAAAGTCGAAGTACTCACAGATCACTAGCCAACATGACTCCTGAAGAAGCATTCAGTTGGAAGAAACCAAGCATGGACCATCTACGAATATTTGGCTGTCCTGTCTGTTGACCACTACGTGTCCACGACCCATAGTAGTACACCTCCTTTTTTCGCAAAAGGGATAGCGCTTGATTGACATGTCCGTGCCGTTCAGCGATCATCATCAGCGTGATTATCATGTTATAGTGTAAACCCATTCTACATGTGTATAATGTAAATAATCTCAGCAGATCCGTGTCGTGTATGTAATTGCCCAGGTAAACCTACTTTTCTGGTGATGATCTACATTCCGGGAGATTTTTTGTCTCACCGATCCATTCTCGAATGGTCGACAGAGTTTTCCTTTAGCATTACCCCAAAGCCGGAATGGATTTTGTCACTGGGATCTTAGGCGAGTCCTAATGTTCTAAATCGAGTCTATGTAAAAGTGATTTGGGAATAATCCTGACTATTTGGTTAGGTTATTTTATTACAAATTGTTTGGTTTGCTGGATTATATTTATGTCGCAGAAATAGATAGTTTGTGAGGGTCTTTTACAAATGAGTTTTCCCCCTTGTGATGTAAAAAATATGAAAATCATGATGTAAAGTGTCTTGAGGGTTAGAAAAATAATTTATCCCCTCATAGGTTAATTAATTAAATTTTCTGGTCAAAATTTAATTAAAATACTAAGCCAAAAATTTAATTATTTTTAGGTCCTAGATAAATTTAAATTCTTCAAAGGTAAAATTCGTCGGTCTTTAAAGAATCAAATTTTTGATGGTCTCGGCACTAAGATAAATTAATTATTTTGCTAAATTTTAAGCCTTTGGTCCCTGGGGTTAAGTCAAAGTCAAAATTTTGAGGAAATTAATTCAAAAATTTAATTTATGAATTAATTATAATGCATTTAATTGAAAAATTCGAATTTCCTCGAGAATTTAAAATTTCGACAAATGAGATGAAAATAAATTTTGATTCTCATCAACGGTCGAGATTGCTTTGACAAGGATCACTCAAATTAGCCGTTGGAGGATTTATCTTTAAATAGGAAGTCATTTGTCAGTCAATTGATCCGATCTCTGGATCATGTACTAAGCTCTCAAGCTCTCTTGTATATTTTTTTGAATTAATGCAAAAGTCTTTGGGGTTTCAACGTGCTGTAGTGTTCCTCTTCATGAATTTATGATAACATTGTTTTAATTTCTGCTTAATATTATGTGAAAACTATCAATCAATAACTGTCTTAGAATAATCTGAATATAGGTATTTTATTCAGTTTGTTGGATCTAGGGTAACATTTTTAATTTTGATTGAAATAGCAGGTATCTCTATTTCTTCAGAATTTTATTGTTGTTCAATTTCTCTACTTGATTTGATGGTTGATCTAGTGTTTGCAGAAGATCTCTCAGGTTCTCATTGAGCGTTTGGGGATAGTCTTTAGTTGGACCAGCCAACTCTCAATACATATTTTCTGAAGAGCCTACTTCATATAAGCCTCGGGATTTTCTAACGATAATCTTTTTTCTGAAGGGTGTTTTTGGGCTAGTATCTTTCTAAAATTTTAAAATCTTTTAAATATTTTGTGGAAATTTTGATAGATCTGGCTATTAAGAGCTTTAGATTATCATATCTGGGAGCGGAGTTGGACTCATACTCGTCAAATCTGGCTATTAAGAGCCTTAGATTATCATATCTGGGAGCGGAGTTGGACTCATACTCCTCAGATTTGGGTACTAAGAGCCTTAGATTATCATATCTGGGAGCGGAGTTGGACTCATACTCCTCAGATCTGATAGATCTGTAAATTATTTGTATAGATCTGTTATTTACTTGTATAGATCTGAAATTTTGTAACATAATTTTGAATTTTAACACTTGCGTTTTTGGGATTTCTTTTGTTTTTGTACATATTGGGTATTATGTTTTTCTCTTTTCACTTGTGCAGGAATAGATTTGAGAAATCAGCGAAAAAAGTCTTCAGATCTGAGCTAGATCTAGACCCTGGAGGGCAAGATCTGGGCTCCAAGATTGTTTGCAGGAATAGATTTGGGAAATCAACCAAGTAAATCTTCAGATCTGAGATTTTTTCAAGCAGATTTGGGGGTTTTGATACAGATCTAAGCCCTGGAGGGCAATATCATGCCAAAATATTTTTGTAGGGCCAACCATTAAAGATGTTGTGATAAATTTGAAGATTTGAAGCAAAATAATTTTTCAGAACAGGGGTTTCAAGTTTTGGTGCTCCTAAGCCCAGATCTGCCTTCTCCTAGCCCAACGCTAGTTCTATTGGCCCTGTGCTAGCTCTCATTGGCCCTAGATTCCCCTTGCTCCATTTCTGATCTGAATATTTAATTTTTTGAAAATGATCATTGGTGGGTTTTTGCAGAAAATTGTGTTTCAGGTATTGTATTTTTTTTAGGCAACTTGGGCAAGTGATCCTCAAGGCCTAGGGCTTAAGTGTTTGATCTCTAAACCATCTTTTTCCTCACTGCTTGCTACAATAGTCATATACCTTTCTAATAGTGGTGAAAAACACATCTAAGTGGTCTGAAATTAACTAAAAAAATTGCTAAATACATTAATAAGTCATTTATATTTGATGTGTATCAAAAATTTGGCTTAGATCTACATTTTGGGTGACTGTTATCTCTGAATAATTCTCTTTCTGAAG
This sequence comes from Pinus tabuliformis, assembly GCA_031772625.1. Lineage (NCBI taxonomy): Eukaryota > Viridiplantae > Streptophyta > Pinopsida > Pinales > Pinaceae > Pinus > Pinus tabuliformis. Next base: position 1,393,563,488 of record CM062818.1, on the reverse strand, counting down.
TTTGAAATATAACGTGGCAAAATTTCATCTGAGTTAGCCTAAAATCAATTCCTAGTTGTCTAATACATTAAGGAATTAATTTCTTGAGTTGGACATTCATCATTAGGCTTATTTCATGTTTTAATTGCTGGTTGTAATAAGTATATCAGATTTGATATATTTATGGAAATCACATCAAATAGGTTGAAAATTTTTGATAATTCATGTGGACAAGTTTGGAAAAATTTCAGTAAATTTTTGGGATAAAGATAGCATTGATAACTTACTGTTTTCATTGTCATATTGCTGCTGTCATAAAGTTCTTCTTATTGCTGTCCTAAAAACTAATTTCTGAAAATTAAGTACTTTGTCATGGAATTGTGATAAAATGCACATCTTTTGTTTCATAAACTGAGTATTTTTCGAGCATCTGATATTAATTTGTGAAGACGCTTTTGTTCTCTTTGAGCTATAATTGCATTTGAAATAATTTAGAAGATTTGAAGTAAGCTTGTGGTCTAATTATGATATTGCTAAGAAGTTTATCTTTCAATCTTTGTCTAGTGAAGTGAACATTCATTTTGACAATTAAGGGCTTTGATATATAACTCTGAATTAGATCATAGCATAAGCACTTTTCATCCTTGAATCTAACTTCATCTCATTTTCTAATCATCTCGTGCGTTTGCATATTTAGTTTTGCATAACTAAAATTTACTTCCAAGCATAAGCTTGCTCGATAGAGAGATAGGTATCCGTCCATCTTTGTTTGAGAAGCTTGCTTTTAATAGTACTTAAAACGATGACCTTGCAATCGTTAGAGCCACAGCTCTCTGCGGCGCTGGAGGTACCGGGTATGTTAGATTTTCAGGAGAGGTATCGTTAATCACACCTTAGTGTGCTTCACCTTATCTTCTTTCTGCCAATTACTACGAAACCAGGTTCAATATAGAAAGGATCGAAGGGTTAAAACTTAGATAGGCATTTAACTAAAATCAGCCAAGATTATTGCATCTCATATTAGCTTTAAGATCTGCACTTCATATAAGATAGTCATTCATCCAAGCAACAATTGCAAATCAATTACTTGGTCCTAAATTTCCTAGCAAGATAGTTGACTCCATAAGGCACTGCATCAATCGCTTAAAAGTTAATCAAATCCTATAAAACTTGCTAAATCTAAATCAAGTACTTGGTCGCTTCACTATGTCTCCCGAACTGGCTGGTTTCCAACTAGTTCTCCTTCATTTCATTTTCGTAGGGTCTACCCATGCTAGCCTGCTGTAGGGAGACAGTTTAAACGGAAAGATTGGGGATTAGGGTGACAGCCCCCGATTTGAGCCATTGTCGTTGTGCCTAGACATTCTATGCGACAACACTGTCTATATTCACATATCGAAGGATAAGAGAAAGAAGTTGGATCCTACAAGCATGAAGGGAACATTTGTTGGCTATAGTAATACTTCAAAGGCATATATGATCTACATAAAGGAAGGAGACTAAATAGAAGTTTGTCGAGATGTGATATTTAACGAAAGTATTACATTTAAGTAATCAAAAGATCTCCCAATGGACTTTGATGACGAGGAACTTTCTATATTTGAAGAGGAAGATACCAGGGAGGAAGAAGATTCAAATCATGAAGATGAAGGTCCTAGTGAAGTTGTGCAAACTGTGGTCATCCTTAAATGTAGAAAGAGACCTAATTGGTTGAAATCTACTCTTTTAGATGAAGAAGGACATGGAGCAGCCAAAGGCACATTTAGGGAAAGTAAGAAGCCCAAAAGTTATTCTGGGTATGCAACCCATATGACGAAGCTAATAGAAGCAGAACCATCCACCTTGGAAGAGGTTATCAGACATCAAGAATGGAGAGATGCCATGAATGAAGAGTATCAATCAATATTGAAAAATGGAGTTTGGGAGACCGTACCTAGGCTTGAAGACAAATTTGTGGTAACTTCCAAGTGGCTCTACAAGATTAAACATGCAGCAGATGGAAGTATTGATATATACAAAACAAGATTTGTGGCTAGGGGCTTGTCTCAATAAGAAGACATCGATTATGAAGAGACATTTGCACCTACAACAAGATATACAACTATATGTTCACTGGTATTTTTGACAGCATTGATGAGATGGAACATCCATCAAATGGATGTCAAGACTGAAGACTGCATTCCTCAATGGCACTAGTGATGAAGAAGTCTATATAGAGTAGGCCTTGGGATTTGAAGTCAAAGATAGAGAAACTTATGTTGGTAGGTTAAAGCAGGCATTGTATGGCCTTAAGCAAGCACCAAGGACATGGTATGCAAGGATGGATGCATACCTAGAAAGATTGGGCTGCTCAAAGAGTTCTGTTGATCTGAATCTCTATATCAAGGTTGTGAAGGATGAGTTCATAATCATTCTTCTGTATGTTGATGATCTTTTCATGACAGGTGCGGAAGGTCGTATCCAAGAGTGCAAGAAGCAATTAGCAACAAAATTCGAGATGAAGGATCTAGGGTTGATGCACTATTATTTGGGACTCGAAGTTTTGCAGGGACCTGATGAGAGTTATCTAGGTAAAGGAAAGTATGTGATCGAGACGCTGAAGAGGTTTGACATGATGGATTGCAAACATATGACAACTCCCATGATCACAAACTTGAAAAGGCTAAGAAGTTCTGAGTCAAGCCCAATGGATCCGACCAGGTATAGACAATTGATTGGCTCGCTGATGTAGTTGGTGAATAATAGACCAGACATATGTTTTGCAGTGAATGTTCTTGGTCAGTTCCAGGTAGAGCCCAAGCATGATCATTGGGTAACAACCGAGCATAGACTGAGATACCTGCAAGGAACAATCCACTACTGCCTGAAGTATGATAGGAGGAATGATGTCCACTTGATTGGATATACAGATTCCGACTGGGGAGGCAGTGAGCAGGATGGAAGAAGCACTACTGGAGGATGCTTTAGTTTGGGATCCTCCATGGTCTCCTGGATGAGCAAAAAGAAAGAATCAGTTGCTTTGAGTAGTGCTGAGGCTGAATATATTGCAACTTGTGAAGTAAGAAACGAAGCTGTTTTGTTGAGGAAGTTGTTGTCCGACTTGTTTGAAGGACCATTGGATCTTGCGGTGATACATTGTGACAACCCCAGTTGTATAAGGTTGTCTGAAGACCCAGTGCTTCATGGAAAGACAAAGCACATAAATAACAAGTATCACTACATTGGAAAGTTGGTGCAAGATGGAGTGTTGCAGTTATGGTATATCTCCACTAATGAACAGTGTGAAATTTTCTAAATAGAAATCCAACTATAGTGATCAATACTATTTATTCTACTTATTGTCTCAGAAATAAGTTATTCACAATATTCTTACGGAAAATATAAAAAAAATTCTATTGCAGCCTTCATAATTAAAATATTGGGGAAAGTAAATGCAAGGAAAAATACCGGCACAAATACAATCACAATGACACAGTTATTTTTGGACAATCGTTTCGGAAAAATCAATGTGGGAAAACCAGTGCAACAAATGAGGGTTTCTTTATTTATTCTTCAGCAAAAATCTCATGTACAAGTTACAACCAACAAAACATAAGTGAGAAAATTTATAGACATTTCCTGACAAATCTCTAATCTAGGAGAAGTACTCCTCTTCCCTTTGAGTCCTTCTGCGTCAATTTTCCCACATTCGCCTAGCGTCAAGTTGCCCACGTAGTTCTACTGTCAACCTGCCTTTGCGCTACCTCTTTCGGTCTCTCTTTGCTTCTGCATTGTCTCTCCCTGCTCTACGTCTTCTTGCCTTGCACTCTGGAAAGATGCTCATGCCCTCTCTTCCTTTCTCACCTACAACTCTCCCTCTAATTCGATTTTCTCTTGCCGAACTTCGATCAGTGAGAAAATCGATCTTACTCGGGTAACTGAGTATCTGCCTCTGGTGTGTTCTCCAAGTGCCCGTCAAGCCTTCTCTTATAATCCTCTTGTTGATCAGTCAACAACCCATATTAGAGCCTAATCAATTGCTAGGATCATATTGAATTGATCTCTGTTTTTTTCTAGAAGTTTCACCCACAGTTTAGATTAATACCTATTAATTATTTTAATTTCGTAAGTTTAGACTTAGGGTCTCATTAAAAATAATTAATTATTTTAATAAAACTGTCTCCAGGTGGAATTCTTAAAACGATTTCTGGGTATTGGAGAATGCATGTGTCTAAGCTTCCCTGCAAAATTTAGTGTTGATAATATTATCGACAAAATATCGGCGAGGGTCGAGAAAACATCTTATCCGCAATATCAACGAAAATATCGGTAAGCATAAAAAATGCATAATATCCTTCATTTTTTTTTCCAGATTTTTAAACATACAAAGTCATAACAATATGAAATAAACAGATTGGCACATAAATATGAAGAAAGCAGTGATATATATGATGTCAAATAGAAGTTATACATCAGAGGCGATACCAAATCATGTTGATCCGTGATAACTGTCCAATCAAGGACTCAAATGTGGAGAGCCAATACAAAATAACATCACATATAAAAGTATCTCATCATCATGAGTTATATGTAGCAAAATAAATAAAACTAAGAGCTATCTACCTGAAATTAGTGCCCTCTCCCTCTTATACGGGAAAACATGATGGGTTGTTTGCCAGGCCTGCCCCAAGCAGTAGAAGGACGTGGCTGTGCCCCTGCACCTAATGTCAAATAATGAGTGCTATGTATGGAGTTGTGCTCTCCTATATCTATAACAGATGGTGTTGATGCCGATGCTCCCTCTGTCTCCTGCTCCAAGATGGGTGACTCCTCAGACTCCAGCCTCCACTGAGACAATACATCAATATTGTCCAAGGAAATGGCATCTAGATCCATTGGTGCTTCTATTTGCTTCACTCGAAGTCAGATATTGTAATGCACATACACTAAATCATTGAGGCGTGCGAACTCCAACTTGTAAGGGTGTCAAAAAAACTAATGAGTCTTGAGTCTTGACACTTGAGGGTCATAAATAAAAAATTTAAAATTACAATAAATGTAATTTCTCAACTGAAGGTTGAAGCTCAAAGATATACCTGTTGCACTTTTTTGAGTGTATTTTTTCAAATACACACCGATTGTGCTCACACCCTGAAGAGGTACATGTTTGACTCAGGATTCTTATGGCCAATTTCTGCAAATTTAGTTCCCTCGCACCATAGCTTCGCCACTAAATATCTACAACAAAATAAAGAAATAAAAAAGTCAAAAACTTAAAACATAATTAAACTTTCAAATAAAAGTTACATAATTGAATTTTAAAAATCTAGAATTATAAGTAAGGAAATTATAAATTGAAAATTTTAATGAGTGATGACTTGTCACTTACATGGCATGAAGAGGGTTCTTTCCCTAATATCATCATCAAAGCCAAATAGGCCAACACAATCCTGATAAAACTGTATCTCGGGATTGATTTTGCTACGAAGCTCAGGATCAGGTACCATCCTATGAATGTAGGAATGGAGCCCTTCTATCACCTCGCCATCAAAATCAAAGGTGCATTTGTATGAAAATGCTGGGCTGAGGAAGAGTGTTGCTGCATGAATGGGTCAATGACGCATTCCTGCCCACCGACTATCAATCACATCCCATAACATCATATGCCTATCAAGCCTAGCAGAACCCTTGTTTGCATAATAAGAAGAAATGGACTCCTTCTTATCTATGGCCTCATACAAATAAGCCATTGCAGGCTTGTCCCCATCTACCAATCTCATAACCTTTACTATAGGTTCACTAACTGAGCATGCTTCTTCTACCCCCTGACAAAAGATGTCAGAGTACACCATTTTTGCAATGGATCTCCCGTCCTGTCCCCTGTTGTATCTACAACCACGCCATTCATCAGAAACAAACATTTGCTTCAACTCGCACTCACATCGAAGCAAAGACTGAAGAGTAATAAAGTTGGTGGCGAAATGTGTGATTGCAAGACGCTGCAACTCCTTGTTTCTAGTGTACCTCCTCATGAGGCTAAGAACAAGAGCATGGTTATAAATAAACTTGGGGATGTTCCTAGCCATATCAATCACCTCCTTGATGAAGGAGTGTTTCCCCATAACCTCAAGTACCAAATCGATACAATGCGCTGCACACGGAGTCCAAAACAATGTGCGGTGCCTCTCCATAAGCATCCTGCTGACAGACACATAATTAGCTGCATTGTCTGTTATGACTTGCACCACATTTTGCATGCCAATCTCCCGAATGAACCCATCTATGATTTAACAACTCACATATCGTTGCTGCATCTTTGATATGTGCTGATGCATCCACTGATTTAATAAACATGGTACCTTTAGGACAATGTATCAAGAAATTTAGAAGCGTCCTACCCTTCCTATCTGTCCAACCAGACATCACTATGCATCCAGAAACTTCCCATGTTTGTTTCAACTCCGTCAATCTAGAGTTGATGTCCTACTTTTCTGCTTGAAGAATTGTCCCCCGCAACTCCTCATATGTAGCACTTTTGTACCCTTGGCCCACAACAACAATAGCATCACACATTGGCTACCAAAATGGATTGGTTTGGTGATGTTGAGAGGTAAGTCACTCCAGAAAAGACACCTCCCCATAACTCTATCTCCTTCTTGCTTCTCCTTTTTTTAACAATTGATTTTATGGAAGGTTGTGCTCCATGTCCTGTTCGTGGAACAAAAAATGATGACCTCACACTAGCTATAGCAGGTGATGCTGTGGAGCCCCTCCCACTACCCTCAGCCTCAAAATCAGAAGAAGGTATCCCGAAAGATCTACTTGCACGTTTAACCTTGTTTCTTTCTGCCTCTTCCTTCTTTTTGTCTTTTTCATCAATTGCTTCAAGAGCTTTTTGTATAAGCTCCGGACTAGAAACTGTAGAAAGCCCAACATCATGTCCAGGCAGTCTAGGAAAATGGTATTTCAATCATGTAACCCCTCCTGTCATCCTGGTCCCACACAATTTGCATGATAGATATGCCTGATTTGTCCCACCATCAGGCTCCCCATACTCCCAAAATGGGTCCAAGGCTTTTGGCATATTTGTAGTGAGCTAATTCAAACCTAGGGCACCAAAAAATCAAAAAATTGGAATTAATGATTGAAATTATTCCACCCATACACAAAAATTAATAAGTAATAACCACTTGATTTTACAAAATAATTTTTTTGCTACATCATTTGCAACGTGAATTCAATGAAAAATGACAATAAGAGGGTGCATTTGAGAGTTAAAAAAAGAAATGGAGTTTACTGTCCAAATAAGGAGAAAACCCTTGCATTGGTTCATGGGCATGGCAATCACAGCCAATGGAAAAAAGAAGAAGAAAAGTGTTGGTAGGCAAAGAGGCAAGCAAGAATAACCCTAAATCTATCAAAAAAACCATTAACATAGGGGGTTTTTAGAACATACCTGTTAATGGGTAGAAATGAAGTTTGTCTCACTATTCTTCAATCTTTGATCAACAAAAAATTCGTAGTTGGTGGTGATAATGGCTCTTCGATCCTCAATTCCTCCTTGACAACAACCACAACACTCTCCCCTTCCTTCTCCAAGACTCAGAAAACAAAGATGAGCAAAAAAAAAATGATTTTTCCCTTTTCTAGCTGCGACCCAGCCGGACAGATGATATTTCACATCGTCGCGCGATATTTTCGCGAGATATCGGCTATATCTCGGAAATATCGCGATATTTTCACGGGAGCGAAAATATCGCTATATTTCCGAATATCGCCGATATCTCGGAAATATTATCAACACTGGCAAATTCGAGACTTAGAACACATCTGATGCTACCAAAAATCAACACTCCCTCTTAGCGAGGAATGTGCTCTAGCAATGCCTCCCACTGAAGCATCACCCTGTTCTGTAACATCTCCCTTTGTGCTTGCTGATGTCTGACATCCTGCCCACCAACTACTGCGCAAATACTGCATCTATAATATTGTTGACCTTGCCACTGTCAACACTACATCCGTACTGCTTTATCTTTGCCACTGGAACTGAGAAATCACTTGTTTTTGCTACTGAAACGGATTCTTTACCATACCCATCTGCTCTCTGAATTGAATGAACTTAGCTCTTCCTAGATCCTTTGTGAGTATGTCTGCTACCTGATCTCCTATGTGGACATACTGTAGCTGTACTTGCCCACGTTGAACACAGTCTCTGATAAAGTGACATCTGATATGAACGTGTTTCGACCTATCATGAAATATTGGATTCTCGGAGAGTTTGATACAACTCTGATTATCACAGTAAACCTTGGTCGCTTCCATCCTTTTTTTGAACAAGTTCACAAGCAGTTTTCTAAGCCATATAGCTTTGCACGTAGCTGTGCTAGTTGCCATATATTCTGCTTTTGCTGAGCTCAGAGCTATTGACTTCTTCTTCCTGTTGCACCAAGATATCATACCTGATCCAACACTGAAGCAGTACCTCGAGGTACTTTTTCAGTCTACTGAGCTACCTGCCCAATCTGCATTTGTGAACCCATTCAATTTGACATCCTCCCCTCGGGAGTATTTCAACCAATATCTGACTGTTCCATGCACATACTTGAGAATGTGTCTAGCTGCCGCCCAATGCACCCTTTTTGGTTCCGCCATGAATTGACTAAGAATGTTGACAACAAAGCAAATGTCTGGCCTAGTGCTGACCAGATACATTAGTGACCCAGTGAGCTGTCTGTACAAGGTGGGGTCCACTTCCTTGTCTCCTGATGCATATATTTTCTTCCAGTTGGTGATCATGGGAGTAGCCATGGGTCGACAATCCTGCATTCTGAATATCTTCAGAATTTCTGTAGCATATTTTCCTTGCCCAAGGAAGATCTCCCCATTCTTCTGCCAAACTTCCAACCCTAGAAAATAATGCATCAACTCCATGTCCTTCATGTTGAATTCAGCTTAAAGATTCTTCTTGCAATCTTGTATGAGCTTGGATGACCTTGTTAAAAACAATTCATCCACATACAATACCAGAATAAGTGGCTCATTCTCTATCATTAAATAGTAGAGATTGGGATCAACATCACTTTTGACAAATCCCAACTGCTGCAAGTAATTATCAATCTGACCATACCATGCTCTGGATGCTTGCTTGAGCCCATACATGGCTTCTTTAGTTTGCAAACATGAGTTCTCTTTTCATGAGTTTCGATGCTTTCGGGTTGTTCTATATACACCTACTCTTCTATCACACCATTCAAGAATGCTGTCTTGACATCCATCTGGGGAATCTCCCATCCCATTTGAGCTGTTAGGGATATAACGGATGTGATAGAGGTGTATCGAGCAACTTGGGCGAAGGTCTCTTCATACCCTATTCCTTCTTTTTGTGCATACCCCTTTGCCACGAACCTAGCCTTGTACTTCTCTACACTGCCATCTGCAGCATACTTGATCTTATAGATCCCTCTTGATCCTACAACTGATCTATCCTCTGGTCTAGGTACTACTTCCCAGACAACATTTGTCATGATAGGGTTGTACTCTTCTACCATGGTGTCCACCCACACTTGGTGTTGAACGACTTCCTAAAAGCTAGAGGGTTCTTCAACCTGAGCTACCAATGCCTGGTATATGTCAGGTAGTCTATGTTGCCTTTTCTCTGTTCTAGGAGCTCCAACAAACTCCTTTGCGTCCCTCAGTGTCTGCCGTACTTCTCTGCTTGTCCTACCACTGGTGGTGGGAGGCTCAATCAACTCCTCTTGATCTTGTTGTTCCATCTGCTGAGAACTATCTGGGTTTCCCCCTTCTGAGGAAATACTAGCACTGGTCAATGTACTTGATCCAGGTGTTTGTCCTCTTGCCTGTCCTCCTTGCTGCCCCTGTTGCTCCTGGACTAGTGGAACATCTCCTGACTGATCTTCTGCTAGCATCTATCGAGATTTCTTGAAAGCTTTATCCTGCATGAACTTTGCATCCCGTCTCACTACAATATTCTTGCTGCTAGGAATGTAGATTCTGTATGCCTTTGAGGTGTCGCTGTATCCTACGAGATACTCCTTTTCTGTAGTTTGATCCAGTTTACTACGCTTCTTGTTTGGAATGTGACAATATGCCACGCTTCCGAATATTCTGAGATGACAAACTTCCGGCTTCCCTGAGAAGACTCCTTCAGGTGTGTTCTTCCCCAATGCTCTATGAGGAGTTCCATTATGGATATACACCGCTGTGTTGCAAGCTTCTGCCCATAAATACTTGGGTGGATCCTGATCATACAACATAGCTTTGGCTGCCCCAACAATAGTTCTATTTTTCTTCACTGTTACTCCATTATGCCCCATATTATATGGAGCTGTCCACTCTCTTTTGAAGCCTTCCTTTGTGCAAAAATCTGTGATGTCTCTGTCTGTATATTCTCCACCATTATCTGAACGCAATACCTTTATCTTTTTCCTTGTCATATTTTCAACGAGAGCCTTAAAATCTCTAAATCGATCAAAGACCTCATCCTTGGTCTTTAAGAAATAGATCCAGGTTTTTCTAGAGTGATCATCAATAAAAGTGACGAAGTATTCGCCACCAGTAAGAGCTCTTGCAAACATTGGACCACAAATATCTGAGTGTATGAATCCCAATACACATTTTGCTCTATTGTTACTCTGGAAAAAGCCGTTTTAATGTACTTCCCTAGCACGCATCTTCGACATAAGTCATCATGCTCACTATTAAGGGCTGGTACTTCTGTAACAGTCTCTCTGAGCATCCTCAGTGCTCCATGGTGTAAGTGTTCCATTCGCCTATGCCATAATTCATTTTGTTCCTTTTCACCATTATAGTTGTTGCCTATTAGTGCCATTGGTGACTCAAGCTGCAACCTATATCCTATACAATCCGATAGTCACGATATGTTCTAGACATGAAGTGATCCGACAATTCATTCTCTCCTTAGTATTACCGACACTTGATTCGTGACTTAACACCCGATTGGTCCATGATCTCTATTTAAAGAGCATGGAGGGTCATTTGTCTGGTGACCTTTATGAGAAAAGCTTATGTAATTTTTTTGTTTTTGTTACATTAATAAATTGTCTGAAGTGGCTGCGTTGGCTCAGGCCGTGGACTCTTTCCCTTTTTGAGGGTTTCGACCACGTCAAGAATACTAGTGTACTAATCTGTGATCTGTTTGTGAGTGGTGTCATTTAGTGTTCTATTTAATGAACTTACCTTGTAAATTCCTACATGGTATCAGAGCTATTCAAAGGTCACATCTATTGGTGATCCAAATCCGAAGCCAGTACAACTGCATCCGACTGTCGTTTCCTAGATCTATTGTTTTTCACTGCTTTCGGGCCGAGAGGACTGCTCTATTGTGTTAGGAGCATTTGTTCCACTGAGGAACCCCTTTCGTTTCACGCGAAAAGGTTTCTGGTAGTCCTATGACCTATCTACGTCATTTTTAAGCTCTGGAGGTATACAGTCGTTATTTGCAGTTATAGTTATTTATTTCTCTATTTATTTCGGTTTATTATCCTATATAATCCTTTTTTTAGTACTAGATCTATATTTTTCATTTCTGCGTATGCTCTTTGCCTCGCGACTTTGTGCGATTTGGGCAAACAAGAAACAAAAAGAAATGATTTTTCTCACGCGTATGCTCTCTTCCGCTGCGCCTTAATGTGGTCTCGAAAATCAGAAGCATTGAGGAAAATATATACTTTTCGGCCAAATCTAACCGTAAGACTTTGATACTTTTGTTTGTTCGTTTGGTTTGTGTGGTTGATTTTCTGTTTTGCAGGAAAAAATGGTTTTTTTCAAGTAAGCACGCACCCCAAAGCTTCAGTGAGCAAAAAAAAAATTCCATTCCTGCTTTCCAACAATTACTAACTTTTTAACGTAAATCACTTGGTCTAAAGTTACTTTATGAAAATAGAGATCTTGCGTTCAAGTCTTCCTTTTTGTTGAGTTAAAAGCACATGTAACTTATGTTTTAAAGCTACATTATGTAAGAGCGTTTTCACCCATTATAAAGAGTGAATCACTTGTAATTCTAAGTCACTTTATGTTTTATTTAATTTACAATTTAGTGGATAGTTCATAAAGTACCATTGTAAAAATGAATTTCACTTATTTATAAAAGTGGGTCACATAAAGTAATTTTTTTTTAAAGTGAACTAAATTAGATTAAGTTTGGAAAGGGGGGGAATTTTTTTAATTATAACATTATCATCAACTTCCCAACATTCACGTTGTTCGTTGGCATTTTCAACAATTTTTTTCAAAAAACCAAAACCTTATCCAGAAGCCATTTGCAGAGCCGTTTTTTTTTTTGAATCGGCCTAATTTTTCGAGATTTTTCTATTGGAACACTTAGTTTCAGCATATACAACTTCAATTTATTTTAAAATGACGCAGAGCCAGCAACGGCTCACGCAGGGTTTGCTAAGAGAGATAGAATTAGTGATCGGGAGAACAGTTGAGGGGCATTGAGTACAGAGAAACAGAGAAGGCAGAGATTGTGCTGAGAGAGCAGCCCAGCAGCTAAGGAGAGTGACGTAGAGCCAACAAGGGCTCACGCAGGGCCACACAGGGGCAGCCAAGTGCTGCGCAGAGCACCATAAAGGCCAGCGTGTCTGATGCAGAGGCCTAGAAAGTTGACGCAGGGCCTCCTTGGGCTGACGCAGGGGCAGCGTGAGACAGAGAGCGGCTGACGCGGTCTAGATTGGGCAGACACTGGGGTTGTAGAGCAGTTTTGTGCTAAGGAGCTGCCGGAAGGATTTTCTGGGGTTTCAACAAGGAGATTTCTCTCAAACTGTGTGGTATAGCTGCTAAGGAATTTCCTTGTTGGGTAGGCCAGTTTCGGCACCCAGATTGTACTCTGATATTGCTTAATAAGAAAACCCTTAGATCGCTGCATCGGTTTTCCCGCATTGGGTTTTTCCAGGGACACTGGTCCAAAAATAATGGTGTCATGTGGTGTGTTTGTTCTTGTTTTTTTTAGTTGCTGATTTGTAATATGTTGAGCATGCACTGGTGTTTATTTTCAGTATTTACTTTGTAAAGAATTTGTTAAAGAAAAATAACAAGTAGGTAGGAATAAATTAGAAAAAGTGCATGAAGGGGTTTTAAACTAAGTAAACTTAGAAACTTCAACATGGTATCAGAGCGTGATTGCAGATCATAAGAGGACTAAAAGATATCAGCTGAGCGGAGCAAAAGCAGCAGAAAACAACTGTCCCGAGGTGACAGACGCTGTTTCTAGCAGCGCAGAAGCTAAGAAGTGTGACGCAGAGCCAACCAGAGTCACGCAAAATAAGCCGGGAGTTGTGCAGAGCCTTAGAGAGGGCAGCGTTGCTGACGCAGAGGGCTAGAGGGCTGACGCAGGGCATCCTAGGGCTGACGCAGGGCATCCCAGGGCTGACGCAGACCCATCTGGGGTGACGTAGAGCCAGCGTGAGGCAGAGAGGGGCTGACGCAGTTCACAGAGAAGCAGTTGCTGGAGTCTAGAAGGCTGCAGAAATATTGCAAAGTGGAGCTAGTGAGGTACTGTAGTTAGAACAGTACCTGACAGAGCAGGGCCAGAGGAGTTGTTACCAAGGGTTTCTAGCTGAGGAACCTAGATCAATAGTGCAGTTGCTCAAGACGATTATAGTAGGGGGCATCTCGACAAGCGTCAGAAGGATTTCTCGGAGGGAAATTAGGACTCAGAGGGAGTCCAGAAGAGAACTTCCAGATGGGAAGTAGAGACTCAGAGGAGTTGAAAAGAGAATTTCTAGGAGGGAAGTAGAAGAGCGTCATGGCACTACACGGGGTAAGAAACCAAGATAGATTGGACGGAGCATCGAGCTTCGCAGTCTGGAAGGCCAAAATCTTATCAGTGCTTAACAGGAATCGTGTCAAGAACTTCGCCTTGAAGGTTATAGATATCCCAGTCGACCCTAATGATAACGACAAGTACAAAGAGGCGAGGGCGAGGGCGAGGGCGAGGGCCAAGTGCATTATCCTTGACGAGGTCAAGGATCATGTGGTACCACATATAGCTGAGAAGAAAACAACAGTTGAGATGTGGGAGGATCTCAAGAACCTGTACCAGCATACTTCTGTGCAGAGAAGAATGCTGCTCGAGAACTAGATGAGGTCGTATCAGATGAAGAAGGGTCAATCGATTGACACCTTCATCGGAGGACTGAATGAGATCTGAGACCAGTTGACTGCTATAGGCGTGACACCAGATCAGGAGCTTATGGTGGGGACAACCATGAATGCTATCTCAGAAGATTGGGAAATGTTTGTCCAGAGTATCCTGGGCAAAGGGACCCTCCCACCTTGGGACGAGATGTGGGCAACTCTTAGCCAGGAAGAGATCAGACGACAATCGAAGACAGGTAGAAACAACAAAGGGATCAAGGTCAAGCAGGAGGTGGAGGATGTGGCCCTAGCATCTGAGGGAAAGCAGGAGAAGCGGAAGAAGAAAGATCTCTCTAGGATCAAGTGCTTCCACTATGGGGAGCGGGGTCATTATGCGACCCAGTGTCCAAGGAAGAGGAGTAAGGGAGAGTCTTCCGAGACTAAGGCAGCACCAGCACGAGTAGAGAAGGAGGTTTTGACAGACGATGACTGTGCCATGAGTGCACACGCACCACTTGAGCGGAAGTGGGGAGACATCGAGCTTTAGTCAGGCGAAGTACAGGCGATGAGGGGCAAGATCCTTGAGGTACCCAACCTCTTGGATTAGACCTTGCTACGGGAGCCTCGACGAGGAGTAGCAGGACTGGTTGAGTGGGTAGAGATGGATGCGGATGGAGCGGCAGAGAGATCTACAATGCAGGAATCCCGAGACAGCGCAGAGCTAGTAGGCTGCAGGAGTGTTGCACCAATGCAGGAAGGCACAGAGAGGTGTGCAACAGTGCGAGATGCAGGGAGTTGTTGTAGCAGCGCAGAGGTCAAAGAGGAAGCACTTGTCAACGGCAGAGGCAGCTTCAGCATCAGTAGGTGTCTCTAGCCCAACAGGAAGGTCAGTTAGGATATCAGTTACTTACTTCTCAGTAACTGAGTTGCAATGCAGCAGTGGGCAGCACGATGCAACATGATGAGAGGAGGTGCAGTGCGGATGCAGTGTTGGCAAAAAGGACCCGCAGTAGCACGGATGCAGTGGGAGCTGTCGTATAGATGCAGCAGTGGCAGTGGCAGAACCATGGGCAGCAGTACAGGAGGCAGCAGTGGCAATGGTAGAACCATGGGCAACAGTGCAGAGGATGTTGGGCAGGAAGGCCTAGCATCAGCACAAGTACTGATGCCGGATGATCAGAGTAATACTCAGTGAGGAGTATTGCCAGAACATAGTCCTCGCTAAGAGGGAGCGTTGATTTGGGGTAGCATCAGATGTGCTCTAGCCACGAAATTTGGTGGAGAGGTTGGGGCACATGAGATCTCCAATACCCAGAAAGGGTTTGGGCAGATTCTAAACAGATCAGGGGATATTAAAATAATTAATATTTTTAATGGAGTCCCTAAGTCTAAACTTAGGAAAAATAAAATATCAATGTGTATTAATATGAATTTGTGTTAGAGTGGTCCAAAATACATAAGCCAACCCCTTCCCCCTTTTAGTCCGTAGTCAAACTTTCAGTCACTTGTACTTCCCTTGAAGTTGATGCTACCTTATACCATAAAGTTGTTGGAAAACTTTTGAATCTGACCCATACTTGTCTTGACCTTTCCTTTGCTGTTGACCTTGTTGCTCAGTTTATGCAAAAACCACATGAAAGTCATTGGAAAGCAGCTAAAAGAATACTTTGTTATGTTCGAGGTACAATTTAGTTTGGGATTCATTACAACGCAGAAGCATCTCCTCTATTGGTTGGTTTTACTGATTCTAATTGGGCTGGTGATCCTGATGATCGGAAGTCTACTGCAGGTTATGTCTTCACTCTTGGTTCTGGACCTATTACATGGGCTTGCAAGAAACAAAGTGCCATTTCTCTTTCTTCATCAGAAGCAGAGTATCGTGGTGTCGTTGAAGCAAGGAAGCCCTGTGGCTTCGTCAGATCCTGTCAGAGTTTGGTTTTCAGTAGTAGCATCTGAATACACTTTCGTGTGATAATAAAAGTGCCATTCAACTATGCAAAGATCCAGTCCAACATCAACGTAGCGAACACATTGAACTACACATGCACTTCATCAGAAAACTCATTCATGACCATGTTCTTGGAGTGCAATATTGTTAAATAGAGGATTAAGTTGCAGGCATCTTTACAAAGGCTCTCACAGAGGCGAAGTTTACTAAACTTCGATTTATGGTTGGAGTTCAGGAAGTTGTCACTAAGGGGGGATAGGTTTTAATGCCTCCTTTCTTCTCCAATTGTGTCATTTTGTACATCCTTCAATCCTCTCCCAAGTTGTTCTTAAGGGGGGATGTTAGGATATTCTGTTAAAATTGGCAACTAGGGCCAAACTCCATGTGGGTATATTTATTCATAGCAGCTAATATTTTTCTTGGATTCCTCACGTCGAGAGGTGTAGGATTGGTATAAAGATCATCCGATTCCGATAAGTATTCATGGAGTATGAATTTATTTGTGTTATGGGACAATTCGTCAAGGTCGGCCAACAACCAAATTGCCCCCACTTGTGCTCAACGTTTTAGTATAAAAAGACGTGGCTTGGTAGTCATTTGCACACACACTCTTCTTGTGATCTCTTCCTCTCCAGTTGTCTTGGGTTTTGGTGGGAGGAGAGATCCTAAGGATATACGCTGCCCTAAGGGGAGTTGCCCTAGATGCTGCCATGCGAAAGAAGGATCTACGCTGCCCTAGCCCCTAATGTTGGAATGGAGATAAAGGCTTAACACAGTCAGGAAGATGGGCTTCTAATGCTGTTCTAACGCTGCCCTAATGAAGCCCTAGCGTTGCCCTAATAAAGAAGCCTTAACATTGCCCTAACAAAAATACCTAGTCGCAGTCAAGTAGAAGGTTTCTATACCCAACAAGCTGCAGTCCTAATGGGAGGACTACAGTCTTACCCTAGCCGCAGTAAATGACAAGATTTGGCCGCAGTCCTAGGGGATCTCTAGAGCTACAATACACTGCTTGAATGGTTCCTAATTTGCAGTCTCAAGTCTGCCCTAGCCGCAGTAAAAAGAGAAGGTTACAGTCACCAAAATAGAGGACTATAGCAGCTATCCATTTGTGCTTCTAACCACAGTCAAAGGAGGGCTAGTCTCAGCCCTCAAGGAGGTCATCATGGCTGCAGTTGGAGAGGACCCTATTAGCCAAATGATGAAGGAGACGCTGTAAGGAAAGTCAACTATCATTCTGGAGGATATGTCCTTATGCCACTTTGCTGTAGGTGACAACGTGGCTCATTTAGGAGTGCTGAAGAAGGGTGACCGTAGCCTTGGGAGGGATGTTGCAATTGATGTGAGAAGGCTGGTAGGACTTCATTGATGCCCTATCTGGTTCATTGTGAAGGCTGTCTGAATTGTTGTTTGAGTCCTGCGATGCAAGAAACAACAACACGATAGACAACATTGTACTAAGGTACAACATGATGATGAATGCTGCAACATGATGATGCGCATAGTAATGAAGTGTATCATAACATGATGAGTGCAGCACAATGATGCTGAATGCTGCAATGAGGCGCAACATAAAGATGATGAATGCTGTAATGAGGTGCAGGAGTATGATGTATTGCAGCAACAAAAGTGTGATATATTGCAGTGTGCTTTAAGTGCATACAGGGTACAACATAGTGCAACATGAAGGATGCAACATAATGTTGATGAAGTATAACATGATGGGCACAACATGATGATTGGATGTAGCTCAGTGATGAGAGAAGCATAGTGATGAAGAGCAGCTCAGTGATTGGGTGCAACACAATGACGGGTGCAACATGATGATGAGGTGCAGCACAGTGATGGGTGCTGCATGGTGATGGAGTCACCTTGGAGGATCAGTTGAAGTAGTATGCCTTCACCTGAGTTCAGATCAACTACCTCATGTGCCATCTTCTTAGAGAAGATCTCTGCTCTTATTTAGATAAGTCAAAATGTTGACTTCTGATGTATATGTACTATCTCTCTCTGCTGAACTATTGAAAAACATATAAGAAGAATTGATCAGGGGTTTCCCCACATTGGTGTTTGTGCTTGGTTGGTGCCACATCTTGTGTCCTCTTGTCTTGGCTTGTTTTCTGCGATTTATGTTTATGTTCTATCTACATTTTACTGTTATGATAAATGTGATTGCTAATCTGGAATTGATATTGAGCTAATATGAAAAATTGAAGTAAATTTGCTCTCAACATAGAACATACCTAAAATTAACATATTCCAACACATAGGAAATAATTAAGTATAACTTGGTCTAATGTATAGTTAGGTAAAGTGTGTTTCTTTAGTATGCACTTTTTGTAACTTCAAATCCAATGGTCACAATATGTTCTAGATATGAAGTGATCCGATGGTTCATTCTCTCCTCAGTATTACCGACACTTGATCCGTGGCTTAACACACGATTGGTCCATGATCTCTATTTAAAGAGCATGGAGGGTCATTTGTCTCGTGACCGTTCATGAGTGAAGCTTATGTAAATTTTCTTTCTTTTACAGTAATAAATTGCCTGAAGTGGCCGTGTTAGCTCAGGCCGTGGATTGTTTCCCTTTTTGAGGGTTTTAACCACGTCAAGAGTACTGGTGTACTGATCTGTGATTTGTTTGTGAGCAGTGTCCTTTGTCCTTCTATCTAAGGAACTTACCCTGTAAATTCCTACACTATACAATTTGTTGCTTCGAATCCCAATTTGTCTCTTCTTCTTCTAGCTTGAATGCTTGACGTATACTTTCTTTCCTATCAAGTATACATCGTATCCCTTGTCTTGTAATTGGGACACTGAAATCAAGTTCATTCCTAATCTTGGCACATGCAGAACATTTGTGGATCGGATGCTGGTCCTTGCTTTCGTTTGAAATGCTATGGTGCCTCTCCCTACTGGAGTACATTTCGTTTTGTTTCCCATAGTAATCTGGAGGTCCATTTGTTCTTCTTGATAACTCGAGAAATGTTCTCGTACTCCAGCCATATGAGATGAAGCCCCACTATCAATGTACCAAACATCTACTGATGCTGAAGTTGCTAGGCGTGCAAATTCTTCTTCTAATATGGTAGACAACTCTGAGACACTTCGAGTATATATCTTGTGCTATTTTCAACTGATTTCTGACGCTATCCTGCCCCAACAACTGTCGCAGCAAAAACTACGTCCCACCTGAGAAAACACCTCTTCACTAAATATTCTGCTGTGTTGGTCCCTCTGCTGCCGATAGATTTCGATCAGGAAATCTTACCTCTCTGTGGACTCACTCAGAGAGAGCTTTACCAAGAAAATCTAGTCCTCCTGGCTTGAACTGCACAAACCCCTTGGAGATTCGAATTACTACCCCTGCAGGAATTTCAAATTCATTTCTTCCTTAAACGCTGGGTCTTCTGGCTCTTTTCTTCTGCTTTACCTCAACTCCGATACAATGTGAAAATTTCTAAAAATTAGAAATCCAACTACAGTGATTAATATTATTTCTTCTACTTATTATCTCAGAAATAAGTTATTCATAGTGTTCTTACGGCAAATATCGAAATAAATTCTATTGCAGCCGTCACAATTAAAATATTGGTGAAAGTAAATGAAAATAAAAATACTGGCACAAATACAATCACAATGACAATTATTTTTCGACAATCGTCCCCGGAAAATCCCAATGTGGGAAAACTGGTGCAGCAGATGAGGGTTTCTTTATTTATTCTTCAACAAAATCTAATGTACAAGTTACAACCAGCAAAACAAAAGTGAGAAAATTTACAGATGCTTCCTGACAAATCTATGATCCAGGAGAAGTACTCCTCTTCCCTTTGAGTACTTCTGCGTCAATTTGCATCAATTTTCCCATGCTGGCCCAACGTCGAGTTGCCCACACAGTCCCAACGTCAACCTGCCTCTTTCTGCGTCAACGTGCTTCTACATTGTCTCTTCCTGCTCTGCGTCTTCTTGCCTTGCACTCTCGAAAGATGCAGATGCCCTCTCTTCCTTTCTCACCTGCAACTCTCCCTCTGATTCGATTTTCTCCTGCCGAACTTCGATTAGTGAGGAAATCAATCTTACTTGGGTAACTGAGTATATGCCTTTGGTGTGTTCTCCAAGTGCCCATCAAACCTTCTCTTATAATCTTCTGTTTGATCAATCAACGACTTAGATTATAACCTAATCAATGGCTAGGAACATATTGGCTTGATCTCCGCCTTCTTCTTGAAGTTTCACCCACATTTTAGATTAATATCCATTAATTATTTTAATTTCCTAAGTTTAGACTTAGGGTCTCATTAAAAATAATTAATTATTTTAATAAAACTGTCTCCGGGTGGAATTTCCCAAAACAATTTCTGGGTATTGGAGAATGCATGTGTCTAAGCTTCCCAGCAAAATTTGAGACTTAGAGCACATCCGATGCTACCCGAAATTAACAAACATGTAGGTAACATCTTGAAAAAATATCTTCCTAACAAAAAGCTTGCGTACCTGAGAACAAGTTTGGACTGGTTGATGTATCCTCCCTAGTTGAGAGGGAGAGATAGACACATCATTCTTGTCTTCACTTCTGATAGAAAGAATGGAGGATTGGGTAAGTATTTGGCATCCGATACTCCTTGAGGATGAGGTAGGGCATCCAAGATAAGATTAGTTGTAGAGGACCGATATTCTTTGAGGATTGGGAATCCAAGATAAAAATAGTCCTGAAAGGATATATCCTCTGAACACCTGAGTGGGATATGTGCCTTGAGAGACAATGATGATGGTGTCTATCAGTGATTGGTCTCGCTAGCATTGTGCTTGGATCTTGTGAAGAGATAGAGCTGTTAGTCAAGGCCTTGCTATGTGACAATGTTGATTGGTATGTGTTAGCTTTTGCAACATCGGATGTGTTCTAGCCTTGAAATTTTGTGGAGAGGCTAGAATGCATGAGATATCCAAAACCAATAAATTGTTTATGGAAATTTCGCCTAGAAATGACTTAATTAGATTATTAGTCGTCTTTTAAATATTTCCTAAGTCTAAACTTAGGGAATATGACTAATTAATCAGAATTAATTAAGTTATAGTGTGAATGTTCTAGAAACTCACACGGATCGACCTCAAGTTAATCCTAGCCATCGATTAAGATCTAATCTTGGCCGTTGAAGTCTCAAGAAAGGATTATAAGAAGAAGTCGATGGGGCTTGGCGAAATCACTTGTGCAGTTCGATTTGCGCAGTGGGAGAGGGGCAGAGACAATGAAGCCAGAGGAATATTTCCAGATCCGGTGAGTGCATTTGCAGAGAGGTAGAGGAGCCACAGTGAGGCTGACACAAAGCAACGTAGTAACCTCTAGAAGCAAAGTTGAATTGCTGGGGAGAAGAAGAATTTCAGTGCCAGAAGCTGGGCAGAGGTTCAATAGGCCAGGAGAGACGTTTTCCCAGACAACAATTGGTCAGACGACTTGAGGAGAAACTGTTCCAAGCTAAGAGCAGTAGTAACTACACTAGGGTGATGCAGTGACTGCATAGAGGCAGTTTGGATGGCTCAATTTGAGCTGAGGTCAGTGTTGGGATTTGCCTGTGGAGTGAGGAATTTCTCCTCACTAGATTTTCTTGCTAGTATTTCTCTGTAGGATTGCCAGTTTCAACATCCAGTTGTACTCAGATTATTTCACTACTGCATAATAATAAAACTAAGTTGCACGAAACGGGGAAACGGGTATGAGTTTCCGAAATGGGCATGGGTACGAAACGTGACCCCCCCAAATTTTGAAAACGGGGAAACACAATGTATATGTGTGTGTGTGTGTATATATATATATATATATTAGGACATTTAAGAAATATGTGCAATCATAAAGCATACATGATACATTCTAATTTATTACGTTATGATTAAATTGTCAATTGTCAATGAATAAACTATAAATCTCTAAATTTACATCACATTTACTCATGAATGATCACATAATGAAAATAGCAATATCCAAAATCAGCCACGAGAAATTTATAATTTCTTGTCTCATGCTTGATTGGGAGTCTCCTCCTACATAGTCAAATGACCTTAGTGCTTTTGATTAAATACAAATTCCATACCGTAGGTGCTCTTGATTATTGGGAGTCTCCCCTGCATAGAGGGCTTGGTTCTCTTGATTAAATACAAGTTCCAGAATCCATACCCTAGTACATGACAAAATCCAATGGAAACATTGCAATCCCCCCAATCCTGAAATCCTGAAAAACAGATAAGTCTGCTGGATTTTGAGTGAGATCTAAAATTCTACTTTCTCCATATGAAATCCAATGAGGGTGAAACCACTCTCAAACATCCTGAGTCATTTCATGTTAAAAATTTAAGTAAAAGGATGAAAATGAAAGATAAAGGAGAATGTCACTTTTACTTTAAGAATTTAACATTACCATGAACTGCATATCAACACTAGGGCCATAGGCTTGAACATTAGGCTGTTCCACTAAATTAGAAGCGAAAAAATAAAAAAAAATAAAAGAAAACGTCAAATGTTAACTGGAAACTCCGTCGTATGGCCTGGAAACTCATTTCTGGCCGTACTGGCCACATTTCCCCAGTGTCAAACGGGCCAGTACGGTTGGAAACGAGTGTCCAGGCTGTACAGTACAAGTTTCCTCATTTCCGTTTCGTTTCCGGTCGAAAACAGACCCCTGGGCAACGTTTCTTGCAACTTAGTAATAAAATCCTTAGCTGTTGCACTGGTTTTCCAGAGTTGGGTTTTTTCGGGGACAATTGCCCAAAAAATAACTGTGTCATTTTATGTGTTTGTGCTAGTATTTCTTCCAGTGTTTATTTGTGTAGGTTGCAGTGTGATTGATTCAATATTTGTTATAGTAAAAAATAAAGAAATTATTAAGAATTAATTTAACAATTAGGAGAATTATTTCCAGTTGTTGCAATAGGATTTGGGTTTCCGAATTTTCATAGTATGATGCTAAACAAATGGCTTACCTATCCAACTCTTCTTATGAGATCTCTTCAGATTGAGAATGTCCATGTACCATTTATGAATACCTCCCTAGTTAAGAGGGAGTGTTGAGAAATGTGTAACCATGTTTGGTCTTCATAAATATGAAATCTACTTTTGAGTCTTGTATATTGTAAAATAAAAGGAAAATTATTATTGTTAGTTTTGAAGCACGGGTTTCATGCTCAATGTCTTTTAGTTTAGAGGTCAAACACCCATTGAGTGCTTCTAGGGTGTGTCCTAGGTCAAGAAGTCAAAAGAGTCATTGTCATATGATGAATACCCCATCAGGTATATTGTAACTTGTAAAAAAAAAATATTTTTATATTTCAAATGTGTTAAAATACCCTCCAAGACCAAGTCGGCCTAATTTGGGGTACTTGTCCACCGTGGAAGCCCATATATAGGAGGGTACTTGACCTCTTGTGGACACAATTCATTCTCTCATCAAACAAGCAAAGGAGAAGAAGAAAAAGGCTAACCAAGAAAGAAGAAGGTCGAAGATCAAGTAATTGGGTTATTTCTCTCTCTCTCATCACACATGCGAAGGAAGGAGACTAGGGTTTCTGCTATTGGCTTAGGGTTTTGCTGCTACAGGGTCGAACTTGGAGAAAGTGCAAAAAGAAGGTAGAAGGATGGCTCATTAGGTCATCCTGAAGCCCTAGAAGAAGAAGGAACTCAAGCAAAGGTCTCAAGAAGCCTTGGAAGTCCTAAATAGCTCACATGTGTTGAAGCAATTGTTAATGGAAGGGCCGAAAATTTTAGACCTACAGTAGAGGCCAAAATTCTGTTGCTTGCGGTCAAAGATGTGCTGCTGGAAGAGATTTGACTGGGTTTGACTTGGACAAAGGAAGCACATTATCAGGAAGGTCAGTCTTGGTCTAGAGGTCTTGGAATTCGTCAATTGAAGAATCTATAAGAAGAGAAGAGATTTGTGGGTTTTCCTCCCAAGTGGAGAGGTTTTGGCCCATGGCTTGCAACCTATATTGTGTTTTTGTGTATTGTTGATCTTCTTGTTTTGGTAGCTGGTTGATGATAAGAATAATAGAATAATACAAGAAGAAGCTAATTACTAAGAAAAAGTAAAAGGACATCACAAGCAATTATCAAGCTAAAGAGAAATCAACTCATCTGTTGCCCTATAAATTTCTCAACACTTTTGCCTCCCTTAAATCATAAATTGTAATGAACAAAGTTCGTATGTGCAATAGAATACTCAGAAGATCTGGTATATGTAAATATTCATTATAGGACAAATATATTATATAAGAATTGTACAAAAGATATGAGATATGATTGATTACAAATGAGGCTCTGCTTTATATACCTAGGCAGGTACCCTTTCTTGAATGGTCATGTCCTTTGGGGACATTCCTCTTGATTCACTGATTACTATCTAATTAACTATTATTTTTATTATATATATATATATATATATATATTTTATTCATAACATTGCCTTCCTCTTCAAAAGCTTTGTCCTCAAAGCTTATTGCCGATAAGGCGTGTCATTTGTTTCTTTGTCTTGGAATTTAGTTGTATCTTTCATAGTTCTTCAAGTTGTCATCTTCGTTGATACATGATGATAAGATCCTCTGAGTGATGAGCAAAATTTTCGTACTGAGAAGTGATCTGACCATCCCAAATCAATCTTCTGCGGAATCTTGCGATTATTGGAAACTTGAGGTGGATTTTTATCACAAGATTGGATTGTGTTGACATCAAAAATTTTTGGAACATAAGTCATTTGTTTATGGTTTGAATGATATGGATCTACAAACTGGTTAGATGTCTAGTTTTATGGGCGCCGATATGGAGTTCTTGTGATTTGATCTCCCCTTAATCTCTTTGTCGTGATTCCTTGGTTTATTGCAGGTATCTGATTTCCTTCAGGTACATAAGTTACTTGGTTAATTGTTGGATCTTTACTTGAAAACTCTGTCGTTTGAATTGTAACATCTGAATATGTTTCCACTTCTACCGGTTTGTCATTTTTTTGAGTTGTGATGTTCACTAGATCAATATTCGTTCCTTTTTCTTTAACTTGAGTTTTTTCGAAGGTTTCAACGTGTCCTTCTTAATAAGCTGTTGTACCTTGTTTTCCAATGACTTCTTGTCCTTCTTAAGCTTCTTAATTTGCGTTAGTAATTTTTCACTATGGTCTTTAAGCCGAGAAACTTCTTCATTTCTATCAACAACGATTTTGCCAATTTCTCTTTGCATATTTTTTTACCTTCTTGAAAAATTGCTTTTGAAATATCTTGTATGTCTTTTGGTGTCGCTGAATCTGGATTCAATGTAATATATTAATATTGTAATGTTATTTTTTTCTTTTTGTATGAAAACATCAAAAAATTTCTTTTTCGTATTTAGGATGAAAGATCCTAGGGTTTCCATCCAAGGTGAACCCAAAATATTGTCACCTTGATCGTTCCATAGGTGATGCTCCGCTGGATTAATGCTTGGCTTTCTTTCTGAAATTTGAGCGATTCTTTTATGCTTCATTTGCTTTTGTGTTGTAACTTGTGACTTGCATTCAATTTGAGACAGGTCTAATAGAGATTCTTTTTGTTGCTCTTTCCAGTCATCTGACAAAATGGTCATCTTGTAATATAATATTTGTCTAAGGTTGTTGCACAGAATTTTATTCTACTAATAAATTTTGCAGAATGCTAACCTTTCAGGGTTTAGATAGGGATAAGCAATTGATTATATAAAGAGTAATAAAGTGATGGCCATATTTGAACTCGTTGATAAATTTGAAGCTTCTTGCCATTTTGCAGCATTACTTAGGACAGTTGATTTATCCTGTGAAGAACGATCTCAAACAGTGGACTTCCAATGTTCGTTTAGGCGCTGCATGCATGTTGCATGCGTTGCTGGTTTGTTTGTGCTCCTTTCCTCTAAATTATTTATCAATTGAACACTTAAGAGATGTATCCTAGGTATAGTAGTGGTACTATTCTTGGGGAACTCTCTTGCTATTTTCATATATGAGAGTATGTTTGTAGGGTGAGGGGTTCAGGATCTCTGAATTATTCTTTCTTATTGTCGGAAACAGGATTTTCTGCAAGAATAGCTGGTTGCTGACTTTTTGTTCTATTTAAACTTGTAGATTCTAGGAGAGGAGAAGGTGGTTGATTATTTGGACACTTTAGTGCCATCCCTTTGCTGGTTAGTTTGGCCAGTTTTGCTGCTGTCTTCTTGATTATCCTGTATTTGTATATTTCACTTATTGTCATGCTTTTATTGATATTGTGGATATTTTTACTGACTGCAGTGCTGTAGGTGATGATGATTTAGCTGTTGCACGGAAAGCCATTGATGCTATACATGTTTTGGGTTACAATGTTTCACCCGATTATTGGCTGTCCTTGGTGCTAGATCAAGTAATACCTTCTACATTGTCTCACGCAGAGGTCAAAATCTAGTAAAACTCAATCTTATTAAATAAATATTTTATACGTACATCATTAACTTCTCTGTTCAGAAACCTGGGCCAGAAATATTTTCTGTCTGCTTGTACTGTGTTCATTAGTTTTCTCCAAGAGCATGCTTCCAACTATCCTATTGGCTACAAGAATACTACTTGCACATTTTATCAGCTTGTAAGCTATTTGATCACTTTTCAGGTAGCCAATGGAGTTGTTGTACTTGCTAATCTACTCTATGGAACACCTGTTCAATCCATAAAGGAAGGCACCGTGGGTGAGGTGAGTCATCTGATATAAAGGTTAAATGCAATTGACATCTAGTGTACAATAATTATAATTAAGTTAGGTCTTTCTGAGTTTCATTCATACCAGCAAAAAGAAGCCCAGTACAAGCTGCAATTGCCCCTTTCTTACTTCGGCAAATAATACATTTTGCTTGTTTATGGTGATGGGTTGAGAAGAATAAGTAAGAAGTGGATAATGCATTGTTTTTGTATATTTGTGTCTGTAGTTCGTATTTTTATTTTTAGGACACACTTTCTGGTCTTATCTATCACTCCACCTAACTTTTCAATAACCACCTACAACTTTATGCACTTTTATTATTTATCTGGAACAGAGAGTGTACAATGTACAGTTTGTGACAAAGTGCATTTTACTTTCTTATTAAGTGTTTTAATTGCTGTCACTTTCATGCATACATTGGTTGGCATCAGAGATTCTGATTTGTGGTTTCGTGTAGACGGTTCTGGCCATTTCATCCAGGATTCTCGTACAACATCTTTGACTTTTATTTTTCTTCCCATTATTTATCCACAAATTTCATTGCAAATTCTGCAGAATGCAAGTGATTCTCAACCAACGATACCTTCCCTGCCATTTTGAAGTTTTTACTCACTGGATGCTTTTATCACTTGAATTATTGGTCAATTTTTCTTGCAGTTTTCAGGTTCCTGCAAAATCTACATTTTTTTGATGCAGATGTGTGATATCTGGCATTTATCCTGTGGCAGTTTCGAGACTCGGCTTTCTGAAAACTGTTGGATAGGAAATGGCCGCTACGTTTAAAAAATTAAACTCCTCGACGTTCATCAAATGTGAAGTTTGGCCATTTGATAAACTTGGCTACGTTGGGCTATGATCCGGCCATTCCAAACGCTTTTCTGCCCCACTCTAAAATTCGACTTGGCCCATTTTAAAATTTATAATAATTACACCCTAAAGCAATCACTTTCCGCTCAAAATTAACTTGGCCAAATATAAAAAAAAAATTTCTTTGAGTAGTTTTGTCAAATGATTATGACGAAACCAAATAAAAATTTGGCTAGCAGTTTGGAATATAGATTTTGTAGAATAGTTAATGCCCACGACAAATTTCTCCTGTAAATTTTATGAAATTATGGCTCCGGCAAAATAGAAGACTCCCTACAATAATCCTGCAACCCTCGAACCATAATAGCTGCAACTGAAACCCACAGGCTGAGCCAAGACCAAAGCTCTGATACCACTGTAATGTCCCAAATGAAGAAAAGTTGGGACAAGCACTTCAAATCAGATTATCATGCATTTACCAGAAGATTGTCATGTAAAACCCAAGGCATAAATCCATAATGTGTAATCTCATTAAAAGATCACCACATGCGGAACAATGAGACATGCAACAACAAAATCTAGCTTTATTATAGAAATATATGCTAATACAATAGTTGGGAACGACCCTCCAAGATATGTAATAATACCGACACCGGCCTACAAACTAAACATGAAATCAATCACTACACCTGTGGATTTTGAATGAATCCACCAAGGGGAGATGGGTGCTCGCCCAATCTCTCTAAATCACCTGAGGGTTTTTGTCCTGGGCTACAAATGGAGTAGAGAACCACGTTCTTGAACTCACATACAAAAAACACTATCAACTCCAAGATGATCCTCCAATGGCCTCCTCCTCTATTATAGATCTGATGGACCCCTCTAGAATCTCCTATTTTATTATTATTTTAATCATGTTGCACTTTTCCTTCTTTTATTGTAATTAAAATATTCTTTTTAATTCGGGAAAAAGGGTAAATTGGCCACCATGTCTCCTCAGGTCACCGAAACTCTCATCTAACCATCTCACCATGTAGATCTTCTCGTTCTGGTTCCAACGAGCTATTGCACTAAGGTGTTCTGTCAAGTATTCCTCCTAGAGTGCCACCTTAAGCGTAATTAATTGTGTCGGGCCCAATAATAACTTTGTTTTCTAAAAGTTGTCAGAATGCACTGGAACGAAAGGAAAATTGTGCGGATGACGGAATATACCAAGTGAATGCCATCAAACCTCATAGAAACTCCTTAAAACCCCTCCACAAGCCCCTGGGAGATTATCATGCATTTACCAGAAGATTGTCATGTAATAGTAAAACCCAAGGCATAAATCCATAATGTGTAATCTCATTAAAAGATCGCCACATGCGGAACAATGAGACATGCAACAACAAAATCTAGCTTTATTATAGAAATATATGCTAATACAATAGTTGGGAACGACCCTCCAAGATATGTAATAATACCGACACTGGCCTACAAACTAAACATGAAATCAATCACTACACCTGTGGATTTTGAATGAATCCACCAAGGGGAGATGGGTGCTCGCCCAATCTCTCTAAATCACCTGAGGGTTTTTGTCCTGGGCTACAAATGGAGTAGAGAACCACGTTCTTGAACTCACATACAAAAAAACACTATCAACTCCAAGATGATCCTCCAATGGCCTCCTCCTCTATTATAGATCTGATGGACCCCTCTAGAATCTCCTATTTTATTATTATTTTAATCATGTTGCACTTTTCCTTTTTTTATTGTAATTAAAATATTCTTTTTAATTCGGGAAAAAGGGTAAATTGGCCACCATGTCTCCTCAGGTCACCGAAACTCTCATCTAACCATCTCACCATGTAGATCTTCTCGTTCTGGTTCCAACGAGCTATTGCACTAAGGTGTTCTGTCAAGTATTCTTCCTAGAGTGCCACCTTAAGCGTAATTAATTGTGTCGGGCCCAATAATAACTTTGTTTTCTAAAAGTTGTCAGAATGCACTGGAACGAAAGGAAAATTGTGCGGATGACGGAATATACCAAGTGAATGCCATCAAACCTCATAGAAACTCCTCAAAACCCCTCCACCTAAGTTGCACAAAACGGGGGGAAACGGGGAAGCGAAACGAAACGCGACCTCCCCAAATTTTGGAAACGGGGAAACGCGAATATATATAATATATATATATATATATATATATATATTAAAAACATTTAAAAATTATTAGTGTGATGAGAGAATGAGAGGCACTGCTCTTTTATAACTTTAGAAATGGTTTCTAGAACAACTTAGAAACCCTAAAAAAATTTACAAATTAATTAGAAAAAAAAAAAAAAAATTTAAAAACAAGTGATTTTTTGGAGGAAACGGGGCCCGTACGGCCTGGAAACGCGTTTCCGGCCGTACGGGCACGTTTCGATTTCGGGAAACGTGCCCGTACGGCCGGAAACGCGTTTCTAGGCCGTACGGTACGCGGAAACGCGTTTCCGTTTCGTTTCCGTACGGAAACGAACCCTCCCCCTGCGTTTCCTGCAACTTAGCCCTCCACAAGCCCCTGGGCCTGCGGATGACACCAACCTGCACCTGTGACTTGTCTGCCCCCAGCTCTGAAAGTCCATCCTAACCATGTCATAAGGAATACCATAAAAAAGAACGTTAAAACATTTCAGCAATTACTTGTGCATATTTTACATTTTACATCGCTGATATAAGCATTTGTTTTCACATTTTTTTAGCGTCAAGTTAAACAACATTTAAGGCATATTTCAGAAATTGATTTTAGGCCCTCATTTAACTAAAATTAGCCAAGTCCCTGCATTTCACATAGCTTTAAGTTTTGCATCTCCATATAAGACAATCAAATCATTCAGTAGCAGTATCCCATCTTTTACTTGGACTTTATTTCCTTCGCAAGATAGTTGACTCCACAAGTCACTGGTATCATTTTCCTTCAGTTAAATTGAATCCTTCAAAATTTTGTGCAATCTAAACAAGTATTGATAACAAGTATTGGTTGCTTTGCTGTGTCTCCCGAACTGGTTGGTTCCCAACTACTTTTCATTCATCCCATTTCTTTAGGGTCTACCCCCCTTAGTCTGCTACAGGGAGACAACTCAAATGGAGGGATTGAGGATTAGTGTGACAACCCCCGATCTGAGCCGTTGTCACGGTGGCTAGGCATTCTGTATGACAGCAAGGCCACATAAGTTTAAATGAATAAGTTCAAGTTTTCTATGTGCTCTGGAATGTGAATCATGAAACCACTATTTGTTTTGCTTTCCTAAGATACAAGCGTCACATTGCTTAAGTTCCCTGTTGATTTGGGGTAGCATCGGATGTGCTCTAGCCATGAAAATTGGTGGAGAGGCTAAAGCACATGAGATCTTCAAGACCCAGAAATGGTTTGGGCAGATTCTAATCGGTTTGGGAGATATTAAAATAATTAATATTCACAATGGAGTTCTTAAGTCTAAACTTAGGAAAAATAAAATATTAATGGTTATTAATATAAAACGGGGTTATTTTCGAAGGCAGACCAGCCAAATGGCACTCCAAAGCCGTTTCAGGTAGACAAATCAGAGGAAATTCCCTCCATAAATTTCTCTCATCCTGAGATTGAAAATCGCTACCAGATTCTTGCAGAATCAGCACTCATATGTAGATTTAATGGGCTGTGGCCTCGCACAGCAGATCTTTACCAATGGGTCCATTCCTCTTGGACTAAAAAATGCAAGATCTTCTTATGTTCAAAAGGATTCTTCTTGGTGGTTTTTGACTTAAATGAAGACTACTAGAAGGCCTTAACGAGAGGCCCTTGGTTCTGGGGTTCGGCTGGGCTTTTTCTCACCCCTTGGTTTCCAGACTTCGACCCTTCTACAGCTGTCATCTCCAAGCTTCCCATTTGGGTCAGGCTCCCGAATCTTCCGGCTCATTTATGGCATTACTCTGTCTTCTTCGCCATTGGAAATACTTTAGGACACTTCCTGGCTACAGATACCTCAAGAAAGGTAAATGGTCTCTACACCTACGACAGACTGTGTGCAGAAATAGATATCAGCAAAGGACTGCCGGATCAGATTAATCTCAAGTTTGGAGATTTCCACTGGACTCAGCCCTTGGATTACGAGAACACAGCTTTCCGCTGCCGCCATTGTCATCAAACGGGGCACCTCCAGAGTACATGTTCCCAGTTCATCGATAAAAAGAAGAATCTGAATCGCAAGCCCAAATCCAAGCGTTGGAATCCTTTTGAGCCTCCCCGTCCTTTGGATGATTTAGATTTCTCTAGTTCGGATGAGGAGGAATCTGAAGCAGATGTGCAGAATAATGAGGAAACTGAAGCTGATATGCAGAATGATGAGATTCCGATGGACGCTCCCTCGGTCGGTCCGGCGGTTCCCTCTGACCCTCAGATTTCTCAGAAACATTCTCATTTATCTTCGTCCTCAGACTCTGATAAGGATATTCCGCCGCCAGTGCAAAATAGTCTACAACTTGTTATGGCTTAGCCAAACTCCTCTGGGTGGGTCAAAGTGAGCAAGAAAAAGGCAAAAAATGTTGTGTGGCAGGAACTAACTCCTCGGGGTAGCTTTCTTTGCTAAGTTCTATCTTTTTGTATTCCAGTGTTCTCTATGGCCCTTTCCTTGACTGTCTCTATGGAGCGAGGTTGATAGCTTATAACCTCCGGCTCCGTTGCTTCTCTACTTTGCTTGCATGCAAGCTTGTTTGTACTATACTTTTCTTTTCTTAATTGATTTAGTCTTTATTCAGAAAAAAAAAATATAAAACTGGGTTAGAAGGGTCAAAAAGTCATAGATCAAGCCAAACCTGATCTTAGCCGTTGATTAGAGATTTAATCTTGGCCATTGATGGACCAACGAGAAAAGTATAAGAGGAGGCTTGAGGGTCAGTTGGAGAACACACTGAGGGAGACCAGTTAGTTCGATTTCTGGAGCGGGGTTAGCTGAGAAATTCGAACTAGTGGTCTAGAGAGCAGCAAGAGGTAGCAAGTATGGAACAAAGAGTTGGGAGTAGCACCAAAAAACCAACGCAGAGGTTGGAGAGGCAGACGCAGAGGCAACAACAAATTGCGCAGTCACTGGAAGGCCTGCGTGGGTGATGTAGAGAGGCCTAGTGCTGGCTCAGAGAGGCAAGGGCTGACGCAGAGTGTCTAGGAGCTACACAGAGGTCAGCCAGGCCAACGCTGAGATTGGGAGAAATGCTGGAGAATTTGTCTCTCTGTTGGGTAAGCCAGTTTGGCACTCTGTTGTACTGCAGAATTGTTGAATAATAAAAATCCTCTCTTACTGCACCGATTTTCCCACATTGGGTTGTTTTGGGGACTGTTGTCCAAAATATCTGTGTCGATGTGTTGATTCTTGTGCATGTGTTTGTTTCTGTATTATGGTGTGATATTTGCAACAAAATTTATTTTAATGTTTATTGAAGGAATTTCATAAATAACTTATTGGAAAATAAGTAGGTAAAGTAAATAAGTTGTTGCAGTGATAAAATTTTGACATGGTATCAGAGCAAGTAATCAGAGTCGAAGGGAAAATCAATTATGGGTCGAGAACATGAGGCAGAGGCATCTACGTTAGGAGACTCGCACAGATTTTCAGAAAATTGCACAAGAGAAAGTGATTTCGATTTCTCTATGTTGGCTTCCAGGCTGGAAGAAGAAGTGGCTTGTATGACTAGTTCTGCATCATCAGAGGTATGGTATATAGATAGTGGAGCCTCTTGGCATATGACGGGAATCCGGGAATGTTTCTCAGATTATCAGGAGGAGAAGATGAACTTTCAGATTACCATGGGAAACAAGGCAAAGTGTACTCCAGTAGGGAGGGGTACTGTAGTTTTTCAAACATAATCGGGAAAGCGGTTCTGTGCTACCAATGTGCCGCATGTACTAGGATTGGGGATGAACATACTTTCCGTGTCGCAACTTCAAGGCAAAGGCTATGATGTCTTCTTCATCAAGGAGAAAGTATACGTCAAATACCCGAGCTGGAAAAAGAAAGCGCAGATCGGGATCAAAAGTAACAGGTTGTATAGATTACGGCTAAAATCACCAATGGCACTAATAGGCAGTCATGGAGACAAAGATTTAAACGAACTATGGCACAAAAGATTGGGACATTTGCACCATGGGGCTCTGAGAATTCTCAGGAGCACTGTAACAAGAGTTCTGGATCTTAGTACGGAAGGAGATGATGTATGCAGAGGATGTGCTCTAGGAATGTATGCCAAAGCAACATTTCCTAGAAATAAAAATAGGGCCAAGAGTGTACTAGGATTGATACACTCAGATATCTGCGGACCTATGTCAACTAAAGCTCTTAGTGGTGCCGAGTACTTCCTTACCTTCATTGATGACCACTCAAGGAAAACTTGGATTTTTATTTTGAAAACCAAGGACGAGGTTTTCTGTCGATTCAAAGAGTTCAAGGCTCTGGTGGAGACTCTGACTGGGAAGAAAATAAAAGTTTTGCGCTCAGATAATAGTGGAGAGTATGTCGATAAGGATTTCACTGATTTTTGCGCTAAGGTGGGCATTAGAAGAGAGTGGACAACTCCTTACAATCCGGAGCAGAATGGAGTACCAGAAAGGAAGAACAGGACTATTGTGGAAGCAACTAGGGCCATGATGTATGATCAGGATATGCCAAAATTCCTGTGGGCGGAAGCATGCAAAACAATAGTCTATGTTCAGAACAGGGCTCATCGGCCATTGGGCCAGATTACTCCAGAGAAAGTTTTCATAGGGAAAACGCCTGAAGTCAATAATTTCAGGATATTTGGGAGTTTAGCATATTGCCATGTACCCGAGGAAAAGAGGAAAAAGCTGGATCAAACTGCGGAAAAAGGGTATCTAGTGGGTTATAAAGAGAACGCTAAGGCATACAAAATCTATCTTCCAGGGAGTAGGAAGGTAGTGGTTCGACGAGATGTGAAGTTCATGGAGGATAGGGGTTTCAAAAAATCTCGTGAAATGCCTTCTGAGGAGTAGTCAAAAGAGGAGCCACTGGTTAAACCACTTCAACCAACGGAAGTAAAGAATTCTTCCTCGGGTCAGCAAGATTCAGAGGATGAGGAGGAGCTAACAGAAGCACCTGTTGGCAAAGGAAGAACTAGTAGGGAACTTTGTTAGATTCTACGAGATGTAGAGGAATTTATTGGCGCACCAAGAAACAATAAGAGGGAGCGAAAACAACTAGACAGATATCAAGCATTAGTAGCTCAAGATGGGGAGCCTGCCAGTTTCCAGGAGGCATGTCAACATCAGGTTTAGCTAGATGCGATGGTAGAGGAGTACAACTCCATAATGGTGAACGATATCTGTGAGGTAGTGCTAAGGCCTCAAGACAGATCAGTGGTAGGTTCGAGATGGATCTACAAGATCAAATACATTGTAGACGACAATGTAGACAAATATAAAGCCAGGTTTGTGGCTAAGGGGTATGCTCAGAAGGAAGGAATTGACTACGAAGAGACCTTCGTGTTGATTTGGGGTAGCATCGGATGTGCTCTAGCCATGAAAATTGGTGGAGAGGCTAAGGCACACGAGATCTCCAATACCGAGAAAGGGTTTGGGCAGATTCTAAGCAGTTTGGGAGATATGAAAATAATTAATATTTTAATGGAGTCCCTAAGTCTAAACTTAGGGAAAATAAAATATTAATGTGAATTAATATAAAAATGTGTTAGAATGGTTTAAAAGTCATGGATCAATCCAGATCTAATCTTAGCCGTTGATTTGTCAACGAGAAAAGTATAAGAGGAGGCTTGAGAGTCAGCTGGAGAATACACTAAGAGATCAAGATTTCGACTTTCTGGCGCTGGGTTTGTTGAGAAAGTTGAGAGAGTGATTAGAGTTGCAGCTGAGGGGCAGTGAATACAAAAGCAGAGAGGTAGAGATAGTGTTGGGAGGATCAGCGCAGCAGCTGAGGAAGCTAACGCAGAGGGTAGAAGCCGGAACTACCCGGAAAGCTGACGCAGAGGTTAGAAGCCGGAACTGCCCGAAAAGCTGACGCAGAGGGCAAAATCCAGAAGTGCTGGGAACTGCTGGAACAACCGAGAAAGCTGACGCAGAGGGTAGAAGCCAGAACTGTTGAGAACAGCCAGAATTGCCAGGAACTGCCGGAACTGCCAGGAAAGTTGACGCAGAGGGAAGCAGCCGGAACTGTCCGAACAACCGGGAAAGCTGACGTAGAGGGCAGAAGCCAGAACTGCTGAGAACAGCCGAAACTGCCGGGAACTGTCAGAACAGCCAGGGAAGTTGACGTAGGGCAGAAGTCGGAACAACTGGGAACAATCGGATTTTCTGAGAACTGCTGGGAAAGATGACGCAGAGGGCAGAAGCTGGAACAGCCGGAATTGCTGGGAAAGCCGACGCAGAGGGCAGAAGAGGCTGACGCAGTCCCTAGAGGCTGACGCTGGGGTTTTTCGTGGGGCAGATTGGAGCTGCTGGAGCGTTTATCCGGGGTTTCAGCCGGAACTTTTGTCTTAGATTGAGAGGTGCTACTACTGAGATTTTTCTTTGTTGGGTGAGCTGGATTTGGCACCTAGATTGTATTTTGAAACTGCCTAATAAATCAAACCCTCAGATAGCTGCACTGGTTTTCCCGCATTGGGTTTTTCTGGGGACATTAGTCCAAAATTAACGGTGTCATTTGTGTGGTTGTTTCTGTTTCCTTCAGTTGATGATCTGTAATGTGTTGAGCATGTACTTATGTTTATTTTTAGTATTTACTTTGTAAATAGCTTGTTAATAAATCAGAACAAGTAGGAAGGAATAAATCTGAAAGTACATGAGGGGTTTCTAACAGTTAGACTGAGAAATTCCAACACTTCGCCCCGGTAACTAGTTATACATCTATTAGCACTGTGATATCTCTTGCAGCACAGATGGGGTGGGAGATTCATCAGATGGATGTCAAAAGGACATTTCTGAACGAGGTGATAGAAGAAGAGGTATACATTGAACAACTAGAGGGCTTTGAGACACATGAGAAGAAGTCTCATGTATAAAAATTGAAGAAAGCCTTGTATGGGCTGAAATAGGCACCAAGAGCATGGTATGGTCGAATTGATGGCTATTTGCAGAAGATGCGATTTGTCAAGAGTGACGCAGATCCAAATCTCTACTATTTGGTTGTAGAGAATGAGCCGCTAATCCTAGTATTGTATGTGGATGATCTCTTTTTGATAGGATCATCCAGGCTCATAGGGGGCTGCAAGAAGAATCTAGCCACAAAATTCGATATGAAGGATTTGGGACGAATGCATTATTTCCTAGGGTTAGAAGTTTGTCAGCAAAAGGGAGAGATCTTCCTTGGGCAATGGAGATATGCTACAGAAATCCTAAAGAGATTCAGGATGGAGGACTATAGACCCATGGCTACTCCCATGATCACCAACTAGAAGAAGATTGATGCTCAGAAGACAAGGATGTTGATCCCACCTTATACAGGCAACTCATAGAGTCCCTGATTTATCTGGTCAATACCAGGCCAAACATTTGCTACGCTATCGACACCCTCAATCAGTTCATGGTGGAACCGAAGAGGGCGCACTAGGAAGCAACCAAAGATGTTCTTAGATATTTACAGGGAACCGTTGATTATGGACTCTTGTACACTAGGAGTAAGGATATCAGATTGAGTGGATTTACTGATGCAGATTGGGTAGGAAGTTCAGTGGATCGGAAAAGTACCTTTGGGTACTGTTTCAACATTGGATCAAGAATGACCTCCTGGTGCAGTAGCAAACATAAGTCCATGGTTCTGAGCTCATCTGAGGCAAAATATATGGCGACGACCACAACTTTGTGTGAGGCCATATGGCTCAGAAAACTGCTTGTGAACCTATTCCGAAGAAAAATGGAGGTGACCAGGATCATGTGTGATAATCAGAGTTGCATCAAGCTCTTTGAGAATCCAATGTTTTATGATCGGTCAAAGCATATTGATATCCGATGTCACGTTGTCAGAGACTATGTCCAACGAGGCACTGTACAGTTGAGCTACACTCCTACAGGAGAATAGGTGGCAGACATCCTCACCAAGGTCCTTGGAAGAACAAAGTTTGATTATTTCAGGGAAAATATGGGGATGATAAAGAATCCATTTCAGTAGCAGAAATGGGGGTGATGTTGCAGTGCGATAGCAGTCAGTAGTAGCATGGTGCAACATTGCAGAGGGAGCTGTCGTACAGATGCAATAGTGATAGTGGCAGGACCATGGGCAGCAGTACAGGATGCAACTGTGCAGAGGACGTTGGGCAGGGAGGCCTATCATCAACACGAGGGCCGATGCTGGATGATCAGGGTGATACTCAATGAGGAGTATTACTAGAGCACAATCCTCGCTAGGAGGGAGTGTTGATTTGGGGTAGCATCGGATGTGCTCTAGCCATGAAAACTGGTGGAGAGGCCAAAGCACATGAAATCTCCAAGACCCAGAAATGGTTTGGGTAGTTTCTAACCGGTTTGGGAGATATTAAAATAATTAATATTTTTAATGGAGTTCCTAAGTCTAAACTTAGGAAAAATAAAATATTAATGGGTATTAATATAAAACTGGGTTAGAAGGGTCCAAAAGTCATGGATCAAGCCAAATCTAATCTTAGCCATTGATTAGAGATTTAATCTCGACCGTTGATGGACCAACGAGAAAAGTATAAGAGGAGGCTTGAGGGTCAGTTGGAGAACACACTGAGGGAGACCAGTCAGTTCGATTTCTGGAGCAGGGTTAGCTGAGAAATTCGAACTAGTGGTCTGGGGAGTAGCAGGGGGCAGCAAGTATGGAACAAAGAGCCAGGAGCAGCACCAGAAGACCAGTGCAGAGGTTGGAGAGGCAGACGCAGAGGCAACAACAAATTGCGCAGTCACTGGAGGGCCTGTGTGGGTGACGCAGACATGCCCATTGCTGACTCAGAGAGGCAGGGGCTGACATAGAGTGTCTGGAAGCTACGCAGAGGTTAGCCAGGCTGAGGCTGAGACTAGGAGAAGTGCTGGAAATTTTTTCTCTTTGTTGGGTAAGCTAGTTTGGCACCCTGTTGTACTGAAGAATTGCCAAATAATAAAAATCCTCCCTTGCTGCATCGGTTTTTCCACGTTGGGTTTTTCCGTGGACTGTTGTCCAAAATATTTGTGTCGATGTGTTGATTCTTTTGCATGTGTTTGTTTATGTATTATGGTGTGATATCTGCAACATAATTTATTTAAAAGTTTATTGAAGCAATTTTAGAAATAACTTATTGGAAAATAAGTAGGTAAAGTAAATTAGCTATTGCAGTGATAGAATTTCCAGATTTCTTAGGAATTGTAGGCAAACCAATAACACCACTTTTCTTCAACATACGCAAGTTGTCATAATTCAAGTGTGCAAATCTAGCATGCCATAAAAGACTTGATGGAAATGTACCTTCATCATAATGAGAACAATATGAAAAGTTTTGTGCATGAGCATGTGAAAATTCCTACACTCAAGGAACCCCTATTGCAGCAAATCTGAATCTACTTCATCTACTTGATTTAAATTACATTCATCAAGTTATTCTTCTGAATACTGAATCAAATTACTTCTGCAGTCTACACTAATTAAATATTTGATCTGATGAAACAGAAAACAGAGCAAAGAACAAGTACATAGGACACCTATTTTTGGACACAATAGTCCCTGGAAAAACTGAATGCGGGAAAACCGGTGTAGCAGTTTTGGGGGTTTATTATTATGCAGGAGAAATATTTGAATACAAATCTAGGATGCTCATCTAGAAATCCTTTATACAGAAAAAAAACCTGGCGGAAAATCTGAGTGAGTTTTACCTCACTTCACCCGGCAGAATTCTGGTTGATTTGACACAAGACTGGTTAACCCCGACTATTTTCTGCGCTGGCCTTGCGTGTTGCTTTTTGGTAGCATCGGATGTGCTCTAGCCATGAGATTTGGTAGAGAGGCTGAGGCATATGAGATCTCCAAGACCCAGAAATCATTTGGTTAAATTCCACCCGGATGAAGAAATATTAAATAATTAATATTTTTAATGGGTCCCTATGTATAAGCTTAGGAAAATAAAAATATTAATGTGTATTGATATAAAATGGTCGAGGAAGTTCCAAGTGACGAGGATCAAGCCAGTTCTAATCTTAGACATGGCTTAGGGACTTAATCTCGGCCGTTGAATTGTCAACAAGAAAAGTATAAGAGGAGGCTTGAGGGTCAGTTGGAGACACACCAAGAGAGATCAAGAATTCGATTTTCTGGGGTGAGGTTTGCTGAGGAAATCGAGTTAGTGATCAGTTGCAGCGAGGGGTAGTTCAACAAGGGATTTTCATCGAAGACTGAAGAATACATAGCAGAGAGGCAACGCAGTGCAAGAGAGACAACGCAGGCCCTAGAAGGACTGACGCAGAGGCAGCAGGAGCTGATGCAGAGGATGCATGAGGCCGTAGAGGCTGACGCAGGCAATGCAGAGGGCTGTAGAGGCTGACGCTGGGCTTCAGAGGCAATGCTGCGGAGTTTTTGTGGGGTAGACTGAGAGCAGATCAGCCGGGAGAGGGTGACACAGTTCCTGAAGGGTGACGCAGATCCAATGCAGTGCTTGGAGAAGCTTTCATTGTCCAACACAAGGAACAGACCGAGTCATTGTGGGGTTGATCGTTTGGTTGTGATTTGCCGGAATATCTCTCCGAATAGAGGTACTACTGCCGAGGACATTCTCTGTTGGGTGAGCCATTTCTAGCACCCTAGTTGTATTCACGAATTTGCTTAATAATAAAACCCTCATATCTGCTGCACCGATTTCCCGCATTGGGCTATTCCGGGGACGATTGTCCAAAAATAACGATGTCCCTTGTGTTATTGTTTCCTATTACTTCCTTGCATGATTTGTGTATCTATGAAGGCTGCATTTATGTTTAATTGATATTTATGCAATTAAATAACTTGTTAATGTAAAGAACAAGTAGAAGATAGTAAACCAGAAATTGGAGTAGGGGTTTCTGATGTGTTAGACTCAGGAATTTTCACACTGTGTAGGCTCTATGTCAGCTTCTTTGCCTTCTGTGTTAGCTATCGCGGCTGTTTTGGTAGTTCCTTGCAGTAATAGCTATTCTCGACAGTTCTTGATTCTACGTGACATACAACTTTTCTTCTCTACGCAGGTCTTTTTGGCTCTGCGTGGACCTAGATTGGCCCAACGTCAGCTGTACCGGCTACTACGCTGTCTCCATAAGCTCTCTCCACCTCTCTGTCATTATTCTCTGGAAAGTCCTCCCAGATTCTCTTCGCCCCTTTCTGCTGAATTATCACTTAGTTCGAATTTCTCAGCTTCTTAGCCCCAGAATTCGAACTGTAGATCAATTCTTTCTCTCTATGTGTGTTTCCAAATGAACCCAAAGCCTCCATTTCATACTTTTCCTGTTGAGTCTTCAACGATCGAGATTAAGTCTCTAATTAACAGCTAAGGTTAAAACATGACTTGAGCCGCCTTCTAGATCATTCTCATCCATATTTTGATTAATACCCATTAATATTTTAATTTCCCTAAGTTTAGACTTAGGAACCCCATTAAAAATATTAATTATTTTAATAAAATACAATCCGGGTGGAATTTCACCAAACAGTTTCTGGGTTCTTTAGCACTCACGTGCCTTAGCCTCTCCACCAATTTTCAAGGCTAGAGCACTTCCGATGCTACAAAAAACTCTTAGCGAGGAAAGTGTATTAGCAACAATGTCCACCTGCATGCTACTCTGTTTCTGAACCACCTCCTTTCTGCACTGCTGCTGCCACCAACACTGTGCTGCTGCTGCTATTTACTGCTGCCGCTATTGCACTGTTGCCCATGACACTGCCACTGCCATTGCTGCATTTGTACTACAACTCCCTTTCAAATGCTGCATCCGCTATTTTGCTAGCAGTTCTACTGCTAACACTGCATCCGTATTGCA
The DNA here is from genome assembly GCA_031772625.1 of Pinus tabuliformis. Lineage (NCBI taxonomy): Eukaryota > Viridiplantae > Streptophyta > Pinopsida > Pinales > Pinaceae > Pinus > Pinus tabuliformis. Next base: position 1,393,521,999 of record CM062818.1, on the reverse strand, counting down.
ACTCAGTTGCTGAGAAAAGCAAATGAAAAACATCCATAATTAGTTGAGCTTAACTGTGTTCAACATAATACAATGAATGATGGAATCTGATTGCGGCTGATTCTGACCCTCTGAATCTTTTGCATTGCTGCTAACTCGTCCATTGTGCCAACTGCACTATTGCCAACCTTGCTCTGCTCTGATCAATCTCTGGTCCCCAACTATTGCATTTATCCTCCAAACACTCCACTGCATCATGTGACACTAAGTCCATCTAGCTACTGCTGAATCTTGGGCTCCCATAGCAAGGAATTGATGCAAGAGGTGGACTCCTCAAGGATCCTGCCCACATGTAATCTTCTCGACTACAACTCAATATCACCCCATCTCCCTCCTCGGGATGCGTGGGCACTCATGGCAAACTCATTCTCGTCAAACTTTGCTATAGCAACCTTAGGATGCATAGTGGCCCAACTTGCCATAACTGAAACATTTGACCTTCGAAATGTCCTTCTTTCGCTTCGGCTTCTCATGTCGCTTTGATGCTAGAGCTACGTTTTCCTCCTCCCTTCGTCTTTGTGCCACTCTCACTACTGCCACTGAGGTTGACCTTGACTAGGTCCCTCCTTAACTCCTTCTGTTGAAGAGCCGCCCACATCTCCTCCCATGAAGGTAGTTTCTCTCTACCCAATGTGCTTTGGACGAAAACTTGCCATTCATTTGAGACTCCATTCAGGGATATCCTCGCCATCGTAGTTGGCTGAGGAGTGGACCCCATTACAGCAAGTTGGTCTCTAGTGTCCTAAAGACATTGAAGATAGAGGTTCACCCCTTCTCCTTTCTGCATCAAGGTCCGCTGCAACTTTTGCTCTAAATACATCTTCCATTGTTCGGAAGAGCCTTCATACAAAGAAAACAAGGCTTTCCACTTGGGCTATATCCTTGCCCTAGAAGTGTGAGACCACATGATCTCGAACTCCATCGAGAATGAGCCTCTTCGCCTTCCCCTGCTCGGCCTTGTATTTCTTCTTTCAATGCTCTGATACCATGTGAAAATTCCTACACTCAAGGAAACCCAACTGCAGCAAATCTGAATCTACTTCACCTACTTGATTTAAATTACATTCATCAAGTTATTCTTTTGACTACTGAAGAAAATTACTTCTACAGACTACACTAATTAAATATTTGATCTCATGAAACAGATAACAGAGCAAAGAACAAGATACATAGGACACACTTATTTTTGGACATAATAGTCCGCGGAAAAACCCAATGCAGGAAAACCCATGCAGTAGTTCTGAGGGTTTATTATTATGCATGAGAAATATCTGAATACAAATCTAGGATGCTCATCTAGTAGTGTTTTACAGAGAAAAAACACTCGCGGAGAATTTGAGTGAGTTTTACCTCACTTCACTTGATAGAATTTCGGCTGATCTGGCACAAGACTAGCTAACCCTTGCTATTTCTATGGTGCCGCTGCGTAGGCTTTGTGTCAGCCTTTCAAGCTTTGTGTCAACCTTGCTTCAGTTTCTCTACCCTTTGCGTCAGCTATCTTGGCTGTTCCAGCATTTTGCGACAGTTCCGACAGTTCTTGATAGTTTTGGATTCCGCATGACTGGCAACTTTTTTGCTCTACGCATGCCTTTCTGGCTCTGCGTCAGCATTGTGTGGGCTCAGCATCAGCTCTCCCGGCTATTGTGTTGTCTCCACAAGCTCTCTCCACCTCTCTGTCAGTATTCTCCGGAAAGTTCTTCTCCCAGATTCTCTTTACCCCTCTGCTATTGAATGATTACTTAGTTCGAATTTCTCAAGCTTCCTAGCCACTGAAATCGAACTCTATCTCAATTCTTTGTGTGCCTGTGTTTCCAAATGAACCCCAAGCCTTCATTTTATACTTTTCCTATTGAGTTTTCAACAACCAAGATTAAGTTTCTAATCAACGACTAAGATTAAAACATGACTTCATCTGCGTTCTACATCATTCTCACCCATATTTTGTTTAATACCCATTAATATTTTAATTTCCCTAAGTTTAGACTTAGGAACCCCTTTAAAAATATTAATTATTTTAATAAAATACAATCGGGGTGGAATTTCACCAAATGGTTTCTGGGTTCTTTAGAACTCATGTGCCTTGGCCTCTCCACCAATTTTCATGGCTAGAGCACTTTCGATGCTCTACCAAAAGCTAATAGAGCAGAGGTACCTTGCAACTTTAGAAGTCTTTCTTCTCCTATCCCTGTCATGACAAGTGAGTTATCTGATGATTTTTCGACCTCAACCTTGCTATCGAACATATGAATGGAGTGTCCTTGCTGGCGGATGTGGACCAAAGACAACAAGTTTCTCCTCAGCTTCGGGAGATATAGAACATAATGTAGAAGAAAGTTTGGAAGACCAGACAATTTGAACCTGATGGTGCCAAGCCTAGATGGCTTGAGTTTTGACTTATCTGCAAAATATACGCACAAATGACATAGTTGTTTTTGGACAAATGTCCCTGGAAAAACCCAATGTGGGAAAACCAGTGCAACATATCTGAGGGCTTTTACTATTAAGCTGAAGTATTTCTGAATACAACTGTTGGATGTCCTCCCGACAATCCAGTTACAGAGAAAATCACTTAGCAGAGGAAACTGGTGAGATTACCTCACTTTAGACTGCAAGTCCCGACTGATCCGATAGCTGAACCATGAGTTCATGGATTATTTCTGCACTGTCCTTGCGTGGGCCCTGCGTCAGTTGAACTGGGAATCGATTTGCCATCAGAAGCCTTTTCCAGCCCTCTCAGCTCAGAAACGTCAGCTTCCCAGCAAATCTCGAACTTCTGCTTGAAGGCCTTTGCGCTGCTTTGCGTGGGGCCTGCGTGAGCCCTTCCTGGTTCTGCGTCACCCTCTCTGGCTTCTGCACTACCTCCTTTGTGTGTCTCTCTGCCTCTTTGTTGAGTATTCTTGGCTCTGAAGAAGATCCTCCAGCCAAAACTCCTTCTGCCGTTCTCTGCGCGATCACTACAAATCACTGCGCTACCTTTAGCTCCAGCAATTCGATTTGATTGATCAATTTTCTGTGTGTCTTCCAAATGACCCTCAAGCCTCCTTAAATAATCTCCTCGTTGACATTCAATGACTCAGATTAGAAGCTAATCAATGGCTAAGATCATTTCTGCTTGATCGGTGTCTTCTTCTAGAAGTTACACCCACAGTTAGATTAATACCCATTAATTATTTTAATTTCGTAAATTTAGACTTAGTGTCCCATTAAAAATTATTAAGTATTTTAATAACACTGTTTCCAGGTGGAATTTCCCAAAACGCTTTTTGGGTTCTTTGGAATACATGTGGCCAAGCCTCCCTGTAAATTTTTAGACTTAGAGCACATCTGATGCTACCATAAATCAACACCTCTTCCTCTAGAAGAATCTTGTGCAGGATTCTTCTCTCTATTGCAAGACACCAAACTTCTTCAGAAGACTGAGGAGTTGCCTTCTTTCCAAAAGCCTTCTTTCTCTCAGCAAGCTTCTTCTAAAGGGAGTCAAAGGTAATCTCCTTGAGGTTTCCACGTGCTTGCAATGACTCAAGATAATTTGAATAAGTGGGATATAGTGCCTTGACATAAGCTATGAGAGGAATGTGTATTTGAACACCTGTGGTTTTTATATCACGCATAATGGATCTTACTTTTGATGCTAAAGCAAGATGGTCATCGTTTTTCAATTCAAGACTGAGCAATTTAATCATCAATTAGACAACTTCAAGTTCAGAGTGTGAATCATACAATTCCTTCAACTTCTGTAAGTTTTTAAAAGCATTTGAAAATGGTGAAATATGATGACTCACCTCTTCATTTACAGATGCTGCAATCAAGGCATAGGCCTTGTTGTTCTTATTTTCCCAAATGGAAATCTCCTTATCTGAAGTGGGCTTTGTAGGTTCATTATCTCCTTCTCCTTCACAAACTCCTCTCCACAACTCATTGAAAATGAGAGTGTGTTTTATCTTCCTTGACCATTTAGGATAGTTCTCTTTTCTAGAGAGAACTACTCCAACAATTGATATCAATGAATGCATTTAAAAATATGTGTACCTTGTAAAAAAAAATGTGCTTTGCTGGCAATATACTGTAAAAGGTTGCACTTTTAGTGGAAAAAATGCACTTCTGGTGTATATATATATATATATATATATATATATATGACAAAGGTATTATTTGGGGAAGGGTTATATAGGGGAGGTGGTGTATAGGGAAGGGCATATATGGAGGAGGAGTTGTATGGTAGGGTTATAAATGGGGGAGGTGTTAACTGGACAGGCAGAGGGGCGGTGTTATAACCGGAGTGGGGAGGTATTAACTGACGGGATTCAACGTATTGAACCCACCTCCCACCAATGATTAAGTGCCTCAAATAACATGTAACAACCATGCCTGCTATCGATGGGCCACGCTGGAGGAAGTGGTATGGGAGGGAGGTGGTATGGTGGTTTGGCATATGACTAGAAATTTACATCTAGTGAACCTTTGCACGATATGTTACAACATACCACTCAACATACCATTCAACGTATATGACCAGTCGCCGTTCAACATATATGTGATGATATATCACAACGAAGAGATATATGCAGTGGTATGGTGGTCGATATGACCAAGGTCGTAAGGTGGTATAACGCTAGGTGGTTGTAGCAATGGTGGAGAGGAGGCAGTATGGTGAAATGTATGTTATATAACGGACATCGTAACTAGTGAGTCGGAGTCAATGATGGTCCATATGCTAGTATGCATTATGGAATATGGGGATACCACAATGGAGTCGAAGTAATACCAATGGTGTTATATTAGTCAGAATAATACGATGTAACAAATGTGATACCAATGGCATTATATCAGTCAGAATAATACGATGTAACAAATGTGATACCAATGGCCATGGAATGATCTTCACGCAGGAAAACCGCTGGTATTATATATATATATATTTTTAACATATCCCAAACCTTAACGCAATCACGGTCGCAACGCCAACCACAACATCACGCTTCGTGCTCTGTCCTCTGTCCACCTCTCAACGCAGAGAATGGATCATGTATAACCAGAGAAGTGTACACGGCCGACAATTCAACGCAATGTCGCTTCAACAAAATTGAAGGATACAACACACAAAACTCTAAATGGGAGCAAAGCACTCGCAGAATATAGGAGTTACAAGTCTAAAATGGGACGTGTGCTCTGATACCATGTTAGGCCAGGAGGTAACTCCTCAAATGAATTATGTTTTTGAATTAAGGCTGATCATAGATATATACATGGAGGGAGAGACTCTTGGGCTTCATCTCCCAGCGTCTCTTCATATTCCAATTCTTTTTATTTTCTATTTACACTTTTTTACATGGATTCACCTAATCTCAATGATTAGGTGTCAACAAGGGATGTCTACAATTACGATGTTTATGCATTGGTGTACGTTTTGGTCTGATGAAACACAAATAATAACATTTTTGACCTCACCAATTCCCTGGACTAATGATCTGCCCAACTGAATGATTTGTTCATCAGTTTTATCCCGTTTAGCCCTACTTTTCTTAGTAATAGATAATGGCATTAGATTTGCATATGCACTCGAATCAACTAAACAATTATGGACATTGTAAGTAAAGATTTCAAAAGTTAACAGAAATGGGGGTAGAGAGTGTTAGTATCTAAATTTACAACATTAACCACAAATTCGAGAGTTCTAAGAGACTTACCAAATACTGTTTGAGAAATAGAAGCTTTGTCACCTGCCGAAGGCTGTGACAAAAATGCTTGGACAACTAGTTCATGCTGGATTGTTATCTTCGCGATATCAAAAATTGAAATGTTAGCGCAGGTTCTTTTCATATCCTCGACGATGTTATAATCAACACTTTCATTTCTAACAGGTAGTGCTGAAGTGTCTAGAGGTGTAGCTCTATTTGAAACTTCCGGAGTGATAGACTTGTTTTTACTACTGGTGGAAGTGTTCTTTGTAGTAGCATTTCCAGACTTTTTTTGTGCATTCTGAGTAGGATTGGTTGGTGGTGAGATCCTTCTTAACAATTGCTTTTTCAACTCTTGTTTTATCAAATCCTGTTTAGAAATGGGCCCTTTGATCCTCAAATTATAACGATCGGTTAATATCCTGAGGAGGGGCTTCACTTTCAGGTGGGTTTTCAACACTTTTCTTGTTAGTATTGAAAATGAAATCAAAGGCATTAAATGAGTGTCCAATACCTGTACTTTACTTAGCGGTCGCAGGCTCATTTGTTTCTTTTGCCTACTCGGACTAGTCATTTGCTAGTAGAGTATCGACAATATGGGTTGCCATAGGAATCATGTTGTGGTTCCATTGTGGGCAAGTTGTCTCTGAATGCCATTCTTGATGGATGGTACAGTAGTTGTCCATGCCTATGCTTTCAACATTCAACACAAAATTTGAGCTCTGGGCAGATTTAGCCGATTGGTTATTGTTATTCCTTTTGAATAAGAAAGACTTAGAGGGCTTGGCATTGGTGGATGCATCACTCGACTTTCTCTTTAATTCAGATACTTCCTTAGTGAGTGGCTTTAAAGATTTAGTCAATCTTTCAATATCAACAAATTCCTTTTCTTTAGCCCTATTTGAAGAGGCTAGAGACCTCTTGCCAGTCTCCTTGGAGTCTTTAAATTCTTCATCATCAGTGATAGCTCCAATGGCGTGCAAGTCTTTCTCTGCGACAATTGCTTCTGCAAAGTTTAAAGCCGATGTCTCCTTTGCAACTCTCTTAACGAATACATAAATGTTTGTTGGCAAGGCATCTGTATAATATTCTATAGTAATAATGTTAAGAAATCTAGGGCATTAGTATTAGGTGATTTCTCTTCGATTAGTAACTGCTTGTGAATGCCTTTTACTTCTTTAGATTATGATCTTATTCTTCTTAGATTATTAGTGTTCTTGTTCATCAAACAGTAACCAATACTTGAACATAAAGAGACATAGAGTGTAGGCTATCACCCTTGGCCAAAACCTCTCACTCTTTGAGAGGAAAACCCGCACAATTTATTCTTATAGAGATTCCAATTGGTGAATACCAAGACCAAGACCCTTGACCTATTAGCCACTCCAAGACCAAGACACTAGTTCTCAAATTGTACAGGCACTGCGACAACGACTCAGAGCGGGGGCTGTCACTCTGATCCTCGCCCACTCCGTTCTAGCTGTCTCCCAACAACAGGCTATGGGGGGTAGTCCCTATAGAAGAAGGCAATGAGAGACCAGTTGGCAACCAACTAGTCCGAGAGACACGATTGAGTGGCCTAGCTACTTGGTTAATTTTAGCAAGATTTAAAGATTAGATTAGATTTGAATGTGAGACCAGAGCCTTATAGAGTCAACTTCTTGCTTATTATTAATTAGATGCCAAGTAACTAGATGGACAATTGCTGCTTGAATGCTCAACTATCCTATAGGCTATGCAAATCCTAAGATCTAGGTGTGATGCAAGAATCTTGGTTGATTTTAATTTAATGCCTATTGTAGATGTATCCTTTCCCTTAACTATTTTGAAGCTAGTCTCTAGAGTAGGTTGTGGGAAAGAGGCCAACAGGAAGAAAATAATGGCTTGATTAATGATACTTTCTGTTAGGTTCTAACAACTCGATGCCTCTGGCGCTGCAAAGACTATGGATCTAACGACTAAAAGGTCACCGTGTTAACCACTAAAGAGTTGCTAGACTCCTCAAGCTAGATGAGAAAGGTGGCCTTACTTACTATCAACCAAGCTTATTCTTGGAGATAAGTTATTAATGCAACTAGACTTAGAATGCGTGTGCAAGGGTTATGATTGATTCTTAGGTTAAGATTGCTTAATGCTCAAGTACTTTAGTTATGATTGGCCTTCAATTATGACAATGAGTACTTATTGATGAAAATTAAGAGGCAATCTTTTAACCACAAGAAGAATGTGCCAATTTAATATGTGCCAACAAGATACGACAATGCCCACAATTATTCAACAATTACAGGATGTGCCAAAATCCCGTAATAACTTATTCAATGATAATCGAAGCACTTAGAATAATTTAACCAATGCTTGACAAGATACCAATGATTATTATCACAACAAGTTTATCAATGCTCACAATGCCACAATGATTATTACTTGAAACAATTAGAGATCTCTAAAGATATTTTAACAAGATAAATTCCAATGTTGCTTAACTCCAATTATCAAGAGCTATTCAATTAGATTAGGAGCCTTTAAGTAAATATAGCTTAGATGCCCAAAAGATTACAAAGATTGCTCAATGAAAATTTGAAATGAGATGCTGCAATGCTTAAACCAAAATTGCCTAAGACAGTCGAGTTCATACCAAAATACAAGCAAAAATAATAAATTGAGGTGACACAAAAAAGTAACATACATTGGTCAGAAGGCGACGAATAGGATAACAAGGTATGGCTTCTAAGGTCAAAATGGTGAGAAGGATAGGCAAAATGGATACAAAAAGGGTGCCAACTCCACGTCCCAATATCAGGTATGAGGATTTATGGTGCCAAATCCCAAAGAAGCAATGGTCAGTTGAACTGAAGAAGGGAGGTGGAATATAGGCTTGTAATGTGAGATGGAAAGTGGTAAGTATGAAATAAGGCGAGATGGGACTATGCTACCTCAATCGAGGTTTCCTAAGTAGTTCCCTTCCTATACCCATTGGGCCATTAGGGAAGGTTCCAATAGACTAGGGTTGAAGATTAGCACCCCATTTAAATTCTAAGGTGAGGGAACAAGATCATGGTCAGAACCCCTTTTCCTTCCAGGTTACTCCATAATCCATGACAAACGCCCAATACTAACAAGCATAAACACCCGATTGCAAAATAAATAAAATACCTTTTGATTGGAAGCCCACCTTCCAACATGTGGTCTTCCCAAATGGGTGATGAAACATATGAGTAAAGGCAAGTGGTGGAGATATGAATGGCACATCATCATTGGGTAATAGTGGCTTTCGTCCTTAAGGGGCTGTTGGCTGGCCGGATGGAAGATGGAAAAAATTCTCCTATTGGGTCGCCCACTTTTGGTGGTTAACAAGCCTAATTTACTCAATCATATTTAAAGCATTGTAATCTATATTTTCTTCAGTTGGGCCTTTATCCTGGGGTGGGAACCCAAGTAAGTTTTGAAGTTAGTGGAGAGCTGTTGATTGGGAAGAATTTATTTGTGTCGTTGTGATTGAGATTGGTAATTTTTTCTTTCGCTAATTAAGTTATAAATCTAGTTGTGCTTTCATTAAGTAGATCTGTAATCTTCTAGGCCAATGAATTATCGAGTCACGAGTGCTAATTTTGCAAGGAAATTAACATTGGGTTTGTTCTTAAATAAGGAGGCTGCCCAATGATATTTGTTTGACACAAGAATGTGGGTTCATATGAGGTCCTTGGATGTGCAAAGCTCGAGGACTATTTTTAATTCATTAGAAGGGGTGTACACTAACTACAACAAAAATAAGACAAGATTTCCTTTTAACAAATAGAAATTGATGAGATTTGGTCTAGTAAACATGTATGGACGTCTATTATAGTTGTATTCTATGTTGCAGGTAACTCCTTACCCCCTTGCATGTCCACCGTATGGAATGCAAAAAAATGCAGGAATGCATTGGAAATGTGTTGAAACATTTGAGTTCGCATTTCTTAATTTGGTAATGTTAATATAAATACCATGCAACATTTCAAGTGTGTTTTTCCTTATAAGGCTTGTGTTTCATTGTCTAGAAATCACATTTCCGTTGGGGAAATTAATACTGGTTCTCATGACACACACAAACAACTAAGCTTGCTAATAAACCTTTGATATGACGCTTAGACTCTAATTTTACTTTAATGACAACAAGAAAAGAAAATAAACTTCTAGAAATGTTAGTGTTTATTTTGAGATAATGTGGAATTTAAAAAAAATTCCAATTTTGAAATATTTATATCTTTGTATTTTGAATACCATGTTTCTTTGTTTCCAAATTTTGGGGAGTCATGTTCCTAGTCTATACCAATTTTAGAAACTTGTACATTTTTCCTTATACTAGGCAACTTAATTATTCTTTAGTACACTTCTAGTTGATCTATTTTGTACTTCATCTATTATCTGTTTGGGTGACTATGTCTAAATTAATCACATGGTTACTTTATGTTGATTTCTGGTAGCATCGGATGTGCTCTAAGCCTCAAAATTTGCAGGGAGGCTAGGACACATCTATTGCAGAATACCTAGAAATCGTTTTGGGAAATTCCACCGGAGAAGGTTTTATTAAAATAATTAATTATTTTTAAAGGATGCCTAAGTCTAAACTTAGGAAATTAAAGTAATTAAAGGGTATTAATCAAACTATGGGTGAAATGTCTAGAAGAAGACGAGGATCAAGCCAAAATGATCTGAGCCATTGATTAGAATCTAATCTAGGTCATTGGTTACTCAACGAGAAGATTATAAGAAGAGGCTTGATGGGCATTTGGAAGACACATCGGCTGAGAGATCAAGAGATTGATTTCTGAAGAGAGCAGCACAACAATTGCTGGAGAAGTGATCTAGGTGCTTTCTTGCAGTGAGGGGTAGGGATAATTTCTGGAGGAAGTTTTCCTGATCCGGAGAGTACAAGGAAGAGAGGGCAGATAGACGTCCAGAGAGGCTGACGTAGAGCTTCAGAGGAAGTCCGAAATTTTGTTGAGGAACAGTTGAGATCAAGTGCCGGAGCGAGGGTGTGAGACTGAGAGGACAGAAGGCCGAAGTTGCCAGCCAGCAAAGGATCAGAGGAGGTACAACGCAGTCCCAACAACAGTGACGCAATGACTGCATGGGTGTGATGCAGTACTGCGCAAAGGCATCGTAGAGGCTCATCTCCAGTGTAGATTAGTGTCGGATCTTCCAGTGATAGGGTGAGATCATCTCACTACTTTTTTTGCCCAGTTAGATCTCTGTATAGGATTGCAAGTTTGGCATCCGAAGAATTGTACTAAGAAATCACTGCTTAATAATAGAAACCCTCAGCTGCTGCACCAGTTTTCCCACATTGGGTTTTTTCGGGTACATTGGTCCAAAAGCAACGGTGTCAAGTGTGTGTGTTATTTCTTTCTTGCTCAGATTCTTGTTTCCACATATTATTTATGTTGTGAAGGCTGCAATTGTATTTACTTCAATATTTATAGTAGAACACAGTAAATAACTTTCATGGATTAACAAGTAGGAGAAGTAATATTAGTTTGATGCAGTAGTGATTTAGGGATCCTCGAATTTTCACACTTTATTGTATTTATTGCAACCCTAGGAGTGTTTCACCAACTTGATAACACTAGGTGCTTTCTTGCAGTGAGGGGTAGGGATAATTTCTGGAGGAAGTTTTCCTGATCCGGAGAGTACAAGGAAGAGAGGGTAGATAGACGTCCAGAGAGGCTGACGTAGAGCTTCAGAGGAAGTCCGAAATTTTGTTGAGGAACAATTGAGATCAAGTGCCGGAGCGAGGGTGTGAGACTGAGAGGACAGAAGGCCGAAGTTGCCAGCCAGCAAAGGATCAGAGGAGGTACAACGCAGTCCCAACAACAGTGACGCAATGACTGCATGGGTGTGATGCAGTACTGTGCAAAGGCATCGTAGAGGCTCATCTCCAGCGTAGATTAGTGTCGGATCTTCCAGTGATAGGGTGAGATCATCTCACTACTTTTTTTGCCCAGTTAGATCTCTGTATAGGATTGCAAGTTTGGGCATCCGAAGAATTGTACTAAGAAATCACTGCTTAATAATAGAAACCCTCAGCTGCTGTACTGGTTTTCCCACATTGGGTTTTTTTCGGGGACATTGGTCCAAAAACAATGGTGTCAAGTGTGTGTGTTATTTCTTTCTTGCTCAGGTTCTTGTTTCCACATATTATTTATGTTGTGAAGGCTGCAATTGTATTTACTTCGATATTTATAGTAGAACACAGTAAATAACTTTCATGGATTAACAAGTAGGAGAAGTAATATTAGTTTGATGCAGTAGTGATTTAGGGATCCTCGAATTTTCACACTTTATTGTATTTATTGCAACCCTAGGAGTGTTTCACCAACTTGATAACACTCCAACACTTTTGTACCTCTATAAATATTTTAGTATTATGAAAAGTGTACCCTATATTTGTAGTTCTAATGATGCACTTCTAATATTTGTATATTTGCTTCATTTTGATTCGGTGTATGTGTATATTGTATTGATATCAACGATTTAGTTAGGATTGCTTTTAAACCTTAGCTAGAGCTATCAACAAGGTGGAATATTTGCACAAGCAATTGAAATAGATAAACTTGTTGAAAAATGTAACTAGGTTCGATCTTTATAATTGTATTTGTGTCAATATATACTCCATGTAAAGGCAAAAATATTATTATTATTAATTCTTATTTCTAGTTAAAAGCATGTTGTTCATGTTTCAAGGATTTGTTGAGTCAAAAGAGAATTTATTACAAGTCAATGTAATGTACTTAAGTCAAGTCCCATTTGGGCCTTTGTGAAAGAAAGAAAATTTATTTTTATTTTTCATTTTAGTCAAGGAGTAAAAAACAAGACCAAGTCAGCCCTCCAAGAATTACAAGTTGGCCTACCCTAAAAAGATGTGACTTTTGGTATAAACAGACAACTATAAATTGGTAAGAAGATTCATCTTCTGCAACAATTTTTTGCGAGATTTTCTAAAGAAAGTATACGAGTTTCCTGAAGTGATAAAGTGGGAAATGTGTTTGAAGTTCTGCTCTTTGAAAGGTATTCAAATTCTGCTCCTAGTATCTGAGTTCTACTCATGTGTAAGGCTAGGTTTGTTATTGTTTCTATTGAAGTCTATCCGAGTTCTGCAATAGACATACTATCCAAAATTCTGAGGAAAGGCACCAAGACTACTGTGATATGATACTATATACTATTGTGAAACAATCCTGTAGAAGGTTGAATTGGAAGATGCTAACCTAAGCTGATGAACAGTTGGAAGAATTCTTGGAAGGAGGGTTGACTTGGTTCTTCTGGTGGTCTTGAGTCTAGGATATCTCACTTTGATTTGATTCTATAAGAAGAGAAGACTTTTTGAGTTTCCCCCTTGTGGGGTTTTAGCCCTGGCTTGGAGCCTATAACTTGAGTTTCTTGTTTTTGTGATCTTCATGTTTTATATTTTGGCAATTGCTTGATGAAAGAAAGAACACAATTATAATAACAATAAGGCAACACTGATTTCACAAGTAATTATCATATAAGGAAAATCCTCATCATTCCTTGTCTACTAAGAATTCAGATTCGTCCTAAATCCTCTGCGTGTCCTGAATTAGTCGAATTGGACACGATTCGGTGGGACACATGTCCTCTGATCATGTTCGGTTGTGTCTGGGGAATGAGTCCATCGTGTCCCGATTCTAGGACATGTGTCCCTTGATTTGATGGCCCATAAAGGTTTGTTTTGGGTCATTTCTCTCACTTTTCTCCATCTCTCTTGCTATGGGTGTGTGCAAGCGAATAACAAAGGGTTTGGCAGCGTTTTGGAGGTGGTTTGTCTTATTTATAAGCAGAGGGATGAGTGGTTGAAGGGAAAGACAAAGATGTGGGATGTGTTCCCTGATGATATGGGTTTGGACAATAGTGTTGAGTTGGCATCGACCAACTTGGATCTTAATGAGCGAGTGCTTGAGCCTGTCACTTTTGATGATGGTGATATTGTTGAGGGGTCATCCTCCACACCAGTAGATGCAGAGATGACATTGGATACAAAGGAGGAGGATGCAACAGAGGAGAGCAGTGGTGAGCATGATGATGACAGTGATGCGGATTTTGATGATGATGATTGATGACTCATGAGCTACCTACTGCCTTGGGGCTTGTATTTGTTTTGTATTTGCTATTTCTATTTGCCATTGGCATTGCTACTACATATGTAACACATTTTGATTTTGATGACTTGATGAGAAAACTGTAGTTTCTTGTCTTTCTCCTATTGGATCATTGATGAATTTGTCATGTCCCTTCCTAAATTGTTTTGGAACAAGATTAATTTTTGTATTATGGGGCCAATTTTGGAGCTAGTGGACCCCATTCGATTTTATTAGGAGATTAGACTTAGGAAAAGTTATTCCTGTTGTAGTTAAGTTAAACATGGGGGCCACCCTCACTAGGGGAATACACACTCCCTAGTTCGATTTGCATGGAGGTGGTTAAGTTTGGCATGATGTTGGTTAAGTGAGGGTCCAGGATGGGGGAAGAATTGGAGGGAAAAGTGCTTCATGAAATCTATATAAGGAAGGCAACTCTCCTCATCTCATTCATGTTTTTGGGTATATCGATTTCTCTTGGTTGCTTGAGCTACTTAGCCGAGTCACTCGCTGTTTAGCATGAGTTCTTCAAGCGAAGAGCTCACCCTTTCTTTGGGGGACTTCGAGTGCCACCCTAGGAAGGTTTTCTGCATTTCTTCAGGAGGAGGATCTCATTGTGATTTCTAGCAGTGGCATTCACTTCCAGGTGGTGCGTGTTATTGGAGGATGCATTGAAGAGGAGGCCGAGTTTGTTGTTGGTGTCTTGCAGCAGAGTTTGGGCGTGAGATTTTCTAAAGAGGAGGCTAGGGAGGATTGTCGACATTTGGGAGAGTTTGGGAGCTGGTTGAGCTTGTTGCTTGGCAGTGTGACTTTCGCACTACCTAGGCCAGCGCAGAGGCAGTACTGGGAGCTCACTTGGTGGGTAGAGTATCAACCCTTGAGGCTGAGCTTGCCATGGAGGTTAGAGGAGATACTTGGAGTGGTGTTTGCTTCCCTTTCAAAGCTTGGAGGAGGATTTTGTGGCCATTTCTTGCAAGCCGTATTCTTGGAGCAGTTTGGAGGGCGTAGCTGTAGAGGAGGTCAAATTTTGGAGGTTGGATTCAGGTTAAACCCTTTCTACGTTTTTGTGGGTTTTGGCCAAGGAGCATGGGGTTGAAGTTTCATCATTTTCTGAGTACTAGAGATGGGGTTTGTTGCAGTTCCTTTACAACGACCAGTGTAGTTATTGGGAGACAACGCAGAGCATTAGAGGAGAAGTTATCTTTCCAGCATTGTGATTATTGTTTGACACCTCGGTTCTATCAAGCTTGCCCTTGAGGCAAGCCCAGGTGCATTTCCATACTATTGTACTTGCTCCATTGCATTAATAAAATGGATCAGCTGATTCTCATTTCTGATGTATATTGAGTATTTGCTGATCGTTTTTATTTTCCTATGTATGAATCGTATTTGCTTTTGCATATCACTGTTTGTTTAAGATTAGAACATTATAGAATCTGTCACAATTGTATTTGTATGCATAATGTTGCTTTGTAAAACTTACATCTAGATGAAGATCTATGTTTGAATCAATGAATTTGCATCTTGTATGAAAATTTGTGTAAGAAATATCTAATTTCTAATCTATATATATATATATATATATATATATATATAACATGTATAAACGTGTCTTGTTATGGGGTGTCAACGTGCTCGAGTCAGACACTCGAATCCTCGCGTCCTTCGTGTTCCGTGTCAGGTGAGGTAGCCTGTCTATTGATTTTTCAACATGGTATCAGAGCAGAGGTGTTGGAAAAAAAAAGGCAGTTTTGTTGGCGTATCTCCAAAACAAGTTCGTTGATCTTTTTGGTAAAGGTTTCTGTGGTAATATGCAAGCTTCTAATATGGATTCATGAGGCTTAAATCCGTGTAAGAATTCTGGATCTCTTGAAGAAGTTATTTGTAATACGAGTGATATGAGAATGTACTTTTGTGATTTGAGACAACTCCTCTGTAATATGAACATATATTACTCTGTGGTTCAAACTGTGATGCAAATACAGTCATAGGATTTCCTCCATAGACTGAAATCCGATTCATCTCCTTACACAACAGTGATGCGAAGACTTGTTCGAATTTCTGAGGCTACAAAATTGTAGTTTGATGCGGATGTCTTCTTGACTTGAATGCGAGGTTCTGTAATGGCATATGTTCTGAATGTGATGCAAGGTTCCTCACTATGTTACAACAGAGATGCAAGTCCTTTGGACTATGTTACGAGTTATTCTCCTCACATAGCAAAGATTGATGCGAATCCATCTACTTAACTAGACTGTGGTTCTCCTCTAAAGTATAACTGATTTCTTGGGTTAACCTTGATATGAAGCAGGGATCCAAATTCCTACTTTGCCCAGTGATCCAAATCAATTGTAATGCAAGTCATCTCACAAGACATCACTGTAATATGAGACTGTAATCTAAGTTGTTCCTTGATCCGAGTTCCTCCTTCTATGCAATTTTGACATGATAGTCATACGAGAAGTCTCTTCTACTTGGACAATGATGTGAACTAGTGATGCATATAGTATTGTTCCCTCCTTGGCTTCAACTATAATACTAATCCATGGACAGAGATATGTAATACCTATAATACAGTGTTGCAAATTTACCTTCTGGGCATAACAATGATACAAAGAGACATAAAGACTAAAGCAAGTAATTTTGACATAAACATAAGAAAATCCTTTTGGGTTATACAAGTCCTCTTTTTAGATATAATGCAAGCCTTGAAGTTAAGCATCCAAGTGTGGATGGTATGAATTCCTGAGGCGGGGTTTATACAAATCTACAGTCCTTCAACAATGAGAGTTCATTTAGCTCACATAATAGTAGCATTTCCTTGACATAACAATAATGCAAAGACTGATAATAAAGATTAGAAGGTCTCCTCTTCCTACTCTTGAAGTCTTTTTGAAATCTGAAATTCATCCGAGTTTAGCTAGAGATCTGAGATGTATCTTTTAAGCGACCTAAGATGCCTCTCTGTGGTTTGTTGCCACACGATCTAGCGAGGGTCCTAAAGGGTGTTAATTTTTGTGGAGAGGCATCAGATGGTGTTCTAGTCTCGAGACTTTGTGGAGAGGCTAAAACACATGAGTTCTCGAAAACACATAAATTGTTTCTGGAAATTCCACCTAGAGATGGGACAATTAAATTAATTGACCATAATTAAAAATTTCTGTAAGTCTAACATAGGAAAAGTGGTTAATTAATTGAGAAAGATGTGAATCATCTATAAACTCACATGGATTGACATGGAAATGATCTCAACCATCGATTAAGTTTTAATTGTGGCCGTTGGAGTCCCAACTGGAGATTATAAGATGAGGTTGATGGGTAGATGGAGAACAAACCAGTTGCCTACGCGGGTTGAATTCCTAGCAGCAATTCGATTCAACAATGGAGGTCTAGCAAGTGGGTGAGTAGCAGGTGGTAGAAGAGACAGTGATCCGTAGAAAGTTTTCCAGTTCTAGAGAGTCAGAAAGAGGAGGCCGAAATTATTCTCTAGCAGGCTGTGTGGAACCTTAAGTGAGCAGTTCGATTTGGTTGAAGGGGAGGATGTTTTCAATTCCAGAGGCTGGGAAGATTTTCCAGAGGGTTGGAGAAGCATTTTCCCAGTTAACAACACGCAATATGGCTAGATTGGCAATAGTTCCAGATCAAGTGTGTGAGGGTCTGCACTAGGGTGACATAGGGCTTGCGTAGAGTAGGTGGACGACTTGCTTTTTAGAGGCACTCAGGTTCTGGGATTGTTCGGAGAGGGTAAAATTCGTCAACACTTTTTGCTAGTATTTCTCTTGGGTAAAATTGCCAGTTTGGCCACATTTCTATTGTACTCAAAATTTCTGTTGCATAATAATAATATAAACCCTCAGCTGTGACAACCGGTTTTCCCACATTGGGTTTTTCGAGGGTCTTTTGTCCAAAAATAGCGTTGTCATTTTTTTGTGTGTGCTAGCATTTCTCAGTTTCCAGTGCTTTTATTTTTTGCAGTGTTTTGTTTGTGAAGATTGCAATGTGATTAATTTGTTGTCGCCGTAGCAATAAAGTGCATAAGTAATTTTACAGTTAGAAGAATTAATTCCACTTGTTGCGCTAGAAATTTCGTTGAAATTTAACATGGTATCAGAGCGAGTTTGACAGATGGGAAGCTCAGAAGTGGAGAAAGGAAAATTTGCTGTTTAGAGGGAGCAACAGGATGAATTTTCTGGGGCTGTGCAGTGCCTGGCCAGGGAGTGTGAATTGCTAGGAAAGGGTTTGATTTTCCAGGTGCAGTTGGAAAGCTTGAATTGTTTGGAATAATGATTCTAGCAGGCAAAGGGAGTAGCAGCAAGTCAGTATTTTCGCTGAGTAGATTTCTTGTCTCAGCTCGGAATGGTTTTGCAGTAGTTTGCTAGAGCAAAATCAACGCCAGGTGGAAGAGAAATAACACAAATTTATACTCAGGATGTCTTCTATAAATTTTCCAAAATTCTCCAGTATGGCTACGGACACAATTAATATTCAGGGGGCTTCAAAATTTTCTTCTAGATTGGAGGACGAATTTGCTTGTCTAAATAGCTCAACTTGATAGGGTGTTTGGTACATAGATAGTGAAGTGTCAACTCACATGATGGGTTAGAGAATATTTCTCTACATTCAATGAAGAGCAGATGGACTTCCAGATTACGATGGGAAAGAGGATGAAGTGCACTCAAGTAGGGAGAGGTACCATTGACTTTCAGAGGGAGTCAGGGGCAAGTACAAGTGCTACATATGTATTGCATGTGCTGGGATTAGGCATAAACCTGATTTCAAAATCCCAGCTACAGGATAAGGGATATGATGTTTACTTCTTAGGGAAGAAGGTGTTTGTCAAACACCTAGTTGGAAGAAGGTGAAGTAGATTGGAATTCGAAGCAACAGATTATATAGGTTGCAGCTTGATTCTCCAATGGCACTAGTAGGCAGCGACAATAGCAGTGGGAAAGACTTGAATGAGCTATGGCATAGGAAAATGGGACATTTAGATCATCCAACACTTAGAATGCTTAGGGAGAATGTGACATGTGTTCCAGAACTTGGCAGGGAACATGATGATGTCTGCAAAGAGTGTGTGCAAAGCAACATTCCCAAGAAGTGACAGTAGCGCTGATGGCATGTTGGGATTTATACATTCAAATATTTGTGGCCCTATGTCCACTAGAGTTCTTAGTGGGGCCGAGCATTTCATCTCCTTTATTGATGAGCATTCTAGGAAAACTTGGATCTAGTTCTTGAAGACCAAGGATGAGGTTTTTGGTTGCTTCAAGGAGTTTAAGGCTTTGGTGGAATATGCTACAAGGAAGAAAATCAAGTTGCTTCCCTCAGATAATGGTGGAGAGTACACAGATAAAGACTTCATAGATTTCTGTGCGAAGGAAGGCATAAGAAGAGTGTGGACAACTCCATACAATCTACAACAGAATGGGGTAGTGGAGCAAAAGAATAGATATATAGTTGGGGCTACAAAAGTGATGTTATATGACCAGGATTTGCGCAATTTCCTATGGAGAGAGGCATGTAACACAAAAGTGTATATCTGGAATAGATTTCCCCATAAGGCATTGGGGAAGATAACACTAGAAGAGGTCTTCTCAGGAAGGAAGTCCGAGGTAAGTCATTTTAGGCTCTTTGGTAGCATAGATTATTGCCATGTGCCAGATGAGAAGTGTACCAAGTTGGATCAAACTGCAAAGAAGGGGTTTCTCATTAGGTACAGTGAAACCTCAAGGGCATACAAGATCTATGTTCCTAGCAACAGGAAGTTTGCAGTGAGAGGAGACATAAAGTTCCTGGAAGAGAAAGCCTTCAAGAGTCTCGTGAGATGGCAGCAGGAGATCAGAGTGAGCCAGTAGAAGCTCTATTGGTCCAGTAGCAGGGGCATCCAATTGGACCTCCAATAGGACAGTCACAGGGATCTAGTATAGTGACTAGTACTAACATTTCCTTTGGTGGAGATCTAGTGAGTTCACAACAGACGAAGCAACAAAGGCAGGATGAGGAGGAGCTGGTTGAACCTTCCACTACTAGTGGTCGAACCAACAGAGAGGTTCATCAGACATTGAGAGATGTGGAGGGGTTCATTGGGGTTCCTAGGATGAATAAGAGAGAGCGCAGACAACCTGACAGGTACCAAGCATCGGTGGCTCAGGTAGTAGAACCTTCCAACTTTCAGGAAGCCACACAACAATTGGGTGTGGGTAGATGACATGGTAGAGGAGTACAACTCTATCATGACGAATGATGTTTGGGAGTCAGTGCTGAGGCTTGAGGACAAGTCAATTGTAGGTTCTCGTTGGATCTAAAAGATCAAGTATGTTGCAGACGATAACATGGAGAAGTACAAGCCTAGATTCGTGGCAAAGGGGTATGCACAAAAAGAAGGGATAAATTATGAGGAAACCTTTGCCTCAGTTGCCAGATACACTTCTATTCGGTCAGTTATATCCCTAGCAGCTCAGATGGGGTGGTAGATTCACCAAATGGACGTCAATACCGGATTCTTGAATGGGTTGATAGAGGAGGAGGTGTAGATAGAACAACCAGAGGGCTTCGAGACTCATGAGAGGCACACTCATGTGTATAGGCTGAAGAAAGCTCTATACGGGCTCAAGCAGGTTCTCACGGCATGGTATGGTCTGTTGGAAAATGTAACTAGGTTCGGTCTTCATTAAATGTATTTGAGTCATCTTGTAATGTACTTGTCAAAAGAATCATTTTTTTTTATTAGTATTATTGTGACTTATTAAAGCATGGGTTTCATGCTTGGGTCACCATGTTTTAGGTCAAAGTCCCCATTGAGGACTTATAGGATTTATTTTGAGTCAATAGATTCATTGTACTTTTAATGAGACCCTTCTTGGGGTTTCGAATCATGTAAAAAGGTTTAGTATTGAGTCAGATATAATTTATGTATCCTCCACATCAAGTCGGCCTAGAAGAGATGAAGTCGGCCTAAGGACATCAATTCGACCTCCCTTGAAGACGATAAATAGAGGCAAGTCGAATTCATTTGGAGTATCTCATCTCAAGCATGTTCCATATCTCTAAGTAAGCCAAAGAAGTGCAAGGTGTGTCTAAGGAAGCCAAGAGAAGTGCCAGTTGGGTGGAGTTTAAGGAGAAAAAGAAAAACGAAATTTTGGTGCCTCCTCTCTCTTTGTTTCGTGCCCTAGTTTGGGAGATCGAAGTCTTCCAAGTTTTGCTGATGCGGAAAGCTGCCTGATGTTGGAAGCCGCTACATAGGCGAAGTCACTGGAAGGGAGGTCGAAGATCTGGGAGGCTGACTTGGTGTGTAGGGAAGGTTTGATCTTTGTCTAGGGTGAAAAGTCCCAAAGAATACTATTGAAAGGAAGAGAATTTTGACTGGGTTTTCCCCTTGGGGGGGGGATTTGCCCTAACATAGTGCCTATATTTTGTGTCCATTGTTTTATGTGCTTTTGCTTTAGTAATTGCTTGATGAACTAAAGGAAAGAAGATAAAAGGAAAACGTAATAAGAAGTCAAGAACATCACAAGTAATTATCAAGTATAAGAAAATCTTGAAAAAACTTGAAGGAGCCTCAAATTATAGATCTTGGAAGAAGAGGATTGACCTCATCCTT
Organism: Pinus tabuliformis; assembly: GCA_031772625.1. NCBI lineage: Eukaryota > Viridiplantae > Streptophyta > Pinopsida > Pinales > Pinaceae > Pinus > Pinus tabuliformis. Next base: position 1,393,500,544 of record CM062818.1, on the reverse strand, counting down.
GAAAAGAATAAGGTACTAGACTTGGTCAAAGGAAAAGTAAAGAAGCCTACAAACGACTCTAGTGTTGCTAACAAAGTAAAATTCAGAGAATTAGCATTGGTGGCCATGACTCTAATGGTAGAAGGAATGAAGGACAATCTTGTCCCATTTATAGCCAACATTAATCATGCTTAGGAAATGTATGAAGCCTTGTCAAAGTTATTCATCATTAAGAACATTGGTCAAGTGGCAATCTTGAAGAATGAACTAAGGACCAGAAAGATGACTAAAGAAGATATAGTGGCCTCCTTCTTTGTGAAGATAGCAAGAATCAGAGATGATCTTTTGACCATTGATGAAATTGTTCCAGACAAAGAACTCTTGATCACCACTCTATTAGGATTTCCACCGACTTGGGGTGCATTTGCTACAGGACTTAACAGTTGGAAGGAAGCTCCCACTTTTGAAAAACTATGGACTACCTGCAATCAAGAAGAATTAGGGATCTCATTAGTTGCTAATCTTGAAGGAGTTTCAAATGCCTACATTGCTCAACATAAAGGAAGGAAATCGAAAGGACCAAGGAAGAAAGTTGACATGTCTAAGTTAGAATGTTATCAATGTCATAAGAAGGGTCACTACAGAAGTGACTGTCCCGACAATCCAAGAAACAAGAAGAGAGAAAGGGATCAAGCCAATGTTGCTGAAGAGAAAGAACTAAAGAAAGACAAACCCGAAGAATCTAACATAAGGGACTTACACTACTAAGTCCTTTGCTTGTCGGTTTAGATATCTTATTTTATATTTTTGATGTTTTAGAATTTATAGGTTTTTAACATGTTTTTGTAAAAATACATTTTTTTGTTTTTGTAAGTTTATAGGTATCCCTCATGCTTTGGAGGGAGTCCCCAACAACTCCTAAAGATATGTATCTCATTTCCTTTAAATTTTTGGTTTCATGTACTCATTTAGTTGTGATTATATTAAATACTTATCATCATTCTCCCTCTATTGCATTGATTAGGAAAACATCTGCTATATTCTCAAGGAGTATGAAAGAGGACCTCTCAAGACAAGGTTTGTGAAGGAACAAAGTTATGCTTTAAAACATTGATTTCTTTATAATAAATGTTTATTCATTTGACAATCTATTACTAACATTGTTGTGACTAGCTATAGTGAATCATATTGATTCTTATTTTGGGTGCTTCATCACTTGATAAATCTACCCCCCTTCATATTCTTAACTGATTTTATAGAACTCGAAAAATGTTCTTTGGAAAACCCTAAACAAGGGTATGCTAATGTGATTGTTTGAAACCCTAAACTACTTAGGGTTATTATGAATTACTATTTGAAGTTCTTTTTGAAGATGTCATGTTTGGGATTTCAGTATGATGATGAAATCTTAACTTAGGGTTGAATGATAAAGTCTAAAATCCCGAACCTTTGATGTTTTGGTAATTTTGGGTGTGCTATGTTCTTATGTTGAGACCCTAACTAATTAAGGTTTGGTTGAATTTGTAAACAAGACCCTTATAATGTCTTAGAAATGATTTCCTTGAAATGTGTGATCAAACCCTAGTTTGTTGATATTTGTGAAGTTGGGTTTGACTAACACATGATATGAAGTGCCTATGCATGATGATGAAGTCCTAGATCTATGAGTTGACCTGTTTGTCAGTGGTCTTGGATCATAGGGATTGGAACTAAGTCAAAGTTTGTTTTTCTAGGATGATAGTATTTGTGAAATTCTAGGGTCTTAGAGTTGAACCTTGGTAGAAGTAAAAATCTTTGATGTATGATAACAATATGATGATTTGAGATCTGTGTAAGATTGTTCAAATTTGAGTTTTAGTTGGAATTGATGTTTCACTGAAAATCTAGCGTTTGCAACTAACCTTGGTGGAAGCTGGTTATGTTAATGACTATGCTATGATTGTTTTTAATTGATTCTTTTGTATTAAATCTAGGATTTGTATGAATCCCTAGTCGAAAGTCTAACATATGAATTCTGAAAGTTGTTAGATGCCTTGTAAATCTATATTTGTTTGAATTGTTTCTAGGGTTTGCTATATGTTGTAGTAGGGTATGTCACACCTTTGAAAGAAACATTGAAACCCTAGATGGAATGGAAGCTTTTATGAAGTAGTTTATAACAAAGTCCCTAACAAGATGTTGAAGAGAATCTGTCTCTCGTTTAAGTTTGGGTATCTGATATATGTAAGGTTGAAATGCTTCTGTAATTTTGATATGGCTAACTTCACGTTTCTATTGATTTGGTTGTACTTGCAATCTAAGTTGTGTAGGTACACAATCTTCAATATGGTGAAGATGTTCATTGATGTGATATGCATGATGGGGATGATGATAACTCTGATGAAAATGGTTAGAAACCTCGAAAGATTCTTCGATGATGAAAAGAAGAAACTGATCTCCCTGAGATTAAGAGGGAGTCTGGATAAAGAGATGCTCCTTGGTTGATTGGGAGGGCATAACTTGGTTTTGATTGAAGAATGAATTTCAGAGGGTATGTTGCTGCATGAGAAGTAGGAAAGGAAAGTGTATGATTAAGGAATCTTTTGTTAGAGATTTGGTCGATAGTTCTACTGTGAAAAGATGAGAAGCAACATCAAGTTGTCTGGAAGAGCTCGGAGGTTTGTATTTCATTATGTACATATGAAAGTATATTATTGATTGGGGTTGTGTTTGTACAAGTGAATCTCTCGAAGGTATTGATAGCACGCTGGTTACCAATCTGTTTTATTGAGAGAGATTGGTTATCCTTGATTTGCTCGATCAAGAAGTGTTGAGGCTTTGCGAGTGAAGCATTTCCTGGGAAGACATCTGGCCAACACTTTGTGTTGATGTCTAGGTCCCGAAGTTGGAAAGGTGGTGTTGATTATAGAGCTCTATTTTTGGATGCACACTTGGATCTTTGGGTTGGTGGTTAGCAAGTAAGCCTGATGGTACCTAGAGAGATTGAAATCTTGAGTCCATCTTAGTCCCACCTAGTTTAGATTGGTTGCCTTGGTCAAGAATCTAGTCGATGGCATTGTGGTGCCTAAAGTTCTTCATGGTTCATATAGTTGAGATCTTCCTTGTACTTGTATATGATGAATAGCTCCCTAGTTAAGAGGGAGTGTTGGAAGATGTAATTAGGTTCAGTCTTCATTAAATGTATTTGAGTTATCTTGTAATGTACTTGTCAAAAGAATAAAGAAAAGAATTTTTATTATTATTATTGTGTCTTATTAAAACATGGGCTTCATACTTGGGTCACCATGTTTTAGGTCAAAGTCCCCATTGAGGACTTCTAGGATTTATTCTAAGTCAATATTTATTCTAAGTCAATAGAGTCATTGTACTTTTAAAGAGACCCTTCTTGGGCTTTTGAATCATGTAAAAAGTTTTAGTATTGAGCCAAATATAATTTATGTATCCTCCACATCAAGTCAGCCTAGAAGAGATCAAGTTGGCCTAAGGACATCAATTCGACCTCCCTTGAAGACTATAAATAGAAGCAAGTCGGATTCATTTGGAGTATCTCATCTCATGCAAGTTCGATATCTCTAAGGAAGCCAAAGAAGTGCAAAGTGTGTTTAAGGAAGCCAAAGGAAGTGTGAGTTGGGTGGAGTTTAAGGAGAAGAAGAGAAAAATAAATTTTGGTTCCTCTCTCTCTTTGTTTTATGCCCAAATTTGAGGGATCGAAGTCTTCCAAGTTTTGTTGATGCCAAAAGCTGCGACATAGTCAAAGTTGCTAGAAGAGAGGTCGAAGATTTGGGAGGCTGACTTGGTGTGTAGGGAAGGTTTGATCTTTGTCTAGGGTGAAGAATCTCAAAGAATATTATTGAAAGGAAGAGAATTTTGATTGAGTTTTCCCCTCGAGGGGGGTTTTTCCCTGGCATAGTGCCTATATCTGGTGTCCATTGTTTTATGTGCTTTTGCTTTGGTAATTGCTTGATGAACTAAAAGAAAGAAGATATAAAGAAAACGTAATAAGAAGTCAAGAGCATCACAAGTAATTATCAAGTATAAGAAAATCTTTCTTCCTTTCTGAATTTTTTAACATGGTCAGATTGGCAACTACTTGCAGCAAATGGGATTCGTTAATAGTGACGCAAATCCCAACCTCTACTATTTCATTTTAGAGGATGAGCCACTTATCCTAGACTTGTATGTGGATGACCTCTTCCTTACAGGGTCATCAGGGCTCATAGATGACTGCAAGAGGAACCTGGCAGCAAAGTTTGATATGAAGGATTTAGGGTTGATGTACTATTTCCTAGGATTGTGTTATGAATATAATTCATAACAAGTAAAGAAATAAAATAAATCTGAATATTAAATAAGCAAATATTGATTAGGTTAAATAGTCATTAAGTTAAGTGAAAAGGCATGTCTAAAAGACATGTCCAATCACGAAAGGACACCTGCTGAGGTATAAAAGTAGGGTCCTCATTGTAACATTCATCAACTTATACATTTTATATATAATAAATTATTATTACATAATACCTTTTGTGTATTTTTACAAGCAAGTCTACAAGCTATCAGTCTTTATGCTTCAGTGGTATAGGAGCCATGGTGCACAATATAATGATGCGAGTCTTTGAACGTTGTTCGCCGCACAATGCGCCATTACGTTCACATCTTGAATATGTTGAACAATTTAGTGAAATTCAAGAAGCATTTCAGCGACTAGAAAAATCATGTGCAGAAGTTGCAACATGTCTAAAGGAAAATTATGCAGAGGAAGATGATAGCGATGGTGAAGAAACAAAACAAGAGGAAGCAAAAGAAGGAGATTTCGATCAAAATGATGATAATGATAAAGAAATAGAAGATGATGAAAAATAAAAAGAAACTGAAGATAATGACTGTGATGGAAGTCTTTCCATTATGACAGGAACCTTGGACCAAGTGGATGATGAAATTATAACACAATTTTTGAAGCAGGAGGACAGAGTTGAACCATGGAAAAGCAGAGGTTCCAGTCGCAGTCTCCTCCTATTCAATTTGGGGGTGGAAATCCACAAAGTCATAACAGTCGTGTTCCAGCTCTTGGGCAGAAGCCGGATGTCTACGGCTCAGCTGTACCTTCTGTATCTTCCAACGGGCTTCCTAATTTAAATCCCGCTCCATCTCAAGGTGTTAAAATCTTTGTCAAACTTTTTGTGGGATTTGTTCCTAGGAATGTAACTAAAGATGATATATGGCCAATAATCGCTGAGCATGGGAATGTACTTGAAGTTGCTTTAGTTAAAGATAAGATAACTGGCGAACAACGAGGATGTTATTTTATTAGATATACAACTATTGAGGAAGCAGACAGAGCTATAAAAGAACTTGACAATAATTATACAATACCTGTGAGTACAACACCAATAACGGTCAAATATGCTGAATCTATGAAACACAGAATTGGATCAGATGCTCCTAATCTTGTATTTGGACGACAGGGGTTCGGTTATGGATCAACGGGAGTGAGAACTGTTGCAACCTTTCGTCGTGGCAGAGGAAAGTGTCCACCGAGAAATGCACGCCACATGGGTGGACAAATACGGGGTTCTTCTTCATTTGGAAACTCTTTTCGGCATGGAAATCCTGTAACTTCTAGATGGAATCCTTTGGGCACCGTTCCCATGGTGGGAGCAATGAATGGGCCTAGAGTTCAAGTCCATGGTTCTGCGTGGAGACCTGCATAGATGGCCCCACAGATGACTGGTCTAGGATCAGCACTTCAACGTCGCGTGGGCAGGCCTTCAATGCAGCTCCTATGCAACCACAAAGTCATCCATATGGTCAACAACTGCCTCAATTACATCAATAGGTACAAGACGAAAATGGGGGGATAGCCATGACACTGGTTTTCTGCATGCAGCAAGAGCCACGGGTGTGGATGGTAGCTGTGTACGATGTGATCAGATGTGGGTCTCAGCTTTTAATGGTCTCCGTCAACCTTGAGACAAAATTGTTTATTATTTGGAAACTCCATAAAAACTCCCCACTAATACGCCGCGATTGTTGGTCATACACTCGTCGGTTTGTTAATAAGGTTTTTAAAATATATATATATATATATATATATATATACATACAATGTTTATATAACTACATAGTATATATAAACTATAGCCTTATAATGTGTGTATATATATAGTGTTATATTTATAACTATTATATAAAATTATATTTATAACTAATATATTATAATTATAATTTAATTAATTAATATATTTTAATTAATTAAATTATTGTTTAAAAAAGAAGAAGAAGGGGAAGACAACCTTGGACTCAAAATAGAGTTACTAGCGAGCCACCAGTGACAAAGACTTTCCACCTTCCATATGCCGAGACGACAACAAGAAAGACAATTGCCAACAATATAGCTTTGAGGACAAAGCTTCTGAAGGAAGGGGCTATGTTATGAATATAATTCATAACAAGTAAAGAAATAAAATAAATGTAAATATTAAATAAGCAAATATTGATTAGGTTAAGTAGTGATTAAGTTAAGTGAAAAGGCATGTCTAATAGGCATGCCCAATCACGAAAGGACACCTGTTGAGGTATAAAGGCAGGGTCCTCATTGTAACATTTATCAACTTATACATTTTATATATATATTAAATTATTATTACATAATACCTTTTGTGTATTTTTACATTAAAGTCTACAAGCTATCAGTCTTTATGTTTCAGATTGGAAGTGTGGCAGAAGGACGGGGAGATCTTCCTTGGTCAAGGGAGATATGCTACAAATATTCTTAAGAGATTCAAAATGTAAGATTGTAGACCCATGTCTACACCCATGATCACCAAATGGATGAAAATTGATGCCCCAGATGACAAGGACGTGGACCCCACCTTTTATAGACAACTCATCGTTTCTCTCATGTATCTGGTCAACACTAGGCTAGATATCTGCTTTGCGGTCAATACCCTCAGTTAGTTTATGGTGGAACTCAAGAGGGTGCATTGGAGAACAATGAGGCACATTTTGAGTTATGTGCACGACACAATACTGTATGGTTTGAAATATTAACCGAGGGGAAGACACCAGACTATGTAGGTTCACAAATGTAGATTGGGAAGGCAGTTTAGTGGACAGGAAATGTACCTCTAGGTACTGCTTTAGTGTTGGACAAGGATGGTTTCTTGGTAGGAAGCAGAAGTCAGTAGCACTAAGCTCTTCAGAGGCAGAGTATATGGTACCTAGCATAGCCACATGCAAAGCTATATGGCCTCGTAAGCGGCTAGTAAGCTTGTTTAGGCAGAGGATGGAGGCGACCGGTGTCTACTGTGATAATCCGAGTTGCATCAAGTTCTCTGACAATCCAGTGTTACATGATAGGTCAAAACACATAAATATTCGGTGTCATTTCATCAGAGATTGTGTGCAGCGTGGAGCAGTCTAGCTACAGTATGTTTCCACAGATGAGCAAGTTGCAAATATACTCACGAAAGCTCTAGGGGGAGCTAAGTTTGTCTATTTCATAGAACAAATGGGTATGGTGGAGAACCCGTTTTAGTAGCAGGGATAGAGTATTTTGAATACTTCTTAGTTGTAGTAGTTGCAATAGCAGCAACAACAATTGAGAGGGAGTTGAGTTGTAGTGCAAATGTAGAGTTGGAAGCAATACAAGTTATACAATGCAGTGTCAACAACAACACAGATGCAACATGGTTCAACAATAGTCAGCGGCAGATGAATCAAAGTTAGCGCAGTAGTTGGTGGAAAGTAGCAAGCAATTGCAATTGTCAGATATCAGCGGCATGGTTGGAGGATTTTGCAGAGACAGGGTGTTGTGACAATTGTGCAACAGTAGTTGGAGAGAACACCTTCCTCGCTAAGAGGGAGTGTTAGTTTTTGCAGCATTGGATGGTGTTCTAGTGTCGAGACTTTTTGGAGAGGTTAAAACACATGAGTTCTCCAAAACCCAGAAATCGTTTCTAGAAATTCCACCTAGAGATGGATCAATTAAATTAATTGACCATAATTAAAAATTTCCTAAGTTTAACTTAGGAAAAGTGGTTAATTAATAGGAATTAATTAAGAAAGGTGTGAATCATCTAGACACTCACTCAGATCAACTTGGAAATGATCTCAACCATCGATTAAGTTTTAATCATGGTTGTTGGAGTCCCAACTGGAGATTATAAGAAGAGGTCGATGGGTAGATGGAGAACACACCAGTGCAGATACTCATTTGCTTAGGCTAGTTGAATTCCTAGTAGCAGTTTGATTCAGCAGTGGCGGTCGAGCCAGTGGGTGAGTAGCAGGTGGCAAAAGAGGTCAACAATGATCCGAAGGTAGTTTTACAGTTCCAGAGAGTCAGAAAGAAGAGGTTGAAATTATTCTCCAGGAGGCAGTGCAAAGCCTCAAGTGAGCAGTTCGATTTGGTTGGATGGGATGATGTTTTCAGTTCTAGAGGCTAGGAGGATTTTGCAAAGGGCTAGACAAGCATTTTCCTAGTGAGCAACATGCAGTTTGTTTAGATTGGCAGTAGTCTTAGACCAAGTGTGTGAGGGTTTGTGCTAGGGTGATGCAGCGCCTGTGCAGACCAGGCAGATGACTTTCTCTTCAAAGGCAGTCAAGTGCCGGGGTTGTTCGGAGAGTGGGTAAAATCCCTCGTTAAATTTTTGCCTGTATTTCTCTTGGGTAGAATTGCCAGTTTGGGGACATTTCTATTGGACTCAAAATTTATGCTGCATAATAATAATATAAGCCCTCAGCTGTTGCAACCGATTTTCCCACATTGGGTATTTCTGGGGACTTTTGTCCAAAAAGAACGATGTCATTTTTATGTGTGTGTGCTAACATTTCTCAATTTCCAGCGCTTTTATTTTCCACAATATTTTATTTGTGAAGATTGCAGTGATTAATTTGTTGTTGCCTTAGCAATTAATTGCATAAGTAATTTTACAGTTAGAAGAATTAATTCCAGTTGTTGCACTAGAAATTTCGTTGAAATTTTAACAAAGGGGAACCTAAAGGGACAACTACTAGAGCACAACAACAATTTGGAACAAAGTCCCACTATGACCACAACCTATGCCCCCTTCTCTTCTTGGATTTTCACCAATGGGAGGAGTCCTAGTGTCCCTCCCTTGCGATAGATATTCCCTAGGATAAGTATGAAATGAGGCAAGATGGCTCATTCAATGGAAAGGCTCAATAAAGATGCAAGCTTTGGGTGAAGCTAGAAAGGCTTTCCACAAAAAACCCCGTGTAATAGATAACTACATGAGACTCAGGGTTGATGTGTATGCCAATATATGGGTTCATGCAAGGTTAGGGTAGCTAAGAGAAAAGGCTTCATATGATGTACTTCAACAAGCAGTTAAGCATAAACCTTCAAGAAATCCCCAAGTCAAGGCAACTTCAAGGCTTTCCATTTGGTACGAAGGCTAGGGCATTAAATATCTTGAAATTCAACCGTATGAATGACCCCCAAACTAGAGGAGACTTAGAAGAAATACTAGCACGAGAGACTATTGGGTTAGTTTTGAAATATCTCACTCCTAAGGGATTTCGCACCAAGCCCTAGAAGGGCTACCTATTCTTGAAGGGACGAAGAATGAGGAGGGAGAAAAGAAGGTGAAAATAATGATGTTTCATTAAGTTGATATGATCACCAAGGATTTCTAGACCAGTGCCTGTCTATTGGAGAAAATGGAGTCAAAATTTACTTCAATTTAGGAATTTCGCTCAAACAAGGAGTCCTAATGCAGCTTTCACTAACCTTAATGAGGCAACAACAAAACTACAATAGAAATTTACACTTCGTTCACAATGTATAATGGAGTTTTGAGGATGCAAAATGCAATATAGCCCTCTAGGAACATTCATTCATCTTCATCAATGAGTAATGCATGCAATGATTCAAATAACCATAAATGTTCTCATAAATTCACATCAAATTAGGGCACATTCAAGATCTTGAAATGTCATTCCATACATTAGACATATAGCAATGTAAAATATAGCATCAAAATGTACTTACTAGACAAAGAGAATATATCCATCCATCGCCATTGTGAAGAGGAAGCTCCAAGAATAGACAAAAAAAATTCCATACATAAAAGTGCATTCCAAACATCGAAAATTCATCCAAATTGCAAGTCCAAGTTCTTTCTCAAGAGAGATCGAAATCTAAAATAATAAGTTACAAAGGAAGATCATCTCTTATTTATACGAGCCTTAGGGAATTCGATTTTGTTCAATTAGCCTAATAAGCCCCTAAAAATGACTTTAATGTGCACAAAAACAATCCCATTGGTGACAAGCCCACCAAATAGCTCAAAAGTACTCAACAAGCCTTCCAAATGAGGGCGAATGATAAAATAATGGTGCAAAAGGGCTGTTGGAAGGCCTAGATGATAAGTACTCCATGTGCCAAGATGAAGAGCAGGGCTCTCAAAATAATTACCAACGGGGTGGCCCCTTGGTTTCCAAGCAAAACATCTGTGGTGCTCCCAAGTTGCTGTGGGGCACAATGAATGGTCTCATGGGTCTCCAACTGGATTAGACATGTCCATGCTCGATCAATAAGGGCTAGAATGATGACGTAGGCCCTCCCATGTCTCTCTGGATGAGACAAAACCCCTTCTGGGCCTTGGATCAGTTACGGAGTGTGTGGCCGACTGGGCAATGTGGTCCAAGTGCATCATCATCTCTGAATACCTGGGGCACGAACAAGTGGTACGTTGTTATGAAGAAGCCCATGGCATGACAATCAATGCTCTATTGTGGTGGAGGTCCATGGCTCTCAACGCTCACCCTATAAGTGGCATCATGACCCTCTAGAGGGATTGGATCCTGTATAGGGAGACCAAGTCCAAATGGAGACCCACCTACAATCTTGTATATGATCCAATGCGTCCCCTCACCTTCCAGAACAACAATTCATTAGTGTAATTGAGTAAATAAGCTTACAATCCAAGGGCAAAAGTGGACACATCATAGTGGCATGCCCTTCCAAATGGGCTTTAGAAGGTACAAGTGTTTCCAAGTTCAACAAGATAGGTTAATAAAGGACCCTATTAGGTGGTTTCAATCTCTAAGGGAGTGATATGTCCATGGTACATCCATCAAATGGTAGGGGTCATGTCAAATAATGATGTAATGGAGAGGGGAAAAAGGGAGAGCTCCAAGCCACATGCCATGGTACAAGGGTAGCTATGATGAGGGCAGCTCACACATGGGTGTATAGATGTAGGAAGGAGCAATCCTAGTACATGAGTTACCTTGACCTTTGTTTTTTCCACCCTCATTCATATACCTTTTTCCTTTTATTGATATTTCTTTCTTTTAACTGTTTGGGGCTACAGGGAATGAGAGCATGATGTGTATGATAAAGCAATGAATACCCCCTTAACGTTGGGCAGTTCATCGCCCACATGGGGTTGGGACAATCATGGGTTCCTTAATGATGTAGGGGGCACACAGCGTGATGGCCATAATGATAAGGGGTAGGGCTCATGTTTGGCTTTTTTCCACATGCTAAATTTATATGCCCTGACTGCCTTTTGCATTTTATGGTACATTTCCTATTGATTATGGCCAAATTATGCTTTTAAGTTTATTTTTAGCTGCATCAACCTTTGGGGGATCGTTCGAGGCTTGACCCATAGTGTGGGCAAGCGGAGGGGGAGGCTAACTCCTTGCAGACCCAATGGACAAATGTGGACCCAGATGGGAAAGTATAGAAAGGGGTTATAACGAGCGGAGGGTAGTGAGATGTGTGGTGTCAGCAAGTAGGACCACACAACCAAAATTAGGGTTTCCCATGTACTGCCACTCCTAAATCTAGTAGCCAATAGAGGAGATCCCACGGAACTAAGATACAAGATTAACCACCAAGCTGGGACAAGGGAATAAGAGTACAATCCAAGCCCGTTCTTTCCGCCGAATCTCACCACTAATCCTTGTTCAAATGTGTCCAAGGAAAGCAAGAACACCTAATTACATGATAAAGCCATACCCTCAGTATCGGAAAGCCCACCTTCAAACATACGATCATAACAAATGGGTGAAGGCACATAATGGCTGGCTTAGGTGGTGGAGAATGGTGGCACATCAAGTTATCTGGTGCCTGCAAGGTGTTGTTGGGTGCCGACTGAAAACCAAAGTAGAAGAAAAATTTCTCCTATGGGGATCACCGAGTGGTGGTGGGTAACATCTAGCTCCAATTGGGACATGAGTTCTCAGTAGAGTGTTCGAACCATGTACTTGATGGGGAGAATTGCAGGCACATAATGAAGATTGTCAAGATTGTGGAAACAAAAGAGAAATATTGAAAGAATCATAGCGAGAGGCTTTTCCACAAGAAAAAAGCAGGCATCAAAGTCTTATGGAAGAAAGGATTACATTCATCATAAGAGGAAGATGAAAGTCAAGGTCTTGATTATTTGAAAATAATGTTGTATAAACCCTAGCCAAAGGGTTGAACTAAAGGGATCTAGGGTTTATACCCTAGGACTTATTGCTTCGACTAACATAAACCCTAACCCATGAATGATGATCTGAATGAGGCTGTTTTACTAGATTGTAGGATGAAGCTGACAAGGTGGATGCATGAAGTCCATGGATTAAGGGACTGTTTATCTTCAAAAGATAAGTACTTTATATCTCATTTGTTATCTTTATGCCTTGTCCTTTTTGTTCTTTCATGATCTTCTAACAAATGTTGCAGGTCAAGATAAGTTCTTTTTAAAGCTTGACTAGCAGAAGGAAAAAGCAGAGGAACATGGCATACCATGAAGATTGTGAAGAGCATGAAGGAAAACTCTGTTGCAATATGAGATAGACCATGCAAAGGAATGATAACCTCAGAGGGAGCAAGCAATAAGATTATGACGAATTCCACATCTTGACTAAAGGATTTTGTGATTTGGCAACTCTGATAATGTTGCTATATGATTTGGCTTCCTGAAATAAGTTATTGCAGGAGTATGTGAACAGGCTGAAAAGATAGCTTGTTTGATGATATTGCAGCTGCTATTTGATTCGATTCAGAAGCACATGGATTGAGTGGATGACACTGATGATGATTTGGAAGAACATGAAGACCAACTATTGTTATGCAAGGATAGAAGACATGTGCTAGCTATTGTGAGGAAGTTTGGCTCCTTGAAGTTGACAGATGAACAATTTGTTGACAATGTTGTTTGGTGATTGACAAGATCTAGGAGGCTCGAAGTTTGATATGATGTGATGCTGTTAAGAGCCGAGAAACCCCGTCGTAGGGATAGAGCGTGAAAGAGTTTGGGTCCATAAATTGTTTGACATCTAGGAAGATTGAAACTTAGGTATGATGTAATGTGAGGAAGGAGCTATGTAGCTACTACTAAAGATCTCCACGAAAGAATAGGTAGCCAGTGAGCGAGACAAAATGAAGCTTATGGTTGAGTCTCCCTAGTTGAGAGGGATGAAGGATCTATTTCCTGTTTGAGATGGAATGAGAATTACCTCCCTGATTGAGAGGGAGTGATGAGGGACACCATATTCTTCATGTGTCATGCACTAGACTAGGACTAGCAATCGTAAGTCTTAGTGAAGGTATTGTTAGGGAGAATGGATGATTAGATAAGCGTCTAGGGCTGGTACTCCTTGAGGATTGGAAATCCAAGATAGGAAGTAGTCCTGTGGACCGACACTGTTTGAGGATCAGATAGGGTATCCAAGATAAGAGTGGTCGAAGAGGACAAATATTCTTTGAGGATTGGAAATCCAAGAGAAGAATAGTCCTAAAAGGACATACCTGGTGAACATTCGGATGGGGTATGTGCCTTAAGAGGCTATGGTGTTGTCCATATGTATGCCTCCCAACATTGTGCTCTAATCTAGTGGAGAGATAGAGCTTGTTAGTCAAGGCCTTGCTATATTGCTATTTGACAACGCTAGTTATGATGTTGATGCTTGAGGATGACTTATCAATTTGACTCTTCTTATGAGAATATTTCAATTTGAGAGTATACTTGTATCAGGTATGTAATTATGAATACCTCCCTAGTTAAGAGGGTGTTGAAAAATGTAACTAAGTTCGATCTTCATAATTGTATTTGTGTCAATATGTACTCCATGTAAAGGAATAAATAATATTATTAGTAATTCTTATTTCTAGTTAAAAGCATGTTGTTCATGCTTCTAGGATTTGTTGAGTCAAAAGGGAATTTATTATTAGTCAATGTAATGTACTTAAGTCAAGAGCCATTTGGGCCCTTTGTAAAAGAAAGAGAATTGTTTTTATTTTTATTTTAGTCAAGGAGTCAAAAACAAGACCAAGTCGGCCTGCCTTAAAAGGATGCAACTCTTTGTAAAATTAGACAAGTATAAATTGGCAAGAAGATTCGTCTTCTCTAGCAATTTTTTGCGAGATTTTCTAAAGAAAGTTTAAGAGTTTCCTGAAGTGATAAAGTGAGAAATGTATCGAAGTTCTGCTCTTTGAAAGGTAATCAAGTTCTGCTCCTAGTATCAGAGTTCTGCTCATGTGGAAGGCAATTTCTGTTATTGTTTCTGTGGAAGGCTATCCGAGTTTCTCAATGGACACACTATCCGAAATTCTGAGGAAAGGCACCAAGACTATTGTGATATGATACTAGATATTGTTGTGATACATTCCTATAGAAGGACGAATTGGAAGATGCTGATATGAGTGATTTCTGGTAGCATCAAATGTGCTCTAAGTCTCAAAATTTGCAGGGATGCTTAGACACATGCATTCTCCAATACCTAGAAATCGTTTTGGGAAATTCCACCTGGAGATAGTTTTATTAAAATAATTAATTATTTTTAATGGGACCCTAAGTCTAAACTTAGGAAATTAAAATAATTGATGGGTATTAATCTAAACTGTGGGTGAAACTTCTAGAAGAAGGCAGAAATCAAGTCAATATGATCCTAGCCATTGATTAGAATCTAATCAGGCTTGTTGGTTGATCAACGAGAGGATTATAAGAGAAGGCTTGATGGGCACTTGGAGAAGAAATAGAGAGAGTTTAGAGAATCGATTTTCTGAAGCAAAGCAGCTGCTAGGAGATTTTCGATAGTGAGCTTTTGCAGTGAGGGGTAGGGATAATTGGGTTGGAGTATCTTCTCCAAGACCCAGGATCAACAACAGAGAGGGAGAGAGACACCAGGAGGAGGCAGCGCAGACCTAGGAGGGCTTGACGTTAGACCAGAAGGGCCCACACAGAGTTGACGCAGAGCTAGAAGGGCTGATGCAGAGGTAGCGTAGTCTTCTAGTGCAAAAATCCAAAATCTGTCGGGGAGTTGAGATTTCTGAGTCGGGAGGGCTGGAAATTGCTGCAGAGGGCAGACGCTTCCCAGTTGGGTTGATGCAGAGCCTGTTGAGGTTGATCTAGGCCTATGCAGGGCCAGCATAGAGATAGATAGGGACAGTTGGTTCAGCTACTGGAACAACCAAAATTGCTGGGTAGAGTGAGGTAATCTCACTAAGTTTTTCTACTAGTTTATTTCTCTGTAACTGGATTGCCAAAAGGGTATCGAGAGTTTTATTCAGAAACTACTACTTAATAATATAAAACCCTCAGAGTTGTTGCACCGGTTTTCCCATATTGTGCTTTTCCGGGGACATTTGTCTGAAAAATACTGTGTCACTTGTGCATCTTTCTCTATTTGTTTTATTCTTGTATTGGGCAAATTAATTAATTAAGTGAAAGCTGCAGTGTATGTATTTCAACATTTGTTGTAGGAAACTGCAAATATCTTGTTCATGTAAATCTAACAAGTAGAAGAAATATCATCAGTTGCTGTAGTAGGGATTCCAGTTTAGGAATTTTCACATGGTATCGGAGTTGCAGGTGGAACAAGAAGAGCAATGCTAGGGAACACAGTGCTGAGCAGAGGAGGGAGTTCGAAAAAGCTGTAGGAGGCAGCAGTTTGAGACCCCAGAGGGTTTGTGCAGTCCTAGTCGGAGGGTTGATTTTCGAGGCAATCTCTCTCTAAGTGAGTTGACAGAGAGGAAGGACTCCCAGTGCGACAGTTTGTTGGGGCAGAGGGAGTAGCGCTGAAGCCTCAGTGTGAGGAGAAGCTGGTGGGAAGCAGATTTTCAGCAGGCAGATTGCTGGGCTAAAAGACGTTAGAAGAGAGAGGAGAAGCATGGTTGAGGGTACTTGCCTCAGTATACTTCCTGCTAAGAGGTTCGTTTTCTTATTGGTTGAGCAACAACAGTGAGAGCTGGGGAGGAGATTTTTGACATTTGTGGTAGAGATGGCAATCAATGGGTTGAGGGATCAAGATAGATTGGATGGAGCATCCAACTATGTCATTTGGAAGACTAGAATGTCATTCCTTCTAGATGAGCATGCCCTCAACACATATGTCGACAGCATGGTGGCTGTGCCTGCAGATGCAGATCCATTGAAGAAATACAAGGCCAAGATGGCCAAGGCAAAAAGAATGATTCTCGATGGAGTGAAGGATCATGTTGTCTGTCACATCGCTAGCAGAGGGACTACTAAGGAGATGTGGGATGTGTTGTCTATGTTGTACGAGGGATCTTCCGAGTAGCAGAAGATGCACCTTGAGCAAAAACTAAGATTCTGCACAGATGCAAAAGGCGGAGCATGTGGATCCATTCCTCATGAAGCTTCAGGAGACCCGTGATGAGTTATCTGCTGTGGGGTCTACACCTGAAGACTCAAAGTTGGTTAGACTAGCCCTCAATTTGGTCTCAGATGAGTGGCAAGTCTGTCCAGAGTAACCTGGGCAGGGGGGGCTTTACCGAATTGGGATGAGATGTGGGCAACTCTCAAACAAGAGGAGCTGAGGAGAGACTGGTCAAGTGCAAGCTTGACGGAAGCAACAACAATGGGTTGAAGCCCAAGGAGGAGGACAATGCAACCCTCACATCGAAGGGACATCAGGAGCAACGAAGACGTAAGAAGGACGTGTCGAAGATAAAGTGCTTCAGGTGTGGTTAGATGGGTCACTATGCAACTCAGTTTCAGAAAGAAGGACAAAGATGAGAAGCATGATCCGAAGGCTGCGCCTGCGCAAATCAAGGAAGAGGAGTTCTCCATGACAACCGAGATACCTCCAGGAGGGAGGTGGGCTGATTTGGAGCTGTAGTTCGAAAGAGCTATAGATGGGCAGGATCCTTGAGGATCTCACCTCTTGGATCAATACCTTGCTACGAGAGCCCAATTCAGTAGTAGTAGGATGGACTAGTGTTGGATGGTACCGAGGAGTGTCAGAGAGACAGTTGCAGTGGCTAGGAGCGTCAGAGACTGAACAACACAGAGCAGAGTTGGTAGCAGTGCAGATGGCACAGAGTAGAGGTCAGCAGCAACGCAATAGATTCAAATGGTTAGCACAGAGAAGAGCAGCAGTCAGGCTTCAACTTTCACATGGTATCATGATGAACACAGTTAGTTTAGTAATTTGGGATTTTTTGTTGTTGTTGATGGAGTAGTAGCAATAGTTTGTAGTGCAGTGGCAATGGCAGTGCTAGCAGCAGCACAAATGCATCACTTGAGAGGAAGTTGTAGTACGGATGTAGTGTTGACAGTGGTAGTGTCAGCAGCAGTACAGTTGTAGCAGTAGCGCAGTAGTTGGTGGACAACATGTCAGACATCAACAACACTAAGGATGATGTTATGAAGTTAGGGTGATGCTTCAGTGGGAAGAATTGCTAGAGCACATTCCTCACTAAGAGGGAGTGTTGATTTTTGGTAGCATCAGATGTGCTTTAAGTCTTAAAATTTGCAGGGAGGCTTAGACACATGCATTCTCCACCACCCAGAAATTGTTTTGGGAAATTCCAGCCGGAGACAGTTTTGTTAAAGTAATGAATTATTTTTAATGGGACCCTAAGTCTAAACTTAGGAAATTAAAAGAATTAATGTGTATTAATCTAAACTGTGGGTGTAACTTCTAGAAGAAGGCGAAGATCAAGTCAATATGATCCTAGCCATTGATTAGAATCTAATCTGGGCCGTTGATTGATCAACGAGACGATTATAAGAGAAGGCTTGATGGGCACTTGGAGAAGACACAGAGAGTTCAGAGAATCGATTTTCTGAAGTAGAGCAGTTGCCGAGAGATTTTTGATAGTGAGCTTTTGCAGTGAGGGGCAGGGATAGTTGGGTTGGAGTATCTTCTCCAGGACCCAGGATCAACAACAGAGAGGCAGAGAGACACCAAGAGGAGGCAGTGCATACCCGGGAGGGGTTGACGCTGGGCCAAAAGGGCCCACACAGAGCCAGAAGGGCTCACGCAGGGGCAGCATAGTCTTCTAGTGCAGAAATCTGAAATCTGTCAAGGAGTTGATATTTTTGAGTCGGCAGGGTTGGAAACTGCTCCAGTGGGCAAACTTTTCCCAGTTGGGTTGACGCAGGGGCTACGGAGGGCCAACACAGAGATAGCCAGGGACAGTTGGTTCAGCTGCCGGAACAGTCAGAATTGCTGGGTAGAGTGAGGTAATCTCACTAAGTTTTTCTACTAGTTTATTTCTCTGTAACTGGATTGCTAGAAGGGCATCCAAAGTTGTATTTAGAAATTACTGCTTAATAATATAAAACCCTCAGAGCTGCTGCAGCAGTTTTCCCACATTGGGTTTTTCTGGGACATTTGTCCAAAAAATGCTGTGTCACTTGTGCATCTTTCTCTATTTGTTCTGTTCTTGTTTTGGGCAAATTTATTATTTAAGTGAAAGCTGCAGTGTATGTATTTCAATATTTGCCCTAAGAAACTGCAAATAACTTGTTCATGTAAATCTAACAAGTAGAAGAAATATCATCAGTGGCTGCAGTAGGGATTCCGGTTTAGGAATTTTCACAGATCTGAGCTTATGAACAGTTGGAAGAAATCTTGGAAGGAGGGATGACTTGATTCTTGTGGTGGTCTTGAGTCTAGGATATCTCACTTTGATCTGACTCCATAAGAAGAGAAGACTTTCTGGGTTTCCTCCCTTGTGGGGTTTCAACCCTGGCTTGGAGCCTATATCTCGAGTCTCATGTTTTTGTGATGTTCATGTTTTGTTTTTTGGTAATTGCTTGATGAAGAAAAGAACACAATTATAATAACAATAATCCAACACTGATCTCACAAGTAATTATCAAGTAAGAGAAATCCTCATCACTCCCTGTGTATTGATTTCTCAACAAAACTCTCACTTAGCTTAGTTTTGGGAGATGTTTAGAAATTTGAACTATTGTGTAGATAAAGGAAACAAGGAGAGAAGAATTAGTAATGCCTTGGTCCATGTGTTGAACATGTCATGTAGAGAATTGGAACATTGCATGTGCACAATGAACACACTGACAACTTAGTATTAGTTGATAGTCCAAGGTGAGTTGACAACATTAATATCCTTAGCAAATGGACACTTGGAATACATAATAGCCAACTAGTAGGAAAAAGACATTAATGAATGGAATGTAGGAAAATGACCAAGAGCGTAGCGATAGCAATAAATCGATGATCCTTATATTACCATTGAAGACACATGATAGTTAAAAGCAAGCAGAAAGCCAAAACAACAAGGGATCTCGAGAATAATAACTAGTAAGAGATTATCAATTGGAGACATGGTGAAACAAAAATAAAAACCCTTTCTTGAGCTCTTGCCTACAGTCTACCAAATTGGTCGTTTGCTGTTGAAGTTTATTTGGATATTTTATATGTTAAAGTTATATTTCATCAAACTATCAACAGTAACACAAGTTGTAGTTACATTATTCAGAGCCCTGATAGATAGGGTATTTGCTTTCATTGTTAGTAAGATATTGAGGTTGTGCACCCAATGGAACAAGTGGGACCTCATGACTGTGCTGTTGCATTTTGTTCGTAATCTGTCATAGTTTATAGCATTTCATCTAGACCAAACAAAAGCAAATCTTCCAACTGCTCCAAAAATTGACATTGTATCCTTACAGGTATCCAACCTGTTCTATCTCTTGGCCTAACAGAAGCCAATGTGGAATAAATTTAAGTTGATCAGTTGAAGTAGAAACAAGAATGGATGGTGAAAAAACAACATTAGCTTGTGAAGTACATACAATGGTTGGTCGAGAAAAAACAACAAAAAAATGAGTTCTAGCCTCTAGGTGAAGCTAATGCAGGACATGTTGTCCATGTTTCAACAGATGACAGTTATTCAGTGAGAACTAAAACAAAACAAACTGATGCTCATTGTCAAACCTATTACAAAAAAACCATTCAAGCTAGAGTCTAAGATTTCAGTGCTTTGATTTGCTGAATTTGTCAATCTCAGTAACTCGGATGCCATCTAGAATCCTATTGAATTAGATCAACATGACTAGATGTGATAATGCTGTGGCCTGTAATGTTCAAATGTCAGTGCAAGTCCTCACACGGGAACAAACCAACTCTCAGTGGTTGGCATCTTCTAGCCAACAACTTGTCATTTGCTAGGATCAGTTCAAAGTTATCTCTCACAAGTAATTCTAACCTCTTGGATGCAAGGAATTCTTACTTCCATGGTACCTTCAATTTCAACGAATTCTTGAGTAGATGAAACAATTGTAGATGAAGTAGTTCAACCACCTATCATTCAAACTTTAGGTACAAGACTGTTATGGCACTGTAAAATTAAATGCTTTTATTGTCTATTTCTTCTTTGAGATAAGAATTGGAGCTCCTTCCTATCAGTTTGAAGTTTAAAGATTCTTTCTGGTTCTTTTCCAAAGCAGTACAGGCTTCAATGCTTGGCTACTCATATCTATGCTGATGGTGATATGTCTGTCCATCACCTTCTACCGTCGTTAATATACTACTTAGACACTTTTGGAGCCATAAGAAGGCTTAGTTAAAATACTTTCCTGCAGTTTTGAATATACGTTGATGGATCGAAATTTAGCATTGATTACCATCTGATCTGCTTATTAGAAAGCAGTCAGAATGAGTCTGGAATTTTCCCTAGACATAGCTTGGCTTTGAAGGTTCTACGATGTTATGTAATATAGTTAGATAATCATAGTTTAATAATTCGAACAAATCTCCAACGAGGGATATGCTACTTTGATTTTTACTAAGCTTATAGTTAAAAGGGCATCAAAAATCAACAATCACAAGGGGACTAACAAAGCACAAAGAGCATCAGCATTATGTGATTCACTCAATTATGTTTTGTTTGGCATTATGATTGGTATCTTTGGCCCAACTAGCAAGACATGTTTGTTTGTTATAATTTTAAGTTTTAGCTGCTTCTGCAGATAAGCAAACAACTTTGTTGTGCAAACTTGGGGTTGAGGGATCATCCAGCAATAAAACAACAGGTGAAAGGAATTGTAATTTTCCTTCTTGTTGTTCTCCTACACATTACATTATTTCTTTTATAATATTTGTACTGGCATATTGATTTATTATAGATTGCAGTGAGCTTTATGTAATAGACTGTTTGTACTTGGTATTTTCTATGATTGTTGGCAGTTGCTAGCAGTACTGGAAAATCTGATAGAGAAAGGAGGAGCATTATGCATGCCATCTTGTTTGGAAATATCGATATTACTGCTTCAGGTTTGTCCTCTTATCGTTCAAGTGATTGATCCCACATAGTGGATATATTTTGTAGCAATTGATGTGATGCATAGGAAGAATATATGTTGAGCATGGACATCGCTGGAATCAATAATTTGTGGAGGATATTTGGGATAATCAGTTTTATAGCATTTTGGGAGCATGGGCACAATAGTTGGTATCTTATGTGTTGACAATAGTGGGTGTCTTTTAGGGTTGGAACTTAGAAGCATATTATTTGTAAGCTCTAATATTTTTTGACAAAGAAGCTAGCTGCACAATAGAGCATGGGCATCACTCTATTAGTCTAGCCTGAATATGAGAGTGATTACTTTCATTATATCATGATGACATTCAATTTCAAATTGTTGATACACCACCATTTGAGATGCTCCACCATCAAACATATTGTTTTATGTTTCTGTATGGATGGAAGCTCAAGAGTAGAATGCAACTGGATAGAAGTGTTTCTTTTACATGTATGTGCATTTCATGCAATCTACTTTCATTAGGGTCAGATTGCTTTTGCTTTCAAGGAAATCTATGAGAATTGGATAATGAGTTGAATTTTATTTGCGCAGACTTTTGAAGTGATATTCATAATCTTGACTATTTTTAATGTTTGCAGCTTCAGTCTTTTGATGATGATAGACAAATACAGCAACATGCTGCTCTGTTGATGAATAATCTTGCCTGCGCGGTTGGGTTGGTTTCTGGAAAAGAATTGTATGCAAGGCATACAGAAGCTCTTCTTGGAGTTGTTACAGCTGGCTATTCTGAATGGTCGGGGAGTTCATCTGGAACATTTCTCTTTAAAGCATTTATTCAAAATGCTGGAAATTGTGTAAGAGTTACAAATAACTTTTACAGATTCTTCTCTGCCCATACCTGATATTTCCTATGTAATCATTACCATGCTTGTCAGTTGAAGTGATAAATTTCAAATATTGTACAACTTAGGTGGGTCCATATCTGGAAACATTGTTGCAAGTATTTTCCGATTGCTTGAATCCAGAGAAGGATCCTGCACTACGGTTATGTTTTGTGGAGGTAAGTTTTCTGTGAATTCTTAGGTGAATTTTGCTTGGTTTCTTTCTTTTTTCATTGAATATTGTGTACAAATCAAAGCCTTTGCAGAAAGATGAAAAACTGGGAGAGAAACTACAGTATAAAATATAGCTTAGTGTGTATTGACTCTTGAGTTGCAGACTAGTGGCTGATTAAAATTGCAGTAGTCCTTTTCCCAGTCCTATGATATGTAACCCATAGAACTGCGAAGTATGATTGATGCCATTTTTGACCCTTTCACGGAGTTTAAAATTGAACTAATTGTTATGAATTCTGAATATTTTCCGAGTGGTTAATAGAAACTTTAGTAGTCCTTTCTGTTGAATTTTGGAGTAGCTGTGGTCAGTATTCCCAGCTACTCCAAGTCGGACCATAAAAGATATATAAAAGCAAGAAATTTTGAATTTAAATTGCCTCCAAGGAGTAAGAGTCGGCCAGCCCCAAAAGACACACCTATTCGGGCTAATGAGATGACGATATATAGGCTACTCGTCCTCCTTAAGGCACAAATTCAGGTCACACATCAAACATATTCATCTGTTCATCTATTCGAAGGAGAGAGAGAAAAAGGAGACCGAAGTTGACCAAAACAGTCCAGTGTTGACTTAGCTATCTTATCTATGTTTTGACCTCAGTTTGACTTCACCCCTGTGGAGAGAGGCCGAAATATTTCTGGGAATTTTGTTGGGCAGCAGATCGAATTTTCTGTGAAGGATCAGGAGGCTGAAATTCGGCCTAGTTGGCCATAGTTAATTGAAACTTTCTGAGCAGCAGTTTCACTAGGCTTGTGGACAGTTTGGCCTGGTTTGACTTAGGTTTCGTTGCTGGTCAGTATGACTTTTTTTTTGACTGAAAAGATCAGATTGTATCTCTTGTTGAATTGAATAATTTCTCTAAGAAAAGGTTGCTGGGTTTTTCCCTAGAAGAGGGTTTTCCCAAGGTAAAACTTGTTGTGTCTTTGTGCATCATTGTTCTATTGTGATTTCCACTGTCGTACTGCTTTTATGGTTGAATTTCTGAAGTGTAATTGCTTAATGATAAAATTGAAGTGCTAAAGATAATATCAATATCATTAAAAGTAATTATCAATATCAGGAATTTGTGCTTGTATCTATTGCACTTGAAAAATCAACATGGTATCAAAGCTTTTGGTAAAGAAAAGGTATTGAGATCACTCTTGAAAGATACAATTTTATGATCAAATCCTTGTCCAGGAGGGTATTTGTATAAAAAGAGGAGGGCCAAGCTTCTTCAGAATCTGTGCTTAAGAAGGAGGCTGATCTTGTCTATTGTTTGAGTAAGAGAAGAAGAGGGTCAATTTCTGTTTACTGAAGCCCTAGTATAGGGCTTGTTATTGCTCAAACTAGCAAGGGACATAAGGGGGATTCCTAAAGGGAAAATGCTAGACCAAGGGCAACAAATGGAGACGTAGCCCACTGTCACCTTAGCTAAGGATCGTTTCTATTTATGGAATTTCACCAATGGCAAGAGAACTGATATATTATGGAGTCGTTGATGAAGGATAAGTCAATGAACGGATGTGGAGTGACCGAAATAATCTCTTTCCCAAAAGAGTTAAAAGGATAGAGCTTGCTTGCTTTCTAAACAAGCTATAATGTCTTCTAGGGAAAGGAAGGGAGGATTTGAGGGTTAGGTTTATGGGATATGACTTGTGAAGGAATTTCCCAATCCCTAAAATCCTTGTTGAAATTGGTATCTCGGATGGTTCTTGAAGAATTGTTTTTTCAAAGGAACGGGACGACACGAGATGAAGTGGACCCGGTCTAGGATAGGTGGAATGAATATAACAACCAATGATGTTCTTACCTTAGACAAAGTGGGAAAGGATCAAAGAAAGAATTTCACTTGAAGGTGGTGATTTGATCTTATGAGGCACTAGCCTTGGGGATGCTAAGGCAAAGTTTGGTCCCGGAGCTAGGGATTGGCTTTTCTCTCAACTCCACCATTGGAATGGCTTCAAAATTGAAGGAGACCTTGAGGAAACACCAACGCAAAAGATCCTAGGAGATCGAACTTTTTGGAGGGCTAGCTTGTCGGGAAATTGATGCCCTAGGTGCCCCAACTTTGCTAGATGAAAGGAAGGTGAAAGGATGTGATTTTTGGTGACCATCTCTTGGTAGATCAATGCCTTAGCCTTGGGAGAATGGGGTCTATGATGAAATATGAGTAGGATTCTTGATTCTCAGTCAAGGAGGCCTCAAGACCACTTCGCTAGCCTTCTAGGTCAAGGAGAAGCAATCTTGCAGCTTTTATATTTCGATGTGCAAAGGAGATGGCTTATCAAGGTCAATTCATTG
The DNA here is from genome assembly GCA_031772625.1 of Pinus tabuliformis. Taxonomy (NCBI): domain Eukaryota; kingdom Viridiplantae; phylum Streptophyta; class Pinopsida; order Pinales; family Pinaceae; genus Pinus; species Pinus tabuliformis. The sequence goes on along the minus strand of CM062818.1, from coordinate 1,393,475,669 downwards.
ATAGAATTACCCCTAGGAGATTTCGTTCACATTACATGGCCCATACATTGAGAGATGTTATAATAGAGACAAAATTCCACAATTTAAAGTAGTAAATGCATGCAACAATTAGCCCTAAAAATAGCGAAAATCTTAGTCCAATGTATATCAGAAAGTAAAAGAAGAATAACATTAAAAGCATGTACTTACATGTAACATAATATATCCAATCATCCACAATTGACAAAAGAGAAGCTCCAAGATAAGATAGACCAATATCCACACTTCAAAATTCATCCATAAATCTCCAATTCATCCTCTAGAAAAGTTGCAAAATTTTCAAGAGAGAAAACATCCAATCCAAAGTGATGATGAGCAAATGAGCTCATCTCACTTCTATTTATACACAAATTAGGAGTTCGAATTAGCTTCCTTGGCCTACATAAGCCCCAAAAATAAAATAGTGTTTTAATAATTCAACTTTTGGTGACAAGCTCACCAAACTAGCTCATAAATGAAAAAATACGCCTCTCAAGAGGTCAAACAATAATCTATGCATGTTTTAGGGCCCTCTAAGAGGCCTAATGAGGTCCATGGCCCCTTGTAATAACTTGTGGTGCTCCAAATGACATGTGGGGGCACACAATTGTTCTCATGGGTCTCCAAACAAATCGAAGATGCCTGTAGATCACCTGCAAGGGCTAGGATGATGGTGTAGGTGATGCCACATCATCGTGCAAGTCCTAGATCATCTGCCAAGTGTATGGTGCAAATCTAGGTTAGCTGGGCATGATGGATCAGGGGCATCTTCCTTGCCCAATAAGTGAACCATGAGCAATCTCTGAATGGATTTGGGGATCCATGGAGTGTTTTCTCTTGCTGTGGAAGCCCATGGCTCTCAACGCACACCCTATATGTGCCATTGTAGCCCTCTGGAGGATTAGGACTCCGTATAGGATCACCAAACGCAAAATGGAGACCATCTGCAATCCTGCATAAGATCCAATGCGTTGCCTAGCCTTCTAGTAGAGCAAGTCATTAGATAAAGTGAGTAATGAGCTTACCAAATCATGGACCACGGGTGGGGACTTCATAATGGCCTGCCCTTCCATAATGGGCTTTGGGATGTGCCAATGTTTCCTAAACTCCAAATGGGGTTAACTAATAATCCTGTTAGGTGGTTTCTACTTCTAAAGGGGATAATATAATTAAGGTACATCCTTCAAAAGGTGGTGGCATGTGCCTGGGTCACATGCTGGGGTAGAAGGGTAGCTAATAAGAGGGAAGCCCACACTTGGGTTTATAATGTATAGGAGGGAGCAATCGTGGTACCTGAGGTGCCCTGGCCTTGATTTTTCCGCCCTTCTTTGCCTTTTTATGATTTTCTTTGATTAACTACTCGGGGCTTAAGGTGTAAGAGCATGATGTATAAGATATAGCAGTGAATACCCTATTTTAAAGTGGGGCTGTTCATTGCCCACTAGGGGTTGGGACAATCATGGGTTCCTATATGATGAAGGAGTTTCATAGAACTTGTAGGAACCATGGCGATGGCCATGATGATGGAGTAGAGTTCATGTATTGGCTTTTGCCCATGTGCTAAATGTGTTTGTCTTTACTATATTGTGCATTTTTTGGTGCATTTTCTTGTTGAATGTGGCCAAATATGCTTTTATCTTTCTTTTCAGCTGCATCAACCTTCAAGGCATCATTCCAAGCTTGAACGAAGGTGTGGGCAAGGGGAAGGGGTGAGCTAACCCTATGTGAACCCAATGGAGAATGTGGACCTAGGTGGGAGAAATGATGAATGGGGTACAAACCTAACCCATTCTTTCCGCCGAATCTCCCCCATTAATCCATGCCGAGAAGTGCCCATGATAAGCAAACTACAATTCTTAACTACCAAATGACAAGGCATAAGTTTAGGTTTGGGAGGTCCACCTTTAAACATACGATCATGGTAGATGGGCGAGGGACCACATGGCTGGCTCAGGCAGCAGAGAAATGGCATAATGAGCTAGCCTGTGGATGCAAGGGGCTGCTGGCTGAGTACCATCTTGGAGAAAAGAAATTTCTCGTAGGGATATCACCCACAAAATGGTGGGTAACAGGGCTGAAAGACCTCGAAGAGCAATGACGAAAAGACTGGGCCAAGACTACAAGTCCTCAGGAAAAAGGGTTGTAGAGCCTAAGGAGGAGGATGAAAGGCCCCAGGAAGTAAACAAAAGGGCTAAGCGACCTTAGATCCATGTATAGTAAGAACGTAAGATTTGTGTAAAGGTGAACAGTAGATCCGCAAGGCTAGTCTGAGTATAGGTTGAAATTAATCAAAGTCCATGACCAAAGCTAAGCTAAGATACCAATGCTGGTAGAGGGTTAGTTTAAAAACAATGAGTAAAATCATGCTTCATTATGATTCGATCTATGTCATTGTTATGATTCATTGTCTCCTTGGCTCGTCACATCAGAATTATGATTTGTTAAATTAAGTTCATTATGATCCAAGCCTGTTCTATCTCAAATTGATAAGAGACATAATGATGTAGTCTGTGTTGACAACAATCTTGGCAAAATTATAAGGGCAGCTATATATATATTTAAAGGTAGAGAACAACTATAGCCATTGACTGAAGAATCCAATCTCGGGGAGAGTTAAAACATGATTAGATAGAAGCAGAAAAAAGTTTTGATGGAATTTGAAAACGAGTAATCTTTATACATATGTATAATAGATTCTGACAAAGGTTATATCCAAAGAAGATACATAGCCGTGTCTCGCCATTGACACAATTTGTATGCCATCATCTTACATTATTTATGTAACATGGATTGAGTCATGTATTTGATACATGTACAGCTTGACCATTCCACACTAATCATTGTATTGTTATGTGGGCAATGTGATGCTAGGTTGTACAACTATGCAAGCAAATACCAAGTCAAAAAGAATCAATTGTTGATTCAAATGATTTCCTCTCCCATTCGTGGTATCACTCAAAAGGACATGTATGCCATCAGATGTGCTGTCGCAGACACGATAAAAGTCTTTGGTTGTTGGCTCAAACTTAATCGTAGTCAAGAAGAGTTTTGGCTGAAACTGCAGAAAAAATATGCAGTTGGGGTCTCAGTATAGTAGTCCAAATTGCAGATTAGACAAGGAAGAGGATCTCTGGAATCGAGAGAGTTGGCCCATGATTATTTGAAGTGGAAAAACGTTGTTAGATGGATAATGTTGATTTGTGGTAGCATCGGATGTGCTCTAGCCATGAAAATTGGTGGGGAGGCTAGAGCACATGAGATCTCCAAGACCCAAAAATGGTTTGGGGAAATTCCACCTGTTTGGAGAGATTAAAATAATTAATATTTTTAATGGGGTTCCTAAGTCTAAACTTAGGAAAATTAAATTATTAATGGGTATTAATATAAAACTGGGTGAGAATGTTCTAAATGACATGGATCAAGCCAAATCTAGTTTTAGCCATTGATTAGTGACTTAATCTCAACCGTTGAAGACTCAACAGGAAAAGTATAAGAGGAGGCTTGAAGGTCAGTTGGAGATACACCAAGATTGATCAATCAGTTCAATTTTCTAGAGCGGGGCTTGCTAAGAAAATTCGAACTAGTGATCTATTGCAGCAAGGGGCAGTGAGTACATAGCAGAGAGGCAAAGATAGTGCCGGAGGGTTAGCACAGAGATTGAAGAGGTTGACGCAGAGGCAACTAGAGCTACGTAGAGGCAGCAGGAGCCACACAGAGGCAACTAGATACTGCGCAGAGGCTAAGGGGCCTGCGTGGGTGACGTAGAGGGCCAGAGAGATGAAGCAAAGAGTCAGAAGGTTGACGTAGTGGGCCAGAGAGATGACGCAGAGAGTCAGAAGGCTGACGCAGAGGGTTCAGGAGCTACGTTGAGGCTAGTAGGGCTGACGCAGAGGGTTCAGGAGCTACGCTGAGGCTAGCAGGGTTGACGCAGAGCCTTGGAGAAGTGCCAGAAGGATTTTCGTGGGGAAAACTATTTGAATATCTGTCTTCGAGAAGAGGTATTACTGCCATGTAACAATCTCTGTTGGGTGAGCCATTTCAACACCTTTGTTGCACTCAAGAAATCTGAATAATAATAAAACCCTAGGAACTCCTGCACCGATTTTCTCGCATTGGGTTTTTCTGGGGAGGATTGTCCAAAAATAACGGTGTCCGTTGTGTGTTTGTCTCAGTATTTCAGTTGATGATCTGTATATGAGTTAAGGATGCATCTATGTTTATTTTCAGTATTTATAAATAACTTGTTAATGTAATAAACAAGTAGGAGAATTTAAACCAGAAGATGCAGTAGTGATTTCTAACGGGTTAGACTTAGAAATTTCAACATGGTATCAGCGTGTTGCAGATCACAGGAGGACTGAAGGCATCAACGATATCATAAATTTGCAACAGTAACAACTGTCCCGAGAGACAGAGTTGCTCCTAAGCAGAAGGCGACAGAGAAGGAGTGAGGCAGAGGGCTTGCGTCATCATTTCGAGGTAGAGAGAGGGCGAGCGCAGAGGCAGAGAGAGGCAGAAGAGGCTCACGAAGAGCCATGTCATCCTACTAAGCTAGGTAGGCTTGACGCTGTTGGCCAGAGGAGTGATTCAATGTTTGTCGGGATTGCGTAGAGCTGGAAGGCTTAGTTTCTTTAGTTGCCGGGGGCCTAGGGAGCTGTGGGAAAATTGTGGATTGGAAAGCTCGTTGGGTGATGTTTCTGTTGAATCAGAATAGTACATAACGGGACAAAACCAAGGTAGAGGGAGTCGCTACCTTGACAGATTTCTAGCCAAGAAATCCAGATCCGAGTTGCAGTTGCAAGAAGGATTGGAGAGGAGCGGATCGACAGTTGGCGGGAAGATTTCCAGCAGGGAAATCAGGACTTAGAGGGAGATTTCCAGGAGAAATATCGAAGCTTAGAGGGAGTCCAAAAGAGGAGCGAGGATGGTAGTGAATGGATTGGGGGATCAGGACAGGTTGGATGGGGTTTCCAACTTTGTCATTTGGAAGGCCAGGATCTTGGCAGTCCTGGATAAACATTGCATCAAGGGCTTCGCCTTGAGAATCGTGGCTATTCCAGTCGACCCAGCTGATAATGAGAAGTATGAGGATGCAATGGCGAGGGCAAAGTGCATAATCCTTGATGGAGTCAAGGATCATGTTGTACCACATATTGCCGAAAAGAACACAACAAAGGAGATGTGGGATACTTTGATGACATTGTATCAGGGCACTTCCGTGCAGCGAAGATTCTATTGGAGATTTAGCTGCAGTCGTATCAGACGCAGAAGGGGGAGCAGATAGATCTATACCTCCTCAGATTGCAGGAGATTCGTGACCAACTTCCATAGGGGCCACGCCAGATCAGGAGTTCATTGTGAGGACCTCCTTGAATGCAGTCTCTGAGGAGTGGGAGACATTTGTCAAAGGCATTTTGGGTAGAGCTACTCTTCCAGGATGGGAAGAGATGTGGGCAGCTCTTCGCCAAGAAGAGATCAGGCAGTTGACCAAGGTGGGGAGTAGTGGGAAGGGAAGTCGAATCAAGAAAGAGGAGGAGGAGGATGCGACTCTAAAATCTACGAGACAACAACGAAAGAGGAAGAGGAATGATATCTCCAAGGTGAAGTGCTTCCATTGTGGGGAGCTGGGTCATTATGCATCCCAGTGTCCCAGGAAGAAGAACAAGGGAGAGGCTTCTAACTCCAAGGCAGCTCCGGCTAAGGCGGAGAAAGAAGTCGAGACTGATGACGACTGTGCCATGAGTGCTCATGCACCTCTAGAGAAGAGGTGGGGTGACATCGAGCTGTAGTCAGGAGGACTACAGAAGATGAGGGGTAGGATCCTTGAAGTGCCCAAACTATTGGGTCATATCCGGCTATAGGAGCCCTTAACAACAGTAGCAGGATGACAAATATCGGGTAGAAGCAAGATGCGATGGAGCGACAAGGCAGTGCTAGAGTGCAGAGGTATGTAGCAGCGCAGCGGGGGTTGTAGCAGTGCGAGGGGCACAAAGGTGTTTGCAGCAGTGTGGGAGGCACAAAGGGGTTGCAGCAGTGCGAGAGGCACAAAGGTGGTTGCAACAGTGTGAGAGGCACAAAGGTGGTTGCAACAACATAGAGGTAGCAGAGGGAGCACAGGATTGCAGTAGAGGTAGCTTCAGTATCAGGAGGCTTCTAGATTGACATGGATGTCAGAATTTGGGTAGATCAGTTACTTCTCAATAAATGAGTTGCAGTGCAGCAGTTAGCAGTGGCAGTGCTATGGGCAGCATGTTGAGACGGAGCTGCAGCACAGATGTTGCAGTTGCAGTGGCGGTGCCGTGGGCAACATTACAGGAAGCAGTAGTACAGTGGATGTTGGGCAGCAGGCCAAGCATCAGCACAGGTACCGGTGTAGAAGGATGAGTGTGATGTTCAGTGGTGGAGCATTACTAGAGCACATTCCTCGATAAGAGGGAGTGTTGATTTGCGGTAGCATCACATGTGCTCTAGCCATGAAAATTGGTGGAGAGGCTAAAGCACATGAGATCTCCAAGACCCAGCAATGGTTTGGGGAAATTCCACCCGGTTGGAGAGATATTAAAATAATCAATATTTTTAATGGGTTTCCTAAGTCTAAACTTAGGAAAATTAAAATATTAATGGGTATTAATATAAAACTGGGTGAGAATGTTCTAAATGACATGGATCAAGCCAAAACTAATCTTAGCTGTTGATTAGGGACTTAATCTCGACCGTTGAAGACTCCAGAGGAAAAGTAGAAGAGGAGGCTTGAGGGTTAGTTGGAGATACGCCAAGATTGATCGGTCAGTTCGATTTTCTGGAGCGGGGCTTGCTGAGAAAATTCGATCTAGTAATCTGTTCCAGCGAGGGACAGTGAGTACATAGCAGAGGGGCAGAGAGAGTGCCAAAGGGTCAGCGCAGAGACTGAAGAGGCTGATGCAGAGGCAGCTAGAGCAACATAGAGGCAGCAAGAGCCACGCAGAGGCAGCGAGAGACTGCGCAGAGGCTGAGGGGCCTGCATGGGTGACGTAGAGGGCCATAGATCTGACGCAGAGAGTTAGAAGGCTAACATAGAGAGTTCAGGATCTACGCCGAGGCTAGTAGGGCTGATGCAGAGCCTTGGAGAAGTGTCGAAAGGATTTTCGTGGGGCAAAGTAGTTGAATATCTGTCTCTAAGAAGAGGTATTACTGTCGTGTAACAGTCTTTATTGGGTGAGCCATTTCGACACCCTAGTTGTACTCAAGGAATCTGCATAATAATAAAACCCTCAGAACTATTGCACCAGTTTTCTCGCATTGTGTTTTTCCGGGGACGATTGTCCAAAAATAACAGTGTCCCTTGTGTGTTTGTCTCCGTATTTCAATTGATGATCTGTATATGAGTTAAGGTTGCATTTGTGTTTATTTTCAGTGTTTATAAATAACTTGTTAATGTAAAAAACAAGTAGGAGAATTTGAATCAGAAGATGCAATAATTTCTAGTGGGTTAGACTTAGAAATTTCAATAGCTAACGAGGAAACTAGGGCAATAAAGAGAAGTAAAGTACAAGCCTTACATATACTATCATTGAGATTGATACATTTTAGTGGAATGATATTGATAGTTTAACTGAATTGGAACATCCTTGATTGAATGATAATGTGATATAATAGAAATGTACAGAACTCCAGAAAACAAAGTAGCAGGGGCCAAGCTTAATCTTGACAAGGGCTCATGTTTAGGCTTTGTTATCGCCTAAGATACACACCTCAATGTGGGCAAAGTCCTCAAACCCACTAGGTGTGGTCTTTATGATGCAACACTTAGAGAAGGGGCTGTCATCTATTCACAACTCTCTTTGCTTAAGCTCTCTCCTAGTTAAGGGGGGTGGTCCCTAAAATTGATTATCGACGGAAATCTTGTTGAAGACAACAAGCCCTAGGAGATAGAGGGCAAGGCAATCACCATTCAATTATAGCTTGAATTTAAAGATGAATTAGCAAGTATTAATATTAATGAGAATGTGAATATTGATGAGATGGATCCAATGAAATCAACAAGACATCCAACAAGATAAAGAATGAGAGAACAATGCCTTTGGATAATGCTCAAAGATAAATTATGCTACTTGCAAATGAAATGATTATCCAAGTTACAAGAATAGCAATGCCGCAAGACAAGCGTTAGTAAATTAAAACTCACAAGAGATTAATGTGCAATTTAGAGATATGAGCAATAAATGAAAGTAAAACTTGCAAGGTAGATAAAACTTGTACTTTAAAGAGATGATCAAACAAGATATGACAATAAAGGACAATTACATGAGCATTAAAATAAATAAGTACAAGGAAATGAGATGCTTGCAAGTAAGAAGAAATGGCTCACAATCTAAATGACACAATAACCAATGCAAAGATGAGAGAATGTTATGTGAGTGTGTGAGGTTAAGTGGTCTTGGTAACTCATAATTATATGCCTAATTTATGGTGACACTTGTTGGAACATGTAACTAGTTTCGGTGTTCATAATTGTCTATGTACTCATGTCGTTATGTATATCTTATGTTACAAGAAAAAGAAGAAATAAAAATATTATTTTTAAGCATGGGTTTCATGCTCCATTTTGATGGTCGTCTAGGTCAGGCATGTTCTTCATGCTTCTAGTGTTTGTCATGTCAAAAGAATATTTTCTTGAGTCAAGAGACTCCTTGTCAATTGTATAAGACCCTATTGGGCAAGTTGCAACATGTAAAAAATATTGATTTTGAGTCTAGAAAGTTCTACAAGCCTTCTTGCACTAGTTGGCCCTGCCAGCAAGAAGTCGGCCTAAAGGAGGATAGTTGAACCCCTTAGATGTGTATAAATAGAAGCAACATCGTCCTCATTTAATGCCATTCCGATCTTTCTCAAGAAGAAGTTCGATCTGAAGTTGGGAACAAGGAAAAAGCAAAAGCAAAGGTCTAGGAAGCAAGGAGAAACCAAGAAGAAGAAAGAAAGTTCGTTTTTGAGCTCTATTCTCTCGCACGTGTGAAGGTTATGGTTTCTGTAGCTTCTGGAAGGCCGAAAAGTTGCAAGTCTGAAATGCATGTCGAAATTGCAGGTAGAAGCCGAGGGCTGAAATCGTAGTTGAAAGCTGGTTGAAGCAGAATTGATCCTCGCTGATTTGGTTGATCTCTGACTTAATTGGAAGGGTTGACTTGGTGCTTGGAGGAGGACTTGGTCTAGGGTTTTGGGTCTTGATTTTCTTATTTGGAACAAATTCTATAAGAAGAGAAGATATTTTTGGGTGTTCCCCTTGCAGGGGTTTTGCCCTGGTTTGGAGCCTAATTTATGTGTCCATTGCCTTTACTATTTTCGTTCTATTTTTGGGTTTTCTCCTTGGAGGGGTTTTGCCCTGGTTTGGAGCCTAATTTATGTGTCCATTGCCTTTACTATTTTCATTCTTGATAATTGTTTGATAAGAAGATCTAATAAAGAAACACAAGAAGATAAATAAAGTTGACAAACAATTATTAAGGTTAAGGAGAAATTGAATTAATAACTACCCTACAATGTTCTCCAACATGGTATCGGAGCTAAGGTGAACAAGAGAAGGCAACTGGAAGATCATATTAAAGGGTTTTTCAAGGGGAATCATTTGCAGAAGGACATAAGTAAAGAAGAAGAAGACCCATTGATCAAGCTTTCGTTGAAGAAGACCTCATCGTTAAGCTCTCATTGAAGGAAGGAAAGGAAAACTTTTGCTGAAGATTCTTCAGTGCATCATCCTGAAGAAGAGGAAGCATCAAGGAATCTTGGTATCATCTTTCACTCTTTGAAGTTGTTCAAAGACACCGTTGTTGAAGGCATCCTAGAAGTTATCAATCTAGGGCATCATTGAAGTCTCCTTGAAGATCTTGAAGACATCAATATAGTTGGAAAAATCATCAAGAAGGAGGACTCTTGACAACTAAGTGTTATATTGTCTTCAATATCTCAATCTACAGATCATATGGCTACATTTTGCAAGGAAAACAACAAGCTTGTTGGATCAACAAATTTCCTAGCATGGAAGAAGAGGATTGACCTAACACTCACATAAAATGAATTCATGGAATATGTTCTTGGTGAAGTTGTTGAACCAAGCAAAGAAAAGACTCAAGAATTAGTAAAATACAAGAAGGGAGAAGTAAGAGCACAAAGGCTTATTGTTTAATCCATTAAAGATCATCTTGTTCCTGTTATTGTTGATCTGAAGAGATCCAAGACTATTTATGATAAGTTGGTAAAGTTGTACTCTATAAGTACATCAGGTCAAAAGATTTCCTTGAGGAATCAACTATATAGAATAAGGAAGTCAAAGGATGAAGACATGACCACCTACCTAATGAAGATCTCACAAATAAGAGATCAATTGCAAGGGCTTGGGGAAACTGTTTCTGGCTCGAAAATGACCATTTGTGTATTAAATGCTTTGCCACTTGATTTGAGTAGTTTTGTAACTAGTATCTACTCAAAGAAGGATACTACACCGTTTGATGAGTTGTGGGCTCAATGTATCTTGGAAGAATACAAGATCAAGGCAAAAGTTGACACCGAATCAAATGAGAGGTCTCAAGCTTTTACAACAAGGATTAAGAAGATGAAGAAAGGGAAGTTTGGAAAGTCCAAGAAGGAGACAAATTTGTCCAAGATTCAATTCTTTGGATGCAAGGAGTATGGACACTTTAAGAGGGATTGTCCAAACAAGCAGAACAAGAAAAGAAAGGAAAAGAGTGAATCTCACGTAGCTGAAGAAGAGGGAGAACTTGAGAAGACGCCTAAAGGAGAAGATCCCAAGGATCTTTACTATTAAAGGAAGCTTCATTCCTTCCAGGTTCTTTACAATTTGTCTTTATTTTATTAAGTAGAAAGTATAGCAACATGCATTGTTGGATACTATAGAAGAGTCTTGGTTTCTGTAAAAGCATGGCATCATAGAATGAAGCACGTGATAGTAGAAGAATTAGAGTCTGCCTGATCAAGTTACTTTGATAGGAATCATCTAGCTTTCAAGAATGAGAAGATTGGGACCATATTGCATATTGTAGTTCATCCAAACATTTTCTAACATCTTGTTAGAGGTAGTCATTTTGCGAAGAGGGATCATCAAGATCCTATAAGAACCATCATTTTGGAAGTTTCTTGGAAAGAGCATTATGACATGACTGATATATATTCCATCTGGTATGGAAACAATACTCGAGAAGGATGAAGGATTGTAGATGGTCGAGTCGCAGTGTGAAGAAAGTCTTTCTACTTCTAGAAAAGAAACCTATCCTTGACAGGTATAGGAATCAAACTCGTTCAAGAAAAGTTGGCTAGATGGTTGTATGGAAACAAAGGTATGCATATTTTGTGAAAATTTGGAAGTCCAAATTTCTACTGCAACTACTGATTAAGTTCCTTCTATTTGTTAATTACTGAACAAATTATTTATTGCTTCCTACAACAAATATTGAAACTAATACACTGCAACCTTCACCAATTAAAATTATATGCGGAAACAAGTAACTGAGCAAGAAAGAAATACACAACACATTACACTATTACTTTTGGACAAATGTCCCCAGAAAAACCTAATAGGGGAAAACCGGTGCAACAGTTGAGGGTTTGTATTATTATGCAGTTGTTTTTTGAATATAATCTCTGGATGGCTTAGCGGCTCTCTGATACAGAGAATCTGACTGGCAAGGAAATTAGTGAGTAATACCTCACACTATCATTGGTGATCCCGACTGATTCAGCCCTAGAATGGCTTGTCCCTTGCTGCCTCTACGCTGTGCAGTCACTCCGTAGGCCCAACGTCACAACTTCTAGGGATAGCATCACCCCTTCTACTGATCAATTTGCCTCTGAGACTTCGATTCTGTCCTCCTGGTCTCACACCCCAGATTCCAGCTTCAGAAATCGACCTCTTCAGCAAAAAAAATATGAATCTCCTCAAGGCTCTGCGCTGCCTCTGCATAAACCTATGCTGCCCAGCGTAGCCTTTGCACTGCCTCTCCTGGATCTCTCTCTGCCTCCTCTATTGAGTATTCCTAGATCAGGAGAAATCTCCAACCGGAACTATCGTTGCCCCTTACTGCAAGAAATCACTTCGAACTTCTCCCGGCAACTGTTGCAGTGCTCTCTTCAGAAATTCGATCGCTGATCTCTCACTCGATGTCCTTTCTAAATGCCCATCAAGCCTCCTTTTATAATCTTTCTGTTGAGAACTAACGACCCAGATTAGATTCTAATCTATGGTTCAGATCATTTTGGCTTGATCCTCGTCTTCTTCTAGAAGTTTCACCCACTGTTAGATTAATACCCTTTAATTATTTTAATTTCCTAAGTTTAGACTTAGACCTCCATTAAAAATAATTAATTATTTTAATAAAACTATCTTTGGGTGGAATATCCTGAAACGATTTCTGGGTGTTGTGGAATACATGTGTCCAACCCTCCCTGCAAATTTTGAGGAATAGAGCACATTCGATGCTACCAGAAATCAACACTCCCTCTTAGCGAGGAATGTGCTCTAGTAATGTAACATGCTGAAGCATCACCCTTCTCTGTAACACTTCCGTCTGCACTGCTGATGTCTGACATCGTTGCCCATCAACTACTGCGCAAATGCTGCATTTGTACTGGTTCTGACACTGCCACTGCCAACACTGCATCTGTAGTGCAACCCTCATAAGTTCTGCATCTGTGCTATTGTTGGCACTGCCACCGCCAACACTGCGTCTGCACTGCAATCTTCTCCAACTATTGCTGCTACCGCATCAATAATGGAAAAGCATCCAAAATTACTGAACAACTGTTCAACATAATGCATTTGTTGTTGGAGTTTTGACTGCTGCTAGTTTGTGCATTGACCTTCTGAAGCCTTTGTGCTACTGCTGACTCTGCTCTGTGCCAACTGCACTGCTGCCAACTCTAGCTCTGCGTTGCTTAGTCTCTGGTGCTCCTAGCCACTGGAACTGTCACTTCGACACTCCTCTGCACCAACTGACATTGGTCCATCCTGCTACTTCTGATCTGGGCTCTTGTAGGAAGGTATTGATCCATGAGGTGGACTCCTCGAGGATCCCGCCCATCTGTAGTTCTTTCGAATTATAGTTCTATATCATTGCACCTCTGGGCAATCATGTCAAACTCCTTCTCGATCTGTGCGGATGCAGCCTTCGAATCATGCTTCTCGTCCTTGTCCTTCTTCTTGAGAGGACACTGTGTAGCATAGTGAGCAAGTTCACCACACCAAAATCACTTGATCTTCATATCATCTTTCTTCTTCGTCTGCTGCTCCTGTTGCCCCTTAGATGTGAGGGCTGCATTCTCATCCTCCTCCTTTGGCTTCGTCCCACTGCTGCTGCTGCTACTATCAAGTTTGCACTTGACTAAGTCTCTCCTCATCTCTTCCTGTTGAAGAGCAGCCCACATCCCTTCCCAATCTGGCAATCTCTCTTTGCCCAGGATACTTTGGACAAACACTTGCCATTCTTCTGAGACTGAGTTCAGGGCCAGCCTCACCATCTCAACAGGCTGAGGTGTTGACCCCACAACTGCCAATGAGCCTCCTCTCTCCTCTATGCAACACCAGACTAGCCTACGCACTCCCTGCAGGAGTTAGTAGATCAGTTCCTCTCCACTGCTGCTCAACAAATGAGAATTCAAGCTTCTTGGCTGGAAGTCCTCTGACGAAGAATTCCCTCAATAGTGTCTCTCTTCTTCCTTCTGACGTTTTTCTGCCCCAACAACTGCTGTAGAAAACTGCGTCACACCAGAAACCTCCTCTTCACTGAAGCTTCTGCATTGCTCCCTCTGACACTGGCAAACTTCGATCTGGAAGTCTTACCTCTCTATCGACTCACTCAGAGAGAGACCTTCCTAAAAAATTTTGCCCTCTTGGCCTGGACTGCGCAATCCCTCTAAGGATTCGATTTGCTGCCGACACAGCACTTTGACCCTCCTTCTCTTCCGTGTTGGTTTCTTCCGACTCTGCTCTCTTGCTTCACCTGCAGCTTTGATACCATGTGAAAATTTGGAAGCCCAAATTTCTACTGCAACAACTGATTAAATTCCTTTTATTTGTTAATTACTGAACAAATTATTTACTGCTTCCCACAACAAATATTGAAACTAATACACTACAGCCTTCACCAATTAAAATTATATGCGGAAACAAGTAACTGAGCAAGAAAGAAATACGCAACACATTACACAATTATTTTTGGACAAATGTTCCCGGAAAAATGCAATGCGAGAAAACCGGTGCAACAGCTGAGGGTTTGTATTATTAAACAATAGTTTTTTAAATACAATCTCTGGATGCCTTACTGGCTATCCAATACAGAGAATCTGACTGGCAGAGAAATTAGTGAGAAATACCTCACACTATCATTGGCGATCTCGACTGATTCAACCAGATAATGGATTCTCCCTTGCTGCCTCTGTGCAATCATTGCGTAGGCCCAACGTCATAACTTCTAGGGATAGCGTCAACCCTTCTGCTGATCGATTTGCCTCTAAGACTCCGATTCTGTCCTCCTGGCCTCACACCCCGGCGTTCGGCTTCAAAAATTGACCTCTCCAGCAAAAAGAAAATATGAATCTCCTCAAGGCTTTGTGCTGCCTCTGTGTTAGCCTACGCTACCTAGCGTAGCCTCTGTGTTGTGTTGATTTTTGGTTGCATTGGATGTGCTCTAGCCATGAAAATTGGTGGAGAGGCTAAGGCACATAAGATCTCCAAGACTTAGAAATCGTTTGGGGAAATTCCACCTAGATGGAGAGATATTAAAATAATTAATATTTTTAATGAGACGTTAAGTCTAAACTTAGGAAAATTAAAATATTAATGTGTATTAATATAATATGGGTGAGAAAGTACTAAATAACAAGGATCAAACCAGATCTAATCTTAGCGGTTGATTAGGGACTTAATCTCGGCCGTTGAATTGTCAACAGGAAAAGTATAAGAGGAGGCTTGAGGGACAGTTGGAGATACACCAAGTTGATCAAGAATTCGATTTTTTGGGGTAGGGTTTGCTGGGAAATCGAGTTAGTGATTTGTTGTAGTGAGGGGCAGTTCGGCAGAAGGCCGAGAATACATAGCAGAGAGGCAGAGAGAGTGACGGAGAGACAGTGCAAAGCTTAGGAAGGCTGACACAAAGGTAGCAAGGGCTGACACAGAGGTTGAGGAGGCCAATGCAGTGGACGCAGAGGGCTAAGAGGCTGACACAGAGGGCCTAGAGGCTGACACAGGTAGCGCAAAGGGCTGCAGAGCTAACGCTGGGCTGAAGAGGCAGCGCTGAGGAATTTTAATGGGGCAAACTAAGAGCTAGTTAGCTGATGTAGAGCCATAGAGGGTGACAGAGTCTCTGGAGGGTGACGCAGTTCGTGAGTGTAGATTGGAGCAGCTTTCGCTGTCCAGCGAAGGGAGCAGTCAAAGTCACTGTGAGGCTATTCATCCGGTTGCTAATTAGCCAGAATACTTGTCTCTGAAGAAAGGTACTTCTGCCAAGGAAAATCTTTGAAGGTTGAGCCATTTCTGGCACCCTAGTTGTATTCAAAAAACTGCATAATAATAAAACCCTCATATCTGCTGCACCAATTTTCCTGCACTGGGTTTTTCCGGGGATGATTGTCCAAAAATAACGGTGTCCCTTGTGTTGTCTCAGTTATTTCAGTTGTTGATCTGTATGTGTGTGAAAGCTGCATTTGTGTTTATTTCAGTATTTATATTGATAAATAACTTGTTAATCAAAAGAACAAGTAGGAGATAATAAAATAGATAGTGCAGTAGGGATTTCTGATGTGTCAGACTTAGAAATTTCCACGCGCTACCTCTGCGTTAGCCTACGTTGCCCAACGTAGCGTCTGTGTTAGACTACGCTGCCTAGTGTAGCCTCTCTGTCAGCGTACGCTGCCCAGCGCAGCCTCTGCGCTTCCTCTCTCCGATATCTCTCTGCCTCCTCTGCTGAGTATTCATGGATTAGAAGAAATCTCCAACTGGAACTATCCCTGCCCATCACTGCAAGAAATCATTTCGAACTTCTCTCTAGCAACTACTGCACCGCTCTCTTCAGAAATTTGATCTCTGATTTCCCACTCGTTGTCCTTTCCAAATTCCCATCAAGCCTCCTCTTATAATCCTTCTGTTGAGAACCAACGACCCAGATTAGATTCTAATCAATGGCTTAGATCATTTTGGCTTGATCCTCGTCTTCTTCTAGAAGTTTCACCCACAGTTAGATTAATACCCTTTAATTATTTTAATTTCCTAAGTTTAGACTAAGGCCTCCATTAAAAATAATTAATTATTTTATTAAAATTGTCTCTGGGTGGAATTTCCCAAAACGATTTCTAGGTATTGTGGAATACATGTGTCCAAGCCTCCTTGCAAATTTTGAGGCTTAGAGCACCTTCGATGCTATCAAAAATCAACATATTTTAAGCAACTTTTCTCTAGGGAAAGGTTGATATCTACTAGAATCTTGCAAAAGGAGTTGGATATAAAAGTGTGCTTGGTAAGTCTTTCATATGGCTGCATGATGCTCGAAAGAGGAAACTTGACATACTTTGGAATGGATGGAGATCAAGACTCTCTCACAAGATTGCATGGCATAAATATAACAATGTTGATCAACATCAAGTATAGTCTTTAGAAGAAAGAAAGGGAGTTAACAATGACAACTCCAAGGAAGATATTGTAGCTTGGTAATCAAGTTCGATCCATGGGCACCTTGATGAATGCATGGAGAAATATTCTTATGGAGATGATTCATGTGATAGGATGTTGATCTCGAAGGATTCAAGTAAACAAATACTTTGATAAAAGCGGCCATCATGATAAGGTAAGTTTAATATTAATAACTTGATATTGGTTATTTGGTTAACATATTTTTTTGCTACTTGGAAAGACACTGTAAAAATACATAATGACAGTTGAGGTAAGTTCAACTATTAGTATTGTACTCGATCCAAAGAATATATGGATTGAGTAAATGGTTTTGACAATCCTTGAAGGGTTATGTAGTCAAGGTGTTCACATCATGACCTTGGGATTGAAAGGTATAACATTATAAGAAGATAACTTGATGTTCATCAACGAAGATCTCTTTCATGTTTAAGAGGGAGCTATGACTAACTTGAAGTTTGATAAGGCTCAATATAATGCCTTCATTGATGATGACTAGATGAAAGTGATAGGCAAGATTAATGACCTCAATCTTATCACAAGTTTGAAGGAAGAAGATGGCTCTTCAACATCCAGGAAGGAAGAAAGCTCAATATGATGATATACAAAGAAAAAGAAGGAGCCATCCAACTATCTCTATGAAGAACTAGTAGTTGATACTCTCATGAAGATAAGCTAGAGAACTTGTGGGTATGAATTCCAAATTAAAAGGAAGTGAAAGAATCTCCTCTATATTTGAGAGGGAGTAAGAAGTCTTCTTGAATATTTGTGAAGGAGCAAGTATCTATTCCCTAAATCAAGTGGGAATAGGGATCTCCTTTCTTGTTGAGAGGGAGTGATGATAAACATCACATTTGTATTCTCTTCTTCATGTGTCATGCACTGAGCCAGGACTAACAAACGTGCGTCTAAGTGAAGGCCATGGAGAGAGAATGGTGGATAAATGATTGGATAAGCATCTGTGACTTCCTCGAGGATAGAAAATCCAAGATAGGAAATAGACCGACACTCTTAGAGGATTGGACAGGTATCCAAGACAAGAGTAGTCGAAGAGGGCCGATATTCTTTGAGGATTGGCAATCCAAGATAAGAATAGTCGTAAACGAACATACCTAGTGAACATTCGGATGGGGTATGTACCTTGAAGAGGTAGTGCGGTATCTCACGTAAAGCCTCCCAGCATTATGCTATTGTATAAGAAAGAGCTTGTCAAGTTAAGGCCCTACTATATTGACAATGCTAGTCATGATGTTGATGCTTAAAAGATGGCTTACCAATCCGACTCTTCTTATGAGAACTCTTCAGTTTGAGAATAACCTTGTACTAGGTGTACAATTATGAATACCTCCCTAGTTAAGAGGGAGTGTTGGAAAATGTAACTAGTTTCAGTCTAAATAATTGTGTATGTACTCACGTCATTATTTATATCTTATGTTACAAGAAAAAGAAGAAAGAAAAATATTATTTTTAAGCATGGACTTCATGCTCCATTTTGATGGTCTTCTAGGTCAAGCATGTTCTTCATGCTTCTAGGGTTTGTCGTGTCAGAAGAATATTTTTCTTGAGTCAAGAGAGTCCTTGTCAATGGTCGAAGACCCTATTGGGCAAGTTGTAAGATGTAAAATATATTGATTTTGAGTCTAGAAAGTTCTACAAGCCTCCTAGCACAAGTCGGCCCTGTGAGCAAGATGTTGGCCTAAAGGAAAGGAAGGTATTCGAACCCCTTAGATGTGTATAAATAGAGGCAACATTGACCTCATTTAACACCAATTCGACCTCTCTCAAGAGGAAGTTCGATCTAATGTTGGGAACAAGGATAAAACAAGAGCGAAGGTGTAGGAAGCAAGGAGAAACCAAGAAGAAGTAAGACAGTTCATTTTTGAGCTCTATTCTCTCACACGTGTGAAGGTTAAGGTTTCTGTAGCTTCTGGAAGGCCAAAAATTGCATGTTGAAGTTGCAGGTCGAAGTTGGGGGCCGAAGTTGTAGTTGGAAGCTAGTTGAAGCAGAATTGATCCTTGTTGATTTGGTTGATATCTAACCTAATTGGAAGGGCTTCTTGGAGGGATGACTTGGTGCTTGGAGGAGGACTTTGTCTAGGGTTTTGGTTTTTGGTTTTCTCATTTGAAGCAGATTCTATAAGGAGAGGAGATTTTCTGGGTTATCCCCTTGGAGGTGTTTTGCCTTGGCTTGTAGCCTAATTTTTGTGTCCATTGTCTTTATTGTTTTTGTTCTTGATAATTGTTTGATAAGAAGATCTAATAAAGAAACACAAGAAGATAAATAAAGTTCACAAGCAATTATTAAGGTTAAGGAGAAATTGAAATAATAGCTGTCCTATTGCATTCTCCAATAAGACTCCCCTTCAATTTCTCAAAACATGGTAAGGATTGAGGTGAACTGCAAGAAGGCTATGAGGACGTGCTTAGTCCATCATTAATGATACCTGCCTAGGCTCCTTGGCAACCCACGCGTCTTCATTCCTACAAAGGCTAGGCCACAAGAGAACTGCGAGGTCACTTGTTTTGACCTTTGCTCGAAACTAAAATTTATCAAAATTAATGATAAAGTTCTGTTCAATGATGATCTTGAACAAATTCTCGTTTCGCTTCTCTTGCTCTCCATATTCCTTGGCTTGTGGATCTTCAGTGGAGGGGAGCTTAAGATGCTTCTTCAACGCTTCTATATCCGCATTCTTGTTCCTAATGATTTCTTTAGTTGCCTTTACATCGTTGGGATCATATCCCAGTTTAATGACCAAATCCTCCAAATACTTTATCTTTTTGTCTTTGGCCCTAGAAGAAACTCCTTCTAACTTTAATTGTGCTTGAATATTATTTACTGAAACCTTAAGCTAAGTTGTTGCCATAGATGTGTTTGTAATGGTGTTGTAAAGCATTTCTCCAGATTGCTTGTGGAAGTCCATTTGGTTGATGGGATTGATAGTATTTGTGTCGAAAGAGAAGATAGATTGCTTGTAATCTTTCGCTGATTTGGACTAAGCAACTTTAGGCTCCAAGAAGGTAACCTACGTTTTCCTCTTCTCTGCATTAAAAGGTGATAGAAACCTGTGCTGGGTGGTGGCTGTTTGTTTCCAAAACTGTGAAAAAGTGGTGGCCTTGAGTGCCTGGTTCTTTGCTTTGATTTCCCTGTAAATGGAAAAAATGTTTTGATCCTTATTTCTCTGGTCTGCCTCTCTTGATGGTGATGAAATTGGTGTATCTGTGGTCATTGGGGTCATCAGAGATGTAGGAATAATCTCCTCTCTCCTTGACACTGAAGGGATACAGAGACCTGTTAGAACGATGGGCTGTTGCTGTTCTGTATTCTGTTGCTGAGTTTCCCCTGTATCTATAGTCTTCTGTTTCTTGTTATATACTATAAAATCTTTAGCTGAGATCTCTGTTATTGAAGGGGAGATACTTTCCCTTGGTATTTTCTCTATCTTTTCTCGAGGTAATGGATTTTGTGAAGTAGATAGTACCTGCTCTTCGGCCTCCTGCGGAGTATTCCCCTGCTACTCCTCTTGGTTCATAAGCTATTCTATTTCTGGTCTAGGAGTATGGGTGTAGGGAGCATAGTTCTGTTCCATTCTTAATTTAGAGATTTTTCCAAAAGGGTCATAAGACCAAGTAAAGCTATGTTTTAAATTCATCTGCTTCAGGATAGCCTCTGCCTCTTGTCCTGCTGACCTTGCATTGCATATAAATGGCCCAACTTGTGTTTTTATTTTGAACTGTGCCTTCTACTTGGCTGCCAGGAAGTGCAACTGATCCATGTTCTATTCTATTTCTGGTCTAGGAGTATGGGTGTAGGGAGCATACTTCTGTTCCATTCTTAATTTAGAGATTATTCCAAAAGGGTCATAAGACCAAGTAAAGCTATGTTTTAAATTCATCTGCTTTAGGATAGCCTCTGCCTCTTGTCCTGCTGACCTTGCATTGCATATAAATGGCCCAACTTGTGTTTTTATTTTGAACTATGCCTTCTTCTTAGTTGCCAGGAAGTGCAGTTGATCCATGTTGATCATTTGCCTGATAAAATCCAAGGAAAATATTCAAATAGGTACAAATTTAGGCAGTTTATAGGGAGGCAATTCACAGCCATATATTCTGATCTCTGTGTAAGATTGGTATAAATACCAGTCCCCTCTCTTGGTCTCATCACTCAAATGCAAAATTCTCTTTATCTCTGGATGTATTCTGGGCTCTGCATCACTGTTTAACAAATTGGCTACCATGTGTACAAATTGATCTACAAAATCACTGAATGTAAATTCAGTGCTGTTCTTCGTGACCAAGGAGGTCCAGTGAATGATTGACTAAGGGTTCCCTTGACTGTTTTGTAGATGGAAAGGGAACTTGTCTGATTGAGAATAAATAAATAAATACACCAAAATGGATGCATATCTAAAAACTCCTTCGGTTGAGAATTTCATGAATTTCTCATGAATCATCTCTGCCAAAAATTCACTGTAACAGAAAATAGTTGGTGGCTTTTCACCACTGGAAAATATAGAGAGAAATGCAAAAATGTTTTCATCTACCCACTGGTCAGAGTAGTATCCTAAGATGCAAGAAACCATGGAGATTATTTGTTTGGCCTTCTCAGGAAAAATAGAAGCAGGGTAGGGAGGGTTTGTTTTGGGCAATTGAGAATTATTAGGCAGGAAAGTTTCAAACACTTTGGCTCTCTGAGGGAAATCCAATTTGTTATATATTTCTGTAAGGAAATCTGGGTGAAAAGGTTGCCCTGGGTCAATGTTTATTATCTGGAGCATCTTTGAAATTGAGTGGCCATTAATGGCAAAGAGAACTTCACCATTCTGGGCCACTACTGTTCTTTGGCTAGGCATATAGCGAAATTGGCACCAGGTTACAAATTCAAGGAAATAGTAGGTTTGTGGGAAAATGTATTGGGGTAGGAAGGAGTCCCACAATCCCAATTCATCACTGAGGTCCAGATGGTTTTGTTTGAGCCAATTGTGAAGTTCGTACAAGTCGAATTCACAATTGGTCTCTGTAACCTGATAGAGTTGATCAACTAAAGGTTGGTGGTCCAAATCTATGGTTGGGGGCAGCATGGGATTCTCTTGGGGAACATATTTCTTCTTGGAAGACATAATTGAACAGGTTTAGTCAATGGTTAGCCTAAAAATACCTGGTTAAGCAACTGGATGGTCGAGCGAGGAATTGGACAGGCCTATGAATGCGTTGAAACTGCTGGGAATGGCGGGGCTCTGAGAGAAATTGCAGCGATAATTGAGACAACTTTGTGATAGTAAAAGAGTAGAGAAGGGTTCGCCATCCGATAAATCAGACCTTTATATAAAAAAACAGTTACCGTTTATTTTGGCATGGGGGAATGGAGTTAATGAATAACGAACCTCTATAACGGATAGGGAAAAACGGATATATTATAATGGCGGTGGGGGGGGGATAGACACTTGGCTTTCGAGGATTGGGGGATATATGATGATGTGTGAGCCTAGGGGGAAGGTGCAGGGGTGGAGCGGTAAGCAGGAGCATGGTGGAGAGGGAGGAGGTACGTGGCAGTAGGGGAATGGATGTGATGGGAATGTGGCGCGGTGAAACGACGGGAAGAAGACGAATAGGCGGTCAACGGAGGTGGAAAGCAGGTTTGAGGGGAACCCGGAGAGGGGTGTTAGCGAGAAGTGGTTTTGGAGGGGGGGTGGAGTGGAGTGTATAGAAGGGTGCCACGTAGCGCCAAGTGGGTTTGTAAAGACCGCTTCCTCGTACCCCCCCGTCAGATAATCTTCGGAAGCGCAAGGGGGGGGTGGAAATGATCCCCCGCCATTCATCCGGGCAGGCCAGATCATGACCGTTGGAAAATGTTTGAAATTTTATTGCATCCCGACAAATTAACTTTATGCGCCAAACATTTTATTACAATTGTTAATCTTGCTTAAATAACACGATTATGTATTCTAGACTCCATTAATCTTTCTTAAACTTGATTAATTAACTCCAAATGAGATTAATTTATCCCAAAGGTGCATTTTGATTTGCTAGCCCTTTATTACTTTTTTTTAAGGATTTTCAATTTCTTTTTATGTTTCTTGCCAATTAACCAAGGCTAAATAATTTGGTTAATCCTTTTTATTCTACCTAATCAATTTCAGCCAAGATTACACTAGATGGTTGATGTATTCACTAATCTAGACTAACTTTATTTAACTTAGTTTATTCATGTTTAAACAATATGATTAAACTAGCTAATCTATTTCTAACTTTGAGGTAGCATTTGAACACGCTGCACACTTCATTGAAAATTGCAAAAGTAATATTGATGTATTATCTTTGAGTGGCCTTTAGACTTTCTTACTTTCATATATATTTTTTATATGGGGTATTTTCATCATCATTTTTTCTTTTTATTCTATTTTTCTTTATTTGTTTTTCTTTCACTTTTTTTTTTTTTTTTTTTTACATATACATTTTTTTATACCCACTTTTGTTTTTGTTTTTTTATATATTTATTTTTCCATTTTTGTAAATCATTTGCAGAATACAATATTATTTACAATTTCATCAATTGAAAGATAATAGCCAATCATCATTTGATCCTACGAATCATAGGACCCTAACAGAAAATTAGGGAAGTTTGTCCTAAAATTGCTATCAACAAAGCTTATGCTTGGAGGTAAATTTTAGAGATGCAAATCTAGATCTATATCTAAAGTGCCAATTAGATATGAAGGTTAATACAATGCTTCAATGAGATGCACTTAGAACAAGGTGCTTCAAAAAATTGAAATATTTCAAGATTTATCAATATATTAATCCACTTATGATCAAGATTATTATAAGCACCTTGAGCACAATTTATTCTACAATAAGATTAACTTATGCCAATGATAAATGAAGCAAATATTTTTTTTTCAATTAAGGATTGCAAAATAGATCTATGAGAAAATAAAACAATTTTAATGGAGATACCGATTAGCAAATTAGATCAACTAGTGAAATGCAAATTAAATTAAATAGCTAGTGAAACCACCATATAGTTAGATCAAGGCAAAAATAAGTGATTCAAAAGCTATTAGATCTGAATTTAACAATTAGATGCTATGAATTTATTAAATGCAAAAATGAACAAGTTAGTAATGGGATCTAATTACTATGTTAATAAGTTGGGAGACAACTTAAATGGAGGGGGAAGGGATTAGAGTGACAACCCCTACCCTGAGTGTTGTGGCATTCTTGTGTACAATTTGAGTGACAACAAGACCGATTTGGAATTCCTTGATAAAAAATTTATTTTCTTTCAAACTCTTATGAAAATTTTGATTAAAGGCAAGCAGATTCTTCTCCTAAGCTTTCGGCTTAGACATAGTGAGCTTCCAATTGCAAACGAGCTTCAGAAATAAAACTATCTGCTAGGAAGGAGAGGATGACTCAAAATTTAATTCGATCAGCCATAAATCCTACCATCCAAGAGAAAAAGAAAGTGAGGGTTTGAGGAAGGAGCAAGTGTCTAGCTTCAGAAAAGTTATTTAGTCTTTGTTCCCCCAACATTCACCTGCAACAAAGGAAAATATGAGAGTTTTCCAAGACAAGCGCTTTCTTCTGTATCTGTAAGAAAACCAAGAAATGTATAGAAGATATATACAAACTGAACAAAACTATATACAAAGGGTTAGAAAATGTATAGAAAATTTAAAGATCTATAAGCCCAAAGAGTGTGAGTAAAAATATGCTCTTGGGTTATAAAATACAAGCTCTAAATAGCCAGGTCTATTCTGTAAAAGCACAGTATTTGAGGAAAATAGATTAGAAATAGATTACATCACAAGCTAAGGCCAAGAAACCCTTACAAAAATTTCGAATGATAAGCCTTCAAAGGAGATCCGTATGGGTTATTCTAGATCTATGGTTTAGAGTTGGTGGTTCAACCAAGAACGTCGCTAAGTGCTGAAGATCTAATTCAATAAATTGATTTCCACACACTTTCGAAAATATTTGTTAGATTCACAAGGGATTGGATGGCACAACAAGAAGGAAATCTAGGGGTTCAACTAAAAGCCCACTAGATCTGCCCAATCTAAAGTGTTTCTCCAATCCAAATACTAGTGCAAGATAACTATACACTCTTAAATCCACAAAAGCAAATAGAAATAACAATTAATAGCAGTAGTAGAATATCAAGCACAGTAAATCAATACAATATTACCATCGATCTGAAAGAATAACACCACATATCCTTGCCCCCAAAGATTTTCTTTATTATTCAGAAAAAATGAAGTACATAAACCAACAGAGCTTCCATAGCCAAGAGCTCAATCTGATAATGATACAATGAGGAGCTTAGAGCTTCCTTAAATAGGGCACAAAAGATTTGAGAAGACATTCCATACATTAATCATGTAGCATAGTAAAGAAAGCAACATGAAAAATAACACTTACAAGAGAAAGCAAGTATATCCATCCATTAAAACATCAAATAGAAGCTCCAAAATAAGATAGCGAAATTTTCAAATATCAAAATGCATCCAAAAACATCCAATTCGACCTTCAATTGCAGGTCCAAGTTCTTTTTCACAAGATATATTGAAATCCAGGTGATGATGAGTTACAAATGAGGCCTCACTTGTATTTATATAAGCCTCTAACAATTCGAATTGGTCAAAAAAACCTAATGAGCCCCTAAAAATGACTCTAATGTGCAAAATAACACCCTAATTAGTGACAAGCCCACCAAATAACTCAAAAATATAGTAATAAGCCTTCCTAATGAGTCCTAAATGATAGAATCATGGTGCGAAGGGCCATTGGAAGGCCAATACATGTCCCTCATGTGCCAAAATGAAGAAGAGGGCTCTCAAAATCATGACTTAGGGGGGGCCCTTGGTTTCCATGCAAAATATCTATGGTGCTCCAAAGTGGCTCTGGGGCATAGTGAATGGGCTTATGGATCTCCAACTGGATCGAACATGTCAATATTCCATCCATGAGGGCTAGAATGATGATACAAGCCCTCCTATGTCTCCCTAGGTTAGGAGAAACCCTATCTAGGCTCTGGATCAAATGCTAAGTGTTTGGTGCAAGTATGTGGTTGACTGGGAAATGTGATCCAAGTGCATCATCATCTCTACATGGGTGGGGCACAAGCGAGCATAATATGGTGATGAAGAATCCCATGGTGTGTCAATCAATGCACTGTTGTAGAAGAGGCCCATGGCTCTCAATGCTCAACCTACAACCCTCATGACACTCCAGGGGGCTTGGATCTTGTATGAGAAAACCAAACCTAGGATGAAGACCCACCTACAATCTTGTATAATATCCAATGCGTCTCCTCATCTTTCAGTGCAACAATACATTAGTGCAATTGAGTATGTGAGCATACAAATCAGGGGCTCAAGTGGACACTTCATAGTGGCATGCCCTTCCAAATGGGCTTTAGAATGTACAAATGTCCCTATGCTCAAGAAGGAGGTTAATAAAGGACCCTATTAGGTGGTTTCAAGTTTCAACCTTTAAGGAGGTGACATGTCCATGGTACATCCATCAGATGGCAAGTGTCATGTGAAATAATGATGGAATAAAGCAAGGCAATAAGGAAGGCTCCAAGCCACATGCCATTGTACAAGGGTAGCTATAATGAGGGAAGCCCACACATCGACGTATAGTTGTAGGAGGAAGCAGTTGTGGTACATGGGTTACCTTGACCGTTGTTTTTCCACCCCCCTTCATATGCTTTTTGCCTCTTTATTGATTTTTCTTTCTTTTAACTGCTCGGGGCTCCACGGAATGAGAGCATGATGTGTATGATATAACAATGAATTCCCCCTTAAGATTGGGCAGTTCATCGCCCACCAGGGGTTGGGACAATCATGGGTTCCTTGATGATGTGGGGGGTGTTACCGCTCAATCTAGCAGGGGACCTAAGGGGAATCCCTAAAGGGCAAATGCTAAATCAAGGGCAACAAATGGAGGCTTAGTCCATTGTCACCTCAGCTAAGGCTCCCTTCTATTTACGGACTTTCACCAATGGGAGGAGATCCGATATGTATGGATTCACTAACGAATGATAAGTCAATGGATATGAATGACCGAGACACTTTCCGAGAAGGTTTTGAAGGATGGAGCTTGCTTGCTTTCTAAGTAAGGTACTATGTGCTTCTAAGGAAAGGAAGAGGATTTTGGGCATTAGATGTATGAGAATAGGGTTTGAAAGGAGTTCCCCACATCCTAAATCCTTGTTAAGGTTGGTATCCCGGATGGTTCTTGAAGAATGGTCCTTTGAAGGAGCGGGACCACACGGGGCCAAGTGGACCCGGTCTAAGTTACGAGGATGGTATGAAATAATTAGTGTTTTTCTTACTCTAGACTGGGAAGGATCAAAGCAAGTATTTTTACTCAATGATGTTGCTTTGACCCTGGAAAGAACTAGCCTTAGGGATGGCAGGGCAAGTTCTGGTCCCAGAGCTAGGGCTTGGATTTTTTCCCTACTCCACCTTCGAAATATCTTCAAATTTGGAGGAGGGATAGAGGAAAGGCCAACACATAAGACCGTAGGAGATCAAACTTTTTTAGTGGTTAACTTGTTGAGAAATTGATGCCCTAGGCACCCCAATGTGCCTAGACTTGGGAGAAGGTGAAAGAAAAGTGTTTTGGTGACCACCCTCGGTAGATTAGTGCCTTAATCCTTGGGAGAATGGAGTCGATGTTGATTATGTGTAATGTTTCTTGGTTTCCAGTCAAGGAGGCCTCAAAATTACTCACAAACCCCTTTAGGTCAAGTGAAAGCAATCTTGCAGCGTTTATACTTCAAATGTACAAGAGGAATGGCTTATCAAGGTCAGGTTTACCACTAGGAGATTTCACTCATAGTACATGGGCCAATGGAGAGAACGTTATAATAGAGACACTCTCACAATATTAGGCAACAATTTGCATGCAACAATTAGCCTTAAAACAATGAAAATCCCATCCAGCATATGTGACAAAAGTAACAAGATTAACATCAAAAGTTCGTACTTACATGCAGTAGAGTATATCCAACCATTCACAAATGATAATAGAGAAGAGCCAAGAGAAGATAGACCAATAACCATACATCAAAATTCATCCATAAATGCTCCAATTCATCCTTTAGAAAAAAGTGCGAAATTCTCGAAAGAAGATAGAGTTCCAATCCAAAGTGATGATGAGAAATGATCTCACCTCACTTGTATTTATACACATTTAAGGAGTTCGAATTAGTCTCTTTGGCTTACATATGCCCCAAAAATAAAATAATGTGCTAATAATACTTCTTTTGGTGACAGGCCCACCAAACTAGCTCATAAATGAAAAATTAAGCCTCTCAAGAGGTCAAATAATAATCTATGCATGTCGTAGGGCCCTTTGATAGGCCTAATGAGGTCCATTGGGGCCACAATGAAGAATAGGACCCTCAAAAGCAATGGACAAGGGGTTGGTCCCTTGTAGTAACTTGTGGTGCTCCAAATGACATTTGGGGGCACACAAGTGTCCTCATGGGTCTCCAAACAAATCGAAGATTCCTGTAGATCGCCTGCAAGGCTAGGATGATGGTGTAGGTGATGCCACATCATCGTGTAAGTCCTGGATCATTTGCCAAGTGTATGATGTAGATCTGGGGCCAACTGGGCATGATGGATCAGGTGCATCCTCCTCGTCCAATAAGTGAACCACGGGCAATCTCTGAATGGCTGTGGGGATCCATGAAGTGCAATCTGCTGCTGTCGAGGCCCATGGCTCCCAACGTTCACCCTACATGTGCCAATGTAGCCCTTTGGAGGATTAGGACCCCGTATAGGGAGACAAAACCCAAGATGGAAACCACATGCAATCCTGCATAAGATCCAATGCATCCCCTAGCCTTCCAGTACAAAAAGTCATTAGAGAAATTGAGTAAATGAGCTTACCCAATCATGGACCACAGGTGGGGACTTCATAATGGCATGCCCTTCCAAAATGGGATTTGGGATTGTGCCAATGTCTCCTAAACTCCAAATGGGGTTAACCAAGAATCCTATTAGGTGGTTTCTACTTCTAAAGGGGATAATATAATTAAGGTACATCCTTCAAAAGGGGGTGGCATGTGACAAATAGGTGAATGAAGTAAGGGATGAGAAGGGGCAACCCTGGGTCACATGCTAGGGTACAGGGGTAGCCAATACGAGGGAAGCCCACACTTGGGTTTATAATGTGTAGTGGGGAGCAATCGTGGTACATGAGGTGCCCCACCTTGATTTTTCCACCTTTCTTTGTATGCCTTTTGCCTTTTTATGATATTCTTTGATTCACTACTCGGGGTTCAAAAGGGGTAAGAGCATGATGTATATGATACAACAATGAATATCCCCCTTTTAAGGTGGGGTGGTTCATTGCCCACTAGGAGTTGATGTGAAAATTTTTGAATCTACGCATCATAAATTGTTAAGTTATGGTATGTTCTATGCTTAGTGCAATTTACTTCAATTTCTTCTTATTAGCCCAATGCCAGTTTCACTATTTAACAATCACATTAACATAAAGTACAATGCTGATAAAGCATAAATAAGTCAACAAGAGACCCCAGACATGGTGGCTAGCCAGGGACAAACCCCAATGTGGGGAAACCCTTTGATCAATTCTTCAATAATATTCAATAATTCAACAGAGAGAGAGAGAGTACAAATATACAATTCTGTAATTTTATTACAGCAGCAGCAAAACCCTAACCAACAAAGTCAAAGCTGGTCAAACAAGTCAAAATTGACCTCCAATCAGCTTGGTCAATATCCCAGTCAACTCGGCCTCCAACAGCAAGAAGAGGTAGCCCAAAAACAATCTGAAAACTCAGTCAAACAAAGGTCAACAAAAGTCAACCTGCAACTAGCAATTAGGGCAGTCAACGCTGGTCAAACCTGAGGTCAGATCACCTCGGTTTGTGTGCCAAAATCTGCGGCCTGCCAAGGAGAAGCAACCACACCAAATCCACAGTCCAAGAGGTTCCACGCTGGTCAAAGTGTCTTTCGACGGCCTTGGTCAAACTCGGTCAACATAGCCCTAGCGAGAAATTACTTCTTCCTTCCACACGTGTCAGAGAGATGCTGCTCCTAGATGTGTACCCAATCAAATAAGGAGAGAGAAGAATGTGTGATGAGAGATGAGTGAATAATGCCACAAGGTGTCTTCTATTTATATGAATCATTGAGGATGTGTGCCACACATTTTGTTGTTGGCCGACCTTGACAAATTGTCAAGTATATACAAATAAATTCATATCTCCATAAATACATGTCGGAATCGAATGATCGTTAGATCAATCCTACACCTCTCGACGAGAGGAATCCAAGAAAAATATCAGCTGCCATAAATAAGATGACCCATATGGAGTTTGGCCCTAGGTGCCAATTTTAACACTCCCTCTCAACTAGGGAGAACTCCATCTGCTAATCCATCTGACTATCGATACTATCTCTGTCATCAATTGCATCGCCCTGCTCTGCTGAACTATGAAGAAGAAGATATGATCGAGGATGTATCATACCATCCTTTGCTGACCTGAAGTCAGTCCCAGATAAAAGAGAGTGCTTAATAGCGCTCTTACTGACTCGAAGTGAGTTCCAGAGAGTGTGTCATACCACTTTTACTGATCCTAGATCAGTGCCAAAAGAGAGTGAGCTATATCACTCTTACTGACCCGAAGTCATTTCCAATTGATCCCAGATCAATGTTGGTCATCCTCGCATAGGGAGTACGCTAGATACACGATGCGTCCATCAGTACTACTATGGTCCCTAACCCCATTTCCCTACTCATTGGCCAAATGAGAGGTACTTCCCATGAGTCCCAGACTGCATGGGAAGGATGCCTTGACAGGAGAACCACTCATCCTGTACATAAGTCGCCATGGGGTATCACAGGGGAAGGTTGAGCCATTCACCCTGTACACAACACACCACTAGGGGAGGGTGAGTAGCCCTATGCTCGCTTGTCGCTCAAAGAAGTACCCCAAGCCCCCCGGAGCTCCCAGAGCTTAATGCATGCATCATACAGGACCCTCATAAGAGGGTCTCTCAATGACTCCAAGTCGTTCTCCGTAAGTCAAGAATTTGACCTTTCCTAGGGGCTTCGTGAGAATGTCAGTGACTTGCTCATCTGTACTGATATGATGGAGCCTTATTGCTCCTCGCTGTACCATATCCCGGATAAAGTGGTACCTGATATCGATATGTTTGGAACGATCATGAAATATGAGATTCTTTGATAAACGAATCCCACTCTGGTTGTCACAAAGGATCAGAATAGTATCCAATGTATATCCAAATAGCTCACTGAAGAGCTTTCTCAACCAGACAGCCTCATAAGAGGCCATACTTGCAGCAATGTACTTTGCCTTAGCGGTGCTCAAAGCCACCGACTTCTGCTTCCTTTTCATCCAGGATATCGAGGTAGATCCCAGAGAGAAACAACACCTGGAAGTGCTCTTTCGTTCCACCGCACTGCCTGCCCAATCAACATCGATAAATCCATGTAGCCTCATATCTCTGGCAGTGTATCTTGACCCGTAAGTGATTGTGCCTCGAAATATCTTAGAAGGTTCTTGGCACCAATCTAATGTGAGTGGTGAGGCTCACCCATATGTTGGCTCAACGTGTTGACTGCAAAACATATATCTAGATGGGAGTTCACCAAGAACCAGTGTTTTTAAAATCGGAACCGGTGACCGGACCGGTCCACCTAATGAACCGGTTTACCGACCGGAACCGGTCTAACCGGGACTGGTTTGGTCTAAACGAACCGGTTTTAAAAAAATACATTAAATAATTAATTTTTAATGAAACAAAACTATTTTTAAGATGTAAAACCATGATTCCAAGCCAATAGAGACAAAATATGCAAAGTTTGCTCATTTATATACCATGCAAAGGTGATTATATAAAAATGGCACCGAGTGCAATACATGTCATCGACAAAATAGCAAAATACATAAGAAATGAGGCTCTAAATGGCCTATAAAGTCCAAAAACAATGCTGCAAGCTATGAGGCCATTGGCCTACTACAAGTCTACAGTGTACACATGATCAATCATCAAGTCCATCACCACTACTAGACACAGGATCATCATCAGGAGCTACATAGACATCATCTGGTTCAGAGTCTGAGGATGCCTCAGCCTGATCTGCAACCTCAGTATCAATGCCACCAATGACATCAAGGAGAGTACACAAGAATTTGCTCAGCAATAAGCTCAGTTATGTATAATGTACATCCAACATTTAGCAGGTAAACCTGGAAGGTAGTACAAGACTCCCCAAGTCTAAAGATATGCAGACTAAGTCTGCAGGGGTCTTCAGTTTCCTTTACAATCAATCAATTCACACATTCATTGCTGCTCTATGACTGCTGCCTACTGCTATTCTCACTGCATCTTCCTTTTGCACTTCCTGCTCCCTCTATGCAACTGTTCACTGCTCCCACTGATCCAACTGTCCACTAACACTGCTGTCACTTGCTTACTCGTAATACCAGGTTACTGCCATCAAGAGGATTACTGTGTCATTGCCACTTTCACTGTCCATAGATCATAGCCATACCTCTCTGTCATGCTGCAGTCATCACTGTTGCACTGTTTGTGAAGTCACTGTCATGAGTCAAGCCATACAATCCTGTCATAAGAGTCTTTACAAGATCTCTGTTTTCTTGTCATGAAAGCTTTGCCATATTAAGGTAACTGCCGTGCCAGGGATTATGGTGTTATGTAAGGTTTGCAATCATATCAAGCATGCAACCCAAGGAATAATGATATATGTTTCAGAATCACGTCTAATTGAGGTCCCTATATTCTGCTTAACAATCATTATGTGCCATGATAGAGTCCTGCACATACTGTTGTAATGTGATATCTGAAAGATGTCTTAAGTGCTGAAACTTGTGTTATCTGTTACTTCTCTTGGCTCCTCTCTTGGATTAATTATTACCTTAGGTTTGTATGTATCCAAAAAAACTGCTACTGAGCTGCTGGTTCAAATCTTTGATCACAGATTCACAGGTCACAAGTTGTGCCTAAAACCGGCCGGTTTGTAACAAACCGGCCGGTTTTGTCCTAAACCGGCCGGTTTTTACCGGTTAGGTCAAAAAATCGGGCAAGTGATGGGTTAAACCGGGTTTTTAGGCCGGTTCCAACCGGCCAGTTAGCTAACCGGCCGGTTTGACCGGTTACCGGTTTTTCAAAACGGTTTTTAAAACTATGCCAAGAACATCAATGCTCCTATGAGTTGACGATACTCGGTAGCATTTTCCAAAGCTGGTCCAACAACACTACCGCTTAACTTCTTGAAGTCAAGCTCCATTGGGGTAGTCACGGGCTTGCAGTCCACCATAACGAATCTCTCCAATATCTTCACCACATATTTTCCTTGAGATAGGAAAATGTTCCCTTGCTTCTGTCAGACTTCCAGCCCTAGGAAATAGTGCATCAGTCCTAGGTCCTTCATCTCAAACTTGGAAGCCAACTCCCTCTTACATTTGTGAATGAGAGGGTCTGCACTTGTTAGAAAGAGGTCATCAACATACAACACCAGTATGAGAGGCTTATCATCTTCAACCTTAAAGTAAAGGTTCGGATCGGCTTCACTCCTAGTGAATCCTAGCTTCATCAAGTAGCTATCGATCCTCTCATACTAAGCTCGGGGTGCTTGCTTCAACCCATAGAGGGCTTTCTTCAACCTACACACGTGAGATTCCTGATCATGAATCTCAAATCCCTCGAGTTGTTCCACATAGACTTCCTCTTTGATTGAACCATGCAAGAATGCGGTCTTGACATCCATGTGATGTAGGTTCCATCCTTGCGAAGCAGCAAGGGCTATGATCGAGCGGATGGTGGTGTATCAGGCAACAGGTGCAAATATCTCGTCATAATCTATACCTTCCTTTTGAGAGAAGCCACGTGTGACAAAACAAGTCTTATACTTTTCAACACTTCCATCAGCTCCATGCTTTATTTTGTAAAGTCATTTCGAGGTGACAATTGTTTTGTCCTGGGGTCTGGGGACCACATCCCAGACATCGTTCTTCATGATGGACTCGTATTCCTCAGTCATGGCATCCTTCCATACTTGATGCTTCACGGCCTCTGTTGATGATGAAGGCTCATTTTGAATGATCATGCTCATAATGGTCAAGTATCCTTGATACCTGGTTGGCTTCTTACTTTCACGGAAAGTCCCTTTGGGTGCAATGTGTCCTTCGGCATCATCAAGTGTCCCCCTAAGCCATGAGGCCCTCTTCCTAGAAGGCTCTTGCAGAGGGGGATCAATAGGATCCATAGGTTCTTCCACTTCGGGCATCGTCTCATCTTCCTTCTCATCTGACTTCTTGGTGTCAGCTTCTTTAGTTTTCCTTAGAATAGGAAGATTGTCAACTTTGCTAAGAGCTACGTCTTCGTCAAAGGTGACATCATGACTAATCTCGACTTCCCTTTGAACAACCACATAGATTCTATAGCCCTTAGAATTTTTGCTATAGCCCACAAAGATTCCCTTCTTTCCAGATGCACCCAAGTTATTCCTTTTGTCTTTCGACACATGAAAATATACGGGACTTCCAAAAATTCTAACATGAGAGACATCAAGTTTCTTATCAGTGAACATCTCTTCGGGAGTCTTGGAATCCAATGTTTGATGAGGACATCGGTTTTGAACATATACGGCGGTATTTGCAGCTTTGGCCCATAGAAACTTTAGAAGTCTTTGATCATGGAGCATGGAATAGACAACTCCCAAAATCGTACAGTTCTTCCTTTCCACCACACCATTCTGCTCAGGAGTGTATGGTATAGTGGTCTCCCTCTGAATGCCAACCTCTTTGCAAAAGTCATGGAACTCATGGGATTCATACTCGGTCCCATTATCAGTCCTTAAGATCTTGATCTTTTTCTCGGTTTGATTCTCGATCAAGGCTTTGAAATGATGAAACTAGGAGAACACTTCATCCTTCTTTTTCAAGAAGTATATCCATGTCTTGTGAGAATAGTCATCTGTAAAAGTGAGATAATATAAATATCCTCCTAAAGAGTTCACAGGCATCATACTAGATATGTCAAAGTGAACCAACTGCAAGATGTCGGAGGACTTGCTATGGCTTGAGGGGAATGGTCCCCTTTTGAGCTTTCCTCCGACACACCCCGGACGTACACCTTCTTGCTCCACTTAAAATTATTGCATCCCGGTCACCATTTGTCTCACATTGGGTAGAGCCTTATAGTGAAGGTGGCAAACCTTCGGTGCCATAGTTCAGACTAAAGAGTTGTGTTGCAAGACATGACTCCCAACAGAGTTCCTCCAACTTGATATAGAGAGTCAACTCGAAACCCAAGAGTGAAAGCATCTTTAAAATTATTTTTACATACACGTACCTTGCCATCGATGAAGGCCACCTTGTAGCCTTTGTCTTCCATCGGCGAAATGGACACCAAGTTCTTCTTGAGATCAGGTACATATAGGACTTCTTGCAAATGAATTGTGTTACCCTGATTTAATTGAAGAGTAACATTTCCTACACCCTTCACAGGATAGGTGGAGTTGTCTCCAAGAATAATCTCTAGGTTGGTCTCCTTCTCTATCAGATTAGAGAGAGCTTCCTTGTAACCAGTGAAGTGCCTTGAGGCACCACTATCAATAAGCCAATTGCCCAACGAGTCCGGAGGAGAAGTAGTAGAGAGGGTCGATATCAGATAATATTCATCTTGCTTATTGTTAACAACATTAGATTCATACCTGGAGTTTCTTGCCTTCTTGGAGGGTTGACCACTTCCTTGATTTCCGACATTCCTCTTTCCTCTGCCATTGAACCTACCATTCCTTTGATTCTGGTTGGAATTTCCTCGGGAGTGATTTTGATCATCGTCATGAGATGTGTCTTTTCTATTTGGAGACTCCCTCGCATGGTGGCCAAATTTGTTGCAAATGAAACATCTTCCCTTCCTTCCACCTTTCGATCCGGCCTTTTCTTTGGATTTAGACCCAGAATTATTTCTCCTTTTAGCATGAGAGGAGAAAGCAATGGGGTTGCCTTTAAATGCAGGCATTTCCTGCTCTTCCATCCTAGTCTCTTCTTGAATGCATCTTGTCATCAATTCCTCAGATCCCGAAATTACATTATTGTTGAGAAGAGTGGTTCTAAATACATACCATTCGGATGGGAGCCCTCCAAGAGTTGTGATAGTCAATTCCCCGTCAGGAATGACTTCCCTAATCGATAGAAGATTATTCTTGATATTGGTGATCCTTAAGAAGCAGGGTTGCATATTCTCATCTTTGCCCTTCTTAATTTCCTTCAGCGTATTTTTGAGGAACGAAACTTGATTTGCATCACTAACTTTAAACAAGCCTACCAGTATATCGTAGATCTCCTTGGAGGTGTTCAACTCAGAAACATAGGCCACCAGGCGCTTATCAATTGAGTCCTGAATGATCTTCTTTGCTTTGACTTCACCCTTTGTCCACTTGTTCCTTGCAGCAACCGGTGCATTTGATGGAGGCTCAATAATTCTACCTCTTACATAGTCCAACACTTCCTGCTCTTCCAATGTCAGATCAAGGGACATCTTCCATCTGTGATAGTCAGACTTCTGATGGAGCTCATCTTTGGTGGGGAAGTGTGATGAAGAACCCATTAAGTCTTATGACTTTTTCAACAGTCTTGGGTGATCGCTCTTGCTTTTTCTCTTGCTTGGGCTTTGTCTTCACCTCAGCTTTAATACCATGTTAAGTTATGGTATGTTCTATGCTTAGTGCAATTTACTTCAATTTCTTCTTATTAGCCCAATGTCAATTTCGCTATTTAACAATCACATTAACATAAAGTAAAATGATGATAGAACATAAATAAATCGACAGAAGACAAGCCAAGACAAGAGACACCAAATGTGGCGGCTAGCCAGGGACAAACCCCAATGCGGGGAAACCCTTTGATCAATTCTTCTATAATCTTCAATAATTTAGCAGAGAGAGAAATATAGTACAAATATACAATTCTGTAATTTTATTACAGTAGCAGCAAAACCCTAACTAACAAAGTCAAAGCTGGTCAAACAAGTCAGAATTGACCTCCAATCAGCTTGGTCAATATCCCAGTCAACTCGACCTCCAATAGCAAGAAGGGGCAGCTCAAAAACAATCCGAAAACTCAGTCAAACGAAGGTCAACAGAAGTCAACCTACAACCAACAAGTCAGATCACCTCAGTTTGTGTGCCAAAATCTGCGTCCTGCCAAGGAGAAGCAGCCACACCAAATCCGCAGTCCAAGAGGGGTCCATGCTGGTCAACGATGGTCAAAGTGTCTTTCTGCAGCCATGGTCAAACTCGGTCAATGCAACCCTAGCCAGAAATCACTTCGTCCTTCCACACGTGTGAGAGAGATGCTACTCCTAGATGTGTACCCAATCAAATAAGGAGAGAGAAGAATGTTTGATGAGAGATGAGTGAATAATGCCACAAGGTGTCTTCTATTTATGTGAATCATTGAGGAAGTGTGCCACACATTTTGTTGCTAGCCGACCTTGACAAATTGTCAAGTATATACAAATAAATTCATATCTCCATAAATACATGTCAGAATTGGATGATCGTTAGATCAATCCTACACCTCTCGACGAGAGGAATCCAAGAAAAATATCAGCTGCCATAAATAAGATGACCCATATGGGGTTTGGCCCTAGTTGCCAATTTTAAGAGAAATCCTACAACAATCACTGGTTTATCATCTCCTACTTGTTATTACATTCAACAAGTTATTTAATTTATAAATAGTGATGAAAAATACTACTGCAGACTACACTGACATATAGATCATAAATTGAAACAAATATGGGACAAACACACAAGGGACACCGTTATTTTTGGACAACACATCCCTGAAAAAACCCAATGCGGAAAAACTAGTGCAACAGATAGAGGGTTTGTATTATTAAGCAAGCAGAATCTGAGTACAACAGGTTGCCTCTCACACTGACTAACCTTTTAGAGAAATCTCATTAGCAAGATACACATATGAGGGTTTGCCTCGTTCTCCAAGTCACAACTAATCCACTGAGTGGCCTGACTCCGACAAGCACTGCGAAAATCCTAGCGCAATCTCTACTTGGGCCAACGTCTTGCCTCTAGGAGACCGCGTCACTCCTTTTGCTGGAGAAAGACTTCTGTTCAGCCCTCCCCGGCTCAGTATCTAGGTTCTCTGGCAAAATCTCGAACTTCTGACGAATATCTTTCACTGCCATTGCAAGAGACCTTCTTGGCCTGCGTCTGTGTAGGCTTCTGCGCTGCCTCTTTGATGCTACTGCTGCCTCTCTGCCTGGTAGTCTTTGTCTCAAAACTCCTTTCCGATCCAAATCTCTGCTTTTGCCCGTCTTACTACAACTCAGATCACTAGTTCGATTTTCTCATCAAACCAAACCCCAAAAAAATTGAACTGATGTGATCACTCGGTGTATCTCCAAGTGACCCTCAAGCCTCCTCTTACACTTTTCTTGTTGATGAATCAATGATCAAGATTAAGTCCCTAATCAACGGCTAATATTAAAACAGACTTGGTCCTCGCCTCTTAGAAGCTTCTCATGCATATTTTTATTAATACCCATCAATATTTTTATTTTCCTAAGTTTAGACTTAGGAACCCATTAAAAATATCAATTATTTTAATAACTCACAATTTGGGTGGAATTTCTCCAAAGGATTTCTGGGCCTTGAAGATCTTATGTATTCTAGCCCCTCCACAAAATTTCGGAGCTAGAGCACATCCGATGCTACCGAAAATCAACACTCCCTCTTAGCGAGGAATGTGCTATAGCAATACTCCCAATAGAAGCATCACACTGATCCACGACATCGGTCCTCTGTGCTGTTGATGCTTGGCCTATTGCCCTCCATCCACTGCACTGCTGCATCTGGTACCGCTGCCCATGACACTGCCACTGTCACTGCTACATTTGTACTGCAACTCCTCAATACGCTGCATCATGCTGCCCATAGCACTGCCACTGCTAACTGTTGCACTGCAATTCGGTCGCTGAGAAGTAAGCAACTGAAAAAGCATCCCAATAGCTGACGTACTGGTCAGTCTGGATACCTTGTGATGTTGAAGGTACCTCTGTTGATAATCTGTGTTGACCCTTTGCTGCTATTGCGCTGCTGCAATTTGCTTTATGCCTCTCGCATTACTGCAACCTCCACTGCACTGCTTTAGACTTTGGCACTCTAGCTCTGCCACTGTCGTTCCATCATGCCTCGCACCAACTGACTCCTATCATTCTGCTACTGTCATTAAGGGCTCTCGTAGCCGTATGGGATCTAAGAGTTTTGGGCACCTCAAGGATCCTGCCACTGTGTAGTCCTCTCGACTACAACTCTATGGCGCCCCACCTCTTCTCCATAGGTGCATGAGCACTCATGGCGCAATTGTCGTCAACATTGTCCTCTGAAGCTTTCGCTGGAGCAGCATTCGAGTCAGAAGCCTCTTCCTTGCCCTTCTTACGAGGGCACTGAGTGTCAAAATGTCCTAGTTCCCCACACTTTAAGCATCTGACCTTGGATATATCCTTTTTCGTCCTTTTTTGCTGCCCTTGCTGTCCCGATGATGCGTGAGCTCATCGTCCTCCTCATGCTTTTTGACCCAGGTTCCTCTGCCGCTACTCCTTGCCTTGGTCAGGCTCTTGATCTCTTCCTGTCGAAGAGCTGCCCACATCTCCTCCCAACTAGGGAGAGAAGCTCTGCCCAAGATACTCTGGACAAATGTCTCCCAGTGTTCGGTGACTGCATTCAGGGCAGTCCTGACCGTGAACTCAGGATTTGGTGTAGACCCCACGGAAGTTAGCTGGTCTCGAAACCCTTGCAACCTGAGAAGGAAGGGATTGATCTCTTCTCCCTTCTGCGTCTGGTATTGTCTTAGCGGATTCTCCAATAGCATCTTCCGTTGAACGAAATTCCCCTGGTACAAGGTGGTTAGCATCTCCCACATCTCCATTACTGTTTCCTTCTCAGCAATGTGTGGGACCACATGATCTTTGAACCCGTCTAGAATCATGCATTTTAGCCTTCGCCTGGGCCTCCTTGTACTTCTTCAGCGGATCAACGTCGACTGGAACAACAACTACCTTCAAGGCATAGTCCTTGATGTGATTCTTGTCTGGGACTACCAGGATGCTGGCCTTCTAGATGACAAAATTGGATGCTCCATCCTATCTGCCCTGATCCCTTAGTCCATTGACTGCCATCTTTGCTCAACAAAATGTAGGACTGCTTCTCTTCTCTCCCTCTTGCTGCCATTCCAGCAAGACTCGGATTTGGATTTCTTCGGCGCTAGAAATCCTCTAAGGAACAAGCATACTCCCTCTAAGTCCTGATTTCTTTCACGGAAATCCTCCCGCCAAATGTCGAATCACTCCTCTCTAATCCTGCTTTGCTGCTGTTCAGGAACCCGGATCTAGATTTCTTTGGCTAGAAATTTGTCAAGGCAGTGACTCCCTCTACCTTGTCTTTGTCTCCACAGACATTGTTCTGTACCAACAACAACAATGTTCCACCAGCTCAGATCGAATCTTCACTGTTCCTCCAGCGTCGACAACTGACTGATTTGAGCCTCTTAGGCTCTGCACTGGCCCAGAGAGCTGACGCAGTCATTATGTGAGCAAGATCAGCTCCTCCTGGCCACTGCGTCACTCCTTCCTAGTTCAGAAAGATGACGTGGCTCTGCGTGAGCCTGATCTTCCACTCTCTGGTTATGTGTTAGCTTAGATAGCTGACACAGTTACTACGCGAGCTCCTCCCAGCTACTGCGCCACCCTCACTTGTCTCAGAATGCTGACGCAGGCACTGCGTGAGCGTCTATGTCACCTCTTCTGCACTGGGTCACTCTCCCTCTACGTCTCTTGCTCTGGAACAACGCTGTCAGTGGGGACAACTGCCTCTTTGCAGTAGATTTGCTTGATCTCCCGGCTGATGGCTTTTGTATCCTATGAACTGCAATGCTCTAATACCATGTGAAAATTTCTGAATCTCCACATAAGAAATCCTACTGCAATCACTGGTTTATCATCTCCTACTTGTTATTACATTCAACAAGTTATTTAATTTATAAACAGTGATGAAAAATACTAGTGTTGAAAATATCGGTATCGGCAAAATATCGGCGAGGGTCCAGAAAATATCTTATCGGCAATATCGGCAAAAATATCGGCAAAATATCGGCAAATATCGGCAAGCATAAAAAATAATTTTTTCAAATTTTTAAATATAGCCGATATTTTCAAAATATCGCGATATTTTGCCGATATTTTCCGATATTTGCCGATATTTTGAAAATATCGCGATATTTTCAAAACAGAAAATATCGCGATATTTTCTCGGCGATATATCGTTTTGCCGAAAATATCGCGATATTTCCGAATATCGCCGATATTATCAACAGTGAAAAATACTACTACAGACTACACTGACATATAGATCATAAACTAAAACAAATATGAGACAAACACACAAGGGACACCATTATTTTTGGACAAAACGTCCTTGGAAAACCCAATGCGGGAAAACTGGTGTAGCGGATAGAGGGTTTATATTATTAAGCAAGCAGAATCTGAGTACAACGGGTTACCAAGGAGGTCCAGTGAATGATTGACTAAGGGTTCCCTTCACTGTTTTGTAGATGGAAAGGGAACTTGTCTGATTGAGAATAAATAAATAAATACACCAAAATGGATGCATATCTAAAAACTCCTTCGGTTGAGAATTTCATGAATTTCTCATGAATCATCTCTGCCAAAAAT
This sequence comes from Pinus tabuliformis, assembly GCA_031772625.1. Taxonomy (NCBI): domain Eukaryota; kingdom Viridiplantae; phylum Streptophyta; class Pinopsida; order Pinales; family Pinaceae; genus Pinus; species Pinus tabuliformis. The sequence continues at coordinate 1,393,434,188 of CM062818.1, read as the reverse complement.
TCACTGTAACAGAAAATAGTTGGTGGCTTTTCACCACTGGAAAATATAGAGAGAAATGCAAAAATGTTTTCATCTACCCACTGGTCAGAGTAGTATCCTAAGATTGAAGAAACCATGGAGATTATTTGTTTGGCCTTCTCAGGAAAAATAGAAGCAGGGTGGGGAGGGTTTGTTTTGGGCAATTGAGAATTATTAGGCAGGAAAGTTTCAAACACTTTGGCTCTCCTAGGGAAATCCAATTTGTTATATATTTCTGTAAGGAAATCTTGGTGAAAAGGTTGCCCTAGGTCAATGTTTATTATCTGGAGCATCTTTGAAATTGAGTGGCCATTAATGGCAAAGAGAACTTCACCATTCTGGGCCACTACTGTTCTTTGGCTAGGCATATAGCGAAATTGGCACCAGGTTACAAATTCCAGGAAATAGTAGGTTTGTGGGAAAATGTGTTGGGGTAGGAAGGAGTGCTACAATCCCAATTCATCACTGAGGTCCAGATGGTTTTGTTTGAGCCAATTGCGAAGTTCGTACAAGTCGAATTCACAATTGGTCTCTGTAACCTGATAGCGCTGATCAACTAAAAGGATGGTGGTCCAAATCTATGGTTGGGGGCGGCATGGGATTCCCTTGGGGAACATATTTCTTCTTGGAAGACGTAATTAAACAGGTTTAGTCAATGGTTAGCCTAAAAATACCTGGTTAAGTAGCTGGATGGTCGAGCAAGGAATTGGACAGGCCTATGAATGCGTTGAAACTGCTGGGAATGGCGGGGCTCTGAGAGAAATTGCAGCGATAATTGAGACAACTTTTTGATAGTAAAAGAGTAAAGAAGGGTTCGCCATCCGATAAATCAGACCTTTATATAAAAAAACAGTTACCGTTTATTTTGGCGTGGGGGAATGTAGTTAATGAATAACGACCCTTTATAACGGATAGGGAAAAACGGATATATTATAATGGCGGTGGGGGGGGGATAGACACTTGGCTTTCGAGGATTGAGGGATATATGGTGATGTGTGAGCCTAGGAGGAAGGTGCGGGGGTGGAGCGGTAAGCAGGAGCATGGTGGAGAGGGAGGATGTACGTGGCAGTAGGGGAATGGATGTGATGGGAATGTGGCGCGGTGAAACGATGGGAAGAAGACGAATAGGCGGTCAATGGAGGTGGAAAGCAGGTTTGAGGGGAACTCGGAGAGGGGTGTTAGCGAGAAGTGGTTTTGGAGGGGGGGTGGAGTGGAGTGTATAGAAGGGTGCCACGTAGCGCCAAGTGGGTTTGTAAAGACCGCTTCCTCGTACCCCCCCATCAGATAATCTTCGGAAGCGCAAGGGTGGGTGGAAATGATCCCCCCCATTCATCCGGGCAGGCCAGATCATGACCGTTGGAAAATGTTTGAAATTTTATTGCATCCCGACAAATTAACTTTATGCGCCAAACATTTTATTACAATTGTTAATCTTGCTTAAATAACACGGTTATGTATTCTAAACTCCATTAATCTTTCTTAAACTTGATTAATTAACTCCAAATGAGATTAATTTATCCCAAAGGTGCATTTTGATTTGCTAGCCCTTTATTACTTTTTTTTAAGGATTTTCAATTTCTTTTTATGTTTCTTGCCAATTAACCAAGGCTAAATAATTTGGTTAATACTTTTTATTCTACCTAATCAATTTCAGCCAAGATTACACTAGATGGTTGATGTATTCACTAATCTAGACTAACTTTATTTAACTTAGTTTATTCATGTTTAAACAATATGATTAAACTAGCTAATCTATTTCTAACTTTGAGGTAGCAATTGAACACGCTGCACACTTCATTGAAAATTGCAAAAGTATTATTGATGTATTATCTTTGAGTGGCCTTTAGACTTTCTTACTTTCATGTATATTTTTTATATGGGGTATTTTCCTCATCATTTTTTCTTTTTATTATATTTTTCTTTATTTGTTTTTCTTTCACTTTTTTTTTTACATATACATTTTTTTATACCCACTTTTGTTTTTGTTTTTTTATATATTTATTTTTCCATTTTTGTAAATCATTTGCAGAATAAAATATTATTTACAATTTCATCAATTGAAAGATAATAGCCAATCATCATTTGATCCTATGAATCATAGGACCCTAACAGAAAATTAGGGAAGTTTGTCCTAAAATTGCTATCAACAAAGCTTATGCTTGGAGGTAAATTTTAGAGATGCAAATCTAGATCTATATCTAAAGTGCCAATTAGATATGAAGGTTAATAACTTAATACAATGCTTCAATGAGATGCACTTAGAACAAGGTGCTTCAAAAAATTGAAATATTTCAAGATTTATCAATATATTAATCCACTTATGATCAAGATTATTATAAGCACCTTGAGTACAATTTATTCTACAATAAGATTAACTTATGCCAATGATAAATGAAGCAAATATTTTTTTTCCAATTAAGGATTGCAAAATAGATCTATGAGAAAATAAAACAATTTTAATGGAGATACCGATTAGCAAATTAGATCAACTAGTGAAATGCAAATTAAATTAAATAGCTAGTGAAACCACCATATAGTTAGATCAAGGCAAAAATAAGTGATTCAAAAGCTATTAGATCTGAATTTAACAATTAGATGCTATGAATTTATTAAATGCAAAAATGAACAAGTTAGTAATGGGATCTAATTACTATGTTAATAAGTTGGGAGACAACTTAAATGGAGGGGGAAGGGATTAGAGTGACAACCCCTACCCTGAGCGTTGTGGCATTCTTGTGTACAATTTGAGTGACAACAAGACCGATTTGGAATTCCATGATAAAAAATTTATTTTCTTTCAAACTCTTATGAAAATTTTGATTAAAGGCAAGCAGATTCTTCTCCTAAGTTTTCGGCTTAGACATAGTGAGCTTCCAATTGCAAACGAGCTTCAGAAATAAAACTATCTGCTAGGAAGGAGAGGATGACTCAAAATTTAATTCGATCAGCCATAAATCCTGCCATCCAAGAGAAAAAGAAAGTGAGGGTTTGAGGAAGGAGCAAGTGTCTAGCTTCAGAAAAGTTATTTAGTCTTTGTTCCCCCAACATTCACCTGCAACAAAGGAAAATATGAGAGTTTTCCAAGACAAGCGCTTTCTTCTGTATCTGTAAGAAAACCAAGAAATGTATAGAAGATATATACAAACTGAACAAAATTATATACAAAGTGTTAGAAAATGTATAGAAAATTTAAAGATCTATAAGCCCAAAGAGTGTGAGTAAAAATATGCTCTTGGGTTATAAAATACAAGCTCTAAATAGGCAGGTCTATTCTGTAAAAGCACAGTATTTGAGGAAAATAGATTAGAAATAGATTACATCACAAGCTAAGGCCAAGAAACCCTTGCAAAAATTTCGAATGATAAGCCTTCAAAGGAGATCCGTATGGGTTATTCTAGATCTATGGTTTAGAGTTGGTGGTTCAACCAAGAACGTCGCTAAGTGCTGCTATTGCGCTGCTGCAATTTGCTTTATGCCTCTCGCATTACTGCAACCTCCACTGCACTGCTTTAGACTTTGGCACTCTAGCTCTACCACTGTCGTTCCATCATGCCTCGCACGTACTGACTCCTATCATTCTGCTACTGTCATTAAGGGCTCTCGTAGCCGTATGGGATCTAAGAGTTTTGGGCACCTCAAGGATCCTGCCACTGTGTAGTCCTCTCGACTACAACTCTATGTCGCCCCACCTCTTCTCCACAGGTGCATGAGCACTCATGGCGCAATTGTCGTCAACATCGTCCTCTGTAGCTTTCGCTGGAGTAGCATTCGAGTCAGAAGCCTCTTCCTTGCCCTTCTTACAGGGGCACTGAGTGTCAAAATGTCCTAGTTCCCCACACTTTAAGCATCTGACCTTGGATATATCCTTTTTCTTCCTTTTTTGCTGCCCTTGCTGTCCCGATGATGCATGAGCTCATCGTCCTCCTCATGCTTTTTGACCCAGGTTCCTCTGCCGCTACTCCTTGCCTTGGTCAGGTTCTTGATCTCTTCCTGTCGAAGAGCTGCCCACATTTCCTCCCAACTGGGGAGAGAAGCTCTGCCCAAGATACTCTAGACAAATGTCTCCCAGTGTTCGGTGACTTCATTCAGGGCAGTCGTGATCGTGAACTCAGGATTTGGTGTAGACCCCACGGAAGTTAGCTGGTCTCGAAACCCTTGCAACCTGAGAAGGAAGGGATTGATCTCTTCTCCCTTCTGCATCTGGTATTGTCTTAGCGGATTCTCCAATAGCATCTTCCGTTGAACGGAATTCCCTTGGTACAAGGTGGTTAGCATCTCCCACATCTCCATTACTGTTTCCTTCTCAGCAATGTGTGGGACCGCATGATCTTTGAACCCGTCTAGAATCATGCATTTTAGCCTTCGCCTGGGCCTCCGTGTACTTCTTCAGCGGATCAACATCGACTTGAACAACAACTACCTTCAAGGCATATTCCTTGATGTGATTCTTGTCTAGGACTACCAGGATGCTGGCCTTCTAGATGAAAAAATTGGATGCTCCATCCTATCTGCCCTGATCCCTTAGTCCATTGACTGCCATCTTTGCTCAACAAAATGTAGGACTGCTTCTCTTCTCTCCCTCTTGCTGCCATTCCAGCAAGACTCAGATTTGGATTTCTTCGGCGCTAGAAATCCTCTAAGGAACAAGCAGACTCCCTCTGAGTCCTGATTTCTTTCACGGAAATCCTCCCGCCAAATGTCGAATCACTCCTCTCTAATCCTGCTTTGCTGCTGTTCAGGAACCCGGATCTAGATTTCTTTGGCTAGAAATTTGTCAAGGCAGTGACTCCCTCTACCTTGTCTTTTTCTCCACAGACATTGTTCTGTACCAACAACAAGAATGTGCCACCAGCTCAGATCGAATCTTCACTGTTCCTCCAGCGTCGACAACTGACTGATTTGAGCCTCTTAGGCTCTCCACTGGCCCAGAGAGCTGACGCAGTCATTGTGTGAGCAAGATCAACTCCTCCTGGCCATTGCGTCACTCCTTCCTAGTTCAGAAAGATGACGTGGCTCTGTGTGAGCCGGATCTTCCACTCTCTGGTTATGTGTTAGCTTAGATAGCTGACACAGTTACTACGCGAGCTCCTCCCAGCTACTGTGCCACCCTCACTTGGCTCAGAATGCTGACGCAGGCACTGCGTGAGCGTCTATGTCACCTCTTCTGCACTGGGTCACTCTCCCTCTACGTCTCTTGCTCTGGAACAACGCTGTCAGTGGGGACAACTGCCTCTTTGCAGTAGATTTGCTTGATCTCCCGACTGATGGTTTTTGTATCCTATGAACTGCAATGCTCTAATACCATGTGAACATTTCTGAATCTACACATAAGAAATCCTACTGCAATCACTGGTTTATCATCTCCTACTTGTTATTACATTCGACAAGTTATTTAATTTATAAACAATGATGAAAAATACTACTGCAGACTACACTGACATATAGATCATAAACTGAAACAAATATGAGACAAACACACAAGGGACACCATTATTTTTGGACAAAACGTCCTTGGAAAACCCAATGCGGGAAAACTGGTGTAGCGGATAGAGGGTTTATATTATTAAGCAAGCAGAATCTGAGTACAACGGGTTGCCTCTCACACCGACACCGACACCGACTCCGGCAAGCACTGCGAAAATCCTAGCACAATCTCTGCTTGGGCCAACATCTTGTCTCTGGGAGACTGCGTCACTCCTTCTGCTGGATTGATTTGCTGGAGAAAGACTTCTATTCAGCCCTCCTGGCTTAGAACCTAGCTTTTCCAACAAAATCTCGAACTTCCAATGAATATCCTGCACTGCCACTGCAAGAGACCCTCTTGGCTTGTGTCAGCACTGCGTGAGCCCCTTCCTGGGCTGTGTAGGCTTTTGCGCTGCCTCTCTTATGCTACTGCTGCCTCTCTACCTGGTACTCTTTGTCTCGAAACTCCTTTCCGATCCAAATCTCTGCTTCTGCCCCTCTTATTGCAACTCAGATCACTAGTTTGATTTTCTCATCAAACCACGCCCCAGAAAAATAGAACTTATTTGATCACTCGGTGTATCTCCAACTGACCCTCAAGCCTCCTCTTATACTTTTCTTGTGGATGACTCAACGATTGAGATTAATTCCCTAATCAACGACTAAGATTAAAACATATTTGATCCTCACCTCTTAGAAGCGCTTCTCACCCATATTTTTATTAATACTCATTAATATTTTTATTTTCCCAAGTTTAGACTTAAGAACCCATTAAAAATATTAATTATGTTAATAACTCACAATCCGGGCGGAATTTCTCCAAACAATTTCTGCTTCTTGGAGATCTTATGTATTTTAGCCCCTCCACAAAATTTAGGAGCTAGAGCACATCCGATGCTACCCAAAATCAACAGTTGGGACATTCATGGGTTCCTATATGATAAATGAGACTCATAGAACCTGTAGGAACCAGGGTGATGACCTTGATGATGGGGTAGAGCTCATGTATTAGTTTTTTCCACGTGCTAAATGTGTTTGTCCTGGCCATCTTTTGCATTTTGTGGTACATTTTCGTGTTGAATGTGGCCATATATGCTTTTATTTTTCTTTTTCGCTGCATCAACCTCTGGGCTTCATTCGAGGCCATGACCCAAGTTGTGGGCAAGGGGAAGGGGCATGCCAACCCTATGTGGACCCACGTGGGAGAAATAATGAATGGGGTAATAATGAATGGAAAGAGGGTAATATAAGCAGATAAGGGAGTGGGACCCATGTTACTTGGGAGCGGGAGCGACCATTTTCAGAAGCTCCCGGTTTGGGAGCGAATCCCGGAGCGATTTTTTAAAAATATATATATGTTTTATATTTTTTAATTTTTGATACATATATGTCAACAAAAACATGTAGAATGATGAATTAGATATAAAAAACATAAAAAAGCATAGATTGAACCATATAACAACAATCATCTAGAAGTTATAATCTTCATCAACCACGTCCGCAAGTTAGTAACATAGTAACATACAACATATTGAGTCTCATGATTCATCAGTCTTAAAGTTTCAAGCTTTCAAAATTCAATATATAACATTTATCATCATTGATCACCAAAGTTGTACTTGTAAGCTAAGTGTAACCATTACAACAAATACTATCTAACATGAAATGAAATGTTATAAAATGAAATGAAATGAGACAACTTTCAACTTTCATGAAGCATCATATTCATAATTCATTACTAATGAGTTATAATTGCCAACTTCAAACTTAAATTGTCATATATTGTTTAAAAAAATATCATAATAAATATGAAAGAGTCAATAGTTATAAAAGCTACTAGAAACTAGAAAAGAGAAGTAAATCTATTATCTATTTCTTATGCTTGGGCCTCTTGCCACCACGAGAAATGTCTAATTTTTTAGTCTTGTTGCAAAATCAGGGTCTTTGTCATTAATATCACCCTCCAAGCATTAATATCCAGAGGTATCTTTGTCATTACCTTTGTATTTGTATAGGGATCTTTGTCATTAATATCACCCTCTAAGCATTAACATAAGATAGAAAAAGCATAACATGTCAAGTCAAGATTTTGTTTGAGTGATGCGTACATTTTTAGAAGGGTCATGATAGAGGAGTTCGACAACCAATGTCACTAACATCAAGGTACATAGAGGGATTGGTACTCTTGATTAAATACGAGTTCCATACCCTAATACATGAGAAAATTCAATGGAAACATTGCAATCCCCCAATCCTGAAATCCTGAAAAACTGATAACTCTGCTGGATTTTGAATGAAATCTAAAATTCTACTTTCTCCATATGAAATCCAATGAGGACGAAACCACTCTCAAACATCCTGAGTCATTTCATGGTAATGTTAAAAATTTAAGTAAAAGGATGAAAATGAAAATTAAAGAAAATGTCACTTTTACTTTAAGAATTTAACATTACCATGAATAGCATATCAATACTAGGGCCTAGACTTGATCATTAAGCTGTTCCACTCAAAAACTATTTGTTTCTTTAAAAAAAATTGCATTTCGAACATTACTACAAAAAAAAAAAAATGCAAAAAAGGCAAAACGCTCCTGAAAAGGCAGGGAGCGAAATTTTTTTTAGGGAGCGCGCTCCCGACCCGCTCCCGAGTCGCTCCCGCCCGGAGCGCGGATTGGGAGCGGGAGCGAGGGGGGGGGGGCGCTCCCCCGCAACACTGAGTGGGACCATGCAACCAAAATTGAGGTTTCCCATGAAATACCATCCCTAGAGCCAAATGGTCAGTGAAAGAGATCCCACGAGACTAGAATCCAAAGTTAATACCTAAAAGGGGTCTAGGGGATAAGAGCAGAAACAAGTGGCCATGATAAGAAAACTACGATAATAATTTCCAAATGACAAGGCATAACTTTAGGTTCGGGAGGCCCACCTTCAAACATTTGATCATGGCAGATGGACGAGGGACCACATGGTTGGCTCATGGGGTGGAGAAATGGTACAATGCACTAGCTAGTGGCTGCAAGGGGCTGCTAGTTGCCAGCTGAGGACCATCTTGAGATTTTTTTTCTCCTAGGGACGTTACCCACAAAGTGGTGTGGGTAACAGGGGGCTAACATAGCGGTCCTAATAACCAGGGTGATGGCCATAATGATAGGGGTAGATCTCATGTTTGGCTTGTGCCCAATTTTTTTGTGTTGGCCATCTTTTGTAGTTTATGGTACAATTTCTTGTTGTAAGTGGCCAAATTATGCTTTTAACTTTCTTTTTAGTTGCATCAACCTCTGGGGCATCGTTCCAAGCCCATCTTAAAGTGTGGACAAGGGGAGTTGGAGGTTAACTCCTTGTGGACCCGAATGGAAAAAATATGGAAAGGGGTTATAATGAGCGGAGGGGAGTGATGTAATGACCCGAATCCTATTATTAGAGCCTTTATTTCGTTATACACTAACATATCTATTTTCCTGTTAATTTATAAATAATAAAAGGAGCTTGCTGACCTTTTCACATATCTTTAAACATTTAACATCTAATCATTTTATCATAAGCAACATAAATTAAGGTGAGCATTCCATTGATATCAACTTAACAAGAGTAGTCCATGGAAAAATACCTGTTCCGGCGGTTGATGACGATACCTTTGTCTGATAGCTCCAGCTGAACGCTCCTTCTGGCTGACCCAACCGGATTTACCTCCCAGCCAACTAGGAAATAAATTCCTAGCCCAGGAAACCTCCACAGGTTCCCTAACCCTCTGTGCCCAAGTCCAACCAGATATAGTGTGTCCTCAAGAAGAATGTGCAAAACTAGATAATGATACTTTCCTCCTCTCAAACCCAAGAAACCTCCACAGGTTTCCAAGGTCTCCCAAAATCATAACAAGGCCAAACAATCACAACCAACCCCCACAATCCTAAGCAAGACTCCCCCCCCTCTTCTTCCTTCCCCCTTCCCTTTTATACCCTCTTTCCTCAACCACCTCTCATTAATGTCATTAACTCTCACCCATCCTTGGTTGACTTCTCTTCCAAGCTCGAGTACATTTGGAATTGTGATATGAATTTAAAATTGAGAATTTAATGGGGAAGGATCATGTCTTCACCCAAGTAAATCTGAAAAGTACATTTGGGAATGTGAAATGTAATTACATGGGGAGGACTATGTCTTCTCCCAATTAAATGTGAGGGTACATTGGGGAATGTGAAATGAATAAATATATATTGATGATAAGATGGAGAGGACTTTGTCTTCTCCTTAGTAAATGTGAGGGTACATTGGGGAATGTGAAATGAATAAATATATATATATTGATGATAAGATGGAGAGGACTATGTCTTCTCCCAATTAAATGTGAGGGTACATTAGGGAATGTGAAATGAATAAATATATTTCGAATTAATGGAAGGAGACCATATCCTACACAATATTCAAATTGAGAAGGTAAGTGGGGAATTTGAATAATGGAAATCATAAATTTATTTTAGACCAATATTTCTCAATATTTTCAGATAATGTAAATATTAACACAATTTGTAGGATAAGATTTAAGTGGGGCATTACATACACCCCTCCTTCAGAAAACTTCGTCCCGAAGTTAGAATGAAAAGATACAAGGAGTTTGAAAGCATAGCAAACCAGAAAGAGTTATAGCATTAAATTTGATAAGTCAGACAATGACATTACTTCCCATCAAGAGTTTCCAACTGATCTATATCCTCCTATCCACCTTGACCTACTTCCGTTCCCACCCTATCCATCCTCTGCTGCTCTATCAGTGGCAACGGCCATACTAACCACTGATAAAACCGACATGGTGGAAGTGTCGAATACCTCGACCGAACTTTCCCCAGCAGGCATCTGGCAATCGTCATCACACGTCTAGGGGGAGCGTTCAGCTGTCCTCCCCACGATTCCAGGTTTCGGAGGATACACGGTGGGAAACACCTCCACCCCTCCTTCAGAGCACGGACCACACTACAGAGCTGGTTGGACTTGTCATCGAATAATCCAGTCAGGTCGTCTTGCCACCTGTCATTTGCATTTTACTCGTGTCATAAGAGTGTATATCAAGTAGATACCAAATGCAATAGAACAATGTACATCGTACCTTTCCTCATTGGTTGTCTCGACCTTCCCCAATGGAATAGTAGATCTTGGCTATCATATGGTTCTTTCCAATCTGTAGTTTAGTTCTCATCCATGCATATATATAACCACAAAATAGATATAGATACATGATCTTAAACATCATGTTTATTAAGCCCAGTGTCCACTTGTCAATTTTTGTTGTTCATACTGGAATTAAATCTTACATCAGATGAATCATAATTTCACTAAGTCATTGATTAGATAAATCATATCTATATAAGCCTATATGACGTAATAATAACTTTGACAAGTCATGCACTAGATAAATTGTAACCAAGTAAGTCATACATTTGGTTATACATCCAACATTTCCATCATCATTACCAAATCCATCAATTGATTTTCAAGTGTCCAATCAATTTTATATAATGTTCATAAATAACAGCATGGAACTGCACAATAGAACCTTAACATATGTGGCTATCTATGTTAAAATGGGCATCATAAACGCTCATGTGTCATCCTCGTGGAACCCCTCAATAACAATTAGAGTTGAAAAAGATTCAACTGTCCATCATGGAAAATAGAATTTAAACCCGTATATGCTATAAGGTGGTACCAAAACCAAGATAATAGCAAGCAACAAATTAGTGCACTATCAATTCCACTAGGAGGTGTTAGTATAAGTTTTATACATATAATTTCTTTAAAACCTTAGTGAATAGATAAGTCCCACTCTTCCAATTTGATGGATTTTTTTTTTTTTTTCATCTTCCAAACCCATTTAATTAATCTTGAAAATAAAATAAAAACTCCAAACTTCAGAACTGTTTCCAACATGATTTTCATACTTTATTTTTTTTTTGTAAATTGAGAGGAATGTCCTGTAAATGTCAAAAGGTTCAAATTTATTATATATTTAATCATTGTTTACTAGTACTAAAACAATCTTGTGATATATATTGCAGCTCACAATATGACCAGACAATTGAAAAATAATTAAATGAACGGAATAATTTCCTTTTCCCTGTTGCTATTAGTATTTCCTCTAAATGGCACCGCATTTCTAAAGATGCCTACTCCTTTCATAAGTGGCCAGTGACCACAAAGTTGCGAAGAAAGTTGAGGGTCTTTTTATCCAAAACTAGCAACACATTACTTTTCACGATATTTTTATTCAACACTAGAATAAGGGTAAAAGTGTATCCTAATATTTTCACTAGTCTTTTATTGACTAAATAAGCTTCCATTCTAAAATCCCAAATTCTCTACGAATTGATCTTCTCATTCAATTTAAGATCATTAAAAACAACTGTCAAAGTAAGCCTTACACAAGCCCATAGTATTCAATCTATATTTTCACTAGAAAATTCTACCCCACTAGACCATCTTTGTAAGGCCTCCATCTGTTATGCACCATGCAATAATTGTTGGCATCCTCTTTTCCTCAACCTTAGATTACATCATGTCAGACCATTTTTCTTTGGATTGTTTGCTTGCTGGTTTTATTGTTTTTCCTTGTTACCTGTACCTATTCATTATTAACTAATTTCTTGATTACTTTCTAGATTTCTTCGTCTTAATAACAAATAACATGACAAAGCATACTTAGTTACAAGACTAGGCTTAATATGTATGGATTAGAAGCAACCGTTACATTGAATCTCACCATGCTAGATTGATGCATTCTAGTGAAAATCGATTTACCTGATTGACTATTTATCATATTTCCTTAAAACTGCAAAGCTTGGTTCAAAGGTTTGAAACTTCCATAGGCAAACACATAATGCAATCATCAAAGTTTCCAGATAAAATCGTAGACTCAGTGGAAACAACCACATTGCTTGATAAAAGGATGTTACAATCCCATTTCTGAGTAAGCTATAAATTGATAGTTCTCATCTGTATTTTAGTAAAAATTTGCTACTATTATAAGTCAAAATCATGATGAAAATGCGGTTTTAGATTTTAGATGGTGCAACTAAAATAACAATATTGTTTTGTCAGATTCATAAAGCTACTTTGTGATAAAAGTGACTATTTCAGGTATTTTAATTGTATTGAGCAAACTATTGCACCATCACATCACCACTTCCACAGTAACGATGCATCAGGAAGCACAACATAAGTCTATTTCCCATTTAATCAAGTTTCGTATAAATCATAAGCACTTACGCATTATGTTTCTCTTAAAATGCACAGCTAATGAAGTTTAAATTTTCATAGAATGTTCTGTGAGTTTCAATCTAGCTAAAGTGGTACATTACAAATGACCAGTTAAACTTCAATCTAATCCCTCAAAGCCTTTCAAATCAAGAAATTCTCATGACTTGTACCTTTTCTAATTGAGCATTAAAACACAGAGAAATTACACCCCCTTTTTTTTTCTGCTACCGTCTAATATCGTGTGAATTTTTCAAACTTCAACGACCACTGCAATATGATTTAATCTTCAACATAAAAGGGGGTAATGGACTATCTATATGAATGATCACTGATATCCCTCATGTCAGAAAGTTGAAAAAAAGGGGTTATAAAGAGGAACAAATGTGGCCCCCTGAGCTTGATAACAGGCCAAGGAAAAAGGATAGAACTGTGCTCCCACTCTAAATCTCGGCAGTTCTTCAGCAAAGGATAAGCATATTGCAGAGGGCAACATTCCACAAAGTTACAAAGCAAAAGATGGATCTCAGTTAAAGGCTCAAAATCAATAACCTGCAAGGATAAGCAAATGAAAGAGGAAAGGATCTACACAGACATCAGTGTAAGGTAAATCATCAGAGGCTCTGAAGCATATGACGAAGATCAGGTAAAGGGTCCAAAACCATACATCAATACAGATCAAGCAGGCTGCAGAGAACAACACCATAAGTAGAACACACATTATTGACATCTCGGAGGCAGAGGATGGACATCAACCAAAGATTAAAATACAGTAGCCTGATATTTATGCAAGTAGTCATAAAGAGACACAGACCACGCAGGGAAATAAAGTCCATTGAAGAATAAGCTATGAATTCAGTATTAGAATATATCTCTATATCTCTATTTAGTAATGCTCAGTCTCTTAGATGTTTCTATTCTTATTCTTTTAGCAGTTTCTTAGATGAAACTATTTGTTCGATATTCTACATAGAAACCTGATGTTTCTATTCTTGTAAATATCTTTGTATTATCATTGAGCTGTTTGCTCCATGTGAATTAATTCATTGAACATTCTTTTATGGTATCAGAGCAAGGTTAAGAGATTTCTTGAACAATAATTCTCTCTGCATCGTAATCTCTTGAGTCTTTTCTAAGGTCGAGCCCTCTGTAAGCCAGGCAGCCTTCACTGAGTCTTAGCCTCGGCTTTGCTCGCTGTGATAAATGCTTACAGTCGTCCATCTCGATACAGAAATAGATTCTTCCCTTGCATGATCATTTTTTTTAAGGAAATAACTCTGTGGAGGTGACTGTTGTCGTGGAAGCGGAATTTTTTTTGTGGCTGGCCAGTTTGCTTGGAATCGTGAATCCAGCTATTTTCTTCGACCACAACGTGGCATTCCTCAGCGATCGTGATCCAGGTGTTTTCTCTCATTTATAACTCATTTAAAATCAGAGTCATGGTCTGAAAATTCGATCTGCGGGCAACTGTCTATTTTTTTTTCAAACGCTGTCAAACAAGTGATATACGCTTGTGTCTTCAAACCCGTGGATGGTATTACCATTGAAATCCGTGGATATATATATTTCAACACCCGTGAATATATATTTGAAAATCTGTGGCGTAGATATCTGTCAAACCCGTGGATATTTGAAACCCTGTGATACGCGCGTATTTGAAACTCTGTGGCGTGTATTTGAAACTCTGTCTTGGTACGCGTGAGGAAACACTGTGATACGAGTGTAATTCCAAAAAAACCCGTGGATATACGCGTGTTTTGTATTTTAAGTGTTATCAGAATATATTTCAAAACCCGCGTATTCACAAGCTGTGATAACTCTGTGGCGTGGATATACGCGTGTTATATTTCCAGTATTTTCAGAACCGTGGATAAGCTGTGATAACTCTGTGGCGTGGATATACGCGTGTTATATTTCCAGTATTTTCAGAACCGTGGATATACGCGTGTTATATTTCAAGTATTTTCAGAACCGTGGATATATTTCAAACCTGAGTATTCACCTGTGGATCTATACCACGTAGCTGAGACGTGACGTGAAGCTTTTGATAGCTCACGTGGGCCAATTTTCAGATCTTAGTATTTGTTTTATCAGCGTTTTCAATCAGCGGTGTGTGTCGCTCAGTGTGTTCCCAAACAGCATTTTTTTCTTATTTGTTCCAAATCAGCAGTGTGTTCCCATTACAAACTCAGACTTGAAATTATCTGTTGTCACTCGGTTTATAGTGCTAGCTGTGGGATCGGATTATGGTGGAGCTCCACGGACCTGAAGCAAACCTGTGGGAAACTATATTCTCAGACCTGTGCTTATCTTAGGACAAAACTCAGATCTGGACAGAGAAAGGAACCTCAAATTTTTTTATGATTTAGATCTGTCACTGTTAAAGAAAAGGATTTTTTTTGCAGCAGGATTAAAGGGGACAGTTTCAGCAGTATTACTATTGTTTTTTTGACTGGAGAGATATTTTTGCTGACTTCTGTATTTTCTCTGGGAAAATGGCCACGCTCACCAATTTGATGTTAGAAGGAAATCAACGCTTTAATGGCAGCAACTATAACATTTGGAAACAAAGACTGCTGACCATTTTTTAGTACAGGCGTCTTGATCAACTCATTTTGGGCAAAGAGCTTCGTCCAGGTACAGCCGGGACCGATCAAGATAAATTTGATGATAGAAATCGAGAGGCTGTTATGCTTCTCAAGCTCTCTGTCGCTGATGATCAGTTACCACAGATCCCTTTTGGCAAGACAGCTGCTGAAATCTGGCAACAGTTGAAAGAACTGCATGAGACATCTGATAAAAGAAGAGCTTTTTTTCTAAAAAATCAGTTGTTCTCCATCATGATGGATGAACATATGTCTTTACAGGAACATCTCAACAAAATTAAAGACATTCGAGATCAGCTCGACGCCATTGGTCGGACCATGGAGGAAGAAGATATGGTAGTCATTACCCTGAAGAGTCTACCAAAATCTTATGAACACTTCATTGAAACACTCAACATTACAACCACAAATGTTGATCTGAAGTTTTCAGATTTATGTACCAAACTTCTGCAGCAAGATAGGTGGAAACAACAGTTTGGTAGTGGTACTGCATCAGTGCCCTTGGAGAATGCATTTGCTGCAAAATATCAGTCCTCTCAGTCTTTTCAGCAGAGAGGATCATCTCAGTCTTTTGATCCTAACAGGAAGAAGAGTGTACAGTGTAATTACTGTCACAAGTTCGGTCACATGAAGAAAGACTGCAGGCAGAGGATTGCTGCTGAACAAAAGAAACAGGGAGGGTCACATCAGACAGCGAATGTTGCAGAACATTCCGAGCAGATAGATTCTGCCTTTTACGCCTTTATGGCTAAAAGGTCTTCAGAACATGTTCCTTCCTCTGCATGGTACATTGATTCTGGTGCATCACGCCACTTCTCTCACAGGCGTGACTGGTTTATTGACTTTTCACCTTTCAGTGATTCAGTTGTATTTGGTGGAGGTGAAAAGTACACTGTTGCTGGCAGGGGTACAGTTCAAATTCAGTCTGGTGGACGCACGCTCATATTTCTAAATGTATACTATGTTCCTGGTATGGAGATTAATCTGCTCTCTGTCAGTCAGATTATGAGGAATTCTCCTCAGCTTGATGTTGTGTTCAGTGCACACAAGTGTTCCATCATTGACAGGGAGACCAGTCTGACAGTTGCTACTGGCCTCGAGGACCATGGTCTATACAGGCTACTTGACACCGGTGACTTTCCAGAAGTGGCACTAGCAGCTCGTGTCTCTCCCATCAGTACTCTATGGCATCAGCGATATGGGCATCTCAATATGCAGTATCTCTCTCAGCTCTCTCGGGAGGGACTTGTGTCAGGATTACCTGATATTCAGACTCAGCAGTTGGGGGTATGCAGCGCCTGTCAAGCAGGAAAGCAACATCGTTCGTCATTCAAAAATGGCGAATCTTGGCGCGCATCCCAGGTACTTCAGTTACTTCATGCTGATATTTGTGGTCCTATGAATACAGCTTCTATAACTGCTTGCAAATACTTTTTACTTATTGTAGATGACTTCAGTCGAAAGATGTGGGTGTATTTTTTAAAAAATAAATCTGATGCTCTTAGTACCTTTCAGAAGTTTAAAACTTTAGTTGAAAACGAATCTGGTTGTAATATCATGACCCTTAGGACCGACAATGGGGGGGAATTTTGTTCCTCAGCTTTTGCCAACTTCTGTGATATTCATGGCATCAAACGTCAATTCACCACACCTTACACTCCCCAGCAGAACAGTGTTGTCGAGCGTCGCAATCGCACGGTTGTTGAAATGGCTCGTTCCATGTTACAACACCGGAGTGTTCCAAACAAATTCTGGGCTGAAGCAGTATTTACTGCTGTTTACCTTCTTAACCGATCCCCTACTCAGGCTGTTAAAGGGAAGACTCCTGAAGAAGTGTGGTCTGGTCGTAAGCCTAAAATCAGTCATCTCAAAGTTTTTGGCTCAGTTGCATATGTTTGGATTCCATCTGCTAAGCGATCTAAGTTGGATTCCAAAAGTCAGAAACTCATGATGACAGGTTACAGTGATCATCACAAGGCTTATAGGCTGATAGATATAGCCACTGGTCGACTTAGCTTCAGTCGAGATGTAGTATTTGATGAAGACAGAGGATTCTTTCAGTCTTCTTCTTCTGAGCAGCGTTCTGAGGATCCGCCTCACAGTGTTCTTCTTCCAGTCAGTCCATCTGATGGGAGGGATGATGTAGCATCAAGATTTGATACTACTCTATCTGAGCTTCCTCCAGAAGCTAATCCCCCTCTTGCTGTCCCTATTGCTCTTGAGCCTGCCTCTCTTCCTCCTGACATTGGTCCCTCTAATCCTGATATTGGTTCTTCTTCTCTTCGGCCAAAATGGTGGGCTAAAACCATAGGTGATCTCCGGGATGATGAGCTCCTTGAAGGTAGAACTTCTAGGCATAAGAACAGACAACAGTCTACAGTCAATTTTGCTCTTATGGCTAACCTTCACAGTACTTTTGAGCCTCAAACATATTCAGAAGCTAAGGGTATATCTGAGTGGGAACAGGCTATGGAAGCAGAATTTCAGAGTCTTCAGAAGAATCACACATGGACTCTTTCTGATCTTCCTGCAGACAAAAAACCCATCGGCTGCAAATGGGTGTATAAACTTTAAAGTCAAATACAAAGCTGATGGAACCTTAGACAAGTAT
Source organism: Pinus tabuliformis (assembly GCA_031772625.1). Classification (NCBI taxonomy): domain Eukaryota; kingdom Viridiplantae; phylum Streptophyta; class Pinopsida; order Pinales; family Pinaceae; genus Pinus; species Pinus tabuliformis. Next base: position 1,393,416,246 of record CM062818.1, on the reverse strand, counting down.
AAAGCTCGGCTTGTGGCTCGAGGATTTTCACAGCAGGAAGGCATCGACTATGAGGAGACTTTTGCTCCTACAGCCAAGATGAGTACTATCAGGCTTGTGCTTGCCCTAGCAGCTCAGTTCAATTGGAAAGTTCATCAGATGGATGTAAAAAGTGCTTTCCTAAATGGTGATCTCCAAGAAGAAGTCTACATGACGCAGCCTCCAGGATTCAAGGTTGCTGGTCAAGAACAGAAAGTGTGTCGGTTAGTTAAAGCAATCTATGGATTGAAACAAGCTCCTCGGGCTTGGTACATAAAAATTGATCAGTATCTGACAGATCAGGGTTTTCAGCGGAGTCCATCTGATGCAAACCTGTATATCAAGCATACTGATGATGATATCTTGTTTGTAGTTGTCTATGTGGATGATCTTATCATTACTGGCAGCTCTGCACATTTGATCCATGGGATCAAACAAGATCTATGCAGAACTTTTGAGATGACAGACTTGGGACTTCTTCATTACTGTCTGGGGGTTGAAGTGTGGCAGACTGAAAATCAGATCTTTCTTTCTCAGTCCAAGTATGCCAAAAATCTTGTGGAAAGGTTCAGAATGCAGGATTGCAAACCGGCCACGACTCCTATGGAACCAGGGCTCAAACTTTCAGCACAGTCATCCTCTCCTCTTGTGGATGAAACTTTATTCAGGCAATTAGTGGGCAGTCTCATCTATCTTACTGCTACCAGACCTGACATCAGTTTTGCAGTAAGCTACATTTCTCGCTTTATGTCAGCTCCTAAAGCTGATCATTGGATAGCAGCAAAGCGGGTGCTACGATATGTGCGTGTTACTTCTGATTATGGCCTCTTATATACTCACAGCTCCACTCCTATTCTCAGTGGCTACACTGACTCTGACTGGGCCGGTTCGGTTGATGACCGTAAATCTACAACTGGGTATGTGTTTAGTCTAGGATCTGGAGCTGTTACTTGGACTAGTAAGAAGCAACAGGTAGTGGCTCTCTCCTCAACAGAAGCAGAGTATCGGGGAGCAGTTAAGGCCGCCTGTGAGGCAGTTTGGCTTCGTCGTATGCTTGCAGATATGCATGTTTTTCAGACAGGGCCTACTTCTTTGTTTTGTGATAATCAGGGAGTGCTCAAACTTGCCAAGAATCCTGTCTTTCATGAACGAACAAAGCATGTGGAAACTCACTGCCACTACATTCGACAGCTGGTTGAAGACGGCTCAGTTCAGTTGCACTATGTTCCCACCACAGAGCAGCCCGCCGATATTTTTACCAAGCCTCTTGGTCCTGATAAATTTGTAAAATTTCGCGGGTCTATTGGTGTTGTAAATAGATTGAGCATTAAGGGAGGGTATTAGAATATATCTCTATATCTCTATTTAGTAATGCTCAGTCTCTTAGATGTTTCTATTCTTATTCTTTTAGCAGTTTCTTAGATGAAACTGTTTGTTCGATATTCTACATAGAAACCTGATGTTTCTATTCTTGTAAATATCTTTGTATTATCATTGAGCTGTTTGCTCCATGTGAATTAATTCATTGAACATTCTTTTATTCAGTTTGTCTAAAGTGATGCTTTCTGCAAGTTTCTGAGCTTACAAAAAAAATTTGCCATGACCACTGTATTCATTGATGATCATAACAATTAAACCAGAACCTACTGCCACTCTATACATCTTCATGAGCATGTCTGACTAACGGATATTGGTCAGACAATAGTTTTTCCGCCATTAGGAAACAACATCATAGTAATTGTGACTACATCTCCAACCCACATATGTTTAGATGGTGCAATAGTGATCTAAGAGTATTTATAAGGAATGCTCAGCCTATTTAAAAGGGTTTTGGATATATTCCAAAAGAGGTCGCTCTTAGATTTAAAAAGGATCATAGCCAACGGCTTTTGGCTCGTAGTTTTTTTTTTGGACATGGTTTTGAGTAGCTGATGGTTTCTCAAACACATGGTGTCTGTGCCCCTGGTTTAAGCATGTTACCACTTAAATAATGCAGTTTAGATCACACAAGTCAATAGGATATGAATCAATTACTTTCTTTAAGGGAACGCAGAGGATGTGAGGAAAGACATTTTTCATTTGAATGTGACTTTTGGGAAGAAAGGACATAATTATGTTGTGTTTCTCCAATAAGTACAGGTATACCATACTGGATTCAAAGGTGATCTCAAAATTTCTTTATGGGGAAGCATGCTGCATGAATAAGGCTAGAAGGCTTGGAGGTGCAATTCCCACTCTTTTGACTTTGAAGTGCACACCCTTACATTTGAATATATGGAAGATAGGCAGAGTTGGACTCTCATGAGGGAGGTTTGGTGTGTGTTGATCTGACAACATCAAATGTGATAGTTCACCGGGACTCCAAACAATTGGTCCTGATTGACTTTAACGTTAGTTCACATCTATATTGCTAGAAGATAAGGCCCTGGATTTACATTGTTCTGGAGAGATCGTTGTAGCGAATGCATTCTTCTAATGGGAATATTATGGAAAAGTTGTTTGCTTCCTACAGAGAATAAGTAAAGCAATGGTCAGCTACATTGACATCCGAATCAGTCTCTCAAAAAAAAAAACCTAAAGAGTTTTTCTTTTGGAGATTATGAACAGATTAGTAAATTGAACATAGGAGTTGCATCTCAAGCACAGGATTTTATGAAGGATGGTGTTCATGGCCAGTGTTGTTTACATTTTTATGTGCACACACCGGGAAAGTAACATGCATAACTGTTACCAACTTTACAGTTTGATTGTTAATGTATCCGAAGACTATGGTGTTATCTACTGATACTTTAGCAGCCTTGAATATGTAAGGAAGCTGTTAAAATTCCCAGTGCCAGCTTTAGCTGTAAATGCAAACAAAACGACCAGTGAGGTGGTAACAGCAGCTGGTGTTGTGCCTGCTGTATGCAGCATAAACTGTGATTGCTTAGCTAAATACTTCATAATGACCTTAATATTTTACCATCTTCAGTGAAAGATGTGAGGATCTTTTAATGAGATCACTTTTATGCTCTTTGGGGATAAAGCAAATGGACTGGGTCAAGTACTCCTGTAGTCCAAGGTGCATCTATTCTCTCAAGGTTTTTATTGCAGAATTTCTCAAGCATTGATGTCCAAGATTTCAAAGTTTGGAGACACTTATGAAGCCCTATTAGCAGCCCTGTAAGAAGGAGGTCTTCGTGGCCTTTTAGAAGATGATGAAGCTGCACTGAAGCAGATCGTGCATTTTCTGGACAGGGTGTTTGAACCCTCTTGAAGATAATGGTATGCCAGATTTGAAATAGAACCTTGAGGTTCTTTCAAACCATGATGGCGTGCATGCTTTCCAAAAAGGGCAAGGAACAGATGATTGTGCTGATATTCCAGATCAAGAAAGGAGCTTTGAAGCTGGTTAAAAGGGCATGCTGGATCAGACACTTGATGAAGTATTTGGTGAAAACCTTGACTGCGTAACAGATTCAAGTTCTACAAGTTTAGCACTATTTGATGACAAAGATCTTGCTGCTTAGGAATCCCTACAGACTATGAATACAGGTGATAATTCTGTGGCAGAGAATGTGTGCAGTATTAATGATAACTTATGTCAATCAGTATATGTTACTATCCTCGTCTTCCTAGGCATGAAGATGAAATATATAAACGTGATAAGGTACAATGTATGCAAACAAAGAAGTCAGATGTAGTAAGAAAGGGTTCAGGGAAGCTATTGTGACAAACTGTGATCCTAAATCTGATCAAGGGAACATTGATGAGACTTGGTTATGGCTTTTTGGTAAGGATTTTGAGTAGAATTATGTGGAGAACAATAAGGTATGTAGTAATAAATATTTCGCTTCTTTTACTGACTTGAATCCTGAACATACTCCTCAGGTCGAACAGTTATGTCTTGATTCCCCTCTTAAATTTAGCATTGAAAATGACTGTGATAGAATTGAAGACAAATCGATGCTTACGCTGGATGCACGTGATGAAATAAAGAGACCTTTTACTTGCTATTAATGAGGATTCTGGAGAATTCTTGGATGAAATTGATGATGATCATCTCTCTGGAATCAAAGAAACACTTTCTGGCCATTCTGGTTTGACTGAAATCAACCCTAATGTTCATGAAAATGAATATGGGAAGGAAATAATCATTGATGAATTCGATCTTGAAGAAGATGCCTCGGATTCTAAGATGAGTAGTATTTCTGGCCACAGTGTTGAGAAAAAGAACTCTGAAATTGAAGTGAACTGTCACAAAACCCATTTTCTTCATGTCAATGGCTGCCTAATTTATGATAGAGAGAAAATGTGGAACAGTAGCAGCGTAATATGTTTCACATAATACTCTCTCACTCCCTTAATGGTGAAGATAATGAAATCATTAAATGGAAGTTGGAGAACCATTGCACCAAAATATTTTTAGCGCTGGTATTTTTTTTTTTATGTGTATCTTTTAATTGTGGTAATATTCATTTTGTATTTTATCTGTTCTCTTTTTTTGAAATTATAGCCATATTCTAAATTGCTCTTAAGCAGTATAAACTCAACGCACAAACTAGATAAGAGAATCGAAATTACAAATAGAAAAAATCACTACAGTTTTGATTGATTTTTGAGCAAGCTTGACCATGTGTAATGACCCGAATCCTATTATTAGAGCCTTTATTTCGTTATACACTAACATATCTATTTTCCTGTTAATTTATAAATAATAAAAGGAGCTTGCTGACCTTTTCACATATCTTTAAACATCTAACATCTAATCATTTTATCATAAGCAACATAAATTAAGGTGAGCATTCCATTGATATCAACTTAACAAGAGTAGTCCATGGAAAAATACCTGTTCCGGCGGTTGATGACGATACCTTTGTCTGATAGCTCCAGCTGAACGCTCCTTCTGGCCGACCCAACCGGATTTACCTCCCAGCCAACTAGGAAATAAATTCCTAGCCCAGGAAACCTCCACAGGTTCCCTAGCCCTCCGTGCCCAAGTCCAACCAGATATAGTGTGTCCTCAAGAAGAATGTGCAAAACTAGATAATGATACTTTCCTCCTCTCAAACCCAAGAAACCTCCACAGGTTTCCAAGGTCTCCCAAAATCATAACAAGGCCAAACAATCACAACCAACCCCCACAATCCTAAGCAAGACTCCCCCCCCTCTTCTTCCTTCCCCCTTCCCTTTTATACCCTCTTTCCTCAACCACCTCTCATTAATGTCATTAACTCTCACCCATCCTTGGTTGACTTCTCTTCCAAGCTAGAGTACATTTGGAATTGTGATATGAATTTAAAATTGAGAATTTAATGGGGAAGGATCATGTCTTCACCCAAGTAAATTTGAAAAGTACATTTGGGAATGTGAAATGTAATTACATGGGGAGGACTATGTCTTCTCCCAATTAAATGTGAGGGTACATTGGGGAATGTGAAATGAATAAATATATATTGATGATAAGATGGAGAGGACTTTGTCTTCTCCTTAGTAAATGTGAGGGTACATTGGGGAATGTGAAATGAATAAATATATATATATTGATGATAAGATGGAGAGGACTATGTCTTCTCCCAATTAAATGTGAGGGTACATTAGGGAATGTGAAATGAATAAATATATTTCGAATTAATGGAAGGAGACCATATCCTACACAATATTCAAATTGAGAAGGTAAGTGGGGAATTTGAATAATGGAAATCATAAATTTATTTTAGACCAATATTTCTCAATATTTTCAGATAATGTAAATATTAACACAATTTGTAGGATAAGATTTAAGTGGGGCATTACAAGTGAGATATGTGGTGTTGGGAAGTGGGAGCACACAACGAAAATTGGGGTTTCCCATGTAATGCCACTTCTAAAGCTAGTAGCCCATAAAGGGGATCCCACGGAACTAGGATACAAAATTAACCACCAAATTGAACAACGGTACAACAGTACAAACCAAGCCCATTGTTTCTGCTGAATCTGCCCTCTAATCCATGTCCAAATCTGTCCAAGATAAGTAAGCAAAAGCACCCAATTACATAATGATAAGCCATACCTTCGGGGTTGGAAGACCCACTTTCAAACATACGGTCATAATAGATGGGCAAGGTAACATAATCGCTGGCTCAGGTGGTGGAGAATGGTGGGACATCGAGCTATGTGGTGGTTGCAAGGGGCTGTTGGCTGCCGACTGAAGACAACTATAGGAGAGAATCTTCCTATAGGGGTTGCCCATTGGTAGTGGGTAACAATGTCTTAAGTGTGATGATGATCACATGTAATGAATCACTTCCCTATTTATTCAATAGTAGCCCTACGATTTACTCCAAATTAAGCTAAAATCCCCTAAAAACGTAAAATCTATGATACGTCATGGATAAATTATCAAACTAACTCCTAAAATAGCCTCATCAGTGATAAAATCTAACAAATATCCTCAAATTAATCAGCATGTGTGAGTTAGAGTGCTTCCAATGGTGATGTTTGTTGATTTTTTGTAGCATCAGATGTGCTCTAAGCCTCAAATTTTGCAGGCAGGCCTGGGCACATGTATTCCAAAGAACCCAGAAAGTGTTTTGGGAAATTCCAGCCAGAGATAGTTTTATTAAAATAATTAATTATTTTTAATGGGTTCCTAATCTAAACTTAGGAAATTAAAATAATTAATGGGTATTAATCTAACTGTGGGTGTAACTTCTAGAAGAAGACGAGGATGAAGCAGAAATGATCTTAGCCATTGATTAGCTTCTATTTTGGGCCGTTGAATGTCAATGAGGAGATTATATAAGGAGGCTTGAGGGTCATTTGGAAGACACAGAAAGAGTTCAGAAGATCGAATTTCTGAAGCAGAGCAACTTGCCGAAGAGAAATTCGAAGTGAGCTTTTGCAGAGAGGGGCAGAGGGAGTTTTGGTTGGAGGATCTTCTCCGAAGCCAAGGATACTCAACAGAGAGGCAAAGAGACACACAAAGGAGGTAGTGCAGAGGGCAGAGAGGGTGACGTAGAGCCAGGAAGGGCTCACGCAGGCCCCATGCAAAGCAGCGCAGCAGCTTGTAGCGCAGAATTCCGAGTTTGCTAAGGAAGCTGACGTTTTTGAGCCAGGAGGGCTGGAAAAGGGGCTTCTGAAGGTAGATCGATTCTTAGTTGAGCTGACATAGTGACTTAGAGGCTGATGCAGGGCCTATGCAAGGGCATCGCAGAAGTAGCTGGGGAACTCGCAGTTCAACTGCCGGATCAGCTGGGACATGTAGTGTAGAGTGAGGTAATCTCACCAGTTACTTCTGCTAAGTCGTTTTCTCTGTAACTGGATTACCGGGAGGGCATCCAGTAGTTTTATTTAGAAATACTTCAGCTTAATAATAAAAACCCTTAGATCTGCTGCACTGGTTTTCCCGCATTGGTTTTTTTTGGGGACATTTGTCCAAAAACAACTATGTCATTTGTATATCTTTCTTTATTGTTCAGTTTCTTGTTTCGGCATATTATTTAAATGGTGTAGGATGTAGTGTATATATTTCGATATTTTCCATAGGAAATTGCAAATAACTTGTTCGTGTAAATCTAAATAGTAGAAGAAATATCATCAGTGTTGTAGTAGGAATTCTTGGGTTTAAGGAATTTTCACATTGTTAGCTCAAAGTAGGGCTAATAATAACCCAAAGGTCATGTCTCATCATGAAAATGTGCATCTCCTTTTCTAGGGGGGAGCTTTCCTTAACCCAAAGTCACCTCCAATCATCCAAAAGTTCTCTCAATTGGACATCATCCTCTCTCACACCCGCTTAATAATCTAGGGTACCATTTCATCATCTAAGAGCAATTTCTAGCTCCAATAGGCAACATGCTGTGAAAATTCCCTTGAAATGCAACAGCTGGAATTAATTCTCCTAACTGATTCGCAATTTATTAATTTTTTGATTAATATCGAATTAATCACGCTGCAATTTCTTCAGCAAATAAAATAAATGTTGTGGAAAATAAATATAGGAAACTAAGAAATATGCTAGCAGACACACATAAAAATGACAAATTATTTTTGGACAATTGTCCTCGGAAAAACCCAATGTGGGAAAACCGATACAACAACTGAGGGTTTATTTTATTATGTAGTAATGAAATTATGAGAACAATTGGATGCTCAAAACTAGCAATCCACTACCAGAGAAATATATGCAAAATTCTGGTTACAGGCTCCCTCTGAAAAATTATTTGTCAAACCCCTGCATAGGCCTTATCAAAAGAATCCGCGCATGCGTTGTGGTTGTATCAAGCGATCTCACACGACCTTCTCTTTTGACTCTACTGGAACTGGAAAATTTTCCTCCGAATTCATTGTTTGTCCCTTTGACACTTGCTACTCATTCTCTCCTACTGAATCACCTGCAGTAGAGAATCAAATTGTCTAGATCACTGAGTATCTACACGTGTGTATCTTTGCTTCTCTATCTACCCATTGACCTTTTCTTATAATCTCCAGTTGAGACTTCGACAACGACGATTAAAACTTAATCGATGGTTGAGATCGTCTTTAAGTCTATTTGTGTGAGTTTTTGGAGAATTCTCACCTCTCAGTTAATTTAATTGATCTATCTCTGGTGGAATTTCCAGAAATGATTTCAGGGTTTTGGAGAACTCATGTGTTTTAGCCTCTCCAAAAAGTTTTGAGAGTACACCACCATCCGATGCAACAAAAACTAACACATCCAAGGTGCCACAGGTGTAAGAAAATCCCATGGTGCATGCATCAAGCTCAACATCCATCAATTGGGGTGCAATGTCCAAGGAACATTGGAAGGTTCTCTATAGGGGTGTACCATCAACGTCTAAGAAGTGAAACTTCATCAATGTTATCAAAAGTAATTCGAACATGTCTAGATCATCATCAAGTATGAGCTCAAAGTGTCAACTAAGATCAAGTATCGTTGTTACAAGAGTTATTTAAGCATGAAAAATGGACCATATTTAATGTCAAAGTCATGCAAGTATATTACAAAATTTAGCCTCTTCAAATTTAACATTGGCTTAAGACATCATACAAGTTGCCAAATTTAGGTATGGAGGACCATTAATTGCCCCTCTTAGGTGCTTCTAGACCTAGGGTGAGGAAAATTCCTAGGACGACCTTTCAATCAATAGGTGTAAGTGATAAGAGACATTGTTTGGGGTGTGTTACCACTCAAACTAGCAGGGGACCTAAAAGGCGTTCTTAAGAGGGCAACTGCTAGGTTAAGGGCAACGATGGAGGCTTAGCCCACTGTCACCAGAGCTAAGTCTCCTTGCTCTTTACGAACTTTCACGGATGGGAGAAGTCTTGGTAGTGTAGGGATCACTCGTAAAGTATATGTCAATGGATAGGTGGAAAGTGACCCTGAAAACCCTTTCCCAAGGATGGAGTGAAGAAATGGAACTTGCTTGTTCTTGAAGGGTGAGGATTAGAGGGTTGAGGGAGAAGGAATAGACTTATAGATGAGGTTCTCAATCCCTATAATCCTTGGGAAACTTGGATTTCCAAATGGTCCTTGACAAATAATCTTTATTGAGGAGTGGGACCACACCGGGCCAAGTGGACCCAGTCCAAGTTCGGGGACGGAATGTAGCAACCAATGATGTTCCTATCATGGGCAAGGTGAAAGGAAAGGATCAAACAAAAATATTTATTTCAACAGGTTGAATTGATCTTGTTGCAGTCTAGCCTTTGGGATGCCTTGGCAAGATTCGATCCTAGAGCTAGAGCTTGGGATTCCTGGAGATTTCACTGTTAGAATTGCCTCAAATTTGTAGGAGAGGAGGGGACCCACCAGCACAGTAGCCTGTAGGAGATCAAAATTTTTCCTTGGGTCAATTCCCAGGAAATTGATGCTCTAGTTGACCTAATGGGGCTAGACCTAGGGAAAAAGGGGAAACGGGTAAAAAGAGGGTTAAAATGATCACCCTGTATGAGGGATCTGTGCCCAATTCACTCGGGGATATGGAGTCAAGGATGATGATGAGTAAGAAGTTGGTTTTTGATCAAGGAGGCCCGGAAAGTCAACTTCATCCAATGTTGAAAGAAAGAAAAGAAAAGTGGCCTTAAAGCATTTATACTTCAAAGAAAATGATGCACGCTAATCGAGACAAATAATTTGTAGGACATTTCATTCATATAACATTGACCCATACATTAAATTAGCTAAAACATGCTTAATTTCACATTTCAATTATGCAACAACTAGCCATAATTTTAGCAGTATGCAACAACAAGAATAACAACGTCAAAATTTACATACAACGTTATATAATATATCCAACTAGCATTTCGTTTGCAAGACAAAGCCCCAAGAGAAGAAAAATAGCCCAAATCCGTACATCAAAATTCATCCATCTCCAAAAAATATCCGCCATGGAAAAAATGCAAATTTATCTATGATTAGAGAGATCCCAAGTCAAGTGATGATCCAAATGAATTCATCTATCATCAATATATAGCCTCTTAAGGAATTCGAATTAGCCTATGGGCGTACATTAGCCCCTAATGATAAAATAATGTGCAAATAAAACCCCTATTGGTGACATGCCCACCAAACTAGCTCACAAGTGTAAATATAAGCCTCAGAAGGGGCCAAATAATAATATGTACATGTCGCGGGGCCCTCCAAGGGCCTAATAATGTCTTGAAGTGCCATACTGAGGAATAAATTCCTCGGAATATGATGGACAAGGGGGTGGACCTGTGTTCTCCAAGTAGTAGACCTGTGGCGCTTCGAGTGGGTCTGAGGACACATAAATGACCCCATAGGTCTGCATATGAATCAAGGATGCTCTGCAAGTGTCCGAGGGGTGGAATGAATGCTGCCATGACATCGTACAAGTGCTGGGACACCTGTCAAGAGTGTGGGGCTCCTGTTGGGGCCTGCTGGGCATAATGTACCAAGCATATCATCATCATCTCAAAAGAGGATCGCTAGTAGTCTCTGAGCATTGATGAAGATCCGTGGAGTGCTGTCTGTTGTTGTGGAGGCCAATGGCTCTCTATGCACACCCTATATGTGCCAATGTGGACCTCTGGGGGTTAGGATCCCATGTGGGGAGACCAAACCCAAATGGTAACCACCTGTAATCTTGCATAAGATTCAATGTGTCCCCTAGGCTTCTAGTACAACCAGTAATTAAAATAATCGGGTAAAAATGTTTACAAATCATGGACCAAAAAGTGGGCACTTCATAATGGCATGCCCTTCCGTAGTGGGCTTTGGCATGTGCTAGTGTCTCCAAGCTCCAAAGGGGGTTAACCAAGTACCTTATTAGGTGGTTTCAACCCTTAAAGGGGATAGTATGTCCAAGGTGCATCCCTCTAATGGGGGTGGCAAGTGATAAATAAGTGGAATGGAATAGGGAATTAGAGGGGCAACCCTGAGCCACATATTGGGGCATAGGGGTAGTTGGATAAGGGGAAGCCCACACTTGGGTATGTAATGTGTCGGAGGGAGTAATTGTGGTACATGAGGTGCTTTGGCCTTGATTTTTCCACCCTTCTATATATACCTTTTACCTTTTATGAATTTTATTTAATTAACTGCTCGGGGCTCAAAGGGCAAGAGCATGCTGTGTAAGATATAGCAGTGATTACCCCCTTTAAGGTAGGGCAGTGCATTGCCCTCCAGGGGTTGGGACAATCATGGGTTCCTGAATGATAAGGGAGGCTCTTCTAGGGCCCATGGAACCAAGGTGATGGCCATGGATTGGGGTAGAGCTCATGTATTATCTTTTGCCCACGTGCTAATTATTTTTTCCCGACCATGTTTTGCATTTTGTGGTAGAATTTCCTGTTAAATGTGGCCAATAATGCTATTTTCTTTTTCTTTTAACTGCTTCAACCTCTAGGGCATCATTCCAGACCTGACCCAAGGTGGGGCCAAGGGGATAGACAGGCTGGCCCTATGTGGACCCAGAATGGAAATGTGGACCCAGGTGGGAGAAATGATGAATGGGGTATAGTGAGTGGAAACAGAGTAATATATGTGGATAAATGAGCGGGACCACACAACGAAAGTCGGGGTTTCCCAAGTAGTACAACCCTAGAACCAAATGGTCAATAAAGGTGATCCCATGAGACTAAGATCCAAGGGTAACATCCAAAAGAGATCAAGGGGACAAGAGCACAAACTATGCCCACCCTTTCTACCAAATCCCCCCATTAATCCATACCCGAGAGTATCCATGATAAGTAAACCCAATACTCAATTACTAAATGACAAGACATACCTTTAGATTCGAGAGGCCCACCTTCAAACATACGATCAATATAGGTGGGTGAGGGACCACATGGCTGGCTCAAGTGGCTGAGAAATGGCACAATGAGCTAGTAGGAGGCTGCAAGGGCTTGCTTGCTGCTGGCTGAGGTTCATCATGGAGAAAAATTTCTCCTGGGGATATCACACACGAAGTGGTGTGTAATAGGGTGTACTTCATGAGAGCTTTCATAGTCTTATACTAGGTTATACTAAATCGATGTCCATGAGTGTCCTTGTAGAGGAAGCACTTGCATCTACTTGAGTTACCCTTTCCTCAGCATTACTTAGCACTTTATTTATTTTATTTTATTTTTGCTTTGATTTTGCTTGCTTAGGATAAGGATAAGGTGGTTTATTGCTCATCGAGGCTGGGATGTTTTTATACTTTTACTTTGATAGGTCTGATAAATGCCGAACCAGGGTGATGTCCTCATTTGAGGGGGTGGAGCTCAAGTTAAATTGGCTTTTAACAATCATCTTTTGCCATTCTTTTGCATTTTGAAATTTTGGTATATTCTTTTATCTTTCTTTCTTTTGCAATTGCATCAATCTTTGGGCAATTTCCAAGCCCTTCTTCTCATTGAATGAGGCAAGCAGGGAACCAATATGAGCAACTAACAACATCCAAACAAAAGAAGGGATAATAGATTAAGGGAAAATGGTGAGTGTGAGGCATTAAAGGATATGAACATGTTATTTCAATCATGGCCTCCTATTTGTGCCCTTCCTAAATGGTGAAAGAAAAACCCCAAGCGGTACACTTGACTAGGAAGAAAGAACGACCATCAAGGTGAAATAAGGGAACAAGTACAACTTGTAAGCATATGTTTTATAAAAAATTAATTATTCTATAACTATTAGTTTAATTAAGGCAAAGGGCATGATCTTTGATCATGCCCATTTACCAAGAGGCACTTAGGGCTGTATTTAAGCCAAGGCCTATGACTGTGTAAACCATTCATTCATTCACTATTAATAAAATATATATTTTTGCTGATTATTGCTGAGTATTTATACTCCATCTGGTATCAGAGCTTGGCGGTCCTCGGTCCGTCTACTGTTGCACCGGTCACGTCCTTGTCTCAATTCTTCATCTGCTGTGCGTTTCTTCATCTGTCCGCTATCTTCTCACACCACGTCCTGCATCCACTCCACTATTCCTGATTTCCCCGTCTGCTGTCTTCTCGCACCACGTCCTCTTTGTACGCGCCGCTCCATCTGCTGTCAACACCACCACTATTTCCGCTTTTCTTGTTCGCTGTTTACGTGCGTACATTCACTCGTCGGGCGATCCTTGGCGCGTTGACTTCGTGGAATTGGCTGGAATGTTGCATACGTTCACTCGTCGACTGATCCCTGGCGCGTTGGCTTCGTGGAACTGGCTAGGACGTTCCAATTATATAGTATTTAACATTCAACTGTCCATCGACGCTTGGCGCCACCGTGAAGTTGGTTGGAACACATATAATAAATAGTATATACAATTAGATAGTATAAGTCAATAACACTATATAGTTAAAAAGAAAATTAAAAAATATATTTAAATTAATTAATTTAATTTAACTGTATAAAAAAGAAGAAGAAGAAGGTAATGCTGGATAAGTATACTCCGCCGCATACCAGATGAATGGCTGCATCAATGCCGATGGCCGATTTCAATAAAAAATTGATAGATCTTGAGCCTAAGGTGACTGGACATGGTGAAACAATCAAAGCGCTCCAAGACACGATGAAGAGAATAGAGAGTCAGCTCGAGGAGAACAAGAATGAAATTAAAAAGGAGCAGGCAAACCTTTCAGTTAAAGTGGATAAAGCGATGGTGATGTTGACCTGTATTTGTAACACTATGAAGATTACACCCGATCAAATACCCCAGAATAATGAAGCTACTCAACATCTCAATTCTCCAGATTCGTCAAACTCGTCAGACTCACATGAGAAGCTCGAGTCTCCAAAGACATCTTCCACACCTAATCAAGGAAATAGTAACACGAATTTTGAAAATAGGCAACTCTAGAATCCATACACCAATATGTCATTTTCAAATCAATACCCCTTCTTTGCTCCGCCGATAGCGACATATCAACGAAGAGCAAAACTTGAGCTATCCAAATTTGATGGTAACGAAAAATGCAGCGTTGCTTGGTTCAATAAAGCAGAAGAATATTTTGAGATTTACGGTATTGACAATGATGACAAAAATATCAGGCATGCTCCCATGAAGATGGAAGGCGAAGCATATAATTGGTATATGTGCTGGAAAAAGATGACACTTGCTATCAGTTGGAGGAAATTCAAAAATGCGTTCTTTCAAAGGTTCCAAGGTGTCAAAGATGAAGAGTTCTTCTCAACACTCACCAGATTGCAACAAAAAGGAGACGTGGACGAATACACTCAAGAATGGGAAACTTTGGCCACACGATTACCTAGGTTATTAGAAACTTGTTTGATTCAGTCATACATCACAGGACATAAACCCGATATTCAGGCTAAACTTGAGGTTAATGACATTACATCTATAGAGGTAGCTAGACAGAAGGCAAAAGCTGTTGAAAAGAAGCACGAAAAAATGTAGTGGCTGAAGGTTGAAAGAGTATATTCAAGACGAAGGTTTCCCAAGCTGCGAACACGGATAACACAAAATATGTTCCACCACATCTTCATGAAGGAGAAAAAACTAATGTGGAAATGCGAAGGATGAAAGAGGGCAAGTGCAAATGTTGTGGTGAAAAATGGGACCCTAAACATAGGTGTGCTAAAGGAAAAGAGACCAAAAACCTGTATAAATGCGAAACAACTAATGATTCAGACAATGATGAATCAAACATAGAAGAAATTGAAGATTCCTCGGAATTCTCTCCAAAACTAGATGATGAGAGCATTCCACATGTTTCATTATTGACCATGACAAGTATATCACAGTCCCAGACATTAAAATTAAAAAGACATATCAAGAAGAACAATGTAATGGTTCTGATCGATACTGGTAGCACCCACAATTTTCTAGACTCAACCATGGTGAAGAGACTCAACATTTTCTCATTTTCCATGCCCAACATGAAGGTTATGGTAGCTGACAGTAAGAAAATTGAAAAGGTAGGGAAATGCCATAAAGTCAAATTGCAAATTCAAGACTTTAATTTAGAATCCCGTTTTACACTGTACCATTAGGAGGAGTGGATGTGGTCTTAGGTATCCAATGGCTACAAACCCTCGGTACTTACTCTGCCAACCATCAAAAGCAATTTATAAAATTTAAATGGGAAGGGTAGAAATACAAATTATATGGGTTCCAGCCACCTGAGAACCAAATTGTATCATCATCCCAGATGATGAAAATGATTCAGAAGGGAGCACCAACTTATGTAGTACAGTGTCATCAATTAGAAATGTTAACTTCGAGTATGGTCAACGAAGAAGCACTAGAAGTCCAAGAGCTAATTTCAAAGAACAAAAAAGTATTCCAAGACCTTCTGATGAAGATGCCTCCTAAAAGAGAAATTGAGCATACAATAGAAGTCAAAGCAGGATCAAATCCCATCAACATCAAACCATATCGATATCCACATCATCAAAACACTGAAATTGAGAGATTAGTCCAAGATCTTTTAAAATGTGGCATCATCACAAAAAGTAAAAGTCCATATGCTGCTCTAGTTGTGTTAGTTCGAAAGAAAGATGGATCGTTCAGATTATGCGTCGACAGGACTAACAAAATAACAATTAAAAACAAGTTTCCAATTCCTTTTATCGATGAAATGTTGGATGAACTACATGGCGCTAAATACTTCTCAAAATGGGACCTAAGGTCAGGATATTACCAAATCAGAATAAGATTGGAAGATGTAGCAAAAGCTGCGTTCTGAACATGTGAAGGTCATTACGAGTTTAAAGTAATGCCTTTTGGTTTAACCAATGCACCGACAACATTCCAAGCTACTATGAACGAGCTATTCCGTCCATATCTAAGGAATTTTGTGTTAGTGTTCTTTGATGACATTTTAATTTACAGTAAAACTTGGAAGGAGCACCTACAACATTTGGAGAAAGTTCTTACTGTGTTGGAAGAGCAACAGTTCTATGCCAAGAAGTCCAAATGCACTTTTGGGAAGGAAGAAGTAGAATATGTCGGACATATAATATCCAAAGGAGGAGTAAAAGTAGATCCTAATAAGATCAAGGCTATAAGGGAATGGCCAAAACCAGTTAATATCTCCAAGCCAGGAGGATTATTAGGATTGAAAGGGTATTATCGAAGATTTATCAAAAGCTATGCCCATATAAGTGCACCCTATCAAACCTTCTAAAGAAGAACTCATTTCGATGGAATGATGAAGCTGACAAGTGTTTTGAAAACTTGAAGGAAGTTATGTCTAATGCCCCTGTATTGGCAACTCCAGACTTCTCAAAACCGTTTATAATTGAATGTGATGCTTCGGGTTTTGGCATAGGAGCAGTACTAATGCAGGATGGTCACCCAATCGCGTTTGAAAGCAGAAAGCTCAATAAGCACGAACGTCTCAAGTCTACATACAACAAGGAAATGCTTGCTATTATGCATGCATTAGCCAAATGGAGACAATATCTCTTGGGAAGTAAGTTCTTAATATGAACATATCATAATAGTCTTCAACATCTCCTCCAATAGAAAACACTATCTACAAAACAACAAAAATGGATAGAAAAAATCGCTACCTTTGACATGGATATATTACATAAGAAAGGGAAATATAATGTAGTAGCTAATGCGTTGTCAAGGAAAGACGAAGAACCATCATTACTTGTAGTTTCAGTGGTTGTGCCCGAATGGCTTAATGAGATTCGAAGTGAATATGCAAAAGACCTGGAAACAAGTGATATAAACAATAATCTTCCTCAAAATTCAAAATTTGAATGGAAGAACGATATTCTATGGTACAAGGGAAGAATTTATCTGAATGCAGATTCCAAATTTAAAGCCAAGGTTCTCAAAGAGTCGCATGATTCACTGTCACTCGAACATGTAGGATTTTTTAAAACCTACTATAATGCACGACAGTCATTCTTTTGGAAGGGAATGAGTAAGGATATTCAAAAATATGTAGCCAAATGTGATAATGCCAAAGGAATGAAAATGAAAGTATTATGACACCCGGACTACTTCGCCCCTTAAACATCCCAAATTAGAAATGAGAAGAAATATCAATGGAATTTATTGAAGGGTTACCTGTGTTTGACGACAAGGATAAAATTATTGTAGCAGTAGACAGATTTACCAAGTATGCTCATTTTATTGCAATGAGAAAATCAGACTCAACAAAACAAATCGCTAAGATATTTTGCAAAAATGTTTTCAAATTACATGGATTTCTCGAGGTCATTGTAAGCGATAGAGATGCCAAATTTTAGGGTATTTTTTGGAAGGAAATTTTCAATCATATAGAAACCTACCTCAACATGAGTTTTGCTTACCACCCTCAAATAGATGACCAAACAGAGGTTGTCAATAAATGTTTGGAATCCTACCTACGTTGTTATGCCATAGACAAACAAAATAAATGGGTTCAGTGGTTACACCTCGTTGAATGGTGGTACACTTCTACTTACCACACATCAGCTAAAATGACTCCATTTCAAGCTCTGTACGAGTACAAACCTCCGAAATTGAAGTACTTTGCTATTGTCTAGACAAAACTACCAGTGGTTAAAAAACAGTTAGAAGAAACCCAAAAAGTCATCCAAACTCTAAAAGAAAATCTAAATAATGCAAGAAATCATATGAAGCAGCGAGTTGACCAAAACAGAACAGAGAGAGAATTTGAAGTTGGAGAATGGGTATTTGTCAAACTTTAACCATACAAGCAACTGTCCTTAAAACAAAAAGGAAAAATTAAATTGGCACCAAGGTTTTATGGACCATATCGAATCAACAAAAAGATCAGCCAAGTTGCATACAGTTTAATCCTTCATGATAAAAGTCATGTTCACAATGTCTTCCATTTATCTTGCCTCAAAAAGGAACTTGGTGAACATCAATTAGCACAGACAACATTTCTGACTTTAGATGACGAAGGAAGGGTTATTCTAGAGCTAGAAGGTATCATATCTAGCAGGGAAAGGGAGCTGTGATCACGAGTAATCAAAGAATACTTGATCAAGTGGAAGGACATACCAAAAGAAGAAGCTTCTTGGGAGACTGAAGCATTTCACCAACAACATCCGTCATTACATATGCTTTAAGGACAAAGCATCTTTTTGGGAGGAAGGCTAAGTTGCACGAAACGGGGAAACGGAAACGAGTTTCCGAAACGGGAAGCGATACGAAACACGACCTCCCCAAATTTTGGAAACGGGGAAACGCGATATATATATATATATATATATATATATATATATATATATATAAAAATATTTAAAAATTATTAATATATATATGTGCAATCATAAAGCATTAATGATACATTTACATTATATGATTATAATTTATTACATTTAAACATTAAGATTAAATTTACATCACATTTACTCATGAGTCATGAATAATCACATAATGAAAATAAAAATATAGGAACTGGAAAATCCAAAATCAGTCTTTATTTATATTAGTATATGAGGCTGCAAGTACAATAAAGACTATAAGGCTGCAAGAACTGTAGAGACAAGTCACAAAAGACTAATCCTCATCATAACAATCCTCATCAAAAATAGAAGCAGCAGAATGCTCAACAGTGGATGGTGGTGCTGAAGAAGATGATGCACCAATTCCACTTCCAGAATCGTCCTCAATATTCAGGGCAGCAAGAGAGAGATCCAAATCAGGAGTTTCTGCATCCACATCCCATTCTTTAGAAGGACAACTGTTGTATTCTGGACCCTTACGAGATGCAAGGCGAAGGTTGGAGTGCACATAAACAAGATCCTCTGCTTTCTGTGAGCCCAACCTATTGCGCTTCACAGAATGAATAAAACCATAAGTGTTCCAATTCCTTTCTGCTGATGAAGAGCTTGCCACTTGTGAAAGAATATGAATGGCAAGGCTTTGCAAATGTACACCATTTGCTCCATGACAAATCCACCACCTAACTGGATTCATGGTGCTTCTCTCCTCCAAAGCTGATATATCTGCATAATCATCTATTCCTGCAGCAAAACTGGCAAATTCCTCCTTTACCTCCCTATGTAGATGAGAAGGAAACATTCTCATAAGTGCTTTTTTCACCCCAGTAGCCACCTCTCTATCCTTATGGGGTGCCTTCCTCTTCCCATTGCTTTTAGCAATAAGCTCCTCATCATAAAATCTGGGGTTCAAAGCATGTGCTAAAGTGTGCAATGGTGTATTGAAATTGTTCCACCTGTCAACAATGATTTTCTTGATCAAACCAGCAAAATGATCATCAACAAACAAAAGTTGTGGAGACTCCTGCGAAATGATTTCCATAGTTTTCTCAACCATGGAATCCATGCCATCATATACCTCTCCCAAGAAAGGTTGGTCAGTGTCAGCACTCCGGAGAAGCTCAAATGCAGGGGTTGTGAACTTTAGCAAGAAATCTACCTTGCTCCACCAATCCCCATCAAGGCACAATCTACGCACCATAGATCCCCGCTCTGAATCTGCTTGTCTCCACTCAATCCAAAGTTGACTCAGCACCATAGAAACTAATGCATGCTTAACCTCAACAAGGCGGCGCAACATCACGAAGTTTGAGGCATATCTTGTCTCAACAACTTTTAACCAATGTGGAAAAAGTCGCTGTCGGGATTAATTCGGCAAGGGTCCAAAAGTTGAAAAACTCGGCAAAGTCGGGAGTTTTTTGAAAAAGTCGGCAAAATTAAAAAAACACAAAATTATTCATTTTTTTTAATTTTTTTTAACATCTAGAGTATCCACAACATCAAATAAATGCATTTCCACATAAACATGTAAAGAAAGCTAATATATAATATGTATATGAAGTCTAGTGCTGCATCACATATCAAAATAGTGAATCCACTCCTGAATTTTGAGTCCTGTCTGAGTTTCAACTCTCAAGAGTCAAAATATCAACAAAAAATATAATAAATGTACATCATGAGTCATCAAGTAATCACTAATCAGTCACTGAGATCCTCTTCCCCTTTTACGGGAATAGGGAATGGCTTTGCCTTTTCCTCTAGAGGAAGAAGACCCTGCCCCTGAGGATACAAAAGGAAATGGACTCAATCGTCCTCTAGAAGCTGATGGAAGAGGTGGCCTCTGTGCTACGCTGCCGCTGCTGCTGCCCACCCTAGATGGTGTCACCTCCTCCTCAGCATCCTCATCCAGCTCTGCTACTGCCTCCTGACCCTGATGTTGCTCCGCCTCCTCCTCCTCTATCTCTAGCTCTCCCTCCTCTGCAACTGCTACATCCTCTAGATCCACACCTAACCATTCCGGGATCGTGTCCAAGATTGGCCTCTCAGTCTCGACTCTCCATGCAGCGGTGGTATCAATATTGTCCAATGAGATGGCTTCCACATCAGTAGGTTTCTGAAGCTGTCTCACCCACAATCGAAGATTGTAGTAGACGTATACCATGTCATTGAGGCGTTTGGATTCCAATCTGTATTAGGGTCATAGATTGTAAATTAGTACTTAGAAAATTTAAATATTAAAATTAATCAAATGAATTCAAAAAATTTAATTTGAAATCTTTTTAGTTTTTACCTGTTGCGCTTTTTGGAGTGTATTTTGTCAAATACACTCCAGTTGCGCTCACACCCAGAGGAACTGCATGTTTGGCTGAGCACTCGAATGGCAAGCTTTTGGAGATTTGGTACTCTGGCACCATAGCTTGTCCACCAAGCATCTACAAGTTAAAAGAAAAATGAGAAACATAAAAAAAAACATTGAAATTCTAAACTTGAAAATTTGAAACAAACTGAAACTTACCTGGCATTTTGGTCGTCCTATTCTGAATAGCCATGTCAAAACAAAATGTGCCAGTGGCCATCCTATAGACCTCCATTTCTTTAGAAATCTCCTCACGTTCTCGCCTAGATGACACCATCCTCTCGACACAAGTGAAGAATCCATCCATCACCTCGGCATCAAATCTGAAACCACAAGCATAAGAAAATGCAGGGTTGAGGTAGACACCTGCAGCATGAATGGGGCGATGGAGGGTATTGTTCCATCGCTGATCAATCACTCCCCATATGACCTGTTGTTTCTCCAACCCCTCGTCTCCCTTATCTGCATAATAAGCACGGATGGCTTCTTTGGCCCTATCCATGGCCTCATACAAGTAGCCCATTGCGGGCTTCTCTCCATCAACCAACCGAAGAACCTTTACCAAAGGTTCTGAAATGGCACACACCTCCTCTACTCCTGCCCAAAAGCTCTGATCATATGAAACTAGTCTGCATATGCCCTCTCCCTCCGGTTTGCGGCTAATAGATAAAGAACGCCATTCCGCTGAGAGAAACATGCTCTTCACCTCCCACATAGAATTCAACAGAGACTGAAGAGATATGAAAGTAGTGGCAAATCGTGTAATGGCAGGCCGCACCAACTCTTTTTTGTTGGTGAATTTTCTCATCAAGCTAAGCACAGATGAATGATTATAAATAAATTTTGTTATGCTCTTGGATGATTCAACAATATCCCTCACAGTAGGAATTTTACCTATATCCTCCAACATCAAGTCAATGCAATGAGCAGCGCAAGGTGTCCAAAACAAGTTAGGATACCTCTCCATAAGCATCTTGCCAGCTGCAACATAATTTGCAGCGTTGTCCGTTATGACTTGGACAACATTGCTTGGGCCTACTTCCTGAATGAAGATGTCCAACAACTCACATAATAAACGTGCATCTTTAATGTGGTCAAATGCATCAACAGATTTCATAAACATTGTCCCCTTGGGACAACTAACCAAGAAGTTAAGAAGGGTCCTACCCTTCTGATCAGTCCAACCATCTGACATGACTGTGCATCCAGTGTGCTCCCATGATGCCCTAAACTCTGCCAATCTAGCAGTGCACTCAGTCTTTTCATCTTGAAGAAGAGGCCCTCTCAACTCTGCAAAGGTGGGGGCTTTGTACCCCGGGCCAACGACAGCAACAGCATCAAACATAGGCTGGTAGAATGGGTTTGTCTTGGCAATGTTGAAGGGAACATCGCTCCATAGAAGACACCTACTGACCAACTTGTCAGCTTCTGCCTTTTCCTTTTTTTTCAATGATGATCTAATCCCAGGTTGTGAACCAGCTGCTGTTCTAGAAACAAAAAAAGATGAGATAGAAGGATGAGTACCACTACCCAATGTACCCATGGGTGAGGAAGGTGATGCTGCTGTAGAAACATTGCCACTCTCAATTCCCCCCACTCTTGAGCCCCCTGCAATTTGGTTTCTTAGTGTTGCCCTGGTGTCTTTTCCTTCCTCTTTATCCATCAATGATTGAATGGCCCGTCGGATGATTTCTGGAGTTGTCTCTTTGCAAAGTTCAATATTTTGGCCTGGAATTTGCCCCAAATGGAATTTTAATCTGTTGATGCCTCCTGACATATGCTTTCCACACAATTTGCAAGTCAAATACATTCTATTGACCGTCCCAGTTTCAGGTATAACATCAGGCTCACCAAACTCCCACATAGAATCCAAAACCCTCGGCATTTTGTTTTAAACTTTGAGCTGGAATTTAAAGTTTAAACCTAGGCACAAAAAGAATGGAAACAAATTCAAATCAGCAAATTATAATTAGTAATTTACTAATTTGTATTGCACTCAGAATTTAGAAACAAATTAGTAAATAATAAATATTAAATAATAAATCATAAATGTATGTACAGTGAAATAATTTATTACAGTCATAATTTATTACAGTCATAAATATTAAATAATAACAATAAAATAAATATAAATAAATTATGTTAGACATAAAAATCCAAATTTTTTAGTAACGAGAACATTTACAAAACACTTGGAATCCCTTCAAACTGCAACAGTTAGTGATGAGATTCAAGTGGCAGCAAAGAAGTCAAGAAACCAATGATCACAACAGTGAGAGAAGCAGCCCAAATCACACAAGAAAACACTTACCCAAGATGCAAAAGATGCAAAGAGTGAATGCCCAATGAGACAAGATGACTGTCAACTAGTCTATTCTTTACACCACTGTCATGTCTATGATCAGACCTTACAGTGCCTATATCAGACCTCAAATTAGAGTAACAGTCCTCCCAAAAATCTCAAGAGATGCCAAGTAATGCAAGCTCAACCAATGCAAATGATATGCCAATGAAAATAGACGACTGTTAATTAGTTTTATGCCACTGTTACATATTTATGTCACTGCTGTATGTGACTTACTGTAGCTGTAGGTGATATATCAGACCTCTGAAATGTCTATGTCAGACTTGTAAAACTCTGAAATTTAATACTTCAGTTCTCTACAAACCATGAAAAATGCCAAGATGAACAAACTAACCAATGCCAATGATCTTATGATGATTGTCAATGAATTTTATGGCACCTTTGTGTTACTGTATGTGTTATTTAGGACTGTTATAAGACTGTAATACAAAGTTCAAAGTTTAGACCTGACTCTTCTACCCAACTTCGGACCTCTGGCAAAAGATTTCAGGACAGTCACTATAACTCAAAGTTCAGAGTTCCATATGGTGGTATCTTATGTGATACAGAGTTAAATTTCTTTAAACTTTCATGATTAGAGATTTGCTTGAGTGTTTTCATGATTAGAGATTTGCTTTGAGTGTTACGTAACAGTTATAAAGTATAAACTATAAACATTAAAGTTTTAAACTTACCTTGTCACCTTGCCGGGCTTGACGGCGGACGCTTGCGGCTAGCAAATGCACACCCACGGGCCACAACTTCTTCGAACTGGAAAGTTGGAAACCCTCGTTTCTCCTCCACAGCGAACAAGCCAGCCCAAAACACAATTAAAAAATAAAACGACGAATTCTGGTTTTTATGCCCGCGGACGAAATTTTTTTTAACTTAGCCGATTTTTTGCCATCGACTCCCGATTTAATCGGGAGTAATTCGATTTAATCCCGATTTTTTCATTTTTTAAAAAGTCGGCAAAAAGTCGGCCGATTTAATCCTTTTTTTGAAAAAATCGCATTTTGGGGAATAAATCCCGATTTTATCGGGACTTTTTCCACACTGCTTTTAACAACTCCAATTTGGAGTACTCTCGAAATATGGCCTGAGACTGGTGGTGGTTGGTGATGAATTTGATAATCTCCCTTGCTTCCCCTGTGACTTCCTTTATCCAGGAAACTTTGTTGTCGATCTCCTCTAAGATCAGATTCAGATTATGGACAATGCATGGTGTCCAAAAGATGTGGTCATACCTCCCCTCAATAATTAAACCTGCAGCTTTGCAAACTGGTGCATTATCCGTGATAACTTGCACCACTCTGTTAGGCCCTATTTGTTCAATAGCTTATATAATAACATCAGCAATGAACTGTGCATCTTTCACCTCTCCTGAGCAGTCTTCTGCCTTGATAAACATTGCTCCTTTGGGGGAAGTGGCAATGATATTTATCAATGGTCTGCGCCTCATATCTGTCCAACCATCTGAGACTATGGTAACCCCAGAGCTACTCCAGGAAGAACGAATTGGAGCTAAAATGTCTTCCACAAGTTCCTTCTCATTTTTGAGAAGCTGGGTTCTGACTTTCTCATAGTTGGGCCCCTTGTACCCTTGAGGAGCTTTGTTAACTGCCCTTATCATATCTTGCCAGTAAGGAGAGCGAACAACATTGAATGGGATACCACATGCATAAATGCACCTAGCCACTCTGGAATTAGCTTCTTCTCTTGCTTGCACATTCACCAATCTAGCAATTCTGCTATCCTGAACTGAATGGGATGCCCCTGGGCCTCTGGTATTTTTGGGTGCTGGTTGTTCATGTTCTTGAGTGTGACTAGCTCTCCTCTTTCTTGCTTCAGCTACAATCCTTGGCTCAATGTTAGATGGAGCTTGAGTAAGGTCATCATGCCTTCTCTTAGTACCATCCGCCTCATCTTGCTCTCTTTGATATGCCCTCCTTACCAACGGATCTGATGTTTTTGTGCAACCTGAAATCCCCTGTCCTCCTCCATGCAATAGATGCACCTTCACTCTTGGGTAGGAGCCCTTGTACGTATTATTGCAAAGATTGCATCGCCATTCCCATGAGCCACCACCTCCACATCTTTGAAGCTTCGTCACATGCCTCCAAAGAGGATAATATTCAGCCCTTGGGTTGGCCCTAGGGCTTGAAGTTGCAGCTGCACTTTGGCTGGAAGCCATTGCTGCAAAAATAAATTAAAAAAACAAATCTGTAAATAATAAAAACGTTTTTCATATTTTTGGATGTATAAACCTTAGAAAAATTAAAGAAATAGTAAGAAAAAAACTAAGAAATGAATGTGGCTTACCCAAATTAATTTTCTGTGGCTAAATCTACCCTAAAATGCCAGAAAAGAGGAGAAATATGGCTGTAGCTGAGCCAAATCTGCTGCAAAAATAAATTTAAAAAACAAATCTATCAATAAAAAACGTTTTTCATATTTTTGGCTGCCTAAACCCTAGAAAAATTGAAGAAATAGTAAGAAAAAACTAAAAAAATGAATGTGGCTTACCCAAATTAATTATCTGTGGCTGAGACTACCCCGAAATGCCAGAAAAGAGAAGAGAAATATGGTTGTAGCTGAGCCAAATCTGCTGCTACTGAAATCTCCTGCTGAAATCTCTTTCTCCTGCTGCTGAAATCTCTTTCTCCTGCTGCTGAAATCTCTTTCTCCTGCTGCTCAAAACACCCTAGCTGAAACAACTGCCAGTCTCCAAGAGAAACGACTTGCTGAATAGTGTGATGAGAGAATGAGACAAACTGCTCTTTTATAACTTTAGAATAGGTTTCTAGAACATCCTGGAAACCCTAAAAAAATTTAAAAACAAATTAAAAAAAAATAAATTAAAAAACAACTGTTTTTTTGGGGAAACGTGGCCCGTACGGCCTGGAAAAACGTCCGTTTCCGGCCGTACGGCCACGTTTCCGTTTCGGGAAACGTGGCCGTACGGCCGGAAACGCGTTTCCAGGCCGTACGGTACGGGGAAACGCGTTTCGTTTCGTTTCCCCTGGGGAAACGACCCCTAGGGCCACGTTTCCTGCAACTTAGGAGGAAGGAAATGTTATATAAAAAATTAATTATTTTGTAACTAATTATTCAAAGATCATGCCCATTCACTAAGAGGCACTTACGGTTGTATTTAAGCTAGGGCCTCCCACTCTGTAAACTATCCATTCATTCATTATTAATAAAATATATATCTTTGCTGATAATTGCTGAGTATTTCTACTCCAGCATCATGATCCACTATTTAATTTCAATTTATGATCCTTGCTTAGATGCCATAAAACATCAAATATAAGCACTTTGTATGAGACAATGCTTAGTGTACATCATGGTCGTTGACCTACCATCATCTAGCAAGCAACCTATTCGAGTGGATGAGCTAACCAATGCATGGGTGAGATGCATTTGAGAAGTTGCTATCTAAGTATCACATGAGGTGCTGGCTGGAAATTTGTATCTTAGGAGAAAATATTTCTTGTAGGGTTACCCATGTATATGGATGAGTAACAAGTATCAAGCACTCCATCAATGTCAATCTCTCTCATCCCCAACATTTTACGAGGCTTTGCAAGCTTGGCATCACTTAGGCATTTGGTGAAGACTTAGGCAAATTTCTCCTTTGTTATACATATTTCGAGTTGACTTTTCTTTTCTCGTAACTTCTCCCTCACATAATGATGAATTTTGACATGCTTTGACCTTGCATGGGAAATCAAATTCTTTGCCAATCAAACAGTGCTTTGCTGTCACAACAAAGTGTAGTAGCATCATCATTTGGAAGAAGATCCTATTATCAGGTAGCCTTCTTAGCCACTGGTTATGAGCCTTCAGTTTGTAGAAACCAATGTTCAAGCATTGTTTTGGGATCTGATAGATATAGGTTGTACAATAAAATATTTTCTAGGGTTTGCATCATACATTTCTTTTCTTTTCCTATATCTTCCTCTTTTCCAGTCTCATCAGATTGCATAGGCAGTTTATCAGTTCATTATTCTTATTTGCTTCAAGTCTGGTGCCTTTATTCTCATATCCTGGTTTGGATTTTATTTCGCTGCCACATATATGCATTTACATTCTGAAACTAAATCTTAACAGAATTTGATTTGAGTTGAATACTTAATGTGTTTCTTTCTCATGGTATCTATTGGAAGTGTAGTTATTTAGTAATGTCTTGAAATATGTCTTTGCATTTCATTTTTCCACAGTTACTGGATAAGTTATTTGAGATGGATGAATTGGGCATTTGGTGGCAACCACATGCATTACAGACCATTGGTGGATTACTGCTGCCCTGTTCAGTGTGGCATATTGGAAAGGTAATAAGAGTTTTGCTGGATTTTTCTCATTCAAAGTATATCTCGTTGCTGCTTTTAGCTTCTTGTTTTTGCAAAATTGTTGATGTCAAGAATCTTTATTGTCGATGTAGCACTGCTTGTATTGCTCCTAAATACCCAAATTAAAAGAGAAACATATAAGTTGAAGAGAAACTATATATAAAAAAAAGAGACTAATACTTTCTTTCTTGTTTTTGTGTGTTTCTTGTGATCAAAATATATGCTCGTTTAGGTTGCAGCAGAGATTCGACATCGGGCAATGAGTGCTCTTGGGACATTTCTAAGACGAGATCTGTGCAGTAAGGTTTGGAAAATAAAAGCTTGTTTTCCTTCTGATCTTAGATTTGCTTGTTTTTCCAGAAGTCTCATTGAAGTACAGATCATGACACAGACATTTTATCGTGTTGGGTGCCACCTTTAGAAGTAAGAGATGGTCTTCAAATGAGAATACATACTGTGATTTTAATTAAATAGTTCATCATCTAGCAAATGGTACTGCAATATGCTTGTTTTTCACCATCATGACGCCATGACCATCTGCATGATGTTAGCAACCTTTTTGTTTATACTAGGTTTTCTTCTCATGTAACTTTTTCTTTGAGTTTTAAAACGTCTATGACCAGTTGTTTCTTTATTGAAACTTACTTTAATGTGTTTGATATCTTGCAATTTTTTGAGTTGAAGCTAGTTTATGACTTCCATATGTTCTTTTATTGTTTAGTTTTTGGCATTCTATATTGCACTTGTATGAATCTCTTCAACAAGCAATTGCATTTCTTGCATTTGTGTCAATAAACATAAAGATATGTCCCCAATGAAGAATGCTTCTCCCTGCTTTGACAAAGTTTGAAATGTACTGGGGACAGATACTCGTCATATTAGAGGAATTGCTGAGTAATAATATAGTAATCACCAGGAATGGTAATTCCATAGTTTGACGATGAAATGTTGAATACGTTAGTGTGACAAACTGCATGACTATGTTTATGTTTATAGTTAGTGGTTGCTAGTTGTGATGTTTAGTTAGTTCCTTATGAAATACACACACGTGATAGAAATATATGATCATCTTGGAATGTTTAATCCTCTCATTTTTCATTGTTTAACCGCACCTATTTGGCATGATCTGGTCTCATTAAAAGTATATCAAGGGCGTTGATAAAATTTGCCAAGGCAGCATTTTTTTGTTTAGGAATAGGAATAGGTGGTGGGAAATTTTGGCTTCCTTTTTGGCAACAAGTGTTCTTTAGGTGTTGTTACCCAGAATTATTATTTTTTCAAATTTAGTTTTGATTTTTAACTCTATTGTTGCAAAAAAATGGATCATATTCGTCTCTAGAACCCTCTTGGATCTGAGGAGAGGAAGAAATCACTATCTACAAATAGAAGGGTGGAGAGCAAAACAGCATGTAGACAACTCTCATATATGTGGCAGCTCTAGATATTCTTCTTGTTGATGTACCATCAAGTGACAAGAACTTGTCAATGAAAGGGCACATCATTGTTTAACACTAGTAGCATTCTGCAATGTTCCATCAAGTTTCCAGGACATGAGAGCGGGAAAACAGATCTGGGGGATATGTAGAAGTACTCCCCACATATTAGCTGTGCTCCACAGGGGTGTGTCCGCCATGGTGAGGGACGTTCACCCCACATTTCCCACTCTCAGAGGATGGGGAGACACATGGAGAAACATTTCCCCATGTCCTCCTTTTGGGGAAATGTTGGAAACACAAGGGAAAATTTTTCTGCAATGGGGGGAACACATTTCCCCGAAAGGGGGACTTTTGGGTGCCCGTCTAGGAAAGGGGTGTTTCTCAGGATCCCCCAAAAAAAGGGTGCTTTTGGGCGTCCCCCCTTGAAAGAGGGATTTATGGGCATCTCCCCCAATTTTTTGCCTATTAAGGGTTTTAGAAAAGAAAAGTAGAAAGCAAAAGTGAGAAAACAACCAACATATAAAAAAATCCTACCTCACTTTCACTTCTTGATGCTGATTTTAATTTCAATGTCCATTGTCTATTGTTAATTTGTAGTTTGACAGAAGTTTGCCCCTAGGCTGCACCTCCGACCATAAGGTTCCCGAGTTCCCTCTTAGGTGTGCAACAACAATGTGTTTTCTTCCTAATGGCTTGACCAACTTAGGCTTACTAACACGTGGACTACACCTTTAGCTTATGTGCCTTTAACGAGATTGCTATCAACTTGTGGAATTAGTTTCATATGAAATCACCCAATAGCCCTTCAAAAAGTTTCAACGCTTAGCCATTTTTTCAATTCACTTCATTAACAACTTGGTTACTTATCTTCAATAGTAACATAAATAACTTCACAAATAGAACTTCAGCAGTAAAACAATGTGCAACAATATAAACAACAACACAATGTACAACAACAATATGCAAACGGAGGGGGAACTCCAAAAAAGAACTCCCCTTACTTCAATTAACTTCGGCTTAAACTTCAGAATATTCATACTCTTGTTGGGCCAAACCCTTGTATGGATCATTGCCAAAACTTCAGCAGAACTTCAAACAGGTTTCTGCAGCCCTTAGCTCGCATGATCGACCATAAACCAAGACTCATGTAGCCCCTTGGATCACACGTCCAACCAGAAACCAGAACTAATTTTGTGTGTAGCTATGCACTGACTACGGGCTTCCTATGTTGTGCTAATATATGATCATTTTGAGATAAATACATAGTGTTTGCAGGTACTTTAGTCCTTGGTCTCCAAGTTCACAAACTTTGCGCAAGGATCATTTTCGCTTGGATCCTGAATATTTATGTGGTGGATTAAATTTTCTTTAAGGCTATAGTGTGCATGGAGTTTCTGAAGCATTTTTAGCCATTTATCAAAGAAAATAGCCATAAAAATTTATTTCTCAAAAAAAAAAATTTTTCAAAATCCTTGTTTATTTGTATATTTGTAAATTATTTTGCCTAATTGGGGTTTTGAGGTTTTAAGGTTTTGTATATATTTGGGGTTTGGGTGTTTTATTTTCATGTTTGCAAGTTGAATCAAGAAATCAAGCTGAAGTAGAGATATATCTAGGCCCTTGAGGGTAAGATCAAGTCTCTAGAATTTTTTACAGGGCTACCCATTGAAGATTTTGCAGCAAAATTCAGATCTAGAGGATAATTTTTTTTTGTTGAAGTGAGGGTTTCACTTTTCAGGCCTCCCAGGCCTAGCGTCAACCTCTTAGGATCCTGCGTCAGCCTAATGACCCCCTGCATCAGCTTTTTCGGCCTCTTGGAGGCAGGCCGTAGCCTCCAAGGGCCTTGACCCTCCCTTCAAGCCCCTATGTTGGGGTTTTGAGGCCTTAAGTGGTCTAGCCATGGGCTTAAGGAGCCTCGACCCCCCTCTGAGACCCTAGACGACTGCCTTAAGGGTAGCCGTGGGCTTTTTAGCCCCTAAACCCTAGCTGTCTTGCCCTCTAAGCCTCAACGTCCAGCCTTTGAGCCCTTATCCATCCAGTGTTGCCCCATTTTGGTCTCCTCTACCTCCTTTGACCCCTAATCTGCCATCCTAGCCTCCTAAGCCCCTAACGCTAGCCCTATTGGGCCTAGCGTTGGCCCTCTTTGGCCTATTTTGCCCTAGTTTTCCCTAGTTCGATATCTGAAATTTTCAAGACTGGCTCTTTGGTGGTGTTGAAAGAGAAATTTGCTCAAAAACTTGTGTTTTCAAGTGCACGATCATTGGAGAAATTTTGGGCTACTTGGGCAAGTTGATCTACAAGGACTTGGGCCTAGGGTTTGATCTCTAAACCCTCATTTTGCCTCTATTTAATTACAATAGTGATAACATTGATATAATAGCCCTAAAATCACATTTGAATTGGTCAAAATCACTTAAAATTTCAAATTTTAAATCTTCCTAAATCTTGGCCACTTGGGCAAAATAGATCTAGCCTAGATCTAAAAATTTGCTTGCTACAATTTACTGCTTAAATTACTGAATCAAGTCTACAATCTTTTGAATCACACATCTAAAGGGAACTCGGAATTTGATTTTTTAAGTCTTGGTAAATTTTCCTATTTTTTGGGCATATTGGCATTGGGTTTAGCATCATTAGCTTGTTGATCTGTTGGTTTGTTTACTGCTGTAATAAGTTGTTTCAGATCTGATATATTACTGAATACATCATCATAAAGTGGGCTAAATACATAAATTTACATTTGCTAGCCATTGGAAAATTTTATGCTTTATATGTTGGGTAAATGCTATGATCTAAAGTGACTTCATTGCTGCTGTCATAGGGCGAATAAAGTGCTGAAATTTTCTGAAGTATTACTGCTGATTTGGTTTTTGAGATCTAACACTTGCTTGTTGGAAAATGTAACTATGTTCGGTCTCCATTAATGTACTTGAGTCATCATGTAATGTACTTGTCAAAAGAATAAAGAATTTTTTTATCATTATTATTGTGACTTATTAAAGCATGGGTTTCATGCTTGGGTCACCTTGTTTTTGGTCAAAGTCCCCATTGAGGACTTCTAGGATTTATTCCGAGTCAATAGTCATTGTACTTTTAAAGAGACCCTTCTTGGGCTTTTGAATCATGTAAAAATGTTAAGTATTGAGTCAAATATGCTTTATGTATCCTCCACACCATGTCGGCCTAGAAGAAGATCAAGTTGGCCTAAGGACCCTATTCGACCTCACATGGAGCCTATAAATACAAGCTCATCGAATTCATTTGGAGCATCATTCTCTCACACAAGTTCAATATCTCTTGTAGTTGGGAAAAAGTGCGAAGTTTGTTGCTGGGAAACCGAAGTGAATGTGAGTTTGGGGAGTCTAAGGAGAAAGGAAAAATTGAAATTTTGGTGCCTCTCTTTCTCTGTTTCGTGTCCTGGATTTTGAGATCGAAGTCTTCCAAGTTTCTCTATTGCTAAAAGTTGTCAGTTGCTGCCTAGTCGAAGTTGCTGGAAAGGGGTCGAAATTCTGGGAGGTTGACTTGGTGTGGAGGGAAGGTCTTGTCTTGGTCTAGGGTGAAGAGTCTCAAAGAATACTATTGAAAGGAAGACTTTCTTGACTAGGTTTTCCCCTCAAGGGCGGTTTTGCCATGGCATAGTGCCTACATTTGGTGTCTATTGTTTTATATACTGCTGCTTTGGTAATTGCTTGATGAACTAAAGGAAAGAAGTTATAAAGAATCTTAATAATAATAAACATCACAAGTAATTATCAAGGATAAGAAAATCTTTTTGCCTTTATGATTTTTAGCATGGTTTCAGAGCTTTGGTGAAGAAGGAAGTAAAAGGCAGTCTCAAGCACTTGATCAAGGAACCATTCAAAAGGACTATCTCAGGAAAGGGATCTACTATATTCGAGGAAGATGTCGAACACAATCAAGGGAGAGAACAAACTTGAAGGGGCCTCTAACTACAGGTCTTGGAAGAAGAGGATTGACCTAATCCTTGAAAAGAACAAGGTATCAGACTTGGTCAAAGAAAAAGTAAAGAAGCCTACAAAGGATTCCAGTGATGCTGACAAAGTGAAATACAGGGAATTAGAATTGGTGGCCATGACTCTGATGGTAGAAAGAATAAAGGACAACATTGTCCCATTCATAGCTAACATTGATCATGCTCAGGAAATGTATGAAGCCTTGTCGAAGTTATTTACTATTAAGAACATTGGTCAAGTAGCAAGTTTGAAGAATGAGCTAAGGACCACAAAGATGACTAAAGAAGACACTGTGGTAACCTTTTTTGTGAAGATAGCTAGAATCAGGGATGATCTCTTGGCCATTGATGGAATTGTTCCAGACAAAGAACTCGTGATCACTGCCCTATTAGGAACACCATCCTCTTGGGTGCATTTGCTGCAGGCCTTAACAGTTGGAAGGAAGCTCCCACTTTTGAAGAACTATGGATTGTTTGTAGTCAAGAAGAATTAAGGATCTCATTAGTCACCAATCCTGAAGGAGTATCAAATGCCTACATTGCTCAACACAAAGGAAGGAAATCGAAAGGACCAAGGAAGAATGTCGACATGTCCAAGATAGAATGTTATCATTGCCATAAGAAGGGTCACTACAAGAGTGATTGCCTCGACAATCCAAAGAATAAGAAGAGAGATAGAGATCATGCTAACTTTGCTGAGGAAGGAGACTCAAAGAAAGCCAAGCCTAAAGAATCTGACATTAGGTACTTACAATACTAAGTCCTTTGCTTATAGCTTTAGATATCTTTTTTTATATATTATAGAATTTATAGGTTTTTAACATAGTTTGGAAAAGACGTTTTTATTTTTTTATAAGTTTGTAGGTATCCCTCAAGGTTTGGAGGGAGCCCCCAACAACTTCCAAAGATAAGTATCTCATTTCCTTTCAGTTTTTTGTTTCATGTATTCATTTAGTTTTGATTATATTAAATACTAATCAACATTCCCCCTTTATTGTCTTGATTAGGAAAAACATCTTCAAGAAGTATGAAGGAGGACCTCTCAAGACAAGTTTGGTCAAGGAACAAAAATATGCTTTAAATACATTGATTTATTTATATTGAAAGGGTTATTCATTTTACAATCTATTACTAACATGGTTATGTCTAGCTATATTGAATCATAGTGATTCTTGTTTTGGGTGATTCATCACTTGATAAATCTACCCACCCTAGGTATATTCTTAATTGATTGTGTAGAACCCTAGACAGGTCTTGGAAGACCCTAACCTAAGGGTATGCTAATGTGAATGTCTGAAACCCTAAGCTGCTTAGGGATATTGTGAAATGTTGTTTGAAGTTTTTGTTGATAATGTCATGTTTGGGATTTTGGTATGATCAGGAAAACCTAACTTGTTAGGGTTGAATGATAAAGTCTAAAATCCCGAACCTTTGAAGTTCTGGTAATGTTGGGTTTGCTATGTTTCTACTTTGAAACCCTAACTCATTAGGGTTTGGTGGAAAGTGTAAGCAAGACCCTTATAAAGTCTTAGAAATGATTTCCTTGGTATGGGTGTGTTTGTTTGATCAATCCCTAGAATAATGAAGTTTGTATGTGTAACTCTTATTTGATATTTTTGTGAAGTTGGGTTTGACTAACACATGAAATGTCTTTGCATGATGATGAAATCTAGGCATATATAGATATGTCCTTTTGTTCGAAGCCCTAGCTTGGTCTAGGTCAGATGTATTAATGTTGTCAGACATATGATATGCTTATGAATGATTATGAATACCTAGATATGTGTGTTGACTTGGTTATTGATGGTCATAAGTTTTAGGATTTAATGGAAGTCCTTGTCTGAGATTCTAGGATGATGATATTTGGAAATCTAGGGGTTGGCAGCTAAACCCTAGTAGGAAGTAAGTTCTCTAGTATGTGTAATATAACAATCAAGAGATCTATTCATTTAATGATTGTTGAGTTTGTGAAAATGGAATTCTAGGGTTTTGGAGTTAAACCTTAGTAGAAGTAAAAATCTCTGATGTATGATGACAATATGATAGTTTGAGATTGTTGAAATCTGAGCCTTCGTTGAGATTGATGGCTGGTCAGAAATCTAGGGTTTGCAACTACCCTAGTGGAAGCTGGTCATGTTAATGACTTAGCTGTAATTGACTTTGATTGATTCTCTTGCATGAATTCTAGGATTTGTATGAAATCCTAGTGAGAGTCTAACATATGAATTTTGAAAGGCTGTTGGATGCTTTATATTTGTTTGAATTGTTTTCTAGGGTTTGCTATATGTTGTAGTAAGGTATGTCATACCTTTGGAAGAAACATTGAAACCCTGGATGGAATGAAAGTTGTTGTGAAGTAGTCTAGGGTTTATGTCTCTTGTTTGTAATTAAGTCTGGGTATCTGATATGTATATAGTCAAAATTCTTCCGTAATTTTGATAAGGTTCACTTCATGCTTCTATAGATTTGGTTGTACTTGCTATCTAAGTTGTGCAGGTACACAATCTTCAACTTGGTGAAGATGCTTGATGTGACAAAGCATGATGAGGATGATAATAACTCTGATGAAATGGTTGGAAGCCACGAAAGATTCTCCGATGACGAAAATAAGAGGCTAATCTCCTGGAGGAAGCTTGCTTAGAAGAGATCTCCCTAAGATTAGGAGGGAGTCCAGACGAAGAGGTGCTTCTTGGTTGAGAGGGAGGACATAGCTTGGTTTTGATTGTGTGAAAATTCCTAATCCTCAAGGAACCCCTACTGCAACAAAACTGAATCTACTTCACCTACTTGATTTTAATTACATTCATCAAGTTATACTTCTGAATACTGAAGCAAATTACTTATGCAGGCTACACTACTTAAATTTGATTTGCATGAAACAAGGAAACTGAGAAAGAACAAGATACATAGGACAATTATTTTTGGACAAAATAGTCCTCGGAAAAACCTAATGTGGGAAAACCAGTGCAGCAGATATGAGGGTTTTATTATTATGCAGATTTCTGAATACAACTAGGGTGCCAAATCTGGCTCACCCAACAGAGTATAAGCTCGACAGAAGTACCTCTATCCGAAGACAGATATTTTGGCGGATCCAACAACTGGATGAACAAACCCCACAGGTGACTGCGTTGTCCCCAGTGCTGTGCAGTGATGGCTACTCCCAGCTTTGCGTTGGGACTGCGTCACCTCCTCTAGGAGTTGCGTCACCCTCCCGGTGAGCCTTCCCGACTCAAAAGTCGATCTGCTGAATTGATGCCCAATCTACCTCACAAAAACCCCAGCACTGCCTCTATGTGACTGCGTCAGTTCTCCAGCTTTTGCATCACCCTCATGGAGCTACGTTGTCTCTCCTTGGTGCTGCACTGCTTCTCTGCTATGTATTCTCGGCCTTGGATGAAAGTGCCGCTGGCGAAATACCCCTCTCTACACTAGAAGCTTACTCCGAGATTCTCAACAATCCACGCCCCAGAATTTCAATCTAGCTCTAGTGTTGCTCTCTATGTGTGTGTTCTCCAACTGACCCCAAACCTTCCTTTATACTTTTCCTGTTGAGAAATCAACGACCATGATCTAATCTCTAATCAAAAGCTAAGATTAAATTAGACTTGATACTCGTCTCTTGGAAGCTTCTCACCCATATTTTCATTAATACCCATTAATATTTTAATTTTCCAAGTTTACACTTAGGAACCCCATTAAAAATATTAATTATTTTAATAAAATACAATCCGGGTGGAATTTCTCCAAACGATTTCTGTGTCTTGGAGATATCATGTGTTCTAGCCCCTCCACAAAATTTTGGAGCTAGAGCACATCCGATGCTACCCAAAAATCAACACTCCCTCTTAGCGAGGAATGTGCTCTAGCAATACTTCCCAGCTGAAGTATTAAACTAATCCATGACATTGGTCCTCTGCGCTGTTGATGCTCGGCCTGCTGCGCCTCATCCACTGCGCTGCTGCAATCTGTACTGCTACCCATGACACTGCCACTGTCACTGCTATATCTGTACTGCAACTCCCTCTCAATATGCTGCATCATGCTACCCATAACATTGCCACTGTTAACTGCTGCATAACAACTTAGTTGCTAAGAAGTAAGCAACTGAAAAGCCACCCAAAGCTGACATGCTGGTTAGTCTGGATGCCCTATGACACTGAAGCTACCTCTGCTGCTAATCTGTGCTAACCCTTTGATCCTACTGTGTTGCTGTTGTATTTTATGTGTGCCTCCCGCACTGATGCAACATTCCATTTCATTGCTTCAGACTTTGGCACTCTAGCTCTGCCACTGTCGCTCCATCCTCCCTTGCACCAATTGAATCCCGTCATTTTGCTACTATCATTAAGGGCTCCCGTAGCCGTATGTGATTCAAGAGTTTGGGCACCTCAAGGATCTGGCCTGTCTGTAGCTCTTTCGATCTACAACTCTAAATATCCCCACCTCCCTCTTGGAGATGTGGCTACCATCTCTGCCAAATAGAAATGTCGAATGACCTCCTCTCTCCTCTACACAGGACTACGTACTCCGTGTTGGAGCTTGTAGATCTGTCCCTGTCCGCTGTTGTTCAGCAAGTGAAAATTCAGACTCCTTGGTTGGAAGTCCTTTGAGGAGAAAATTCCCCTTCTATGTGTCTTCGCTCTTTTCCGACTGATTTCTGCCCCGGCAGAAACTGCACCCTTCAAGCACTGTGTTGAGCCTCTGCGTCACTCCCTCTGCCTCTGCAAACTCTTGAACTAGAAATCATACCTCTCTGTCGACTCTTTCAAAGAGAGATTTCCTCGGAATCTCTACTTCCTGGCAAGGACTGCGCAATACCTTCAAGGAGATTCGAATTGTTGCCAAATGCAACTATTGACCTCTCTGCTTAGCGCTAGATCTGCTCTTCTTGTTTCAAAATCAATGCTTTGATACCATGTGAAAATTCCTAATCCTCAATGAACCCCTACTACAACAAAACTGAATCTACTTCACCTACTTGATTTTAATTACATTCATCAAGTTATTCTTCCGAATACTGAAGCAAATTACTTTTGCAACCTACAATACTTAAATTTGATTTGCATGAAACAAGGAAACTGAGCAAAGAACAAGATACATAGGATGCAGTTACTTTTAGACAAAAGTCCCCAGAAAAACCCAATGTGGGAAAACTGGTGCAGCAGATATGAGGGTTTTATTATTATGCAAATTTCTGAATACAACTAGGGTGTCAAATCTGGCTCACCCAACAAAGAATAAACCTGGCAGAAGTACCTCTATCCAGAGAGAGATATTTTGGCGAATCCAGGGATTGGATGAACAAACCCCATAGGTGACTGCACTGTCGCCAGTGTTGTGCAGCGATGGTAGCTCCCAACTTTGCATTGGGACTGCGTCACCTCCTCTAGGAGCTGTGCCACCCTCCCGGTGAGCCTTCCCAACTCAAAAATCGATTTGTTGAATTGATGCCCAATCCACCTCACAGAAACCCTAGCGCTGCCTCTATGTGACTATGTCAGCCCTCCAGCCTCTGTGTCACCCTCCGGGAGCTGCGTTGTCTCTCCCTAGTGCTGCACTGCCTCTCTACTATGTATTCTTGACCTTGGAGGAAAGTCCCGCTGTCGAAATGCCCTTCTCTACACTAGAAGCTTACTCTGAAATTCTCAGCAAAGCACACCCCAGAATTTCGTTCTAGCTCAAGTGTTGCTCTCTGTGTGTTGTGTTCTCCAACTGACCTGAAGCCTTCCTTTATACTTTTCCTGTTGAAAAATCAATGACCATGATCTAATCTCTAATCAACAACTAAGATTAAATTAGACTTAATGCTCGTCTCTTGGAAGCTTCACACCCATATTTTCATTAATACCCATTGATATTTTAATTTTCCTAAGTTTAGACTTAGGAATCCCATTAAAAATATTAATTATTTTATAAAATACAATCCAGGTGGAATTTCTCCAAACGATTTCTAGGTCTTGGAGATCTCATGTGTTCTAGCCCCTCCACAAAATTTTGGAGCTAGAGCACATCCGATGCTACCCACAAATCAACAGATTGAAGAATGAATTTCAGAGGATATGTTGTTGCATCGGAAGTAGGAAAGAAAAGTGTACGATTGAGGAATCTTCTGTCAAAGATTCGACTGATAGTCCTACTATGAAAAGTTGAGAAACAACATCAAGTTGTCTGGATGACCCCGAAGGTTTGTATTTGATTATGTACATATATTATTGATTGGGGTTGTGTTTGTACATGTGAATCTCTCAAAGGTTTTGATAGCATGCTGGTTACCAATCAATTTGATTGGGAGAGATTGGTAATCCTTGATCTATTGGATCAAGGAGTGTTGAGGCTTTATGAGTGAGAAGCATTGCCTAGGAAGACATTTGGCCGACACTTTGTGTTAATGTCTGGGTCTCGAAGTTGGAAACGTGGTGTTGGTTATTGAGCTCTGTTTTGGATACACGCCTGGATTTCTGGGTTGATGGTTCACAAGTAACCCTGATGGTACCTAGAGGGGCTGAAAGCTTGAGTTCATCTTATTCCCACTTCGATAGATTGCCCTAGTCATGAATCTAGTTCGTGGCATTGCACTACCTAAATTATTGAGAGACTGGATGGATAGATTGCCTTGGTCAGGAATCTAGTCTGTGGCATTACGGTGCCTAAATTGTTGAAAGACCACTTGGATAGATTGTCCTGGTCAGGAATTTAGTCCATGACATTGTAGTGCGTAAAGTTCCTCATGGTTCATATAGTTTGAGATCTTCCATTTGTATTTGTACATTATGAATACCCCCTAATTAAGAGGGAGTGTTGGAAAATGTAACTATGTTCGGTCTTCATTAATGTACTTGAGTCATCATGTAATGTACTTGTCAAAAGAATGAAGAAAAGAGTTATTATTATTATTATTATTATTATTATTATTATTATTATGACTTATTAAAGCATGGGTTTCATGCTTGGGTCACCTTGTTTTTGGTCAAAGTCCCCATCGAGGACGTATAGGATTTATTCTGAGTCAATAGAGTCATTGTACTTGTAAAGAGACCCTTATTTGGGCTTTTGAATCATGTAAAAAGGTTAAGTATTGAGTCAAATATGATTTATGTATCCTCCGCACTATGTTGGCCTAGAAGAAGATCAAATCGGCCTAAGGACCCTATTCGACCTCACATGGAGCCTATAAATACAAGCTCATCGAATTCATTTGGAGCATCATTCTTTGACACAATTTCGATATCTTTTGTAGCTAGGAAAAGGTACGAAGTTCTCTTGTAGCTGGGAAAAAGTGCGAAGTTTGTTGCTGGGAAGCCGAAGTGAATGCGAGTTTGGGGAAGTCTAAGGGGAAAAGAAAAATTGAAATTTTGGTGCCTTTCTCTCTCTGTTTCGTGTGTTGGATTGGGAGATCTAAGTCTTCCAAGTTTCTCTATTGCCGGAAACTGCTAGTTGTCGGAAGTTGCTGCCTAGTCGAAGTTGCTGGAAAGGGGTCGAAATTTTGGGAGGCTAACTTGGTGTGGAGGGAAGGTCTTGTCTGTTGAAGAATCTAGGGAAAATCAAGTTTAATATGATTCTTCTCACCATGATAACTATTTGTGAGGTATTTTTAACTTTTTCTTCTTAGCACAATCGTCTCTTGATATTATTAGAGTGTGTCTTATTAGTTCATCAAATAGTTACCAAAACAAAAAGGGACAAGGACACAAGATGTTGGCTTTTTGCCAGGGCCAAAACCTCTCACTCCTTGAGTGGAAAACGCTCACAAAATTCTTCTTATAGAGATTCCAACTGACGAATACCAAGACCATGACCCTTGACCTATTTAGCCACTCCAAGAGCGAGACACCAATCCTCTTCTTTGTCATTGTTGAGATCATCATCACTGCTACTGAAGTCTAAAGTCACCACTGCTGCAATACCAAGGCCTTCACTACTCTACCACCTAGATCATTTGCATCTTTGTTGCACTGAGATCATTGCTACATCACCAAGATCTTCATTAGAACACCACCAAGACCATGATTGCATATTGCAACTATACTGGGATCACAACTGTGTCTATAAGGCATGCCGAGACATAGTGTTTCACTGTATGATCACAAAGATCCTCTCCATCATAAATATACCAAGACTATGAGACAATTATCACCAAGACTGTGACTGTGTCTACAACATATATGCTGACACAGTGAGTGTCACCGAGATCCTTCTTATAACATGTCTTCCAAGACTATGACTATGTCTTTAGTATGCCTAGATAGTGTTGTGAGGAGACCGAGATATTCCTGAAAAACACAGAGATCTTTCTCCTCCGCAATACTGGAATATTGTACTCATCCAAGATTTCCTGAGCCATTGTACTTGTTCGAGATTTCAGAGGATCCAAGTTCTGCTCCTCTTTTGCGCAGACCCTAGCTGGTTATATATAGTAGTTTGTCCTCCATATTTAGCCGACATGAACCAACGAAGAGATGTGTCATTTCAAGTGAGCCGACATGAGTGTATTTAATTCCTTTTGCAGGCCGACATGATGAAGAGGATTGTGCTTGTCATTTGGAGGGATTCTTGACATTTCTATAGACCTATATACATTAAACATAGGCTCAATAAGAGCTTCTTCATACATGACATTAACTCTTTGACTTAAAATAAATCCTAAGGCTCTCAATGGGAGCCACTAATAAATAAACCTCTTGCTCATGAAACCCATGCAGCAAGGCATACAAAAATAATTTTGTTCTCTTTATTGCATCATTTACATCAGTCATAATTACATGTCATTATGAAGACCAAACCTAGTTACACTTTCTTCAACATTGTCTTGGTCTAGGGTGAAGAGTCTCAAAGAATACTATTAAAAGGAAGAATTTCTTGACTGGGATTTTCCCCCCGAGGGGGGTTTTTCCTTGGCATAGTGCCTACATCTGGTGTCTATTGTTTTATATGTTGCTGCTTTGGTAATTGCTTGATGAACTAAAGGAAAGAAGATATAAAGAATCTTAATAATAAGAAACATCACAAGTAATAATGAAGAAGAAGAAAATCTTTCCACCTTTCTGATTTTCTAACAGTGGTCTCATTCTAAGTTTACCAAAAAAATCTGAATTTTGCACTAAAAGCACTCCTACACTTAAGCTCTAAATATCTGATCTTTTGATTGGTATAAGTTGCTTTAACACTTGAGATCTAATCGGTATCATTGTGTTTGACATCTATTTGAGACATTGTTAAGAAATCATTGGATAACTTCTCTAAGTTAGAGATCATAATCTTAAGAGGTTTTAATATCTTGGTTGTCTATCTTAAGCACTTGGCATCTTAAGTTTCATTGGTTAAACACCTTGTGGAATATTGTTGAACATTGACACTTGTGTCTTTAAGCACCTATCTTGTCTTAAGATTGTTATCTAATCATTGTTAAGTACTCTTGCTATAAGGTAATTTACACTAAGTACTTAAATAACATAAACAATCTTAACTCAAGAAGAATTCACTCAATCTATCTTGCATAAGCATCCTAGGACTTAATTTGCATTAATAATTTACCTCCAAGCATAAGCTTGGTTGATAGACTCCTAGGGAAATCCTTTTCCAATTAGCTTGAGAGATTCAACTGTGCTTAGTGGTTAACATAGTAACCTTGGATTCGTCAGAGCCACAGTCTCTACAGTGCCGGAGGCACTGGGTGGGTGGAACACAAGGGGGAGGTATCGTTAATCAAGCCATTTCCTGCTTCCGATTGGCTTCCATTTCACAACCTACTCTGAAGACTGTTTCTCAAAACAATTAAGGGAGAGGTTCTACTTAAACTAGGCATTTAAGCTAAAAATAACCAACATCCTTGCATCACCCCTAGCTCTTAGGAGTTGCATATCATATAGGATAGTCTATCATATTAAGCAACGGGTGTCCATCTAGTTACTTGGTTTCAATGTATAATAAGCAAGAATTGTGACTCCATAAGACACTGGTCTCATCTTAAAATCTAATCTAATCATTAATCTTGCTAAATTCTACCGAGTAGCTAGGCCACTCATTTGTGTCTCCCAAGCAAGTTGGTTCCCAACTTGTTTTCCTTCACCTCATTCCATAGGGACTACCCGCGATAGCCTGCTGTTGGGAGATAGCTAAAACGGAGTGGGCAGGGATCAGATTGACAATCCCTGCCCTGAGCAGTTGTCGCGGTCCCTATACAATCTGGGCAACAACAAGGCCCGTGAGAATTTTTCACTCCTCATCTTCTCTCAGACTTGTTGTTCATTTCTCTATGAAAGGGACAAGTCGTCACTTGCCCTGTCAGCTCCATATATGTGTTGTCCCAAGTATTCGCACCAACAACCTTCATAGATGTCCATGTCCTCCTTCAAGTA
Source organism: Pinus tabuliformis (assembly GCA_031772625.1). Classification (NCBI taxonomy): domain Eukaryota; kingdom Viridiplantae; phylum Streptophyta; class Pinopsida; order Pinales; family Pinaceae; genus Pinus; species Pinus tabuliformis. The sequence goes on along the minus strand of CM062818.1, from coordinate 1,393,372,787 downwards.
GGCTCTCCATCGAATGATGCAGACATGATTCTTCTTTAGGCTTGTCACATACAACACATCTTGTAGAAGAATGGTTTGACCAGAATGTAAATGAAAAGAAGCAGAGCTAGTCCCTTTGACATCATGAGTAGAATTATCCCCAAGTAAAATTTTCAAATTGGTCTCCCTCTCAACCAAATTTGAGAGGACTTCACGATATCTAGTGAAATGTCTAGATGCCCCACTATCCACCAGCCAACTATCAATGCTATCCAAAGAAATGCTAGAAAGAGCAGCAACAAGAACATATTCAAATTGAGAATTTGCAACATTATTAGCATACCTTATATTTCTTGATCTCTTTTAGGGGCGTTGGGGCTCTTCAACACTTGTATGGGAAGTAGAGCCTCCTTTCCTTCTTCTATTGTTGAAGTTGTAGTTGTTTTCATTGTTGTTGTTGTTGGTGGAGTTTCTTTAAGCATTTCTTCTTTTAGGGGAATCTCGGGCCATGTGGCCAAATTCGTCACACTTGAAGCATTGGACTTTAGAGAGGTCCCTTATATTATTGTTGAATGGAGGAGCAGGCTTCTTTGGCTCCTTTTGAAAAATATTCCTTTCCCTTTTCCTTTCTTCACATTGGCTGCAAATGTTGTATGCTCTCCTTCATCTTGTTTTTAAATTCTCCCTTTGAAAAGGAGCCTAGATTCCTCTTGAGTGCAAGAGCGCAAGAGTTCATCTAATGAAGGAGGCTCCTTTCTACTACTATGACCTGCAATGAATGACTCCCAAGACATGAGGAGTCCACCAAGGGCCATCTGCACAAGTTCCCTATCAGAACTTTCCATTTTGCCGCAAAATATAAGAAGCACCATGTGTCAGTCAACCTACCCCCAAAGAGCCAGAGGGAATGGCTCGACACAAAGACAGCACAAGGCGCCTCTTGCTCGCCAGACCTCATCCTGGATGCAACACAATAGACATAGAATGATCAGCAGCTTCTTCCTTTTGGCCTCGGATGTTAGGAGGAGCACTCGCTCATCTACTCCCCCTATGATCATGTAGTTTGATTTCATGGCTGTTCTAGGGTACCTGGACAGGGAGAGATTGCCTTGCTCGCCTCCCTCGCCATCGGCCATCACTTTCGGACATGCTGACCTCATTGGCTTCATCTTCAGCTCCCCCCTCGCTTCTTTGGAGTTGCACAATCCAGCAGCAAACATACTTCACATTTCTCATTTTTGGTCATCTCATATGACTTTATACATTCTCTATTTGTACTTTTATTTCATGTCAGTCCTATTTTAGTCATATCTTAGTCTTATTAGCTTTGGAGTTACAATGGAGTTGCATTTGCACTCCCACATGTCTTGTACTTACATTGGATGTATCCTTTAGTCCCATTGACCTACTCTTGTGGTCACTTGAGGACATTAATATAATTATCTTATCTTATTAATTGCATGCAACAACTTTAAAGAAATCTGATAAGGCTACTGTTTGTTTCTTCTCTTTTCCCAACACTAAATGCTTTTGCACTATGCCCTAGTTTTTGTGTCTCACAGGCCACTTCATTAACATGAGGAATTCATGTAGGAGTTCTCAAGTTCTTTGACTGGTAGTCATAGCCTTCTAATATTGTGCATTGTGTTGTATCTTTTTGAATTTTTCCATGTCTTTTTGCTTCATAGAAGGGCATGCTTTTATTCATGGTCGCTTGATATCCGTGCAATGTTCTTTTCCTCGAGAATAGGAAGCAGTGTAAACTTTTTTTTTGCAAATAAATGTGCAGTCAAATTTGCTGGGCCCTCTTTCTTTTTCCTTCTAGTGATCGTTTATGCATACACCAACATCTCCACTCTTACCATGGTGAGAGTTTCTGTCATGCTACCCACTTCTTTGTCTATTCTGCCTTCATTTCTGCCAGGGTCAGCATCCATTTCCTGATAGGAACAAGCAGTAAATGAAGCAGATTATGTCATCCTGATTCCCTATTAAGAGTATTTGATCAAAGGTCTATAAATAGAGAATCACCCTGCAGTAGAAAAACACCAACGGATGAAACAACAGAAAAGGTTTATAGTTAATGCTTGGGTCTTTTGTAATGCTGTTTTAAGTGACCATTGTTGGATGCAGTCTTTTTTCATGAGAAAGCCCTTCTGTCATTGAAAATGTTTCCTGTCAGATTGGAATCTTTCTCAGCATGTCTATAGACAATTTAGGTCTCATGGGAAATCGTTTGGGCAGTGGGTAGCATTTCCAGTCAGCGAAGGACACTGTTGATTGTCAAAACATGGATTCATATGCAATTCTGTCAGGATTCCTTTATTTTGAAATGATTCGGAATTGGGAGCATCACCTTTTGCCTGTGGTTCAGGCTTTATCATATATCCTATATTTATTATTTCGACATTTCCTATTTGTAAAATTCACACTTTGACATCCCCCAATCTTTTTTGCAAATTGCATTTTCTACTTGTTGGGTCCTTTTAAGCTATAGCTTGTCTTACTAAGCTATGTGCTTATTTGCATTTTCTTGTAAAAATGTTTTAGCTATATCATTAGGGGCTATCGTTTTTAAGATTTTATTTTGATATGGTGATCTTTCATTGCAGGAGCATTTAGTAGTTTTATTACACTCGCAACAATTGCTTCTCGTTGTGACAGCTTGCTTAGAAGAAGATTATTACACTGATACACGTCGTGTTAGCTGCTGTGTTATTGAGCATATTGTTCGGAAGGTTGGCTCTGTTCTGGATGGTATGTGAAGTTAAAACCCAATAATTAGTAATAACTGACTGTTTTTACAAGGAAAGTGACATTTTGGCATTTGCTTTATTCTTGTCTAGGGTATTTTGCGAGTGTTCCAATTTCCTTGAACGTCAGTCAAAGATATAAATAAAAGATACATTATTTGTTTTGCTCAAGGACATTGTAATTGCAATATAAAATAGTCAATATTCAGATTGCCTTTACACAATGATAGGAGGTCTACCTTTCTCCAACTAGTGATTACACATGATTCATTCAAAAAGCTGAAAATATTGATTAATTTTTGAGGTCTTGATCGTATAATTCCTGCAAAAATTGTGAAGATCAATCTAAACTTTTCAGGTTTTGAGTGTTGAAATTCATCATTCATGAGTTAGAGTGTTAAAACGAAAGTTACATGAACCATGTGTTCCATCAAAATCACAGAAGATTACAGTATCGGTACAGTACTCATCCACAGATTAGGAATCAGGATATCTGAACTCTAACCCCAATTATTTTTTACAAATATATTTTTAAATTTAAATGTTACATTGGAAAAAAGATAAAATGAAATCATGATTAAATCATATCAACTGTTTAGCTTTCACATTCACTTTGGGGAGTGAGATTAATCAACGGTAAAGAGTAAATAGTAAACTAGCATCTGTTGTCCTCATCAAATTCTAGTCTTCTAGTCTCAAAATAGTCGTAGAATCTTGAAAAAATAATTAAGACACTTTCTTCTCAATGAAGAATGATTTTAAAAAGTGGCTTTTTGCTTTTATCTTACCTGATTTTGTGGTTCACTGAATTTGATTCAACTTCATTTAATCCTGCCTGGTCTGTCTCATTGACTCACCATGTTTTACTAGATTTCAGGGGTACTCATAATTTCACCTATGCATATCCAGGATGCCAAGTCAAAGAGTATCAGTAATGAAGTGACTGAAGGGCCTGCCAAAGGTGCTAAAATTACAATTAGCTTGGTGAGCACATGTCCACTTGGCATGACTGCTTACCCAGGCAGTATGGTAGGTGTTGCGGCACCATAAGGACACCTCAATTAAAGTTGTGGTGAGCTTGTTATATTGATGGTGCACATTGTTGATGCTGAAATCTGAATGATTTGTGAAATCTGCTACAATTCTGTCACTGTAAACAAATCCAATTATATGGGAAATGTATCTGATTTGAAATATACAAAAATCCCAATAATCCAGTACATATCCGAGATTTGATGATTCCGAGAAGATTTGGATGTAGGTGTGGGGTGTCCTAAGTTGAATCCAGAAACACTGATGATAACACATCACATTCAACTGATAGATGCTAAAGAAGACACCTTGTATATTTTTCACTAATGTCTATAGTAGTACTTACATGTGAAATATATTGTAAAGGATGAATTAAGCATCTTTGTGAACCCATGTACCCTGACCAGAATTTGGTTATGCTTTTTTTCTTTTCTTTTTTTTTAAATCTTTGGTAATGAAGTTAAATTCTATTTTGTTTCATTAAGGAGGCCAGACATTGCTCATCGTAAGTCTTGCATTGTTTTGTGAAATTTCGGAAGGCTTTGGATTTGGTGCCAAGGTTCTTCTTTGAAAGCCTTCATGACATTGGCGTATGTGATTCACTCAACGCTGGATCTACCGACACTGCTCTTCTTGCTTCACCTGCAGCTTTGATACCATGTGAAAATTCCAGAACCGAAATCCCTACAGCAGCAACTGATGATATTACTCCTATTTGTTAAATTCCTTCAAACAAATTACTTCTTGTTTCCCACAACAAATATACATACACTGTAGCCTTCACTTAATTAAATATTATGCAGAAACAAGAGACTGAGCAAGAAAGAAAATACACATAATTGACACCGTTATTTTTTGACAAATATCCCGGGAAAAACCCAATGCGAGAAAACTAGTGCAATAGATCTTAGGGTTTATTATTATTAAGCAGTAGTTTTTGAATACAACTCTAGATTCCCTCCCGACAATCCAGTTACAGTGAAATACAATTGGTAGAGAAGAATTGTGAAATTACCTCACTCTACCCGGTTAATCCTAGTTGTTCCCGTAGCTGAATCAATCGTCCCCGGCTACAACTACGCTGCCCCTGCGCAGTAACTGTGTGGGACTGCGTGGAGCTTTCCGAGGCTCTGCGTCAGCTCAACTGGGAAACATCTTGCCTTTTGGAGCAGTTTCCAGCCCTCCTGGCTCAGAAATGTCAGCTCCTCTTCAAAACTTGGACTTCTGGGTGATTGAGCTGCCTCTGCGTGGGCTGTTTTGGCTCATCGTCAACCCCTCTGGTGTCTCTCTGCCTCTCTTTGTTGCGTATCTTGGGCTCTGGAGAAGATACTCCAACCCAACTATCCTTGACCCTTAACTGCAAGAAATCTCCTCGATCATAACTTCCTCCTGAGAACTTCTCACTTCAGAAATTCGATCTCTTGATCTCTCGATGTGTTTTCCAAATGACCCTCAAGCTCCCTTAAATAATCTTCTCGTTGACATTCAACGACCCAGATTAAAAGCTAATCAATGGCTAAGATCATTTTAGCTTGATCCTCGTTTTCTTCTAGAAGTTACACCCACAATAAGATTAATACCCATTAAAATTTTTAATTTCCCAAGTTTAGACTTAGGGTCCCATTAAAAAATATTAATTATTTTAATAAAATTGTCTTTGGGTGGAATTTCCCAAAACACTTTCTGGGTTTTTTGGAATACATGTGCCCAAGCCTCCCTGCAAAATTTGAGGCCTAGAGCACATCCGATGTTACCCCAAACAAACAAAGATCAGTGACAACAGATATAGGCACTCAACTAGGGCAAAAACCCCTATGAAGGGGAAAACCCAGTGAAACTCTTCCACTAGTAGATTCAAATCAAATTGAGACAATCCAAGACCTTAGACCTAGACAAAGAAACTTCTTTTATCCACCAAGTAGGTCTTCCAAGATGAGTAGACAAATTTCAATAGTCAACCCTAGTCAAACAACTTCAATCCTGCAACAACCCAGATTCCAGCCCTTCCAACTTCAGAATTTTTGCCCTACTGTAGACCTACAAGTTCGACACTCCTGCAACAGTCCAGACAAAAGAGAGAGAATTACTGCTTGTTTTTGTTTGACAAGTGTCTCCTTCTTCGCTAGGGTTTTCTCCTTCTTCTCTAGGTATTTCACTCTTCTTTTCTCCTCTTGCAACTGCAGATCGATCTTCCTTGATTGGAGTTTCAAATGAGGTCGAGTAGTTGCCAATATCTAGTGGTTTGAGGCTCCTAATTAGGTTGACTTGTCTTCTTTGAGGCCAACTTGGTGGAGGAGGCCTATTTGACTTATTTTACATCAAAATAATATTTCTTTTTTGATATACGAAGCTCAAGAAGGGTCTATTACATGATGACAATGACTAAGACTTAAGACACAAACCCTAGAAGCCTACATTGGAGGCTTTGACCTAAAAAAAAACGCATGAAACCCATGCTAATATATAATTTTTCTTTTATAATAATATTCCTTTTTCTTTCTTTTGACAAATACATTACATCATGACTCAAATACAATTATGAAGACTGATACTAGTTACATTCTTCAACAACGTTGAGTCCTCAAATTGCCATGATGAAGAGGAGGGCTCCAAAAGTGATGGTCAAGTGGGTAGCCCCTTGATTTCCTAGAAAAACATCCTGTGGTGCTCCCAAGTGGTTGTGGGGTAGAATCAATGGTCTCATGGGTCTCCAGTGGCTCAATAACAAGTCGATGCTCCATCAATGAGGGCTAGAAGATGATGCATGCCCTCCCCTATCTCTTCGGATGAGACTAAACCCCATCTAGGCCCTGGCTTAGCTGCCAAGTGTTGGGTTCAAATGTGTGTTCGGTTGGGCAACGTGGTCCAAGTGCATCATCGTCTCTATATGGTTGGGGCATGAACAAACAATATTTGGTGCTCAAGAAGCCCATGGTGTGGCAATCAATGCTCTGTTGTGGTGGAGGTCAATGGCTCTCAACGCTCACCCTACACATTCCATTATGACCCTCTGGAGGGCTCATATCCCGTATAGTGAGACTAAGTGCAAGATGGAGACCTACTTGCAATCTTGTATAAGATCCAATGTGTCTCCTCCCCTTCCAGTACAACAATCCATTAGTGCAATTGAGTAAATAAGCTTGCTAATAAGGGGAAAAGTGGACACTTCATAATGGAATGCCTTTCCAAATGGGATTTAGAAAGTACAAGTGTTACCTTGCTCAACAAGTGAGGTTAATAAAGGAGCCTATTAGGTGGTTTCAACCTCTAAGGGAGTGACAGGTCCATGGGACATCCATCAAATGGCAGGTGTTATGTGAAATAACAATGGAACAGAGAGGGGGCAAGAGGGAAGGCTCTAAGCCACATGCCATGGTACAAGGGTAATTATAATGAAGCACGCCCACACTTTGGGTGTATAGATGTAGGAGGGAGAAATCGTGAAACATGAGTTACCCCGACCTTTGTTTTTCCACCCTTCTTCATATGCCTTTTTCCTTTTATTGATTTTTCTTTTTTTACTGCTCAGGATCCAAGGGATGAGAGCATGCTCTGTATTATGTAGCAGTGATTACCCCTTTATGATTGTGCAGTTCATCGCCTACTAGGGGTTGGGACAATCATGGCTTCCTTGATGATGTAAGGGGGCCCTGGGAACCAGGGTGATGGCCATACTGATAGGGGTTAGAGCTCATGTTTGGCTTTTGCCCACATGCTAAATTTTTATGTCCCAACCATCTTTTTCATTTTGTGTGACATTTCCTGTAGTAAGTGGCCAAATTATGCTTTTATCTTTCCTTTTAGCTTACATCAACCTCTGGGGCATCGTTCCAGACCTAAGCCAAAGTGTGGACAAGGGGAGACGGAGGCTAACAACTTGTGGACCCAATGGAAAAATGTGGACCCAGATGGGAAAAGTGTGAAAAGGGGTTTATAATGAGTGGAGGAGATTGAGATATATGGTGTTAGGAAGCGGGACCACACAAATAGAATAAGGGTTTCCCATGTAGTGCCACTCCTAAAGCTAGTAGCCAATAAAGGAGATCCCACGGGACTAGGATACAAGACCAACAACTGAGTTTAGGCGAGGGAACAATAATTACTTTGGATATAATGATCTGACTCGAGCTAATGCCTCTTATTAAATATTGTCGTATGTTGGAGGATCTAACAAAGAAGGCACATGATAAAAAAGGATCTGTGTAGGCTATGTTTCGAAAACACTAAGGATCAACAATCTCATGTCAGACTTTTAGTTTTTGATTGATGAGACTCAAAAACCATCTTCTATTCCTTATTTATAGTTAAGTGGTAGCTCTTAGTAAACTCAAAAAGATGGATTGCCCCTTCAGATGCACATCAAATATTTTAATTATGTGTGAGGTTTAATTGTGGAATAACTTCAAGTCTTCAACACATTATTTTTAAATAAAAAACATTTTATATATTCATTCAATTGCGACCTATGAGATTCATGATAGTTAAGGTTCCACATGTTGAAAATGGTACCAAGGAGGTGTTTCCTAGGCATTTCTCCTTTTGGACTGGAGAGACACATAAATCACCTTTTGTTTAACTGATATTATGAGTTTATTAATACCGAGGGGGCTAAAGTACTTTTTATGTGGAGTAGTATGTACTTTTAATTAGTAAAGTCACTTGTGTTTTAAAAGTTACTTGTGTAAAGTATTAACGTACACTATTTTATTAAAGTGCCTTATGTTTTAAAAGCCACTTTATGAGAAAAAGTTACAAAGGTACTAAAACATCAAAAAGTATTGAATGAATGAATGAAATTTTAATGTCCACAAGACTAGCTATAGTCAATGGGACCACTAGCTTCCCTGCTTTTTTCCTTTTGCAATTCAATCCTCTTATTATTCAAATTAATGATGAGCTGACCCAACCTTCTAACAATCCCCTCACTGAAAAGGAAATGCCAAGGAACAGATGTTAACACACTGTTGTAACTGTCTCTGATGTCTCTGAAAGCATCACATTCCAAATTGAAATGTTTTTCTGATTCCACTGCCCCAGAAGTGCAAAAAGTACACACCCGCTCTTCCCAAGCTTCTCTAGGTCTTTTCCACCGACCAGTTTCACACCGTAATTGATGCGAGTTAGTTCTTAATTGAGCAATAAGAATCTTTTCTCTCCATGGAATGCTAGCTGTAATGTACTCTTTTTGTTGGAGATCACGCGTGGAGTTTAATTCTTGAACATAATACTTCTTCTTTCTACCCAACTCTTTCCCAATATATGCTTACGAAGCCTTTCCATAACATAACTGTTCAAATCCTTGCTATTTGTGGGACATGCATTGATGTAAATATTCCCTTTTTTGCATCCATTTGTTGTTTTTTCTCATCCATAATTTCTTTCTTTCACTCATTCCTTCATTAAAGATAACTTTAGGCCATCTACCTTTTCCCATTTGCTCAATTCTTTGAAGATACCTTATGAGACGCACCATAGCCATTGCTTCGACGCAAGTTGCTCATGTTTCACTCAGCATTATCTCATAAGAAACCGAACTTTTTATTTTAAACTTGCTCATGATCAAGCGTTTTTGGATTTTCTCAATTTGCTTCCATTTTGAGACAGGGATGCTGCTAGCCCACAATTCACACCCATATAATATCACTGGACAAACTAGGAGCCCAAAAAGCACTTTAATTGTTTTCCAATCCCATAAATCTGTCTCTCTACATCTGTTTTGAAGAGCATATAATGCTTTCCACCCTCCTAAAATTCTCTTCTTTCTGCAGTGCTCCCAATTAAGCTTGTTGTTGAAATCAATCCCGAGGTACTTGTATTCATTTACTTCTTCAAGAATGTTGCCTTCAAAGAAGAACGTATGTTGGCTCTGCTTCTTTTTATTTGAGAAAATCATTATTTTGGTCTTGCTGGTATTGACTTGCATCCCCACTGCTTTACAAAAATGCTTAAGGGCATATAGGTGCATCTGCAATCCTTGGGCTGATTTAGCAATCAATACAAGGTCATCAACATATAAAAGAAGCTCTATACTAGGGAGGCTCGTTAATAGAAAGGGGGACCACATGAGGAGGGGTCATGTAGGGAACAAATCTCCACCCTTGATCTAAATGGTTTGAGATTAAATCTCAACCATTAGGTCTTAGGGATAGGATTCCTATGTTATTGGAAAGGCAAAAATGGATGAAAGGAGGTAGAGCTCATTTCATTATTCTCATGAGTATATTGAGAAAAGAGGAGAGCAGCTTGAGAAAGGAGGAGCAGATTCGAAGAAGAAAATGCTACAGCAGCGATTCGAATCTCTAGAGGCCGAGGTATAGCTTTTGGAGAGAGGCTCGAATATCCAAGGAGCAGGCGTATTAAATCTCCAGCACCCAGATCGAATCATTTTCCTAGCTTGAAGCTGCGTGCACGCACTTCATGTAATACCCTACAGTTAGCCACAAGGAGCCCAAGAATCTCCGGCCTGAAGTGTGAAGAGTTTGGGCCAGTTAAAGCTTATTACAGCGAGATTTTTTTGCAGACTTGAGTGTGGTCTTTCTGAATGCATTTTGGCTCAGATTCTGGGTGAGAGCTGTCAATGAAAAGGGCTGTGTGAAAGCTGTGTGTTAGACCAAGTTTCAGAATAAAGGGAGACAGTTCTGAGATCTATTCACTGTGCAGAGAGAGCTGATAGGAGGCCGAGTTCTTTGCTGGAAGGAGAAGACCGTGAGAAGAAATTATCAGTGATAAATTTCAGTGTAAAAGGAACCTATGAGAAGCAGCTAAAGGGAAGAGATAAGCATAACTCTTCTTGTATTTTGTTGTACAAATTTCTTTTAAGAAGCAAAATAAAACTCCTCCAGCCTGCTTTTCCACAACAGTGGGGCTTTTCCAGGGTCAAGTTAACCAAAAACTTTTTTGTCTAATTTGTCCGAGCTAGCTATTTTTCTTTAGTTTCAGTTTGTGCAAAAATAATTAGTAGATGTACTCTTTAAATGTTGCAAATGGATGCATGACATTTTGTATCAGCATGTCAAAACATGTGGCTTGGGTCTGAAAAACTCTTGCAAAATTTGTAAACTGGGAAAGGGTGCAGATTATTCAAATTTTCTACCCCACAGACATATCTTACATTTTGATATTGTTGTTAAATAGGACACATTCATTTTGTCCTAAAGATTTCCAGAAGGGTAGCATGTGATGTGCTAATTACTCAAGTCTCCCTCTCTCTCTCACCACACACACATTTATAGATGGATAGATGAGATAAGATGATCAAGAGTTATAACCTTGTGCAAAGGAATTTTAAATATATAAATAGTATGCATTGGCATTCTTATTGGGCGGTATGGTGTGCATATTACCCATCTTTTACATCACGAACCATAACATTCTTAATAGGTAATGCTCCCAGAAATATTGCAATCTTTCCAAGCTATGATGAAAAAAGATAGTATCATAAATTTAGTCATAAACAAGCAAACCGCCAGATATTATAATGCCTATCATACTGACTATCGCCTTTCATGTAATTTACATATCTTTTCAGTAACACCTTTATTATTAATGAGAATGATGCCTGAAGTTTAGTGCAGGATCTTTCAAGGGAAATCTGGCCACCAACTGAGCCAGTTTGGCTGCCTAGGAGTATATAGCTATATGTATTCTCTCATAGAGAACTATCTTTACAGAATTTCCAGTGCTAAACATTTTGTTTTATGTTTTGGTAAAATTTAATACATTTTGTATAAAATTTCCTTCTTAGTAATTATGCCATTCATTTATTGATAAGATGCAATAGTATAGGCCATTCTTTTGTTTATAATGAGCAATGGTACAGAGACTTCGAGTTACCGTAGAAGACATAAAGCGAATGTCATTACTTTTCCATTTTTTTGATAAGTTCACTATCGTTGATGGTTTGATATTTTCCATAAATAATAGCTACCTAGATATATTTATCTTAACTAGGAAGGGATGATTAAATTATGTAATGCAAAATATGCAGGCTAAGTTTGTTACTTTCAAACATCGTGATCACTGAATTTGAAAGCATATTACTATACTGTTAGTTCATTCACAGTTCTAAATTGAGATAGATATCGGGTTTGTGCAGATGAACAGATAACAGTAGTGAGCAAATCATTACAAAAGCGGTTAGATGACAGCAGTGATGCTGTTCGTCTTGGGATATTACCTGCGATTTCAAACTTCCTAAGTGTAGCATCTTCATCAGCTAGAAATATTGATGTAAGCTTCTAATCACTATTTTTTTTTTGTCATATTATAGAAATGCACTTGTTAATAGCTTAATATGTTCGTAAGTTGATCATAAAAATCTTGTTGCATAAGTAGATATCACGGAGCTAACTATGTATATGTAAGAGTTGATTACCTGTATTCACCTTTTATTCCAGATAAAGGGTTTTCTCAGCAACCTCATATTGCATATGGATGACCCAAATGAACAAATTCAGGTATTTCTGACTCTGAGCGGCATGATCCAAATGAAAATTTGATTTGATGCTCATTTCTTATTCATAATAAAATCCTTTTCACCTACAAACATAACCATATTGCCTGTGTAATTTGTAAAAATGGAATTAGTGTTATTGTCTTTCTCCCATTTTTTTTCTCTTTTTTATTTCTTACAAAACTTGGAGTGCTTCATATCTGCACATTGTTTTGTGGACACATTTGGTGAAAATTACAGATCCTAACTCATCTTGACAATAGGTTTTTTGACAAATTTTAGATTTTCTATGTGATTCTGTGCTTTATAGTGCATATGTTACAGATATTTATAGATTCCAAAGTGATTTTGTGTCCCCATTATCATCTTTTGGTTAAAAACACGTAGCAGGGAACACAGGCTAGGAATGTTCTTAAACTGCATCCTCTCAGAAAGGGCTATAAAAAAAATGTCTCTGAAAAGATTTGCTTGCCATTTCTGAAATATTTCTAAGTTGCACTGAAACGGATACGGGAACGGATACGGACATGGTGTTTGAAACGGATATGAAAATTTTCAAAAAATCCAGATACGATACAGCAAGGAAATGATATATATATATATGACAACAAAACTTTCATACTACTATCCATCTTTCAGAATCTAGATTCTATATTTAAAGATACATAATCATAATCATGAATTCAACATAAACAAATCATCATTATTTCAATTCAGCATAAACATTGTCATCATCTTTAATGATTATTATAACATTCCACATATCATCAAGTTTCTGTTTCCAATTTCAATCATCAATATCATCACCAAAATTTATAATGCACACTACGTAGTACAAATTACAAAAATGAGCTGACTGGCAATCTACTATCATATGACATATTATGGTATTCAATGTTTATTGTTCAAAAGTTTAAAACATCATCATAAATTACATTTACATATCATCAAATATGTCTTCATCCATGTAATTAAGATCCACTGCCATATCAACATTTGAGTCCTCTCTAGGAGCAGGAGCATTGCTGCCATGTCCACTTGAAGATGCAATTATTGGTGCCTTTTCATCAAACAAAATCATGAGACATGTTATTCAACATCATATCCAAGTCAGGCAACTCTGGTTCCACATTCCATAGTTTGGTGGGCCCAAATTTGTATTTGTCACTCGTGTTGACAGAAAACAAAGGTTCAAATGAACATATTGTTGAAAAGTGTTACTAGGTTCGGTCTTCATAATGACATGTAATTATATTTTTATGTAAGGAGATGAAAAGAAGAAAAATAAAATTATTGTAATACTTGCATCATGGGTTTCATGAGCAAGAGATTTTATTTTTGAGTCAAGGCTCCCATGGAGAGCCTTTAGGAATTTTGTCATCTAGTCATGAAAGAATAAAAGAGTCATTGTCATGTAATGAAGTTATTGTAAAGAGTCACACTTGTCTATGTAAAATCATCCTCCAAGACCTTGTCACTATCCCTTATGATGTCGGCCTACAACAAAGAGATCTATCTAGAAGATGAAGTCGGCTTCCCTCCACGAGATCTTGTCAGCCTAGAGGTCATGACCAAACTTGTATATATATCCTTACTCAGCGTCATTTGGAAACAACGAATTCAGTGAAGCAAGTCGAGAAAGAAGTGCGAAGTATACACCAGAAGAAGCCTCCATATCAACGCAACAAAGAGGAAGAATAACGAAGATAGTGAAGCATTGGTTTTGGGTCAGTTTGTCCTCCCACATGCGAAGATAACAGAACCGAAGGTATCCAGAAGAAATCGAAGGAGCAACTGTCACTTTAAGGTGTTTTGTTTGGGTATAGAGCCTCGCTAGGAGAAGCCGAGTCAAGGTGCAAGAAGTCTCTCTCTTGTAGAGACTATAAAGGAAGCAAAGATAATATAGGGTTTCTGTGGTAGGGTGACAAGCCTACAAGAAGAGACTAAGAATAAAAGGAAGCCGAGATCAAGAAGAAAAGGAGCCGAGATCGAGAAGGGAAAGGAAGCCAAGAAGAAGATTAGGAAAGCATCGTTGAAGAAAAGGGTAGTGACTTGGTGTTGGTAGGACACTAGAGTCAAGGGTCTCTATCATAGTCTTGGTATTCATCAATTGAGGACGTATAAGAAGAATTTTTGATTGGGTTTCCTCTCAAAGAGTGAGAAGTTTTGGCCCTGGATGACTGGCCTACATACTGTGTCTCTTGTCTTCTATTGTTTATTTGGTCATTGTCTTGTTGGAAAGAACACAATAATAACATAGCGAAGAGAAGATCATAATTCAAGAAGTAAAAGTATATCACAAGCAATTATCAAGAAGAGAAATCTCCTTACTTCTAATGCCCTAGATTTCTCAACATGGTATTGGAGCTTAGGTGCTAAAAGTCAAGAAGGGGCACCTAATCAAGAAGACACATAAGAGTCAAGTTTCAAAGAAGGATCAAAGCAAGAGATCAAGACCTTCATCATACCAAAATCATCTTCAAGAAGGAAGCAGGAAGAAAGACCAAAACCCTAGAAGTATTTCCGAGATCATCATCTAAGGAAGCTCTTCAAGGTCGAAAGTAGACTGGAACATTCAAGAAGGATCGTGAAGCAAACTCTCTCTCATCAATCCTTCAAGGAGTAGTCCTTTATCAACATCAAGATTAAGGAGGAAGCGAGCAACAAATACTCAAGTTTGTTTATGACTTCATATGATACTATCAAAATGTCTTTTTGCAAGGAAAGCAACAAATTGGTTTGGGCTACAAACTTCCTTGAATGGAAGAAAAGAACTACCTAAATCTCATTGAGAATGAAGTCATGGACCACATCAAAGGGCCAATAACTCAACCTCCCAAAGAAGATACTCAAGCACATGCTAGATTCATGAAGGGAGAAGTGAGAACCCAGAGGATTCTCATAGAATCCATCAAAGATTCTCTCATCCCATATGTATCAAAATTAGACACTGCAAAAGCTATATATGACAAATTGGTAGAGTTATTTTCTGTAAGTACTACTGGAGAGGTAATCTCTAAGGCAAGAACTTTACAAATTAAAGATCTAAAGGGAAGAGAGAATAGCCTCATATTTTATGAGGATTTCTGAAATAAGAGATCAACTTAAAGATCTGGGTGAAATAATGTTTGACAAAGAAATGACCACTGTAGTACTAAATGTACTACAGGAGGAATGGGGGCAACTCCACTTCAAGTATCTATGGGAAGAAAGAAGCCACTCCTTTTCAAGATCTATGGTCATTGTGTAAGATCGAAGAAACCAGACTAAAAGCAAAGTCGGATGTAGGAACAAATGAGCAGAATCCAACGTATGCTATGTGAAAATTCCGACACTCTAAAGGAATCCCTACTGCAAATCTGAATCTACTTCACCTACTTGATTTTTAAATTCCATTCATCAAGTTATTCTTGTGAATACTAAAGCAAATTACTTCTACAGCCTACGCTATTTAAATATTTGATCTCATGAAACAAAAAACAGAGCAAAGAACAAGATACATAGGACACACTTAATTTTGGACATAATAGTCCCCGGAAAAAACCCAATGCGGGAAAATCAGTGCAGCAGTTCTGAGGGTTTTATTATTATGCAGTAGAAATTTCTAAATACTCATCTAGCAATCTGGTGCAACAGTGCTCGAATGCTCATCTAGCAATCCTTTACAGAGAAAACACTGGCGGAAAATATGAGTGAGTTTTACCTCACTTCACCCGGCAGAATTTCGGTTGATCCGGCACAAGACTGGCTAACCCTGACTATTTCTGTGATGGCTCTACGTTAGCCCTGCGTCACCTTCTCTACCCTCTGCATTAGCTCTCCTGGTTGTTCTGGCAGTTCTCGGCAATTCCGACAATTCCAGACAATTTCGGTTGTTCCAACAGTTTTGGAATCTGCGTGACAGACAACTTTTCTGCGTCATCTCTCCCTACTATTGCGCTGCCTTTGCGTCATCTCTCCCGGTTGTTCCCGACAGTTCTGGATTCTGCGTGACAGGCAACTTTTTAGCATCAACTCTCCCAGCCTGCGTCACCTCTCCTGGCAGTTCTAGAAGTTCCCAGTAGTTTCGGTTGTTCCAACAGTTCTAGATTCTGCGTGACAGGAAGCTTTTCTGCGTCAGCTCTCCCGTCTTTTGTGCTTCCTCTCTGCAAGCTCTCTCTGCCTCTCTATCAGTATTCTTTGGAAAGCCCTCCCGGATTCTCACTACCCCTCTGCTGCAAGATCTCCCCAATTGATTTTCCTCCTGAGAACTTCTCACCTCGAAAATCGATTTCCTCAATCTCTCTGTGTGTTTTTCCAAATGAACCCCAAGCCTCCATTTTATACCAATGTTGCAGTAATCGTTATTGGGATATTATCGGCGAGGGGAAAAAATCGTAAAAATCGGGAAAAAATCAGTAAAAATTGGGAAAAATTCGTAACAGACAAAAATATTTATTTTTTTTTCAATTCTTTTAATATCTAAAGCATCTACAACATAAAATAAATACACTGACACATAAATACGATAAAAGAACTAATATATAAGATGTGTAATATCATTTCTAGTGCTACATCACATAACAGTGAATCATGTCCTGAATAGTAAGTCCTGAATCCTGAGTCCCAACTCAGCCTCAAAATATCAACAAAAAATATAATAATGTATCTCATATCATGAGTCATAATGTCATATACAATGAAATGAACCAAATAACTAAAGTCTAATACTACTAATTTCCTCTGCCCCTCTAGATGTAGATGCGGGTGGAGTTGGTAGTGGACTCTGTTGTGCTCTAGAAGCTGAAGAACTAGGAGCTACAGGAGGTAGACCACGTCCTCTACTGGTGACAAAGGTAGCCTGGGTAGGTTGTGTCACCTCCTCCTCCTGTTGCTCCTCCTCCTCATCAAAAACATCGTCGAAAAAAAAAACAATTTTTTCCCCAAAGATTTTTTCCCAAAAAATCGCGATTTTTTTCAATGTTTTGTGAAAAAAAATTAGCGTAAAAATCGGGCAATAATATCGCCAAACTCAAAAAATCGCGATTTTCACAACACTATTTTATACTTTTCTTGTTGAGTCTTCAATGACCGAGATTCTGTCTGTAATCAACGGCTAAGATTAAAACATGACTTGATCCACCTTCTAGATCATTCTCACCCATATTTTGATTAATACCCATTAATATTTTAATTTTAATAAACTACAATCTGGGTGGAATTTCACCAAACGGTTTCCGGGTTCTTTAGAATTCATGTGCCTTAGCCTCTCCACCAATTTTCAAGGCTAGAGCACTTCCGACACTACCAAAAACTAACACTCCCTCTAAGCGAGGAAAGTGCTCTAGCAACAATGTCCAGCTGCATGCTGCTTTGTTTCTGAAGCACCTCCTTTTTGCACTGCTGCTGCCACCAACACTGTGCTGCTGCTGCTATTGTGTTGCTGCCCATGACACTATCACTACCACTGTTGCATCCGTACTACAACTCCGTCTCAAACGCTGCATTTGCCATGTTGCTAGCACTGCCACTGCTAACACTGCATCCGTACTGCAAGTTAGTTGCTGAGAGAAGCAACTGAAAAACTAAGTCACCGGATTCGTCTTAAACCCCCTATGTATCTCGAATCCAGCGAATCCGACATGATTCGGTCTAGATTCGTGTCCAAATCATATGACACGTCGTGTCCTTTTCCGACACGTCGTGTCCTTTTCCGACACGTCGAATCCGAGGTCGTGTCACGATTTTCAAAAGCGTGTCGCGATTTTGGGAAACGTGTCCTGTTCATGGTAATGTTAAATTCTTAAAGTAAAAGTGACATTCTCCTTAATCTTCATTTTCATCCTTTTACTTAAATTTTTAACATTACCATGAAATGACTCAGGATGTTTAAGAGTGGTTTCGGCCTCATTGGATTTCATATGGAGAAAGTAGAATTTTAGATTTCATTCAAAATCCAGCAGACTTATCAGTTTTTTAGGATTTTAGGATTGGGGGATTGCAATGTTTCCATTGAATTTTGTGATGTATTAGGGTATGGAACTCGTATTTAATCAAGAGCACCAATCCCTCTATGTACCTTGATGTTAGTGACATTGGTTGTCGAACTCCTGTATCATGACCCTCCTAAAAATGTACGCATCACTCAAACAAAATCTTGACTTGACATGCTATGCTTGTTCTATCTTAGGTTAATGCTTAAAGGGTGATATTAATGACAAAGATCCCTATACAAATACAGAGGTAATGACAAAGATACCTCTGGATATTAATGCTTAGAGGGTGATATTAATGACAAAGATCCTGATTTTCCAACAAGACTAAAAAATTAGACATTTCTCGTGGTGGCAAGAGGGCCAAGCATAAGAAATAGATAATAGATTGACATGTATTTGAATTTTGTATGTACTATGCATGCTAATAGCTATAAATGAAGATCTATGTTTGAAATCAATAAATTTGTATCATTAATTAAAATTTGTGTAAGAAATATGATAATATCTAATTTTTAATATATATATATATATATATATATATATTTTAATAAAATAATATATAACGTGTCCTGTTCCAGGGGGTCAGCGTGTCTGAATCCGACACCACGAATCTCGAATCCTACGTGTCTCGAATTCCCGTGTCAGGTGACTTAGCTGAAAAACATCCAAAATTCGCTGAACATAACTGTGTTCAACATAATACAATGAATGTCTGAATCTGACTGCTGTTGATTCCGACCCTCTGAATCTTCTACGTTGTTGCTGACTCCTGCACTATGCCAACTGCACGGCTACCAACCTTGCTCTGTGTTGATCAATCTCTGGTCTCTGGTCTCCGGCCACTGCATCTGTTTCTCCAAACAATCCATTGCATCATCTAACATTAAGTCCATCTTGCTACTGCTGAATCTTGGGCTCCTGTAGCAAGGAATTGATCCAAGAGTTGGACTCCTTAAGGATCCTACCCATCTGTTGTTCTTTCGAACTACAACTCTAAATCTCCACACCTCCCTCTTGGAGATGCAGCTGCCATCTCTGCCAAATGTCAAACTGACTCCTCTAGTCATTGCTTAGCACTGCTCAGCAAGTGAGAAATTCAAACTTTCTGGCGGAAAGTTCTCTGAGGAGAAAATTCCCCTTCTATGTGTATTCGTTCTTTTCCAGCGGATTTCTACCTCGACAGAAACTACGTCCTTCAAGTACTACGTTGAGGCTCTGAGTCACTCCCTCTGCCTCTGCAAATTCACGAACTGGAAATTGTACCTTTATCATCTCACTTAGAGAGATGTCCTCGGATCTGCTTCCCGGCAAGGGCTGCGCAATACCTTCAAGGGGATTCGTATCGCTGCCAAGTGCAGATTTTGGCCTCACTGCTCAGCACTGGATCTACTCTTCTTGTTTCAAAAACAATGCTCTAATATTAGCCGTTGATTAGGGACTTAATCTCAGCCGTTGATTTGTCAACGAGAAAAGTATAAGAGGAGGCTTGAGGGTCACTTGGAGAACACACCAAGAGATCAAGATTTCGACTTTCTGGGGCTAGGTTCGCTGAGAAAGTTGAGAGAGTGATCTGGAGTTACAACTGAGGGGCAGTGAATACAGAAGCAGAGAGGCATAGATAGTGCCGGGAGGATCAGCACAATAGCCGGGAAAGCTGACGCAGAGGGCAGAAGCCAGAACTGCTGGGAACAACGAGAACTGCCGAGAATGTTGACGCAGAGGGCAGAAGCCGGAACTGCTGGGAACAGCCAGAACAGCTAGGAAAGTTGACGCAGAGGGCAGAAGCCAAAACTGTCGGGAAAGATGACGCAGAGGGCAGAAGCCGGAGCTGCTGGGAATAGCCGAAACCGCCAGGAAAGCTGACGCAGAGGGCAGAAGCCGGAACTGCCGGGAACTGGTGGGAAAGATGACACATAGGGTAGAAGAGGCTGATGCAGTCCCTAGAGGCTGACGCTAGGGTTTTTCGTGGGGCAAATTAGAGCTGAGGAGTTGCCGGAGTGTTTATGCGGGGTTTCAGCCGAAGCATCTATCTCCGAAGGAGAGTTACTACTGTCGAGATTTTTCTCTGTTGGGTGAGCCAGATTTGGCACCAAGATTGTATTCTGAAACTGCTTAATAAATCAAACCCTCAGATAGTTGCACCGGTTTTCCCGCATTGGGTTTTTTCTGGGACATTAGTCCAAAAATAACAGTGTCATTTGTGTGCTTGTTTCTGTTTCCTTCAGTTGATGATCTTTAATGTGTTGAGCATGTACTTGTGTTTATTTTCAGTATTTACATGGTAAATAACTTGTTAATTAATTAGAACAAGTAGGAAGGAATAAATCAGAAAGTACATGGAGGGTTTCTAATTGTTAGACTTAGAAACTTCAACATGGTATTAGAGCGTGGTTGCAGATCACATGAGAACTGAGGACATCAGCCGAGCATAGCGGCATCAACAGAAAACAGCTATCCCGAGTGACAGAAGCTGTTCCTAGCAGCAAAACAACAAGGAAGGAGTGATGCAGTGCCTGCATCGTCAAGTTTGGGCCAAAAAGAGGCTGCGCAAAGGCTAAGGGAGGCAAAAATAGGTCCGGATCAGTGGTGCGGTTGCGTAGACGATCAAAGTAGGGGGCATCTCGACATCAGCAAAAGGATTTCCAGGAGGGAAATCGAGGCTCAGAGGGAGTCATATCGAGAACTTCTAGGAGGGAAGTAGAAGAGCAGCGGAATGGCACTACACGGAGTAAGAGACTAGGACAGACTGGACGGAGCCTCAAACTTCGTAGTCTGGAAGGCTAGAATCTTATCTGTACTTGACAGTAATCGTGTTAAGCACTTCGCCTTGAAGACAATAGCAGTCCCAGTTGACCCAGCTGACAATGACAGGTATGAGGAAGCGATGGTGAGGGCCAAGAGTATCATTCTTGACGGGGTCAAGGATCATATAGTACCACATATTGCCTAGAAGAATACGGCACGGGAGATGTGGAAGGCCCTGACCAAGTTGTATCAGCATACTTCTGTGCAGAGGAAGATTCTCCTAGAAAATCAGTTGCGGTCATACCAAATGCAGAAGGGAGAACAGATAAACACCTTCCTCGGTCGATTGAAGGAGGTCCGAGATCAGTTGACTTCCATAGCCACACCAAATCCAAAGTTGATGGTGAGAATAGCCCTGAATGCAGTCTCAGAAGACTGGGAGTTGTTTGTCTAGAGCATACTGGGCAGGGCGACCCTTCCAGATTGGGAGGAAATGTGGGTGGCTCTTCGCCAAGAAGAGATCAGGAGGGTGACCAAGACAGGAAGCAGCAACAAGGGGATCATAATCAAGGAGGAGGAGGTGGATGCTACCCCAACATTTGAGAGTAAGCAAGAAAAGCAGAACAAGAAGGACCTCTCCAAGGCCAAATGCTTCCACTGTGGGGAGCTGGGTCATTATGCGACCTAGTGTCCGAGGAAGAAGAGCAAGGGAGAGGCTTTCGAGACCAAGGCAGCACCAGCAAGGGCAGAGAAGGAAGTGGAGACAGACGATGACTGTGCCATGAGTGCACACACACCACTTGAGCGAAAGTGGGGAGACATCGAGCTGTAGTAGGACTACAGAAGATGAAGGGCAGGATCCTCGAGGTACCCAACCTCTTGGATTATACATGGCTACGGGAGCCCTGAAGAGGAGTAGCAGGACTGGCGGATGTCGATAGAGACGGATGAGGATGGAGCGGCAAAGAGAGCTACAGTGCAGGATTCCCAGGACAACGCGAGGCTAGCAGGCTGCAACAGTGCAAGAGGCACGGGAGTGTTGCACCAGTGCAAGATGGCACAGAGAGGTGTGCAACGGTGATAGATGCAGGGAGTTGTTGCAACAGCGCAGAGGTCAGAGAGGGAGCACTTGTCAGTGACAGAGGGAGCTTTAGCATCGGGAGTGTCTCTAGCCTGACAGAGATGTCAGAGTTGGGAGATCAATTACTTACTTCTCAGTAACTGAGTTGCAATGCAGCGGTTAGCAGTGGTAGTGTTATGGGTAGTACGATGAGAGGGGTTGTAGTGCAGATGCAGTAGTGGCAGTGGCAGGGCCATGGGAAGTAGCACAAATGCAAAGGGAGTTACAATACGGATGCCGCAGTGGCAGTGGCAAGGCCATGGGTAGCAGTACAGGATGCAACAGTGCAGATGCTGGGCAACAGGCCTAGCATCATCACAGGGACTGATGCCAGATGATCAAGGTGATACTTAGTCAGGAGTATTACTAGAGCACAGTCCTCGCTAAGAGGGAGTGTTGATTTGGGGTAGCATCGAATGTGCTCTAGCCACAAAAATTGGAGAGGCTAAGGCACATGAGATCTCCAATATCCAGAAAGGGTTTGGGCACATTCTAAATAGTTTGGGAGATATTAAAATAATTAATATTTTTAATGGAGTCCCTAAGTCTAAACTTAGGGAAAATAAAATATTAATGTGAATTAATCTAAAACTATGTTAGAATGGTCCAAAAGTCATGGATCAAGCAAGATCTAATCTTAGCCATTGATTAGGAACTTAATCTCGACCGTTGATTTGTCAACGAGAAAAGTATAAGAGGAGGCTTGAGGGTCACTTGGAGAACACACCAAGAGATCAAGATTTCGACTTTCTAGGGCTGGTTTTGCTGAGAAAGTTGAGAGAGTGATCTGGAGCTGCAGCTGAGGGGTAGTGAATACAGAAGCAGAGAGGCAGAGATATGCTGGGAGGATCAACGCAGCAGCTGGGAAAGTTGATACAGAGGGTAGAAGCCGAAACTGCCGGGAAAGCTGACGCAGAGGGCAGAAGCCGAAACTTTCGAGAAAGATGACGCAGATGGCGGAAGCCAGAACTGCTGGGAAAGCTGACGCAAAGGGCAAAAGCCGAAACTACCGGGAAAGCTGACGCAGAGGGCAAAAGTCGGAACTGCCAAGAAAGCTGACGCAGAGGGTAGAAGAGGCTGATGCTGGGTTTTTCGTGGGGCAGATTGGAGTTGAGGAGTTGCCAAAGTGTTTATCTAGGATTTCAGCCAGAGAATTTGTCTCCGAAGGAGAGGTACTACTACCGAGATTTTTCTCTATTGGGTGAGCCGGATTTGGCACCCAGATTGTATTCTGAAACTGCTTAATAAATAAAACCCTCAAATAGTTGCATTGGTTTTCTCACATTGGGTTTTTCCGGGGACATTAGTCCAAAAATAACGGTGTCATTTGTGTGCTTGTTTCTGTTTCCTTCAATTGATGATCTATAATGTGTTGAGTATGTACTTGTGTTTATTTTCAGTGTTTACATGGTAAATAACTTGTTAATTAATTAGAACAAGTAGGAAGGGATAAATCAGAAAGTACATGGAGGGTTTCTAATTGTTAGACTTAGAAACCTCAACACCTTGCAGCAAGATGGGATGTTGATGCTGAGGAGGCTTCTCAGATTGATGATGGTGAGGATAATCCTTCACTAGATGGAGGTTTAGTTGGCATACCTTTGGGTAGCATTGTAGGTGATTTTGATATTGATGCTAGTGATGATGAAATTGGAGTGCCTAGCGAGGCTCAAGGTTATATGGATAGTGTTGATGCTGAAGATTGCACTTTATGATCATCTTCAATTTTAGTCTTTAATGTTATGTTTTGGCCTTCGAGCATTTTTGGACCATGTATTACTTTGCCAATTTGGGCATTTGTCATTTTTTTTTACTATGTACTACATTGGGAATGCTAGCAATATGAATATTAATATGATGAGTTCTTTGATTTTCACTATTTTTCTTAAATTCAAAAGTGCCTCATGAATCATTTACATTTTTGAATTTGATATTCATATAATGAATTAAAATTTTAAATTGATTTTAATATTTGAAATATTTTAATTATTATATAAATTATGTAATTAAAAAAACAATTTTTATATTTTTATTTTTTATTTTTTTATTATATAATATTACCGCTCCCACTTAGCCGTTTCCTGGAAATTTTGGGGAAACCTCTAGCCGTTCCGGACACTCGTACCCAAGTTCCCAACGTTCCCAAGTTCCAGAAACTAGTGCAACATAGAGAGGGAGTATTTGTTCATTAAAATCAGAAAAGTCCCTTTTACATTTATACGAGTGAAGAGGAAAAGAAGTTACATAACAGAACATATTTCCATTAATTTAATCATATTTTAATGTACTTTTATTTACATAAAGTAAAAATCATATTTTCTAAAGAATGATCATAAATATTAATCACTAACAAACGTGAACCTAATGATGATTTGGAATTAGCCTCTTGGTTATCTCCTACTATTTAAAATAGTTATCTGTTAATCTATAGATATATATTATAGATCAAAGGGTTGCTCAGAGTGTGTCCAAGTTTATTTTCCACGAGTCTCTATTTATTTTTCTAAATTTTTCCTGGGAGCAGGGGGGATACTGCTTATGAAAATAGATGTCACTTGCTAAGCTGCTGTGCTATGAGGGGAGAAACCATGCAGTCAAAATTACTTAGGACTTGCACTTGGCCTCATCCAACCCACTGAATCAAGGGGTTTTCAATGGGGTCTCTACATTAATAGAAGCCTGATCAACTTTCTCCTTGGTGCTAGACCACACTCCTGTTGGCAAGCTTTTCCCTCTTAATTGCATTCGCAGAGACGAGTTTGGTTTGATTTATAAGAAATTAAACCCCCCCTATCATCTATAAGTAGCATCCTAGAAACAATCTTAATTGTTGATTCTGCTAAAACAATGTTCAAGAATCAATCACCCGGGAAATCCCTGAACTAGAAACCATGAAACCAAAACACAATTCAAAAACTAGGACTATACTCCGTGAATAATTCTCAAAGTGGGCTACTATAGATAATTGTTCTTAAAACAGTTGCTGTCCCTTCTTCCTGAAGAAAATATTTTCCTGAACTCTTGATTCACCCATGTTCTTCTGAGGGACATCTCAATCCTTGGTGTAGTATTTTACACTAGGGATGTCGATAGGTTTGACTGTTTACTTTCCAATCTTTTGCTTTGTTGCTGGAGGAGGAATGTGGTTTAGTTCAATCCGTGGTTTAATCCAAGGATTGAATTGTAGTAAACATTCCATACATGTTTTATAAATTATTTGTATCTTATATTTTTTCCAGGAAGCCGTGTATGCTGTAATTGAAAATTACACATCGCAAAGGCCGGAATTGGTACTCGAAATGGTGAAAAGTGCTCGGGAACGCCATCAGAATGTCAGATGTGATCAATTGTGGGAACTTGCAATTTCAATACAAAGCAGATTTGTACAATGATCATGATATTTACTATGTTTTCATGTCTAGACCTACTTCTTATGCTAAACCTTTTCCAATTGGAGGATCTCATGGAGTCCTGGAAGGTATCTCAGTTGTATGTTCTTTGGGTGATCTGGAAGTTTACAGCAGATCACTGTTTAATATTAAGCTGTCCATTCTTATTTTTTTATGCAATAATTATGAGTTTTAATGTCATTGTTTTCCCAATAAATACCGTGGCTACTGATGCTTCCAGATGATAATGATACAACGTAATGTAATGATATTGTGCCCTGTTTGTGTTATGGAACCATCTGGCTTCACAATATTTGATCATCATACACGGGATGCCAGCAGTACTTGGATGGATCAACCTAATATAAGAATGCTGACTGGAAACTAGGCCTCTTTTCATGACTGCACTGGCTTCAATTTCTGAGATTTATTATTGTATTGCAAATGTTTCTAATGTCTGCATATGAACTTAGGCTTCTGTGTAGCTTGTTTTCATAGCAAAAAGAAAATCTCACAAAATATATTGCAAGACTTTGTCACAAATACTTTCTTGAACAAATCTTACATAAATGTAGTTCTAGGCCCTATGGAAACAAACCACACAACGCAAGTTGATCATGGGTTGTGAAAGTCCACTAAGAAAAAAAATACCATGCAAGTAACAAATGCAAATGTTACCGACTTTTTAAAGTGGAATCCCCAATCTTCTCATGCAACTTCAGAAATCAATATGTCCTTATGCATGCTTAAATGGGATAGGCAATAACAAGAATGGATAAATATGTTACATGCATCCCTAGTATAAATTTTCACAATAACCAAATGTGGCCACATCCTGTTACAATGTTAAATCTGCAACATTTTATGAGATCAACATTCTCATCCTTTAATACACCCATTGATGCATTACAATCTATTGTTCCTATTGAATTAAGAATTTTAGGAATTTAGGAAACAACCTTGTGGTGTGATGCCCTACAACCTTTTATTACTTACAAATATAGTGTTTACGAAGCAATCTCTTGTGGCAAATTTATTACTTTGTAACCACAATTAGTTTTTTCGCTTGTATGCAATTTTTATGTAGAGTTTCATTGCTATTACATTTTGATAGATCATGTGTTTGTACATTTTAATACTGATTTCAAGGTGAGATTTCTTCATCAATTATGCATCTCTGCATGTGCAGAGCTCACAAATTCGTTGTACCAATTCAGGGTGTAATGACCGTGGCTATGGCTGCTATGGACTACGAAAGAATATTAGAACTAAATGTAGTGGCTACAGCTATCTTAATAGTATTTTAAATAGGTAACGACCACAATTTTCATGTTTGCATATGATTTTAAATCTTAGGCATAAAATTATTGAATCAACCAACTGAGAAATAAATGACATAAATCACACACATGCTTGTTAAAATTTTCATAATATTTTCACAATACTCAACACTAGTGATAATACTTAGATTTTGATTGGGTTGATAGATTTTGATTGGAGCTAAATTGCACTTCAGTCTCAAGATGTTCATAGGTGTGTTACAGTCCTCAACATAGGTGATCCAGCCTCAAATAAATATATGAAACGTATACAAATATTAAAATAAACTGTTTTTATTATGCATTGATCACAAATTGAAAACTTATAGAATTAATGACATGCAATGACAACCATAATCTAAGTGCCAATTACAAAAGTAAAAAATAAATAAAATAAAATAAAATAGGAAAACCAATTATCATTATGTTTCTCGCTATAAAGTGACTGATATTCAAAACAAACTAAGGCAACAATGATACATCACGCTCCATATGATTCTTATTATGGGAGTCATCATTTTAAAATTGCAAATAACTAATAAAGACTTGGTCAATAGTGTCATAACAAAAATCAACAAAAAAACTGAAAGAGAGATGGAACAAGCTACTAGCCTACTGGTCACGCTAGCCTCTATGCAGTTCTTTGCATCCATTTGCTGCAACAAGCAATCACTATCATCCATCCAATTGTCACTGTCAAAATCAATGATATACATCTAATAATATGTTCATTGGCAGCCCAACCAACTCCTAACCCTATTGCACCTTATTATCAACTTCATATATATGTGCATCATCATTTAACTCCTAACCCTATTGCACCTTATCATCAACTTCATATATATGTGCATCATCATTTAGATAGACACCCTAACATGTCATTGGTGATTTCGATATTTGATGTCTTATGTCAAAGACGCAAGGCACTACGCATTGTGAATAGCTTCTCTAATTTCTTAGAGGTAAGCTTGTTTCTCTTAATCAATATTATCTGATCAGGGCAAGTGATCAAACTAGTTGACTCAAATTGTGACCCATATTGTGAATAGCTTCTCTAATTTCTTAGAGGTAAGCTTGTTTCTCTTATTCAATATTATCTAAACAGGATAAGTGATCAAATTAGATGACTCTAAAATTGTGACCCATATTGGAACGAGAGAAAAAAAAAATGCCATATAAAAAAATTGGTTGACCAAAATACATAAAAAAAATTTCAAATTTTGTAAAAAAACATATACATCAATGTTCATCTATATGAATTTAAATAATTATACCTGAATCATCTATATGAATTTAAATCATTATACATGAATATGTGAAGTTTCTAGTGTATATAGTAGGTAAGGTTGCAAATAACCAAAATAGTAGCAAATGCAATCCATCTTTGAACTAAAAATACAACGGGAAAGAGGTTAGAGTCCAAAAAAAAAATCATAGTACAACAGTAACTCCATATCATCAAAATCTCCCCTAAATCATGGTTGCGCCAAGAGGCACTCTACAACTCTATATGGGGTAGATGTGTTGGCATTAAAGGTTAGATGTGTAAATGTTAGATATGTAGGTGTTAGATGTGGAGTTAAATATGTGAATATTTTTTAAATGTTGGGCTCATAAGTATGCCTATGTTATGTTATGTTTTGTAAACATTTTGACTTGGTCGAATAATAAATAATAAATTAATAATTAAAATAAAATTGTAAATTTATTAGAGGTTTTTGGGCTCCAAGTTTTCACAACTCGTGGTTTTTCCCATGGTATTCTTCTCTAATGGTAAAATTACATATAAAAAATTAAAATTAAAAATAATAATAATAATAAAATAATTAATAATTTTAATAAAATTGAAATAAAATAGTGAACTTATGGATGAAGGCTTATGTTTTCACAACCCATGCTTTTGCTTCTGTAATGGTCAAATTATATTTAAAAAAAGAAATAAAATAAAATAAAAAAATAATTAATAATGAAAATCCAATTGAGATACATTAGTAAAATCTAAGGATGAAATTGTTTGGGCTCCACACTTTCACAATCTACGATATTTCCCATGGGATTCTTTATTACAACCTATTTGAAGCCATTATTTGCTAATGTGGGACATCCATTGCAATAAAATATTTTAGTTAGATGAAAATAAATCCTAATTTCCACAACAAATGTTGTAATCTTGAGCAATTTTCATATTTGAGTTTGCAAAGAAAACCACTCAATAAAGGCACACTACATGAAGACTTTATAGCTTTGCACATGCATGTCTTCTAAGTAGAACTTGGAGAAAATAGTCTTGCTCACTTTGTTATGTAGCTTTCAAAGATTAGATTTTTCCAAGTCGTTTTGTAAGTTATTCATTTTATTTTTAATGTTTGAAATTTTACTCAAGTGTGAAGAGACATAGGAGTGCGAAAAAAAAAAGGTAAAATTTGGTGCATGCAATTCTACATTTTGTTTATATTTTTTGTTTGCAGTTGCTTAGTTTAGACTATGTCAACCATTGATTTTAACCTCCACATGTAAAATCATTGAAATATGTTTGTCATGTTCATAACAACTTAGTTCATATATAATTGTTATGGAGTTTAATCTAGGAGATCAAAGGATAACATTAAAAATAAAATTAAACCAAGGATAGGTAATATCCTTGACTCTTGCGAAGATATAGGTATATATTTTTATTGTGTTTTACTGTATATTAGAGGACCTTATTAGGTTTTACATAAGAACAGAGCTTCAAGTAGATTCTTTTAACTACCAAGCTTATATATATCAAACCAACCTAGATCCATCTTAATTGTGGATCTATTAAGCACTGAGAGGGTCAAATCTCTCGAGGTGCAAACGTTTCCTCAAGTTTTGCACTCAAAAAGAGGTGTGCACCATGAGAGACTTGATCCCTCTCGACGCTTAATAGATCTAGAGTTAAGATGGATTTAGGTTGGTGTTCATCACAAATATCACCCTCTAAGCATTAATATAAAATAGAAAAAAGTTAACGTGCCAAATCAGTAATTTTACTAGGGTGAAGAGTACATTTTTATTAGGATCATGACAAAGGAGTTCAACCAACAATGCCACTAACATCGAGGTACATAGAGGGTTTCATGATATGGATAAATGTCAATTCCATACCTTCGTACATGACAAAATCCAATGGAACATTGAAATCTTGAAATACTGAAAACTATTAAGTGTATCGAATTTTAAATGGAATTTAAAATTCCACTTTTTCGATATGAAATTTAGTGAGGTTGGAACCACTCCCAAACACCTTGAAACAATTAATGGTAATGTTAAAAATTAAAAATTCGATTTTTTCACTTTAGGAATTTAATATTACCGTTAATTACTTCAGCGATTGCAATGAATGTGAAAGGGTCTCCTTAAATAGCATTAATGGGGCCTTGGGGTTAGATATTATGCTTGCAAATAACCTAATTTATTATATTTTAATTAAGTTTTTGTGGTCCCCAGACACATGGTATGACATTATACAAAACCAAAACCAATAGGCTCAACACTAATCTGACCACCTGGGTGAAAAAAGGGTGGTTAAGTATTGAACTAGTCAAAAATGGTCTAGAGCACTGATTCAAACCAATTTTTCCTTAAAAACAATTAGTTCCACCGATTCCATCTTAGTTCCAATAACACTACCCTTAATAGAGTAGATGAAGTTATAAGTGGACCATTCCCTCTATATATGTAAGTTGTTTCTCTTAATAGAGTAGATGAAGCTATAAGTGGACCATTCCCTCCATATTATGTAAGATTTTTCTCTTAATATAGTATATGAGATTGTAAGTAGACCAATCCCTCTCTATTGTGGATGAAGTAGCAATTTTGGATAACAAGTAAACGACAAGTTGTTTGAGCCTTTAATGTCCATCTCTATAAACCCTCCACCAACCAAAGCATGGCATCTAAATCTAAATCTTGGGAATCCATAATCTCTTCAATGCTCTTGAAGGCACTGTTACCCATCCATATGCATGGATAACCCTAGTAGAATTTATTTTCTTGTGATGCACTTTTCCAACCAATTACCTCACCATGATCCGTGGATAGTAGCGTAAGATGATTGATGCCCACTATTGTTTAACTTGTCCACTTTAGTAGCTTATTTAGCCAATGAAGGTCAGGTCATCAATTGTGAGGTGCATTAACCATTTTTGCATGCAAGCTCTTTCATTTAATCTTTGACATTCTAGTATGGATCATGGTTTAAAATTGAATGATAGATCACGAAGCTTGGGATGTATACTTGTTCCCTTATTTCTCCTTGGTGGTTGTCATTTGCTCCTAGTCCAATGTGACCTATAGGTATTTTCATTTCATTATTTAGGAGGAAATAGGAGCTTTTGATTTTGGTAGTGTTCCATATTACTTATACTTAACACTTGTCATCATTCCCTTATTCTTTCTCCCATCTTTTGATTGGTTTTTGTTGGTTGCTCACATTGATTCCTTGTATATCTCATCTTATGAGAAAAAGAGGTTGGAAATGCTTGAGGATGGTGTAGCTATAAAAAAATAAAAAAATGTATAAGCTAAATGTCAAAATGCAAAAGAATGGTAAGGGATTAAAAAATTTCAAAATCTAATTCTAGTTAGAGCTCTACCCTAACTTATATAGCCACTTGCCCCCAAGTTTCGTGCATATTTCACATCTATTAAAGTAAAAGGAAATTGTAAAAGAACATCTTGAACCCGATGAAGCGATAAAATGTCCATTTTTAAAGGGATATCATCATTATTACATGATAATCAACAAGGCTTGTTAAAAAACTAGATGAAAACAAGAAAAAGGCTAATTAAATGGGTTTAGAAAAGTAAAGGCGCTCATGGATGATGGTCTTGCATAACCTAGTGTAAGATTGACACCTTTCATGAAGTAAACCCGAGATGATAGCATTTATCACTTACACATATCATTTGAAAGGGTTGGCTTAGGAACTATTCCTCCCCTTAGGG
Organism: Pinus tabuliformis; assembly: GCA_031772625.1. Classification (NCBI taxonomy): domain Eukaryota; kingdom Viridiplantae; phylum Streptophyta; class Pinopsida; order Pinales; family Pinaceae; genus Pinus; species Pinus tabuliformis. The sequence continues at coordinate 1,393,341,052 of CM062818.1, read as the reverse complement.
TTGGAAGCACCTAATAGGACCAATTGATAACCCTCTCATACCTAAATTTGGCAACTTGTATACACATAAGCTAGTGAGATATTTGAATTTGACACCTAATAAGAGATATTTTGATGCCTTTGACATTAAATATGGTCCACATTGATGCTCTTATTGGTTCTTGTACATATGATTTTGATTTCACTCGATTCTCCAAGTTTGTGTTAGATGTTATTCTAGATGACATAGGACACTTGACAAAGGACGTTGAGCACCTTTTGAGGAGTGTTTCCCTTGATAATGGTTTGGCACAAACATTGAGACCCTCCTCTAGTTCCATGACCTTAGACACTGACCTTTTAAGCTAGGGCCTTGCCATGGGAGTCGTGTGTGCCCTTAAGATCATATGATGCGATGGGTGGTGCACTTATGTTGATGATGATAGATGATGATGTCATACCTTAACCATGTATCACATTTGATGATGATGTGGGCATTTGAGGATGATGTTGGGCTTGAGAGGAATATTTTTGGTAATGAGGAACCACTTTTGGATGAGACATACCCTTTGCACCATGGTGATGTCATACCTTAACCTTGTATCACATTTGATGATGATGTGGGCATTTGAGGATGATGTTGGGCTTGAGAGGAATATTTTTGGTAATGAGGAACCACTTTTGGATGAGACATACCCTTTGAACCATCCATTGTACCTTTTCATGGAGAAACACGGCTTATGGAGATGATGACACCCTTTGGAGGAGCTTTTACTCATGTGTGTGGGTTCTTTGAGACTATTTTTCATGTTTATCCACTACAGAGGCTATTTTTGGGCTCTAGCTTGATGACCTATCTACCTTGTATCATGGATGATGTATTTTTAGGGGTTTTCAACTTAATTTAGAGATAAATCACTTGGTCACCCTCATATGTATAGGAAAGGTATTCGTCTCTTGGATTTATTGTTACACTTGAGATGATTCATCTCTTGGATAGTAGTCTTTCTCTCTTATGTGATATGGAGCATTAGTTGAGCAACTTTTCTTGGGTGTGCTTGTGGTGTGGAGTGATCTCTTTTCATGGATGAATGTGTGGTGAACTAAGTGTGTTTACTTGTTTTGTCTTGGTTTTAAGTTTTATTGGATGGATGTTTCATGCATTAAACTAGTTTGTTTGGTATCCAATGCAAGTATACATTTAATTGGAGAGTATAACTTGTATGGCGAGGTTGATTTATCTTGTTGCCGCTCAGGATTGAGATTGACAGTGGATGGGTAGACATTGACATCATGGAGATGCCTAGGTAGGATAAGCTTGGCCTTCACAAATATCCCACCAAGTTTTTAGAGGGGAGGATACAGTTTGAGCATGATGGGAAGTTTGTCATAGTCAAAGTGGCGCAACATCAGCATGGTGGCACCCTTTTGAGACTGACATGGTATTCGGGTACAAGATTTGGCGGTTCATCTACCCTAAGGGGTAAGTTTCTTTCTACAGGGGGAGATCATTTAGATATTCCATTGGAATCTGGTGATTCACTTTTGACATGGGGATCGTCACTAGTATGGCAAGATGTTCAACAACGAGGAGTGGTCCAATGGCACATTTGGGACCCTAGCATTGGCTAGGCCAACGTTTGGAGCAACAGGATATTGCTTCAAGACAAACAATTTTTGGTGGGGAGGATTGTAATGTTCCCAATTTTTGTGAGTGCAAAATTGACTTAAGGAGTTTTGCCAATTTTTGGTGATATTAAATAAAAAGGAGAAAATATTATTTTGTGGGAGAAAAGTGGAAATTATTATTTTAATGAATAATGGAGGAAAAGTAATATTTTATTAGTGGAAGGTGGGGACCACCAAGGGAGAGGACTAGCAATTATAAATAGAGCTTGGAGGCCTTCATTTGGTATCTTTGATCATTTGACAATTCAACATTAGTTCTCTTGAGTTGCTTAGCCAAGACAACTGTGTTTGGAGCAACAGGGACAAGCAATTTTTGGTGGGGAGGACTATAATGTTCCCAATTTTTGTGAGTGCAAAATTCAATAAGAAGTTTTGCCAATTTTTGGTGATATTAAATAAAAAGGAGAAAATATTATTTTGTGGGAGAAAAGTGGAAATTATTATTTTAATGAAGAATGGAGGCAAAGTAATATTTTATTAATGGAAGGTGGGGACCACCAAGGGAAAGGACTAGCAATTATAAATAGAGCTTGGAGGCCTCCATTTGGTATCTTTGATCATTTGACAATTCAATATTAGCTTTCTTGCGCTGCTTAGCCAAGACAAACGTGTTCTTCAGCACATGGAATTTTCTGAGCGGGAATTCCACCCTCATTTCGAAGAACTTCGATTGTTTCCGAAGTGAGGCAATTTGGGGAGCTCAATTTAGAGTTTCCATTAGGCATATTTGCAAGTTATTTCAGCTGGGCTGAGTTGAGAGAGTTATTGGGGCCAAAATTCTACATTTCTGAAGTGCACAGGGGTTGGAGGAATAGAGGTTGAGGAGAGATAAAGGTCAGAGATTAGAGGTATTCCTTAGGGGAGAATTTAGCCAAACCTGAGAGAGATTTCCAGTGGTGGATTTGGGCTTAATTCAATAGTATTAATTTTGTGGGGCGTTTTCTGGCCAAATTGGGCAATTTGCACTTATTGGGGGTCACTGGGGATTGGTGGATTCAGCCAAAACCCTTTCTGGGTTTTTGTGGGTTTATTGAGAAGAGTTTATAAAAAAATATACAGAATTTTTCGGGCAATATTCGGACCTGAAATCATAATTCTTATAGCAAGGCGAATTGCTAGTTAGCTCGGGAATTTGCACCATTTTGTGGGTTCGAATTTGGCTTGGAGATAGGCCAAACCATTTCTGGGTTTTTTTGAGTTTTGGGCAAGAAACACTCCTAATTTTATAGAATTTTCTGGGCCCTCTAGAGTGGGAAAAATCAGGTTTGGAGTAGCAACACGATTTTCTAGAAGAGCTTGCTATTATAGTTGTTGAGATTTCTTGTATTCATCATTTGGTTCTCATAACTTGCCTTTTAAAAGTCTAGGTGCATTTTCTGCCACTCATTTGTACCACAACACTATTATTAATAAAATCCTTGCCAGTTTGTGGATTTCGAGATATTTCTAGTTTGTGTATGCATTTTTGAAAAATTCTATGTTATTATCTTTGCATGACTTTGTTATCATTGTAAAATTTCCGTTAGAAATATTAAATGTTCCTTCCAAAGTGGAATGACTAATAAAATATTGAATCCATTAAGTTCACATGGCTTCCCATTTTTAGTCAATTTTCCTTCAAAAGACTTTGGCACGAGGATAGACAATAAATATTCTCCATTTGTTACAATAGATGTTCCTTCGAAAAGCATTGACATGAGAACAAACATTTTAGTGCACTAGTACTTTAACACCTCTTGAATATTGGATTTCTAGATTGTGAGGATGCATTAATATAAGTTTTCTAGATTCAACCTAAGACTATTAAACCTATAGATGAATCTATGGCAATGAAAGAATATAGTTTGGTCTACATCATCCAAATTGACAAGGATTGAAAGGGTAGGAGCTTCTTGAACTTAGGAGCTCGGAGATTGGAGGTATTCCTTGGGGGAGAATTTAGCCAAACTTGAGAGAGATTTCCAATGGTAATTTGCACTTATTGGGAGTCACTGGGGATTGGTGGATTCAGCCAAAACCCTTTCTGGATTTTTGTTGGTTTATTGAGAGGAGTTTATAGATAATTTTACAGAATTTTTTGGGCGATATTCAGACCTGAAATCATAATTCTTATAGCAAGGCGAATTGCTAGTTAGCTCGAGAATTTGCACCATTTTGTGGGTTCGAATTTGGCTTGGAGATAGGCCAAACAATTTCTGGGTTTTGGGCAAGAAGCACTCTCCTAATTTTATAGAATTTTTTGGGCACTCTAGAGTGGGAAAATCAGGGGGCAAAGTCAAGCAGTAGTGTAGTTTTGGAGCAACAACGCAATTTTCTAGAGGAGCTTGCTATTATAGTTGTTGATATTTCTTGTAATCATCATCTGGTGCTCGTAACTTGCCTTGTGAAAGTCCAAGTGCATTTTCTGCCACTCATTTGTACCACAACATTATTATTAATAAAATCCTTGCCAGTTTGTGGTTTTGGAGATATTTCTAGTTTATGTGTATGCATTTTTGAAAAATTCTATGTTATTATCTTTGCATGACTTTGTTATCATTGTAAAATTTAGATTAGGAATATTAAATGTTCCTTCCAAAGTGGAATGACTAATAAAATATTGAATCCATTAAGTTCACATGGCTTCCCATTTTCAGTAAATTTTCCTTCAAAAGGCTTTGGCATGAGGATAGACAATAAATATTCTCCATTTGTTACAATAGATGTTCCTTCGAAAAGCATTGACATGATAACAAACATTTTAGTGCACTAGTACTTTAACACCTCTTGAATATTGGATTTCTAGGTTGTGAGATGCATTGATATAAGTTTTCTAGATTCAACCTAAGACTATTAAACCTATAGATGAATCTATGGCAATGAAAGAATATAGTTTGGTCTACATCATCCAAATTGACAAGGATTGAAAGGGTAGGAACTTCTTGAACTACATGGACTTACTTTTGAGGATATAGGGCTTGAATTTAATATTACCATTAATTACTTCGGTGATTGCAATGAATGTGAAAGGGTCTCTTTAAATAGCATTAATGGGGCCTTGGGGTTAGATATTATGCTTGCAAATAACCTAATTTATTATAATTTAATTAAGTTTTATGGTCCCCAGACACATGGTATGACATTGTACAAAACCAATAGGCTCAACACTAATCTGACCACCTGGGTGAAAAAAGGGTGGTTAAGTATTGAACTAGTCAAAAATGGTCTAGAGCACTGATTCAAACCAATTTTTCCTCCAAAACAATCAGTTCCATTGATTCCATCTTAGTTCCAATAACACTACTCTTAATAGAGTAGATGAAGTTATAAGTGGACCATTCCCTCTATATTATGTAAGTTGTTTCTCTTAATAGAGTAGATGAAGTTATAAGTGGACCATTCCCTCCATATTATGTAAGATGTTTCTCTTAATATAGTATATGAGATTGTAAGTAGACCAATCCCTCTCTATTGTGGATGAAGTAGCAATTTTGGATAACAAGTAAACGACAAGTTGTTTGAGCCTTCAATGTCCATCTCCATAAACCCTCCACCAACCAAAGCATGGCATCTAAATCTAAATCTTGGGAATCCATAATCTCTTCAATGCTATTGAAGGCACTGTTACCCATCCATATGCATGGATAACCCTAGGAGAATTTATTTTCTTGTGATGCACTTTTCCAACCAATAACCTCACCATGATCCGTGGATAGTAGCATAAGATGCTTGATGCCCACTATTATTTAACTTGTCCACTTTAGTAGCTTATTTAGCCAATGAAGGTCAGGCCATCAATTGTGAGGTGCATTAACCATTTTTGCATGTAAGCTCTTTCATTTATTCTTTGACATTCTAGTATGGATCATGGTTTAAAATTGAATGATAGATCACGAAGCTTGGGATGTATACTTGTTCCCTTATTTCTCCTTGGTGGTTGTCATTTGCTCCTAGTCCAATGTGACCTATAGGTATTTTCATTTCACTATTTAGGAGGAAATAGGAGCTTTTGATTGTGGTAGTGTTCCATATTACTTATACTTAACACTTGTCATCATTCCCTTATTCTTTCTCCCATCTTTTGATTGGTTTTTATCGGTTGCTCACACTGATTCCTTGTATATCTCATCCTATGAGAAAAAGAGGCTGGAAATGCTTGAGGATGGTGTAGCTATAAAAAAATAAAAAAATGTATAAGCTAAATGTCAAAATGCAAAAGAATGGTAAGGGATTAAAGAATTTCAAAATCTAATTCTAGTTAGAGCTCTACCCTAAATTATATAGCCACTTGCCCCCAAGTTTCGTGCATATTTCACATCTATCAAAGTAAACAGAAATTGTAAAAGAACATCTTGAACCTGATGAAGCAATAAAATGTTCATTTTTAAAGGGATATCATCATTATTACATGATAATCAACAAGGCTTGTTAAACAACTAGATGAAAACAAGAAAAAGGCTAATTAAAATGGTTTAGAAAAGTAAAGGCGCTCATGGATGATGGTCTTGCATAACCTAGTGTAAGAATGACACCTTTCATGAAGTAAACTTGAGATGATAGCATTTATCACTTACACATATCATTTGAAAGGGTTGGCTTAGGAACTATTCCTCCCCTTAGGGTTGGAAGCACCTAATATGACCAATTGATAGCCCTCTCATACCTAAATTTGGCAACTTGTATACACATAAGCTAGTGAGATATTTGAATATGAAACCTAATAAGAGATAATTTGATGCCTTTGACATTAAATATGGTCCACATTGATGCTCTTATTGGTTCTTGTACATATGATTTTGATTTCACTCGATTCTCCAAGTTTGTGTTAGATGTTATTCTAGATGACGTAGGACACTTGACAAAGGACGTTGAGCACCTTTTGAGGAGTGTTTTCCTTGATAATGATTTGGCACAAACCTTGAAACCCTCCTCTAGTTCCATGACCTTAGACACTGACCTTTTAAGCTAGGGCCTTGCCATGGGAGTCGTGTGTGCCCTTAAGATCATATGATGCGATGGGTGTTGCACTTATGTTGATGATGATAGATGATGAAAAGTTGAGATTTCGTTGGAGGGAACTTGACACCTTCTACCATGGTGATGTCATACCTTAACCTTATATCACATTTGATGATGATGTGGGCATTTGAGGATGATGTTGGGCTTGAGAGGAATATTTTTGGTAATGAGGAACCACTTTTGGATGAGACATACCCTTTGAACCATCCATTGCACCTTTTCATGGAGAGACACGGCTTATGGAGATGATGAAACCCTTTGGAGGAGCTTTTACTCATGTGTGTGGGTTCTTTGAGACTATTTTTCATGTTTATCCACTACAGAGGCTATTTTTGGGCTCTAGCTTGATGACCTACCTACCTTGTACCATGGATGATGTATTTTTAGGGGCTTTCAACTTAATTTAGAGATAAATCACTTGGTCACCCTCATATGTATAGGAAAGGTATTCGTCTCTTGGATTTATTGTTACACTTGAGATGATTCATCTCTTGGATAGTAGTCTTTCTCTCTTATGTGATATGGAGCATTAGTCGAGCAACTTTTATTGGGTGTGCTTGTGGTGTGGAGTGATCTCTTTTCATGGATGATTATGTTGAATCTTGGATGAATGTGTGGTGAACTAAGTGTGTTTACTTGTTTTATCTTGGTTTTATGTTTTATTGGATGGATGTTTCTTGTGTTAAACTAGTTTGTTTGGTATCCAATGCAGGTATACATTTAATTGGAGAGTATAAGTTGCATGGCAAGGTAGATTTATCATGCTGTTGCTCAGGATTGAGATTTACAGTGGATGGGTAGACATTGACATCATGGAGATGCCTAGGTAGGATAAGCTTGGCCTTCACAGATATCCGACCATCAAGTTTCGAGGGGAGGATTCAATCTGAGCATGATGGGAAGTTTGTCATAGTCAAAGTGGCGCAACATCAGCATGGTGGCACCCTTCTAAGACTAGCATGGGATTTAGGTACAACAAGATTTGGCGGTTCATCTACCCTAAGGGGTAAGTTTCTTTCTACACGGGGAGATCAATTAGATATTCCATTGGAATCTGGTGATTCATTGTTGGCATCGAGATCGTCACCAGTATGGGAGGATGTTCAACAACGAGGAGTGGTTTAGTGGCACATTTGGGACCCTGGCATTGGCTAGGCCAACGTTTGGAGCAGCATGATATTGCTTCAGGACAAACAATTTTTGGCGGGGAGGATTGTAATGTTCCCAATTTTTGTGAGTGCAAAATTGACTTAAGGAGTTTTGCCAATTTTTGGTGATATTAAATAAAAAGGAGAAAATATTATTTTGTGGGAGAAAAGTGGAAATTATTATTTTAATAAAGAATGGAGGCAAAGTAATATTTTATTAGTGGAAGGTGGGGACCACCAAGGGAGAGGACTAGCAATTATAAATAGAGCTTGGAGGCCTTCATTTGGTATCTTTGATCATTTGACAATACAACATTAGTTCTCTTGAGCTGCTTAGCCAAGACAACTGTGTTTGGAGCAATAGGATATTGCTTGAGGACAAGCAATTTTTGGCGGGGAGGTTGTAATGTTCCCAATTTTTGTGAGTGCAAAATTCACTAAGAAGTTTTACCAATTTTTGGTGATATTAAATAAAAAGGAGAAAATATTATTTTGTGGGAGAAAAGTGGAAATTATTATTTTAATGAAGAATGGAGGCAAAGTAATATTTTATTAGTGGAAGGTGGGGACCACCAATGGAGAGGACTAGCAATTATAAATAGAGCTTGGAGACCTCCATCTAGTATCTTTGATCATTTGAAAATTCAACATTAGTTCTCTTGCGCTGCTTAGCCAAGACAACCGTGTTGTTCAGCACAAGGAATTTCTGAGCGGGAATTCCACCCTCATTTTGAAGAACTTCGAGTGTTTCCCTAGTGAGGCAATTTGGGGAGCTCAATTTAGAGTTTCCATTAGGCATATTTGCAAGTTATTTTAGCTGGGTTGAGTTGAGAGAATTATTGGGGCCAAAATTCTACATTTCTGGAAGTGCACAGGGGTTGGAGGAATAGAGGTTGAGGAGAGATAAAGGACAGAGATTGGAGGTATTCCTTAGGGGAGAATTTAGCCAAACTTGAGAGAGATTTCCAGTGGTAATTTGCACTTATTGGGAGTCACTGGGGATTGGTGGATTCAGCCAAAACCCTTTCTGGATTTTTGTTGGTTTATTGAGAGGAGTTTATAGATAATTTTACAGAATTTTTTGGGCGATATTCAGACCTGAAATCATAATTCTTATAGCAAGGCGAATTGCTAGTTAGCTCGAGAATTTGCACCATTTTGTGGGTTCGAATTTGGCTTGGAGATAGGCCAAACAATTTCTGGGTTTTGGGCAAGAAGCACTCTCCTAATTTTATAGAATTTTTTGGGCACTCTAGAGTGGGAAAATCAGGGGGCAAAGTCAAGCAGTAGTGTAGTTTTGGAGCAACAACACAATTTTCTAGAGGAGCTTGCTATTATAGTTGTTGATATTTCTTGTAATCATCATCTGGTGCTCGTAACTTGTCTTGTGAAAGTCCAAGTGCATTTTTTGCCACTCATTTGTACCACAACACTATTATTAATAAAATCCTTGCCAGTTTGTGGTTTTGGAGATATTTCTAGTTTATGTGTATGCATTTTTGAAAAATTCTATGTTATTATCTTTGCATGACTTTGTTATCATTGTAAAATTTAGATTAGGAATATTAAATGTTCCTTCCAAAGTGGAATGACTAATAAAATATTGAATCCATTAAGTTCACATGGCTTCCCATTTTCAGTAAATTTTCCTTCAAAAGGCTTTGGCATGAGGATAGACAATAAATATTCTCCATTTGTTACAATAAATGTTCCTTCGAAAAGCATTGACATGAGAACAAACATTTTAGTGCACTAGTACTTTAACACCTCTTGAATATTGGATTTCTAGGTTGTGAGGATGCATTGATATAAGTTTTCTAGATTCAACCTAATACTATTAAACCTATAGATGAATCTATGGCAATGAAAGAATATAGTTTGGTCTACATCATCCAAATTGACAAGGATTGAAAGCATAGGAGCTTCTTGAACTACATGGACTTACTTTTGAGGATATAGGGCTTGAATAGGACTTGCTTCAACTTATAGGTTGGACATCACCACCTGTGAAATTGGATTGAAGACTCCTCCTGGAGTGCAACTAAATTAGTAGGCTTTGAGATGTTGATGAGGGACATTTAACAAGACAAATGTGATGATCTTTGGGGTATTCTCACACTAGAATAAGTGCTAGGATGGGCCATTATAACAATAAAGAAGAAGCTAGCGCTTTTTCATTGTCTCCATATACTATTATTATTAAGGAAGAAATTTTTGTTTAATTAAATAAATTTTTGTCATAGTAAATACTAAAAATTTGATCTAATTATTCTATTATTTTTTAGCATAATTTCAAATGATTACACTTCAATTTGTTGTAGCGGCTACAACCACCCTCCAAAACTTTGCCTTAGCTTCATTTTGGAGCCTCCCTACCAACCTTTCACAGCACCTTGTCTTGCTTCGTCATGTACACAAGCTTCAATGTTTTTCTTGCACAAAGACAACATGTCGATCAAAGATTGATGCATTCCCCTCACAGGTTGTTCATCCGGACTTGGTCCAGCTGTAGGCTGAGAAGTTCCCCCAAGAAATTGCACAATTATCGAGGGCAACTAGCCTTCCCTCCAGAAATTGCAGAATTCTGTCTGGCAGCCTGTTGGGCTCTAGAATTGCACAATCTTGCCAATCAGGCTTCACCCAGAAAATTGTGCAATCCTTCCCAACAGGTCTGCTCAGCCCAGGAATTGCGCAATCCTAGGCAGCAGTCAACTACTTTGCCCAAAAATTGTGCAAATCTCCTGGGAAGCTAGCCCAGCTCCCATCCATAAATGCACATTTTCTCCAGCAGTTGAGCAGCCTCATGCATGAGAAGTTGGGTTGACCAGTTCCACCCGAGCCCAAAGAAACTTGACTTGCATGCATGACTTTCCTTTTCTTGGAATAGCGAAAGGAAACATGCAAAAAGCATCCCATGATACAGGGAGCTATTTTTAGCAACTGGAGGTTACATGCAAAATCGTTTTAGAACCTTTCTTCCAAGTGTCGATTTTTCCTAGATTTGTGGCATGCGCGTCATGAGCTCAAACTTATTTATTTGATGCATCAGAGCTAATTCTTTCACATCGATCTTGGATCTCTGACATCACACAGCACATCCAGGACTCTTTGACACATCCGACTCAGTTATTCATGGGCAAGTGGTCTCAACTTGTATTTTTTAGCATTTCTATCGCTTTTTGTGTTTTCTCTTGTGTGAGTTTTGTTTGGTTGATTTCTTTGAACGCTTGCTGTCGTTTACATGTATACTAGCTTGTACTAGCACCGTTTTAGTTTTTGTTGCTATCTCACTATTGTTGCATGCATGAAACTGTTTTGCACGAACGGTCGTTGATTCAGCGACTCGCTTCACCCACATGCATGTTGATCTGTTTACTGAATCTTTCATTCAATGTTTGCATGCACGATCAATCACTTCTGCTTTCACTTAGTGTCGTCGTGCACTCACTTTCACATTTTCTTTCAGTTACCCGTCGACAAATCTGGCCAGCCTTGGCGTGGGCTCTGCCTCACTGAGACAACATTACGCAATCCGGGGAAGGAAGGCTCTGTCTTCCTCTACATAAATGCACATTTCTACCCCGGAACTATCCTCCAGGACTGCTTTGCGCATTTCTAAGGGATAGTGACTGCTGGCCCAGAAAATTGCACAATGCAGTCCTTGAGCCTACAGTCATTGCCAGCTGGAATTGCGCATTGCGCAATCCCAGCAGTAAATAGTCAGTCTGGATTGCACATTTCACAAATCCAATAGCCAATCTTGCCTCCCAAATAGCCAGATTGCCTTTTTTCACAGTTCTGGTAGCCAGTCATCCATCCTCCCAGAAGAAATTGTGCAATCTTTGCTTATCATTCCCTAGGTGTGTTTTATGTCATGCCCCAAATTTGATTTGTTTTTTGCTGACATGTTTCTTTCCATGCATGTGTCTTTGTGTTTATATCTTTCAGGTATTCATCTGCCTCTTAGCAGTATAGGATCAATGTCCTCCAGGAGAGCAATACCAAAGGACATTGATAGAAGTGCAACTGGAGCAATAGTTGAGCAGGTGTCTGCATGTCTACTGATCTATGAAGATACCAAGTTGTTTTTGGACAAGGACATCAAGCTGAAAGGGAAAGAGGTCAATGAAACATTTGTAGGCACTTTTAGGGAAGACCTCGAAGATCGCTAGGTGTATGTGAACATTCACAAGTCCGGCTTTTACCGGATTGCATGCAGATACCCCGCATTCCCATGCGCGGACATGATACACCGGGTCGTCTCACACACTGATTCCGAGACGATGACTTTGAGAAGTGTTAGCAGGACGAAGATTGCAACCTTCTGCGCATAGGATTATGATGAGATGTATCAGATGTCGGAGCCCGTGACTATCATGGAGATTCCCTTCAGCTTACCTAACAACAATTCCAACTCCAGAGACATTCTTAAGAATTGGGTAAAGGAGCATACTAGATTCAGAATGACACCAACCAGATATACAAGACGAATATACTGCGGAAGGCATATCAATACTTGGTCATATTTTCATGTCGATTGTATGGCCAAGAAAGCACAGAAACCTTCCCACAAAGTTGGGTGATCACGCTAGACCAACTGGCTAGAGAGGGCAAGCCATGTAATTGGTCTGGCATGTTGGCTCATCAGCTGAAGGAACAGGTAACGAAGGGTCAATAGTCACCTGGAGGTATTCAAGCAAAGATCTACATGTCCGTCTACATTTTAGATGTAATCTGTGCCTGACGGGAGTTCCCGAGCTTGGAGTGGGCATGGTCACCGACGAAGATTGTTGTGAATGCATATTGTAAGTTGTTGTCCAAATGCAGCTTCAGAGGAGTTATAACACATCTGTCTGATCATTTTGTCACCCCAGTTTACAAGATGATATTCAAACAGGATCCACCCTGCATATCGAGGGTAGAAATGGAGGCACCGATAGACATTGCTGATTGGTATGCCTCACCGTCCGGCACCTTCATACGAATGTTCAGCACGAAGAAGCCTCTGCATGTTCTACCGAAGTTTGCCTTGGACATACTCGTCATGCAGGAAGTATCATATCACATCTCGGCAGGATTGACAACTAGACTGCATCAGAAGAAGGCACCTTGGCCCACTCTTCCGTTGTGGATTAGGTTATATGAGATCCAGAGTTTCAAGCAAGCGGATGTCGAAGCAAAACAAATAAGGAAGTATCCATTTGACCTCTAAAGTTACAATCCATATGACCCACATTGTATTGTGAAATATAATTGCACGAGAGTATAGTTAAACTGGATCCACGGGGCATTTCATTGGGCCAAGGAGGACCCATGGATATGCTACAGTTTCTCCAGACCTAATGAATAGGTCAGCTTCGTCGTGGAGTGGTTAGCGAAGCAACATGAAGCAGCATCCTGGAGAGCACTATCACCAATAGCAGTAGCAGCAGAGGCAAGCATACCAATGCACGACAAGGGCAAGAGGAAGATTGTCGATCGCATGGAGGAAGAGAAAAACTGCAAGTTCCGAGTAGATCCACTGGTAGAAAAAGCATCTTTGGCTATGTTAGATGATCCAAAAATAAAATATTATCATAGGTTGGAATAAAATAATTATTAATTTAAGATATTAAATTAATAATTATTATTCTAGAATATTTAATTATTTAATGGAGACATTTAGAATTAATATATTGTTGTAACAAGATCGTATCTTAGGCTCTATTTTAGGAGATTTTTTAGCTAGTTGTTTTGAATAGCATTTATTGTAAATGGACACTTGTTATTTAATAAGTGATCCATAATTAAAGGTAGTTAGGACATTGAGCTTATAAATAGCTCGTTGCAAGAGTGTTTGGTTGTTTGGGTGTAAACTCTTGCAAAATCAAATATGTAATTGTTTTTTCTAATTAATAAAATTACGTGTCTGAGGACACTTCTACCATTATTGTAGTATCAGAGCTCCAGTAATACTACAGTGGATGTGAGGAGGAGATTCCAGCTCTACAAGTTTTTGGAAACTCCATTGAATTATTCAGCAAATGATTGGTATGAAATTTTTCAAGTTTTTTGTTCAAAAGAGAAGAAATTTTATTATTTTATTGATTTTAGATTTTTAAATCTGAAAATCAATTTTTTGTATTATTATTAAATTGTTGTGTCTTAAAGTTCTATTATTTTCTCCGCTTCAAACCATTTTAGTGCCATATTCGATGGCTTGTTCTGTGTGAAATGTGCCATTTGTGCCAGTGATGCCCTAGCAAATGATCTCGGGGTGGGTTTGGATTGTATGCATGGCGGCGAGCCTGTGGATGGGCAAATCGTGCTATACACTCCCTCCATTTCCATTTTTTCTTTCAGATTTTTCTTCCTCTTGTGTTATGTAATTGCGACTCAATCAAATTGGACTGAAACTCTGAAATTCAAGGGCTGGCTGGGGATCTGGCCAATTAATTGCAGTTTCTAACACCAAAACCATATATATTTTGACCCATCGAGTTTCTTTCGAAAGGCAGGTAGAGGCCCATGGACCATTTGTCAGGATTCCATTTCTTTGCCAGTTTTCTGTAAGCGCTGCGTATCTCAACATCAGATGAATCTTTATTATTTCGATAACTAGTACAAGCAATGATTGCAGAATTGAATGCAATCTACATTAGAAATCTGCATTAAAGTCTGACCAGTTTACGTTGGAAATTTGTATTGAATTTTGAGTTTAAACTGCATCGCAGGAGCTTGTAGTCTGTGCAGGAACATTTTTGTGTGGGGTATATTTGTGTAGCAGAGCGTGGAGACCAATGTTGAGCATTGAATGACTATGTAGTTCACTGCTGAACAGTTTGGCGTTGCTGAAAAATAATAAAAAAACCAGCGGTGAGGAACATTTAAAACGTTTGGAGAGAATTAATTTAATAAAATTATATGTTTGAGTGTTTCCTTATGTAGCCAGCCAGCGTGAAGCCAGAGTGAAGCACTCAGCCTAAAGCTAGACTGAAGCACCCAGAGTGAAGCCAACGTGAGCCAGCTAGCGTGAGCCAGCCTGCCAGCAAGAAGCCAGCATGCACCGAGAATTATTTTAAATGGTCAAAGGATGTGATTTTTTAAAAGGCATGATGTATGCTTTAAAGTTCACGTAAAATTCACCCTTTTTTTTAATGGGAGTTTTAAAAGATAATAATTTTTTTTTGTAATGGATAAATAAGGTGGTTCATAAAGTTTTTTTTGTAACGGAGAAATAAGGAATATTGTATTTTGGAGAGATCTGGTGATTTTTTAATTTTGGGAATTTATTGTTTGTGGAGTAATAAGGTGATTTGTAAATTTTTAGAGTAATAAGGGGATTTCAATTGTAATTTTTTTAAGGGATAAGTGT
This sequence comes from Pinus tabuliformis, assembly GCA_031772625.1. Classification (NCBI taxonomy): domain Eukaryota; kingdom Viridiplantae; phylum Streptophyta; class Pinopsida; order Pinales; family Pinaceae; genus Pinus; species Pinus tabuliformis. The sequence continues at coordinate 1,393,325,885 of CM062818.1, read as the reverse complement.
AACTCAAAGTAATTTTACTTTGAGGGGGGGTAACTTTTTTTTTACCAAGTTTTGCAAGAGCATCGTTGTAAAAGTCAAATTTTGAAAGTTACCTTGTAATTTTTGAGAAATTGACTAGAGCCAAGTGCAAAGCTCAGTCATTTTTCTCCTGCTTCAACGACTATACGAGGGTCAAGGCCAAGCGTCGATAGATCGTGTTTTTTTCGTGGTGTGTTGCATGTTGTGTTGCCCATCTTGACATTTTTGTTCTGATTCTTGCTACGAAGCTTAAACACTACAATGTCCAAGTTAATTAATTTGTTCTCTAATTCTGACAAACTTGAAGGTACAAAATCCTATAAAACATGGCACCGCCTCATCGAAAGCACTCTCAGTTACAATGAATTATGGCAGGGTATATGTGATGGAGATATTAAGCCAAATAAAACCATAGATGCAGCTGCACTAGCAAAATGGGAAGTTAAGAATGCCAATAAATCTTCTGTCAATGATGAAATGTATGTCCATATAGAAAATGCTACAAATGCATGGTCTGCTTTGAAAACTTTTAAAGACCTCTTTGATACTCAGCCTGAATCAAAGAAAGTTGATCTACAATTAAAATTGTTGCAAAAAAAATTGACTGAAGGAGGTGATGTTCTTGAATATATCTCAAGACTTAAGAATATTAGGCAGGAAACCATTAATGTTGGTTTTCTAGCAATAGATGATAGCTTTATGGTCACAATTGTAATTGTTGGACTTCCTTCTTCCTACACACATTTTTTGGAGACTCTACAATTAACTGGGAAATTAGAGAAACTAAAGTTTGATGAGCTCTGCGAAATGTTGACCCAACATGATAAAACCTTTGGGAAGAAGAAGAAAGTTGGTGAAGATGTTTTTTTCACAGAGGCCAGCACTAGTAAATCATCAGCAGACAGTTCTCGAGGCAGAGGCAGAGGGAATTTCAATCAGAATCAAGCAGCACATAATGTACAAAGTCGAGGTTGAAGCCAAAGCAGAGGAAACAACTTTAATAGAGGCAACAGTTTAGGAAGGAGTAATTTTCAAGGTAGAGGAAACAACCAAGGAAGAGGCAATTTTCAAGGACAAGGAAATAATAATCAAGGTAGAGGACAATCTCAAAATAGAAGTCAAAGTAGAGGCAGAGGACAATCTTCAGGAAGAGGAAGAGACTTAAGTCAAATTGTGTGTCGAAGATGTAACAAAGTTGGCCATTATGCTGAAGATTGTTGAACATCTCTTAACAAAATTCCCAAGTTTCAGCAGCACTCAGTGCAATTTGAAAATAATCAAGATGATGATAACTCAAAATATGTTTTTACTTCCTCGCCAGCATCACAATTTTCATCTCATCTTAGAAGTGATTATGAAGATGCCTGGATCTTGGATTCAGGGGAAACTCAGCACATGACTTGTCGACGTGATTTTTTTTGGAATTTTCAAGATTGCCAACTTAATTCCATTTTTCTTACAGATGATACAAAACATACTCCTTATGGAAAAGGAGCAGTTAAATTTTTTCTCCCTGGCATCAAAGAAAAAATGATTTCAAATGTATGGTATGTACCAACTTTTAAGAAAAAATTGCTCTCTTTAGTCACGATTTGACAAGCAGGACATCAGGTGATTATGGAAGATGGTTTAGTCAAGATTAATTCAATCAAACAGAGCTTGAAAAATGTCATGATAGGTTATGAAGATGGAAAACTGTTAAGGATGAAAGGGACAGTTATTCCAAGGCATTCTGATTTTGCAGGGGCGGTGACTACAGGTATTTCACCTGTAAGACTATGACATGTAAGATATGGACATTTAAATTTTGAGAGTCTTTCTCAATTGCAGAAACAAGGAATGGTTAAAGGACTTCCCACTTTCAAAAGGGAAAATGAAAAATGTGAAGCTTGCATTTATGGCAAACAAATTCGAGAAAGCTTTCCAACAAGTTCATGGCGTGCAAACAAGCGGCTACAACTAGTTCACAGTGATGTTTGTGGACCACTACAAACTTCATTTGGTGGTTTCAAATATTTCTTACTATTCATTGATGATTTCAGTAGAATGACTTGGGTTTACTTCTTGAAGAACAAGTCAGAAGCATTTGAGAAGTTTAAAATTTTTCGCCAACTTGTTGAAAATGAAGTCAAAGAAAAGATAGGTACTCTCAAGACAAATAATGGGGGAGAATTCACTTCAAATGAATTCAAAACTTATTGCAGTGAAAATGGCATAAGGCGAAATCTTACTAATGTTTACACTCCATAGCAAAATGGAGTAGTCGAAAGAATGAATTGCACCTTGTTAGGAATGGCGAGATCCATGTTAACTTTCAAGAGGTTCAGTCCAACATATTGGGCAGAAGCAATACATACAGCTGTCTACTTAAGAAACAGATCTCCAACTGCTTCTTTAGACGGAATCACACCTTATGAAGCTTGGTTTGGTTACAAACCTCGAGTTAAACATCTTCGAGTTTTTGGATCAGTATGTTATGCCTTAGTTTCGAAAGAAAAACGAACTAAGCTTGACTCAAGAAGTTTAAAATGCACAATGATGGGCTATTCTGATGAGAATAAAGGGTATTGTCTTTTGACTAATGGAAAATTTATTGTGAGCAGAGGTGTAATCTTTGATGAAACAGAAAGTAAGAGTGTTGAAGAAATCGAAAGTCTTCTTCAAAAGTTAGAAACTAAGGGCAGTAAAAGAAGAGGAAAAATGCTAAGTCAACCAACTTCACCAAATTGGTATGAACTTGATTTTCGTTCCTCTGAAGATGAGTCATCCAGTTTGTTAGCGCTTGAAATTTCACCTCAGGCTGAGAAAGGTAAACCTCAAGGCAACATCAAACCACTTAGCCTCGTAGCTAGCCCTACGGGGCAGGAGAGGGCTCTCTCTGGTCTATCTCGATAAAGATCTTCAATGGGCGAGATAACCAATAGGGTAACACTGATTTTAGGCTAGTAAACTGATCAAAAGGGTTGATTTGGGATTTTTAGGGTTTTTGGTGGCAAATTGAGGAGATGGCAATTTTGGGTGCGGGGATTGGACACAGTTTCTGCAGGGGGTTCTTTGGGGCGAGATAGGAGACAGTATTGATGCCTTAGATTGAGGTGAATGGATGAGAAAGACAGGTGAGGAGCTAAGGAGAGCAAACAATAACTTTGAATTCTCCTTAAACAGTAGAAAACATTGAAATTAAACAAACTTAAAAGCAGAGCATGACAGTCATGAATTCTACTTTAACACTTCATTTGTTTAATGTGCAGAAGGAAAAGAAAGGAAATGATTCACATAACACACTTACAAGTACATAGAGAAACACACCATCAATACATGTAACCACAAGAATCCCAAAAAGGACTGCAAAACCCTGGTCTTCCTTAACCAAAAATTGCAGAGATACAGTGAATAATACAATGATAGCTTCTCCCTCAAGAGTCCAACCATGAAAATGAGCAAGAAAGTACATAATATAGATCATCTAACATCTTTCCCTGCCTCTAGGGGTCGAGCTCACTATCCTAGGAGCTGTTTCAACCACTTCTAAACTAAGCACTGAAAACTAGGCAGTCAAAACAACTTGCCTCTATAAGCTAGGAAACCAATTCATTCATTTAATTTTCACCTATTTCATGAATGAATCTTCTAGAAGAGATACATAAGTGTAAAAGTATCAAAAAATTACATTATTTACATCAATGAGGATAACAATCTACTCCAAAAAGTCAAACATGGTCAAATCTGCGTTTTTCTGAGCTGTACAGTGAAATTTTGAGAAAATTGCCTGATAGGTCGCGCGCCTCTGCCTGACGGGTCGCGTGCCTTTGAGGGAACTTTTTGGGTACTTCCAGGTGTCCAAATTGGGCAAGAGTAGGCTTGTTGGAAAGGTCTGTGAGTCTACTTTCCAACCCAACTAGAATTTCTGAATTTGGTGGTCATTTGCCCCTCCAAAATTGCAATCTCCCAAGACTGCTTTCTGTGTCTCAAAAATGTGGCAGAAAGTCATTTTTTGCTTGTTTTTTGACTTTCTGGAGGCCCAAAACTTCACAAAATCTCTTGGCAATGGATGAGCATATGTAACTTTTCATGACAAATCTGGAAATGCTGAGTTTTTGCAAAATGGAGTTGCCAAGAGAAAGGGTCGCGCGGGGGGTGAGACCCGTTAATGGACAAAACCTGTAAATTGCCTGAAAAAACCAAAATTGACCCAAAATGTTCAAAATTTCTTGGTATTTGTGTTGTGGCTGAGCTATTTAGTGCCTTACTCCTTCAAGGAAGCTTCGGCCAAAATGTGGAGGGGATCGGGCCTCTTTCTCCTTTTTTGTGCCTTGGCCAACCGCCTTTGGAACATCTTCATCTTCGCCTTGCACACGTGCATCCACGCCCAATAATGGTTCTTCATGTTTCTCAACAATTTCTTATCTTGGTTGGCCTTAGCCAATAGCCTCTCCAAGTGGGCATTGAGCTGGATAAGCATAGACTCTCGCTCAGCGGGCAATGGATCACCGGGTCTTCTTCGATTCAAGTTGCGGTCACTACGGATCCTCCACAACTCATCAAGAGCTTGCTCATCCTCCAACTGTTTGTTGCGCTGCTCTAGATATGAGATTGTCCATTGTGCCCCCTCTAATCTCCTCTACAATGCATCATTTTCAGCTCTAAGGTGCTGAATGATCTCCTTTGACTCTCGGCTAGGAGAACTGACATCAAGATCAATAAGCTCTATATCTGGAACACCTGATGGTCCCTCATCAATCCTGGGCTGCTTGCCCCTCTCTGATACCTGTGCTGCTGAAGAAAACGAGGCCCCTTCCACCTGATGTGGAGATAACACTTGCTGAGCCGATGAAGAAGGCGAGACCCCTTCCACATGCTGTGGAGAAAGTACTCGCCGAGCTACTGCAAATAAGGCCCTTTGGCCTCTCTGATAGGTGACCAATGGTGAGGAGCTGACATGTCTAGTCACGGGGATGTCATGCTGCTGTGATGGTCCTCCCTCCTCGTGAATAACCTCAGGATGTGGTGGTGGTGGTGCTGTGAAAAGCTCACGAGAGATAAACTCCTCCCATGAGATGCCCTGCTGAGCCAACTGATGTAATACCACAAGCTGAATCAAACCATAATGGTAAAGGCTCCTATACTGCTGTGCCGGGCTCTTCCTCTGCATCATGGACACCATCCTCTCAATGTTCTGATAGAAGAAAACAGGGATGTTCATCATCCGTACCCGTGTGAAGTGCATCAATAGGCGAATATGGTACGAATATACCTGTGAAAATCTGCCCTCATAGGTAAAATAGAGCATGATGAGCCTCATCATGGGAGCATACTCACTCCTGAGAAATCTGAAGGGGAACACACCTGTCAAGTGTCTCATGAGTGCGGGTCTAACGAAAGGCTCAAAATGAACACTGTCCAACACCTTGCGCTTATTCCATACCTCTCCGACATTAGGTATCCCTGTGGCCTGTGCAATCATCTCGGGTGTCAATGTAAAGTCCACCCCGGCAAGGTTGACATGTCCATCATGCAAATGTAAAACAAATAGGCGAGCTAACTCTCTGTGATGTTGAATCCGAGAGATCCTCTCGCAAAACTCATAACAAAACATATACTGGAAACATGAAACTGCCATAGGACAAGCCTGTAAATCTGTCAAAGAAGTGGGCTCCTCTCTCTTATGATGACCACCCTTTCCACCCTTATGAGGCCTCCTCTGTACCTCAAACTCTGAAGCTGATGCCTGGTCATCACTCTGCTCATAGGTTTCGGTTTCTGACATTGTTTAAGGAGCAAAGTGGCCAAAATGTACTGCTGTTTCTGCCTTGCAAAATGCTGATCTATATGTTGTTTCAAGGGGACAAGGAGCACGAGGGGAATGTTAGGGGAGGGATACTTTTAAGGGAAAATGGGAATAAATATATAAAACAGGGATTTTGGGAAAAATCATTACAAAATCATTGCATATGCATCATTACATAAATTTGTTTACATGGGTATTATGAGAGGTAGGATTAGGGCTTGATTTTTTTTTAGTTTTTAGGGAAGAGGGGTAGGGTTTAGTTTTTCTTCACAAATTTAAAAGGGAAATTTACATAGGAAGACAAGGAAAATGAAATGGGAAATGGGGAAAAATGATTACAAGGGAATACCCTAAAACAGCATAAAACCCTAGGCATATTTTACAATATTAAACCACAGCCACATGGAGATTTTCTCTTGCACAATGAGATCTTTAAAAATGTATTCATGATGTCTTTAACCATAACAAGCAGCAATTTGTAAGTTGGAGGGCCTACCTTAGGCAATTTGGCGATTTTGTTGGCTCCTTGGATGAATTTGCAGGCGATTTTATAAGGAGGGCGCTGACGGGTCGCGCGCCTCACCCAACGGGTCGCGCGCCACTGACGGGTCGCGCCCGTTAGAAATTAACACTGCTGGAAGGCGCTTGACGGGTCGCGCGCCTCTGACGGGTCGCGCGCCTGGTCTGACGGGTCGCGCGCCTGTCAAGCTCCCAAACTCAGCTCGAAATCACTTGCAAGCACTTGCTCAACGACTTGGATACACAATGAGGGTCGATGGAGGGAGATTGGGCTTTTATAACTTTGATTTGAATTAATTTCATGCCCAAACCCACTTTATAATGTTTTTCTTTGACACTTTATAAACTTGACTTTTTCTTGGTTTCCTTTGTCCTGAAATTGACTGATTTGATGCTTTTCTTTGATGCTTTTTGCAGGGATAGCATCTGAGGGATCTTGGCAAGGGAGCCAGGGTTACATGCTGTCTTTGGAAGCCTTTTGAAATTTTACCATTTTTTACAAAAATTTGAAAAATGACCTTGGCTTTAAAAACAGGGTTTTTAAATCCAAGGTGAAATTTAACTGTACAAGATAGAAATTTTCGAAGAAACACTTTGAAAAACATCCCTCTGTCTTGCTAGGCACTTATTGACCTTCAAAGACAATGACCTTGAAGACAAACTTGACCAAAACCCTAGACCTAGAATTTGATTTCAAGACAAGACAAGTAAGCTTGAAAGAGTCTAAGGACTGAAACAACTTTGATCCAGCAATGCCAAGAGGGGAACAAAAACACCAGCTCCTCCATCAGGGTTATGGCATGCCTAATGGAATGCAAAAATTGACACTGATGAGACACCTACTTATGCAAATGCAAAGAGTTTTGATCGTTGATGGAGGGCTACTAGACCGACTCTAACACAGTCCATCTACATCAACAACATCATCTGGGTCTTCTAGCAGTTCATCCGCATCTCCAAGCAGCAGTAGTTCTTCTGACAGTGATTCTTCACTTGAACGAAGAACATCAGTTTATATTAATCCTCTTTACAATGATGGAGACTTTTCAGAATCGCAAACAAGTGAGCATCAACTACCGAAATGGGCAGTTCAACTTTTGAAAGATGTAAAACCTGATGAGCATAATTAAACAAGCACCAGTAGGGCACATAGAAGTGAAGGCAATTTTGCCTTGTTAGCAAATGATTTTACTGAACCTTCCACATACAAAGAAGCAGTAAAACATAAAGAATGGCAACAGGATATTGTTGAATAATATCAAGCAGTAATTGATAACAACACTTGGAAACTTGTTGATTGTCCATCAAATGTTAAACCCATAGGATGCAAATGGGTTTACAGAATTAAGTATAATCAAAAGGGAGAACTTGAAAAGTATAAAGCACGACTTGTCGCAAAAGGTTTTGCATAGCAGGAAGGCATTGATTATGAGGAAACTTTTGCTCCTACAGTTAAATGGAACACCATCCGATTAACACTTGCATTGGCCGCTCAGAAAGGATGGAAAGTTCATCAAATGGATGTGAAAAGTGCTTTTCTCAACAGGGATTTACAGGAAGAAGTGTATATGACACAACCACCAGGTTTTGAAATTGAAGGGCAAGAACATAAAGTCTGCAAATTGATCAAGGCTTTATATGGATTAAAACAAGCTCCCTGAGCTTGGTATGCAAAGATGGATGAATACCTTAAGAAAGTTGGTTTTCAACGAAGTGAATCTGATGATACTTTGTATGTGCGACAACAGGGAAAATATCTGGTAATTCTTGTTATGTATGTAGATGATTTGATCATTACTGGCAACCATGATGATCATATTGCATAGGTGAAAAAGGAGTTACATGCAGGTTTTAAGATGACAGATTTGTGATTACTTCACTACTATCTTGGAGTTGAAGTCTTCCAATGTCCACATCATATTTTCATTTCTCAGAGTAAGTATGCAGCAGAGGTTCTTCAGCGATTTGGCATGTAGGATTGCAAGCCCATTCTCACCCCCATGGAGCAAAACTTGAAACTTTCAAAATTTGAAGGGGGGGAAAAGGTGGACAGTACTACTTACAAACAGTTGATTGGCAGCTTGATTTATTTGACAAATACTCGCCCTGATCTATCTTATGCAGTCAATATTCTTTCACGTTTTATGCAGGAACCACAAGACAGCCACTGGAATGCAGCCAAAAGAGTTCTTCGATATATCCAAGGAACAAAAGATTTTGGTATTCTTTACACAAAGACTAAAAACTTTATACTTGGTGGATATTCTGATGTCGACTTTGCTGGAAGTATTGATGATCGAGCATCAACACCAGGTTATTTAATGAACATGGGGTCAGTAGCAGTATCTTGGAGTTGTAAGAAACAAGCTACAGTGGCCACTTCTTCAGCAAAAGCAGAGTACATTTCAGCATGGGAAGCAGCATGTGAAATTGTTTGGTTGTGCAAAATTTTGCAGGACTTGGGCATTTCTCAGGCAGAAGCTACATCATTATTCATTGACAGCCAGTCAGCCATCAAACTTGCCAAGAACCCAGTTTTTCATTCAAAGACAAAGCATGTGGACACCAAGTATCATCATATCAGATCTCTCATTGCCAAAGATGTCCTCAAGCCAGTTTATTGTCCTTCCGAAGATCAGATCTCCGACATTTTCACGAAACCGCTTGGCAGAATAAAATTTACTAAGTTCAGGGATGAACTTGGTATCTGTTGTAATGTATCTTTGGATCATGGGGGGAATGTTAGATGATCCAAAAATAAAATATTATCATAGGTTGGAATAAAATAATTATTAATTTAAGATATTAAATTAATAATTATTATTCTAGAATATTTAATTATTTAATGGAGACATTTAGAATTAGTATATTGTTGTAACAAGATATGACTCTCCAAATGTGTCGTATCTTAGGCTCTATTTTAGGAGATTTGTTAGCTAGTTGTTTTGAATAGCATTTATTGTAAATGGACACTTGTTATTTAATAAGTGATTCATAATTAGAGGTAGTTAGGACATTGAGCTTATAAATAGCTCATTGCAAGAGTGTTTGGTTGTTCGGGTGTAAACTCTTGCAAAATAAAATATGTAATTTTTTTTTCTGATTAATAAAATTACGTGTCTGAGGACACTTCTGCAATTAGGATATAGAGGTAAAGAGGCAACGACGCAACAAGCGAATCGCGCAAAGGCAGAGGGAGAAGAGAAGAATGGAGGAAACAGAGGAGTTGCATAAGCTGAAGGAGAAACTCCAGAAGGAACAAGAGCTGCACAAACAAGAGAGGGAAGCACATTAGCAACAAGTACATCAGGGGGCGCAACATGTGCAAATAGATGAAACATTGCCCGTACTAGTAGTGGAATCATCAGAATAGTTGGCATCAGGCAGACAGGGTGAACCATCGTAGGAGCAGGACTTCACTCGTGAGATAGAGCAAGCACTTCAATAGTTGGATACGGATATGGAGCAACGAGAATTGGAACAGGACATTGACCTTATGCCTCACCACCAAGAGGTCGACTTACCTACTTCACCGCATCCAGATGATGATCAAGTCTCAAGCGACTGAGGAGGCACTGAGATCCTCGGAGATCAGTCGAAAGGAGAGATGCACAACATCTCATTTGACGAGTCTCAACATAGAGTTGTGCAGTCTCATAGAGTGTCGACTCCGGATGACCATACATCTCCTACGCAAGTTGAGGAACGAGTGATCATGTCTGACGTGTGCAAACATCCAACAGCCTTGGCCGATGCCACCAGAGTGTATGCCGAAGCCACTAGCTCAAGTGTTTGATTTCTAATAGCTTAGAATGAGTGAATGGCTAAGGAACTACAGATGACCAATCAAGGAGGAGAGTTGGTGACAGGTTCCGCCCGAGTTAAACTGAATAAGGAAATACTAGATGAAGTATTGTCCCTTGACACAATTATGTGAGCATTGTACTCCAAGTTTGGCACCGTGCATAAGGCAGTCATCCATCTTAACGGATGGAAATAGCGATGTGCTAGAAGAGCACGTATCTTGACAAACTTGCATGCTGTTGTTGATTACATGCAAACATGGATGATGAGATACAAGGGAGCCCCACTTCACTTGCCTAAGATGATGAAGGCTAGTGCGGTCGATATGAAGGCACGTATCCGGAGTCAAATCCGGAACTATGAAGAGCTCCCGCAGTTCATCACTAGTATACAGGCTTCCCATGCACGTATGTTCAAGAGTATGGATGTTCTGGTGCGCGCACATGTGATCCCATTTATTGGGACTCTCACCCAGGCAAAGAAAAAGACACGGGTCCGACAAGAGCTTGACTTGTACTTCGACAAGTTGATGTGCATTTCCACCAGCCCAGACTTACCCATCAGTGTAGACATCATGCACAAGTATGTCGTTGGTCCAGCCGCATTGAAGACAATGATACACATACTCACTGACAAGTTGGATAGAGGAGCCCGAGAAATGTACTTGGATGTTATGGAGGTAAGAGTCAGGTTCCAGAAAGATGTCATCTTGGAGCACACGGAAACCATCGCGAACTATCGATCTTGGCATTAGTACGTTACTATTGATGAGCGTGAGGATGTTGAGGAGTTGGACTTCCATGGTTGTTTAAGTCATAGTGATATCTAGCATGGCTTGCTCAAGCCATTTCTCTCACATGGGTACATGTGCATTGTGATGTAATGTCTTATCAAGTGTAAGTCAAGTATCGATAGTTGGACGTAACAATCATAGAGTAGATGAAGAGTCATGAGGGTAGTTGAACTGTCAAAAACGGGAATGTCAAGGGCCACCCCACCCTTTGCTATAAATAGTCCCTCGTAACTCATTGTATAGGATTTTGGTCAGCCAAGGTTCTGATAAGACTATCTTGGAGAGAGCTTGGATAGTATTGTAACGAGCCTTGGCTTCTCCACTGCGCAGAGCTAGTACATCTCTTTGGAGGAACAGGCAGTTGTGGCTGTAGCATTCCGCTATTGGAGCTTGTGGTTGGACATGGATGTATTGTATGACTGAAACTTACATTTCTTAATATGGCAAGATCCGCCACATTTCATGCATATGTTGTATTGTATTCTATGTTATATGGTTTACTCTAAATGATATATGTATCTATTTACTCACGCATGCATGTATAGCTATCTATATATGTATGTATGAATCTTTCTGAAATGTGTTGGTTGTTTAACCATCACTTTGTAACTTTCCTTACATGTTGTGATGCATCTTTGATCGTGTGTTCCCTTCTTAACTACGTCCTATCGCAGGTTTCCAAGGGGCACACTCATCTCGACCCCCTTGTGTTGGAACCTCTCATGCGCCTTCCTTGGCTCACTGCAGCTGTCACACCCTTTCTACCAACAGAGTTATCTTACTTTCCTCTACGCGAAATCGCAGTCAAGGCATTACCATACAATCCAGTATTGGGACTCCTACACCAAACGGTCTGAGGTCTAATTGGGACTTCTTATCGGGGAGATCCCTTGACATGTTGGCGGGTCCAGCACCGTCAACACAATCATATTATTTCTATTGAAATTTGAAATAATTCCTTGTAAAAAATTATTTACCAATTAACCACAGAGGAATGCCTTTTTGGTTTCAATTGCATGCCATTTTAATCAACATAAAGGGATGGGAAACTAAATGCAAATAGAAGGAAAAGTTGTTAAAAATATTTCATCTTGCTTTACTCAATGATCAAAATCCCATTTTCCACAAGAGGTTTAACTATTGGCTTGAAGCATTAAATTATAATTGGTGGATTGTGGTTTTCTCTTTTAGCACAATCCAACCCGACCCTACATTTCATTTAGAATAAAGTAATACGAAACTAGGAAAAATATGTTGGATCACATCAAGGATAGTTTAAAGTCACAGTGAAGACTTAGAAAAGAAAAAAATGAACTGGATTGGCTGAATTAGGATTGTCAGATCATGCTCTTCACCTTCCTTTTTTTGTTGTGTTCATCTTATCCTTATTTATCTAAAACCCTTGATTGTTGTTGGACTTTTTAGTGCACAAATCAGCTATACAAAGTGCATAAATTGTAGATAGTACATAGATTCCACTCTCCAATTAAATGCACACCTTCACATGGCTTCCTACATGCAATAGATGTTACTTCAAAAGTGTAACATGAAACCCCTTGAATTCACTTGGCATTCCCACTTTCAATAGGTGTTCTTTCAAAAATATTTGGCATTAAGACAAGCAATAAATATTCTCCCATCTAATACAATAGAGGTTCCTTCCGAAAAACTTGGTCTGAAGGAAAACAAAAAATATTGTCCCATATACTACAATAAATGTTTCTTCAAGAGACTTTGACCTGAGGACAAATGATAAATATTTTTTCATAGACTACATGTTCTATTATTATTAATTGAAAAGCATTATAGTAAGAAAATCGAACTCGTCACCTCATATTTAAGATTCTAATGTGTAACCAACATACCACTCATTGTACCTTAAAAATTGAAGTGCCTCTAATACATTCGTGGGTTATGAACAAATTTTATCTTTAGCCATCAACTTAATCTCAAATTGAAACTCTTTGGAGAAATCCATATCTACATAAAGTGTGGGAAGTTGTGGTGATTTTCTTCTACAATATCTCTATACTTTAGAAGTGGAACTCGCCAATGGCATTTCCTATCTCTTGTAAAAGTTTCAATAACCCAAATTGAATGAGGAAGGTTAGTGATCCTAATCTAGATGGAGAAGGACTTTGTAGAGGGGTTAAAGATTGAGATACATGGCTTCATGAGTAGACTAGGCCTTCCTGAGAACAATGGGCTTGAGTTAAGGATGAGATGTCCATTTTTGGATATATCAATATACACTACAAAACTCTTTATTGCATTGTCATATGAACATGTCTTCCTAAATATTTGTTTTCTAGGTCGTAGACATCCATTAATGTGAGTCGGATAACTTTGTACAAAGATCATTAACTTTTCAAATGATTTTGTGGTAGCAAAATAGTTTAGGCTAGTCTACATCACCTAGATAAAAAAGGACTGAAGGAGCAAGAAATTCCCATGCCGCATGGACTCACTTTTCAGGAGATAGGGCTTGAATTTGAGGTGCTTCAACCTACATGCTATACTTTACTACATATTTGGATGGATTCATATTTTGTAGGATTAAAGGATTTTTTGGAGGGGAACGAACTAGTGGACTTCAAGAAGTTGATTGGGGATCCTTAATGAAACAAACTCGAGGATCTTGCAGGTATCTTTACACTAGAGGAAGTGATGGGTCATTATGACAATAGAAAAGAAGCTAGGGCTCCCCCCTATGTCTCCATATATTAGTTTATATTAATAATCATTATAATAGAATAAAACATTTATTTTAAATTGATTGTTATTAAAAATATTTTTTATTAGTCAAAATGTTCACATTACATTTGAAAAAAAATAATATCTAATCATTATAATATCTGTAATCACAATTTTAAAATGATAACATTCCAACCATATTTATTCTATAGCATTATAAATAATTATTTGTGTCATGAAATTATTATTCACCAATTAAGCACTTTCAGTAAACGTTCCTTTAATCCTTTATCGTGGTGACAACTATCCATAATGATGAGGGTGAAGCATTCGAACCTTGGCTCAAGGCCATATCCCCTCCAGCGTGTCACACCGACTACTGTGATAATAACTCTCACATTATATGAAGTTTTCACCAACTTGTATGCCACCTCGCATTGAATGTGTTCATGTTGGGGTGGGGGGCTGGGGGAGGTTATGGGGGGAGCCTCCATATCCTTCGCAATAGTATCCATCTCCAAGGTCATGGTCATAATTTCTATTTATACTCTGGTCTACATCCTAGTGTTGTTTCCTCTAGTTACCATGACTTTAGGTTGCAATTACTCCTTGCTCTAGTCGTCATATAGGCATTTTTTCCCGCCTTTCCTCTTTCCCTCATTGGATTTGAGAGTGGGAAAAACACAGTCTAAAATGGAATTTGATTTGGATTTCACTCTCCCATAAGGCATCATACTTTTCTTTAGCTTTCACCTCATCTACCCTTAAACACTGGGGATTCTCTGTCCAGACTACTTCTTTCTTCCCTCGACCACCATTACTAACAAAGAGACAAAATTCATAGAGGAGGTGGTGGATGTAGTAGTGTGAGGGGTCGAACATCTTGTTTTTAGGTCGAGTTCTCTACGTGACATTATCAGGCCATATGCCCCTTGAGATTCAATGTTAATTTAACACAATTGAGGATAAGGTTAGACATGAGAGACATGTTATTTTGAATTTAAACATGATGAACAAACTGGCTGCCTAGATTCCTGACACTAGAAATTCCAAAGGCATACAAAATTGCTATCTCTATATTGTGGATTTATATTAGCACATCAAACTTCTCTTGTGAAAAGTGTTGGTTGACCAACAAGAGGCTAGGGATAATATTTTACATAAGTTGGATGAATTGAAGCTACTATTGATGGACATTGAAGGAAGGCTTGCTTGCCTCAAGATAGGTTCACCTCCAAGCCCAGTAGCAACACCCAACTATAAGGAAGAATATTGTCATGTTTACTTGGATACTCTTTGTCTTCATGATTACCAAGTTTATTTTATTTCTAGTTATATATATATGATACTCAGAGCTTTTATTGTTTTTAGTTCTTACTTGCTTGACTTATTTTTCCTATCTGTGGGACGACTATTTTTTTGTTAATACATTGCTGGTAAACTCTAGACTAACTCTCTTAGTTGGTTTTCCCAATAGTGGGATAGCTCTTATATTTCTCAGTTGAATGCTAATATACTTATTTTATTTTTGGAAGTTTCTTGATAAATAGTTATATTATCTCTAGTCTAGTTTCCCCAATGGCGGGCTAGAGGCAAATAACCTCTCAAGAATTTTGTAATTTTATGACATAGTAATGGAAACTCTAACTTACAAAAAAAAACATTCCTTCAAAAGCAGAAATATAAATTAAAATATCAAATCCCTTAAGTTTCCATGGCATTCCACTTATGATAGATGTTCCTTTAAAATATTATGTCATGATGAAAAACAATAAATATTCTCTTATCTACTACAATTTTGATCAAATATAAATGGAAAAGCATGATAGTAAGGAAGTCGAACTCATCATCTCATCCATGAAATTCCAATCTATATTCAACCCACCATTCACTTTGCCTTGGAACTTGAAATGTGAATGTAGCAATGCTTGTTGGTTGCAAACAAATTTAGTCTTTACAAAACATCTAAATCTTGGCAATAAATACTTTGGAGAAATGCCTATATGCGTAAACTATGAGTGCGTGTGGCAATGTTCTACCACCTTCTGTCTATACTTTAGAAAGGGACCTTTCCCATGGCATTTCCTATCTCCCATGAAAGTATCAAAAGTACAAAATTGAAGATGAAAGTTAGGGATGTTTACCTAGATGGAGAGGTATTCCAAAGAGTATTTATAGGTTGGGAACCAAAGATTCATGCACATACAAATCCTTTCAAAGAACCATTACTTTGAGTTGTGGTTGAGGTCCCTATCTTTGAATATATCAAATTCTGTTATCCAAAACTCTTGAGAAAACATGTACATGAATGCCTCTTCTTATATCAAAAATTTCTAAGTTACAAAGATCCATTGATGTAATCTTGCTATCTTTATCCAAATATCATTAAACCTACATATGAGTCTATGGTAATGAAATAATATGGCGTTTCCTACATCATCCTAACTAGCAAGGATCGAAGGGGTAGGAGATTCACAAACCATGTGGAGTCACTTTTGAGGTGATAGGGATTGAATCAAAGGTGCTTCAAAATACGTTATGAACTTCATCATGTCTTTGAATGGATTCACATGTTGTGGGATTCAAACTAGTAAATGGATCATAGGGCATTGATCATCACCTTTTGCACTTACACCTAACAACCAAGAATTCCCAAGAGCTCAACCATCCCAAGACTCCTTTGGCTTAAGAAAACTTAATTGTGGAGTGTTTCCTATAGTCAAACACACTTAGCTTGCTATGACAAGTATGGTGCCTTATGAATTGATTCTTTTGACATTTTTAAAATTTTTGTGTCACAAAATTATTACTTTCCAATTAACTACACAATTTATTAAAAAACATTATGTAACCACACTTTTTATTAAAAGTATAATGTATTTTAAATATAAATCATGTGTATGGATATTATTATGGTTTCATTTCATGCAACTTTAATTAAAAAAGGGGGGAGGGATGATTGGATCCAACTAGAAGGAAGGATTGTTTGAAAAATATCACCTTCCTTTACTTAATGGTAAGAAAACTTTACCCTTTCGAATAGATTGAAATGAATGGCTTACTTGTGAATGGTCATAATCCCACATTCCATAATAATTTTAGATATCTATTTTAGGAATTGTTACCCATGTTATTAAAGTGTAAAACTAGGAGAAATTTTTTCTCCGAAGATGCAGATTTTGAGTGAACAACCTGTTGTCGCTACTACAACACCCTCCAAAACTTCACTACATACAAATTTTGGAGCCTACCAAACTATCATATCAAGTGTCTCTTTGCTCATCAAGTGTCATTTCAAGTCATTCCACATGTTTCAAGTATTCTTAATCATTCGCATGTGTCGTCGCATTGTTTAGAACATCCCTAGCACACTTCATGGTTATAATACCTTTGTTTGTTGTAAAACAACACTTTTGGTCGTAGTCGCACACACTTTTTTTTATTATACTTGGGGAGTGTTTATAAACTGGAGTTTTGATGTTTATTTCTCATTGTTCGATCATGTTTATGTCTTATTTATTAGGTATGGAACCTGATTTTCTTCTTGATTCATAGGTCTCGTTTTAGCCTTATTGGATCCCAATTCCTAACGAGGTGGTAATGCCACCTCTAGTATCGCCAACAGGTGGGGCAGGGGGGTGATGGTGATTTTATGATCCCCTCCTTGGCAAGGGTTCGGGGGCTATGCCCCTGAAGATAAAAATAGATGAAAATTTTCCTTGTAAAATATTGTAATTTGATAGTCAATCTGGGTCATTCATTAGGCCAATGATCTGACAGTAGAAGTTATGTTAATTTAGGGATTCTTTCCCTAGAGGTAACCCTCGATTTATATGATAAAAATTGTATTGCATCTATGTATTATTATTATGTGTGAGAAAGAGAGAGGAGATTGTGTGAGAGAAAATAGGAAATTACAATAGATTTGCGGTAGGTTGTATCTCTTCATTTTGTTGGATAATATAAAAGGAAGGCTTGGATGTTTCTCCATGGACGTAGCCCAAATTGGGTGAACCACGTATATTTGTGTCTCTCTTGTTTTGTGTTTTTTAGCATTTGTGATTTCACAATATTTTATGTGTTCCATTGCTCTTTTATTTAATTTCTAACAACTGGTATTAGAGCCGAAGGTTTATTTGGCTAAAAAACTCATAGGGAAGAAGGGTTCTTGGTTCGAGTGGTAGAAATGGTAGAATATGGTAGGTTTAGGGTTGAGTAATTCAACGACCAAAACTACCAGCTATAGAAGATGCAAATGGAGGACTATTTGGATCAAAAAGATCTTTATCTACCATTGAGATAAAAATCAAAGAAGTCGACAAGTATGATGGATGCAAAATGGGATATTCTTGAAAAAAAGGCACTTGGAACTATACGGTTATGTTTGGAAGTGTTAGTGGCATTTAACGTTTCAAAGGAAACAACCACAGAAGGTTTAATGTCAGCATTGTCCAAACTATATGAAAATCCCTCTACCTCAAACAATGTATTTCTTATGAAGCGTTTATTTAATATGAAGATGTAAGAAGGTGGATCTGTTGTTGATCATTTAAATGAATTTAATACAGTTACTAGCTAGTTAAGCTCTGTAGGGGTAAATTGTGATGATGAAGTTAGGGATTTGTTATTTTTTTACTCATTGCCAGAAATTTGGAATGGCTTAGTCATGGTTATTAGTAACTTTGTCTCTGGATCTAGTACTTTAAAGTTTGATGATGTTGTTGGTACCACCCTTAGCAAGGAAATGTGATGAAAAAGCTTTGGTGAGACATCAAATAATGCTTTGAATGTAGAGACTAGGGGAAGAAAAATGGAAAGAGAAAGGAGCCCAAGAAATAGCAGTAAGTCAAGAAAAGGAAGATCCAATTCCAGATCATGGATAGTGTGCTAGAAATGTGGGAAGAAAGGACACCTAAAGAAATATTGTAAGTCTTGAAAGGGAAAATAAGGAGATGGACAACAAGAGAAAAATCATGAAGCGAATGTAACAAGTGATGTGTTGCAAGATGCACTGATTTTTTTCATTAGAAAATATTATTGATGCCTAGGTAGTAGATTTAGGGGCCTCATTCCATGCCACACCTGATAGAAAACATTTTCATGACTATGTTCAAGGAGATTTTGGACAGGTTTCATTTGGGTGATGATAAACCCTATAAAATCATTGAAATGGGTAAATTTTTTATAAATCAATAGAATGGAAACCAATGGCTATTAAAGGAAGTAAAGCATGTTCTAGATCTCAAAAAAAAAAAAAAAAAAAAAAAAAAAAAAAAAAAAAACACATAATTTCAACAGGGTATAGTTGGGAGGTGAAGGTTGTGTAACTACTTTTACAGACAAAACCTGGAAGGTCACTAAAGGAGCCCTAGTAATAGCAAAAGGAGAAAAGGTTGGAATATTCTATTTATTCAATGGTATTTCTAATTCGTTGTTAATGATTTAACCTCCATAGGAGAAAATATGGCACTCTAGCATCATAGGATCAAGCACATGAGTGAGAAGGGGATGTCGATTCTTCACTTCAAGAATTTTTTTCCAGGTTTGAAGCATGTTGATTTGGATTTATGTGAGAATTGTGTTTATGGAAAATAGAGGAATGTTATATTTCTCAGAGTTGGGAAAGAAAAGAAGACTGAAAAATTAATGTTTGTGCATACAAAGTATGGGGACCTACTCAAGTGTCATCTCTCAGTGGCTCTCGCTATTATGTTACTTTTATTGATGATGCAACTAGGAAAACTTGGGTATATTGTATTCGAAATAAATCTAATGTTTTTGATACATTTAAGAAATGGAAAGATTTGGTTGAGAATGAGACAGGAAAGAAGTTGAAGTGTCTCAGATCAGATAATGGAGGTGAATACTGCAACAAGGAGTTTGATAATTACTATTCAGAGCATGGAATTCATAGAGAGAAGATAGTTCCAGGAACACCACAAGAAAATGGTGTGTCGAAAAGGATGAACAGAACAATCATGGAGCATGCAAGGTGCATGAGATTGCATGCAGTATTACCCTTACAATTTTGGGCAAATGTTGTAGATATTGTTGTTTATATAATAAACAGAGGGCCTTCAAGTTCCTTGGATGGTGGTATTCCATAGGAGGCATGGACAGGTAAAAGGTATACTCATTTCTAAAGACTTTCGGATGTGAATCTTTTGTCCACATTAATAAAGAAAATAGAACAAATCTTGAGGAAAAATCAAAGAAATGTACCTTTATTGGATATGGTGTTAGTGATCTTGGTTATCGCTTATATGATTGTGAAAATCATAAAATCATTAGAAGTAGAGATGTCATATTCAATGAAAAAGCCGTGTATAAGGATTAGATGTAGGGGAAAAAAAAGGAAAACAAAGAATACACAGTGCTTGATGTTATCACAGAAAATGTAAAGGTTCCTGAAAATCATAATGATCAGAAGCCACAACAAGAACAACAACCACAACAGCAACAGGCACCTCAAATGCTTGAAAGTGGTTTTAGAGGATCTATTAGGATAAGTAGACCCTGAATGATACTCTCCGTCACTATATTATGTATTTTTGACTAATTTTGGTAAACCATAATGTTATGAAAAATAAATGCGGGTAGAAACCAAAAAGAAGTGGGAGCAAGCCATGAAAGAAGAGATGGACTCCTTGGTACATAACCAAAGTTGGGACTCAGATTACTTGCAAGTAAAACAACATTGCAGAATAAATGGGTTTATAGGTTAAAGGAAGAAGATTGAGGAAAACAGAGGTATAAGGCTATACTTGTGGTGAAGGGGTTTGCACAAAATAAAGGCATAGACTTTGATGAAATATTTTCTCCTGTTGTTAAAATAACTTCAATCAGAACCATTTTAAGTTTAGTGGCAATAGAAGATTTTCATCTTGAACAATTGGATGTAAAGACAACCTTTTTCCATGTAGATTTGGAGGAAGAGATTTATATGAAGCAGCCATAATGGTATGAGGTCAAAGGGAAGGAAAAATAAGTATGCATGTTGAAGAAGACCTTATATGTCTTAAAACAAGCTCCAAGGTAGTGGTATCTAAAATTTGACAGGTTTATGTCGAAACAAGGTTATACTAGATGCCACTCTGACCATTGTGTTTATCTTAAAAAGAAAAATGATAGAAACTATATTATATTGCTATTGTATGTAGATGACATGCTTGTTGCAGAGTCTAACATTTAGGAAATAAATATTCTCAAAGGAAAATTGGAAAATTCATTTGCAATGAAGGATTTGGGTGTTGCAAAACAAATCCTTGGTATGAGAATAACTAGAGATAGGAAAAATTGCAAATTAACATTGTATATGACTGAGTACATAGAAACGGTGTTGGAAATATTTATTATGCATGATGCAAAACCAGTTAGTACACCTTTGGTTAGCCATTTCAAACTAAGGAGATGTGTCCCAAGACCTAGTAAGAGATGGATTATATGTCTAAAGTTCCATACACATCAGTAGTTGGAAGCTTAATGTATACAATGGTGTGCACAAGGCCTGATATTGCACATGCGATGGGAGTTGTCAATAGGTATATGAGAAATCTAGGAAAAAAACATTGGATGGTAGTGAAGTGGATTCTTAGCTAGTTTAGAGGTACCACTAATCAAGCATTATGTTTTGGTGATTCAAACATTTCTCTATAGAGATATGTTGATGCAAATATGGCAGGTGATAGAGATAGAATGAGTAGCACCATAGGGTATGTGTTTACTGTAGGTGGAATAGTTGTCATTTGGGTTTAAAAAATTCAAAGTGTTGTTGCACTTTCAACAATGGAAGCATAGTATGTTGTTGCTATAGAGGCCATTAAAGAAATGATTTGGTTGCAAAAGTTTATGAATGAATTGGGTAAGAAGTAAGAGATGGGCAGGTTATACAGTGACAACAAAAGTGCCATTCATCTTGAAAAGAACTCAACATTTAATTCCAAGACTAAACATACACATCTCAAGTACCATTTCATACGGTTAGTTTTGGATGATGGACAATTGAAGCTAGAAAAGATACACATTAGCTAGAATCCTACAGATATGTTAACAAAAGTTGTAACCAGGGAGAAACTAAGATTCTTCTCAGTTTCAATTGGCCTTCAAGTATAATGGTGAAGATGAGAATCATCCAGGTCCAAGTGGGAGATTTTTCCAGCAAGTGGAGCATTGGTGGAGTTGCTATAATTAGTCTCGAAGTGGGAGATTATTGGGTATGGAGCCTAATTATCTTCTTGATTCAAAGGTCTCGTTTTAGCCGCATTGGAACCCATTTCCTAATGGGGTGGAAACACCATCCGTTGTATCACTAATAGGGGGTCCAAGGTGGGGCATTAGTGATTTTATGAGCCCCCTCCCAACGGGGGTTGGGTGGCAGTGCCCCCGAAGCTAAAAATAGATGAAAATTACCTTGTAAGATATTGTAATTTCGTAGTCAATCTGAGTTGTTCATTGGGTGAATGATATGATGGTAGAAGTTATGTTAATTTAGGGCTTTTTCCCCTAGAAAGTAACCCTTAGTTTATATGATAGAAATTTTATTGTGATTGTGTTTTATTATTCTATGTGAAAAAGAGAGAGGAGATTGTGTGGGAGCGAAGAGGAAATCACAGCAGATTTGTTTTAGGTTGTATCTCTTCATTTTGTTGGATAATATAAAAGGGAGTCCTAGCTATTTCTCTGTGCACATAGCCCAAATTAGGTAAACCATGTATATATATGTCTCTCTTGTTTTATGATTTGTAGTGTTTGTTATTTCACAATATTTTCATCTTCCATTTATCCGTTATTTAATTTCTAACATTATTGATCAGTTGGTAACTGTTGCACTTGATTTTGTGTGTAAACTTGTTGTGTTTGTCCCTTGTCTTATCTTTTAGACATAGACAAATTTAGGTTGCAAAAGTTAGCCCACTAGGGATAGGAGAGCACATGCTGCACTCTTAAGCCTTAGTTGGGACCCCTTCCTTGTTTTGAAGTGCACCCTCATAGAAATCCTTCCTCCTTTTTGAGCGCATGGCACAATATCGAAGCAACATCATGACTCCTTCGTCCTTCATACTTGCACCCTGCACCCTCCTTGGCTCCCTTTAGTGTACAACGCACTTGGGAAGGCCAAATCCTCATCCCTTCAGCCTTAAGACTCGCGCCCTATGCCCTCTTGGCTTCTCTTGAGCGCACAACGCACTTGGGAAGGCCCAAGCATGATCCCTTTAGCCTTCGACGATGCACCTTACGCTCTCCTTGGTTCCCTTGAGTGCATAGAACACTTCCAAATCTTTAGTGACCTTCCCTCACCCCTCATACTTGCACCCTACACCCTCCCTTGAGATTCCTCTCTCCATTTGAGCACACAAGCATATTTTGAAGCCTTGAAGCACTCAGTCCCTCCCCCTTTGGTAGTGCGCCCTACACCTAGAAGTTTCCCTTTTTCTTCCCAAGTGCACTGTTAAGTCATGAACAATAATTTGCATGGGACATGTTAGAATAGGAGATTTTTTAGGCTGATGTTTTCTCACCATGAGTGATCTCAGTTGCAAGTATTCCATGACAACATGTCTAATATACATGAAGAGATCGGGCAAATGGGGTAGTCAAAGGAATCATTCAAGAATGAAGAACACATGACATTACAAAAGGAGGAACATTGAAATCTTGATGATCGAAGCAGCCCGAAAGACTCCATATGATAAAATACCCTTTGGAGGGTGAAAACATCAACAACATGGAAGTTGCATAAAATATCAAAGATAGAAGTCGTAGCAATGTCACCTATCAAGAAAGTCCATGTCATCAGTCACTATGATCCATGTCATCAGTGACTTGTCATGTTCTCACCACATGATGATGTGGAAACCGCAATGAAATCATGTAATTATTATAAAGACAAAGAAGTGGAATTCCAAGGGCCATGTATGGACAAAAGAGCCACGTGAAGATTCCAAAAGACATGTAATTCCAAAAGTCATTGAGAAGTACAAGAGTTGTATAGAATTCCAACAATCATTAGAAGTTGAAAAGTCATAAAAGAAACTCAAGAGTCATGGGGATATGAAAGGTCATGCCTCAAGTTATAAAAGGAGCCTCATTACTCAAGAAAGGGACATTTTCACCTTTGCTTCTCCCACAAGGCATTATAGAGATAGAGATAGTACTTTTGGGGAGAAAGTAGTGGCTCTAAAACTCCATTATTGGAGCTAGTGATGTTCATTGTACTCATGTATCTTTGAAAATTTTATTAGTACTTGAAGCCATTTGGTTAGCACATTTTCATGCATGCTTTCTATATATTTTGATATTACTCTTCTAATATTTGTGGTTTATGTTGGATTTCATATGTACTAAAGTAATTGAACTATTTCTATGACTTTGGTGCTCAACTTGTTGGAAATGTGTTGTCATCATTTTAATGATCATTGCATCTATGTGAACTATTTCTCTTGATGTCTAACAATTCTTCCTTGTTTATGTGTGTGTGTCTCCACTAGATTAGTACTACTACTTTTCATTTAGAGGCTCACTCTTTTTCCTTGCAATGAAAGAACCTTGATACATCTACAATTGAACATTCCACAGGGCACACTCTCTTGCTCATTCATAAGCACATGCACGCTACTCTCTCATTATAATTTCTTAAGCCAAGGAAAATGTCTAAGTTAATGGCATTCCAACACCGTATGTTGGCGGGATCCAGTACCATCAACATTCTGGCGCTAGAAGGAGGGCATCCAGTTTTTTATGGCTAATAACTCATCACATCTGAATCGTTCATCTTTTGGACAAGGAAGTTATATCCCGCGTACCACCCCAACTCCTATTCCCAAGGGAGGAGGTTCTTCTCAACCTTGTCTGAAGTTACCTACGAACAACTCTGGACAATTTGGCCTATTACTTGTCAGTTTACAAAAGCTATTGGTTTACTCCCTATTGCCAATAATCTTCCTCATCATCCCAAGAAGAAAGAAACAACTTGTATTGGTGCATTAGTTACATCAGTGGAAGATTTGGTTTTCGCGACTCTTGAGGATTAGCAGAGTCTTCGGAAGACACAGTTCAACAAGAGTCGCTTCCACCTATTCACAAAGAGTATGAGGAATATCTTGTTCTTTTTGTTGGAGAACAACCGACAAGTGATTTTGAGTTTAACGAAGGCTCGAACAGTGAAGGAGAAGGCTCATCAGACTCAGAAAAGGAGGAGGAATAAGGAGACGAAGGCATGGCTGATCAAGACCTAGATTGGATGGCCCAAGGCCCACTCTCTCTTCTAGATAACCTTCATATAATGCCTAGACATCCGGATAATTTGCTATCTAAGATTGATCGTGAAAAGAAGACTAAGGCAGAGGATCATATTGATGATTTATACAAGCATCTACGAATGCTAGAGGTACAATACGATGATGTTTATTTTAGGTTTTCTCCTTTCACTTTAGAAGGTAGAGCAACAACGTGGTATCATAGTTTTCCTGTTAATTCAATCCATGGTTAGAGGGAGTTTAAGAAATTATTTTTGGATAAATTTGTTGATGACAAGACCCGCACCATGTTGTTAAAAGAGCTTGAAACTATCAAGATGGGGGAAATTATAAAATTGAAGATTTAAATCAAAATTTCAACTGTATATTGACCAAGTTCCCTCCAAACACGCAGCCTCACGATTCTATCACTATAGATTTTTATACAGTTTCCTTGCCAATAAACATTTATGTTTTTTTTAAGAGAGATGCAAAGGAGACATTGGCTTTAAACTTTGCAAAAGCAATTGTGATGGAGAAAGAAATGCATGTCATTGGAGTTATTATTGATGATGAAGAATCTAAAGACTCCAAGGAAATTGGAAAGAAGTCTCAAGCATCTTCAAGTAAGGCTAAAGAAAAATATTTTGTTGATATTGAAATCTTAACTAAATATTTAAATTCACTCACTAATGAAGTCTCAGAATTAAAGACAAAGTCAAGCAAGATCTCTACCAGTATCAAGCCCCCTAAGTCTTTCTTATTCAAAAGGAATAACAATAATCAGCCGGATAAATATTCCCAAAGCTCAAACGTTGTATTGAATTTTGAAAGCATAGGCATGGACAACTATTGTTCCTTCCGTCAGGAATGGAATTCAAGAAAAAAAATAAAAAAATTGCCAACAATAGAACCACAACATGAATTCTCTGGCAACCCATATTGTTGATACTTTACTAGTAGATCAACAGTCTGAGCAGACAGAAGAAACAAATGAGCCTGCAGTGGCTGAGGAAAGTACAAGTATTGGACACTCAATAGATACTTTTGATTTCATTCTCAATATTAACAAGAAAAGTGCTGAAAAACCACCTCAAAGTGAAACCCCTCCTCAAAAAAAAATTGGTCGTTATAATTTGAGGAGAAAAGGTCTTGTTTTTGAACAGGAAGTGACCAGACAAGGGCTAAAGAATAAATTTTTAAGAAGGATTTCACAACCAGTCAATCCTACTCAAAATGCACAAAACAAGTCTATAAATGATATTGCTTCTAAGAACACTTCCACCAATAGTAAAAACAAGTCTATCGCTCTGGAAGCACTCCGGAATTTTCAAACAAACCTACGCCTCCAGACAATACAACACTACCTACTAAAAATGAAACTATTGATTATAATATCATTGAGGACTTGAAAATACCTGATGCCAACATTTCCATCTTTGAGCTCGCAAAGATAGCAGGCTAGCGAGAACTACTTTTCCAAGCCTTCTCATAACCTTCATCGAGTGACAAAGCTTTTACTTATCAAAAGGTGTCTGGTCAGTCTCTTGGAACTCTTGAATCTGTGGTTATTTTTGTAACTTTATATCATAACAATATTTTCCCCACACTTTTGGTAAATTTTGAAATCTTTAATTATTACATTCATAATTGTTTGGTTGATTCAGGTGCATCTGTGAACATAATGCCATTATCTATTGATAAGAAAATTAATGCTAAATGGGATAGAACTGATGCACAAATCATTTAGCTGGAAATATCACTTGTCCAGGCCATTGGTGAATTAGGAATGTTATTATCTGCTTTTCAACAGACCAAAGGGTACACCAATGCATAAACATTGTAATTGTGGACATCCCTGAAGCCTGTGGCTTACTTTTGAGTAGAGATTGGTCTAGTAAATTACAAGGGTATTTTGCTACAGATTGGTCACACTTATGGCTTCCATATAAAGTGAAAAAACAACCAAATTTGAGTAAAAAATGAACCCTACATGAAATATACTGTGACACCACTTGAGGGTCATAATGAGCCCATTGGATTTTCAGACATAATCTTTGGAAATCATTTCTTTGGAAATTGATCACGGGCATTATCAAGCAGATACATTGTATCTTTGGAAATCCCTAAAGCATGTGGCTTACTCTTGAGTAGAGATTGGTCTAACAAATTACAAGGGTATTTTGCTACAAATTGGTCACACTTATGGCTTCCATATAAAGGGAAAAAACAACCAAATTTGAGTAAAAAATGAACCCTACAAGAAATATACTGTGACACCACTTGAGGGTCATAATGAACCCATTGGATTTTCAGACATAATCTTTGGAAATCATTTCTTGGAAATTGATCATGGGTGTTATCAAGCACATCCATCACCCGTCCCATTAGATAAACAGTTGGAGATCCTTCCTTTTACTCTAATTGGTGTTAATGAATCTCGTAACATAGATGTACATAGTAATAATAGTGGATGAACTAGTTTAGTAGTTGACAATATTTGGAATTTGTACTTTGATGGTTCAAAAACTCAGAATGGCTCTGGAGCTAGTTGCATTCTCATAGACCCGCATAACAAGAAGTACATCCTATCATGCCATTTGGAGTTCGAGTGCACCAATAATATTCTCAAATATGAAGCACTTGGTCTTGGGTTAAACAAAGCCATCAACCTGAAGGTAGAACTACTCAAGATAATTGGTGACTCAGAAGTGGTTACTCGCCAAGTATGGAACACTATCCACTATGTTTCACCAAGTTTACAAAACTACCAACATGAGGTATGACAACTTATCACTTATTTTAAAGCTTTTAATATTATTTTTGTTCCTAGAATTAGAAATGCCATAGTTGATACATTAGCTAATGTAGCCGCTAGAATGTCGCCTTTAAAACTATCTATATATATATAATTATATATAAACCATATGTGCCTGATAACGTAACTAATTTTCATGTTTTTAATGATGACCAGGAGATACAACATTTTATGGCTAATGCAGATGTGTTTAAAGATGTAGCCATCAAAGAATATGAGCACGATAAGGCTTTCTAGTAAGTAACTGATGAAGTAAAAGGTAATACTAAGCCTAAAGGTGTAGTGTCCCTGGAAAAATTATATAACCTACAAAACAGGTTTAGAGGACCAATTAATACTATGACTCAAAACTCGAAGTTTTCATTTGAACAAGTCAACTCGAGAACTCAAGACAATCTGAAATAATCTCGGTACATGTTGTTCTCCATAAGAGCAACAAGCATTCATATGCCTGTTCAAATAGTATCGATATGTGTTTGCATGGACTTATGATGATTTAAAGACATACGATACTCAAATTATCCAACATGTCATTCCCATTAAAGAAGGGGTAACATGTCATTCTCATTAAAGAAGGGGTGAAACCTTTTCAGCAAAAGCTAAGGAAAGTTCATCCAATGCTCGAGCCCCTAATCTAAAAGGAATTAAGGAAGTTGTTGGATTCTCAGATCATTTTTAAGGTCGTACATTCAACTTGGGTTTCAAATTTGGTCCCTATCAGGAAGAAGTCCAGTCAGATAAGGTTGTGTGTCTAGGTATGAAATGTTATCAGTGCTAGATTGTTTTTCTGGCTACAATCAGGTGCTAATAGCATAACCAGACCACCTCAAAACCACTTTCAGGACCAAGTAGGGAAAGTTTTCCTTTAAGTGCATGCCATTCGGGCTTATCAATGTTGGAACTACATTTAAAAGAGCAATGGACATTTATTTCCGTGGCCTGATTGACCAAATTGTAAGTAGTCCATCTAGATGATGTAACTATATTCTCTAAAAGAAGAGCAGACCATGTGTGTTATCTAAAACAAATATTTGAGCAATGTTGTAAGTATGGGATTTCTCTCAATCCCAATAAAATCACCTTTGATGTGTCATAAGGAACTCTCTTAGGACACATCATTGCCAAGAGTTGAATGAAACTAGATCGAGAAAGGGTCAAAACTATAGCTCAAATCCTTTTCCCTGTAAATAAGAAGGATATGCAATTTTTCTTGGGGAAGATTAATTTCTTGCAAAAGTTCATCTCTAACTATGCTTAGATAGTTAAACCATTATAAGAGATGATAAAGAAAGATGTGATCTATAAATGGGACAAAAGAGAGAAGGATTCTTTTGCTCATATCAAACAAGCTATTGTTGACATGCTTGTATTGTTTAGTCCTGATTATGGCAAGTTTTTCTTGCTTTACACTTTTTCTTCAGACCGTATTAATGCATAAGGATGTTGAAGGAAATGAATGACCTATTTATTTCATGAATTTTGGATTATAGGGGTCGGAGTTGAACTACCCTATCATTGATAAACGATCTTATGTCGTGTATAAGGTAGTCAATCATTTCAGGCCCTACCTCCTTAAGGATCACACAATCGTATATGTGCCTCATCTAGTGGTCCAAATTTTGTTTGTGCAACAAGAGATGGATGAGGAGGGAAAATTGGATGACTTGTTTGCAAGAATATGATCTGGAGCTTAAGCCATTTCATGTTGTTAAGGGTCATGGCCTTTGTCAACTTGCAACCAAAGCGATAAATATTACAGAGCAAGTTCTTTCAGGATAGGAGCAGGAAATAGAGATGTATAATGTTGAACAAGTTCCCTGGACAAGATCGATAGCACCATGGTATTTAGATATACGGAAATTATCAGTGCACAACACCTTGCCCACATATTTATCGAACAAACAAAAGAAGGAAATCCACCTTAAAGCTCTACTTTATCCGCTCGTTCATGGAGTGCTTTTCAGAAAGCACCATAATGGTGTCTTGCTAAGATGCCTAGAGCCTCAAGACACACAAAAGGTATTAAGATATTTGCATGACGGACCGACAGGTGGACATTATGCGGGCGATACAATTGCACATAATGTAATGAGGACTAGCTAGTATTGGCCCACCTTATTTAAAGACGCTCATGCTTATTCCCATAAATGCCCAGTTTGTCAGAGATCTGTCAGTCGAGACCAGAATTCAGTCGCCCCACTGCTACCAGTAGTAGTTGAGTAACTTTTCCAACAGTGGGGACTAAATGTTATTGGATAAATATTTCCACATTTGTCAAATAAACACTCATGCATCTTGACAGTGACAGATTATTTTACTCAGCAGACCAAAGCAATTCCTTTTAGACAAGTCAACGACCAGGAAGTCATCCAATTCCTAAAGCAGAACATTATAGCCAAGTTCTGCGTTCCAATGTAATGTGTCTTATTTCTCTTCATTTAAACTTTATGAGTTCGAATTAGAAAATGGTATCGTATTAAAGCATGCATCAAATTATTACCCATAGGGAAATGGTTTAGCAGAATAATAATAATAAAAAAAAAAACCCATTCGTATAAGAAAGAAAATTGTTTTCTTTGAGGAAAGGAACTTGCACAATGTTGTGGTAAATGCATTATGGTTTGACCGTGTAACTCCTAAGCCTTCCCTCAAAATCTCACCATACTTCTTGGTATATGGTAAAGAAGTTATCTTGCCTCTTAACCTGTATCTCCCAGCCTTGTGACTCTCCCAAGAGTCCCAAGGAAGATCATGCCTTATGGTTCAAAGCAATATAGATACTTTGTTTAAAATTTAGGAAGAAAGGATCAAATCTAAAGAAAGATTTGTCATTCACCAAAATTGTATTAAGCGTTGGTTCGATAAAAAATCTACGGGGACTAATATTTTTGATGTAGTTGGCTTAGTATTGAATTGGGACAAATCCCATGAAGAGAAAGGAAAACACATGAATTTCCAATCCCTATGGATAGGCCACTATACCATCAAAGAGAGACTCAGCCATAATGCTTTTAAGCTGAAATATTTAGATGGGAGGAAAGACGCTCTTCTCGTTAATGGATGAGACTTGAAGCACTTTTTCTAGTAGCAGCTCTAAGTTTTGTTTCTTGTACAATGTATTTATTTATCATTTATTTCCAGTCTTATGTTTGTTGTGTCGAGTCATGTCCTGTCTTGTTTTGTGTCTTGGTCATTGTACATAAATAAGACCTTGTGTGAAAGAATGCATGGCTCAGAATGGATTTGTGGTGCAAAAAAGAGGAAATGTGACAACCACAATGCTTGGCTATCTGTTAGTTCTTCTTCTTTGTTTGGGAATATGCCATAGGTTGAGCTAAGTCTGGACGGAAAATATGATACATCCAAGAAGAAAACCTTGAGGGAACCTATTAGATCTGCATCTATTCTAGTATCCAAACTCCTCAACTTGGTGTTAAATCTACTTGGTGTTGTTACATGCTTATCCAATCTAGTAGAGAAAGGATAAGGGGAAAATCTAAAGTGAGAAAACCAATATCATAGGTTATATTAATACTTATTTGAAGGGGAAACCTCTTCTACTCTCAATAAGTTTGGATCGCTCTATCGTCCATTGAAAAAAATAAGTACCGAATCACAGTCCTATTAAATATAAATAAATAAAGGGTTAAAGAAGAGAAAGGTTTCCTGTACAGGGAGGTGAAGAAAGTGACTTCGTCGGGGTACTATTCAATATTGTTGGCAGCGAAGCAATGCTTGTGCTCCTATAGTGACTTTGCCAAGGTACTGTCCAAACCTATTGGCAGTAGAGCGACACCAGAGATGAAACTCATACTATTAATATCTTAATCTCTCTGCGGATATTACCCTTTCCTAGATTGAAAAAATTGTGATATGGCATGTTTTTTTTGTGTTTGAACCAATCAAAAGGAAGTAAGGTGCTATGTAAACGACCGGGTCAAGGGGGGAAGTCAAGGAAATCTAATTGGTGAATCAACACTTCTTGAAGGACTAAACCTTTAAATGAAAATTTATTCCTAAACGGAGAAGTTGAAGTTCGTCCAATGTGTCGCCAAGTATTTTCGCTGCTACAACACCCTCCAAAACTTCACTTCATTCAAATTTTGGAGCCTACCAATATCAAGTGTTTCTTTCGTTGTCAAGTGTTGTTTCAAGTCATTCCACACTTTTCAACTATTCTTTATTGTTTCTATGTGTCGTCATATTGTTCAGAACATCTATAGTGCACTTCATGGTTATACTACTTGTTAGGATTCCAAGAAACTCTCCTAGGTTGTAGCTCGAAGATGCCTGGTAACATATAAATTCAAATATTGTTGCAGGTTTAATGGAAGGAATGATGATTTAGTTCAAGCTAGATAACCACTTCTACTTTGTTTCACTCCAGACATGTGTGAACACCCTCAGACTACAAGGCTTTAGACCACCAATGCTCACAGTTTCAAATATTAGGTGAATATGGAGAATACTAACCACACCAGCAGATGCACAAGACCATGTGATGTCCGGCTGCAACTAGTAAAGAAACATGTAAATCTAATCTACTAATGCAAAGACAGGATGACAGCTCTCCTACATTAGATAGAAAGAAACCTGGGCAACCTATTCAATGATGCATACAAGATTCTAACACAGAGATAAGATGACAGTTATCTAGTGCTAAACATCAAGAACACAACATATCAGGTACAAGCTTGGAACATAGGAAAATGGAAAGTGAGCAGTTGACAGCAAAAGAAGCTTGTAGTAGCTGAAAATGAAGACGAGACACTGCAAGTGACAAAGTATCTACAGTCTCCAGAAGTTGAACCTTACATCAAATGCCAACCTGATTACATCTTGCTTCTGGATATTTATAAGTTTACAATACTAGGGCACTTGGCCGTTTAGGTATGGAGGGGTCATAATTGACCACCAATCGCATTTAACTGCCTGATGGAGTCTCTGAACATGTTTGCTTGCTTTAGTGGGTGAATAAAGTCTGTTCAGGTGTTGTATTGTCCTTTTAGGCTGTTGGAGTGCTCGTACCTGTGGAGTCCATAACTGATAAATTCAATTATAGAGTCGTGCTTGTCCTTTTCTCCTTTCGGCCATGCTTTCTATTAAATATGGTGGTTGGGAGTTTGACAGTGACTGATAATGGCATAGCTGGTCATCTCCTTCTTCGGGCAAATAGAATGGTCAAGGACGTGGGATGCATGGGCAAACGGACAATCGGGATGAGAGGGAAGGATGACCGTCGAATCGGGAAAATGGATGCCAGAGATGGTTCAACAGAAGCTATCGGCCGAGGTGAGTGGGGTGAGTTGGGGCCGTTAGATCTGCAGCGGACAGATCAGATGGTCATCGAGTTATGGAGTTGCATGGACGTTTAACGAGTGGGGTGGATTGGTTGGGCCGTAATGGTATTCATCGCACCACTTTTGGGCGCTAAGCGGTAAAAGCCTGGTTCGCGCGATTCCATTCAGTGATCGGTACGTAGAAGCAGATGAGAGAGAAAAACCGCTCTCATCGTGCGCTAACGCTCGATTAAGTTGTCGGCGCGATGAGAGCGAAGACCGTCAGATCTTGGCGGAGATGATCTGACGGCGGAGAGTGGTAGAGTGGGTCACCTTTATCGGGTGCGACGGGAGCCGTTGGATCGGCGGGGTGATCAACAGTGGGGATGAGGCACGATGAGTTATGAATGCACGAAGACATATGGTAGGGTTTTATGGTAGGTTTGGGGTTTAGTGCTTGGGGCTAATGCCAAAGGGGGCTAATCTGTTGGGTTTAGGGGAAAATTAAAGGAATGGAGGTGGCAGAGGGAAAGCGAGGTAGAAGGAAAAGGGGAAAATGACCCATGTGAAACCCCTTCCTTGGACGTAACAATCAGGCCATGATCCTTTCTGATCTTAGAATATCAGTGTTGCATAATAGAGCTAACACTGGCTCCTTCTGGGGATGAAATCCCCCCTGTGGGGTTTCAAGAACCATAGACCACTGCCTTCATACAAAACAAGATCAACAATACTTCCTAATGTTCCATTGGGCATGGAGTCTAATTAAGCCTACACTAAAACTTGTAAAAAATAACATATTTACAATGCTGAGGCCTAAAGGCGTTAAACAACATAAACCTTCAAAAACGCCCATTGACTGGGCCATCAAAAACTGTTACTCCTTCCATGCTTTGCAGTATGAAAATGTTGTTCCCTGGACCTGAGCAATGACAAAAGGTCCAGTCCACAGAGCATCGAACTTCCCATGATTGCCTTTCTTTTCCTTCAGTGCATCCCATTTGAGAACCAAGTCCCAAAATTGAAAATTGTCCATATTTTCCTTTCTATCAAAAGCTTCCTTGATCCTCTTTTGATGAGCTGCAGACCTTTCTATCAATTGATCTCTGATTTGATGAACTTCAGCCAAGTCACTAATCCTCTTTGCCATGTCATTTTCCTCATTCTGTTCTTCCTGTAAGAATTTTGCCACAGGTAGGGTTACCTGAATTTGGAATATAGCCTCAGTTCCATATACCATCTTGAACGGAGAATTCCTTGTGGATTTCTTGGTGGTCGCCCTGTCAGCCCATAATGCAAATTTAGTTTGGAATCCCAGTTCCTCTTGTTTTCCTCCAACAGCTTTTTGATTATCCTTATCAGGCTCTTGTTGGATGATTCTGCTAGACCGTTACCTTGAGGGTAATATGAGGTGGAATGTACTAGCTTAATGCCCATTAAGTCACACATGTCCACCAATTCTTTTGCCCTAAAGGCTGTTGCATTGTCTGTAACTAATTTATGCGGACAACCAAATTTAGTGAAAGTATTTTCTGCCAAGAACTTCATGACAACATGATGATCAGATTTCCTAGTAGGGATGGCCTCAATCCATTTAGTGAAGTAGTCAGTGGCTACTAAGATCCATCTGTGCTGGCCACTAGAATGTGGATTAATTTCCCCTATGAAATCCAAGCCCCACTGCTGGAAAGGACCACTGGCATGTATGGGCTTCAAGGGTAAGGATTTCAACTGCTATTTTCCCTCAAACCTCTGGCACTTGTCACAAGATCTTACAAATGAAAAGGTATCAGAAAACAAAGTGGGCCAATAATATCTGGCTCTGAGGATCTTGTGGGCTGTGCTTTTCCAATAGTGATGTCCTCCACAGATGCTGGAATGAAACTGATGCATGACCTCCACAGATTTCTCTTTGTCCAGACATCTCAAAAGGATTCCAGATGGATCCCTCCAATAAAGCAAGTTTTCATGAATATGGAACTTGGTTTCCCTGAGCTTTATAGTCCTGGCTTGGCTTGAACTAAGGCCTGGAGGAATTTCTAGCTTCAGCAAAAATTGAGCTATTGTAGAATACCATTGACAAGAAGCTAGTTTTTCAGCCAACAACTGGTCATGTCCTACTATTGCTTCTTCTGTCTGTCCATCCTCTGAATTTGTACCCATGCAGTTTATGTCAAGAATTTTGTAGTTTTCTTCATCCGTCAGCTGAGCAAGGCCCTAACCTCTGACAAGCTTGGTGGGCTTCAATTCTATGTTGAATTCAATAAGCTTTGCAATCCACTTAGCCCTTCTTCCATCAACATCTGGCTGCGTTAGGACATCCTTTACCGATGCAGAGGACACATATGCAATTATCTTGGAGTACAGAATGTAGATTCTAAAAGCTTTAAAATATTTTATAAGAGCACAAGCCTACTTTTCAATGATATCATACCTTAGCTCAGCATTCCTTAATGTCTTGCTGAAGAATTCCACTGGATTCTCTAGACCTTCATCATCTTTCTGCAATAAGACTGTTGCAAGGGTGTCACTAGAAGAAAAGGAGAAGATATGGAACTCCTTGCTGTAATCTGAGCTGATCAAAGTGGGAGCTTCCATAATAGCTCTTTTGATGGCTTCAAAAGATTTTCTAGCTACATCAATCCATTTGATTTCTGACCCCTTTTTCAGCATGGAGGTGATGTGTTTTACCAATTCTGCAAAATTAGGAATAAACCTCCTTACAAAATTTATTTTGCCCAGAAAGGATTGGATATCCTTTTTCGATCTTGGGACAGACAAGGTCTGTATTGCTTTCACTCTTTCTGGGTCAATCTTGACACCTACAGCAGAGACAATGTGTCCTAGAAGCTTGCCCTCTTCTAAAGAAAATTGTGACTTCTTAGGATTCACTGATATCCCAAACCTTCTGCACTTTAGAAACACTTTCTTCAAATGTTGCAAATGATCTTGATGGCTACTGGAGTATACTGTTATATCATCTAGGTAGACAAGGACAAACTTATCCTTCTCTCCTACAAACGCTATATCCATGGCCCTCTGAAAGGTGGCTCCAACATTCATCAATCCAAATGGCATCTTGGAATAAATAAAAGTGCCCCAAGGAGTGGTGAATGCAGTCTTTTCTTGGTCGTCTAGATGTATAGCAACTTGGTTGTACCCTAAAAATCCATCCAAGAAATCCATCACTTTGGCTCCTGAGACTTTCTGCAACAAATGCTCCATCTTGGGCAGGGGATAGTTATCTTTCTTAGAGCATTTTTTCAGGTTCCTGAAATCAACACATAGCTTGATTTCTCCACTTTTCTTCCTCACCACTACCAAGTTGGCTACCCACTTTGAATATCTCAGAGGAACTATGATTTTGGCAGCCAACAACTTCTTGATTTATTTTTCAATTAGAGGGAGGAGTAAGGGATTAATGGGTCTCAGCTTCTGCTTGAAAGGGATGGTGTCTTTCTCTAATGGGATCTTATGCTGGATGATCTTTTTGTCATAAGTTTTAAGATCGTTGTATTCCCAGGCAAAGACATCAGCAAATTTCTTCATTAAGGTGTCGTACTCAGAACTTTGGGCAGCAGACAAATGGGTGGACAGATTTATATACTTTGGATGACCTGGACTCCCTATGTTATGCCTATGGAGTGCAGACTGATCTTCTTTTTTGGCAATCTTATGAGGCACATCATTATGGTCAAACAACTTCTCTAGGGGCACTAGCCCTTTAGGTATATGATTGCTAGGAAATTGTACAATGTTGTCTTAGCCAATTCTATTCTTTACCTGGGGCTGGGGACATTCCTCCAAGGTTTTATTCTCTTGATCAATTTGCATGTCAGAG
Source organism: Pinus tabuliformis (assembly GCA_031772625.1). Classification (NCBI taxonomy): domain Eukaryota; kingdom Viridiplantae; phylum Streptophyta; class Pinopsida; order Pinales; family Pinaceae; genus Pinus; species Pinus tabuliformis. The sequence continues at coordinate 1,393,289,097 of CM062818.1, read as the reverse complement.
AATTCATCAATGACTTGCAGAAACCTTTTTACTTCATCATCATCCTCAAAGACTTTCCAGTGCTGAACATTATCAGGCAAGGATGGTCTATATTTTATCTGGACTTCATAGGCCAATCTTAGGGGCATAGGAGGGATGAACATGCTAGCAGACACAGCATGGGAATCAACAAGCTGATTTTTTACTGTCAGAATATATGAGATACAAAAACTATCAAAAGCATCTTTGAGTCTCCATACCTCGTCTATGTATGCTTTCAGCCTTGGGTGCCTTGCTTGGAATGTTTTGTTCACTTGTTGAATGATGAGATCAGCATCTCCAAACACCTTTATGTCTTTGATTCCCATGTCTTTGGCAGCGTTTAAGCCCAATATCAGAGCCTCATACTCTGTTATATTGTTGGTGACCTGAAAAGTCAGCTTGAAAGACAGATGTGTGCTTTCTTGTTTTGGAGACACCAGCACCACTCATGCTCCTGCAGTTTCCTTTGAACAAGCTCCATCAAAGAACATATCCCAAGATTTTGTCCCTTCTTCTTCCATGGCCTGGCATACTGGTTTCTTGAGTTGCACCGAGGCCTTATGAGATTCTTCAATTTGGAGAATACATGCTCCAAAATCAGTGTCCACAGCGTAAATGGGATGATTAGTGGGATTCTTCTCATCACTAATGATATAGGCCAATTGGGCTTCCTTGTACAATCTTCTGCTTTCTCCTCCAAAAACTGGGACAGTGGCATAAGATAAGTCATTTTGCAATGTCCCACCCAACCTCTTAATCCATCCTCTGGAAAGTAGCATACCAAACTTAGGGGGAAAATTAGCTACCACAATATCATCATCATGCTTTTCATGGGCAGCTGAGTTAGGGTGATAGCTAAGTCTTTGACTAACCCCAGACATTTCACCTTCCTTGAATCAAAGGAGAATAAATCATGATAGGGTCTGGTGATATCAAGGCCTAACTCTTCCATGACAGCTTTGGGCATCAGATTATGGCTAGCTCTTGTGTCTAGCAGACAGTTGTGGAGGATTTTATCATGAATGGTCAAAGATACATAAAATGATGGGGAATTGTCATCAGCAGGTTCAGTCATGGGGCTAAGCACAACTACAAGCTTATCATCTTGTAAATTCACACAGTCATTGGATGCTAGTGTGGCTTTCAGCACAAGGGCATCAAGGATGAGCTTCCTAAAGGCCTCACTCTTTACAAGTTCTATCAAAGGTACAGATATTTTCAACTTCTGGACTACTGATTCAAAACTGAAAGGGGAAAGGGACTTGTCAGGTCCTCTTACCTCTTGAGCTAGTGTTTTGAGGATGATGGGATCAGTTGCTGGTCTCTTCTGCTTGCTGACCTGCTGCTCTATGGGAATAGCAGCTCTTTAGGCAAGATTCTCTTTGACATTACTTTGTCTTAACCTCAAGTTATATCTTTGCTGGTCTTCAGTCTGCAGAACAGCTTCTCTGTCCCACTCTTGAATGGTCTGGTCCCTAAGTAATGACTCTTCATAGGTAGCTAATGTCAAAAAGGTAGCACTGCCCTTGTCTTCCATGTAGTTAATATCATCCTCTTCGTCTAGTTTTTCCTCCTCCATGACTACGTTCTGGAAAGCAGTTTTAACCCTTTGTTCTTCACTGGCCTCTTTGCCCCTCTGAATGATCTGCAATTGTTCATTTTCTCTTCTGAATGGGTTTGGGTTCTGTTGTGCTCCACAACAACCCCCCATTTCATAACATTTTTATTCCCAAAATTATCATATGAAATGGGTCCCTTAGAGTTTAATTGGTATCAACATTGTATCTTTCAAAATGGTCCGAAAACCAAATGAATACATTATATAAAAACCTTTTGAAAAACCCATGTGATCAAATAAAACAATCCTTTTTCATTGCGATAAAGCGATCGCAAGATCGCATATCGCAATGACATAAGGGAGCATAAGTAAGTGGCACATTGGTCTCCGCCGATGCGATATCGCTATCGGCTATCGGCTATCGGCAATACTTCATGCACATTTTAAAGCGCCCCCATGCCATTAGCCCCGATGCGATGCGCAATCGGCGATCGGTGATCGGCGATATATAATACATATCTTATGTGATGCCAATACCCCGATGCGATGCGATATCGCAATCGGCAATCGGCAGTATTTCATCCACATTGTTAATGCGCCCGGGTAATGTATTTCGATGCGATGCGATATCGCAATTGGCAAATCGGCGGCAGGCTGTCAATATTATATATAATCCTCATTCTCCTGACGCTATGCGATATCGCTATCGGCGATCGGAGGTTTTGAATAGTGTCAATACAAAAGGTTTAAGGTTGCCCCGATGACCGATTGCGATAAAGCACAATTTTCGAAAAAGCCGTTAAATGAAGGGATATCATGATTTGTTTCATATTAAAGGCTTGATCCGTCCAACAATGATTCGCCTGCGCACAACCGCCAAAATTCCCACAGCACGCTTAAATGAATCATTCGACCGATTAACGATATAATGGGCATTTAAGATTGGCAGGTTTTAAACGGCCATTTAATGTGATCGTAAGTCCTAAAATCCTCCCATGGATTGTGTCTGCGCCCATTTTAAAAGCTAATCCCTTATTACGCATCTGTCAATATTTCTCATCACTTGCAAGTTTTCATTGCTATTTCTCTGTATTACGTATATTTGCGCCTCTGTGCAGAATTCATCCAAAGAAGAAAGCTCAAGCAAAATGGGGAAGAAATCCAAGAAGACCACAGGCGCTTCCACTACGCCAGTTGCAGGACAGGTTCTGACTGACAAGAAGAAAGGATTAATTTCGGATACAACATGTTCAGGTCTCGGCAGAACTACTTGGCAGGGTACCTACAACTTAATCGAAATTGAAGAACCTACGGTGACAATAGTAGAAGCCACTGCTGATTCCACTCGGAAATCTGAGTGCACTCTTAAGGATTTAGCCGACTCCTTCCTTCACAGGATAGCAGCCAGGGAGCAAATTCTCCCATACACAGACGTAGTGCGGTGGGCGATTGAAGAAATCCCAATCTTGGATAGAACCTTCAGCACCAGAGACGGGAGGATATTCGGATCGTTCAAAGCTGAGGACTTGAGGCAAATGTACCATTTGCCTAAGCCAGAGAAGATATACAATAAGGCGTTCCTGGAGAAATTCGCAAATGAAAATGAAGTTGAATCCGAACCCATCCGGGATTGGAGACAAAATCTGGCCAAGCACAAACATGAGTCTTCTGGTAAGTACTCAGTTGATTCCCTGGCTTCTCCTTATTGCTACGCTGGAATAATGATGTGTAGATTGTGGGGATTGCATGACTCCTCTAATTTCACCATAGAGATGGTTCCTTTAATGGAAGCTGCAGTGAACAGTCAAATAATGGATTGGGCCACTATTCTCTCAGATAAACTAGCCAAAGCTGTTCTTGATTTTAGAAATCAGACTGTCATCTCTGAAAGGAAAATTCCCCCATTCTATTACAGTGCATATATTTTAGATACATTATGTTTCAATTCTGAATTTCCCGTGCTCGGCTGGAGGTGGACGCCACAAGATCCCACGGCTATCCACATATACCATTAGAAATTATGGAAGTCCTCTTACAAGCACCACCTATACCAAATCTGCAATGGCTTTATGGTGCCTATTTATTATTCTATTTTTGATAAACCCATTCCCAAGATTTCCTATCAAGCTTCGTTTGATTTAACAGCGGTAGGGAGTTGGTTTGGAGAGGAGAGATTTACCTACATAAGAGTTTTCGGCAGCCAAGCCAACCCACATGTTCTCCCTTTGTACATACCAGATAAACTGCTAGCAAGAGAAATTGCTTATCAGATTACAGCTGAGAGTGTTACACAGACTCTCAAGAAAGAAAAGAAGAGGGGCTGGCCCTCTTTTCCCTTGAGGTGTGGTGTCTATACTCTGCATGATCTCAAACATGCAGAAAAGGAAGCCACAAAGATTCAATCCTTAACTCTGGCGACTATCCCAAATAGGCACTTTGATCCAAAGAAAGTTGCCTATAATGCACTAGAACATGCCAAATTGACAAAATTTGAGCATAAAGAAGATATGTTTGACGACCTGTTCGTTTCAGCCGAATCAATAGGTCAGGCTAAAGAATTCGCTAGAATGAAATATAATGATGAAGGGTTGACTGAGTTTAATAAACTTAGAGAACAGAGGTTGCAAACTCTGCCTCTAGATTTACTAGCAACAACCCCGGCGACATCATCAAGCGAGCCTGATCGGAAACAGAGAAAAGAACAGGAAGAAAGTCAACAGAGAGAACAGGAGGAAAGACAGAAGAAAGAGAAAGAGGAACAGCAAAAGAAAGAGCATGAGGAAAGGCAAAAGAGAGAACAAGAGGAACAACAGAAGAGAGAGCAGGAAGAAGTGCGGAAGGAGTCCCAAACTGAAAAGCAAAAACAAACCACCATTGATGTCAATATAGATACTCGTATTGACCCCAAATTGCTCCAGGAATGGAAGCAATTTGACTCTATCATCAGTGGGTTGGAATGTTCCAAGGATACAGACACTTCCAAGACAAACGATACACAGGACATCACTTCACCACATGTTCTAAGTGGAACCAGCGACCCACCCATTTCTAAGGATGTTGAGATAATACCAAAAGATCCCTCCGACCAAATCATTCTCTAGGTAGAAGATATTCCTCCCCTGGATGTTTTCTACAGTCCGAAGCATAAAGCAGTGGTAAAACGACAAAGTAAAAGAAGGAGGATTGATCAACCTTCCCTTTTTCCAGAGCAAACTGTTACGGGCAGCGTGGTTTGGAAGGAGGAATTCGACCCCTCCGATGACCTGACAAAACTATCACAGTATGCGGGAGCCTATTCGGCAACGACAATCGATAAGGCATCGGAGGTAAGTCTTCTACTGAAAACCAAGGATCAAGAAATTTTCACATTACAGGTAGAATTGGCTGAGACAAAGCAGAAGGCAGAACAGGCAGAGCAGCAATTGTTGACACAACAGCAAGTGAACAGTCAATTAACTCAGCAATTGCAGGCAGAAAAGCAAAGGATCGACCAAAGCGCGATCCAGAAACAGAAGGAATTATCAGAGGCATTGGCACAATTAAGGGCAGCAAACGAGCAAATGATGAAAACAAAGGATGAACAAATCGCTCAATTGTCATCGCAGCTCGAAATAATAAAGGGCGCTCCACATGTGGCAGAATTCAGAGCAGAAGCATTACAAATAAACACTGCGTTAATATTGTAGAGCCTCTACTTTACACCTTATCATCCATCATTACCTACTGTTTTCATCACTTTCCTCTCTCTTTTGCCTCATTTTCCACCCAAATCATTACATTAGTTGTCATTAAACATGATCAAGTGAGCTTTGCTAATGGGTGACTGTTTTGTTTAGTTTTTGACATATTTGCAGAGATTCCGCAGCTGTCTGGCAATTCCGCAGCCATTCAGCGATTCCGCAGCCATCTGATGATTCCGCAGCCATTTTGTTGATCTCAAGGTTCCACGTGCTATTTTGCAGAACGAGCCACGTGGGCATGTTGGAATATATGTGCTCGAGGTTCCTGTGCCATCAGTTCAGCCAGCCACGTCATCTGTACCTCCGGTCAAAGGGGGTCAAGTTACGGTCAAATAAAGGCAGCTTAACGTTGATGCGTAAGCTGTTTGGTCACGTCGGTGGAAAAGATGACTTGTCCGTGTTTTGTAAGCCGTGGGGAACATGATCCAACGTTGGATTCATTGCCCATAACGACCAGGACCTCCAGCTCGACCATGAAGCATATGACGTGTTCACTGCACCTTTAATACGCATGATATTCAGTTTATTTTCTGTTTTATGCTTTACGCATTAGGCCATCTTGCAGATGCCTATAAATACTTGCGTCTGCGTACGCTTATGTTAACTTTTTAGCTGTTGTAGTTTATGAACTTGTGAGAATTTTAGCGTATTTCTGAACTCTGTTTTTATAGAGCTGTTCCAGCACTTTTGACTATGTATTTCTGCATATGAAGTAATGGAAACAGTGCTGTTTTGAAGTTTTAAAGCATCTGAGTTTTCTGTGGGTTGTATGGATGGAGGGCCCCCGTTCATAACTGCCCTTGTATAAGTATTTCATGTTTATACTTCTGCAATTTCTTTATTTCACATACAACATTTCCTTTTCTTGAGTTATGTACAGCTTGATTTCTTTTCATTGCTGCAGCCTTTATTTTCACTGATCAGATTTGCTTCTTTGCAGGTTTTAACCCGGGATTGAGTGTGTTGTATTTGCTTTAATATCTAATGGTAGTTGCAGTTGTCTTATTCGTAATGCTGCCCTTTTTACTCTGTTTTCTAGATTAGTTTTTAGCTTAGTTTTACAAGTTGGATGCTAACTAATTTATGCTCTCTTTATCATGAATGGTTTATCTTTCAGAGAACAGAACACTAATTAATTGCAGCTTGTTTTTAAGTAGTCTTGTCTTGTGGCACTAATACTTTTTCCACTTGTTACACATAATCACATATGTAGGAAGCAGTATGATGGAAAAGGCTTAGTAGTGTTATAATTTGTCATTTAGAATTTTTATCAATTCTTGGATTTGTCTTCAGCTACTTCCTAATCGTGTTTTACACAGTACTATGTGGTAGAAGCAGGGAGTTAGGAAGAGATAACCATTATCATCAGTCCTTGAAGTGATTTTCTTGTTTCTTTTATTTGCAGCAATATGAGTAGAGACTAATGCCATTAGAACGTGGTCATTTGCTTTCAAGTCATTGCAAGTTATTCATTTCTTTCAAGTTCTTTTCCTTTACAAATTCAGCAAGTAATTAGAAATCACCAATCACACACTTTCACTCATCTAGAACTCACTTTTCACACACTTGCACTCATTTGTCTATAATCATCACTCCATCTTAGGAAGATAAGTTAACCATAAACAACACCCCAAACGACAAAAGCTCTAAGAGGTTGCTTAAGTACATATAGTACACCTTCACTTCATCAGCTTACGAGCCCCGGGTTGACAATTAATGACATCAATTTAGGAACACTAAATTGACTAAACATTTTGGCGCCGTTGCCGGGGAAGTGAAATTAAGTAGCCATATTCTTAGAAAAAAAAACATAAAAAAGATTTCAAGGAAAGAAGTTGATAACCTATCCAAGTATGCTCTCCTCTTGCACTTCAAAGTGATCTGGAGGATCAGAAAGGAGAAAGTTATTGATTTGGTAGTTTCTTGAGTATGCTCTCTTCTTGCACCTAGAGTGACCTGGAAGATCAGAAAAAGAACTATTAACTTGACTTGAAGAAAAAATAAAAAAATGACATGCATAGAGCTAGAGATTCTAGGGGAAGGTTTTTAGCTAGAGCTCGAAGTTCAATTTTTACAAGTCCATCTGCTTCAAGGGATAGACAAGAGACACCCCCCTTATCTCCAACCGAAACTCCTAGTCCTAGAATTCCTGGAATTCAAGAGCCAAGAGTTGACTCTCCTACACCTTCTATTGAGTTTGAACCAGGAAGAGACTCTTCTCTTTCTCCTACAGGAAGACCAATTGTAATTGAGGAATTGGAATCATTTGAAGAAGAAGGAGAAATCTCTTCTCATTCACCTTTTGTAGAGGAACCAGAAGATTTTGAAATCCCTAGGAGAATTATCATGGCAGAGGAAGAAGGAGGAGGTAGAGGTAGAGGTAGAGGAGGAGGAGGAAATAACAATAATAATGGAGGAGGTAGAGGTCCCATTGGAGGAGGAAATAGAAATGGGGATAATTCATTTGGGTTTCCCATTGTTAATGAGGATTCCCGAGCCACTATGAAAAACATATCACCATCTGTCCTCCCTAACTTCCATGGGTTAAGGACTGAGGACCCTGAAACATTCTTATTTGAGTTTGAAGTCGTGTGTCGAACTTATGACTACCTGGATGACTCTCAGAAACTCAAGTTGTTCCCTTCAACACTGAAGGATCAAGCTTTGAAATGGTTCATGGGGTTACTCACTCAATCCATTAGGACTTGGGATGAGATGAAACAAACATTTTTGGATAGGTATTTAGACTATTGCATGCCTACTAATCACAAGGACGAGGTTTTTAAAATGATACAAAAAGAAGATGAGAGTCTAGAAGATTTACTTGAAAGATTTCAATATAACTTGAAAAGAGCAAAAATGAATACCTTGGATGAAGAGACCTTAAAAGCCCTCTTATTAAAAGCCATCAGGGATGAATGGATAGACATCTTAAACATGATGGGGAAAGGGGATATTTCTCAACTTTCTCTCAATGACATAGCAGAACTTTGTATCCATCTCTCAAGGGGCAAATCAAAAACTCAAAAAGGGCCTAGAGATCCTTCTCTCCTTAGGGCAAATAAATCTGCAACAGGATCAGTGAGTAGGGCTGAAATCGGTAGTATGCTTGATGAATTTAAAACTGACATCTTAGGGAGTCTTAGTGAACAACTTGATACCCTTAAGATTCACAATAAACAAAAAGCAGAAGCTGAGGCTTTGGCTATCTTTTGCCCGAAATGTAGAAAGAAACATGCTTTAAGGGAATGTCCCTTAGATGCACACGTTGTAGAAACATGTGTAATTTGCTCAGAAACTCATGAGACCAAGGATTGTCCTTCAATTCCTGGCCTCAAAGCAGTCTTTCAAGAGGATCCAGATACACTTGAATCTCTGTTTTATTGCAAGGAGACCTTGGCAAGGACAACAGAATCAAGGGTTTAACAACTCTATGAATTCTCAATCCCAACCAAATTGGAATCCTTGGCAACAACCTTGGCCTCAACCTCAAAATGCTTTCCAAGCATGGATGCAAAGCATGCAAAATCCTTATGGGAGATTTGCTCAATTCTATCAATATCCTCCATCATTTCAGAATCAGCAAGCCCCACAACTTCCAAATCAAGGTCAACAATTATCATTGCCATACCCTCAACAACAACAACCTCCTCCACAAAATCAAAATTCTCAACTCTCCCAGCAGAAATCAAATCAACTTCCCTCTCAGTCATTACCAAATTCGAATAATAGGAACCCTCAAAATGCTTACATGATGGAAGGTCAACCATTCCCTACCTATATGGTTGTTCCTCTCAATGAAGTACAACTCAGATCAGGTAGAATCTTAGATCAACCTTCTACAAGTGCCCAACAACCAAGCATTTCTGAGGAAGAATCTCTCAAAGTCAATAAAGGTTCTGAAGTATCACTTCAAAACCAAAATATCCAAAAAGAAAAAGAATCAATCTCTACAACTCCCATAGTTGAGCAACCTACATCTTTAGCTACACCTCCTTTTCCTGAAAGATTGCAAATTGACAAAGGGGTGGAAAAGCAAATTTGGTTGCCTGACTATAGCTTTCTAGATGAATTGAAGAATGTCTGTATCAAGATCCCCTTGTTACAAGCCATTAAGGAAATTCCCATTCTAGCAAAGACAATAAAGGAGTTGAGTTTGAAGAAAACAGTAAAAAGAACCAGAGATACCAAAAGGATACACCTAGTTGGAAAAATTGCAGACATTATGATGGGCAAAATTACCATGCAAAAGTATGTGGATCCCGGTAGTCCTATTGTCAAAACTCATATTAATGGGGTTGAAATCCCAAATACTTTAATTGACTTAGGAGCCGCTATCAACATCATGAGTAGACAGACCATGGATCAGTTAAAGCTTCCTAACCTTCTCTTTACACCTACTTTGCTGCAGCTTGCAGATAGATCAATCATTAAACCTGATGGTGTATTGGAAGATATTCCAGTCTCTCTAGATTCTTGGGAATATCCCGTTGATTTTATGATTTTAACTCCCAAGAAAAATCTAGGAGGACATCCTCTTATCTTAGGAAGACCTTGGCTAGCAACAGCTGATGCTTTCATCAGTTGTAGGTCTGGAGACATGTATATATCAGATGGTAATTCTACCAAGAAATTCAACTTGTATCCCCCAGCAAAAGCTATAACAGAAATAGGAGAAGATGAATGGGTAGAGGATGAAGATACTATTCAACCTGTTCTAACCATCTCTGAGATTAGTGAAGACAGTCAAATTCTAAATACATTAGAAAATTTTGAAGTATCTTTAGAATATGACTCTGAACATTTTCAGATAGATGCAGACATTGAATATCTCTCCTCTAGACAAATGTCTCTCTTCTCAATGGAAGAGTTTGGTAGTTCTACAGTTGAAATCCTCCCAGGAAAAACATTAAACATTAACAAAAACTTGGGAAGACCACAACAAGAAGAATTAACTAAACTGTTGCAAAAACATTCCACTGCCTTTGCATGGGAATACACTGACATGAAAGGAATCGATCCTAAGACTTGTATTCATCACATCTACATTGAAGAAAATAGCATACCTATTAGGCAACCACAAAGAAGGATGAATCCAAACCTTAGGGAAATCGTGAAAGAAGAACTCCAGAAATTGCTCAAGGTAAACTTCATTTACCCCATTTCAGATAGCCAATGGGTTTCTCCTTTGGTTATAGTGCCCAAAAAGAATGGTAAATGGAGAGTTTGCATTGATTATCGAGAATTGAACAAGGCAACCTTAAAGGATCATTTTCCTCTACCTTTTATTGATCAGGTACTAGACACTTTAGCAGGTAAAAAGTATTTCTCATTCTTGGATGGTTTTAGTGGGTACAATCAAATTCAGGTAGCACCTGAAGATCAAGACAAAACCACATTTACTTGTCCTTGGGGAACTTTTGCCTAACGAGTACTCCCTTTTGGATTGTGCAATGCACCTGCTACATTTCAAAGGGCTGTATTAGGAATCTTTTCAGATCTGATTCATGATTGTGTAGAGGTATACATGGACGATTTCACAGTTTATGGTAATACATTTGAAGAAGCTTTGGAAAATTTGGAAAAAGTACTGGTAAGATGTAAGGAAACAAATCTTTCTTTAAGTCATGAAAAGTGTTTTATGATGTTTACTGAAGGGATTGTTTTAGGACATCATATTTCAGGAGATGGAATTAAGGTTGATAGATCCAAAGTTGAAGTCATCTCTAAGTTACCTGTTCCAAATTGCCAGAAGGATGTTAGAAGTTTTCTTGGGTTTACTTGGGTATTACAGAAGATTTATTGAAAACTTCACTAGGATAGCATCTCCTCTTTTCAAATTGCTTACCAAAGACTGTGAGTTTAAATGGGATCCTGAGTGTCAATCTGCCTTTGAAGCTTTAAAGTCTAGAATATCTGAAGCACCCATCTTAAGGGGACCAAATTGGAAACTCCCTTTCCACATCTCTACTGATGCTTCAGATACAGCTCTAGGAGCTGTTTTGGGACAAAAGGATTTGATCCCTTATGCCATTTATTACACAAGTAAGAATTTGACTCCTACTGAGTTAAATTATACTGTTACAGAAAAAGAGTTCTTAGCTGTGGTACATGCGATCAACAAGTTTAGACACTACATAACCGGCTATGAAACCTTTGTCCATACTGATCACTCTGCCATAAGATATTTAATGAACAAACCTGTCACTAATGGTAGAGTTACAAGATGGCTTTTACTTTTGCAAGAATTTAACATTACTGTGTTAGATAGACCTGGAAAGCAAAACACAGTAGCTGATTTCTTGTCTAGAATCCAAAACACTAATGAAGATTCTCCAGTAGAAGATAAGTTTCCAGATGAATACTTGTTTGCAGTGACTACCAAGACTCCTTGGTATGCAGATATGGCTAATTATCTAGTTACAGGGAAGCTACCTCTACACTTATTTCCTAATGAGAAAAGGAAAATCATTCGGGAGAGTTCACATTATTCTTGGATTTCTAATGAATTGTTCAAAACAGGGCCAGATTGTATAATCAGAAGGTGTGTTCGGGAAGATGAAATGCCTGACATCCTTAAGGCATGTCATGATGAACCATGCGGCGGGCACTTTGCGGACAAGAGGACAGCCTATAAAATCCTTTCTCTAGGATATTATTGGCCTTCTCTCTTTAAAGATGCAAAGCAGTATGTTAAAAGGTGTGACAGCTGCCAAAGAGTTGGGAAACCAACTCCTTCAAATGAAATGCCTCTACAGCCTCAGGTATGCATCGAACCCTTTGAGAAATGGGCTCTAGATTTCGTTGGACCAATTAATCCACCATCAAAGCAAAAGAAGTATATACTGGTTTGTACTGATTATGTTACTAAGTGGGTAGAAGCAAAAGCATTGCCTTCTGCCACTGAAAATTCAGTTGTTCAATTTCTTTTTGAGGATATTTTCACTCGTTTTGGTGTCCCAAGGGAAATTGTGACAGATCAAGGCAGCCAGTTTACATCAAATTGATGGAGAAGCTGATGGAGGAATATAAGATCAAGCACATAACATCTACTCCCTACCATCCGCAATCCAATGGTCAAGTGGAATCTACCAATAAAGTTCTTGAAGGCATTATCACCAAGACTGTTCATCTTCATAGAAGAGATTGGGCGGAAAGGCTCCCTGAAGCCTTATGGGCCTATAGAACCACATGGAAGAACACAACAGGACATTCTCCCTATGAACTTGTTTATGGGAAGGAAGTCCTGCTTCCTATTGAGTTCCAAATCAAGACCTTCAAGATGGCAGTCCAATTGGGAATGAGCCTCTCAGAAGCCCAAAAGCACAGAATGGACCAACTGAATGAGCTAGATGAAATGAGACAAGATGCAATTTTAAGGACCGATCTAGTTCAGCACCAAAGATCTAAGTGGCATGATCGTCATATCAAGGAAAGAAAGTTTCAGAAAGGAGATTGGGCTCTATTGTTTGATTCAAAGTTCAAAGACTTCAAAGGAAAGTTTCAAACTCATTGGCTTGGGCCATATGAGATTGATGAAGTCTTTAGCAATGGAGCAGTTCGAGTAAAAACTATTGATGAATTTCATACTCCTCTTATTGTGAATGGCCACCGCTTGAAAATCTACCAGAAGCCATTCTCAAAAGAAGAGTTTGTCAAATTGTTCAAAGAAGATTCTGCAATCAGGTTGGTGGAGAAGGATTCTTCTCCTCCATCAGCCTAATCTTTGGTTTTTGAAAAAAAAAAAAAAAAAAAAAGAATAAATGTATGAGCCTGAAAACCAATCTCTGATTGGCAGTCTCATACAGAAAACCTGAGGTGAAAATCAGGGTCACCTGACACCTCATGTTTTCCAAAAAAAAAAAAAATCTCTTTCTCTCCTTATTTCATCTCATTTCATCATCACCACCATTTCATCCACCATTTCATTCATTTTCACTCCACCTCATTTTTTCATTCATCCATCCACTCACTACATTCCATTCCATCAATAAAGTCATTTTTAGATAGTTAAAGTTGTTTTTGTGCAGTCGGAGGTTACTACTGCAGATTCCGCAGCTGTTTGACGATTCTGCAGCCATTCAGCCATTCCGCAGCCCTCTGCACCTGCATAAAAAAAAAAAAACACAGTTTGTTTGAAATTTCTTTACAGCTCAGTAGTCATCAATAATAAATGGAAAATAGTCATGCAACAGCCATAAATCAGTGAAGGGTTAGTGGCAAGTCATCAAAGGCAAATCTAAGCGGGAATCTGAGGTATGATTTAAATCCTAAACTTACAGTTATTTCATTATGCAAAGTTTTCTAGGTTATGTTTCTTGCCACTAAATGTAATGATTACCAGTCATGCGACCATATACCCACGTATCTCCCAAGTCTATCAGTCCTTGATTACCACGATTTTGAATTTCACTTGCGGCTGCTTCTTCCATTAAGATCTCGTACTTAAGTGACGTAGCCTAATGTACTACGTCTCTATATGACATTAACTCACGCAGCCAAGTGTAACTCTGAAACCGAAACCTAAGGACATAGCCGTTTCCATTCATTATTCCATAACCCTTCTACCCTCTTACGCTCATATCATTTCACTTCCGCTGTTTCATTTCCACTCACACTGTTTCATTCCATTTACGCTGTGCTCAATACGCTGCTACCATTCACCATACTCTGTTTTTCCTCTCCGCTAATTCTAATCACCAGTGGAGGTCTGTTACGGCCGTATCCAGAGCTAAAACCATAATCCACTGCGTTGAGGCCGTAAATCCACTAAGTCAAGGCCATTTTAAAGCCGTGTTCCAAAACAGAGCCATGAATTTACTGTGTAAGATCCTTGTTGAAGCCGTGTTCTAGAACAAAGCCGTGAATTGACTGTGTAAGGCCGTTTTGAAGCCGTGTTTTAAATAGAACAGAGCCGTAAGAGCCAATGGGGAAGCTCTTAAGGGCAGAACCGGAGGGTTCAAAGTTTCTGGAGGGTTATCCTCAGGTTAAAGAGGCATTACAAAAGGCAAACTGGTTACAATGCATCCAAAAGTTCAGAGGCTACCATAAGGAGGTTACGAAGGCCTTTGCACGGTCCTTCAGAGAAAAAGATAATCACGTGGAGATAGGGGATTTACAATTCACAGTCACTGAGAGCAGCATAGCACAAGCTACCTCACTTCCACAGACTGGAGAAAGGTGGTTTAAGAACCGGTCAGTTCAAGATCAGCAGTGGAAACAAATCTTAAAAAACCCAGGTATGGATACCAGCATCTTTACAAAAGGAATTCCTGTTTCTTATGTTAAGGAGGAATGGACAACTTTACTCTTATTAGTGCAAAAATTTTTCACTTGTGAGGGAAGGTTTGGGGTCTTATATGTTTATCATGCAAAGGTTATGATGCATTTTCTAGGAGATGATATTAACCTCCCATACTTTCTACTTTCAAGTCTTAAGAAAATGTGTGCAATTGTCCAAAGGAACCCCAGAAATATTGAAGCACATTTATATCATCACGGTCTTGTGAAATTGCTAGTTGAGGAACAATTGAAATCAAAAAGAGACACATGGGAGAGGTTTCTCATAAGAAATCATTTTCAAGAATTAGGAGAAACTTCTGGAGGGTCCCCTCAAGTACCAAAAAGAAGTAGAAGAAAAAGAGGAGAGGGGGTTAACCAAGAAACTATTACCCAAACAGAAACTATTGTTCCTGATACCACTATTCCTGAAACAACTGCCCAAGAGGAAACTGTTCAAGAACAGTTTGATGAGGAAACTGATATACAGCATCCTGAACAGGAAATTGATCCTGGATTTACTGAAGATGATAACCAAGCAGCCCAAGGAATTATCACTGAAACTCTTTCAGAACTTGCTCAAGAAATTGCTCAGAAAAGAAAAGAAGGAAGGAAGAAACAAAAGCAAGATAAAGGTAAATCTGTAGTCCAAGAAACTTACCTCACTCCTGAGAATTCTAGTGAGGAAGACACTCAGCCCTTAGCTCAAAGAATGGCCAAACTTCATGAAACTGCCCTTTCCAAAAAGGAGGAAAAACAAAAGCAAAAAGTACCAAAAGAAAAACAGAGTACCACCTCTGTAAGAAGGAGCAGCAGATTACAAAACAGAAAATTAGGGGCCACAAAGGGTAAACAGTCATTCTTCATTGACTTAAGCTCACCTCAAAACGGTGCTACAAGTCCTGACTTGGAGAAAAGTCCTTCACACGCTGAGAATGTAGAGAACAGTCCTCCACGTGAGGAAAGTCCTTTTGAACATGAACTTGAGCATGAACACGGATCTGAATTTGATTATGAACCAAGTCCCAAAAAGTCACTTGAGGTTGACCCGAAGCAGCAGAAAGTGTATAATTATCTGGAGACATTGGAGCAAGCAGCTGCTGGCCCAAGCAATGTTCAACCTTTAGAGCAACAAGTCCACTCCTTAAAACAGGAAATTTTTGAGATTGAGGTTCTAAATCGACATATCATGCAAGAAAATGAAAAGTTGAAAGAGAAAGCCAAATTGGATAAGATGATTCATGATAACACCATGTTACATTTGGGCCTGTGGCAAAGAAGTAACAAAAAGTTAAGGAAGAAATGCAAAAGGCTAGACAGAGCCTTGATCAACCTAAAGTTCAGATGCTTAGTAAAGAAGCCAAGGGTCAATGTGTCTACACAGAGAAAGAAGAGGAGATTGGATGTCTTGGCAGAGGCATCACAGCAGGTTGATTAATCAGTGTTTTTGCATGAGGACATGCAATGCCCTCGTAGTGGGGGTATGTAGAGCCTCTACTTTACACCTTATCATCCATCATTACCTACTGTTTTCATCACTTTCCTCTCTCTTTTGCCTCATTTTCCACCCAGATCATTACATTAGTTGTCATTAAACATGATCAAGTGAGCTTTGCTAATGGGTGACTGTTTTGTTTAGTTTTTGACATATTTGCAGAGATTCCGCAGCTGCCTGGCAATTCCGCAGCCATTCAGCGATTCCGCAGCCATCTGATGATTCCGCAGCCATTTTGTTGATCTCAAGGTTCCACGTGCTATTTTGCAGAACGAGCCACGTGGGCATGTTGGAATATATGTGCTCGAGGTTCCTGTGCCATCAGTTCAGCCAGCCACGTCATCTGTACCTCCGGTCAAAGGGGGTCAAGTTACGGTCAAATAAAGGCAGCTTAACGTTGATGTGTAAGCTGTTTGGTCACGTCGGTGGAAAAGATGACTTGTCCGTGTTTTGTAAGCCGTGGGGAACATGATCCAACGCTGGATTCATTGCCCATAACGACCAGGACCTCCAGCTCGACCATGAAGCATATGACGTGTTCACTGCACCTTTAATACGCATGATATTCAGTTTATTTTCTGTTTTATGCTTTACGCATTAGGCCATCTTGCAGATGCCTATAAATACTTGCGTCTGCGTACGCTTATGTTAACTTTTTAGCTGCTGTAGTTTATGAACTTGTGAGAATTTTAGCGTATTTCTGAACTCTGTTTTTATAGAGCTGTTCCAGCACTTTTGACTATGTATTTCTGCATATGAAGTAATGGAAACAGTGTTGTTTTGAAGTTTTAAAGCATCTGAGTTTTCTGTGGGTTGTATGGATGGAGGGCCCCCGTTCATAACTGCCCTTGTATAAGTATTTCATGTTTATACTTCTGCAATTTCTTTATTTCACATACAGCATTTCCTTTTCTTGAGTTATGTACAGCTTGATTTCTTTTCATTGCTGCAGCCTTTATTTTCACTGATCAGATTTGCTTCTTTGCAGGTTTTAACCCGGGATTGAGTGTGTTGTATTTGCTTAATATCTAATGGTAGTTGCAGTTGTCTTATTCGTAATGCTGCCCTTTTTACTCTGTTTTCTAGATTAGTTTTTAGCTTAGTTTTACAAGTTGGATGCTAACTAATTTATGCTCTCTTTATCATGAATGGTTTATCTTTCAGAGAACATAACACTAATTAATTGCAGCTTGTTTTTAAGTAGTCTTGGCTTGTGGCACTAATACTTTTTCCACTTGTTACACATAATCACATATGTAGGAAGCAGTATGATGGAAAAGGCTTAGTAGTGTTATAATTTGTCATTTAGAATTTTTATCAATTCTTGGATTTGTCTTCAGCTACTTCCTAATCGTGTTTTACACAGTACTATGTGGTAGAAGCAGGGAGTTAGGAAGAGATAACCATTATCATCAGTCCTTGAAGTGATTTTCTTGTTTCTTTTATTTGCAGCAATATGAGTAGAGACTAATGCCATTAGAACGTGGTCATTTGCTTTCAAGTCATTGCAAGTTATTCATTTCTTTCAAGTTCTTTTCCTTTACAAATTCAGCAAGTAATTAGAAATCACCAATCACACACTTTCACTCATCTAGAACTCACTTTTCACACACTTGCACTCATTTGTCTATAATCATCACTCCATCTTAGGAAGATAAGTTAACCATAAACAACACCCCAAACGACAAAAGCTCTAAGAGGTTGCTTAAGTACATATAGTACACCTTCACTTCATCAGCTTACGAGCCCCGGGTTGACAATTAATGACATCAATTTAGGAACACTAAATTGACTAAACAAATATCCCAAATTAAGCTCCTGTGTCAACAAATTGCTCAGGCAGAGCCACTGTGTGAGTTAACTATATCCATAAATCAGCAGGTAGAGAAGGCCAGAAATGAATTAGATCAAGCCGAAGAGATCATAACTGCATTTCTTGACTGGCAAGACTCTGATCAAGGGAGAGCAGCAAATTTGCCCAGGATCTCAGAAACACATAAAGATATACTCTTCACAGAATGGCAGTCTCAGATGATGAAAGCAGAGAGGGCGGCTTCAAGATGTAAATCAACGTCCAGCAATCTAGTTGAACTAGTTAACAACACTCTCTACTTATCAAATATGATTTCCCAATGTACACCAGGAAAGATGACAACAACAAACACATTGGAGTAATCATGTTATCCTGATTTAGAGGAAAAGGGGAGATTAATCGCCGGGATTAACAGTTTAACTATGGAAGCATATTGGCTCTTCCTGGTAAAGCCGCATACACAGGGAGCGCCCTTAAGTGCCTAACAGATGCGATCGGGTATATGATTCCCGATATTCTAGATGCCACCTATGCCGCCCAGCTCAGTTCACGCCTCAACAAACCTCCTGAAGTAGAGCCAATGCTTGCGATAAGTCAGCTCAGATTTAAAGGCAAGCAGCCTACTTGATGAATCATGCCGCCGATTGCCAGATCGCTGAGGAGAATAGGATCAAGATTTATTGATACCAATTTAGTAGGATTTCATTTTAGTAGATATTTAGATTAATTTAGTATTTATAGACCCTTTCATTGTTTTGAAAAGGGTCATAAAGTTTTGTACCAGACTTAAAGACTGAAGTTTGCACTATTGTGCTTCAGTCAATATTCTTTTATGAAACTGGACCAGTTGTTCTTAATTCAACAAGGAGGCTTTTTATGCAATTGTGCACTATTGTCTTTGTTGAGAATGTTTTTGCGTTGAAGGAAGAATTACAAGTAGCGATTGATATCGGGAGTGTCAAAGCAGCTCATATGGTACTTCTATCTATGTCTGAATTCATTCCTGTTATGTGAATTGTTATTTGATTATCCTTGCTATTGTTGATTATATGCATGCGCTTTAACAACAATTATACATTCTTTCCACTATTGGATGTTTTATGATATGCTTTCCTTTTAATCATGTATATGTCAATAATATAAATGATGAGTGTGGTAATATCGCTTTAATCGCTTTGCTTAACTATTTAGGCACAGTAATCTTGAATGAATTAATATCTATGTCTGTTAGATGGAGTCATCTATATGCCTGTCTTTAGACACAGACCATCAAACGCTACACTTTAAAGCTCAATAGGTTCCCGGGATAGTTCATAGTTTATGTATTCTTGTTAATAGTTTTAGTTATTCACTCACCGTTAGCTTAGTCTATAAATCATCCATTCATCCCGTTTATCCATTTTTTTTGGGAAACTGGTCCCATTATCCCCAGTCGGAGCCACTATTCCAAACGGAAAAGGAGCTGTACTAAGGTCCGGATCGGGTGGTTATCCCCGATGTTGATGCAGCGATTTTCGAGGCCTCAACATTTTTGGCGCTAGAAGGAGGGCCTAACTGTGAATGGCAAACAAACCCAAATCTGCAAGCCATTCTAAGAGTAATTCTCCCTCCAAATCCCCTCGATCTTCCTATTTGCATACTGGTTCTCCAGTATCCAATCAAGAAGAAGAGGAATCAACTACCACTGCTCAAACCCATCATACTCCAGAACAATTAAGTCTTGAATCACCTGAAGTACAGTCTCTTATCCACAAACTTCAGAGCTTCTCGATTTCACCACAGAAATCTGAGGTATCACAAAGCAGTGCGACCTCGCAGTTCAATTTATCTCACCCTCTCACCAGACTTCAGAGCGAAAAGCTCGGTATTGAACCCACTGAGTTCCCTTTACCCAAAAGGAAAAAGGCGAAGAAAAATACTGAAGGATCTGACAGTGAAGAGCTTTCATCCTCATCCTCCATTTCAACTTCCCATCTGCAAAGTCAACCATCCACTCCCCCATTACATATTGTTGTTCACCAGGGATTAGAAGCTTCAACATCCCAACCTGCTCACTCCTCAACATCATTTCCTTCCCATACACCTGGAATTCCAACAGTAATATCATCCACTACCGCTATTATAATGGCAATCCATGGACCAGACCTGGTGCAGTCAATATGCCTGCGCCATTGCATCCATTACCAGATTATCCTGAAAAATGGCTACCCAAGTTTAATCCAGATGATGGAACCCAGGCTGAGGAACACATTAATAATTTCATGTTAGCAATCAACTTGAAAGGAGTAACAGAACAAGATGTTGTTGTTAGACTTTTCCCTTACACCTTGCAAGGATCAGCAGGATCCTGGTATTTCTCTTTACCCTCTGGTTCCATTACCAGTTGGAACACTTGCCAAGAGCAGTTTCTTACCAAATATGGAGATGATAGGTCTTTGGCTACTTTAATAAACGATCTCTCCAATCTGAGAATAGAGCATAGGGAACCAATTAAGGAATTTAATGCTTGCTTCAATAAACTCCTGAATAAAATCCCTACAGCTTCCAAACCAAGTGAACAAATTCGAAGCGAATGGTATATCACCACCCTACCTGCCAATATAGCCATTTTTGTAGACAGGGCTAGGAAACCTACCTTAGCTGAAAACATGAGAGAAGCACTTGTTGTTGAAAAACGCATCAATGCTCTAGAGAAGAAAGCTGCTCTGGAAGATAGAAAAACCAAAAAAGTCTCTTTCAAAGATGACTCAAGAAAGAAAACCCCAAAAGACCCATACGACATGGAGGGTTTACAAAAAGTCCTAAAAACTTTATCAAATGAAATGGTTGAAATAAAGAAACAGGTGGCCGAAACCTCAACCAAAAGACCCTTTAGGACTTATAAGAAAAATGAATCAAAGCCCCCAAATGTCATATCTAATGCAGACTCAGAACAAGAAGAAGAAGAGGAAGAGGAAACAATCACACCGACTGATGATGAAGAAGAAGTAGTAGAATGTCATGGAATGTGGGATTTTATACTCCCCAACTCCGATACCGATAATGAAGAAGAAGCGTTCCCAGTCACTACTAGAAGCAAAAGTACTTCTGAACCTGTTCAAGTATCATCAAAGAAAAGGAGTGCAGGTGCCGCTACAACCAAGGAAAAGGTACCTGCAAAGAAATCACCTGCAACAGTTCCCCAAAACCAGCCTTCAACTTCTAATACTCCTTCAACATCTAAAACATTAGTGGTATCCGATTCAATGGAGTATAACATTGTTGATGACATGAAGAAAACTAAAGCAAACATTACTATGTTTGAGCTTAGTAAATTAAAGCATCAGCAGAAATTACTTCTTAAAGAATTGAATGTTGTTCCCTCTACACCACTTCCCAGTGCAGAAGCTGCTAATGACTCAGGCCAACCTCCTCCAGGTATGGTTGAAGCTACCGATTTAGTTCTGATTGGCGATAGATCAAATTCTCATACTCCACCTTTCCTTCTAACCTATGAAATCTATAACAGAAACCTGCATAACTGTTTAATTGACTCAGGGGCATCATCTAACATAATGCCAGCTTCAGTTTGTTCTAAACTGAACATTGAACCCCAGAAGTCTGCTATTCATATTGTACAGTTGGACAGGACCAAGGTACAGGTTGTTGGAGAAATTAATTCCGTAACCATCAAGTTGTCTGCTGATCCCAGAGTAGTACAAAGGA
Organism: Pinus tabuliformis; assembly: GCA_031772625.1. NCBI lineage: Eukaryota > Viridiplantae > Streptophyta > Pinopsida > Pinales > Pinaceae > Pinus > Pinus tabuliformis. Next base: position 1,393,267,486 of record CM062818.1, on the reverse strand, counting down.
TTGACATCCTAATAGCCGATATACCTGAATTTTACGGTCTAATTTTGAGTAGGGATTGGTCTGAAAAATTGCATGGATATATTTCTCCTGATTGGTCACATATGTGGCTTCCCTATAAGGGTAAGCCAAATCAAATAAGGATCGATCGAGAGAAACATATGACCCACACAGTTACTGAATTTGAGCAAGAAAATCAACCTGTAGCGTTCAACAACAACATTTTGGGGAATTATTCATCAGCGTCATTCTTTGGCAACTTTCTTGCCCAACCATCCCCTTTCTCAGTTAATCATTTTACATCTCAGATTGAGAATTTTTCACAAACAGATAGGTCTAGATGTTTCAATGATACTGAGAAAACTGTAAATACAATTGTTAATACTTCTTTATTTTGGTCTTTATATTTTGATGGCTCTAAGTCCAGCGAGGGCTCAGGAGCAGGTTGTATTTTGGTTAATCCACAAGGAGAAAAGACAATGCTGTCCTGTAGGCTGGAATTTGAATGCACTAACAATATAGCCGAATATGAAGCCTTAGTCCAGGGACTGTATAAAGCAATCGGACTTAAAGTGCAATATCTAAAAGTATTTGGCGATTCTGAAATTATTGTTAAACAGGTGAGGAATGCAATTCATTGTCTTTCAAATCACCTCAAACATTATCAATCGCTAGTACAAGAACTTACTTCGCACTTTTCCGCATTCAACATTTCCTCCATCCCCAGGTCTCAAAACTCGGCAGTCGATCTCCTAGCCAATGTAGCTTCCAAGCTTCTACCTTCTGAAGACTACAGCCTAGATAGATTTTCCGTAGAATTGCTTTTTAGGCCTTCAGTTCCTGACAATGTCACTAATTGGAGAGTATTCAACCATGATGAGGATATTTTACAATTCTTAACTTCTGAAAAGTCCTATGATAATCAAATCATTGAGGAAGATGAGCATGACTCCCAAATGAGAGAAACACCTCAGGAAAATTCAATTCCTAAGCCAGTGGTAAAGCTCGAAGATCTTTATGATATCAAAGACAGGTTTAAACCTGTAACTAATGCAAAGCTCCAAAGTTCTACCCTTAGGTTTGAATTGATAAATCTAGGTACTGAGCATGCTCCTCAAAATATTAATTTAGGATTAGGACTTTCCTTGGAAGAGAAGGAGGCATTCATAAGACTGTTAAGAAAAAATAAACAGGTCTTTGCTTGGAAATACGATGATTTGAAGACATATGATACATCCATTATCTAGCATACCATTCCTATGCTTCCCGATCAGAAACCGATTCAGCAGAAGTTAAGAAAAATAAACCCAAACTTAGAGAGCCAGATAAAATCGGAACTTAACAAACTCTTGAAAGCCAAGATTATTTTTCCTGTCCGACACTCAAACTGGGTCTCTAATATGGTGCTAGTCAGAAAGAGAAATGGCGACATTCGAATTTGTATTGATTTCAGAAATTTGAACAAAGCAAGCTTGAAAGGCAATTTCCCATTACCTACTATGGAGCAAATACTTCAATCAGTAGCAGGCTCTGAATTGATGTCCTTTCTAGATGGTTTCTCAGGATATAACCAAGTCCTGGCTCATCCTGATGACCAACTTAAAACTACATTCAGAACAAAATGGGGAACATATGCATATCAGAAAATGCCTTTCGGACTTATAAATGCAGGAGCGACATTCCAAAGAGCTATGGATACAGCTTTTAGAGGGTTGATTAATAGAACAGTAGTCGTCTATCTAGACGATATTACTGTATTCTCTAAGGAGAGGTATAATCATTTGCATGATCTAAATCAAATTTTTCAACGTTGCAAAAGATATGGTATTTCTCTTAACCCTAAAAAGTATTTCTTTGCTCTTGATCAAGGGAAGCTCTTGGGTTTTATTGTGTCCAAAAATGGCATTTATATTTATCCTGATCGGATCAAAGAAATCTCTGAAATCTCTTTTCCACACAATAAAAAATCGATGCAGTCATTTTTAGGCCAGATCAATTTTGTTAAAAGATTTGTTCCAGATTTTTCTCAAATTATTTTACCACTTCAAACAATGATTAAGAAAAATTCAGTCTTTAAGTGGGGATCAGCAGAAAAAGAAGCTTTTGATCTAATCAAGCAATCAATAATCAATGCCCCAGCCTTAAATACTCCAAATTTTTCTAATCATTTTACATTGTATACCATCGCATCCAACTCATCGTATGCTGCAGTACTCACGCAACTAAATGATCACAATTTGGAAGCACCCATTTCATTTTTTAGCTCAAATCTTCAGGGTGCTGAATTGAATTACTCCGATGTAGAAAAACAAGCCTTTGCTGTATTTAAAGCAGTCAAGCATTATAGACCCTTCCTTTTGAAAACCCACACAAAAGTTATAGTTCCTTTCCCTGCAGTTAGGCAACTATTAATCCAAAAAGAACTGGGTGAAAAAAGGGCAAATTGGGTCACAGCGCTTCAAGAATATGACTTAGAAATTAGGCCAGCAAAGATTGTTAGAGGTCAAGGTTTTTGCAGATATTGGCAGGAGCATCCAACATTCCAGAATCAAGCGATACAGATCAAACTGAAGAAATCAATCAGATAAGTGTTACTGATTCTGAATCTCAATATGCAGATTTAATCTTTTATTTAAAGAATGGTTATGCACCTCCAAACCTATCTTACAAGAACAAAAGGGCCATTAGGTTGAAAGCAAAGAATTTTACAATTATTGATGATGTGCTTTTTAAGTAGAATTATGATTCCATCTTATTGAGATGCCTTGAGAAAACTGAAGCACAAAAGGTTTTGCAGGAGTTACATGATGGACCAACGGGAGGACATTTTGGAGCTGATACAACAGCTCACAAAATTATTCATGCCGGTTACTATTGGCCCACTTTGTTTAAAGATACCCACGAGTATGTAAGGAAATGCCTCAATTGTCAAACTTCGAGTGGAAGACAACGTAAACCAGCTTTCCCTCTGTAACCAGTCAACATTGAACAACCATTTGAGCAATGGGGATTGGATATCATTGGCGAAATCACTCCACCGTCTTCCAAACAGCATAAGTATATCCTTACCGCTACCGATTATTTTACTAAATGGGTTGAGGCAATCCCTTTGAAGACAGCAAATTCTGAACCAATCATTGAATTCATAGATCAATTCATCATTACCAGGTTTGGTGTCCCAAATGCTCTTGTTTTTTATAATGCATCTTACTTTTCAGGCAATGCTATGTTTGATTTCGCTATTAAAAGAGGATGTAAATTAAAATATTCTGCTAATTACTATCCCCAGGGTAATGGTTTAGCAGAGTCTACTAATAAAAATCTGATCAAGATCATTAAGCGAACTATCGAACAGAATCATAAAAACTGGCACAAATCTTTAATGTTTGCATTATGGGCTAATAGGATAACACAGAAAGCTTCTATAGGATCTTCTCCCTTCAATCTTGTGTATGGAAAAGAAGCAGTGCTACCCACAAATCTTGTTCTTCCTTCACTAGCCCTAGTTCAATTCATTGAGGAATGTCCTTCCTCTTCTATTCAGCTTAGACATGACCAAATTCTAAAATTAGAAGAGGAAAGAGAAAAAGCCAGGGTTATTCATGCCAAACATCAGCAAGTCATCAAGGCAGCTTTTGATTCAGTCTCATCCAGTTCAAAACAATTCCAAGTCGGTGATTTAGTTCTGAAATGGGACAAAGCCCATGAAGACAAGGGTAAACACACCAAGTTCCAGAAGATGTGGCTTGGACCGTTTCAGATCTGTGAAAAGATAGGCCATTCGACCTTTATATTGCAAAATTTATCAGGTTCGAGAGATTCTCTCCCTGTTAATGGCCTGATCTTGAAAAAATTCTTCAATTGAGGAGGTAACCCCTTCTCCTTTTATTTTAATAGGATTTTGTAGTTTGTAGAATTTTTAGGAAATAAAGTTGTAAGGTAACTTCCATTTACCTTTTGCTGTGTTTGAAAAGTTGTCCCACAGAAGTAGTATGGATATTTGCTTTTAAATAATAGAACTCTTAACCAAAAGGGATAATTTCTAGGAAATTAGGTATCATTGTATTCTGAAAACATACTTCAAGTTTTGTGAACTCCCCTCAAAGTATAGAAGTATTGTAAATCATTTTCTGTTTTCAAATTGGTCTCAAAAGGTTATCAATATCAAGATAGAAGCTAATCCAATTTCAGCATCTTCAACTCTTACCCTGTCATCCATTTACTCTTAAGGAGAAAATTGTTCATCCCATTCACTAAAGTTTATGATTACTCAGAGTGTAATTCTAAAAATATTTGATAGAAAAGATAAGAGGTCTTATTACAAGCCTGCTTACCATGTTCATAGGGAAATAGTTTAACCGACATTACCAATACTGCATACCATAACAGGGTAATGGCTTAGAATTATAAGACAAGGGGTCTCATCACGAGCTGGCTTGTTCGGTTAGATTACTACTAGTGAATGGCATTGTCAATAGCTGGCCACCAAACCAGGACAATGGCTTTTTATCTTATTAATAACAGAAAAGAAAATGGAACACAAAATATGAAAACATGTTTTGAATTCATTCTGTTAATCACACTCTTAATTGGATGGGACAATGGACAATAGCATGGTTAAAAGGTATCCCTGTCGAAACTATAAACGTTTGCTGGCAACAGAGGCTCTACCTATGACAGATGAGTTTACTATCAAAGCTTATTTGGAAAGGTTTTCTGTTTTATCAATATAAACCAATAAAGGCCTATTTAAAACTTAGAATGTATTTATTTTCTTGAAAAAGAGAGGAAATTAACAAAATAGTTTCATTTTATTTGAAATACATATATACCTAGTTATATTAGAATTTTCCCCTTTAATTAGGATTCTATTTTTGGAAAAGTTTAAGTATTTCTATACTTTTCAGAGATAATTGTTTCTTCCAGCGAATCGCCAATTGTTGTGCTCCACAACAACCCCCCATTTCATAACATTTTTATTCCCAAAATTATCATATGAAATGGGTCCCTTAGAGTTTAATTGGTATCAACATTGTATCTTTCAAAATGGTCCGAAAACCAAATGAATACATTATATCAAAACCTTTTGAAAAACCCATGTGATCAAATAAAACAATCATTTTTCATTGCGATAAAGCGATCGCAAGATCGCATATCGCAATGACATAAGGGAGCATAAGTAAGTGGCACATTGGTCTCCGCCGATGCGATATCGCTATCGGCTATCAGCTATCGGCAATACTTCATGCACATTTTAAAGCGCCCCCATGCCATTAGCCCCGATGCGATGCGCAATCGGCGATCGGTGATCGGCGATATATAATACATATCTTATGTGATGCCAATACCCCGATGCGATGCGATATCGCAATCGGCAATCGGCAGTATTTCATCCACATTGTTAAGGCGCCCGGGTAATGTATTCTGATGCGATGCGATATCGCAATTGGCAAATCGGCGACAGGCTGTCAATATTATATATAATCCTCATTCTCCCGACGCTATGCGATATCGCTATCGGCGATCAGAGGTTTTGAATAGTGTCAATACAAAAGGTTTAAGGTTGCCCCGATGACCGATTGCGATAAAGCACAGTTTTCGAAAAAGCCGTTAAATGAAGGGATATCATGATTTGTTTCATATTAAAGGCTTGATCCGTCCAACAATGATTCGCCTGCGCACAACCGCCAAAATTCCCACAACACGCTTAAATGAATCATTCGGCCGATTAACGATATAATGGGCATTTAAGATTGGCAGGTTTTAAACGGCCATTTAATGTGATCGTAAGTCCTAAAATCCTCCCATGGATTGTGTCTGCGCCCATTTTAAAAGCTAATCCCTTATTACGCATCTGTCAATATTTCTCATCACTTGCAAGTTTTCATTGCTATTTCTCTGTATTACGTATATTTGCGCCTCTGTGCAGAATTCATCCAAAGAAGAAAGCACAAGAAAAATGGGGAAGAAATCCAAGAAGACCACAGGCGCTTCCACTACGCCAGCTACAGGACAGGTTCTCACTGACAAGAAGAAAGGATTAATTTCGGATACAACATGTTCAGGTCTCGGCAGAACTACTTGGCAGGGTACCTACAACTTAATCGAAATTGAAGAACCTACGGTGACAATAGTAGAAGCCATTGCTGATTCCACTCGGAAATCTGAGTGCACTCTTAAGGATTTAGCCGACTCCTTCCTTCACAGGATAGTAGCCAGGGAGAAAATTCTCCCATACACAGACGTAGTGCGGTGGGCGATTGAAGAAATCCCAATCTTGGATAGAACCTTCAGCACCAGAGACGGGAGGATTTTCGGATCGTTCAAAGCTGAGGACTTGAGGCAAATGTACCATTTGGCTAAGCCAGAGAAGATATACAATAAGGCGTTCCTGGAGAAATTCGCAAATGAAAATGAAGTTGAATCCGAACCCATCCGGGATTGGAGACAAAATCCGGCCAAGCACAAACATGAGTCTTCCGGTAAGTACTCAGTTGATTCCCTGGCTTCTCCTTATTGCTACGCTGGAATAATGATGTGTAGATTGTGGGGATTGCATGACTCCTCTAATTTCACCATAGAGATGGTTCCTTTAATGGAAGCTGCAGTGAACAGTCAAATAATGGATTGGGCCACTATTCTCTCAGATAAACTAGCCAAAGTTGTTCTTGATTTTAGAAATCAGACTGTCATCTCTGAAAGGAAAATTCCCCCATTCTATTACAGTGCATATATTTTAGATACATTATGTTTCAATTCTGAATTTCCCGTGCTCGGCTGGAGGTGGACGCCACAAGATCCCACGGCTATCCACATATACCATCAGAAATTATGGAAGTCCTCTTACAAGCACCACCTGTACCAAATCTGCAATGGCTTTATGGTGCATATTTATTATTCTATTTTTGATAAACCCATTCCCAAGATTTCCTATCAAGCTTCGTTTGATTTAACAGCGGTAGGGAGTTGGTTTGGAGAGGAGAGATTTACCTACATAAGAGTTTTCGGCAGCCAAGCCAACCCACATGTTCTCCCTTTGTACATACCAGATAAACTGCTAGCAAGAGAAATCGCTTATCAGATTACGACTGAGAGTGTTACACAGACTCTCAAGAAAGAAAAGAAGAGGGGCTGGCCCTCTTTTCCCTTGAGGTGTGGTGTCTATACTCTGCATGATCTCAAACATGCAGAAAAGGAAGCCACAAAGATTCAATCCTTAACTCTGGCGACTATCCCAAATAGGCACTTTGATCCAAAGAAAGTTGCCTATAATGCACTAGAATAGGCCAAATTGACAAAATTTGAGCATAAAGAAGATATGTTTGACGACCTGTTCGTTTCAGCCAAATCAATAGGTCAGGCTAAAGAATTCGCTAGAATGAAATATAATGATGAAGGGTTGACTGATTTTAATAAACTTAGAGAACAGAGGTTGCAAACTTTGCCTCTAGATTTACTAGCAACAACCCCGGCGACATCATCAAGCGAGCCTGATCAGCAACAGAGAAAAGAACAGGAAGAAAGTCAACAGAGAGAACAGGAGGAAAGACAGAAGAAAGAGAAAGAGGAACAGCAAAAGAAAGAGCATGAGGAAAGGCAAAAGAGAGAACAAGAGGAAAAACAGAAGAGAGAGCAGGAAGAAGTGCGGAAGGAGTCCCAAGCCGAAAAGCAAAAACAAACCACCATTGATGTCAATATAGATACTCGTATTGACCCCAAATTGCTCCAGGAATGGAAGCAATTTGACTCTATCATCAGTGGGTTGGAATGTTCCAAGGATACAGACACTTCCAAGACAAACGATACACAGGACATCACTTCACCACAGGTTCTAAGTGGAACCAGCGACCCACCCATTTCTAAGGATGTTGAGATAATACCAAAAGATCCCTCCGACCAAATCATTCTCTAGGTAGAAGATATTCCTCCCCTGGATGTTTTCTACAGTCCGAGGCATAAAGCAGTGGTAAAACGACAAAGGAAAAGAAGGAGGATTGATCAACCTTCCCTTTTTCCAGAGCAAACTGTTACGGGCAGCGTGGTTTGGAAGGAGGAATTTGACCCCTTCGATGACCTGACAAAACTATCACAGTATGCGGGAGCCTATTCGGCAGCGACAATCGATAAGGCATCGGAGGTAAGTCTTCTACTGAAAACCAAGGATCAAGAAATTTTCGCATTACAGGCAGAATTGGCTGAGACAAAGCAGAAGGCAGAACAGGAAGAGCAGCAATTGTTGACACAACAGCAAGTGAACAGTCAATTAACTCAGCAATTGCAGGCAGAAAAGCAAAGGATCGACCAAAGCGCGATCCAGAATCAGAAGGAATTATCAGAGGCATTGGCACAATTAAGGGCAGCAAACGAGCAAATGATGAAAACAAAGGATGAGCAAATCGCTCAATTGTCATCGCAGCTCGAAATAATAAAGGGCGCTCCACAAGTGGCAGAATTCAGAGCAGAAGCATTACAAATAAACACTGCGTTAATATCCCAAATTAAGCTCTTGTGTCAACAAATTGCTCAGGCAGAGCCACTGTGTGAGTTAACTATATCCATAAATCAGCAGGTAGAGAAGGCCAGAAATGAATTAGATCAAGCCGAAGAGATCATAACTGCATTTCTTGACTGGCAAGACTCTGATCAAGGGAGAGCAGCAAATTTGCCCAGGATCTCAGAAACACATAAAGATATACTCTTCACAGAATGGCAGTCTCATATGATGAAAGCAGAGAGGGCGGCTTCAAGATGTAAATCAACGTCCAGCAATCTAGTTGAACTAGTTAACAACACTCTCTACTTATCAAATATGATTTCCCAATGTACACCAGGAAAGATGACAACAACAAACACATTGGAGTAATCATGTTATCCTGATTTAGAGGAAAAGGGGAGATTAATCGCCGGGATTAACAGTTTAACTATGGAAGCATATTGGCTCTTCCTGGTAAAGCCGCATACACAGAGAGCCGCCCTTAAGTGCCTAACAGATGCGATCGGGTATATGATTCCCGATATTCTAGATGCCACCTATGCCGCCCAGCTCAGTTCGCGCCTCAACAAACCTCCTGAAGTAGAGCCAATGCTTGCGATAAGTCAGCTCAGATTTAAAGGCAAGCAGCCTACTTGATGAATCATGCCGCCGATTGCCAGATCGCTGAGGAGAATAGGATCAAGATTTATTGATACCGATTTAGTAGGATTTCAGTTTAGTAGATATTTAGATTAATTTAGTATTTATAGACCCTTTCATTGTTTTGGAAAGGGTCGTAAAGTTTTGTACCAGACTTAAAGACTGAAGTTTGCACTATTGTGCTTCAGTTAATATTCTTTTATGAAATTGGACCAGTTGTTCTTAATTCAACAAGGAGGCTTTTTATGCAATTGTGCACTATTGTCTTTGTTGAGAATGTTTCTGCGTTGAAGGAAGAATTACAAGTAGCGATTGATATCGGGAGTGTCAAAGCAGCTCATATGGTACTTCTATCTATGTCTGAATTCATTCCTGTTATTTGATTATCCTTGCTATTGTTGATTATATGCATGCGCTTTAACAACAATTCTACATTCTTTCCACTATTGGATGTTTTATGATATGCTTTCCTTTTAATCATGTATATGTCAATAATATAAATGATGAGTGTGGTAATATCGCTTTAATCGCTTTGCTTAACTATTTAGGCACAGTAATCTTGAATGAATTAATATCTATGTCTGTTAGATGGAGTCATCTATATGCCTGTCTTTAGACATAGACCATCAAACGCTACACTTTAAAGCTCAATAGATTCTCAGGATAGTTCATAGTTTTGTATTCTTGTTAATAGTTTTAGTTATTCGCTCACCGTTAGCTTAGTATATAAATCATCCATTCATCCCGTTTATCCATTTTTTTTGGGAAACTGGTCCCATTATCCCCAGTCGGAGCCACTATTCCAAACGGAAAAGGAGTTGTACTAAGGTCCGGACCGGGTGGTTATCCCCGATGTTGATGCAGCGATTTTCAAGGCCTCAACAGGTTCCTAGGAACAAATGTATTAGGAAGCCTTGCTTTCCCAGAATTCTTCTCAACCTTCAGTTTGGATATTTCAGCAGCCAATGATTCTATCATTTTATTCATTTCGTCTATTTTGGGCTCTGAAGATGAAGAAGAAGAAGAAGCCTCACCTCTCTGCCTCCTTCTATCAGCATGTCCTTTGAGTTTCTCTGCAGCCATGATATTGGATTCCACCTTCAAGGTTGCATATTGCATTTCAACTAGAGAAGCACATCTTCTTTCTCTTAATAGCAGGTAGAAATCAGAATCAAAGGCATTGGCATAGGTGAGTTTGGCAGAGGTGGGGGTGGGCTTTACTTCAACTAGTATCTTGCTATACATACGATTGAATCTTTTATTAAAGTCAGACAATGACTCCCCATTCTCCCTTTTTAGGTTTCCAAACTCAGTATGATAATATAGCAGGTCTTTCTTATCTCCCCAATGCTTTAAAAACACATCATCTAATGCTTCAATGTCTGCTATAGACCTAGGGGTCAGCTCTCTGAACCACTTTCTAGCCTCTCCATCAAGTCTTTGGATAAATACACTTATCCACACATCATCTTCAGTGATATCTAGGTTATCAGCATAGCTATAAAAAGACTCAAGGTGTTCTTCAACTGTTACACCCTCTGTACCAGTGAACTTAGGCATGTATTTCTGATATTCTCCTGCATGCATGGCATTCAAAGGAGCAGGCAAGACCAGGGGTCCATATCTAGTAGCTATGATTCTCTCCATCTTTGTGGGTGCTTGTGGGCCTGCCATGACTGGGGTAGATGGAAGGGTACTGGCAGTTTGAGCAGTAGGGAGTTGAGAAATTAATGACAGGGTTGAAGTAAACTGATGGACTATAGGGGAGGTTTTATTTGGACTAAGATCCAAAGGGGAACTTATTGACCAAGGAGCTTTTTTGATCTCTGAGAGTATTTCTTTACTGGTAATGTTAGGCTCTATATTTTCAACATGTACATACTCAGTTACAAGCCTTTCTTACAGATATACATAAGATTGTTTAGGCTTACCTGATCCTGATGCTCCTTTCTGTGATTTTTTTCTCTGCTTGACAATACTCTCAGGGTCAGGCACTAGGTCAGTTGGTGATTTCTGAGGATTTCTCCAAGTGTGTCTCAAGAACTGAGCTAGAACTATGATGTGGAGTCGCCAAAAGGTTCGTCCTCTAGTAGAGTCGCCAGATAGATGATTACAACCAAAACTATGTCCAGACTTTGTCTATCGTTAAGGCTAGATCTGTGTCGTTCTCCCAGCTAAGTTGAGCTTCAATCTCCTCTCCCTGGAAACGGCGCTAATTATGTTAGGATTCCAAGAAACTCTCCTAGGTTGTAGCTCAGAGATGCCTGGTAACATATAAATTCAACTATTGTTGCAGGTTTAATGGAAGGAATGATGATTTGGTTCAAGCCAGATAACCACTTCTACTTTGTTTCACTCCAGACATGCGTGAACACCCTCAGACTATAAGGCTTTAGACCACCAATGCTCATAGTTTCAGATATTAGGTGAATATGGAGAATACTAACCACACCAGCAGATGCACAAGACCATGTGATGGCCGGTTGCAACTAGTAAAGAAACCTGTAAATCTAATCTACTAATGCAAAGACAGGATGATAGCTCTCCTACATTAGATAACCTGGGCAACCTATTCAATGATGCATACAAGATTCTAACACATAGATAAGATGACAGTTATCTAGTGCTAAACATCTAGAGATCAAGAACACAACATATCAGGTACAAACTTGGAACAGAGGGAAATGGAAAGTGAGCAGTTGACAGCAAAAGAAGCTTGTATTAGCCAAAAATGAAGACGAGACGCTGCAAGTGACAAAGTATCTACAGTCTCCAGAAGTTGAACCTTACAACAAATTCCAACCTTGATTACATCTTGCTTTTGGATATTTATAAGTTTACAATACTAGGGCACTTGGCCATTTAGGTATGGAGGGGTCATAATTGACCACCAACCGCATTTAACTGCCTGATGGAGTCTCTGAACGTGTTTTCTTGCTTCAGTGGGTGAATCTGGTCTGTTCAGGTGTTGTGTTGTCCTTTTAGGTTGTTGGAGTGTTCGTACCTGTGGAGTCCATAACTGATAAATTTAGTTACAGAGTCGTTCTTTTCCTTTTCTCCTTTCGGCCATGATTTCTGTTAAATATGGTGGTTGGGAGTCTGACAGTGACTGATACTGGCATAGCTAGTCATCTCCTTCTTCGGGCAAACAGAATGGTCAAGGACGTGGGATGCATGGGCAAACGGACAGTCGGGATGAGAGGGAAGGATGACTGTCAGATCGGGAAAATGGTCAACGGAGATGGCTCAGTGGAAGTTATCGGCCGAGGTGAGCAGGGTGAGTTAGGGCCGTTAGATCTGCAGCGGATAGATCGGACAGTCATTGGGTTACGATGTTGCACAGACGTTTAACGAGTGGGGCAGATTGGTCGAGCGGTAATGGTATTCATCGCACCGCTTTCGAGTGCTAAGCGGTAAAAACCTAGGTCACGCAATTCCATTCAGTGATCGACACATAGCAATGGATGAGAGAGAAAAAACTGCTCTCATCACGCGCTAACACTCGATTAAGTTGCTAGCGCAATGAGAGCGAAGACCGTCAGATCTTGGTGGAGAAGATCTGACGGCGGAGAGTGGTAGAGTGGATCACCTTTATCGGGTGCGACGGGAACCATTGGATCGGCGGGGTGAGCGATGGTGGGGATGAGGCACGATGAGTCATGAATGCGCGAAGACATATGGTAGCGTTTTATGGTAGGTTTGGGGTTTGGCGCTTGGGGCTAAGGCCAAAGGGGGCTAATCTGTCGGGTTTAGGGGGGAAATAAAGGAATGGAGGTGGTGGAGGGAAAGCGGGGTAGAAGGAAAAGGGGAAAATGACCCATGTGAAGCCCCTTCCTTGGACATAACAATCAGACCATGATCCTTTCTGATCTTAGAATATCAGCATTGCATAGTAGAGCTAACAATAACTTTGCTTATTGTAAAATGACACTTTTGGTTGCAATCGCACGCACTTTGTTTATTATACTTGGGGAGTGTTTGTAAACCGACGTTTGATGTGTATTTCTCATTGTTCGATCATGTCTAAGTCTTATTAATGAGTTTGTATGTGTCAAACTTGATTTTGTTTCTAAACTCATTATGCTTGCCCCTTGTCTTATCTTTGAGACTTAGACAAATTTCTGTTGCACAAGTTAGCCCACTAGGGATAGGAGAGCGCATGGCACACTCTTAAGCCTTAGTTGGGACGCCTTCCTTGTTCTAAAGTGTGCCCTGCACCCTTGAAGGGTTCATAGTGCACTCCCAAGCATCATTCCCCCTTCCTTGTTCCGAAATATGCCCTTATAGAAATTGTTCCTCCTTTTTTAGCGCATGGTGCACCATCGAAGCAACATCATGACACCTTTTCCCTTCATACTTTCACCCACGCCCTCCTTCACTCCCTTGTGCACACAACGCACTTAGGAAGTCTAAAATTTCATCCCTTCAGCCTTCAAAATTGCGCCCTGCACCTTATTGGCTTCTCTTAATTGCACAAAGAACTTGGGAGGGCCCAAGCATGATCCCTTCAACCTTTGGCAGTGCGCCCTGCGCCCTCCTTCATTCCCTTGAGTGCATAGAGCACTTCCAAAACCTCAATGGTCTTCCTTAACACCTCAGAATTTCACCCTATGCCCTCCCTTGAGATTCCTCTCTCCAATTCAGCACACAAGCGCATTCTGAAGCAATGAATCATTCCCCCCCGCTTTTGCAGTGCACCCTGCGCCTAGAATTTTCCCTTCCTCTTCTTGAGCACACTGTTAATTCATGAACATAAATTTGCATGGGACATGTTAGAATAGGAGATTTTTTAGACTGATTTTTTCTCACCATGAGTGATCTTAGTTGTAGGTATTCCAAAACAACATGGCAAAGATACATGAAGAGATCGGGCAAAAGGGGCAATTAAAGGAAGCATTCAAGAACAAAGAATGTGTTACGCGACAAAATGAGGAACACTGAAATCCTGATGATTGAAGTATCTCGAAAGACTCCATATTATCAAAGACCTTTTGGAGGGTGAAAACATCAACAACATAGAAGTTGCATGTAAAATCAAATATACAAGTGGTAGCATTGTCACCTATCAAGAAAATCCATGTCATCAGTCACTATGAGTCCATGTCATCAATGTTAGTGACATGTCATGTTCTCACCACATGATGATGTGGAAACCATGAAGTAGTTATGTAATTATTATAAAGACAAAGAAGTGGAATTCCAAGAGTCATGTATGGACAAAAGATCCATGTGAAGAATTCCAAAAGACATGTAATTCCAAAAGTCATTTAGAAGTACAAGAGTTATATAGAAGTCCAAAGGTCATTAGAAGTTTAAAAGTCATAAAAGAAATTTAAGAGTCATGAGGATATGAAAGATCATGCCTCAATTTATAAAAGAAGCCACATTACTCAAGCAAAGGAATTTTTCACCTTGGCTTCTCCCACAAGGCATTAGAGAGATAGAGATAGTAATTTTTGGGAGCAAGTAGTGGTTCTAATGCTCCACTATTGGAGTTAGTGATGTTCATTGTACTCATGTATCTTGGAACTTTTTATTAATACCTTAAGCCATTCGACCAGCACAGTTTCATGCATGGATCATGGATGTTTTGAGACTACTCTTCTAATGTTTTCAGTTTATGTTGGCTTTCATATATACTAAAGTAATTGAAATATTTCAGTTACTTTGGTGCTCAACTTGTTGGAAATGTGTTGTGATGATTTTAATGATCATTGCATCTATGTGAACTATTTCACTTGATATCTAACAATTATTCCTTGTTTATGTGCATGCATCTCCACTAGATTAGTTCTACTACTTTTATTTTAGAGGCTCGCTTTTATTCCTTGCAGTGAAAGAACCTTGATACATCTACAATCGAACATTCCACAAGGCACACTCTCTTGCTCATTCAAAAGCACATGTGTGCTACTCTCTCATGCTAATTGCTTAAGCTAAGGAAAATATCTAAGTTAATGGCAATTGGGCCATATTTTCGGATGGGACTCCTACACCAAACAGTGTGAGGTCTAATTAGGACCTCATATCGGGGAGGTCCCTTATTTGTTGGCAGGATCCAAAACCATCAACATTCTTGTGCTAGAAGGAAGGAAGCCATTTTTTTATGCTTGATAACTCATCACATCCCAATCATTCATCTTCTAGACAAGGCAGTAATATCCCAAGTACCACCCCAACTCCTATTCCTAAGGTAGGAGGGTCTTCTCAACCTAGCCCGGATTTACCCTACGAAGTTACCTATGAACAACTCTAGGAAATGTGGCATATTACCCGTCGATTTGTGAAATCTATTGGTTTACTCCCCATTTCCCATAATCTTCCTCATCATCCAAAGAAGAAAGAAAGAACTTGTACTAGTGCATTGGTTACATTAGTGGAATATTTGGTTTTCACCACTCTTAAGGAATTAGCAGAGTATTTAGAAGACACAATTCAACAAGAGTCACTTCCACCTATTCACAAAGGGTACAAGGAAGATCTTGTTCTTTCTGACGGTGAACAAATTGCAGTTGATTTTAAGTTTAACGAAGGATTGAACGGTGAAAGAGAATGCTCATCAGACTCAGCAAAGGAGGAGGAATAAGGAGATGAAGGCATGGTTGATCAAGACCTTGATTGGATGGCCCAAGGGTCACTCACTCTTCTGGATAAACTTCATAGAATGCCTAGACATTAGGAGAAGTATTTATCTATGTTTGATCCTGACAAGAAGACTAAGGCACAGGATCATATTGATGATTTCTACATGCATCTACAAATTCTAGAGGTATGATATGATGATGTTGCTTGTAGGATATTTCATTTCACTTTAGAAGGTAGAGCAGCAACATGGTATCACATTCTGCATGTTAATTCAATCCATGGTTAAAGGGAGTTTAAGAAAAACAATTTGGAGAAATTTTTCGATGTTGTTGTAGGGAAAAGTATCCGATTCGGATGACCCTATCCCACTCTAAGGGTGATAGTACCTCAGCAACAACTGTAAAGAAAACTACTTAAGGTTTACTTCTTTATGAAAGCAAGAGAGAATGAAGAAATGCACTAACCGTTGTCTTGCGCTTAATGTCGAATCCAAACTCTTCTCTTTGCTTGCTTGCTCCCAGCTCCTTGCTCTTTTGCTGGCCCAGCTACAATGAGATCCTGCAAGATAACAAAGAAGGAAACTACAAGAAGCATGCAATCATAACTGATTCAAGGATTAGCATAAATCAAATATACAATTATCACAATACATCATTGAAACAAGTGCATATAGAAGAACCTCAATAGCTTTTATTAATGGAAGAAGTAAAGTTCTGAGAGTGTTACAACCATTGAAGGCCCCAATCCAGCAACACCTCCCAGCAGAAAGAATTTCTCCTCTTCACCTCCTTCAAGCAATCACCCAATATCTCTATAGTGAAACCAACAGCATATCATTACTTTGCACAAAATTCCAGCCTCCTGAGCTCATAGGAGAGAGCTCAATATATAGATGAATTGAGAAAGGATGAGTCAGCTTGCAACTGATGTGTAGCTGCCTTGTGTCCTCTCTCTCTTCAGTTGATCTTCAGTTCTTGAGTCCACTTGGAGAACCTTGCTTCCACTTGGAGAAACAGAGCCTCTGACTCATCACAAGGCGAAATCCCTGATCTAAGTGTCATTTTTGGAAGATTCCAGAGCAATAACTCAGTGTGCCACTTGTCCCATCTCGCTCAGCGCAGGTGGCCTTTGTTCTACCTGCTTTGCAACGCAGGTACACCATGGAGGAGTTGAGTTTCAGCGCAGAAGCCTAGTGGAGCACCTGCTTTGATTTCAGGATTGCTTGTTTTTGAGTGTTTTCAGGTGGAGAACTGATCTGAGAGCTGTTGGTTTGCTGACCTTGTTCCTCTAGGGGTAGGAACATCATGTTTAGGGACTTTGGATCCCTTGGATTATTGACAATTCATACCTGATGCTGCAAGGCACAAAATTGTCTATAACAGATGCCCCCTAAAGTATGAGGTCGTTTATCGGGTGAAATACTTTATTAGGAGGATCCGAAGTTCATTCAATCTGCTGAGAAGTGTCCTGTAATAAGATACAATACAATACATTATTTTTCATACTTTTTCATGATCTAGCTGAGGCGGGCATTCCCATGCTCAGCTTTATAAATTCATTTTGGTACATAGAACAGACGATCGTCTGATGGTAGACTGATAATTCTCTGCTGAAATTATCATCCTTTGAGAAGGATGATCATCTGTTGCAATGATGTACACATCAAATGTCTTTATATTCTGAATATATATCGCAGCCCGGATGGATGAAACTAGATCCGGGGTCTTCAATCTCTTCCGATCTTCACTCGATGTACAAGTCGATCCATGTGAGAATTTCTTGAAGTCGAACATGGAAAGACATCGCTTGATTACCGGTCAATGATGTAAACCGTTAACAAGCGCGAGAGGAATCACCGATAAGGATGATGACCCTCAAGGTACAGCAGTACAATTCACATGGTGGGAATAAAGGACTTGGCGTCGACCACCATGCAAAATCCTCTGGTCGAAGGTCATTGATGTATACCTGTCGCCGGAAGTGAGAAACTTGCCATTGAGGCATGCAAGCTTCAAAGTACTGAAGGGGTTGTTCCTAGATCAACTCCTTGGATAATGAGCTGATGTCGACAAGGAGCGATTCGTCAAAGGAGGGCCTTAATGAATCCCACATCATTGACACGGAACGGAGCTAGTGATTGTGATGAGGTGAAAACAAACTGTGATGTATGATTCAGGGTGGCGGTCATGAAATGGATGAAGGACAATGTATGGCAGTGGATGGGACACGGTTGACTCTTTGCAGAACAACATCTCTTGAACATATAACGACACTGATGTGATGGATCGGTAGCATTACCCCAACTGTGGATGGTGTGGCGAGGACCATGGTGATGAGACCGGTGAATGAAACAACCCAACCCGATGTGATACGGAGGACAAAGTGTCATGTTCAAGAGCGACTTGCTACCATTAAAGCTGTGAGGTTCTCCCAATTTTTCCCCAGTCATTGCTGACCAGTACCTCTTTATTTTTGTCAAGCTTGAGGAGGATAACATATGCTTGTTCTATAACCTGCCCTTCGGGCAAGCCCATCGCTATGTTTTAACGAGCCTAGCGAAAGGGAAACTCGTTCTCATCTAAAGACAAGTTTGTCGCTATTTAATGAATTTAACGAGTCTAACGACAAGGATAACTCGGTCCTTTTCATTTTTAGAGAGTCTGAAAAGGTACATAAAGTCAACTCCAGAATTCATTTTTCGTCATCTAATCCCTTAAGTCCGAAAAAGTATAAAACAATACAGAAGGGATGAGTTTTCGGTACTTTTAACGAGCCGAACAAAACAAGCGCTCGATCTTTTTGTGCAATAATCCCTCAGGTCCAAAAAGATTAAAATCTAGAGGAGGGATAGCTCTTCCGGTCTTTTAATGAGTTGGAAGGCCAAAACTCGGCAAACTTTTCATATTTTACGAGTCAGGAGAAAAGAGCTCAAAGGAGACTCGTCTTTTGAGGAACGAGTGATAAACAGGGATAGCAGCAGATTCCAGGTATAGGTTGGAATTTTCCAATCTCGGCAGTGTCACAAGGATGGCTTAGTGAAATCACTCTTCGCAGCTGTTCCTCAAAATGGGTAAACAAACATATGGAGATGAACGATTGGCCAAATGAACGGATGGAGGTGAGACTGCAAGAACACGACCAAGGGCTTTAATATGGCTGTCAAAGGTTACATTTACCAAGGTTATTTACCGGGCTGGGTTCGTTTTTTAACGAGCTTGAACACTGCTCAACCTTATGTTTATTTTTTAACGAGCATGAACTATGTGCTAAAACTGCTCGAATCTTGCGTTTATTTTTTAACGAGCATGAACTGTGTGCTAAAACTGCTCGATTTTGCATGCCCCCAGCATCATAATAACGCATGTCAAAGGAGGGTGCCCCCCAAGCTTCATTGCATTCAACTTGGTGGTTGGAATGAAGGTTTACCTTTGAATTTTGAAAAGGGGATTTGTTTCATTTTTTAATGAGGTTGACACAGTAAAAGAACTATCCTCATGATTCCTTGCTTCATTTTTTAACGAGGTTGACACGAGATAAGAACCGTCCTCGGAGCCCACTGTATTTACAGTATTTCCATTAGGGCGATGATCCATGCTGACAAAATATTTAGGAATCTTCCGAATCCGTTGGATATAGAAGATTTCATATTGTAGGTTTCCACTGTGGCTACTTCCGCCAGATTACCTACCGGCGGTAGGGCAAAAGTACCCATTAAGGCAGGGTCTTTTAGGAGACCTACTCCAATATTTTGGAGCGATTGATTACTTTCATGGATCATTGTGCTGCTTCCTGTAACTTGAGAACTGTTGGGGAGAAATGTTTGTTGGTCGAGGATTGTAATTTTTCCTTGAAAAGGAAATACAATCCTCCTGAAGTAGGTCGACACAACTGCAGCCATGGCATATATCCAAGGCCTTCCCAGTAGGATGTTGTAATCGAGGTTTCCGTCGATTACTTCAACATCAACTTCTACTGTTTTGCCCCCCAGTTCAACTTGCAAGTTACTTAAAATCCCGTATGGAGTGTATGATCGTCCATCAAATGCCAGTTTGTTGTAGGGAAAAGTATCCGATTCGGATGACCCTATCCCACTCTAAGGGTGATAGTACCTCAGCAACAACTGTAAAGAAAACTACTTAAGGTTTACTTCTTTATGAAAGCAAGAGAGAATGAAGAAATGCACTAACCGTTGTCTTGCGCTTAATGTCGAATCCAAACTCTTCTCTTTGCTTGCTTGCTCCCAGCTCCTTGCTCTTTTGCTGGCCCAGCTACAATGAGATCCTGCAAGATAACAAAGAAGGAAACTACAAGAAGCATGCAATCATAACTGATTCAAGGATTAGCATAAATCAAATATACAATTATCACAATACATCATTGAAACAAGTGCATATAGAAGAACCTCAATAGCTTTTATTAATGGAAGAAGTAAAATTCTGAGAGTGTTACAACCATTGAAGGCCCCAATCCAGCAACACCTCCCAGCAGAAAGAATTTCTCCTCTTCACCTCCTTCAAGCAATCACCCAATAGCTCTATAGTGAAACCAACAGCATATCATTACTTTGCACAAAATTCCAGCCTCCTGAGCTCATAGGAGAGAGCTCAATATATAGATGAATTGAGAAAGGATGAGTCAGCTTGCAACTGATGTGTAGCTGCCTTGTGTCCTCTCTCTCTTCAGTTGATCTTCAGTTCTTGAGTCCACTTGGAGAACCTTGCTTCCACTTGGAGAAACAGAGCCTCTGACTCATCACAAGGCGAAATCCCTGATCTAAGTGTCATTTTTGGAAGATTCCAGAGCAATAACTCAGTGTGCCACTTGTCCCATCTCGCTCAGCGCAGGTGGCCTTTGTTCTACCTGCTTTGCAACGCAGGTACACCATGGAGGAGTTGAGTTTCAGCGCAGAAGCCTAGTGGAGCACCTGCTTTGATTTCAGGATTGCTTGTTTTTGAGTGTTTTCAGGTGGAGAACTGATCTGAGAGCTGTTGGTTTGCTGACCTTGTTCCTCTAGGGGTAGGAACATCATGTTTAGGGACTTTGGATCCCTTGGATTATTGACAATTCATACCTGATGCTGCAAGGCACAAAATTGTCTATAACAGATGTTAGGACTCTCGCCATGTTGTTAAAAGAGCTCAGAAATTTCAAGATGGTGGAAAAGGAGAAAGTTAAATATTTCAATCAAAAGTTCAACCATATATTGAACGATTTCCCTCCAAACACACAGCCTCACGATTATATCACTATAGATTATTATATCGCTTCCTTGACAACAATCATTTATTCCTTTTTTAAGAGAGTTGTAAAGGATACTTTAGATTTAAACTTTGCAGAAGAAATTGTCGTGGATAAATACTTACGTGCCATTGGAGCTATTACTAATGATGAATAATCTAAAGACTCTAAGGGAACTGGAAATAAGTCTCAAGCATCTTCAAATAAGGCTAAAGAAAAAAATTATGTTGATATTGAAAGCTTGACTAAATGTTTAAAATCACTCACTAATGAAGTCTTAGAATGAAATATAAAGTCAAGTGAGACCTCTACCAGTAGCAATCCCCCTAATTATTTCTTATTCATAAGGAATAACAACAATCATCGGGCTAAATCTACCGAGAGCTCAAATGTTGTGTTGAATGTTGAAAGCATAGGAATGGACAACTATTGCTCCTTCCATTAGGAATGGCATTCAGAAAAAAAATTCCCATAGTGGAACCACAACATGAATCATTTAGCAACCCATATTGTTGATACTTTACTAGCAGATGAATAGTCTGAGAAGACATAAGAAAACAATGAGCCTGCAACGGCTAGGGAAAGTATAGGTATTGGATACTCAGTATATACTTTTGATTTCATTCTCAATACTGACAAGAAAAGTGATGAAAAGCCACCTCAAAGTGAAGATCCTCCTCAGAAGTAAATTGGTCGTTATAATTTGAGGAGAAAAGGTCATGTTTCTGAACAGGAAGGGATGAGATGAGAGATAAAGAAGCAATTTTTAATAAGGATCTCACCACCAATCAATCCTACTCAAAATTCACAAAACAAGTCTAGAAATGTTACTGCTTCTAAGAACACTTCCACCAATAGTAAAAACAAGTCTATCACTCTGGAAGTTTAAAACAAAGCTACACCTCTAGAGACTACAACACTACCTGCTAAAAATGAAACTATTGATTATAATATCATTGAGGAATTGAAAAGAGCTCGTGCCAAAATTTCCCTCTTTGAGCTCGCAAAGGTATAAGGATAGCGAGAACTACTTATCCAAGCCTTCTCACATCCTTATCAGGTGACAAAGTTTCTTCTTCTTAAAAGGTGTCTGGTAAGTCTGTTGGAACTCTCAAATTTGTGGCTAATGTTGTAACTTTAGATGCTAACAATATTTTCCCCCCATTTTTACTAACTTTTGAAGTCTTTAATTACAACATCCATTATTTTATTTTATTTTTTGAAATTACCAGAGAATCCACTGTAAAGACCATTTTTTGTCAACGATTCAAATCCCAACTGGGATCCATCATCAGGACTACTTGAATGCTTGATAGAAGAAGAGCTTAATTGTGCAGCTCTTCTTGCTATCTTCGATTTGGGTGCATCTGTGAACGTAATTATCTATTGCTAAGAAAATTAATGCTAAATGGGATAGAACTGATGCATAAATCATTTAGTTGTACAAATCACTTATCCAGACCATTGGTGAACTTAAGAACATTATTATCTTCTTATAATCTGACCAAAGGGTACACCAGTGCATAAACATTGTAATTTTTGACATCCATAAAGCCTATGGATTATGCTTCAGTAGAGAATGGTCTAGTAAATTACAAGGGTATTTTGCTACAAATTGGTCACACGTATGGCTTCCATATAAGGGCAGAAATAACCAAATTCGAGTAGAAAGTGAACCTTACAAAATATACAGTGACATCACTTCAAGGTCATAATGAGCGCGTTGGATTTGTAGACATAATAATTGGAAATTGTATCTTGGAAATTGATCGCAGGTGTTATCAAGCACAACTATCACTTGTCCCATCATATGCACATTTGGAGCTCCTTCCTTGTACTCCAACTAGTGTTAATGAAACTTGTAACTATATGTACATAGTAATAATGGTGTAGGAATGAGTTTAGTAGCTAACAATATTTGGACTTTGTACTTTGATGGTTCAAAAACATGGGATAGCTTTGGAGATGGTTGCATTCTCATAGACCCACATAACAAGAAGTACATCCTATCATGTCATTTGGAGTTTGAGTGCACAAATAATATTGTCGAATATGAAGCACTCATTCTTAGGTTAAATAAATCCATCAACCTAAAGGTAGAACTGCTCAAGGTAATTGGTGACTCATAAGTGGTTGCTTGCCAGGTACGGAACATTATCCATTGTGTTTCACCAAGTTTTAAAAACTACCAACAGGAGGTATGGTGACTTATTACTTATTTTAAAGATTTTAATATTATTTATGTTCCTATAATTAGAAATGTCACAACTGATACATTAGCTAATGCAACCGCTAGAATGTCACCTTTGAAAAATGTTTTTTCTATAGAAATTATATATAAACCATTTGTGCCTGATAACGTAACTAATTTTCGTGTTTTAAATGATGAACAACAAATACTGCATTTTATGATTAATGTGGACATGTTCAAAGATGCAGCCATCAAAGAAGATGAGCACGACAAGGCTTTCTAGGAAGAATTTGATGCAGTGAAAGGTAATACTATGCCTAAAGGTGTAATGTCCCTAGAAAAATTATATGACTTGCAAAACTGGTTCAGAGGACTAATTAATACTAAGAATCAGAGCTCGAATCTGTCATTTGAACAAGTCAACTTGGGAACTCAAGATGATCTGAAATATGTAAACCTCGGTACATGTTGTTCCCCATAGGAACGAAAAACATTCATTCATCTGTTCAAACGGTATCGAGATGTGTTTGAATGGAATTATGATGATTTAAATACATACAATATTCGTATTATCCAACATGTCATTCTCAATAAATAAGGGTTGAAATCTTTTCAACAAAAGCTAAGTAAAGTTCATCCAACACCAGAGCCCCTAATCCAAAAGGAATTAAGGAAGTTGCTAGATGCTTGGATCATTTTTAAGGTCAGATATTCTACTTGGGTTTCAAATTTGGTTCCTGTCAGGATAAATTTAGGTAAGATAAGGTTATGTGTCAATTTTCATAATCTCAACCAGGCATCAAAGAAAGATAATTATCTGGTGCCATCCATGGAACGTATCCTCCAAACATTATCTGGGTTTGAAATGTTCTCGCTATTAGATGATTTTTCTGACTACAATCAGGTGCTAGTGGCAGAACTAAACCGCCTCAAATCCACTTTCGGGACCAAGTGGAGAACATTCACCTTTAAGCACATGTCATTCAGGCTTATTAATGCTTGCACTACATTTCAAAGAGAAATGGACATTGCTTTCCATGGCCTGATTGGACAAATTGTAGTAGTCTATCTGGATGATGTATGATCTGATTATTGTTTTGATTATTACTTGTACTTCCTACATGTATATTTGAGTATTTGGATGCTTCTAACTTCTTAATGAGATATGATAAGTGGATCCTTCTTGAGGATTATCTGAGATATAGGAAAGATGGCTAGTGTAGGAAGAGAAGAACTAGCATTGGAAAAGGTAAAGATGCACTTGATGAAAAGGTGACAAAGTGTTATAGTTGCAAATGTCAAATAAGAAGGTGCACATGTATCTGAATACTACAAGGTATGTATGGTGTATTGTTTCAATGTTATGTTTTAACTGCAATATTGGATGGAAAGGTAATCCTAAGATATGATGAATATATCACCTTCACAAGTAACTCATGTATGCATATGAAAGGAAGTTTGACTCATGATACCTATGATGAAATGATGCACTTGGTAGTGAACAAATATCTTATCTTTTAGACATGATGAACTTATTTATTTTATAAAGTTACTTAATATTGATCTTTGATATATTGGTATACTTGATGTTTGGCTAACATCTATCATTTTGGATATCTTGATCCCGTAAAGAAAGCTAGAAACTTGATTCTAATAGATGGTAACTTGATACTATTGATAATGTTTGTGAAAATCATGGTAGCCATGATGATAGAAGTGTAACAATGAGATTTATATTCAGTATCTTGTGTTCCGTGATTATGTTTTGATGTGCTTAGTAATTATGGCATATGGTAAAATTGAATGCCCTGACTTGATGGATTGAGTTATGTGACAAAGAAGTAATGTTGTGATCATGATTCTTGAAGTATACTCATATTAGCTATTTGAAACTAACCCTTGATGAAATATTGATGTCATGAAGTAATGGTGAAGTATTTGATGCTAACATTATATGATCATGGTAAATATGTAATATAGTCTGAATTTATGATCTAACATATCTGTTGATGCATGACAGTATTATAGACGAGTTGATGATTTAAATGAAGATTACTGAAGTGGCTTCCCATTCAGAGGGAGAATCTATCCATAAGATCCTTACTCCTGTTATCATTTGCATTATATATATAGAAGATTATTTATTAGTGAAGTAAGATTTAGGGACATGAATAGACAAATATTTGATATTGTTGGTCTGCAGAAAAAGTTTTGGTTTAAGAAGAAAGAGAGTTCCTTACATTAAGCCTCAACTGCATGGAAGCAAGCCTAAGAGTGCAATTGTAGACTCTCAATTGCATGGAAGAATGCTTATGGGTGAGGTTATGCCTGTAGGACACAAAAGTGAATTTTTGTGCAATATTCACCTGAAGGATCCCAGTCCTATAGACATGGAGCAGACAACAGAAAGTTCTATGAGCAGGGAAGTTTAAATGTTTGACTTACTATAATGTGAATATGTTGACTAAACATGTGAGTAGGATATGCATATTAATATGTCATTATGATTTAATCATTGAAGCTTTTGTATGACAGTATTTGATAACAATTGCAAGGGTTTAACTAGATTTGGCTGATTGATATAGATAAGCAGTGTTTGGAGTTTTGTCATGATGCTTGATAAATATTTAGAACTTTGACTTGATGTTGAGATATGTTTTGGGCTATAAATATCACTGTGATAGAAAAAATTAGATTTGACTTGATGACTAATGATTTGATTTGACAACTAATGATTTTCTTTGATAACAATGCTATATGGGCATAGTTACTTTCAGTGACTTATATTGGTATTCTATGTTGACATCATTAGCTTTGATGCATTGGTTGAAGTATAAATAATTGTGATTCAATATGCAAAAATCTCACTATGAATGGATGAAACTTGTATGAATGAAACTCATATGACTTTGGCCTGATGTATCCATTCATATTTAGTAACAGAAATGATTTATGATATGATCAGAAGTATGGCTTGATAAAGTTTGATTGGATAGTTCTTTGGAAATAAAAGATTGTTGTAACTTGATATTTGGATATGAGCTCTATCAGTCACCTAGTCTAAAGAATTTGTGATAGTGATGAGTTTTATATTAGTTTTGATATGGCATCTAAAGTTGGATAAGTTGAATTAGTTGATTTGATTGCACAATATTGATTTATGTAAGGTTGAGCGTATTGGTTTGGTAAAGTGTTATGTTTGTAGAAATAATTGTATGAAGCAAGCTCCCTGAGCCTAATATGTTCGCATTTACAGTCATCTGGTGAAGCCATGATGATGTGTTGATCCAAACCTCTACTTCAAAAGTGGTTCAAGGTATGGCTTTGATTTTGGTTTTATATATTGATGGTCTACCCTTGACGGGAAATGAGCCTTTGATGATCAAAGTAAGAGGGAGTTGGCTTCTGAAGATCGAAATAATGAATCATGGCATGTTAAATCGATTTCTAAAGTTTGGAAAATAAAATATATATCGTGAAGCTATTAAAGAATGTTTGGAAAGTGGAAATCAAATCCTTGGACACTCTGATTGAATTTCAAGAAGTTGTGAAGAGATATTGTTGAACTTGACTTGGTAACCGATAGTTGATTGAAGAATTGATGTTCCATCACACGTCCGTCCGTGTGTGTGTTGTGTGTGTGTGTGTGTGTGTGTGTGTGTGTGTGTGTGTGTGTGTGTTGTAATACAACCGCTTCATACAAATTGAGTTGTCGCTGAGCTCACTTCGAGATATTTGCATGGGATGACCTATTTTTGGTCTGAGACATTCTTCCTGTGATATGTGACTGCATGAATGTACTGATTTTGTTTGGGATCATTATTGATGAGCACATATGGGTACTAACTTAGTATGAGATATGCCATGATATTATGGCTGAGAATTCCATGGCATCAAGAATGACCGAGGTTGAGTATGAAATTGCTAGCATGACTAGCTGTGAGGCAGGATGAAGAAGCTCTTTGGAGAGATGTTTGAACAAGTTCTAAATATGACAGGAATACATTTTTATAATAATAAGTGGCTTTGATTGGTATATAATCTCGTATATAGTTGGGACTAAGATACCTTCATATATTGAGACATTTTTGTTGTACAAACTTAGGCTTGTGGTTGGCACCTCCATGAGAGGGAGGATGAATAAGGTATCATATATATATATATATATATATATATATATATATATATATATATATATATATATATATATATATAGTTCTAATATTATATTTTATTTTATTTCTTGTATGAACAGGAGATAGTTGCTATTTAGACATGATTGTTATCACCAAAAAATGATCACCTAGCCATTTCTAACAAGGTGGATCGAAATACACCATGTAGATTTAATTTTACCATAGTAAAATTTCACTGTGGAAAATAATTTAGTAAACCACCTTTATTAAATTATTTTCTGATTTAAATAAAAAAACCCCATGAGAATAATTAGA
The DNA here is from genome assembly GCA_031772625.1 of Pinus tabuliformis. Lineage (NCBI taxonomy): Eukaryota > Viridiplantae > Streptophyta > Pinopsida > Pinales > Pinaceae > Pinus > Pinus tabuliformis. Next base: position 1,393,239,891 of record CM062818.1, on the reverse strand, counting down.
TAAATATTTATTTATTTAATTTTCTCTGGGAATTATTATTAAATCATTATTTAATAATTAGTCCTTGTCACACTTGACTAAATCCCTTAAGAATATTTAAATAAGTCACTATTTATTTAAATTTCCTTATTTCTGTTATTAGAATAATTATTAAATTGCTATTTAATAATTTTCTTGATTTCACACCTTTCTTATTTCTTGCAAAATAATTAATAAATCATTTTATTTGTTAATTATTTCTAAATAAAGGTATTTAACCATTTTAAATACATTTTCCCTCTCCAATAAATATAATAAAGTATTCCAAGTAGTTAGATCTGAATTTGGTTAATAATATTTTATTATTCTCCAATTTTGAGATTAACTCCATACTTTGCTATAAAAAGGAGGGTTTTTCATTCATTCTTCACCATGATCATAATCATCATCAACATTATCGTCATTTTTCTTGAGCTCCCATTTTGAGTTCTCCACTTTTGTTTGGGTTTTTCACATATTGAGAGAGAGAATCAGTTTTTGAAGCATCAAGGATATCAAAGGACCCATCCCATGGAGGGGGACTTATAGATCAATCTATAGATCTCCTTCACCAGGTGTTATCAATAAAATATTTATTCATTTAAAATAGTCTTTCCAGTTGGGTTATTATACTAGATACTTTATATTGTTGCTTTTTGTTTTGGATTTTATCTTCTTTTACTACAGGTTTTCTATTTGTTTTACAGATATAAGACAACAACAACCATCAACTTGATGTTAGGGTCACTTGTCACCTAGTGACTTCAGTGAAGTATTTTTGGTACACCTTCGAAGAATTTTCACACTAACAAATGATGACTCCAATGGGTCTTTAGTTACATTTGTCGTCAAACTCCACTGGTGTAACAACAACATTCTTAGGTGACTGAAGTTTCAGAAAATTTTAGGGTTTTCTTTAACTATTTTTAGCCTCTCAATTTCTACTTATAGTATTAAACCTTATTTTTTCAAAATTTCGGATTCTGGTGGGTTTATGGTCTTTTCTACAGGCCACAAGTACCAGTCAAGCAGGAGACAATAAAATATGTGTGATATCTTCCAACCACCATTACTGAGAAAAAAGCATAATTTTCAACCCCATAAGTGAATTGCAAAGCATGCTTTTTGGCCAGAAAACTGTGTTTCCCTAAGAAACAGGTCAGTACCTACGTTTCGTACCTTTTCCGGAAATTTTTCAATTTTTTATAGATTTGTCAAGAGTGTTGTCTGTGGACTGGTTTGGGTACTTCATCTCTGTTTTCAATCTCCTTTACGCCTGGATCCACTTGATTTGTCTCTTTGAGGAAGGAAAATGCACCCTAGGATTTAGAGTACACCTCCACATTGTTAGGAAAAGATTTGTTGAGTGAGGAGTCTAGGGTTTTCAACATTTTTAGCCACTGGTTTTCAAATATGATCCATTACTTTTCAGGTATATTGGATAGGTTTATTTTACCTTTTCTCCCTTTAGAGTTTGGGTTTTCCTTTCCCCCCTTGAGCTTCACACTTGTCCTTTGCAACAATTTTCACCTCTGATTTTTTTTGTTTGTCTACATCATTTATAGCAGTTTTGAGCCTTTAGATCCAAATCCCTTGTCATTAGATATTTTTGGCCTCTTTTTGTGTCTTTGAGTTGCTATTTTTCCCCCTTTTTCTTTGCTTCTTAGTAGCTCTTGTGGGTGGGGTTTGTGTGCTTGATTGGATGTTTATTTTTCTGTCATTTTCAAATTCATTTACAATATTTCAACATTTTACTTTCAGCAACATATGGCATCATGAAACATGCTTAATTAACTCATCCACTTGACACATAATTTTCACACACTCACCTTAAGTGAACGTGAACTTGGTTAACACAGTCAGGCCAAGACTTGAAACACTACACCTTAATAAATCAACACACATATATTAAGACCACTTGGGCATCAACTCCAAACAATCTTTGTAGGGTAGGTGTAGGGTCGTTGGATGATGGATCCACTCCCCGCGCTTTTCTCTCTAACTGGCTGGATCCACTAGATGCGCTTAACTGATAAGGCGCTGATGCTAGCGCTTTCTCTCTCTGAACCGACTTGAGCGCTGATAAGATTAGGGCGCGGAACCAACTGGATCCACTCCCCGCAATAATCACCACACCTGATGAATGGCTCAACCTCGCCTTCCTTAGGTGGTAAGTTCTAGCTAATGATGGGCTTATTTATTGGTTCACATATTGCTTCACAGACAGACAACAAGACGGCATTGGTGATTCCTAAATAGAAAAGAGGAAGCCATGGGGGTTCATTGACCTTCTCCTATTCTTATTGATCTCCTTGCACTCGGCTGCCAGTAGTTAAAGAACAAATGGACTTAAGCTAGTCGTTCTTAGTGCATGTGGACTTCATACATTTGATACCGGCATATATAAGACACAATCTATGAATTCATTCTCATGTGTCCCAGTAACGTAAGTAAGGTACTAGCCATAGTCTCCTAAGAACTCTTAGATAACATCCATCGGTCACTTTCATTGAAACATAGAAGTTGACATATTAGGGAGCTTAAAATCCTTCACCACCCCATAGTTAAAGTCGGAGTGCGTCAGAAACCCGATTTAGAGGGGGTTAGCCTAGGTCATCGTACGAGCAGTTCTCCTTATGGCTACCCAACCTGTGGTAGGGAATTTTGTGTGGTGGTTGACTACTAAGAAGGTCAAGACTCGACCACCCCTGTGGGACGAAGGTAACCGTAGTGACCAATATTAGGAAAAAACCTTAGAGGATTGGCTATGGGAAGCATTTGGTCCTCTACCCCACCTTTCTTTGGACAACTCTGCTTGCGGGGATCAGATTTCATCAAGTAAGAATTTCTTTGGAAGGCCATCTAAAACAGTAGATCTAGGATTGTTTGAGGATTTAGGTCACCTATAGGCTAGAGGTCATTTTCTTTGATAGGAAGTGTTTTCTTATATTAGAGTAACATCATTAAAATAGTTCATTTACACTTGGAACCATTGCACTAGGTATTTACTTGTTGCTTTTTTCTCTTTTATTCCTATCATCATCCTTTAGTTTAGACACAATTGTGCCTCCAAGGCATTTTTTGCATTAAATTCAAGGTCTTCACCCTCAGTTCCTATTAGGACATATTACTCCTCCCCATCGAGTTAGAGTTCATCCTCCCAATCCTCCATCAAGTCATCATTCTGATTTTGTTGATTCATCTAGTTCATCCTATGATTTCACGTCTTCTCAACCCCATATGGCCACCATGTCAGACACTAATATGGGTGTCGGAACCTAGGGTGCTAACCAGGGTATCCCCACCAGTGAAACCCCCACTGGTGTGTTCACTCCCACTCCTTTATTTCCTTTTATGGCTGGTTTAAGTCTCCCGGATTTTAGCCAACTTATTAGTGATCCTCTTTTCCATGATCCCACATGGCCAGTAATTCCTACTAAACTCCCTTCAGAAATCCCCAAGTTTGAATTTAATCATGGAGAAGATCCAAATAATCATGTTTGTTCCTTCCATATGTGGTGTTCATCTAATTCCATTAACGAAGACTCTATTCGTCTTCGTTTGTTCCAACGCACACTCACTAGAGTTGCTGCTAAGTGGTATGTCAACCAGACCAGGGAAACCCATTCCACTTTAGCGACTCTTGCCACAGCATTTATTTCATATTTCTATTTACCTCTCCATTATGATATTTTTACTGGACTCTTGACTTCTTTCCGTTAATCTTCTGCCACTCATTTTTCTGACCATGTTCAGGAATAGCGTAGGAGGAGCATCTGTAGAGCTCCTGACTTCAAAGACCGAGTCTATATGGATTGGTTTCTTAGATCGTTGTTGACCCCCATTACAAAATATGTCGTTTCACACTTCCCTCAGTTTGAGGAAGAGGCACTCCAAATATCTCTAAAATTTACTCTGATTTACACCCAGTCAAGTTATGTTTAAATTGTCATACCTGATCTGCCTCGACCTAGTGTTGCTAATGCACCGGGGGCATCTCATGTTGTGGATGGCATAGTTGGAACCCTTTCACACCCTCAACCATATGCTCCACCTCAGATGAGTTATGGTCAACCTCAGGGAGGGACCAGTTCCATTTACAATTATCCCTCCCCCAATCCTCCTCAGGGAAATCCTTATCCAAGTCCCATCATGCCATATGCATATCCCCATATGCATCAACAGATGCCAGGGCCTTTTGTTGCACCCCCTTATTATACCAATGTTTCTCCATCTCCTTGTTATCATTTTTCACAGCCTAGCACTCCAACGCCTTCGACACCAGTGCCCCAGACCTCCATGCCTTCTCCCCCTCTACCGCAACAACCACCTCCTCCACAAGGACAAGTGTATGCTCAGTAAAGTGGAACCAATCCCCCTAAACCCAAGAAAAGTAACAAGGGGAAGGGTAATAGGAACCAACAGTCCCAAGGTGATCAGGGTAACCAAGGTCCTCCACCCAATTCCCCTCAGGGTCCTCAACCTAATCCCACAACCCAACAACAGGGCAGTCAGCCCAAGTAGAAAAAGGGTCTTCGTATGAACAAACCTTATGCTTGTTGCAGATTCAATGGTCATTATAACCATGAGTGTCATCTTTTACCTTAGATGTGGTAAGTATGGGAAGCTCAAGCAGCTTCTTAAGGATTGCAGCCCAACGCTCCTCCTCCTCCTACTTCATCTCAACTGGTCGTGCTTACCAATCCTTTTCCTCACCAAGGATACATTGTTGCCCAACCTATGCAAGGTCAAGCCGCTCAACCAACTCCACCATCTGGTCACCATAATTATCAGATTCGTATGATGAATTCTAAAGAGGTAAATAACAAGTAAGTCAACCTTCAAACTCAATCGCGCCAATACGACAAGCCATCTGCTATGTCAGCAACTGAGTCCCAACCAAAAGTTCCCACTAAGACTCTATCATCACCCAATGGTACCTTACAAATCCCTCCACCTAAGGTCAATGTTATTCCTAAGATCCCCAAAGGTTTGTTACATCGAAATGTTGCTTCTACCAAAGTTTCCCATATGTATAGCATAGTAGATGACTTGGCACAGTCTCCTACTTCCATGTCAACAATGGTAGTCCTCTAGATGTGCCCATCACAATGAAAATATCTACTATATGCTCTGGGCACCATGGACCCTCAAGATGATCAAATGATTCTCTTTCATGTTGACAAGTCAAAAAATCCCCCCTTACCTTCATCTATTACATTTCAAATTCCAGTCTCCATTAGAAACGCCATTGTTCAATGGTGTATCATTGACGAAGGTGCATCCACCTATGTGATGGTCACCTGTGTTTGGAAACAACTTGGTTCCCCCGACATATCTCGTTCCACCATCACTCTATGTGCATGGGATGGTCATCCTTCACAACCCCTTGGCTTATACCGCAACTGCCCAATCACAGTTGCTGACAAGACTATCTATATTGGCATTGAAGTCATTAATGCTCCCTTAGACTATAACATCCTTTTGGGTCTTATTTATACTTATGTAATGTTAGTTGTCGCATCTACGGTTCACCATAAGATGTCTTTCCCCATAATGGTAAGATTGTCACAATTAATCAGTTGGCGTACTATGACCCAAAAGCCCAAACTTCACCTCAGTCCAACATTTCTTTCATGGCTGAAAATAAGACTGTCTCGTCTATCTCACCATGAGTCTATAAATATTCCTCTTTTCTTGGTGCTTACTATGGCCCACTACTTACTACTTCTGAGCCTAGCTCATTGAGTATTTGCATGCTCCAAGCATCACAGGCTGCCCACAAATGATCTAGTATTCCATCATAGCAAACTGCACCTCCAAAACTTGTTGTGCCTAACTCAACCTCGCCTATCGGTACAACTCGTTAAGGATCACTTCCTTCTGCTAGTGTCTCTCCTAATCCATTTCCACCCGGAACCATTCCCCCAGGCCTTAACCATTGCAGAGAAGTTCCTCCAGGCCATTATCCTTTTGTTCCGATACCATTCTTATTCCCGCCTCTTGGATTTTATTCTACACCTGTCATGGCTATGTTGAGTTTACCCAATATTACCTTAGGGATCCCAGTCTGTTACGTTGATCCCCCTGCAAACACTCCACCTAATCGATTGAAACCTTACATTGCTTTGACCCCATTCCAACCAGTTGTTCATATCGTTGTCTTTGCTTCAATTCAACAGAAACCTCAATAAGGGCCTACTCCTATTGTGAAAGCATCTGGTGAGGGGGGAAAAGCCCAAAAGAAAGGGAACCCAAGACAAGGCTACCCCAGCAACTCCAGTTCCTCCTAATCCACCAAAGCCTCTTCCTCCCTGTGTTTTTTGTGTTGTTCTCGATCATGCCACCAATAATTGTACTAAACTCCCTCATGTTAAGGATGTGGTCATTGATACCTTCCCTAATTTTGATATTCGTGAGGTCCATGTCACCTTACCTGAGTCAGCTAAGAATATCTATTTTTACGCACAAACCATCCTTGCACTTTGTGTGATAACTATGGCTACTATTACCATCATTTTCCCCGTCTCGAAGATTTTCATGATACACTTTAGGTGCTTCATGAATTAGAGGCTGCTCGTAATGAGTCCATCTCTCCTTTACCTGTGGATTCTGGTCCCGATCCTACTCGATAACAGGAGGTCTCTCAAACACCCATTGTGATCCCTCTCCCTGATGTCGAGATGATGGATAGTTCTACTCCTATTCTCTACCTGTTGTCATCCATGAGATTGATACCTAGAACTCCCTTGATGTCTCCTTTTGTGATTCTATTGAACCTTCTTCGACGAACACCTCGGTCTCAACATTGATAGATATTCCATCTACTAGTCATATGTATCCCCACCTTGACGATGCGTATATGAACCTTGCCTCTCATGAGGATGCTTCAGGTAGCTCTTCACAATCATGTGGTATTTCTTCCTCCAGTCTGCCCATCTTCCATTCTGATGAAGACATCATGGAATCTATGACCACCCCTAATTACCCTTGGGATGATATGCACCATTGTGCGTACTTCCTTTCACAGCAAACCCATGACCAATATGTTGTGGAGTCCAAAGACTTCATTCATGGTGAGGTTGATTGGTTCAATAACCCCTTACTTCGAACCCATGAATTCAAACCACATACACCTTGTGGCCATTACATTACCACTCAATGTTTGGGTAAGGGGGCATCCACTTTTGAGAGTCCAGGAGAAGCAATTCTCCCCAACCCTCCTAGTGCATCTGGTAGTGTCGACTCTAGTACCATTATTCTTCCCCATTTAGAAGAACCTCTAGAGTCTCATATCACTTCAAATCACTCTTGGGATGATCCACTTACTCATCCCTCCATCTTACCTCAACAACCCAGTCCCTTAGACATTGTTTTTGTTCAACCCCCATGTTTTCTAGGTGAACATTAGTTCATTATATCCAAAGCCACTCTTTGGTATAGTGACACCATATATGTGAACCCACAAATTTAGTCCATTTGATTCATATATGCAGTACCCAATGAGATTGGTAATCCACCATTTCCTTTCTATAAATGTATCCATCCACTCTTCCCATAAGAAGGCATCCATAGCATAAACAAATGGCGAACCACATCATCAAAATGTGTTTGGAGTTCACTGCTCTAAATACATCCGATATTCCCATAACATACTACATCTATCCTTACAAATTGGGGGGCACCCATGCCCCTACATATCCACATCATCCTTTGGAGAATCTCGTGTCAGTTAGGCCAAGATGCTCAATTCCCTTATTTGAGCACTTGGAACACAATTGAACTCCACAAACTCATCCAGCTAGGGGCATCATTACCACCTTTGTATACCAAATTAGTCTCCTCCATCACATATGCATGGGGGAAGCATCCCATGATTGGGGGCATGATGGTTCCCCCCTTAGCCACATTCTCAATTGATCAACATAAGTCTTGGCCTAGACCCCAATGATATAGGTATGGTTGATTATCCTCTCATTGCTTGAATAGTTTATCCTATCGGCCTCTCCAGCGAGCCATATACTCAATGCATATCGTAGATGCTTGATACCATATTTTCAAACATTCTACTTTATGTGATGTCACATTTACCATCTAGTCCCTCTATTTAACTTGGTAGGTGGGGATGATCCTAGAATTTTTCTAATAGTTCATTCCTATATTCCTTTCTTACCTTGATTCTTCACAAGGAAACATCCTTCCAAGAAGCATTAAAGCCATCCTTAGACGAGTAAGGCCACCTACCTGGAAGTCGCAAATCTTGATTCTGATGGTCGGTTTATCCGCTATGATCTCCACAAGATTTAGATCCTTCTCCTCCTCTCCAAATTGTCCACAACATACTAAGCAAATGAATTGGATTTGGAGGAAAAAATCCCTTTTATAGGAAAAACCCTCATTTTTATGTCGCTCATTGCGACCAAACCATAGCTCTGTTTGATGAACCATCAACAACATTGGAAATATCTCACCATATAATGGGTCTCTCTTTTTTTTTTTGGTAATTTGAAACTTCACCCAGAAGCCATTTTTCCCATGAGGTCTCACTTTGCCACCTCTTAAAATTGAATATCTTCATATGAGCCACTCATACTCTGGTACCACTTTACCTTTGCACTAGTTGAATCACGTGTTGATTTTTGTCATGAGTAACCATTATTTACCCATGTTTCCATGGTCCCCACTAGGCCTCCCTCACGTGGCAACATCATCAAGTCACCCTTGTTCAGAGCATCTGAGATGTATCACCCTTGTATTTATGGAGTCTTTTTCGAGTCCCCATTTGAGTACCATGATAATGTTTCATTTTTCATCGTGTCAAGTTTCTCCCATTTTACTCATATTTGGACTCCAGCCCTTCTGCTCCGTCTTTTCCGAACCTTTGGTTGAGTCATCGACCGTCCCCGCTAGAATCGAATCAGTTACGTCCAAGTTAACCATTTTTATTATGCTCTGACAAGGGAAGTCATCAATCTGTCATCCATCTTGTTTCCTTCCATCATTATCCTTGGTGTCAGTCCATCAGTCACTCTACTATATTCCCTCATGCCTTTGTTAATGATTCCTCATTGCCTTAACTCTGGTAGGCTCTCTTCTGTCGAACTTAGCACATTTATTCTAGAAGAGTGGTCTAGATAGTGGTGTACCTTGGTTCTAGCTTCCATATTTGTTCGGTGCCTCAAATCAAGCAAAGGGACTCATTATTTCCCTTTGACTTGGTTGTTTCTCACATGCTCGACATCAACTCCTTATCACACAATTGAGATTCGTACACTTGACGGTTCAGTGATCCAAACGATTGTCCCAGTGATTCTCGAGTATGTGTGAGATGTTCTAGACCTCATGAGGGGGTGGCCCTTCAGGTACCCCCCCACATGCCCAGATGACCACAGATGTTGATCCAACCTCCGATGTAGTTCCACAGATTTGATGGGTTTGGTTTCCGCCACTTGCAGTGCCCACAACATGCATGTCTCCTCCAGATGATCCATTCAAATCTTCAAACCCCTTTCATGTTCATCAAAGCTTCCTTGGTTGTAATCCCACCTCCCCTTGTCAGCTTGAGGGGCATTATATCTCATGTACTCATATGTTATTGTATTCGGTCTTGGCCTATTTTTTTCCAGAAACATTATGTATATGGGATCTGTTATCACTCTGATATTCCTTTCAAAGTTAAAGGAAGAAAAGTCAAAGGTAACCACAAACCACTTTTGGAGATCAGGACCTACCCTTCCTGATGCTCAGAGAGGGCTCTCTCTTTATAATTTAACTTTGTTTTAGTTAAGATGATTTTAGGCTAGTTATTGTTTGCACTTGGGTTTTGTTTTGAATTTGGGTGGTGGGTTCACTTTACTTAGATGAACAGAGGTTTGCTTTTACCATTGGGCTATGGGGTCGAATGTCAGACAAACAAGACTAGATTCAGTCCTAAAAACAGTGTCTGTAGGGAAAGATAGATTAGTTACTGCAGATTTCAAAGGCTAAATGGTGAAATGGTTTCAAATCAGATCCAGGGAGAAATTAAGGGTTCCCTAGGATGGACTCTGGAAGGAAAGAATGAGGTCAACTGGGATGGGAGAGAAATTAAGGGTTCTCAAATTCGGGTATCAGAGGAAAACATGTAAATGACTAACTATGCAAAACAAATTGTACTTAAACAAATTCTGACTGATATCTCCAGTTAATTCATTCAAATTTAGAACACATTTAAGATTATGAAACACATAAGAAGGTAACAAAATCAAACAAACAAGATACTTCACTGCAAATAGCTCATCTCATGAATCCTGTAGCGAAATGCTTTTATTACTTGCTCTAGTCTGTTGACTCGAAAATGGTACAATCACCCTTAGGTTTCAAGATCAAAATAACTCTACAAACGTAAAATAATCCACCCTAATACTTCGAATTATGAAGTATTTATACAAAATGTAGTTACAAAATATCTCAAACTACATTGAGAACTAATCTAGGAAAAATAAATATCTTCATGCAAGAAGATAGAGCCAGGTATTGAACTGCTGCTTTATGTCCCTGTGCTTTAGGTTTTGCTGGATTTGTTCTTTGATCTTTTGCCCTTTCAGCTAGTTGCTTGTTTGGTCTTCATGCTGGATGTTTTGTTTTACTTTAACCTTTCATCTAATACTCTTTCATCTGATACACTTTAACCTTGCTGACCTGTCAATATCCTTTTGTTGTGCTCCTTTACTTTTTACCGTAGACTTGTATTTTTACTATGTTTTTCCTACAGTAAATCATTCATTTTTTCCCATCTCTCATGATCTGGTAATTGGATATTGAGCATCTTTCTATATATTTCATCTGCCTCTATATATTTGGCAAAAGTAGGCTTATTAATAAACAGGTGTTTTACCTCATGCTAGAGGTAAAACAAGTTTTCAAAAGTTTGATACAACACTTTTCCTATTGGTAAGCCCTTCATGGATGAAGTGATTACCTGTTCTCTAGCCACTTCCCTGATCTTCTTATTGTAATCCTCATGTGTCATTAACTTATCATTTATTACTAAGGGATTAGGTAATCCCTTTTCCTTCAAAAGTTCGAACTTAGCCATGAACCTATCAATGGCTAGTTGCATGTTTTGACACTTATCTTCTAAGTTCAACATCAAATTCCTCTTAGTGAGAACTTTTCTGACTTCCAAAATTGTACTTGTCCTGTCAGGTATCTCAAGTTCTTGCAGCTCGTACTTATTCTTTGAGTTGAGGAAGTGGATGATTCTTGCAGCTTCCTCTGGCATATCTCCAAGTTCTTCCTTGACTCTCTGAATGGCCTCTGTGACCTACTTTATTAAATCAATTTGTTCAAAAATAACCTGAATAGATGGCCAAATATCATTGACAGAGTCAATGATATTAACCCACAGTTTCTCTTTAGCCTTACCTATAGGTTCACTCTGTGTCAATTATTTCTCCTGGGTTTTTAATCTTTCATTCATCCTTGTAGCCTTTTGTTGTTCTTCTTTATGCGTGATCTAGGCAAGTCTGCAATCTATCTCCAGGATGGTGACTTTCTCCCTCAGTCTGTTCATCTCAGTGGTCTGAATGGACATTTTTTCCATTGCTTTGACCAGCCTGTTTGCTTCATCACTTGTGGAGGTTGTTGTTGTTGATCTTGTTGTTGATGTAGTCGGTGCAAATGTCAGTAATGCAGTGGCCATTGGAGCAGTGGGAGCTAATGATGCTACCAAAGTAGAAGGTACAATTGTGGTCACTGTTGGAATGACAGTTGTAGGAGCATTATCAATACTAGCTTGTTTGATCTGAATCAAGCTATCCAACTCTTTCTCCATCTCCTTTAAATGGTAATTCAATTACAACACTAAGTCCATCATTTCCTCATGATTGGTCTAGCTTTCTAGGACTTCCTTTGTCTGTGGGTGTTGTAAATGAGGCAACTTGAGTTGTTTCTTGAGGGCTACTATGTCCTCATTCTTCTTTTTGATTAGTTTCTCTGTGGCCTTAATATCACTTGGGTCATGGTCTAGTTCAATAACCAAGTCCTCCAAGGACTTTATCCCGGTGTCTTTAGCCTATGAAGAGGCCCTCTCCAATTTATATTGGGCTGTCACATTGTCCAATGAATCCTGCAGCTTGTAAGAAGTCATGGCCTTTGTTGTGAGGGTGGAGTAAATCATTTCTCCAGCCTACTTGTGAAACTCTATCTGATCAATGGGATGAAAATCCCTGGCCAAGACCTCAAAATTAGTCTTCTTGTAATCTGCTGAGGTCTTTGGTTGTTGTACAGTGGGCTACAAAAATGACACTTGCATTTTTCCTTCTTTAATGTCAAAGGTTGACATCAATCTAGTCTGGTTTGGTGGTGTAAGCTTAGGGTATTTGGAATATGTCTCTGCTTTCAACTTTTCATTCCTCATTTTTATCTCTTTGAATTTGTCTTTAATATCCTTTTCCTTTTCAGCTAGCCTGACAAAGGAAGAAACCTCCATACTCTGTTGTCTCTCTATCATCTATGTATTGGAGGTTGATGGCTGCTTTGTTTCACCTGGTGTAGTCGTTTAAGCTGTTTCTTTAATTCTTTGCCCCATTGCATCAGTGTCAATTATTTCCTATGATGCAATGTTTTCCTCCTGTTTAGACACAATATTCAACTTGGGCCTTTTATTTAGCTTAAACAGTTCATCTGAAGTCTCCATGGTAGAGTTGGATGCCTCATCCCTGTTCCTCTTAGGATTCTTCTCCTCATATGTTGGGGTCTGTATGACAGGAGAAATGTTCACCGGCCCTTGTAAATCTGGAACTTGTAGGAAAGAGCTTTGGTTAAATTGCTTTTCTAGGTCAATCAGTGTGTTCTCCACATCCACAACTATGTTGTCCATATCTATCAATGTGTTATCGACCCACTCAGTTTGGTTAGAAAACTGTTCAATGTCAGGTCATAGGTGGTGGATGTAAGGTCCCAACTTGACCTTGAGTCTGAGCTTGTTTATGACCCCATGAGGGTCATAATGCCAGATGAAACTGTTTCTGAATTTCATTTGTTGAAGTAACTTGTTGGCCTTTGGTCTAGCCTCTCTGTTGTTGCAAATGAATGGGCCCAATTGGTTTTTTACCCTGAACTGTGTTTTCTTCCCAGCAGATAGGAAGTGGACCTCATCAGAATTGATGATTTGTCTGAAATATTCAAGGGCAAATATCCTCGTAGGGAGGTATTTGGGCAACTTATAGGGGGCTAGCTTGCAGCCATAAATTCTTATCTCAGTGTGGTTTTGGTACAAGTACCAATCTCCCACCTTGTTGTTCTTGGCCAATTGCAGTACCCTCTTGATGTCTTGGCTGATTCTAGGCTAAGTAGTTGAAGTTAGCATGTTCATGACTGGGTATACAAAGGAGTCTATGAAGTCTTTGTAGGTCAATGTTGTGGAAAATTTTTGGACCAAGGGTGTCCAGTAGATGACTGATCTCTCCTTTCCCTTGGTGTCTAATTTCTGGATCCTTACAGGAAACTTGTCTATCTGGTAATATAAAAACATATAAAACAACACTGAAGAGTATTTGAAAACTCTTTCAGTGGGCGTCCTGGTGAATTGTTCATGCATTCTGTCTACAATGAACTAAGCATAATCATACATAATAGCAGGAGGCTTTCCAGGAGTGAAAATGGACAGGAAGGCCATGATGACCTCCTCCACATGCTCATCTAATGTGTATCCTAGGATGCATGAGAGCATGGTGATTATCCGCCTGCCAGTCTCTAAAAAAATGGTGGTAGCATAGGGTGGAGTGTCTGTAGGAGTATGGCGTTCCTCAATGATGAAATTCTGGAAATTTTGCCTGATTTTAATTGGGTCTAGTGTTACGTACAGGTCCACTAGGTTTCCAATGGACAGAGGGGTCTGATCAGGGCTAGGTTGGATTTGTAGCATCTAGTTGATGGATTCAACAGTAATGGTGAATAGCAACTGCTGGTTTGGTGCCACAATAGCCCTTTGGCTAGGGATATAACAGGCATGACAAAAATGTACAATGTCTGGGAATGGGTGAACTTCTGGGAATGTATACTTGGGAAAATTGGATTCCCAAAGGTTGATGTCATCAGCATGGTTTAGGAACCTATATTTACTCCAGCAGTGGAGCTTCAGAAGGTGGGCTGGAGTTGCAGTGTCTTTAATTTGGAAATCCCTGTCTGCTAGGGCCAAATGGTCAATGTCCAGGTGAGGGGTTGAGACCGGTCTGACATCTAGAGAGGTCTGGGCAGCCATCTTGAGGATAAAATGTGGGAATTAGGCTTATACAGGCTGAAGCAGTGAGGTTTTGAAAACTCAGGTGCAGTGATAGGGTAATGGCAGTTTGCAGGATAGGGGTTTGGGTATTCAAGGGGGAAATACTCTCAATTTGAGGGGAAAATCAATTAAATTCAATTAATTAATCTGTTAATTAAATGTTCGCTTTCAAATCGAGAGGGACGTTTTGGTTTTTCTTAAAATACCTGGAGTTTGAAGTGCAGACTGCAAACTGGTTTTAATGGTGGCCGTAGAGGGTAATGTGGCTTCAAGTATGCTGTGGATGTCTGAATTGGGTGTCTAGGGCGTACTTGGAAGGTACTCGATGGTTGAATTTGGTTACAGAAACTCGGGTGTGCGCAAGAAGGCTTGGAAGCTTTTGCAGAGAAAAATGAGCAAAAAGGGTAAAAATGGGGGTCTGCGGCCTTTTAACTGGCAACAGTTAGAAGTTGGCGCGAAAATTCATAATGAATAGTGATGGTTTTGGCTTATGAGGGGAGGCAGTTTAGGAGGCCATCACACCACTTTTGTTCATTGGGCGGTATTTTCCCGAGAGCATGCGAGTTCACACAGTGCTTCCACGTAGCCAAAAGGGGCCCGGGAAATACAGCTCATATCGCGTGCTCTCGAGCGGGTAAACTTCGGAAAATGAATGAACGTGATATGAGTGTGGGCTGTCAGATCTGGGGGTGACAGATCTAACGGCTGTCGCGTGGTGAAGTTGCACAATGGGAACAGGGGAGAAAATTAGCGGGGCCCGGGGATTAATTATGAATGATTCATAATTAATTATGAGTAATTGTGGGATTAAAAATATAACCACTGGGGTTTATGTATTGGGGTTAGTTTAATGCACCAAGGTGGCGGGTTAAACAAGTTTTTTCAGGAAAATGATATTTGCGGAGTTAATTAATAATTTGGGGGGGGGGGGGATAAAACTTAGGATAAAAGGTTTTTTGGGGTTTTTAGGGAAATTTATCAAGGGGAAAGTGATTTTTTAAAGGGGAAAGGGGTTTCACACTAGGGAAAAAGGGTTTTTGGGTAGGGGAATGAATTTGGAGGGTAATTTTCTAGGGAATGTGTGAAACCAAGGGGGAAGGGTGAAAATGAAGGGAAAAGGTGTCTTCATAAGAAATGAAGGGGTAAAAGGGGAAGTTAGTAAGTATTTAGTGGGGGATGAAATCAAATGAAGGGGAAGTTAACCAAATCAACTTATGAGCATCCTTTTACTTTCATAATTTCTCCTGCACACTAAAACACATGATTAAACATGATAGATGTTCTTATGCTTCAATCAACTTTGTACTTTTCTGCAACCTTTCTTCTACTTACCCTAACATTTTTTCTTCACTTTGTTGGATGCATTTAAGCTAGCAGAGCCTTTCCTTTCCTTTTTCTTTTGAAAAGTAAACTATATAATTCTAACCTTATATCTTCCAATGGCTCAGATTAAGCTTATGAGCACATTTTATTTCTCTACCTATCTACTAATCTGCCAAGATTAAACAGTTTTGCCAGATCTTTATTCTCTAACTATAAACAAGAAATTTGAAGCATGAAGTGGTCAAGATCAAACATTTTGACTATCATGGGTTGTGGCATGTATGACAAGCTGCACACAACCATTATTTTAGACAGTAAAGTAAAGAGTAGTGGCACTTGGACTTGCACACTTTCATGATCTGTTTTTGTTTGGGGTTCATATTTTTTCACCTTTTTTCACTTTTCTTATTCTTTTTTGTCCTTTGATATTTCTTTTAGGACATGCCCTCCTTACACTTTTTTAATTTTTTAATATGGAAAAAATTTGCAGAAAAGAAAATGTATGTACAATATTACAAGACTTAATCACAGCCAATTGAAAATTATGAATCCTATTATTATAGGACCCTAATAGTGGCTCCATATGGGGATGGCATTTCCTGGTGAAATGCCAAGGACTCTAAAGATCGGTAGCCTTTGAATTGTGACTGAAGTTACCTTGTAAATTGTCCTTCTGTGATTATACTTTATTGATACTTATGATTGTGAAAACCTTCAAAGCTCAGGGCCTTCTCTTCGGGCTTCAACTTCAAAGGATTACCATCCAATCCAATCTACACTCTACAATGTTATGTACAATGTTGCAAAGTAAAGTGAACTATTATTAGTCAGTGGAAAATAATGCTTAATCATTCTACCATTAACAGGTCCTTCTGGTAGATCTGATCCATCTATTTCTCTCAATAAAAAGGCATTGTTCCCCCTGTAACCATAAATGACATAAGGCCCTTGCCACAAAAAATAAAATTTTCCATGCTTTGCTTTGTCTTCTCTCCTTGAATCCCACTTAAGGACTTTATCTCCTATGTAAAAATCATCTGCTTTAGTCTTTTTATCAAAAACCTTTTTGATTTTGTCCTGGATTACCTTTGATTTTACATATACTTCTTCTACGGTCTACTGCAGGTGTATGGTCTGATTTATTATTCTCTGAATATCATTTGGTTCCACATGTAATTCCTAGATGATCTTCATCACTCGTACTCCTAAAGATGATGGAAAAACGACATCCATCCCATATACCAGCTGATAAGGTGATGTTCCAATGGAATTCTTAGTAGTCAGTCTATCTGCCCATAAGGTATTGACTAACTTTTTGTTCCATGTCTTTTTGTTATCTTCCAGTAATTTCTTAATGATATTGACCAGGATTTTATTAGATGATTTTGCAAGTCCATTACCTTGAGGGTAATAGGCAGTGGAGTGGCCAAGGGTGATGTGGTATTTGTTACAGAAGTCTGTCATTCTATTAGATTTAAAGGCAACTGCATTATCAATAATGATCTTCTGGGGACATCCAAATCTTGACAGGATATTATTTTCTAGAAATGAGATTATGACAGTGTCTGTGGCTTGTCTAGAAGGGATGGCTTCTATCCATTTGGTGAAATAGTCAATAGTTGTCAAAATCCATTTGTGCTGAGCTGAGGAGGCTGGGTGTCTTTCTTCAATGAAGTCTAACCCCCATTGTTGAAATGGCATTTCAGTGGAAATTGGTTTAAGAGGCAAGGGTAAAAGTTTTCTCTTTCCATCAAATATCTAGCATTTATGACAGGAGGTCACATGTTTCTTAACATCTGCAAACAAAGTGGGATAGTAGAAACCATCCCTCAGGATTTTGTCAGCAGTAGTCTTCCAGTACAAGTGTCCTCCACAATCCCTTGCATGAAACTCTTGCATGATTTTATCAACTTCATTTTTCAGTAAACAATTCAAAATAATACCACTATTGTCTTCCCAAAACAATGCATTATCTATGATACAATAATTTAATGACTTCATCTTCAAAAATATAGCTTTAGTTCTTGTTAAACCAGGAGGAGCTTGTAAATTTTGTAATACAAATATAATATCTACATACCAAGGTGAATCAGTAAAAGGTTCAATGATCGGTGGAGTCACCATCTCTTCCTGATCATCAAGGGCACTAATGAAGTTTATATCAAGGGCCCGCCAGTTCAATTCAACCATGAGTTTGGCTAAACCTTGGCCTTTGATAAGCTTAGTTGGCTTTATCTCTATGTCATATTCCAATATTGTGACAATCCATTTGCCTCTTTTCCCTTTAGGCTCATTTTGTGTCAAAATGTCCTTAACTACAGAATTTGGAACATAAGCAATAATGTGAGAATACAGAATGTATACTCTGAAGTCTTTGATAGCCTTTACTAAAGCTAATGCTTGTTTTTCCATAATATTGTATTTGAGTGTGGAATCTCTTAAGGATTTACTAAAAACACAATTGGTTGTTCATATCCTTTGTTGTTATTTTGCAACAAGACTGTTGCAATGGTGTGTTCTGAAGCAAAAGAAAAAATTATAAAATCCTTGTTAAAATCAGGACTTATAAGGACTGGAGTCTTGGTTAAGGCTTCCTTGATGGCTTCAAATGATTGTTTGGCCTCCACTGTCCATTTAAGTGCTGAGTCCTTTCTTAGCATGTTATTTAATTCTCTAATCAATTCTACTAGATTTGAAATGAATCTCCTAAGAAAGTTTATCTTGCCTATAAATGACTGTAACTCTCTAATGTTTCTAGGATGGGTAATGGTCAAAATGGCCTTTATTCTAGCAGGATCTATTCTAATCCCATCTTTAGATATGATATGTCCCAACAGTTTTCCTTCTTCCAGACCAAAGAGTGTCTTTTTGGGATTTAAAGAAATCCCAAATTTTCTACATTTGATAAATACTCTTCTCAGGTGGTCTAGGTGTTCATTATTAGATTTAGAGAAGACTGTGATGTCATCTTGGTATACTACTAGGAAGTGTTATAGACATTTTTGGGCACTACAACCCCAATCATAAATGTCCATAAACTAAAGGCTCCTAAGTCCCTAAAGGTGTTGTTCCAACCCCTAAAAGAACAAGGTCAACTGATTACAGCATCTCCCAGAAGTTCTCCATGAGAAACTACTCAGAACTGGTCAAAACTGGACCATTTCACCTACCCCATGGTCAAAGTGCATTTCATCCCACCTGAATACACACAATAGGTGTGATGCATGTTGAAAAACCCTTTTATGGGGTGCGATGGGTGAGAGTGGACAAATGGCAGGGTCAATCCGCAAGGTGGAGGAGCATGGAATCTTCCAGAAACTTCTCTTGTGACACTTGCCTCTCTGCATTCGACCAGGGATGAGTAAGAGATCATCAATCTCCATGTGGAATCAAGAACTATCAGAGAGAAGACACTAATCAAATCTCAAAAGCCGACTCACCTCCCTTGCAGAAATCTATATATGGATCCCTCATCCCAGAGATCCAGAGGCTAGAATTTTGTATCTTGTAAGGAAGTGTTGTTGGTTTTCGGGTGCAATATCATAGTGTTGGGTGATCTAAGCTTTTCATGAGGTGAAGAAGGGCTTTCTTGCTGAGAGGATGATGCTGGGTCATAACAATTGGTTGTAATCCTCTTTGCTCTTTCTTGATTATCAATAAAGTTATTCAAGTTTTCCTCCACATTCTTGTATGATTGATGATTTATGCATTTGTGTGATCAATATACATGCTATGAAACCAGCTCACAAAAAGATAGAAAAGAGAGATCCACGCCTTAGAATTCAGCCTCTTCGAGGGGGAAACCCCCTTTACATTACATAAATGAACAATTCTTCGATGATACAAATGAAAAGGCCTCCTTTCTATATATAGGAGTCTAAGGGGTCATAACATAACTAGAGCCGACATAACAATAATAATGTAAGGGCACAATAATAACAATAGTGGGCTTCTATGGGGCACATTAGTAACAATATGGGCACTACATGGGTACATCAATATAATAAGTGGGTTGTACTAATAACAATAATGGGTTACACTAGCAGTATAGGGGCCTAACATGCCCCTCTCCTTCAAAAAGCGTTGTCCTCAACTCTTGAGTAGTTCTTGATGATTTTGTATAAAATTCTTGTCCTCCCATGTGGAATCTTCAGCGGGTAAGTTCTTCCACTTGATGAGATACTCTGAAATTGATCGATTTCGTAGCTGTCGGGTTCTTGTTTCTGTGACTGCTTTTGGTTCCAATATAATTTTTCCTTCCTCGTCAAGTTCTGGCAATATTGTTTGAACTGGGAGCTTGTCGCCTATAACTTTCTTTAAACATGAAACATGGAAAACTAGGTGCAATCGAGAAGCTGCAGGAAGCTCCAATTTGTATGCCATAGTACCAATCTTTTGTAACACCTTGTACGGACCATAATACTTTGGTGATAATTTATTATCCTTCTTAGCTTGCTTTAGGGACATTTGCTTATATGGTTGTAGCCGTAGGAATACCCAATCACCTACATCAAAACTTCTTTCACTGCGATGTTGATCTGCCTGTTGTTTCATTCTATTTTTTGCCAACACGAGGTTATCCTTTAAGAGTTGGAGGACTTGTTGTTGATGTTCGATGTGATGTTCCACTGCATGAACCTTAGAATTTTCTCTTAAATATGATGTGATGGATGGTGGTTGATACCCATAAAGTGCCATAAATGGGGTCATTTTTGTTGTTGTATGGAAGGAAGTGTTATACCACCATTCAGCCAGAGGCAACCATTTGACCCATTGTGTCTGTTTATCAGATACAAAGCAACGAAGATATCCTTCCAAACATTGTTTACTATCTCAGTTTTCCCATCAGATTGAGGATGATAAGATGAGCTATGAGCTAACTGAGTACCAAGACAATAAAATAATTCTGTCCAAAAATTTCCAGTGAAAATGGGATCTCTGTCACTTACAATAATCTTTGGGTTTCCATGTAGCTTTTGAATTGTTTCCATAAATGCAGTAGAAACTGTACTGGCTTTAAATGGATTTGATAATGCACAAAAGTGTGCATACTTGGTAAGTCTGTCAACTACCACCATGATGACACTCTTTCCCTCAGACTTGGGTAAACCTGTGATAAAATCCATTGAAACCTCCTCCCAACGTTGGCTTGGAATGGATAAAGGTTGTAATAGACCCGGTGTCTTAATTGTTTCAACTTTATTTTGCTGGCAAACCAAACATTCCGCCACAAACTTTTGAATATCTGATTTAAGGCCATCCCAAAAAAATTCCTTCTTAACCCTGTGGTAAGTTTTTAAAAATCCTGAGTGCCCTCCTAAGGGAGAAGTGTGCAATTCCATAAGAATCTTTTGTTTTAGCTGGGAATTCTTACAGAGGTATAAGCGATCTTTGTACCATAATGAATCATTTTTCCAGCTAAATGTATCAGACGTACTGGAATCTTGTTGTAGCTTTCGAATAAGTGCCCACACTTCTTCATCATTCTTCCATTCCTCCCTTGCTTCGTTTATCCAATCTGGTTGGATAATAGAAATGGCGCACAACAATGCTTCCACATCCTCATCCTTTCTTGAGAGTGCATCTGCCACCACATTTTGCTTCCCTTTTTTGTAGATGATTTCAAAGTCATAACCCAACATCTTTGTGACCCACTTTTGTTTCTCTTCAGAGGATAATCTTTGTTCTAAAAAGTATTTAAGGCTATCATGATTCGTTTTTACCTTGAAGTGTCTTCCCATTAGGTAGGGTCGCCATTTCTTAAGTGCATGGAGTATTGCCAACATTTCCTTCTCATAAATAAGTTTGCTTAAAAACTTTCCCTTGATTGGACGACTTTCAAAAGCAATGGGTCTT
This sequence comes from Pinus tabuliformis, assembly GCA_031772625.1. Taxonomy (NCBI): domain Eukaryota; kingdom Viridiplantae; phylum Streptophyta; class Pinopsida; order Pinales; family Pinaceae; genus Pinus; species Pinus tabuliformis. Next base: position 1,393,218,428 of record CM062818.1, on the reverse strand, counting down.
TCATCTTGCATTAGAACAGCACCAATTCCATTTCCTGAAGCATCACATTCCACAATAAAGGTTTTTGTGAAGTCCGGTGTAGCTAAGACCGGTGCTTGGCACATTGCCTCTTTAAGATGTTCAAAGGCCTTTGTTGCTTCCGGAGTCCATGAAAATGCATCTTTCTTCAATAATGTTGTTAGAGGTGCTGCTATTCTCCCATAATTCTTAACAAACTTGCGATAATACCCTATCAACCCAAGAAATCCTCGCAGATGCTTTATGGATGTGGGAATTTTCCATTCCTTAATGGCTTTAATTTTTCTAGGGTCTACCTTAACTCCTTCATGAGATACAATATGACCCAAATATTCCACCTCCTGGACTCCAAAGAAACATTTGGATCTTTTTGCATATAATTGTTTCTCCTCCAATAGTTGTAGCACCCTGTCAACATGTTCAACATGATCCTTCCAAGACTTGCTGTAGATTAGTATATCATCAAAAAATACTAACACAAATTTTCTAAGGAATGGTTTGAAAATTGAATTCATCAAACCTTGAAATGTTGAAGGTGCATTAGTAAGGCCAAAAGGCATGACCAAAAATTCATAATGACCCTCATGAGTTCTAAATGCCATTTTCGGAATGTCTTCAATCTTCATTCTGATTTGATGATATCCCGAACGAAGATCCAACTTGGTGAAGTAAATTGATCCATGCAATTCATCCAGTAATTCATCAATGACAGGAATGGGGAACTTATCTTTAATAGTGAGCTTGTTGAGCTCCCTATAATCCAGACACATGCGCCATGATCCATCCTTCTTGTGCACCAATACTACTGGAGCAGAGAAAGAACTTTGACTTGGTTGAATTATACCAGCCTCTAGCATTTCTGCAACCATACGTTCAATTTCACTTTTTTGGACATAGGGATATCTGTACGGCCTGATGTTTGGAGGAACACTTCCTGGAATCAGATGAATAGCATGATCATGATCACGCATAGGTGGGAGACCTTTGGGAGTCTCAAATACCTTGGAATGATTGTCCAGGACTTTTTGGAGATCTAGAGAAATAGATGATTCTGATGTGGAAACATCTAGCGAACATAATTGTGCAATTACACCTCTTTGCTCCTTTTTTAGAAGCTTTGTCATACCATTAGAGGTGATTATCTTTCCTGGTTTCCCTGCAATACCCCTTAATTCAACTTCCTTTCCTTCCGTAGAAAATTTGATGAAAAGTTCTTGAAAATTAAAAGTTATTGTACCCAAGGATTGTAGCCATTGGACTCCTAGTACAACATCAGCACCTCCCATTGGAATGGAAAGCATTGGGCTAGTCAATACATATTCTCCCATGGATAGCTTGATATTATGGCACCTTCCAGAGCAATTTATTGTTCCTCCATTTGCAATCATCACTTGGAACTCTGGTGCTGGATATAGGAAGCAATTCAATTCTTTTGCAACCCTACAATGAACAAAATTGTGGGTGCTTCCTGAATCAATCAACACTATTACCTTTTTCTTCTTGATTTTTCCTTCTATCTTGATGGTTTGAGGAGTGGTAATTCCCGCCAATGCATTACAAGATATGGTCAGATTTATTTTTTCTTCATCTAGGCTTTGTTCCTGGAGTATATCTTCTTCTTTTGACCTTTCTTTCTCCTTTTCTTCTTCCTCTTCACAATCTATGTAGAATAATTTCTTCTCAGCACACTTATGACCTTTAGTGTATTTGCTATCACAACTGTAACAAAGCCCTTTTGCTCTTTTTTCTTCCAATTGTTGTGGTGTCAACCTTATAGGTTGTGGAAGACTAGGGGCAACAACACTTCCGTCTTTATAGTTGTGAGTGGTATGCTTCCTGGTTGCCATAATTTTGCTTTCCATTTTTCTTGCTAACCTGAATGCCTTCTCTAATGAATCAGGTTCCCAAAGGCGAACATCATGTTGGATATTATCCTTTAAAGACCCTATGAACACATCAATCCTATGCTCCTCTGGAATATCTTTTACCCTTATGTTCAATTTTTGGAACTCCTCAATGTGCTCCATTACTGAACCCTTTTGTTTGAGACTTATCAATTGGCTAAAAAAAGTGTTGCTTTTTGTATCTTCATAATGTGCTATCAGTTCTTCCGTAAAAATTGCCCAAGTGATAATTTTTTTACGATAGCAAAGCCATTGATACCATACAAACTGATTTGGTTCCAAATATACAGTTGCCATACGTACCTTTTGTGTGTTTTGCACATTATTGAGATCGAAGAACTGCTCCATCTGTAATATCCATGTGGCGGGATCCTTGCCATCAAACTTCCTCATATCGATTTTTGGAATATGGTGGGTCTTCGATCCAACATTAGAATCTATGGAATCATGATTAACATTACTTTTGTTCACATCATGAGTTTCCTTTACAACCTTTTCACCATTAGTAAGTATCTCTTGTAGAAAATTTGTCAAATCTGTCTTCAAATCTGCCATGTCTGTCTTCAAATCTGTCTTCAAATCTGTCTTCAAATTTGCCATGTCTTTCTTCAAATCTGTCTTCAAATATATCTTCAAATCGTCCATCTTAGCTTCCACGCCATTTATCTTATATTCCACGCCATTTATCTTAGATTCCACGCCACTTATCTTAGCTTCTGTTAGCTTTTGTGAGCGTGACATTTGTTGCACTTGTTCTTGTAATTTTGATATATCATGTAGCATTTCTTCCTCTTCTTCATGAGTCATGCTAGAGCTTTCAGGTTCCTTACTAGGTGTTTGCATTTTCTTTCCTTGGGGCATCAGTTACCGATAATAATGCTTTACTATGCCCTTTGAATTCCGTTAAACCAAGCTTACACAAAAATTAAAAAAAAAAACTACACACCTTTTTTTTACTTTATAGAAGCCTGATATTGAATCTGATGTATCTCTGTAATTTCAGATCATCCAGTTCTGAAATTGTGAACTGTAGTAGCCTTCTGTGTCCTCTTTCCAATGCCACAAGTCTGACCCAAATTGGATTCTTCAAGGAAGAGTTATGTGAAATCTCCCACAGTGACTTTCTTTTAGACTAGTTCAGTAGAGCGAACTTGTACGACTTGCCACGAGTCACTGTTTCAACCTTTGAATCTGAAACACACATACAAGAAACTACAGTCTATCCTTTTTCTGTACCTTCTTACAAAATTTCAATCCAATCCCCAGAGAGAAAGTTATGACGATTTTCCCCAGGTCACCTGTTTTGAATGTAATTCAGGAGTCTGCAAAAAGACCAACTTCCTCAAATCATATCTCCGCAAATATCGCGCGAAAAGCTCTGAAATTCGGACCCAAGGTTCAGCGCAATTTCTTCTCAAATGGGTTTTTTTTGCGACTTCTGAAACATCACAGAAAAAAAAAGTTATAGCGAAAATTCCACGACGACCTGTTTGGAGCAGCGAAACCCTAGAATCCAAAGCTCTGATACCAAATGTTATGAAACCAGCTCACAAAAAGATAGAAAAGAGAGATCCATGCCTTAGAATTCAGCCTCTTCGAGGGGGAAACCTCCTTTACATTACATAAATGAACAATTCTTCGATGATACAAATGAAAAGGCCTCCTTTCTATATATATGAGTCTAAGGGGTCATAACATAACCAGAGCCGACATAACAATAATAATGTAAGGGCACAATAATAACAATAGTGGGCTTCTATGGGACACATTAGTAACAATATGGGCACTACATGGGTACATCAATATAATAAGTGGGTTGTACTAATAACAATAAGGGGTTACACTAGCAGTATAGGGGCCTAACAATACATCTGGTCCTATATTGTTTATGATAATAGATCTATGTTCTTGGATAGTGTTATGCTACTTTGATTCTAGAGGTACTCTTTGAAGTTGGGTAGACAAGGAAGCAAGTGGAGAAAACCTATCAGAAGAGAGAGGAATTGAGCAAGGAACCAAGCGCAAGACAGAGGTTGGTCTCCTTATTCTTCTCTTATCTATTTCTCATCAAGGAAAACAAAAGTAGTTTTTAGTTTGTTTGTTTCTAAGGTAGCTACCAGCCTTAGTGGGACTAGTAGCTCTGCATAGACACTAGTTTTCCCGATAACAAAATGGCGACTCCGCTGGGGAGCGAATATATTGATTGTTTATCTACATTTTTTTACTTTATAAACTTACAGATGGAGCCTGAAGTCAAGCCAGCTAGCCTTCGCACTGCATTTGCTATGCAAGTGCAAAGTAGATCAATGTTGCTTCAGTCTATCTCCGGGTTTTGTTTATGAATTAAACAATTGATTTACAAGCTCTCTAATTACCCTTGTGGTGGCTCTAGTAACCTCCTTAGATCTACCCCTGTGATTGATTTACTGATTACCACTTGCTCGGCCTAAATCCCTGAACTGAACTGCAAACTGCAACCCGGAACCCAGTCAAAGTCTCGTCCCTGGTCTAGTGCACTATCTGTTCTGTGAACTCCAAATGCATCGCACTTCCCGAGTGTAGTAGGTGCGTTGCATTTCAGTTTCATTGTGTTACAGGTGCGCTGATCAGACAAGGCCTTGTTCCTAAATTTTGGTTTATGTGTTCACTCTTTTCAGCTCTATTCAAGAATTTTGCTGCCTGTAATCAGTACACCTCTGTTGAAACCCCCTTTCTTGTTGTTATTCCTCCTCCATTGTGCAAAGAACTGTAAATGTTTCTATGTATTTTTGAGTCATTTTCAGTTCTCCTTTACAAAGAAGTAGCGTAATTGTACTGTCGTTTCTTGATTTGAAAGTGTCGCAAGTGTCGTTTTCAGTCATAAAAGAGAATATAATTGTTCTTGATAGTCGATTACACTGTTACTCTTGAATTTGATTTGAGTTAGTAGTTTTTCAAGTGTCGAAAGCAAGTTTTCAATTCCAAATAACAAAGTGTCGTCATTGTCCTCATTTTGTTTTGAAAAGAAACTTGTTAGTAATTGTCGCTTTGAAAAAATAATTCAGATTTGCGCTTAGCTTTCTTTTTATCATTCACACATTAAGAAGGCTGAAAACAAATACATGCATGTGCATTTTCATTTAGACTGTTTTTTGGTTTGATTTAGGATAGTGCATATAGTGTGTGATCTCTGCTCTTTGTTGAAAGAAAATCATCTCTCTTTCCTTAGTAGCTAGGATTTTCATTGCAAAAAGAAGATTAAACGACTGTTTATCATCTTAGATTGAATTTTAGGAATTGTACATCTACATCACGCGGTGAACCTGAAAGGAAAATTTCTTAAGCAAGATAAACTATAAAATAAATTTAATGAATCTAAAAATGCTTTGGAACCTAACGCACAACATCTAGAAGTCTAGGCTAGAGATGTATTCCGGCGTCGTAAAGCCTGGTAACTGTTGTTTTCACTATTGGTTGGGTGATTCCTCCACTTTGAGACGATAAGTGCCAGTACGGACTTGTGCTCCCATGTACCGTCGAGTATATTTTGGGAGACCACAATAGTATTAATCCTTTATCCATAGGAAGCCATGTCTGCCGCCCTATCGATCGCAATGCACTGAACACAGCATTCGAGAAGATTGACTGCCGTACCGTAAAAAGTATTCTGCAGTTTTGCGATTTGTTTGGTAATCCCTCTGTCTAGATATCCAGAGCAGTCCCTTTCATTCCTTTTCAGACTCCTTAACGGAAAAGGTCCATCTGAGCACTTGTCACTTTAGGCTCATTAAAAATCGAAGGCGACTAGAGTCATCTTTTGTTTTTTCTCGACTCTTAAAAATTGAAAAAACAAGTTGTGTCAAAGCGTCTAAAATTCATCTAATTCGGAAACATACTTCCCCTTTATTTTTAGTTGATCAAGTAATCTGCAATTGTGGAAGAAAGCCAATTGAAACCCCGTCGTTCGCGGAGGCTTACGAATCAACCGTCTTTGTCTCCAGAGTCGAAATTGTTACGGACAAAGCAAACTCATTTAACCGGTTCCAAATCCCCTGGTAAAATTAGAACAAGTGTTCCAACACCATCGGAGACTCTGGTTACTCCAAACACTTATGGTATCCCTGCCTTTACAGAAGAAGTTCAGCAGCCACCAAAGGATAGTAGAACGGATCTTAATGTGAAGGTAAACACTTGTGTTACTAAGCCAGCTCCATCTACAACTGATTCGAAAGGTGTTATTCCCCAAACATCTGTCGCTGCAAATTCTATACCTTCTTCGGCACCCAAAATATTTTACGGACCTGACGATCTACCTCTTCCACCTGGTTTGATTGCTATAGAAGCAATTGTGGAGGATCCTCCATCCAGTACTCCATCGTGATTTGGAGTCGGGATCACTCTATACCCTTCTTCGTCAGAAATTAGTCCACCGCCATCGGAAACTCCTGTAGAATCGCTAGGCAATCTTTTGGATAGACTAGAAATGTCTGAACAACTGTCGACATCTAAGACTATGTCATCCGACACAGCGACGGCAGAACTCCCTACTATCACTCCAACAATGTTCGCCGGCATACCATCTGTCCCAACTAGCTCTCAATCGCTAGACGGGGCCCACTCAGGCGCTATTTCGACAGTATGGTCCATTCCTATTTGTTCATCCGGAATAGTATCCAGGAACTCTTATGTTGAGTCTCAGCAAATTGATCCTTCAGGGTGTCAATTTGGGTAGTCCGGTCCTCAAGGGCAAACAATTCCTTTAAGTACCGGATTACTGTCGTATGGGGGGCAGTATACCCTTTCATTATCTCCTCCGGGAGGACAACCATACGGGAGTTCACAACAAAATTTAGGTTATGCTGGAATTACATCTAGCAGTTGGGTGCCGATACTGCCTCAACAACCAAGAGTTGTATATTCGATGCAACAATGCTTACCTATGTCAAATATACCAACTACGCTGGCTATTGTGACGATGTCACAAGTACAAGTGTTGCCTGTTGTATGCCAACCTCAGGTTTCTCAGGTTGTAATGCAACAGCCTCTTGTCCCTGCGACTCAACCACAATCGCCAACTAGTGGAATGACACAGGCCCAAACGGGTACAATTACCCCTCATCTTGGTCAAACGATCAGTATTGGACAACAGCACATGGCTTCGCAACCATGGCTGGTGCAATACCAACAACCGCAATTCTAACAAGTATACGAAGAATCTGAGCAACAAATCTTTGCAAATAGTGGGCAGCCGTATATTCAAAATGGTCAAAATCAACCATTCTACAATGGTTATTCCCATCAACCTTACCAAAGTTACCAGCATCAAATACATTATGCTGGTATGCAGAGGTCGACTGCTCAGGAAATCCCATCTTATCCTGGGTATGCTTCGCCAAACTTGAATAAACAGTTACCCTTCGTGGCAACTTTGGAGTTACCGGATCTAAATAGGTTAACAAACGATCCAATTGCTTACGCCCCTTGGTGGCCAGCGATTCCGCATAAACTTCTGTCAGATATTCCTAAATTTAATGGACATCCAGGTGAAGACCCATCGAATCATGGGATGACTTTTCATCTGTGGTGTTCATCAAACACCTTAAACGATGATTCGATTAGGCTTCTTCTTTTCCAGAGGACATTAACTGGTCTGGCAGCAAAATGGTATATCGAGTTACCCAGAGCTTCGTTTGACAACTTCAGTACCCTAGCCACAATATTTTTAACCCATTTTCAGTTACCGATAAGGTACGAAACGGGAACAAAACTTCTTACCAATTTCAAGCAAACAACGGCCACTCACATATCCGATCATATTCATGAGTGGCGATGTCGTCGTAGAATGGTAAAAACATATGTTTCTGATCAGCTTTTAGCTGAATGGTTTATTAAGTCATTATTACCTTCCATTACAGATGATGTGGCGAAAGGAGGGGTCGTCATTGAAGAGTAAGTTATTGCTCGTGCGCAATATTTAGACTTGATTTATACTCAGTCTGGCACGCTCTACGATAAAATCCTAGACGCTCCCAGACCGGAATTTTTCGTCCCTCCTCCTCTTAAATCGAACAATGACTCTCATGCCAGCGATGGCGTGATTGGTACGACAGACACGAGATCGACAAAGGCTACATCTAAAAAGGCCCGTAATATTTCCAGTCAAAATGCAAAAGAAGAACTTCTCGCCTCGGAAGTAAATGTCGTCTCGACTGATAAAGGCAAAGAAACCAAGCAACCAGGAGGCAAGAAGAAAAAACAGGAAGAATCATCACCTAAAAATTCTTCTGCAAACCCTCCTGAAGATGGGAAACCAAAAAATACATGCTTAATATGTGATGAGGATCATTGGACAAAAAATTGTCCACATAAGGTTGAGCTTAAAAAATTCTTCAAGAATTCGAAAACCTTGGCAGTATTGACTGATCCGTTTCCAAATCCAGGAACAAATCTGGTTGCTAGTGAAAATGTTTCCCCGTCCCAAGTATTGATGTTGTCGGTTTTGAAACAACAAAATGATGCTTTGATATCGACAAGGAACAAAGATTATGGGAATCCACAGCTGTCGAACAACAAGGATAAAGATCAACCTAGTAGTTCGACAACAACTTCAACAGAAGTTGCGCCGCCCATCATTCCAGAGCTAACAATAAAACCGCCAAAGGGAGTAGTACACAAGTCGACATTTAATCCTCGTGCCAAAGCAGCACAGAATTATAATATAGTGGAAGATCTGGCCCAATCGCCATCCGCTATGTCGACACTTGAGGTACTGTAAAATTGTCCATCCCAAAAGCAGGCTTTATTATCAACTATATGTGGGATAGACCCAAAGGATTATAATCTTGTATCCTTTAATCATAAAGGATACAATCCTCAGTTACCAGCTCAACTAGCTTTCCTCATTCAAGTGAAAGCCCTCAACAAAACTATTCATCGAACAATTATTGATGAGGGGGCATCTACATGTATTATGTCGATGAGTTGCTGGAAAACTTTAGGATCGCCAACCTTGTCGCGATCATCGACAACATTAAAAGCATTTGACGGACGAACGTATACCCCATATGGTATTCTAAGTAACTTGCAAGTTGAACTAGGGGGGAAAACAGTAGAAATAGATGTCGAAGTAATCGACGGAAACCTCGATTACAACATCCTACTGGGAAGACCATGGATATATGCTATGGCCGCGGTTGTGTCGACCTACTTTAGGAAGATTGCATTTCCTTTTCAAGGAGGAATTACAATCGTCGACCAACAAACATTTCTCCCCAATAGTTCCCAAGTTACGGGAAGCATTCCGATGATCCATGGAAGCCCCCATACGCTTCAAAATATCGGAGTAGGCCTACTAAAAGACCCTATATTAATGGGGACTTTTGCCCTTCCGCCTTCAATCAATATGGCAGGAGTGGCGACGGTACGAACCTGCAATATGATATCTTCGATTCAAAAGATCTTAGAAAACGATATAAACATGGATCATCCGCAGGTATTGCCTCCAAGCCCAATAGAAATATTGTAGCAATCAATGTTTTCGACATGGGAGGCAGACCCGAATCAACGCTCATTAAGCGTTTGGATAGATAGGTCTAAGGAATATGGCACCCCTTCAGATCCTTGGTCGCAAGTGCATTACACCGACAAAGGAATTGTTCAATCAATGGTAATTGAAGGGGTGCCATGGGAAGATTACCACCATCATTCCCATCTTCTGGATTTTCAAGAAGATACTCCTGATGACCTTCATCATCCTTCAGTTTTTTATTTCCTATCAAATACTGTAAACATGGTGGATTTCGAGCGAAACTTGTCCAATATTGAAGAGACTATCGCCATAAATATCTCGACCAAAACAAATGTTGTAGAGAATATTTATGTTGGCAAATGTTGTTCTCCTTCAGAACTTGAAATATATAACGCTCTTTTTCGCGAATTCAGAGATGTCTTTGCTTGGTCATATGATGAAATGCCAGGCATTGACTCGAGTATAGTGGAACACGAAATCAAGATGTATCCAGATGTCAAACCAGTACGACAACAGCTACGGAAGGTGCACCCCAAGAAAGCCGCTGCCATCAAGGCAAAAGTTGAAAAGCTTCTCCATGCTGGTTTCATTTACCCGGTTCCTCTAACCGATTGGGTATCGAACATTGTTCCTGTGATGAAAAAACAAGGAACGATTAGAGTGTGCATCGATTATAGGGATGTAAATCAAGCTTGTCCAAAAGACAACTACCCAACACCCTTTATTGACCAGATAATTGATGAATGCGCCGGATGCGAAATCTTTTCATTCATGGATGGATTCTCCGGGTATAATCAAATAAATATCCGCCCACAGGACCAGTCAAACACTGCATTTATTTATCCGTGGGGCACATTCGCATATCGCAAATTACCCTTTGGTTTAAAGAATGCAGGGGCAACGTTTCAGAGGGCAATGAATTATGCCTTCCATGGCATCAAAAACATCGTTCAACCATATCTCGACGACCTTCCGGCTCATTCACGAAAACGGACCGATCATTCGCAGCATTTGAGAGCGATATTTCTACGTTGCCGACACTACAAGATACGACTCAATCCACACAAATGTGTGTTCTGTGTCAGTTCTGGTCGTCTACTTGGCTTTGTAGTCTCAAAGGACGGGATTCGTCTCGACCCATGTAAGGTTCAGGCAATCATAAATTTGCCTCCACCTTCAAATTTGCTTCAGATTTAGAAACTCCAAGGGAAAGCAAACTTTCTGAGGAGGTTTATTCCAAATTACGTCGAACTTGCTAAAGGTTATACACGTCTATTGAAAAAGGAAGTACCCTTCATTTGGGATCAGGTCGCGCAAGCTTCCTTTGATGCTTTAAAAGAATCCCTAATGAAAGCATCATTAATGTACGCTCTTGATTATCAAAAAGGCTTTAACCTGTATGTGGCTGCAGTGGATACAACCATCGCAATGGTTTTAGTTCAAGAAGACAACGAAATTGAACATCCTATATATTATTTAAGTAGGAACTTAAATGATACAGAAAGAAAATATTCCTATGTTGAAAAGCTGGCGCTCTCAGCTGTTCAAGCGATACAAAGATTTCGACACTATGTCCTCTTTCGAAAAACTACCATTCTGTCATATTGCAAACCCATGACTTATATATTGTCGCGACAGTTGCTGGGGGGAAAATATTCAAAATGGATAGCAATTCTACAAGAGTTTGATCTGGAATTTGTAAAATCCAAATCAAAGAAAGCCCTGGTTTTTGCGGAATTACTATGCGATCTCCCATCGTCGTCCAACGATGAAACATCAGAAGAAACAATCGTGGATGAATCTTTGTTTCTGATATCTTCAAGCAATCCATGGTATGGCGATATAATCATCTATCTCCAAACCCAAAAATATAGGCCATATACCTCCCGCTCCGAACAAAAATGTATTCGATACCAATCAAAAGACTACATGATTGTCGGTGATACGCTTTACCGTCGTGGTGTCGATACAGTTCTGAGGAGGTGCCTCACCCATGAGGAAGCTGAGAAAGTCCTGAATGATTGCCATTCAGGCACGTGTGGGGGGCATTAATCTGGTTACGCTACAGCACAAAAAATTTTACAAGCAAGATACTTCTGGCCAACAATGTTCAAAGATTGCATAACCGCAGTCAGAAGTTGCCATGCCTGTCAAATTTTCGATAGCAAAACCAGAAGACCACCCGCACCTCTGCAGCTAATAGTTGTTGTTGGGAAATTTGCCAAATGGGGCATTGATTTCATGACATGTAACCCCACCTCAACCGAGGGGCATGGGTATATCATAGTCGCAGTGGACTATTTTACAAAATGGGCCGAGGCGATGCCTACATTAGATAACACTGGTGAAACAACTGCCCTTTTCTTTTTCAATCATGTAGTCGCCAAATTCGGCGTTCCACAAGCTATAGTCACAAATCATGGATCGCATTGTCACAATCACATGATGGCCGAATTAGGGTTGTCTCACGACAACTCTACTCCATATTACCCGCAGGCCAACGGACAAGTTGAAGCAATCAACAAGGTCCTGAAGCGCATGCTGCAAAGGATGATTGGAGTCCACAAAAGGAGTTGGCACCTAATCCTATACTCAGCCTTGTGGGCATACCGAACATCGGTAAGGAATGCAACCGGGTTTACACCCTTCCAACTGGTGTATGGCCTAGAATCAATCTTACCAGTTTAGTGTGAAATCTCGTCCCTCAAACTCGCAATCGACCTTCTCCCCGGAACTTCAGAAGAGGAGGCTTGTTTCTTGGAACTAATCCAATTGGATGAAACCCATCGTGATGTCACTTTGGCTAACGAAGCCCATAAGAAACGAGTCAAGGCGCAGTTCGACAAGAAAGTCAAACCCCGTGTCTTCTCAGAAGGTGACTTGGTCTTACTTTACGACCAAGAATCCGATAAATTGGGAGCAGGTAAATTCAAGTCTTTATGGATGATCCCCTATATTGTTAAATGTGTATTAGCAAAAGGAGCATACGAGTTAATGGATTACGACGAAATTCCACTGACGCAACCCCGTAACGGGTTGTACCTTAAGCGTTACTACGCATGATGCAGTGTAGTAATATGCTTTTGTTACATTTTTGTTTTCGCTAAGGGTAATCGTTTTGGTCAAGTAATCCGCTTTTTACATTTGTTGCAGATGTCGAACCTATTGGAATCATGTGTTGGATATGCCGACGAAGCGAGTCATAGTTCGCGGAACCTATCTTCTGCGGCCTGGGCCATTTTTGATCCAAGCGGCGAGTTAGTAAGTTTCAGAGGGGTATGTATTGGTCGATCAACAAATAACATCGCTAACTATAGCAAGTTGATAGAACTTCTCTTTGATGGCATCACACATGGCATACGCCGACTTGTCGTCAGGCTAGACTCACAGCTCGTCATACTACAACTCACCGGTATCTACTCCGTCCGAAATCCAGCTATCTATCGCATGTTCCTAAGGGTCAAGATTTTGGAAATGCAATTTGATTTTATTCAATATCAGCATATTTCCAGAAGCTTAAACACATTAACAGACTCATTGGCAAATTATGTGTTAGATAGACATTTGCAACATTAATAAAAAGAAGCATTTCATCAATATTTGCATCTGGATCATGTAACTTAACCAAAATAAAACTTGGAAAATCAAAAATATATATATAATTGTTTATGGTTTACACAAAATGTTTTGTAACCAAGAAAAAATTGGTCAAATGACCCAAAACTCAAAACGCTAGGGGGCACCCTAGTCTAATGATGCTGGTGATAACAAGTCACCGCCTGTGCAATCATGCGTAAAAGCCTAGTCCATCGACTTGGCACGCCAGTAGTATGTCGCTGCAACCTCAAAGGCAGCTCGTCAATCCTCACATCTGGAATACCGAGAGTGAGGCCCTCGACCTGATCCTGTAATGCTGAAAGAGTCTCGGCCACATCGAGGTCGTGAAGGATAACCCTTCCCACAACCTCTCTTGCTGGAGCGGCAGCTGGCACTCTCAGGCGTACTACTGGCCGAACGGGTCCAACATCTGCATGAGCACATGAGTTCTGATTAGTCTTGACAGAATAAAGCACAAGGACATTATAAAGAGAAACGATAAACAGAAATATGGTCAAAGAATTTACCAATGGCACCCCACTGCTCACCAGCCAGCAGTACCAAATCCGGGTCACCCCGGAAATCCATACCAACATATGGATACTCGAAAAAAACCATCTCCTGACGATCGAACCACCCGAAGAAGGTATCAGAAAAGGAAACCTGAGATTGACCAGCATGTCTGGACATATGGTCAACCCATCTCTGCATCCGTGGCTCAGTCGGTGGAGGTAAACCAAGTGAAATATACTGTGGTTGCATCAGTGCGATCATTTCCAAGGCAAAGGCGGTCAAAATAGAACCATATCCAAAGTTCTTCAATCTTCCGTTTTTCACCTTGGTCAATTTTTCTTTCATCACAAAGAGTACTACATCACACCAGTTGAACACCTTCGGTTCAAGGCATTCTAAGGCATACTGCATATAAGACCGGTTGGCCACATGAAGAGCCGCACTACCAGCCATCCTAGCAAAAGTGAACAGAATGGTCCTCAGGGACCTGTCAGTGACATCTCGGATGTTGATCTTGTCGTCTTTACTTGGCTGAGATCCCTCTCTGCAATACCTGCGAATGTAATCTCTCACAGATTCACCCCCACGGGCCGAACCTGATAATGAGATAGGGGCACCCCACCTCGATAAGCCGGTCAAAAAATAGATGTCCACAACAGTCAAGGGGATGGATTTGCCCCTAATCTAGAACACCTGGCTGGTAGGATCCTAGGCATCGAGCAAATACTGCAACAAGTTGATTTGTTGCCTCATGCTAGAGATGCGGAAAAACTTGAACAGGCCACAGTTCCGCAATACATTTACCGTAACCGGATCATGTAAAGCAAGCATGTCCTCTTCTTCGTGCTCACATTCTCGCCATGTAATAGGCATTTTTCTCCATTGAACCTCTGAAAACAAACAAGAGAAGAGTTAGATCCTGATTTGGTGAAAAACAGGCAAAAATTTCCATTGAAAACTGTGCACAAATTTCCCTCCTTGCGCCCATCGCACCCCCAGCAGTATTCTGGGTGTGTTGCATGCTAACTTTCCAGTGGGTAGGTCAACATGCAACGCACCTTTCGATATAGAAAGGGTGCGATGGAGCCAGGGCGAGTTTTTCAAACCCCAGAGGCTCAGAAAAACCAGAAAACATGCTTAGAATGCAAAATGGAAAAGATGAAATGAAAGAGCTCAGGTTTAGATCCTACCTAGTCCAGACGGCGCCGAAAATCGTCCACAGAATCTCCTGGAATCAGCTGGTGAAAATCAATGGGGAAAGCACCTCCAAAGCTCCAACAAACCAAAGTTCAAATAAAATGGTAAAATGAGGGGTAAAAACACTTTTAAATTACTTTTTACGTAATTCGAGTAAAATATTAGTGTCTTAACTCATTTTTCAAACATATATTGTTCATTTCTAACTAGTTTGATGAAGCAATTGAGCAGGCAGTACAACCTTTGAAGGAACATGGTAAAATCAAGAAAATCAATGACCATTATATCGAGCAGTTTTAACGCGGAATTCAAGCTCGTTAAAAAATAAACATAAGCAATGAGCAAGTGTTTCCCCCAGCGTTTAAGCTCATTAAAAAATGAACCAATTTCTGGTAAATAACCATCGTGAATGTATTACTTCAGCCTTTGAAGCCTTGGTCGTGTTCTCATCATCACCTCCACTCTGTATTGGCTGATCATTCACCTCCACTTGATTGTTTACCCTTTTGAGGAACAGCTGTTAAGAGTGATCTTGTTAGCCATCCTTGTGACACTGCCGTGATTGGGAAATTCCAAACCTTACCTGGAATCAGCTGCTACCGAATCTATCACTCGTTCGTCAAAAAACGAGTCTCCTTTAAGCTCTTTTCAACTGACTCGTAAAATATGAAAAGATTACCGAGCCATTGGCCTCTCTAGCTCGTTAAAGGGACCGGAAGTGCTATCCCTCCTTTAGATTTTAATCTTTTTGGACCTGAGGGATTATTACACAAAAAGATCGAGCGCTTGTTTTGTTCGGCTCGTTAAAATTACCGAATATTCATCGCTTTTGTATTATTTTATACTTTTTCGGATTTAAGGGATTAGATGACGAAAAAGGATTTTTGGAGTTTCCTTTACATCCCTTTTCAGGCTCTCTAAAATTGAAAAGGACCGAGTTATCTTTGTCGTTAAACTCGTTAAAACCGAATAGCGACAAACTTGTCCATAACAAACAAGAACGAGTTTCACTATCGCTAGGCTCGTTAAAACATAGCGATGGGTTTTCCCGAAGGGAAAATTATAGAACAAGCATATGTTATCCTCCTCAAGCTTGACAAAAATAAAGAGGTACTGGTCAGCAATGACTGGGGAAAAGGAAGAAAACTTGAAGAAACTTTGTTGGTAGAAAGTCGCTCTTGAACATGACACTTTCACTCCGCATCCAAGTCGGGTTGGGTTGTTCCATTCACTGGTCACATCACCATGGTTCCACCACAACATCCACATTTGGGGTTAATGCTACCAATCCATCATGTCAGTTTCGCCGATATATTCAAGAGAAGTCGCTCAGAGAATTCACCTGTGTCTCACCCACTGCAATACATTTATGCTCCATTCTTTCATGACCGCCACCCTGAACCTTATATCACCAGATCGTTTTCACCTCCATTAAAATCATTTGCTCCGTTCCGTGTCATTGATGTGGGATTCACTAAGGCCCTCCTATGATGGATCGCTTCTTGTCGACATCAGCTCATTATCCAAGAAGTTGGTCTAGGAACAACCCTTTCAGTACTTTGAAGCTTGCATGCCTCAATGGCAAGTTTCTCACTTTCGGCGACAGGTTTACATCAATGGCCTTCGACCGAAAGATTTTGCGTGGTGTTCAACGCCAAGTCCCTTATTCACACCACGTGAATTGTACTGTAGTACCTTGAGGGTCATCATCATTATCGGTGATTCCTCTCGCGCCTGTTAACGGCTTACATCATTGGCTGGTAATCAGGCGATGTCTTTCCATGTTCGACTCCAGAACATCTCTCACATGGATCGACTTGTACTTTGAGTAAAGATAGAACGAGATTGAAGACCCCAAATCTAGTTTCATCCATCCGGGCTACGATATATATTCAGGAAAATAAAGACATCAAATGTACATCATTGCTGCACAGATAATCATCCAATCTAAGGGATGATGGCTCTACCAGAATCATCAGTCTACACTCAGACGATTGTCTGTCCTATGTACATGAAAATGAATTTATAAAGCTGATCATGGGAATTCCCGCCTCAGCTAGATCATGAAAATATTATGAAGATAATGCATTGTATTGTATCTTATTATAGGTCGCCTTCCAGCTTGAAAAACTTCGGATCCTCATGATAAAGCATTTCACCCGACATCAAAAGATTAACGACCTCATGCTTTAGGGGGAAACTGTTATAGACATTTTTGGGCACTGCAACCCCAATCATAAATGTCCATAAACTAAAGGCTCCTAAGTCCCTAAAGGTGTTGTTCCAACCCCTAAAAGAACAAGGTCAACTGATTACAGCATCTCCCAGAAGTTCTCCATGAGAAACTACTCAGAACTGGTCAAAACTGGACCATTTCACCTGCCCCATGGTCAAAGTGCGTTGCATCCCACCTGAATACACACAGTAGGTGTGATGCATGTTGAAAAACCCTTCTATGGGGTGTGATGGGCGAGAGTGGACAAATGGCAGGGTCAATCCGCAAGGTGGAGGAGCATGGAATCTTCCAGAAACTTCTCCTGTGACACTTGCCTCTCTGCATTCGACCAAGGATGAGTAAGAGATCATCAATATCCATGTGGAATCAAGAACTATCAGAGAGAAGACACTAATGAAATCTCAAAAGCTGACTCACCTCCCTTGCAGACATCTATATATGGATCCCTCATTCCAGAGATCCAGAGGCTAGAATTTTGTATCTTGTAAGGAAGTGTTGTTGGTTTCTGGGTGCAATATCATAGTGTTGGGTGATCTAAGATTTTCATGAGGTGAAGAAGGGCTTTCTTTCTGAGAGGATGATGCTAGGTCAGAACAATTGGTTGTAATCCTCTTTGCTCTTTCTTGATTATCAATAAAGCTATTCAAGTTTTCCTCCACATTCTTGTATGATTGATGATTTATGCATTTGTGTGATCAATATACATCTGGTCCTATATTGTTTATGATAATAGATCTATGTTCTTGGATAGTGTTATGCTGCTTTGATTCTACAGGTACTCTTTGAAGCTGGGTAGACAAGGAAGCAAGTGGCGAAAACCTATCAGAAGAGAGAGGAATTGAGCAAGGAACCAAGCGCAAGACAGAGGTTGGTCTCCTTATTATTCTCTTATCTATTTCTCATAAAGGAAAACGAAAGTGGTTTTTAGTTTGTTTGTTTCTAAGGTAACTACCAGCCTTAGTGGGACTAGCAGCTCTGCATAGACACTAGTTTTCCAAATAACAGGAATTCATGGATCTCCTTGGAAAAATCTATATCCATAGCTCTTTGAAATGTGGCACCTACATTCATTAATCCAAAAGGCATCTTCAAATACATGAAGGTACCCCAAGGAGTAGTAAATGCAGTTTTGGCTTGGTCCTCTGGTTGAACTAAGATCTGGTTATACCCAGAGAATCCATCTAATAGTGAAATCCTTGATGAGCCTACTACCCTCTACAGGATATGGTCCATTTTTGGTAGAGGATAGTTATCTTTTAGTGAGACCTTGTTTAAATTTCTGAAATCTACACAAAGTCTAATTTCACCAGTCTTTTTCCTAGTAGTGACTAAGTTTGAAATCCAATCTGAGTATCTAATGGGGGCTATAATTTGGGCATCAAACATTCTTTTAACTTCTTTCTCAATAGATGGCATAAGAACTAGGTTTATTCTCCTAAGTTTTTGTTTGAAAGGTTTATGATCTTCTTTTAGAGGTATTTTGTGTTGGATTATGCTGGTGTCATAAGATTTTAAGTCTTCATAACTCCAGGAAAATACATCCTGGAACTCTTTAAACAGATTGATGTATTTAACCTTTTCCTCTAGAGGTAAGGATTTTGATATTTTAATGAGTTTTGGTTTATCCTCAGTTCCTATGTTACACTCTTCTATGTCAGCTCTCAAAGGTTCCATTTTGGGTTTCCTAGCTACATCATTAGAGTCAAACAAATCTTCTAAAGGGACTAATCCCTTAGGCAAAAAATTATTTTTTAGATTAAGAATTTTTGAATCATCATTCATTATTTCTTCAATCTTTACATTCTCTAAACTATCTATTTATACTCTAGTAAATTTAGTTGGTTTAGTTATATCTAAAATATTTACATCTATGTTACTTTCTATATTATTGTCTACTATACAGTCTGTATCTATCTTACAATTCTGAAATTCACCTTCATTGTTCATGAAATCGTAAATCTGAGAATCCTGGGAGAAAATCTGCCAATACTTCAGGTTGTCTGGTATAACAGGCCTATCTCTAATTTCTGCAGTGTACTGATGGTTGGGTTGAAATGACAATTTACAGGTACTAGCAAAAGTGGCCAGACTGTGGGCCTGCATGTTTTGTTTTCTAGGAATGGCAACAAAGTTTGTTTCCAGGAGGTCTTTGATCAAGTCTAGGACAATTTCCCTATATTGACCAAGTCTGGGATTTTTTACAGAGTATTCACCATTAATATGTTTAATAATCAGCTCTGAGTCTCCCATGATGGAAAATCTTTTGGCTCCAAGTTTCCTAACCAGTTGTAACCCTTGAATTAGGGCTTCATATTCAACCATGTTATTGGTACACTTGAAGTTCAATCTGAAAGCATGTCCCTCAGCATGATTATTCTCCATATTATGGATCCACACTGCTACACCAGCCCCTAACCTATTGACAGATCCATCAAAGTCTATATTCCATAGGGACTCATGAAAAATGTTCTGACTGTCAGCTTTTTTTATTTCAGTTCTTGAGCTGTGATTTTCTTATTTTCATGTTCTGCATTGTACAAGATAAAAGAGTCCATATCTGAATGCATGGAGTATATGGGAAAGTTTTGTGGTTTTCATCACTACTCACCATTTATTTCATCAAGTTCTCTCTATATAGTTTTCTTGGTTGGCCAAAAACAAATATGGTGGCATAAGACATATCTAACTGCAAGGATCCTTGTAGTTTTTCTCCCCATGAGCGAGATAGAAGCATTCCATATTTGGGTGGGATGTCTACAACTACTATGTCCATTAGAATACTCTTTGCAGGGCACTGGACAAGAGTTACACATAAGTCCTTGATCAAACCAAGGCATTTAACTTGGCTAGAGTCAAAAGAAAACAAATCCTTATATGGTCTGGTAATATCTAGGTTCAATCTCTCCATGATTGTCTTTGGCATCAAATTATGGGATGCCCTTGAGTCTAACATAGCATTATGCAATATTTTGTCATGAATGTTCAAGCTAATGTAGAAAGGAGGAACTCCCCCTTGCTAATGAATACCATTGGCCTCAGCGCTAAACAATAATTCAAGTTGATCATCATTCAAGTTAATAACATCCTCTCCCTCTCCTATGTTTAAATTTTCAGTTATCTGTGACCTATAGGATTCATTCTTTACTAGTTCGGTCAAGGGAACTGATATCTTTAATTTTGCTATTTCAGTTTTGATGTTGAAAGGGAGCTGAGCTTTGTTTGTTTGATTTAGATCTTCCTTAACATGTGCAGTTTGTGTGTTCTTATCCTGTTTCTCAGTACTAGGCATTTCAGTCTGTGTTTCTACTATTTTGCCTTTATTTCTCTTATTTTGAATGATTTCAGTAATTGTCTATGTTTAAGTTTCAGTGGAGGTTATATCTACAATTTTAGGGGCAGAAGTATTCGGTGTTCCCCTAGAGAGGATTTGTAACACTTTGGTAACTGGAGCTTCTTTTATTATCATAGTCTAGGTTTGGATGGATCTTCTAATGGGAGTCTCATTGTTCTTTTTACTTCTTAAGCTATATTGTTTGTGTAACTCATATATATCTGACTCATATCCCTATTTAAAATCAAAGGATTCACCATATTCTAACTGCAACTACTGCAACATATATAACTCATGTTCTTCTTGAGTAAGAAAAACACCATCTTTGTCTTTGATTTCTAGTAAGTTTATCTGGGTATCATCCTCTCCTTCTTGGTCCTATGGACCCTCAGCATAATTCTCTTGGCAGGGGAGCCTAATTTTTTGATATGGTATATCATTCTTTCTAGTGTTAGGGTTCTTCCTAAAATTGGGGTTTCTTATTGGGGGTGGTTGTTGATTCTCCCATTGAGTTTTCCCTTCCATGTTTTCTAATCTATCCATTATTCTATCTACACTCTTGGCTAAACTCTCTATCTTTCCATAAGAAGTGGAGGTTTCCTCTTTAATTACAACTCTCTTTTCATTTCTCATTCTAGCTTTCTTGGCTAATAGGTTGGCCTCTACACTAACAGCATTGCTTTGCATTTGTTCCAATGTTTCAGGGTTGCTTTCCCTTAACTGGTATGACATGTTAGTGTCAAAACCATCATGGAATTTACTTAATGCAAGGTCAGGTGGAGGTTTAATATTAGTTGGGATTGCATTGTAGATATTATTAAACTGAGTACAATAATCATGGACTGACTCATTAGGAGCTCTTCTAATGTTGTCATATTCAGAAAGTATTTGAAGAGGGTTTTTCTTTCTCTCCCATTTATCAATGAATAATCTATGAAAGTTAGCTAAGTATGCAATATGGTGTGCAGGTAAAGCTTTGAACCATTTCTTGACATCCCTAGTTAATGTTTGGGAAAACAACCTCATTTGGACATCTGATTCATCTATCTCATGCAACTCAAAATAGTCAGTCATCTTGTTTACATGTTGTTGGGCAGTGTACTGACCAGTAGCATCAAACAAGAAGATTTTTCTCTAATAATCTTGGGGCATGGCATGGAGTTGTGCAAGTAAAACCAGAGGTGCATATCAGTCTACCATGGTTTGGATTCTGGCTTGACTAGGGGGTAAAGTGATGGTAGTTGAGGAAGGGTTTGAACTGGATGGAGATTAACTAGATGATAATGAGGATGGTTAATGAATAACTGGTTTAGGGGATTGGATTGTGGATACTATTGGTGAGGTGGTAGTAAAAGAAGGTGTATTTATAGTGAGTGAAGATTGTGTAGAAATTTCAAAGGCAGCAGCAGTAAGGGCAGCTAGTTCAACAGATTGTTGAAGGTAAGCACTATCTATATTGTTGATCAATGTAGAGGTCAAGGCTTCTAACTTGTCAAAAGCGTCCAAGACAAATTTATCTAAATTTGGATGGATAACCCTTTTTTATTCAATAAGTTGAGTAAAATCAGGGTCTAACACTGTTTCATGGATGGCATTCTCAGATTTAGTTCTAAATAGTGAGAGGTCAAATGAAAAATCAAAAGGGACTTCCTCTAAAGTTGACAACTCCTCAAGGAGTGAATTTTCTTTGACTAACTGGCTACTACTTGCCTGAGTTTCTTGGTTTTTTTATTTTCTTAAAATCATGTCTGGGTCATCAACTATAGTAGCAGGGTTTGGATCTAGATTGGCCCTGGTATAGTGAGTCTTCTTAGGAGCCAAAATTTTAACTTTTTAAACTGTTTTTATGAAAATTTTCAAGATTAACTTCAGAAAATGACCTTAAGGGGCTTAAGATAAAATTTAAGGTTTCCTTCAAGTTTTATGAGACTGAGGATCGAAGTCCCCATTATGGTCGCCAATTATCTTATCACTCTGATATTCCTTTCGAAGTTAAAGAAGGAAGAAAAGTCAAAGGTAACCACAAACCACTTTTGGAGATCAGGACCTAGCCTTCCTGATACTCAAAGAGGGATCTCTCTTTATAATTTAACTTTGTTTTAGTTAAGATGATTTTAGGCTAGTTATTGTTTGCACTTGGGTTTTGTTTTGAATTTGGGTGGTGGGATCACTTTACTTAGATGAACAGAGGTTTTCTTTTACCATTGGGCTATGGGGTTAAATGTCAGACAAACAAGACTAGATTCAGTCCTAAAAACAGTGTCTATAGGGCAAGATAGATGAGTTATTGCAGATTTCAAAGGCTAAATGGTGAAATGGTTTCAAATCAGATCTAGGGAGAAATTAAGGGTTCCCTAGGCTAGACTCTGGAAGGAATGAGTGAGGTCAACCAGGATGGGAGAGCAATTAAGGGTTCTCAAATCCGGGTATCAGAGGAAAACATGTAAATGACTAACTATGAAAAACAGGGTGTACTTCAAAAAATTCTGACTGATATCTCTAGTTAATTCATTCAAATTTAGAACACATTTAAGATTATGAAACACATAAGAAGGTAAAAAAATCAAACAAAGAAGATACTTCACTGCAAATAGCTCATCTCACGAATCCTGTAGCAACATGATTTTATTACTCGCTGCAATCTGTTGACTTGAAAATGGTACAATCACCTTAGGTTTTAAGATCAAAATAACTCTACAAATGTAAAATAATCCACCCTAATACTTTGAATTATGAAGTATTTATACAAAAAGGAGTTACAAAATATCTCAAACTACATTGAGAACTAATCTAGGAAAAATAAATATCTTTATGCAAGAAGATAGAGCCAGGTATTGAACTGTTGCTTGATGTCCCTGTTATTTAGGTTCTACTGGCTTTGTTATTTGATCTTTTGCCCTTTTAGCTGGTTGGCTATTTAGTCTTCACACTGGATGTTATGTTTTACTTTAACCTTTCATCTAATACTCTTTCATCTGATACACTTTAGCCTTGTTGACCTGTCAATATCCTTTTACTGTGCTCTTTTACTTTTTACTGTAGACTTATATTTTTACTGTGTTTTTCCTACAATGAATCATTTAGTTTTTCCCATATCTCATCATCTGGTAATTGGATATTGAGCATCTTTCTGTATATTTCATCTACCTCTATATATTTGGAAAAAGTAGGATTATTAATAAGCGGATGTTTTACTTCATGCTGGAGGTAAAACAAGTTTTCAAAAGTTCGATACAACACTTTGCCTGTTGGTAAGCCCTTCATGGATGAAGTGATTACCTGTTCTATGGCCACTTCCCTGATCTTCTTACTGTAATCCTCATGTGTCATTAACTTATCATTTGTTACTAAGGGATTAGGTAATCCCTTTTCCTTCAAAAGTTCGAACTTAGCCATGAACCTGTCAACGGCTAGTTGCATGTTTTGACACTTATCTTCTAAGTTCAACATCAAATTCCTCTTAGTGAGGACTTTTCTAACTTCCAAAATTGTACCTGTCCTGTCAGGTATCTCAAGTTCTTGCAGTTCATACTTATTCTTGGAGTTGAGGAAGTGGATGATTCTTGCAGCTTCCTCCGACATATCTCCAAGTTCTTCCTTGACTCTCTGAATGACCTCTGTGGCCTACTTTATTAAATCAATTTGTTCAAAAATAACCTAGATGGATGGCCAAATGTCATTGACAGAGTCAATGATATTGGCCACAGTTGCTCTTTAGCCTTACCTATAGGTTCACTCAGTGTCAGTTTTTTCTCCAGGATTTTTATTCTTTCATTCATCCTTGTAGCCTTTTGTTGTTCTTCTTTATGCATGATATAGGCAAGTCTGCAATCTGTCTCCAGGTTGGTGACTTTCTCCTTCAGTCTGTTCATCTCAGTGGTCTGAATGGAAATTTATTCCATTGCTTTGACCAGCCTGTCGCTTCATCACTTGTGGAGGTTGTTGCTATTGATCCTGTTGTTGATGTAGTCAATGCAGATGTCGGTAGTGCAGTGGCCATTGGAGCAGTGGGAGCTAATGATGCTGCCAAAGTAGAAGGTACAACTGTGGTCACTGTTGGAATGACAGTTGCAAGAGCATTATCAATACTAGCTTGTTTGAGTTGAATCAAGCTATCCAACTCTTTCTCCATCTCCTTTAACTAGTCATTCAGCTGCAACACTAAGTCCATCATTTCCTCATGATTGGTCTGGCTTTCTAGGACTTCCTTTGTCTATGGGTGTTGTAAATGAGGCAACTTGAGCTATTTCTTGAGGGTTACTATGTCCTCATTCTTCTTTTTTATTAGTTTCTCTGTGACCTTAATATCACTTGGTTCATGGCCCAGTTCAATAACCAAGTCCTCCAAGGACTTTATCCTAGTGTCTTTAGCCTGTGAAGAGGCCCTCTCCAGTTTATATTGTTTTGTCACATTGTCCAATGAATCCTACAACTTGTAAGCAGTCATGTCCTTTGCTGTGAGGGTGGAGTAAATCATTTATCCATCCTATTTTTGAAACTCTATCTGCTCAATGGGATGAACATCCATGGCCAATACCTCAAAATTAGTCTTCTTGTAATCTGCTGAGGTCTTTGGTTGTTGTACACTGGGCTGCAAAAATGACACTTGCATTTTTCCTTCTTTGATGTCAAAGGCTGACATCAGTTTGGTCTGGTTTGGTGGTGTAAGCTTGAGGTATTTGGAATATTCCTCTGCTTTCAACTTTTCATTCCTCATTTTTATCTCTTTGAACCTGTCTTTAATATCCTTTTCCTGGTCAGCTGGCCTGACAAAGGAAGAAACTTCCATACTCTGTTGTCTCTCTATCATCTATGTATTGGAGGTCGATGGATGCTCTATTTCACCTGGTGCAACCGTTTCAGTTGTTTCTTTACTTCTCAACCCCATTGCATCAGTGTCAATTATTTCCTCTGATGCAATGTTTTCCTCCTATTCAGACACAGGATTCAACTTGGGCCTTTTATTTAGCTTAAACAGTTCATCTGAAGTCTCCATGGCAGAGCTAGATGCCTCATCCATGTTCCTCTTAGGATTCTTCTCCTCATTTGCTGGGGTCTGTATGACAGGAGGAATGTTCATTAGCCCCTGTAAATCTGGAACTTGCAAGAAATATCTCTGGTCAAATTTCTTTTCTAGGTCAATCAGTGTGTTCTCCACATCCACAACTGTGATGTCCATATCTATCAATGTGTTCTCGACCCACTCAGTTTGGTTAGAAAACTATTCAATGTTAGGTCGTAGGTGGTGGATGTAAGGTCCCAACTTGACCTTGAGTCTGAGCTTGTTTATGACCCCATGAGGGTCATAGTGCCAGATGAAACTGTTTCTGAATTTCATTTGTTGAAGTAACCTGTCGGCCTCTGGTCTAGCCTCTCTGTTGTTGCAAATGAATGGACCCAATTGGTTTTTTACCCTGAACTGTGTTTTCTTCCTAGCAGATAGGAAGTGGACCTCATCAGAATTGATGATTTGTCTAACATATTCAAGGGCAAATATCCTCGTAGGGAGGTATTTGGGAAACTTATAGGGGGCTAGATCACAGCCTAAATTTTGATCTCAGTGTGGTTTTGGTACAAGTACCAATCTCCCACATTGTTGTTCTTGGCCAATTGTAGTACCCTCTTAATGTCTTAGTTGATTCTGGGCTGAGTAGTTGAAGTCAGCATGTTCATGACTAGGTATACAAAGGAGTATATGAAGTCTTTGTAAGTGAATGTTGTGCAAAACGTTTAGACCAAGGGTGTCCAGTAGATTACTGATCTCTCCTTTCCCTTGGTGTCCAATTTCTGGATCCTTACAGGGAACTTGTCTATTTGGTAATATAAAAACATATAAAACAACACTAAAGAGTATTTGAAAACTCTTTCAGTGGGCAGCCTGGTGAATTGTTCATGCATCCTGTCTTCAATGAACTGAGCATAATCATACATAATAGCAGGAGGCTTTCCAGGAGTGAAAATGGACAGGAAGGCCATGATGACCTCATCCACATGCTCATCTTATGTGTATCCTAGGATGCATGAGAGCATGGTGATTATGCACTTGCCAGTCTCTGAAAAAATGGTGGCAGCATAGGGTGGAGTGTCTGTAGGAGTATGGCATTCCTCAATGATGAAATTCTGGAAAATTTGCTTGATTTTAACTGGGTCTAGTGTTATGTACAAGTCCAACAGGTTTCTAGTGGACAGAGGGGTCTGATTAGGGATAGGTTGGATTTGTAGCATCTAGTTGATGGATTCAACAATAATGATGAATAACAACTGCTGGTTTTTTGCCACAATAGCCCTTTGGCTAGGGATATAACAGACATGACAAAAATGTACAATGTCTGGGAATGGATGAACTTCTGGGAATGTATACTTGGGAAAATTGGATTCCTAAAGGTTGATGTCATCAACATGGTTTAGGAACCTATATTTACTCAAGCAGTAGAGCTTCAGAAGGTGGGTTGGAGTTGCGATGTCTTCAATTTGGAAATCCCTATCTGCTAGGGCCAAATGGTTAATGTCCAGGTGAGGGGTTGAGACCAGTCTGACATCTAGAGAGGTCTGGGCGGCCATCTTGAAGATACAATGTGGGAATTAGGCTTATACAGGCTAAAGGAGTGAGGTTTTGAAAACTCAGGTGCATTGATAGGGTAATGTCAGTTTGTAGGATAGGGGTTTGGGTATTCATGGGGGAAATAATCTCAATTTGAGGGGAAAATCAATTAAACTCAATTAATTAATCTGTTAATTAAATGTACGGTTTCAAATCAAGAGGGTCATATTGGTTTTTCTTAAAATACCTGGAGTTTGAGGTTCAGACTGCAAACTGGTTTTGATGGCAGCTGCATAGGGTAATGTGGCTTCAGGTATGTTGTGGATGCCTGAATTGGGTGTCTGGGGCGTACTTAGAAGGTACTTGGTGGTTGAATTTGGTTGTATAAACTCGGGTTTGCGCAAGAAGGATTGGAAGCTTTCGCAGAGCAAATTGAGCAAAACGGGTAAAAATGGGGGTCTGCGACCTTTTAACCGACAATCGTTAGAAATTGGCGCGAAACTTCATAATGAATAATGATGGTTTTGGCCTATGCGGGGAGGCGGTTTAGGAGGCCATCGCACCGCTTTTGGTCATTGGGTGATATTTTCTCGAGAGAACGCGAGTTCACATAATGCTGCCACATAGCCAAAAGGGGCCTGGGCAATACTGCTCATATCGCGTGCTCTCAATCGGATAAACTTTAGAAAATGAATGAATGTGATATGAGTGTGGGCCGTCAGATCTGGGGGTGATAGATCTAACAGTTGTCACACAGTGAAGTTGCACAATGGGAATAGGGGCGAAAATTAGCGGGGCCCAGGGGTTAATTATGAATGATTCGTAATTAATTATGAGTAATGGCGGGATTAAAAATATAACGACTGGGGTTTATGAAGAAGTTAGTTTACTGCACCAAGGTGGCGGGTTAAACAAGTTTTGTCGGGAAAATGATATTTGCGGAGTTAATTAATAATGGGGGGGGGATAAAACTTAGGATAAAGGGTTTTATGGGTTTTTTGGGGTTTTTATGGAAATTTATCAAGGGGAAAGTGATTTTTTAAAGGGGAAAGGGGTTTCACACTAGGGAAAAAGGGTTTTTGGGTAGGGGAATGAATTTGGAGGGTAGTTTACTAGGGAATGTGTGAAACCAAGGAGCAAGGGTGAAAATGAAGGGAAAATGTGTCTTCATAAGAAATGAAGGGGTAAAAGGGGAAGTTAGTAAGTATTTAGTGGGGGGTAAAATGAAATGAAGGGGAAGTTAACCAAATCAGCTTATGAACATCCTTTTACTTTCATAACTGCTCCTGCACATTGAAACACATGATTAAACATGATAGATGTTCTTATGCTTCAATCAACTTTATACTTTTCTGCAACCTTTCTTCTACTTACCCTAACATTTTTTCTTTACTTTGTTGGGTGCATTTAAGCTAGCAAACCCTTTCCTTTACTTTTTCCTTTGAAAAGTAAACTATCTACTTCTAACCTTATACCTTCCAATGGCTCAAATTAAGCTTATGAGCACTTTTTATTTCTTTACTTATCTACTGATCTGCCAAGATTAAACAGTTTGACTATCATGGGTTGTGGCATGTATGACAAGCTGCACATAGCCATTATTTTAGACAGTAAATTAAAGAGTAGTGGCACTTGGACTTGCACACTTTCATGATCTGTTTTTGTTTGGGATTCATATTTTTTCACTTTTTTTCACTTTTCTTATTCTTTTTTTTCCTTTGATATTTCTTTTAGGACATACCCTCTTTACATTTTTTTTATTTTTTAATATGGAAAACATTTGCAGAAAAGCAAAGGTATGTACAATATTACAAGACTTAATCACAACCAATTCAAAATTATGAATCCTATTATTATAGGACCCTAACAGGATTCATTGTATTATTTTCTGGCCCATTGATGCCAGTGTATCGTTTATCATGTATCATGTACTTTGTAGCTGAGTCCCACATTGTTGGGCTCACCATTATTCTTTGTATACAATTATCTTGGTGGGTATGGGTATGCCTCCCCCGCTTCATTTGAGATCATGTACTACCACATAAAATGAGACTTCTATCAGTTTTATAGGTCTCTCCCCCTCCATTATTTGTCTATCCTTGACTTGCTTCAGTTCTCTCTCTCTCTGACTCCCCTTTTGGTGTCTCGTGGAAGTGTAATCTACAACGTATTTCAGTCATATGATTTTCTCCTAACACTCATATGTGTGGGGGCAATCTGTTATCACCAAAAAATGATCACCTAGCCATTTCTAACTAGGTGGATCGAAATACACCATGTAGATTTAATTTTACCATAGTAAAATCACTTTCACTGTGGAAAATAGTTTAGTAAACCACTTTTATTAAATTATTTTCTGATTTAAATAAAAAAAACCCATGAGAATAATTAGATAAATCATTATTTATCTAATTTTCTCTAGGAATTATTATTAAATCATTATATAATAATTCCTTGTCACATTTGACTAAATCCCTTAGGAATTTTTAAATAAATCACTATTTATTTATCCTTCCTTATTTATGTTATTAGAATAATTATTAAATCACTATTTAATAATTATTTTGATTTCACACATTTCTTATTTCTCGCTAAATAATTAATAAATCATTTTATTTGTTAATTCTTTCTAAATAAAGGTATTTAACCATTTTAAATACCTTTTCCCTCTCCATTAAATATAATAAAGTATTCCAAGTAGTTAGATCTAAATTTGGTTCATAATATTTTATTATTCTCCAATTTTGAGATTAACTCCATACTTTGCTATAAAAGGGAGGGTTTTTCATTCATTCTTCACCAAAATCATAATCATTGTCAATATTATCATCTTTTTCTTGAGCTCCCATTCTGAGTTCTCCACTTTTGTTTGGGCTTTTCACATATTGAGAGAGAGAATCAGTTTTTGAAGCATCAAGGATATTAAAGGACCCCTTCCACGGAGGGGGACTTACAGACAAATTTGTAGATCTCCTTCACCAGGTGTTATCAATAAAATATTTATTCATTTAAAATGGTCTTTCCAATTGGGTTGTTATACTAGATACTTTATATTGTTTCTTTATGTTTTCGATTTTATCTTCTTTTACTGTAGATTTTCTAATTTTTTCACAGACCAATAGTGATCAAATTTTTGTTAGGGTCACTTGTCACCTAGTGACTTAAGTGAAGTATTTTTGGTACACCTTCCAAGAATTTTCACACTAACAATGATGATTACCATATATGAGCATGATGATATGTTGTTGATCAAGGAAACTAAGCCAGCTCTTCCCCCCTGTCTGAGCTCCCAGGGTGTGGAATTGAAATGGAGGGCTCCTGGGGTTGAGGGATCTCTAGAAAATAGGCTATAACTCCTATTTATTACTCGTAGGGTTAGAGGTGTTTTGGTCTTTGCAGAGTATACCATAGTTGGCATCATACCTACAAGTCAATCTTGTTGGGATTGTCCCTCCCCGTCTGGCCAACGGGTTGAGGAGGCTTGGGGCATGTGATCCTTACCTTTTGGTAAGTCGGGTATCTATCCCAAGCTCGAATTATGATGCAGGTGTTCTACCACATGAATAGAGGGTGCTAGCTTAGGCTCCCTCTAATGTCAAATTCTTCTTCTTTTAGATTCGATAATGTTCAACATATGAGCAAGGAAAATCGAGAGATAATCAAGAATAAGCAAGAGATGAATTGAGATGAACAGTGATGTGATGATGAGATTCTTGAGATTGGATATGATTTTATGATAAGATACACATGACATGATGCAGGTGGAATTCCCATTAGTTGAGAGGGAGTGTTAAAATTGGAAAATAGGCCCAAATTCAACTTTGGAAAACTCATTTGATGGGGATTATGATTGCATTAAATTCCTCTTTTCTAGAGGACCAAAATCAACCTAAAGATCATCAAATTTGGACAAGGGAAAGTGTATTTTTGAATTATAAGCCCACATGTGCATATTTGATCAGGTTGGCCCTAAAGAAAATTGGAAACCCTTGGAAGGCTATAAATACAAGTGACCTCAACCTCATTTAGAAATAATCATGAGACATTCTTCTATTCTCTTTCTTGGTTTTGGTTCGCACAGGTCTAAGGCGCGCCTGCATAGAATGGGTTCATAGGAAGGAGAAATTGCAGGGTCTGAAGCTCACATTTATGTTTTAGGGTTTTAGGCCTCAGTAATAGGCATGAAATAGAGATATCTCGACTAAATTTGCTCGCTAGACAACTCATCCATGCAACTAAATCCTTTCAGTCTCATGCACAACATGTCCTCCATGTGACTAGCATCTAGGGTTTTTGAGTCACAGTCACAGGCTTTCCAAAGGTTGTTTTTTACTGCAGTCCCTAGTTTACAGGCTCAAGGGAGCGAATGGAACCTCCTAGTCGCACACATGACTCCTCCTCTATGCGACTGGAACCTAAATGTTGAAATTTTAGTTGTCTGAAGTGTTTGCTCGTTGAACGCAGTGTTTGGAAGTTGACCGCAGATAGTAATAGTTCATTACAGGCTTTTATATTAGGGTTTTGAGTATGAGCATTGTTGGGTTAATTTCATGGATCTTGTTTAATTTATTTTTATAGATGAAGATATGGATAATTGTACTCTATTTTGTTGAATCATTCAATGACAAGCTAATAAGAAGAATAATTTGAAAGGGTTTTCCCCATAGTGGGCTTTTCTCTGGTCTCCTACCAATCCTAGTGTCTCTATGTGTGAATGCTTTTCTTCAATTGTTCCTTTATGTTTCGTTGCATTGATGATGATGATATTGTTATTTCTACATAGTTTCATATGTTTTTGAATAATAATGTAAATATGAATAAAGTTATGATATTATGGGGTAAATTTACTGTGTTAATGAAGAAATGTAATTATCAAAGTAAAGAACAATATAGCCCTAAGAAAAAATTAACAATTGTAAGAGATGATAAAGAGAAATGAAATCTATAAATGGGACCAAAGAGAGAAGCACGGTTTCACTTGTATCAAACAACTTATTATTGATGTGCCATTATTTAATCCTTATTAGGGCAAGGATTTCCTACTTCACACTTTGGCTTCAGATTCATCTATTGTGGTCGTATTAACACAAAAGGATGTTGAAGGAAACGAACGACCTATTTCTTTCACGAGTGTTGGATTACAGGGGTTAGAGTTGAACTACCTTGATAAACAATTTTATGTTATGTATAAGGCAGTCAAGCATTGCAGGCCCTACCTCCTTAAGGCTCACTCGATCGTATATGTGCCTCATCCAGCGGTTAGAATGCACTTTGTGCAATAAGAGTTGGGTGAGAACAGGGAATATTGGATGAAATGTTCGCAAGAATATGATCTGGATTTTAAGCCAGTTATACTATTAAGGGTCATGGCCTCTGTCAACTTGCAACTGAAATGAGAGATGTTGCAAAGAAAGATATGTCAAGCTGGGCGCAGGAAATGGAGATGTATAATGTTGAACAATTTCCCTAGACAAGCTTAACAACACCATGGTATTCATATATATAGCAATTATTAGAGCACAACACCTTTCACACATATTTATCAAACAAACAAAAGAAGCAAATTAGCCTTAAAGCTCTATCTTATCAGCTCGTTCATGAAGTTCTTTTCAGAAAGCACCATAATGGTGTCTTGCTAAGATGCCTAGAGCTTCAAGACACACAAATGTATTAATATATTTGCACGATGGACCGACATATGGACATTATGCGGGCAATACAATTGCACATAAAGTAATGAGGGATAGTTATTATTGGCCCACCTTATTTAAAGACACTCATGCTTATGCCCGTAAATGCTCAGCTTATCATAGATGTGTCAGTATAGACTAGAAGTTAGATGCCCCATTGCCACCAATAGTAGTGTAGGAACATTTCCATCATTGGAGAATATATGTTATTGGAGAAATATTTCCACATTCGTCAAAGCAACACTGATACATCTTGAAAACGACATATTCTTTCACTCGGTGGACTGAAGCAGTTCCTTTAAGACAACTCAACAACCAAGAAGTCATCCAATTCCTAAATAAAAACATTATAACCAGGTTTGGTGTTCTAATGTATCTTTTCTTTTATAATGCGACTTATTTTTATTCATTGAAACTCTATGAGTTCGCATTATAAAATGGTATCCTATTAAAGCATGAATCAAATTTTTACCCACGGGGAAATGGTTTAGCAGAATCAACAAACAAAAACCTGAGTCGCATAATCAACAAAATTATTTTCTCTGAGCAAAGGAACTAGCACAATGTTGCAGTAAATGCATTTTGGGTTGACCATGTAACTCCTAATCCTTCCCTCAAAACCTCACCATACTTCTTGGTATATGGTAAAGAAGTTATCTTTCCTCCTAACCTATATCTCCCAACCTTGCAACTCTCCCAAGAGTCCCAAGGAAGACCATGCCTTCTGGTTCAAAGCAGGATAGATACTTTTCTTAAACTTGAGGAAGAAAGACTTAAACCTAAAGAAGGATTTTCCATTCACCAAAACCATATTAAGCATTGGTTCAACAAAAAATCTGTAGGGACTAAAATTTTTGATGTTGGTGACTTAATATTGAAGTGGGATAAATTCCATGAAGAGAAAGGAAAACATATGAAGTTCCAATCCCTATGGATAGGCCCATATACCATCAAAGAGAGACTTATCCATAATTCTTTCAAGATTGAATCTTTAGATGGGAGGAGTGACCCTCTTCACATTAATGGTCGAGATTTGAAGCACTATTTCCAGTAGCAGCTCTAAGTTACATGTTTCCTGTACAAATTATTTCTTTATCATTTGTTGTAAGTCTTATGTGTGTTGTTTCGAGTCATGTCCCATCTTGCTTTTTGTATTAGTCATTGCACATAAATAAGATATTGTGTGAAAGGATGCATGGCGCAAAAAGGGCTTTGTGGTGCAGAAAAGAGGAAGTGTGACAACCATAATGCTTGGATATATGTTACTTCTTCTTCTTTTCTTGGGAATATTCCATAGGTTGAGCTAAGTCTTGATGGAAATTATGATACATCCAAGAAGAAAACCTTGAAGGAACCTATTATATACACATTTATTCTAGTATCCAAACCCCTCAACTTGGTGTTAAATCTACTTTTTGTTGTTACATGCTTTTCCAATATAGTAGAGAAAGGATAAGGGGAAAATATAAAGCGAGAAATCCAATATCAAATGTTATATTTATACATCTCTGAAGGGGAAACCTCTTTTTCTGTCAATAATTCGGGATCCCTCTTCATCCCATTGAAAAAATTAAGTGTTGAAGCACAATCATATTAAATATAAATAAATAAAGGGTGAAATAAGAGAAAGGCTTCTTGTCCAGGGAGCTGAAGCAAGTGACTTCGTCGGGGTATTGTTCAGGCTCACTAGCAGTGAAGCAATGTTTGTGCTCCTATAGTGACTCTGCTAGGGTATTTTCATAGCCTCCTAGAAGTGGAGCAACACCATAAATGAAACTCATACTCTGAATATCTTAAACTCACTGCACATATTACCCTTTCCTAGATTGAAAAATTTACGATATGGCATATCTATTGTGTTGGCATATCTATTGTCATATTAGCGGCTGGTCAAACTAGCCGTTGGAGGCTCTACTTGGTCTATATAACATGCTTCGCTAGATCTGTTCTTCAACTTGTCCTGACGATGAACCACACTAGTTGGTTCGAAACGCGTCGACAAATGATTTTCCATGTGATTTTCGCCGAAATCTTTCTCTAACAAGTAAAAGGAATTAAAGTGCTAGGTAAACAACCAAGTCAAGGGGGAAGTCAAGGAAATCTAATTGGTGAATCAATACTTCCTGAAGGAATAACCCTTTAACTGAAAATCTATTCCTGGGAAGAGAATCTAAAGTTCATCCAGTGTGTCACCAAGTGTTGTCGCTGCTACAACACCCCCAAAAACTTCACTACATTCAAATTTTGGAGCCTACCAAACTATCATATCAAGTGTCACTTTGGTCGTCAAATGTCGTTTCAATTCATTCCACATCTTTCAAGTGGTCTTGATCATTCATATGTGTCATTAAATTGTTTATAGCATCTCTAGCACAATTCATGGTTATAATACCTTTGTTTGTCGTAAAACGACACTTTTGGTTGCAGTCGCACACACTTTTTTTATTATACTCGGGGAGTGTTTTCAAACTCGAATTTTTATGTTTTCTTCTCATTGTTCGATCCTATCTAAGTATTATTGATGAGTTGGTTTGTGTTGCACTCGATTTTTGCTATAAACTCATTGTGTTTTCCCCTTATCTAATCTCTTAGACTTAGACAAATTTTGGTTGCACAAGTTAGACGACTAGGGCTATGAGAGCACATGACACACTCTCAAGCCTTATTCGAGACGCCTTCCTTGTTTTGAAGTGTGCCTTATTCCCTCCAAGGGTGGATAATGCACTCCAAAGCATCATTACCCCTTCCTTTTTTTGAACTACACCCTTATAGAAATCCTTCTTCCTTGTTGAGCGCATGGTGCACCATCGAAGCAACATCATGACATTTTCATCCTAAGGGTTTGTGCCTTATGCCCTCCTTGTCTCCCTTGAGCACACAACGCACTTGTGAATTCCAAAGACTCATCCCTTAACCCTTTGGACTTGCACCCTGGGCCCTCCTTGCTTCTCTTGAGTGCACAATGCAGTTGGGAAGGCCCAAGCATGATCCCTTCAGCGTTTGATAGTGCACCTTGTGCCCTTCTTGGTGCCCTTGAATGCATAGTGCACTTCTAAAGCCTTAGTGGCCTTCCTTCACCCCTCAAAATTGTGTCCTACACCCTCCTTGATCTTCCTCTCTCTAGTTGAATGCACAAGATCATTCTGAAGCCTCAAGGTGCTCAGTCCCTCCCCCTTTGGCAGTGCGCCCTACACCCATAAGTTTTCCTTATTCTCCCTGAGTGCACTATTAAGTCATGAACAAAAATTTGCATGGGATATTTTATAATAGGATATTTTTCATATTGATGTTTTCTTTCCATGAGTGATCTAAGTTGCAGGTATTCCAGAACAACATGGCAAAGACACATGAAGATATCGGGCAAAAGGGGCAGTCAAAGGAAGCATTTAAGAACGAAGATTACATGACATGACAAAATGAGGAACATTGAAATCCTGATGATTGAAGCAGCTTGAAAGACTCCATATGATCAAAGACCCTTTGGAGGGTGAAAACATTAACAACATGGAAGTTTCATGCAAGGTCAAAGATACAAGTGGCAGCATTTTCACCTATGAAGAAAGTCCATGTCATTAGTCACTATGAATCCATGTCATCAATGCTAGTGACTTGTCATGTTCTCGCCACATGATGATGTGGAAACAACGATGTAATTATGTAATTATTATAAATACAAAGAAGTGGAAGTCCAAGATTCATGTATGGACAAAATATCCATGTGAAGAAGTCCAAAAGTCATTTAGAAGTATAATAGTTATATAGAAGTCAAAAGGTCATTAGAAGTTGAAAAAGTCTTACAAGAAAATTGTCTATGGCCCCTAGAAGTCCCTGAAGCATATGCTTACTCTTGAGTAGAGACTTGTCTAATAAATTACAAGGGTATTTTACTACAAATTGGTCACACTTATGGCTTCCATATAAGGGCAGAAATAACCATATTCGAGTAGAAAGTGAACCCTACATGAAATATAATGTGACACCACTTGAGGGTCATAATGAGCTCGTTGGCTTTGTAGGCATAATATTTGGGAATTGTTTCATGGAAATTGATTACGGGTGTTATCAAGCATATCCATCACCTGTCCCATCAGATACACAGTTGGAGCTCCTTCCTTGTACTCCAACTGGTGCTAATGAATCTTGTAACATAGATGTACATAGTAATAATAGTGTAGGAACCAGTTTAGTAGCTGACAATATTTGGACTTTGTACTTTGATGGTTCAAAAACTCAAGATGGATCTAGAGTTGGTTGCATTCTCATAGACCCACATAACAAGAAGTACATCCTATCATGTCGTTTGGAGTTCGAGTGCACAAATAATATTGTTGAATATGAAGCACTCGTTCTTGGGTTAAAGAAAGCCATCGACCTGAAGGTAGAACTACTCAAGGTAATTGGTGACTCATAATCGATTACCTGTGAGGTACAAAACACTATCCATTGTGTTTCACCAAGTTTAAAAAACTGCCAACAGGAGGTATGGCGACTTATCACTTATTTTAAATATTTAAATATTATTTTTTTTCTTAGAATTAGAAATGTCGTAGCTGATATATTAGCTAATGCATTTGCTAGAATGTCTCCTTTGAAAAATGGTTTTTCTATAAAAATTATATATAAACCATCTATGCCTAATAATGTAACTATTTTTTGTGTTTTCAATGACGACCGATAGATACTGCATTTTATGGCTAATGCGGACATGTTCAAATATGCGGCCACCGAAGAAGATGAGCACGACAAGGCTTTACAGGAATACGCTGATGCAATGAAATGTGTTGAGAAATGGCAACAAGAAACTCCAGTTTAATTTTTCCTTGAATTAAACTGTGAATTAAAATCATATTCTATTCTCATAGAAACTTGTAAATAGTTAATTGATTTTAATTAACTTAATTAGCTTAGGAATTTCAAATTGGAAGTCTTTTTGTATTCATGTATATTTTCTCCCTAAATTTTAGAGGTCGAGGATGAGTTTATTTGAGTTGTAATTAGATAACTCAATTTGACTGAGTTATAGATAGTTAAACTAGTTCTAACTATTTGTGGAACTAGTAGAGGTCTAGTAGTGAGTTGGTGCACTAGTGCATCCTCAGTGCTACTCTAGCTAACTGAATATTCCCTCATGACAAACTAAAGCATGCCAGTTCAGAGAAAGACCTAGTTGAGACTAGAGTGCAAGGACAGTGTACTATCAGTTGTAGAATGATCCAAGTTGTACAGATCATGCATATAATTAGAAGAGGACCTAGATTTGGATTGAGTAGTTATGGAAGAAGGAATTCCCAATTAAATACGAGTTATTCCTATCAGGAATTGCGCAAGGAAATAGGGGCTTAGTAGGCAACATAAATTGGCTAAGTGTTGGTCAATGCAGGCTTGTGAGGCAGAGAGTTTATCATACTTGTGCAGGAATTGTTCTTGTGAGAACAAGCTTTGTATTATCACTCATATTTCTGATTAATGCAATAGATAGTCGGGGTTTTGAGCAGTGGATTTCCCCAGAGAAACAATTGTGTTATGTGTCTTTGATTATCTTCCTCTTGTCGATTATTGTTTTCATCGATCTATTGGTTTCTGTTGTTTAAAGAGTAGAGTAGATTCTTGTCTTGTGTTTTAGTACATTACATGAGCTGTGAATCTATAGGAAAATCTACATCATATCAAATCTAAAAAAAGTATACTAGAGGATATTTCTAAGTTTTGAGTTTCGGGTTACAGGTGAAATTTGAATTTGCAATACATACTTCAGGATTGGAAAATGGCTTTCTACGGTTTGAGGCTCAAGTATGCCTTGGAAGGAAGCTTGAATTATATAGCCTGGAAGGATAGGATGGAGGTTGTGCTGGAGGATAATGGCCTCAAGGAATTCATTGATCAAGACATTCCTAAGCCAACAGCATCGGATATACAAAATCTAGCTTAATGGAAGAACTGTGTGGCGAATGTGAGGTGGATAATCCTTGAGGGATTTCTATACCACATTGTCTCGAGTCTTCATGGAAAGGAAACTTGGCACTGAAAGAAAAACTTTGAAAAATCAAGAACAACAGTTACCATAGGAAGTTGGCACTGAAAGACAAACTTTGAAAAATCGAGATGGAGAAAGGCGAGACCATTCCAAAATAATTGACCAAGTTCACTCACTATCGTGATGATCTTGGAAGTGTTGGAATAATCGTTTCCAAGGATAATATGGTGAGCCTAGCTCTCCTAAGTCTTCCCAAGAGTCGGAATAGTTATCAGGACTTTTTCAATGGGAGGGAGAAGTTGCCAGATTGGGAATGACTGTGGTCGGATTTTATGCAGGAGGAGATCAGAAGGAACACCAGAGACAGTTCCTCTTCAAAGATTGATGATGAGCAAAATTATTCCTTAGCGAGTAAGGAAAGGAAATGGAAAGGGAAGGTTTCCCATTCCAAATTGTATTCTTTCCATGGAGATAATAAGAAAGACATGACAAAATTTAAGCGCTTTCATTGTAACGAGTTGGGCCATTTTGCTACAAATTGTCTGCTTAAAAAGTCCAAGAATAATTCCTCAGGAGGAGTGGCGGGTGAGGCTTTGGCCTCTCAATTCGAATTGTACTTTACTCTCATTGCATGCATGGTGTCATAATGATGGGTAGTTGGTACCTTGACAATGGAGCTTCATTCCACATGACTGGTATTAAAGAGTTGTTCAGTGACCTGGAGGAGAAATATCTCTAGATGTATATCGATATGGGTGATGACGGGAGGTATAGTGCTACTGGATTTGGAATGGTTGCTTTTCAGATGCAGCAAGGTGCTCCTCTCACCTTGAGGGATGTTATGTATGTGCCTGGGTTGAAGAAGAACTTCATATCGGTCACCATGCTTGAGGATAGGGGCTATGATGTGTTTTTCTTGAAAGGAAAGGTGTTCCTTCGACACATAGCCACAGGTGAGGTAAAAAAGATAGGGATTCGAGTTAAGAATCTCTATAAGTTGGAGGTACATGATTGTGTTGCTTTGAGCACAAAAGAAGAGAATGTACAAAGCCAAGATGTTGGTGAGTTGTGGCACAAGAGATTGGGTCACTTGCATCATGGGGCTTTCAAAATCATGCAACAAATCTCTATTGGTCTTCCCAAAGGTACGCTAGAGCAAGTTGATACATGCAAGGGATGTTCTTTGGGAAAATACACCACGACTTCCTTTCACAATAGAGATAGTTGAGTAGAGGCGATTCTAGATCAATTCCATTCAAATGTGTGTGGACCATTCTTGACAACATCCATGACCAAACATAGTTATTATGTTATATTTGCTGACGACTTTTCTCGTAAATGATGGATATTTTTCATGTAGAAGAAGGATCAAACTTTCGAAAAGTTTTTTGAATTTAAAGCATTGTTCAAGAAAGAGTCTGGAAATAATTTTAAAGCTCTGAGGAGTGATAACAGTGGTGAGTATTTCTCAAATGATTTTAAGAAATTATGTGTAGTAGAATGGATTAAATGGGATTTGATGGCACCCCATAACCCACAGCAGAATGGGGTGGCTAAGAAGAAGAACAGAAGCATTATAGGCGAAGAACGGGCGATGTTGCATGATTAGGGACTACCACTACACTTGTGGGATGAGGCATGCAACACAGCGATTTACTTGCAGAATCATAGCCCGCATCAGATTCTTGGGATAAAGACACCATAGGAGGCTTATTCCAGTAAGAGACCAGATGTTGGTCACTTCAAGATTTTTGGGTCATCGGTATTTCCATGTGACCAAATATGCATGGAATAATATTGAGCCGACAATAGAGTTGGGGATATTTTTGGGGTACACTGATACACCTCACAACTATTGGGTGTACTTTCTGACCAGCAGGATGACAGTGGTTCACAGGGATGTCAGATTCGATGAGGAGAAGGCCATGCGAGTTTTCCTTGAGAGGGAGCTTGAGCTACATGAAGTTGAGGATCTTTTAGCTCCTAAGGTTGAGGAGCCTCAGATTGATGTGGAGCAACCACATGTAGAGGATCCGGGAGTGGAGACATCCACTTAGGCAGAGTCTTCCAGAGATGGGAGAAGCGCACCAGAGAAGCTGGCAGGTTATTGCATGATACACGGGAGAATGTGGGAGTACCCACATCTCAGCGTATGAAAAGGAGATGACTTGAGAGGTACACTAGATACATGGCTCTTATAAGCATATGTGTTGAGACAGAGCCATCTTCCTTTGAGGAGGAAATGCAGTAATCGGTTTGGGTTGATGACATGGTGGAAGATTATGACTCCATAATTCGTAACAGTGTTTGGGATGTTGTCCCGACACCGGAGGACAAGTCAATGGTGAGATCCTGATGGCTTTACAAGGTAAATCAAGTTCTAGATGGTAGTGTGGAGAAGCATAAGGCCAGTTTTGTGACCCGCGGCTTTTCACAGGTACAGGGGATTGACTATGATGAGACCTTTTCTCCTATTGCAAGGTACTCATCAATCAAATCTATAATGGCACTATTAGTGTAGATGGGTTGGAACATACATCAAATGGATGTAAATACAACCTTCCTTAATGACACAATTGTGGAGGAGGTGTACATAGAGTAGCCTGAAGGTTTTGAGACCTTCGACCGTGAGTCGCATGTGTGTTGACTCAAGAGAGCGTTGTATGGGATGAAGCAAGCACCCTGTGCTTGGTACACCAATATCGATAGATACTTCACCGTGTTGGGATTCACCAAGAGTGAAGTAGATACAAACTTATACCACATAGTGGTGGAAGGTAAATTGTTGATCATTGTGTTATATGTCAACAATTTTATTTTGACAGGTGATGATCAGTTGATCAAGTCTTGCAAGGAGGATCTTGCAAGAGAGTTTGAGATGAAGGACATGGGGCTCATGCATTACTCTCTAGGCATGGAAATATGGTAGGTTGATGGGGAATTTTTTTTATCTCAGGGAAAGTATGCTAATGAGATACTCAGGATATTCCACATGGAGAGCAACAAACCCATGGAGACTCCTCTAGCAGGTAACTGGAGGAAGGAGGATGCTACTTCAGGGGAAGTAGTGGAAGCTACTATTTACAGGCAGCTTGTAGGTTCACTCGTGTATTTGGTGAACACACGACCGAATATGTGTTATGCAGTTAACTAGCTTAGTCAAGTGATGGTTAGGCCCACCAAGTTGTATTGGAAGGCGAAAAAGCATGTGTTGAGATACCTCAAGGGCACTAATCAATATGGATTGTGGTACAAACAGACATAGAGATTGAAGCTTCAAGACTTCACCAATGCAAATTTGGCGGGGAGTCCATCTGATAGGAAGAGCACATTAGGAGAGATCTTCAGTATTGGATCAGTGGTAGTTTCTTGGTACAACATGAAACAGAGACCTGTTGCACTCAGTTCAGTAGAGGTAGAGTACATGGCTGCAATTCAGGCGACATGTGAGTCCATCTAGATTAGGAAGATTCTAGTTGGTTTGTTTGGTTAGTAGATGGAACCAACTCTGATTTACTGCGATAATCAGAGTTGTGTCAAACTATTTGAAAGTCTAGTTTTTCATGATCGGTCCAAGCATATAGATATTTGATATCATCATCTCATAAATTGTGTATTGAGGTGGATTATGTTGTTGGAGTAAATTCCCACGAAGGAGCAAGATGCTAACATTTGACAAAGGCATTGTCAAGCTATAAATTCTAGTTTCACAGAGACATGATAGGGGTAGCTGATAATCCCTCTCTTGTTGAGAGAGAGTGTTGAGAAATGGCAACAAGAAATTCAAATATAATTTTTCCTTGAATTAAACTATGAATTAAAATCAAATTCTATTCTCATAGCAACTTGTAAATAGTTAATTAAGTTTAATTAACTTAATTAGCTTAGGAATTTCGATTTGGAATTCTTTCTGTATTCATGTATATGTTCTCCCTAAATTTTAGGGGTTGAGGATGAGTTTATTTGAGTTGTAATTAGATAACTCAGTTTGACTCAGTTATAGACAGTTAAACTAGTTCTAACTATTTGTGGAACTAGTAGAGGTCTAGTAGTGAGTTGGTGCACTAGTGCATCCTTAGTCCTACTCCATCTAACTGAAGATTATCTCATTAGAAACTCATGCATGCCAGTTCAAAGAAAGACCTAGTTAAGACTAGAGTGCAGGGACAGTGTACTTTCAGTTGTAGAATGATCTGAGTTGTACAGATCATGCATGTAATTAGAAGAGGACCTAGATTTGGATTGTGTAGATATGGAAGAAGGAATTCCCAATTAAATATGGGTTATTCCTCTCAGAAATTACACAAGGAAATAGGGGCTCAGTAGGCAACATAAATTGGCTAAGTGTTGGTTAGTGTAGGCTTGTGAGGCAGAGAGTTGATCATACTTGTGCAGGAATTGTTCTTGTGAGAATAAGATTTGTATTATCACTCAAATTTCTGATTAATGCAATAGATAATCGGGGTTTTGAGCAGTGGAATTCCCCATATAAACAATTGTGTTATGTGTCTTTGATTATCTTCCTCTTGTCGATTATTGTTTTCATCGATTTATTGGTTTCCGTTGTTTAAAGAGTAGAGTAGATTCTTGTCTTGTGTTTTAGTACATTACATGAGCTTTGAATCTACAGGAAAATATACAAAAGGTAATACTATGCCTAAGGGTGTAGTGTCTGTGGAAAAATTATAAGACCTGCAAAACTAGTTTAGAGGACCAATTAATACTAAGACTCGGAGATCAAAGTTTTCATGTGAACAAGCAACACGAGAACTCAAGGCCATCCAAAATATGTAAACCTCAGTACATGTTGTTATCCACAAGAACGACAAGTGTTTATTGGCCTGTTCAAACAATACCGAGATGTGTTTGCATGGACTTACAATAATTTGAAGACATACAATACTCGTATTATCCAACATGTCATTCCCATTAAAGAAGGGGTGAAACCTTTTTAGCAAAACCTAAGGAAATTCCATCCAATGCTATAGCCCCTAATCCAAAATGAATTAAGGAAGTTGCTAGATGCTTGGATCATTTTTAGGGTCACACATTCTACATGGGTTTCAAATTTGGTCCCTGTCAAGAAGAAGGCTAGTGAGATAAGGTTATGTGTCGATTTTCGCTATTTCAAACAGGCATCAGAAAAAGATAATTATATGGTGCCATCCATAGAAAAGATCCTCCAAATAGTATCTGGGTCTGAAATGTTCTCGTTGCTAGATGGTTTTTCTGGCTACAATCAAGTGCTAGTGGCAAAACCAGACCACCTCAAAACCACTTTTAGGACCAAGTGGGGAACATTTTCCTTTAAGCGCATGCCATTCGGGCTTATAAATGTTGGCGCTACATTTCAAAGATCAATGGGCATTACTTTTCATGGTCTGATTGGACAACGTGTTTTAGTCTATCTGGATGATGTAACTATATTGTCTAAAATAAGATCAGACCGTGTGCAACATCTGAAACAAATATTTGAGTGGTGTCATAAGTATGGGATTTCTCTCAATCACAAGAGAAGCATCTTTGGTGTGTCAGAAGTCACTCTCTTAATACACATCATTGCCAAGATCAGAATGAAAGTTGATCGAGAAAGGGTTAAAACTATAGCTCAAATCTTGTTTCCTGTAAATAAGAAGGCTATGCAATCTTTCTTGGGGAAGATTAATTTATTGTGCAAGTTCATCTTTAACTATGCTCAGATTGTTAAACCATTGCAAGAGATGATAAAGAAATATGCAATCTATAAATGGGACAAAAGAGATAAGGATGATTTTGCCCGTATCAAATAAGGTATTATTGACACGCCTACATTGTTTAGTCCTGATTATGGCAAGGATTTCCTTCTTTACAGTTTCGCTTCAGATTCATCTATTGTGGTTATATTAATGCAGAAATATGTTGAAGGAAATGAACAACCTATTTATTTCATGAGTGTTGGCCTACAGGGGTCAGAGATGAATTACCCTGTCGTTGATAAAAAAGCTTATGTTGTGTATAAGGAAGTTAATAATTTTAGGGCCTACCTCCTTAAGGCTCACACAAACGTATATGTGCCTCATCCAGTGGTCAGAATGCTCTTTTTGCAACAAGTGTTGGGTGAGAAGAGGGAAAATTGGATGACATGTTTGCAAGAATATGATCTAGAGTTAAAGGTAGTTCATACTATTAAGG
Source organism: Pinus tabuliformis (assembly GCA_031772625.1). Lineage (NCBI taxonomy): Eukaryota > Viridiplantae > Streptophyta > Pinopsida > Pinales > Pinaceae > Pinus > Pinus tabuliformis. Next base: position 1,393,173,749 of record CM062818.1, on the reverse strand, counting down.
GTCATGGCCTCTTTCAACTTGCAGCCGAAGCAATACATGCTACAGAGCAATATCTTTCAGGATAGGAGTAGGAAATAGAGATGTATAATGTTGAACAAGTTCCCCAAATAAGCTTGAAAATGCCATGGTATTCAGATATACAACAATTATTAGAGCACGACACCTTTCCCACATATTTATCAAACAAACGAAAGAGGGAAATCCACCTTAAAGATCTATCTTATCATCTCATTCATGGAGTAATTTTCATAAAACACCATAAGGTGTCTTGCTAAGATGCCTAGAGCCTCAAGTCACACAAAAGGTATTAAGAGATTTTCACAACAAACCGGCAAGTGGACAATATGTGGGAAATACAACTGCACATAAAGTAATGATGGTTGGTAATTATTGTCCCACCTTATTTAAATATGCTCATGCTTATGAACATAAATTCCCATCTTGTCAGAGATGTGCTAGTAAAGACCAGACGTCAGTCACCCCACTGCTACTAGTAACAGTTGAGGAACCTTTCCAACAATGGGGACTAGATGTTATTGGATAAATATTTGCACATTCCTCAAAGAAACACCGATACATCTTGGCAGCGATAGATTATTTCACTCGGTGGACCGAATCAGTTCCTTCAAGACAAGTCAATGACCAGGAAGTCATCCAATCCCTAAAGAAGAACATTATAACCAGTTTTGGCGTTCCAATTTCTCTTATCTTTGATAATGTGACTTATTTTTCTTCATTGAAACTTTATGAGTTCGCATTAGAAAATGGTATCGTATTAAAGCATGCATAAAATTATTAACCATGGAGAAATGGTTTAGCATAATCAACAAATAAAAAAATCATTCGCATAATCAAGAAAATTGTTTTCTCTGAGAAAAGGAACAAGATCATTGTTTTGGTAAATGCATTATGGGTTGACAGTGTAACTCCTAAGCCTTCCCTCAAAACCTTTTCATACTTCCTGGTACATGGTAAAGAAGCTATGTTTCCTCCTAACCTATATCTCGCAGCCTTGCACTCTCCCAAGGGTCCCAAGCATTAGGGGAGTTTTGAGGTCTAAAACGGGCCTCCTAAGAAAAATGTACAACCAAAATGAACTTTGTAAGAACCAATAGGATTCAAGATGATGATGTCAACCATGGGGGATGATTCACCATGTTTGGAGTAAAAAAGTAAAAAGATTAAAAAATAATAAAATAATAAAACTACTTTTTCAACTCGTATTTTCAACTTATCTCCCTAATTTTTTACTCAAATTTCGATCAGGAGTACTCGTTGGATGCAAAATTTAATTCCTCATCCAAGGAGTACCAATGTTGCATAATTTTTATGGATCCTTCTACACAGAAAATGGGAAATACATGAAAAATGTGATTGCAATCACGTTTTTCATGTATTTCTCATTTTTTGTGTAGCAGGTTCCATCGAAAGTATGCAACATGGGTACTCTTTGGATGAGGAATCAAATCCAATGAGTGTTTTCGCTCGAAATTTGAGTAAACCCATAGGGAGATAAGTTGAAAATATGAGTTGAAAAAATAGTTTTTTCTTTTTTCCCTCTAAAATTTGGTGATGTAATCTAATCTTATTTTATTATTTCCACTATTATTTTATAATTTCCTTAGGAGGCCCATTTTAGACCTCAAAACTCCCCTAATCGAAGACCATGTCTTCTGGTTCAAATCAGGATAGATACTTTGCTTAAAATTGAGGAAGAAAGGTTCAAAGCTAAAGAAATATTTTCCATTCACCAAAACCATATTAAGTGTCCGTTAGACAAAAAAATTGTAGGGACTAAGAGTTTTGATGTGGGTGACTTATTATTGAAGTGGGACAAATCTTGTGAAGAGAATGGAAAACATACAAAGTTCCAATCCCTATGGATAGTCCCCTATACCATCAAAGAGAGACTCATCCATAATTCTTTCACGCTGAAATCTTTAGATGTGAGGACTGGCCCTCTAAGTTGCATTTCCTATACAGATTATTTCTTTATCATTCGTTGTCAGTATTATGTTTTTTATGTTGAGTCATGTCCCGTCTTGTTTTGTGTCCTGGTCATTGTACATAAATAAGACCTTGTGTGAAAGAATGTATGGCTTAGAAGGGCTTTATGGTGTAGAAAAGAGGAAATGTCACAACCACAATGCTTGGATATATGTTAGTTCTTCTTCTTTGTTTGGGAATATACCATAGGTTGAGCTAAATATGGATGAAAAATATGATACATACAAGAAGAAAACCTTGAGGGAACATGTTAGATACACATCTATTCTAGTATCCATACTCCTCAACTTGGTGTTAAATCTACTTGGTCTTGTTACATGCTTTATCCAATCTAGTAGAGAAAGGATAAGGGGGAAATCTAAAACGAGTAAATCAATATCAAAGGTTGCATTAATACTTCTCTGAAGGGTCAAACTTTTATGCTCTCAATAAGTCGGGATCCCTCTTCCGCTCGTTGAAAAAAATAAGTGTTAAAACATAGTCGTATTAAATATAAATGAATAAAGGGTGAAAGAAGTGAAAGGCTTCCTGTGTGGAGAGGTTAAGCAAGTGACTTCATCAGGGTACTGTTCAGGCTTGTCGATAGTGAAGCAATGCTTATGCTACTGTAATGACTCTGCCGAGGTACTGTTCAGGCTTGGTGGTAACGAAGCGACACCAGAGATGAAACTCATACTTTGAATATCTAAAACTCGTTATGCCTATTACCCTTTCCTAGATTGAAAAAATTGCAACATGTCATATTTTTTGTGTGTTTGAACCAAGTAAAATGAAGTAAGGTGTTATGCATACATTCGGGTCAAGGGGGGAAGTCAAGGAAATCTAATTGGTGAATCAATATTTTTTGAAGGACTAACCTTTTAACTGAAAAGTTATTCCTAGGCAAAGAAGCTAAAGTTCGTCCAGTTTGTCACCAAGTATTATCGTTGCTACAAAACCCTCCAAAGATTCACTACATTCAAATTTTAGAGCCTATGAAACTATCATATCAAGTGTCGTTTCAAGTCATACCACATGTTTCAAGTGTTCTTGATCGTTCCTATGTGTCGTCACATTGTTTAGAACATCTCTAGTGCACTTCAAGGTTATAATACCTTTGTTTGTTGTAAAACAACACTTTTGGTCGTAGTCGCACACACTTTGTTTATTATACTTAGGTAGAGTTTGTAAACTGACGTTTTGATGTGTATTTCTCATTGTTTGATCCTATATAAGTCTTCTTGATGATTTGGTATGCATCACACTTTATTTTGTGTCCAAATGCATTATGTTTTACCCTTGTCTTATCTTTGAGACTTATACAAATTTTGGTTACACAAGTTAGCCCACTAGGGCTAGGAGAGTACATGGCGCACCCTTAAGCCTTAGACAAGACCCCTTCCTTATTTTGAAGTGTGCCTTGCGCCCTCCAAGAGTGCATATCACACTCCTAATCATCACTCCCCCTTCCTTGTTCTGAAATGCCCCTTATAGAAACCCTTCCTCATTGTTGAGCACATGGCGCACCATCGAAGCAAAAACATGACCCCTTCGTCCTTTGAACTTGCACCCTACACCATCATTGGCTCCCTTGAGTGCACGATGCACTTGGGAAGGAAAAATATTCATCCCTTAAGCCTTCATACTTGCACCATGTTCCCTCCTGGGTTCTCTTGTGTGCACAACTCACCTGGGAAGGCCCAAACATGATCACTTAAGCCTTTCGCAGTGCGCCATGTGCCCTCATTGGTTCCCTTGAGCACATAGCTCACTTCTAAATCCTCAGTGGCCTTCCTTCACCCCTGAGACTTGCGCCCTAGGCACTACCTTGAGCTTCCTCTCTCTAGTTGAGTGCACAAGCTCATTCTGAAGAATCGAAGCACTAAGTCCCTTCCCCTTGGGAAATGTGACCTACACTCAGAATTTTCCCTTGTTCTTCTTGAGTGCATTGCTAAGTCATGAACAAAAATTTGCATGAGACATGTTAGAATAGGAGATTTTTCTGATTTATGTTTTCTCATCATGAGTGATATCATTTGTATGTATTCCAAAACAACATGGAAAAGGTACATGAAGAGATCGGGAAAAAAGGGACAATCAAAGGAAGAAATCAAGAACGAAGAACATGTGAATCAATAAAATGAGGAACATCGAAATGCTGATGATCGAAGCAGCCTAAAAGACTCCATATAATCAAAGACCCTTGGAGGGTGAAAACATCAGCAACATGGAAGTTGCATGCAAGATCAAAAGTACAAGTGCTAGCATTGTCACCTATCAAGAAAGTCCATTTCATAAATCACTATGAGTCTATGTCATCAATTTTAGTGAATTGTCATGTTCTCACAACATGATGATGTCAAAACCACGATGTAATTATTTAATTATTATAAATACATAGAATCGTGTATGGACAAAAGAGGCATGTGAAGAAGTCAAAAAGATATGTAATTCCATAATTCATATGTAATTCCAAGAGTCATTTAGAAGTCCAAGAGTTATATAGATGTCTAAAGGTAATTAGAAGTTGAAAAGTCACAAAAGAAACTCAAGAGTCATGGGGATATGAAAGGTCATGCCTCAAGTTATTAAAATAGCCTCATTACTCAAGAAAATGACCTTTTTTACATGGCTTCTCCCACAAGGCATTATATAAATAGAGATAGTACTTTTGGCAAGCAAGTAGTGTCTCTAACGCTCCACTATTGGAGCTAGTGATGTTTATTGTACTCGTGTATCTTGGAAATTTTTCTTAATACTTGTATCCATTTGGCCAACACATTTTCATGCATGGATCGTGGATGTTTTGAGATTACTCTTCTATTGTTTGTGGTTTATGTTGGCTTTCATATGTACTAAAGTAATTGAATAATTTTGGTGACTTTGTTGCTCAACTTGTTGGAAATGTGTTGTGATGATTTTAATGATCGTTTCATCTATGTGAACTATTTCACTTGATGTCTAATGATTCTTCCTTGTTTATGTGTGTGTGTCTCCACTAGATTAGTATTACTACTTTTATTTTAAAGGCTCACTTTTATTCCTTGCAATGAAAGAACCTTGATACATCCACAATAAAAAATTCCATAAGGCACACTTTCTTGCTCATTCAAAAGCACATGCACACTACTCTCTCTATCTAATTTCTTAAGCCAAGGAAAATCTATAAGTTAATGGCAATCAGGCCATATTCCGAATGGGACTCCTACACCAAATAGTGTGAGCTCTAATTGGGACTTAATATAAGGGAGATCCCCTATATGTTGGGGGGATCCAACACCGTCAACACAACCTCACATGGTCCTCAAAGAGAAACATTTCATATGCCTCTCACTACCTTATTGGTTATCTCATCCACTTTATGACCATGATCTTCCAATGTAAGTAGGTCAGTGACCACGAGGTACATTATCCATTGTTTCATACGAAGTATTTACATCAAATGTTTTAGGAATATAAGTGAATATAATGGGTTGAAATCAAAGAATGAATCTTTATACTTTAAATTTATATTTATTGTCATATTTCACCTTGATTGTCATCTCTTCCTTCTAGAAAAGTGTAAGCACCTTGGGACTCTTTTTTCACATTCTAGGAGAGACATGAATAGGATGCCTTGATTGAGGTAGCATGTCCACATCCTTCCATTATTAACATTACCATCTACACCTAATTTTTCATCCTTTATTTTGTTTGGTTGTTATCAATCGCTCATACTCATTCCATGTTTGCCCCATCCTATGAGAGGAGGGGCTTGGAAATTCCCATAGGTTGATATAGTTGAAAAAATAAAGAAATTAAAAGCATATTCCAATTTTTAAAATGAAAAAAAAAAATGACAAGGGATAAATAAAACCAAGCTAACTTGATCTCTACCCCCTAATGTGAAACCACCACCTTGTCTTATACATATCATGCTAAGGAGATGGTAGCACAAGTAGTGCAAGCACTCCCTCCACAAAGGCACTTATTGATGATGGTCTTTCATAACCCATGTATAAGAATATGACACCTCTCATGAAATACACCCAAGACCATATCACTTATCACACACATAGATTAGTTGAAGGCTTGGTCGGGGAACTATTCTTCCCATAAGGTTGGGAGCACATAATAAGGCATTTGATGGTCCTCCCATACTTATATGTGGTCTTATGTTAGTGTGAAGTTTGAAGATGATATTTCATGTGATATGTTTACATGGATTTAACATTGAATATGGTCTATGTTTTGGGCTTCAATGACTCTTGTGTCCATGCTATTTGATTTTACTCGATTCCTTGAGCTTGTACTTAATGATGATATAGACATAGTCATGGTCCTTTGGAGGGAATTGATGATGCTTCTCATACACTTCATGGATGATGATTGCACACCATTTGGAGGGATTTCCTCTTCACCTTGGACATTTCATACTTAAATATGAGTGTTGGGCTTGATGAAGACTTGGTGTGCACCTAGAGACATTCCTCCACCCCTAGCACCTTAGGAATTGCCCATTGGAAGTAAGACATTACTCCTAGATGCTAAAATGCTACCCTAGTGCATGACTTGGGCTTGAGGAAGGATGAAATTAGAATATGGAGACCACCTTTTGATGGGGATACATGCTTCTTAGACCATTCATTGAACCTTTTGATGAAGGGACATGCCTTTTGAGGATGGAAGCACCCTTTGAGACATTTTCACTAACATGTGTGGTCTTTTTAAGGAAAATAGAGTCTATAATTAGGGGAATTTTGAGGTATAAAATGGTCCTCATAAGAAAATTATAAAATAATAATGAAAATAATAAAATAATGTTAGATTACATCATCAAATTTTAGAGGGGAAAAAAGAAAAAACTATTTTTTCAACTCGTATTTTCAACTTATCTCCCTATGGGTTTACTCAAATTTCGTGCGGAAACACTCATTGGATGCAAAATTTTATCCCTCATCCAAGGAATACCCATGTTGCATACTTTCAATGGACCTTGATACAAGGAAAATGATAAATACATGAAAAAAAAGTGATTTCAATCATGTTTTTTCATGTATTTCTCATTTTTTTATGCAGCAAGGTCCATCAAAATTATGCAACATGGGTACTCCTTGGATGAGGAATTAAATTTTGCATATAACGAGTACCCCCGCTCGAAATTTGAGTAAAAAGTTAGTGAGATAAATTGAAAATACGAGTTGAAAAAGTAGTTTTATTATTTTATTATTTTTAATCTTTTTACTTTTTTACTCCAAAAATGGTGAATCATCCCCCATGGTTGACATCATCATCTTGAAACTTATTGGTTCCTATAAAGTTTATTTTGGTTGTACATTTTTCTTAGGAGGCCCATTTTAGACCTCAAAATTCCCCTAATGATTGGGGGTCATCTTGATGACCTATCCACGTTTTATCATGGATTTATTGTTTTTAGGTGATTTTAGCCTAACTAGAGCTAAAGCACTTGGCTTCCCTAGTATAAGTAGGGAAATTATTATCTCATTTGTATCATTGCACATGAGAGAGATGGGATTTCTCTTAGCTTGTCTTTTCAATCTAACTTCTCTTGGAGCACTAGTAGAGTCACTTGTCTCTTAGGACTATTATGATGTGGATGGTTATCTTTCATGGATAATTATTGATGAAATTTGACCATAGATGCCACTAAAAGTGAGTTATATTCCTTCCATATTATTTATTGTTGATATATTAGGGTTATGTTGTCGCGGCTACAACATAGGGTTTTGCCTATGCTTCGATTTTGGAGCCTCCCTTCTTATCCACAGAAGCTCATCTTGTGTTGATCCGAGTATTCATTCTTCGACTGAGACTTTTATTTGTATTTGTGCTTGTGCTTGCTTGTTTTCACACTTAGTTGATCCTTATAAGTCACAAGTTGATCTCCCAACTTGGTCTCACATCAATTATCAAATTGCCTCTAGAAACTTTGCAACCCTTGAGGACAAGTAACCTTGATGATGGGAATTGTGCAGTCCTAACTGGCAATCAACCTTGAGCTTAGAAACTATGCAGTCATGGAAGGCAGCCTAAAAACTATGCAATCCCTCACTAAGCTTAGAAACTGCGCAGTATTTCCCAGTAGTGTGCATGGAAAGTTTCCCCAAAAAAAGCAAAAAGCTAAAAATGAAAAAAGCATCCCTAGAAATAGGGATCTATTTTTAGTATCCCGAAGGAGGCACTTTCCCTCTTTTTATAAAATTCTGCCAAGTGTCGTTGTTTCCTTGATTTTAGGCATGCACATCATAAACCCTAATTCACTCAAATATATTTAATAGACGCTTCTAGAACTCATTTGCACACTCTATCTTGGAGCTATAGCATTCCCAAGGAGATCAAGGAACCTTTGGTGCAATCATCATTGCTTTTCCATGTGAGTTTCGATTTTGTTATCTTTTGCCTCTTTTTCTGTTGCCTTTTGTCATTTTTCTCGTGTGAGCATTGTTTCACTTATTTATATTCATAGTTGTTGGAGTTTCAACTTGTTTTAACCTATAGAAGTGTTGTTTCAAGTTTTAGGTTTCCTTTCACAAGTGTCACATTGGTTTTCTTGTTTTGCACTAATGGTCATCGTTGTGGCGACTCTCCACACATACTTGATTTTCCTTCCGTTTAATTAATTACAACACTTTATTTACATGCATTTACTCATACTTACTCATATTTGTACTCAAACTCACACTATCTCTCATATCTTCTCGTTTCCCACACTTCCCTTGGGTAGATTTGCACTTTCCTTGGTCGGTTTTCACTTTTCCCATCTGGGCACTGCACAATTCTAAGGCTCAAGCCATAAGTTGGCCTCTAGAATTGTGCAGTGGGTAGTCCAAGTTGGCTCCAACTATGCACTGCATAATTCTAGGAGCCATCCTATCATCTTGGCCATTGGGACTGCACAATTTGCAGTCTCTCGTAGACCTCTGCTCATGTTGAACTTGGCATTACGTAATTTCAACCCACAAGCTTCAACTTTGGTTATTGGGACTGCGCAGTATGTAATTCCCATAGGCATCCAGTCCCTCTTTTCAATGAAAACTGTGTAATCCTCCCCATCAGATGCCCGATTTTCTTCTTCAACATGCCTTGAAAGTAGATTTTCTAAACACTGATGTTTCTTTCCATGAGTTTCTTTTATGTCCCACATGTACAATAGTTGTTGAGCACCTCTCCAACAGTCATTGTACCTTGGCACCTAAGAGAGTTGTTTCAAAAGAAACCATTGAAATTGGTACTGGGGAAGAAGTTGAGCAAGCGTTAGTAGACTTGCCAGTGTATGCAGACACTCAAATTTTTATAGAAAAGGAATCATGACTGACATGGTAGCAGGTTAAAGATTCTTTTACAAAGGACTTTGAGGCAGACTTAGAGGACCAACAGATGTATCTTAGTATCCAACAGTCGGGACTATACAATATTGCATGCAGGTATCCAACCTTCCCATGTGCAAATTTCATCAGCTGGATTATCTCACACATTGATTAGAAGATGATGACATTGAGCAGTGCCAACGAACAGAAGCTTTCTGCCTTTCGGGCAGAAGACTATCAATGCATGTATCACTTGCCCGATCTAGTATATCACATGCACTCACTTTTCTATGCCACCCACATATATGTGAACAGAAGATACATTGTCAAAGGCTGGGTGAAAGAGCCATCGAAAAACACCCACCCATGTATATAAGACAAAGTCCCTCAAAAAGGCCTACCATCTTTTGGTTATCTTAGCTTGCAGGATCCATGGTCAGCAGAGCACGAAAACCTTTCCTGAAGGGTGGGTAGTCTTATTGGACCAGGTGGTGAACAAGGGGAAGTCATTCAACTGGTCAGATTTGTTGGCTCGATAGTTGAAGGCCCATGTAGCACAGGCTCAAAGTCCTCCGATGGTGACCGAGCAAGGTTTTATATGTCTGCAGATTTACTAGATTTGATATGTGCACAACATTAGTTCCCTAGCATCAGCTGGACATGGACACCACGAGAGACTATCGTACATACGTATTGTAAGTTGCTTTCACATTACAGTTATCGAGTAATGGCATAGCTAATTGACCACTTCATCATCCCTCTGTATAAGCTCATCTTTGAAGAAGATCCTCCTTGCATGTCACGAGGAGTAATGGAGGAGATAGCAAACATCGCAGATTGGTATGCCTCACCAGATGGCACCTTCCTTAGAGTCTTTGGTAAAGAGAAGCCTCTGCATGTTTTACTGAGGTATGCCACCAATAAGATTTTCATGCAAGAAGTGTCATATCATCTTGCCACAGGGTTGTTAGAAGAATTTCACAGGATGAAGAAAGCACCATGGCCCACTCTTCCTTTGCAAATTGGATTATACGAGATAAATAACTTGAAAGTCATAGATGCCAAGCGAAAGAAGATAGTGAAGTTTGCATTCAACACTCAAGATTTTAATCTGTATGATCCTCGTGGTATTTGTAAAGATCACTGTGCGAGAGTTTACTTTCCATGGATCGACAGGGCATTCCATTGGCCAGAGGAGGATCCATGGAGGTATTTCTACAATGCCTCCAGACTTCATGAGTTGGTCAATTTAGCAAGGACTTTACAGGCTGCTCCACAGATGGTAGCAACTTCAGAAGAAACAACAATAGAAGGCAGAAATCTCCTGCAGGACAAGAGAAAAAGGAATATTTTCGACAGTCCAGAGGGAGAAAAAAGCTGCAAGATGAAAGCAGATCCTATTCTCATGAAAGTAGCTTTTGTAGTAGAATAAAAGAGGAAGTAAAGGATACAGAGAGAAGAGTGGAGGAAGATAGAAAAGAATAGGTTGCAAGAAGAAGAACTGAAGTTGTAGGAGACAAACCAGAAACTAAAGGAAAAACGGGAGTTGAGGAGGAGAGAACATGAAGAGAAGCGGAAGCATAAAGAAGAATAAAGGCAAGGCACAATGAAAGAAGAGACAAAATCGATACAGGTTGAAGAGCATGAACAAAACCAACCAGTACCTGAGGATGGAGGTGAACAGATGCAAGAATGGGAGCTTGCTCACTAGATTGAGCATTTGATTGAAGTGATAGACATGGATATGGAACAGGAGCTGCAGAATGAATGTGTTGGTATGATGCCTACCGCACCACATGTCATCGCTAAGTCTCCACCACCTCCAGCAGCAGATCCACCCCGAGTGAGGAAGGGGGAGTTGTTCCCCTGGATGATGATCGCTAATGGATATGTACAATCTATCATTCGATGAGTTCCAAAATAGGATTGTACAAGCACGGAGGAAGTATTTTCCAAATGATCACGCATCACTTGCATTCGTTAGAGAAAGGGTGATAGTTTCATGCACCAGGAAGAATCCAAATGCCATTTCCGAATCCAACTTAGCCTATGCAGGAGTAATAAGATCAAACATTCAGTATTTGACGGATGAGAATGAGTAATTGGTGTAGAAATTGTAGGCTACTAGGCAAGATGCAGAACAACTCCGCGCAGCAGCACAGAATGCAGTGTCTGCATAGGTTTACTTGGAGGAGATGAGAATAGTGATACTTACTGAAGTATCAACACTTGGAGAAACCATGCAGAAGCTCTATGCAAGGTTTGTCACTGTAAATAAAGCAGTTGTCTGTTTGCATGCCTTACAACAGCAAAGAAAAGAGTTTGTTAAAATTATCAAGAACATACAAGTTTCCATTGCCTGAGTGAAAGAGTGGACAATGTGATACAAAGGGGCGCCTCTTGACTTAGTGAAGAAAATGAAGCCACATGAAAAGTTGGAGAAAGTGAAAATTCAAATGTTGATTCATAACAACAAGTATCTTGCCTCATTCATTGGTAGCATTCAGGCCTCATATGTATGATTGTTCAGTAGTTTGGATGTCTTGGTGAGAACACACCAGATCCCATCATTCGGTTCACTCACCAAAGCCAAACCCAAGAACCAAGTCTGACAGGAGATCGAAGAGTACTTGGAGTAGCTGAGACAAATTGCCACCAAGGAATATTTAGAGTTGAATAGACAGAACATGTAGAATTACATTGGTGGTCTTGTCCAAGTCAGAACAATGTTTCTCATGCTTTAGAATGAACTTGAAACTGGTTCCAAGACATTGTACCCGGATGCCATGGAGGCTAGAGTTCGCTTCCAGCCAAACACCATCATGTAGTTTGGGGACATCATCACACAGTATCAAGCTTGGCACCAATATGTGATCGAGAAGCAGCAAGTGGAGGTTGTTGAGCTAGATTTCTCCCAAACTCAAGCATCATAGTGTTGTGTCTTATTAGGTTGTCAATTTTTCTCTACCCTATTCTGTCTTATATGGGTTCAAGTGTAAAATGTAATATTATTTGTAATTATGTTGTAAGTGGAATTCCAAGTGTCAATATTGGAATATGAAGAGTCATCATGTAATGTAATGAGTCACTTTTGTAAAGAAGTTGAAGAGTCATGAGGGTATTCCAAAGGTCACAAAGGGGAGTTGAAGAGTCACCCCCTCTTGTTATAAATAGAACCTCATAACTCATGTAAAGGGATTTTGGGAGCTAATATTTTGGATAGGCTTAGGCTTAGAAGGAGCTTGGGAGTATTGTGAAGAGCCTTGGATTCTCTGTAGCATAGAGCGAGTATACTTCTTTGGAGGAGTAGGTGTTCTTCACTTTAATGTTCCAATATTTGGGCTAGTGGCCCGTCAATGGTGTATGTATGAATGGAGCTTTCACTTATAATAATAAAATCAGAATCAGCACGCTTTCATGCATATTTTGTGAATATAGTAGGACTATTCTTCTTGTATTTGCAATGTATTTTATTTAACTTATGCTTATTCTTATGAACTATTTCATTTTCATTTGTATGAAGCTTGTTGGATGCGTGTTGTTGTATTAATTCATTACTTTAACTTGTGGACTATTATGCATCTTAGCTTGTGATGTCATTATGCTCGTGTGTTCCTTTCAAACTATGTACTATACTAGGCTTCTAAGGGGCGCACTTCCTTTTCCCTTGGTGTGTTGGAACTTTCATGCATGACACTTGAATCTCCGTAGGGTCACACACTTGATCTCACCAAAATTTATCATACTTCACTCTACAGGTTTTCGCATTCAAGACATAACATTACCACCCACTTTTGGGACTCCCACTCCAAACGGTGTGAGGTATAGTTGGGACTTCATATCGTGGAGATCCCCTGAATGTTGGCAGGTCCAGAACCATCAACATTTTTGGCACTAGAAGGAGGGCCAAATGACAAGTTGTTCCCTTGAAGTCTATTTTGAATTTTTGCACTCATTTAATGACCTCTTCCACAATCATAACCTCAACATGTTTTTCCATAAACGAAATATTGCAAGTGTCAGCGAGTATCATTATGTTGATTTTGGGTAGCATCAGATGTGCTCTAGCTTCGAAATTTTTTGTAGGGGCTAGAACACATGAGATCTCCAAGACCCAGTTATTAAAATAATTAATATTTTTAATGGGTTCCTAAGTCTAAACTTAGGAAAATAAAAATATTAATGGGTATTAATAAAGATATGGGTGAGAAGATTCTAAGAGACGAGGATCAAGTCTATTTTTATCTTAGCCGTTGGTTAGAGACTTAATCTCGGTCATTGATTCATCAACAGGAAAAGTATAAGACAAGACTTGAGAGTCATTTGGAGACACACTAGGCAAATACCAAGTATCTCGAAGGAAATCGATTCTCAAGGAGAAAGATTTCGATTTCATAGAGAGAGTTGTAGGGTGAAGGAAGAGGAGGGTTTCAGCATTAGTTGGGGACTAAGGAGGAGGTGACGCAATGCCTTTGAGAGAAAGAGCAGAGGGATAGCTCTGACGTAGTGACGTAGTGGAGGCTAAGGGGTCTCAGTGACGTAGTAGAGGCTAAGGGGTTTTAGTGATGCAGTGACACAGTGTCGCAATGATGCAGTGGAGGCTAAGGGGACTCAGGGGTGTCAGAATCTCTCTTAGCTGAGGAATAAAATCATCTCAGGTGTTTTCTTGAAGGTTTCTTTGTGTACTGCAAAATTATTCCTTGTAAAGAGATTGTTGTTGAAGAATAATAATAAATCCTCATCTACTGCACCAGTTTTCCCACATTGGGTTTTTTAAGGGATAATTGTCCAAAAATAATTATGTTGATGTGATTGATTCTTGTTCTTGTATATCACTGTTATTTTTCTCTATGCTATTATGTGATAGCTGCAGTAGAATTTATTTTAATGTTTATTGAAGGGTATTGTGAACAACTTATTGTGAGAAATAAGTAAGAGAAATAAATCAGTTACTACAATAGAATTTCGTGTTAGAAATTTTCACATGGTATCAGAGTAGAGATCGGGCAATAGGAGTAAATAATCTGCTATGAGTCAGGAGCTTGATGTCGGGGCATCAACTCAGAAGGACCATGCAGATCTCTAGAGGGATAAGAGAGCACGAGGAACACAGATCATGATTATTCTATGTTAGCTTCCAGGCTGGAAGAATAAGTCGCTTGCTTAACGAGTTCTGCCTCCTCTGAGGTTTGGTAAATAGATAGTGGAGCTTCCTAGCATATGACAGGAATACGAGAAGGTTTTTCAAATTATCATGAAGAAAGGATGAACTTCCAGATCACCATGTGAAATAAGTAAAAATGTACCCCTGTAGGAAAAGGCACCGTAGTATTCAAGGAAAATTTTAAGGATGGAAAATTTTCTTGAAGTTTAAAACATTGGCGAATCTCACTAATCCCTAATATGCAAATTATAAATGTTTACTGATATATTTGTAAAATTAATCAAATTTATAATTATTTTATATATAGTCTCTCTATAATGTTGGCGATTTTTAAGGTAAAATAATTTTATATTCTAAAATTTGGGCGAATCGTCTTTTATAAAATTGGAAATTGGCGAATCTTTTTTGTGGAAAAATCATGGAAAATTAGCCCACTGGGCGAACATTAGCCCCTAAAATTTTCCCTGGTAGTATTTCAAACAGAAGCAGGGGATCAGCTTTGAGCAACCAATGTGTTGCATGTGCCAGGATTGGGCATGAACTTACTCTCTATATCTCAGCTTCAAAACAAGGGCTATGATGTTTTCTTCATTAAGGAGAAAGTATATGTCAAGCACTCGAGTTGGAAAAAGAAGGCCCGAATTGGAGTCAGAAGTAACACATTGTATAGATTACGGATAGAATCTCCAATGGCACTGATAGGCAATAGTGGGGAAAAATATTTGTATGAACTATGGCACAGGAGGATGGGACACTTACACCATGGGGCTCTAAGGATTCTCGGGAGAACAGTATCAGGATTTCCAGAGTTGATTATCGAACGAGATGATGTATGTAGAGGATGCACACTAGGCAAGTACGCCAAAGCTAGATTTTCTAGAAGCAACAATAGGGCTAAGAATGTTCTGGGGTTCATACGCTTAGATATTTGTGGACCCATGTCCAAAAGAGCTCTTAGTGGTGCCAAGTACTTCATCACCTTCATTGATGACCATTCTAGAAAGACTTGGATCTACTTTCTAAAAACCAAGGATGAGGTTTTTAGTCAATTCAAAGAGTTCAAGGCTCTAGTTGAGAATCTGACAGGAAAGAAGATAAATATATTGCGCTCAGATAATGGTGGAAAATACATCGACAATGACTTCACTGATTTTTGTGCAAGGGAAGGCATCAGAAGATAATGGACAACTTCCTATAATCCGGAGCAGAATGGAGTAGTAGAAAGTAAGAACAGGACAATTGCCGAAGCAACCAGGGCGATGTTGTATGATCAGGATATGCCCAAGTTTCTATGGTAGAAGCCTGCAACACGGAAGTGTATGTCCAGAACAGGACTCCTCATAGGGCATTAGGTAAGATTACTTCAGAGAGTGTATTCACTGGTAAGAAACCTGAGGTGAGTCATTTTAGGATATTTGGGAGTTTGGCATACTGCCATGTACCCGAAGAAAAGAGGAAGAAATTGGATCAGACCACAGAGAAAGGATATCTTATGGGATATAGCGAGAATGCTAAGGAATATAGAGTTTATCTTCCGTGGAATAGGAAGATCGTTATTTGACGGGATGTAAAGTTCATGGAGGAGAGATCTTTCAGGAAATCCCAAGAAATTCCTTCCGAATAGTAGTCAAAGGATGATCCGTTGGTCCAGCCACTTAGTCCAGCAGAAACTAGCACCAACATTTCTCCTAAAGGAAAAACTCCATAGGTATCACAACAGGTGGAGTCTCGTGAAGAGGAGGAGAAGATAGATATACCCTCTACCAGTGGTAGAACGAACTGGGAACTTCGACAGATACTACAATATGCAGAGAATTTTGTTGGTGTGCCTAGGAACGAGAAAAGGGAGCGTAGATAGCCAGATAGATACCAAGCCTTGGTGGCTCAGGTTGGAGAACCCTCTAGTTTTCAGGAGGTCATTCAACATCAAGTATGGGTAGATTCTGTGGTGGAGGAATACAGTTCCATAATGGTCAATGATGTCTAGGAAGTGGTACCTAGGCCTCAAGACAGGCCAGTTGTAGGTTCGAGATGGCTCTACAAAGTCAAATACGCTGCAGATGGCAATGTGGAAAAATTAAAAGTCAGGTTTGTGGCTAAGGGATATGCTTAGGAGGAAGGGATAGACTACGAAGAAACCTTCACCTCAGTATCCAAGTATACTTCTATTAGATCTATGATATCCCTTGCAGCATCGATGGGGTGGGAGATTCACCAGATGGATATGAAGACGACATTCTTGAATGGGGTGATAGAAGAAGAAGTATACATTGAACAACCAAAGGGATTTGAGACACATGAGAAGAAGTATCATGTATGCAGCTTGAAGAAAGCCTTGTATGGGCTTAAACAAGAACTTAGAGCATGGTACGGTCGAGTTGATGGCTACTCGTAGAAGATGGGATTTGTCAAGAGTGACGCAGATCCTAATCTCTACTATCTTGTTGTAGAGAATGAGCATCTAATCCTTGTGTTGTATGTGGATGAGCTTTTCCCAACAGGCTCATCCAGGCTCATCAAATATTTCAAGGAGAACCTAGCCACAAAATTCGACATGAAGGATTTGGGATGCATGCATTATTTCCTGGGGTTGGAAGTTTGTTAGTAGAAGGGTGAAATTTTCCTTGGACAAGGGAGATATGCTATGGATATTTTGAAAAGGTTCAGAATGTAGGAATGTAGACCTATGGCTACTCCAATGATCACCAACCGGAAGAATATTGATGCATCTGGAGATAAAGAAGTTGATCCCACCTTGTACGGGAAGCTCATAGGGTCCCTGATGTATCTGGTCAATACCAGGCCAGACATTTGTTACGTTGTCAACACCCTCAGATAGTTCATGGTGGAACCAAAGAGGGCACACTGGGCATCAGCCAAGCATGTTCTGAGATATATATGAGGAACATTCAAACATGGACTAATGTACACCCAAGTCAATGACATCAAGCTAGGTGGGTTCACTAACGCAGGTTGGGTTGGAAGTTCGGTAGATCGGAAAAGTACCACTGGGTACTGTTTCAACATTAGATCAGGAATGACCTCCTGTTGTAGTAGGAAACAAAAATCTGTGGCTCTGGGCTCAGATGAAGTTGAATATATGGCAGCTAGTACAGCTTCGTGCGAAGCCCTATGTCTTAGGAAATCACTTGTGAATCTATTTAGGAGAAAGATGGAAGCAACAAGTATTTTGTGTGATAATTAGAGTTGCATCAAGATCTTTGAGAATCCAGTCTTTCATGATCAGTTGAAGCACATTGACATCAAGTTTCACTTCGTCAAAGATTGTGTCCAACAAGGAGCAATATAGTTGAGGTACACCCCAACAAGAGAACAGTTGCAGACATCCTCACCAAGCCTCCAGGAAGAACAAAGTTTGTTTATTTCGAGGAGAAGATGGGGATGGTGAAGAATATGTTTCAGTAGCAAAAGCAGATAGTATAAGGAGTTGCAATGCAACAATTACCAGTGGTAGTGCTATGGGTAGCATGATGCAACATATTCAGAGGGAGCTGCAGTACAGATGTAGCAGTGACAGCTGTAGTCTCATGGACAGTAGTACAGGTTGTAGCAGTGTAGTAGGTGAGGGGCAGTAGGTCGAGCATCAATAGCGCAGAGGACCGATGTCGTGGATCAATGTGATGCTTCTATTGGGAAGTATTGTTAGAGCACATTCCTCGCTAAGAGGAAGTGTTTATTTTGGCTAGTATTGGATGTTCTCTAGCTCCGAAATTTTGTGGAGGGGCTAGAACACATGAGATCTCCAAGACCTAGAAATCGTTTGGAGAAATTCCACCCGGATGAGAAGTTATTAAAATAATTAATATTTTTAATGGGTTCCTAAGTCTAAACTTAGGAAAATAAAAATATTAATGGGTATTAATAAACATATGGGTGAGAATCTTCTAAGAGACGAGGATCAAGTATGTTTTAATCTTAGCCATTGATTAGAGACTTAATCTCGTTCATTGATTCATCAACAAGAAAAGTATAAGAGAAGACTTTAGAGTCATTTGGAAACACACCGAGAAAATACTCAGTATCCTGAGGGAAATCGATTCTCAAGGAGAAATATTTCGATTTCAGAGGGAGAGTTGCAGGGTGAAGGAAGAGGAGGGTTTCAGCATCAGTTGGGTACTAAGGAGGAGGTGATGTAGTGCTCAGAGAGAAAGAGTAGAGGGAGAAATCTGATGTAGTGACACAGTAGAGGTTAAGGGGTCTCAGTGATGCAGTGTCACAGTAGAGGCTAAGGGGTCTCAGTGACGTAGTGGAGGCTAAGGCATCTCAGGGATGTCAGAATCTCTCCTAGCCGAGGAGGAAAATTATCTCAGGTGTTTTCTTGAAGGTTTCTCTATGTACTACAAAATTATTCCTTGTAAAGAGATTGTTGTTGAAGAATAATAATAAACCCTCATCTACTGCACTGGTTTTCCCGCATTGGGTTTTTCCGGGGACAATTGTCCAAAAACAATTGTGTTGATGTAATTGATTCTTATGCTTGTATATCACTGTTATTTTTATCTATTCTATTATGTGATAACTACAGTAGAATTTATTTTAATGTTTGTTGAAGGGTTTTGTAAACAACTTATTTGTGATAAATAAGTAGGAGAAATAAATCAGTTACTGCAGTAGAATTTCGTGTTAGAAATTTTCACACATTGATGACTTCTCAACTCTCAAATTCGATGGTGAGGGTGAGACAACCTTATTTGAATATACCACACATTTTATTGATTTCTACATAGAACACAACATCCACATCGAGGATGTTGGTTGTAGGTTGTTCATTCTCATGTTCGAAGGGAGCATAAGGAAATGGTGTCCCACATTGACCGATGCCTCCATACACTCTTCCGAACATCTTTTCATAGAACCGTTTCGTGCTTTTGATATGTATGATTGTAAACATCTGTGCAATAAAATTTTAGAACTGTGAAAATCGCCTAATGAATAAATACATCATTTTCACAATCGTTACATGCATTTGTGTTTTGAATTTCCGAAAGATGAAGTTGATTGGAAGTTCTTGACATGAAGGTTTCAATATCTTGTTCACATTTCAGAAAATCCACACAAGTTAGAATATTTTGAACCTCTCCCAACATACCTCGGTGTTAGAGATTCTAAATTTGTGATGGATGAGGTTGTTGTTCCAAGTGACCCTTCGTCCCCTTCCCATCAAACAACTCTAGCTCTGTAGGTTGAGTCGAGAGAAGTTGAAAAATCATTTGTTCATCTACCACCATCTTTTCCCACCTAACATACCCAGGATTTTAGCACAGGTTTGGACTATCAGTTTGATGGTTGTGATGAAGTGTTGCCACCTCGCCCTCCCTCCGTTGGTCCCTATGATCCTCCATATTGTGATGTGTTGTGTTCACCACTTTCGAACCTTCCTTTTGATGTTCACAAGGATGAATTTTTGGATGGAGTTAGTGTTGAGAAGCCAACCTACGGTATCATTTTTTATAAGAATGTGTGGGAGTCTAAACAAGAATATGCAGTGGAGGATGACCACCTTCTGTCTACATCTCCTTTGCATTATCCTGACATTTTCCATGATTATTTCATTCTTGATGGATCTTGTGAAAATTATGTTTCTGTTGATGTTACTACTTTCAATCATTCTCAGAACACGTGGAATGACAATATTTCATCAGAGTGCGAAGAGGACAAATGTTTTCTACCTGATCCTCCCAATCTCTCATCTTATCTTTCTAGAGATATAGAGGGTGAAATTTCTCATTTTTCACCATCCCCTCTTTACGATTCTTCATATCATGAGGATGCCTCTTTTTGTAATCTTGAACTTTCTAATCATGGTCGTTTCAATCTTTTCATTGATTCATTCGATCACAATTATGATTTTTCCACTGTTGATTTTTCTAAGCCATTGATCTTTGATGATCCATATTCTAATGAATTGGAACTTCCCCAAGCTATCGAGGCACTTCATCCCGAGCTAATGGTTATGTTAGGTTCACGTAGCCTTGAGGTTAGTTCCATGTCTGATTAGAAAGGTGTTGAACTTTTCCAAGCTCCTCATCACTCTCTCGTACACATTGAAAATCAATCTATTTTACAATTTTTGCATCCTCCATCTGTATCACACTATCCTATCACTCAATCATTTGAGGATTTGTATGTAGCAAGCACGGTCACAAAGCGAAAAGTTTCTTATTTATTCATGTTCACTCATTTTTCAAGTTCAAAAGTTTGTTCCTTCATGTCTTTGAATCGCAGTGTGTTTAAACACCATGGTACATCCACAGAGTGTCTTTAATGTGATTTTCTCTTTTACTTTTCTGCATGTTCATTCAAACTTCGAACGTTTTGGTTTGTATTGTCTTATCTTTCTTGTTTGCTGTTATGCTTGTATATCTTTCTTGACATGCATTCCCTCGCCTACATAGGCTAGCCAATGCGTCGATGGATGCATTAGAAGTATCACTTTATGTAAGTTTGGCCTATGATTTTTTTAGGTTAGGAGTGGGAGTAGTTGTTTCCTTTTCTTATACGTTTCTTTGATTTGATTTCATTCACTTTTTTTCTGCTTCTTTCCTTTTGTTTGATAGCTTCCACGTGAGACCGTGTTTGGCTTCTTAGACAAGCAAGGTGAAGTCCAAGAGGAAGTTGTACTGCTATCAACACTTGGTTATCTATCTATTCCCTCTCTTTATGTGAATATTTCATTTCTTTTAGTTGATGATACTCTGATGGAAAATGTGTCTCTTTCAAAGAGAATCATATTGAAATCACAATGTTTGCACTTTTAACTAGAACTACCTACTCTAATCGGTCTTCTATTTTCAATTAACCCTTGTCAACTAAGTCAAGTACAATAAGGAGGGGAGGAAAAATTTAACAAGTATGTCAGAGGTGTATATAAATATCCTTCTTTGAAGGGACAACTTCCTCTACTCTCAATAAGTCGGGATCCAACTTCTGCCCCATGAAATAAATATGTGCCTATGCACAGTTCTTTGAAAAAATAAAGTGAGAAAATGAAAAATGAAATAAAGGGTGAAAGAAGAGAAAGGATTCCTACACAGAGAGGTGAAGCAAGCAGCTCTGTCGGGGTACTATCCAGGCTCACTAATAGCAGAGCAATGCTTGTGTTCCTAAAGTGACTTTGTTAGGGTACCGTCTAGGCTTGTTGGCAACGAAGCAACTCTAGAGATGAAAACTAAGACTCTGAAAATCTCTTTTACTTGTGCATTTATATACTCCTCATCCCTAATCGAAAAAACTTAGTATGATTGGCTTGGTATGTGTTCTATCTATAAAGAGAATGGTAGGCATTATATCTTTAACTCAAGCTAAGTGAAGAAGTTGTGATCATCAATCAAATGAACAATACTTCCAGAAGAGTTAGACGTGTTTTTCATGAGACAAGGTCCATACAGAGAGTTGGAGTTCTACCAGTGCGTTGTCAGTGTTGTATCAGCTACAACCACCCTCCAAAATGTTTCCTATGCTTCGATTTTGGAGCCTCCCTTATTATCCACAGGAGCTCATTTTGTATTGATCCAGGTATTCATGCTTCAAAGGAGACTTATCTTTTTATTGGTGCTTGTGCTTTCTTGTTTTCACACTTAGCTAATCCTTCTAAGTCACAAGTTGATCTCCCAATTTGGTCTCACAACAGTTTTGGGCTTGCCTCCATAAATTGTGCAACCCTTGATGGCAAGAAGCCTTAATGATGGGAATTACGCAGTTCTGACTGGCAGTCAACCTTGAGCTTAGAAACTGCACATCCATGGAAGGAAGCCCAAAAACTATGTAATCCCTCACTAAGCTTAGAAAATGTACAGTGCACTAAGCCAAAAAGTTGCCCATTTCCTCATAATTGCACAGTCTTTCCCGGCAGTGTGCATGGAAAGTTTCCCTAGAAAAAGCAAAAAGCTAAAAAGTAAAAAGAATCACTAAAAATAGGGATCTATTTTTAGTATCCTGAAGGAGGCACTTTCACTATTTTTAGAAACTTCCACCAAGTGTCGCTTTTTCCTTGAATTTAGGCATGTGCATCATAAACTCTAATTCGCTCAAATATATTTAATCAACTCTTCTAGATCTCATTTGCACACTCGATCTTGGAGATCTAGCATTCCCGAGGAGATCAAGAAATCTTCAGTGCGATCATCATTGTTTTTTCAGGTGAGTTTCACTTTTGTCATCTTTTGCTTCTTTTTCTGTTGCTTTTTATCGTTTTTCTTGTGAGTGTTTTTTAACTTATTTCTCTTCATAGTTGATGGTGTTTCAACTTGTTTTAACTCATATAAGTGTTGTTTTAATTTTTAGTTTTCCTTTCACAAGTTTCACATTGGTTTTCCTGTTTTTCACTAATGGTTTTCGTTGCGGCGACTCTCCTCACATACTTGAGTTTCCTTCCATTCGATTAATTATTGCTCTTGATTTACATGGATTTACTCATACTTAGTCAGATATGCACTCAAGCTCACATTATCTCTTAGATCTTCTCGTTTTCCACACTTCCATTGGGCAGATTTGCACTTTCCTTGGCTGGTTTTCACTTTGCTCAGTTGGTCACTGCGCAATCCTAAGGATTAAGCCACAAGCTTGGCCTCTGGAATTGTGCAGTGCATAGTCCAAGATGGATGCAACTGCGCACTACACAGTTCCAAGAGCCAGCATGTCATCTTTGCCACTGAGACTGCACAATTAACTATCTCACCCACACCTCTACCCAGGTTGAACTACGCATTCTGCAGTTTCAACCGACAAGCTTCAACTCTAGACGTTGGGACTGCACAGTGTGTAGTTCCCATAGGCCACTAGCCCCTCTTATTAATGATAATTTCGCAATCCTCCCCATCAGATGCCCAAATGTACAATAGTTGTTGAGCACCTCCCCAACAGTCACTATTACCATGGCACCTAAGAGAGATGCTTCAAAAGAAACCACTGAAATCAGTACTAGTGAAGCAGTTGAGCAAGTGTCAGTAGACTTACTTGTGTATGCAGACACTCAGTTTTTTATAGATAAGGGCTCATTGATGATATGGAAGCAGGTTAAATATTATTTTGCAAAGGACTTTGAGGCATACTTAGAGGATCGACAGGTGTATCTCAGTATTCGACAGTCAAGACTATACAAGATTGCATGCATGTATCTAGCATTCCCATGTGCAGATGTCATTAGATAGACTATCTCACACATTGATGAGAAGATAATGGCATTGAGCAGTTCCAGTGGACAGAAGCTTGCCACCTTTTGGGCAGAAGACTATTAGCACATGTATCACTTTCCCGAGCCAATAGAGCACATGGACTCACTTTTCTATGCCACCCACATCTACGTGAACACAAGAGACATTGTCAAAGGTTGGGTGAAAGATCCATCAAATTTTTGATAGACACCCACCCATGTATACAAGGAAAAATCCCTCAAGAAGGCCTACCAACTCTTGGTTATCTTAGCATGAAGGATCTATGGTCAGCAGATCACAGAAACCTTTCTTGAAGGGTGGGAATTATTATTAGATTAGGTGGTGAATGAGGGGAATCCATTCAATTGGTCATATATGTTGGCTCGACAGTTAAAGGCCCATGTAGCACAAGCTCAGAGTCCTCCCAATGGTTATCGAGTAAGGTTTTATATCTCTACATATTTACTAGATGCGTTTTGTGAACAACAACAGTTCCCTGGCATGAACTGGACATGAACACCACGAAAGCATGTTGTACATATCTGTTGAAATTTTTTTTTTGGATTGTATTTATCGAGGAGTAATGGCACATCTAACTGACCACTTCATCATCTCGTTGTACAAGCTCATCTTTGAAGAATATCCACCTTGCATGTCACGAGGAGAAATGGAGGTGATAGAAGACATCACAGATTGGTATGCCTCACTATGTGGCACCTTCCTTAGAGTCTTTGGCGGAGATAAGCCTCTGCATGTTTTACCTAGGTATGCCACTGACAAGCTTGTCATGCAAGAAGTGTCGTATCATCTCGCCACATGGTTGTCAACAACATTGCACAGGAAGAAGAAAGCACCATGGCCCACTCTTCCTTTCCAAATTCGATTATACGAGATAAAGAACTTGAAAGTTTCGAATTTTGAGGGAAAGGAGATAGTGAATTTTGCATTTGGCACTTAGTAATTTAATCCATATGATCTTCGTGGTATTTGTAAAGACCATTTTGCAAGAGTTTACTTTCCGTGCATCGGCGAGGCATTCCATTGGCCAGAGGAGGATCCATGGAGGTATTTCTACAGTTCCTCTAGACTTCGTGAGATGCTAATTTTAGCAAGGACTTCATAGGATGCCCCACATATGGTAGAAACTCCAGAAGAAACAGCAACAGAAGGCAACAATCCTGTGTAGGACAAGGGGAAGAGGAAGATTGCTGACTGTGGTATTATTTTTGTGGAAATGGTGTACCAAATTACACCTCCTTAATATATGATTGTTCCTTGCAGAGGATCACAGACAGAGTTGGTGTTGTTAGTGAACATACTTAGATAAACAAAGCATTGCAAATAGTGAAAACAATGCATATACAAACATAAACTAAAACAAAGAGATAAATACACAAACAATGCTCAATGGAGAAAACAAGTCAACAAAATAATGGAAAAATATCCTTTTATTGATTGTTGGTAGTATAGGTTGAATACAATAGATGAATCTTAAACGCTTGAGGAGAATTCTTTAAGAAATGGTGCTCAAAAATCCTCAGCAAGGGGGGTTCTTTTCCTCAATCTCTTTGCAAGCTTCTCCTCTCTCAAAGAAGTATGAAGACTCTCCAATGGTGGATTCTTCTTCTCTCACTAGGATGATGGATTTCTTTGAAGAAATATGGCCAACATGCTAGTGCTCTTACTTTCTTTGGCTTCAACAATGGAATGTTGGTTTCCTCTGATAGAAATTTGTCCAACATAACATTGTTTCATATTTTGGTTCTCCCGTGGCCTGTCTATATAGAATTTTTTGGATCCTTCTTCCCTCTCTTAGTTCATGCATGACAATGACTTATGAGTAGGACAAGATGATTCCAATTAGGGTTGCATATCTTCGGGACGACTCAAATTCAATTGTCCTAGACCGAGATCATATCAGGGAATTAGCTCCAAGTGTGTGGAGTAGTCCCGAATTCATTGAGTCATCCATTTCTTCGACCATGTGGCTTTTGAAGGATATTCCGTGCGCGCACAACTATCGAAGAAATAGTTGCAATTTCCTCAAATTTTTAACCTTATTTCGTCGAGAGGCGTATTCTACATCCCAATAGGACCTGATGTGTAAGTATGTCACATCCTCAAAAAGTAATAAAATTAAATTTTGCTAATGTCGACCAATCTTAAATTATATATAACTTTTTAATATTATTAATGGACTAAGATTACCCGGATGCGGGTGTCAGCATGAGAAGTTAATGTCAATACATGAGCAGATGGTAGCGGGCGAGGTGACAGGCTGGTGCAAGCGGCATAAGGTGGGCAATGATGGTTCATTAATGCTGGCATGCTATCAAGCTACGCTGAGGGAGGAAATCGGTACGAGCGACGTTGGAATGGGCCGCCATCGCAGAGCAAGTAGGCGATTTTTGTCAGGGCATCAAGTCTCATTAATGAGGAACTGGATGAACAGCAAGTGTGGTAAATACTTCAGGATGATATCAACATCTATATCTAATGGCCAGAGCCTAGCACTCTCTCTGGCTCATTCTAGCAGAGATATACTAGGTCGCATTAGTTCTCAGGAGTCAAATACAGAGCAAAGCATTCAGAGGCCATCAACGCTCCACCAATACCTGCAAAAGGTCGGCCTCACCTGCTTTCCTCTTCTTGCTAGTATGGCTCGACCTCGTGGCGGTTCGCGAAGGGGAAGAAATTCAGGCACACGGGGGAGGGCCAGAGGAAGGGGAGGTCCTGCTCCTCGATGCTTCTCCCGGCTTGTCTCAGTCTCACCTGCTTCTCCACCTTCTGACCACTCTGGTCCTTCTCACTCCAGTTCTCGCCACACCTCCAGATACACTTTCAAGAGCAAGCTTCACAAGCCTACTGTCTCGGCCACTATCACGGTCATATTCTCAGAGGAAGAAGATGACCCTCCTAGCTCTGCCGAACATTCATTTGATCGAAATCTCTCCCAGAATTCCAAGGACAACCAAGGAGGCAGGGTAGAGGTTCCTCCCAATCCTCCAGAGATGCAGCATGATGAAGGTCACGAAGAAGATGAAGGTCTTCAGCAAACTTCCTCACATGAGGAGGTCATTTTCTGTGGACCAGCGAAGTTCTCTGGCACAGTACTATATCCGGTGATGCCTCCCGGGCGCAGTATTACGGACGTTGAAGACAATGTAATGATTGAGTGGGTCAGTTCTCCGGGCAAGGCCAACAGCAAGAATGCAGAGTTACTACCTCGGGTAGAATCAATCAACGGCGAGGATTGATGGAGAAGATCGCACGGCGGAGGAGGATTTCGGAAGACCTTTTTTGGCGGAACTTTACGCCCCGAAAAGCTGGACTTGATGACGTCAGGCAAAAGCCACGCGTCAACGAGAGGTTTCATCGGGCCTGCCCTTACGGAAACCGCTTGTGGGTCGTCGGCGGTCCGATAACTTGGTGGTTTTGTAACGCGGTTTTGTGTTGCCCCGGATGTCCTAGTCAGCCTTTTGCTATTGTAATGCTTTATTGTCCTCGTGTATGTGCTTTTTGGGTGATGCTGTATTGGGATAATGATTCCTGGGCTCTAGTTTCTATTTATGTAAACAATCAGTCAAATGACGAGGGCCGGAATTTCTCAGACAGAGGGTTGGCTTTAACCCCCTCAGAGGTTGCTACCTCTTTGTAAATATTTTTCTCTTTCTTTTACTTAATAGAATAGTCTTTACTCATAAAAAAAAAAAAAAAAATGGACTAAGATTAATTATTAAAATATAACTATGTATTTGAATGGATAGTAAATTATCTCATGCTTTTAATAGTTCCTTTATCATATACGTGAATTTGAATGGATCATAAATTTACCTTTAACAAAAAAAATTACCACATTAAAATTCCAAATTAAGTAAAAATTTAAACATTTTTACTCTTTACTAAAGCTAATTTCATTTCTTAAATCAAAGAAAAAAGAATAATTCAATACAAGCAATCGAAAATAACTAAACATTTGTAAAATGAATCTTTAAAAGGAAAAGTCATATCCTAGGGATATATTAAAATCTTTAAAGACATAAATATTTCCACATCAAAGTTGTAATATTTGAAAATATTAATTTGATGTAGTTTTATTATAAATTTTGTTATCATGTCATGTAAAAAACATCATTAAATATAATATTGATATTATAATATTAATATATTATAGTATTAATATTATTAAATTTAATATAATATGCAATTTGTAATATTGTAATATATATTAATATATCATGGCATATATTAACTTTAGATATATATGGAGGGAAGAACAAATACATAGAGTGATAAAGGTGGAGAGATAGGGGGAGTGACAAGGGAGAGGACGAGATACAATGAAGGAGAGGGAAGAAGAGGAATGAAGAGAGGGAGAAAGAGAGGAGTGAGGGACGGGGAGACACAAAGATGGAGGGGGGAGAGATAGTGACAAGGTTGGAGGGAAAATAGAAAGGGAGAGGGGGGGGGAGATTGACAATGTTAGAAGGCAGAGAGAGAGAGAGAGAGAGAGAGAGAGAGAGATGGGGGGAGAGAGAGGGAGGTAGGAGAGAAATGGAGAGAGGGGAAGGACCAGAGAGAGGACTTCAGCGAGAGGATGATAGAGGGAGGTACGAAGAGATGGAGTTGGAGGGGAGAGAGGGAGTGAAGAAGAAATCCATAGAGAGAGAGAGAGGGAGTGACAAGGAGAGATAGAGTGAGTGTGTGTATGTTTTGGGGTGAGATAGGGAGACAAAGAAGGAGAGACGGAAGGAAGGGGGGAGATAGTGACAGAGTTGGAGGGCGAAGAGAGAGGAGGGGGGGATAGAGTGAGGTGGGAGAGAAAGGGACAGAGAGGAAGGAATTGAGAGAGGACATGACAGAGAGGAGAGAGGGAGTTGGAGGGGGGGAGAGAGGTAGGAAAGAAGAAAGACATGAAGAGAGACAAATGGAGAGATAGAGAGATGGATTGATAAGGTAGACAGAGAGAGAGGGAGAGAGGAGAGTATGAGGGAAGAGAAATAAAAGGGGGAGAGAGGGAGAGAGAGAGTAAGAGGGGAGGAGAGATAGATAGGTATGGAGAAAGAGTGTATATGCTTTGGGGGTGATATATAGAGACAAAGGAGAGGCAGAGGGAGATAGATATATAAATGGGAGGTGAAGAGAGGGAAGAAGAGAGAGATAGAGAGAGGGAGGAAGTGAGGGAGGGATATATATATATATATATATATATGGAGAGAGAGAGTGTGTGTTTGTGGGGGTGAGATAGAGAGACAAAGAAGGAGAGATGAAGGGAGATACATATATATATATATATATATGAAGAGAGAGTGTGTGTGTGTTTGGGGGGGTGAGATAGAGAGACAAAGAAGGAGAGATGAAGGGAGATGTATATATATAGATGGAGGGGGGAGAGAGGGAAGAATATTTCTTGCACAAGATGCATTGATTTCAGTGTAGATGATGACTTATAATCCTATTTGATTGCTTGCACCAGATGCATTAATTTTAGAGTAGATGTTGAATTCTAATTGTATTTGATATTTTGCACTGGATGCATTGATTTCAATGTACATGTTTATTTCTAATCCTATTTGATTGCTTGCTCTAGATGCATTGATTCCAGTGTAGATGGTGATTTCCAATCCTATTTGCTTGCTTGCACTAGTTGCATTTGATTTCAGTGTAGACGTTGATTTCTAATTATATTTGATTGTTTGCACTAGATGCATTGATTTCAGTGTAGATTTTGATTTCTAATCTTATTTGATTGCTCACATTAGATGGACTAGATGTTGTCAATCTTGAGACTGTAAATTATTAAAAATATTTTTCAAGATTAGATGGAGGGAAGAGAGAGGGAAGAATATGTATTGCACCAGATGCATTTATTTCCATGTAGATGATGTTTTCTTCAAATTCTATTCAATTTCTTTCACTACATGCATTGATATTAGTGTAGATTTTGATTTATAATCCTCTTTGATTGCTTTCTCTAGATGCATTGATTTTAGTGTAGATGTTGATTTCTATTCCTTTTTTTATTGCTTGCACTAAATGCATTTATTTCAGTGTAGATTTGGATTTCTAATCCTATTTTATTTCTTTCACTAGATGCATTGATTTTAGTGTAGATATTGATTTCTTGCATTAGATGCATTGATTTTAGTGTAGATGTTTTTTGTAATCTTATTTGTTTGCTTGTGTTATATGCATTAGATGTTGTTAATATTGGCTTTGTACATTATTAAGAAAAATTATTTTCAAGATATATAGTAATACCTAAAAGGACACTATTAAGAATTAATTAGTTGTCAAATGTTGTGATACCTAGAACTAAAATGAAATAGATGTGCATAATCAATCCTCCTGCAATGTGAAAATTAATCCTTAATAAGATTGTCTCCCTTCTACATCACCAACTAATTACTAATAGGCAATTATGTATATTCAAAATATACTAAAAGTTACATATATTCAAAATTACTAATAGATAATTGCATATAATAATGTATTCATAATTTTATAAGAGGAAAAGATATATTTATAAACATTCAAAACAAAACAAACTATTCTTGAAGGAGCTGTGATAATTGTTTGGAGAAATAAATAATGTAAAGATTTTATAATTTTAGCCACTCATTAAAAAAAAAATCAAAAATACATTATTTCTTGACTTTTTTTAATAGACTATAGATAAAAAATCATCAAATATTCTTGAAGGGAATAAATTATTTCAAACACTAGCAAAGAAAAAATTTATTTTGAGTAATCTTGACACAATAAATTATTAAAACTACTCTTTAGGATATATTCAGTGATACCTAGAGCGACACTATTGGGAATTAAATAGCTGTCAAAAGTTGTGATACCCAAAATTAAATGAAATAGATGTGCAGTATCAATCCTCCTGCAAACTATTGACAATATTGTCTCCCTTCTTCATCACCAACTAAATACTAATAGACGATTACATACACATATAAAAATATAACAAAACAATTGTAACATTCAAAAACATTATCATCCAAATCCACACACATAAACACAGAAACCACTCAAAGCACCCAAATAAATATGTACAAATCATTCAAGGCAAGAAACACAACCTAAATTAAAGAAGAGAATGATATGGTCATGCAAAGCAAAGAAAACATAATATGAATTTTGAAGTTAATCTCAAACATATACATAATAATTATAATCTATAAATGTGGCATTGTTGTCCAACTCGAACCATCTTAGATCTATCTGGCACTGGATCTATCATGCACCAAGAGGGATCAAATCCCTCGAGGTGCAAACCTTTTCTCATGTTCTACACTCCAAAAATAAGGGTTGCACCTCGACGGATTTGATCCCTCTCAACGCATGATAGATCTGGTGTCAGATGGATCTAAGCTGGCAAACTTTTGACCTTAAGAGAAATTAAATTTTTTTAACTTCATGATCTCTTCAACTGGAAAATCTTCACTTGTGTATTCTATTGAATGTATTTTAGCGTCTTCTGATTGTGCCAACATGTGTACGATTTTCTGGTGTTAATAATTTCCCCCTGATGTATGAGGTTAGGAGCAAACGTATAGCCGAAATGTCCCTATATTCTAGACATGGAGCTTTGCAAGAGGTTACCTCTTCTGGGGAGCATGCTTCCCCCAGCGATATCTCTTCAACAATGCCAGGTTTGATTGAAATATCAACCTTAATGGTAGGGGAGATATTTGAAAGGTTCCCTTCCATGAATGCATCTAGTGTCGGGATGGGGTTTTTAAACTAATCTACTTGTCTTCGGGTTAGGAATTCCTTTCTTTCTACAGTGCAGATGTTGTGACTTGGTGCCTCAGTAGTTGAGAATGTTTTCTCCGATAAGAATAAATAATGGTGATGTATGGCATCCCAAGGTAAATTTGGTTTTGCCATGGCCACTTGAATATCTTTGTTTCAGTGAAAAATATTATCTAATGTTGAATTGGATTGCGCAAGGTCGTGAGGGTGCATTTCAAGCCTATCTACGCTAGTTGAAAAGAAAGGATATGATTTGGTGGTTGATGTCTTCAAACCTAGCAAATTTGATAATGTGTGACTAGAATTATTTTGAGAATTCCCTCGGGGGGTTCTAATGTTGTTGGGAGTGTTCCTACTGGGTATTTACCACTCCTTGATGGGGGAAGGGATGTTGCATTACTGCGGGTTGTTGGTTTTCCCCCCTTTCCCCACACTGTCCCATATCCTTTTCAACTGAAGGAGTTGAGGACAATGATGGGTATAATGACCATATTCAACACAGATGGCGCAAGAATAAATTGTCCTTAGACATGTGTTCTTTTTTTGCCTCTATGTGTTGCTATTGGTCTAACCTTGGTTTTGATTATGGTTGGTATTGCCCCTAGCCGGTGCTTGTGGGGGTTGTTGTTGATTAATGCCCCCTTGTCCAATCTCTCCCTTTGGTTTACTCTTATATTTTTTCTTAGCAACATTAGGTGGATTTGTTGTATTCATCTGGGCAAACGACGGTTATTTTTTAGCATGGGAGGGTTGCATTAGATTAACCCTTGCATTATTTTGCACTAGTGGGTTACTCTTTTTGTGTGTGGGGAAAGAAGAATATTGATTTCCTTGCCCCTAATTGGTATATGGATTCTGGGAAGAGGGAATTGCTTACATATTCCTAGAGGGGTATTGGTTTCCCTGAGGGGGAGGGTATGGACCTCCATGTAGGGGATGATATTGTTTAACCCTAATAATTGCATTCTACATCGGCATGGGTTGAATGAGGTAGTATCATGTTTGTTGTAGTGGTGGTGCATTTTGCGTAGCATCAAATGCTTGGCCATTGAGCGAGTTTCTAGGGTACTAGTGGGTATTGTTGGGTTGGTTTTGGGCTATGGATCCAATCAATCCATCCGCAGCATTGGATGCACCCGGTGTCTCTAGTTTAAAAGATTGCATGAGGGGAGTGTCTAGAAGAACATGATAAATATATCTAGACTGTGTGTAGATAAGCTCTAGTTGCTAAGCTTTAATAATGGCATCTTCCTTGTTTTGTGGGTTTGAATTGGCCACACCTTTAGATATTTCTGATGTAAGAGATCTCAAAAAAAAGGCCGAGGAGGATTTTTTATTCCAAATTATCTTTACACAAGCTCTTGCATTTCTTCCATTCATGGATATGCTCTGATATGTGTATAGAAGGCATCTGTTTGAAATGAGTAAGGAGTTCTAGACTCGAATCCTATTAGATCTGGAGCTGGAAAAAATGTGAGGAAAGTAGTGGCTATGGAACCAAAGTTTCTGTGCATCCTAAAGGGTTGAACTATGTACCATTTCACCGCAGCCTCTTTACGAGTGCATTGAAACAAACATAGACGAATAATATATTTTGTGATGTTATTAGAGGAACACCATAGGTGAAAGGTCATGAAATGATTTCCAGGATCTTCTCCTTGTTTACCTTTGAATTTTGGAACATCTAAAGGTAATTTGGTAGGCATGGGTGGCCAATCAGGGCCATGTGCTATAGGGTCATTAGTTAACTAGCTTAAATCGGGTAGATTTAAGGAAGCTAAAAATGGGACCTAAAAGTTTTTCATCATCACAAAACAATTTTGAACAGTTATATGTAAAGGGGTCCCCTGTGGGGATGTGTGAGGAGAAATACCTTGATGGGTGTGTCGTGAACTGTCCGGAGGAGTGGTATTTGGGCTCCCCAAAGGGGTAGCATGTGGGGACCCTTGTGGGGTCGTGATGGGTGTGCTTTAACGGGGAGGGGTCCTGAGAAAAGACGCACCAATAAAGGAATATTCTATAATGGTGGTTGTGTGACGTCCTCTACGCCTAAATGGCAGGAGTCCTGGCACACACCCCGATAATGGGGGGGGTTTAAGAAGCATCTAGATCGACAGGGAGTCGTGGGATCCCCTATGGTGTCATTTAGAATGTGTGCTACTTTGTGTATGTTGAAGGAAGGAGATGACTCTTCAAAGAAAATAAATCACATACATAAAACAAAGAAAAAAATAAAAAAAATTACTTTCCCCTTTAACTTTATCCTATGTGATCAATTAAACAAAAAATGGTTTTCGTTTGTTTTTTCATGTGAACAAAAACCCTAAGAAGACATATTTATCCCTGTCACTCTCAAAGTAACTAGGCCTTGTAGATATATCATCTGATGGGCCCTGGGGTGGCCGAAGAATCAACCAAGGTAATGAAAATGAGGCTCAAGTGTTGCATGCACCATCACCTATAGAGAAGGATGACCTATATTTTGGCCACTAAAGTACCTTCGTCCCACATGAGCATTCGAGGCTTTAGCTTGTTGGTAGCCAATTACTAGTACTGAGGGCTAAATGGGTCAGGTAGCCCCAAAGAGTACTGGATGTGCTAGATCTAAGTCGAACCCCCTTTGAATCAAGTCTCTGCCATGCTCAGGTATTCTTTTCCATGGGATGGTTGAAGGATTTGAAGCTCCCTAAAAAGTAAACAACTATGTTTCAAAGGACTGTACTTGTACTGATGCTAGGCCTTCCTGCCCAACATCCTCTACACTGCTACCTCCTGTACTGCTGCCCATGACTATACTACTGCCACTATTGCATCTGTACGACAACTCCCTCTGCATTCGCACTATTGTTGGTCCTTTCTCCCAACACTGCATCTGCACTGCAACTCCCTCTACATTTGTGTTGTTGTTGGTCCTTTCTCCCAACACTGCATCTGCACTGCAACCCACTCTTCATTCGTGTTGCTAACACACTACTTTTGAAAGGGGTTCTTTACCATCCCCATCTTTTCCCTGAAGTAGTCAAATTTTGACTTTCCAAGGGCCTTGTTGAGGATATCTCCCACTTGTTCCCCTGTACGAGTGTAGCTCAACTGTATAGATCCTCATTGGACACAATCTCTAACAAAATGACACCAAATATCAATATGCTTTGACCTATCATGAAATACCAGATTCTCAAAGAGTTTGATGCAACTCTGATTATCACACATGATCCCAGTCGCCTCCATATTTCTTCTTATTAGGTTTACCAACAGTTTTCTGAGCCATATGGCCTCACACGAAGTTGTGCTTGCTGCCATATATTCTACCTCAGACGAGCTCAGAGCCACGGACTTTTGTTTCCTACTGCACCAGGAGGTTATTCTTGATCCAATGTTGAAATAGTACCTAGAGGTACTTTTCTGATCCACTGAACTTCCTGCCCAATCTGCATCAGTAAATCCACTCAACCTAATTTCCTTCCCCTTGTTGTACAAGAGCCCATAATCAACTGTAACTTATAAATACCTGAGAATGTGCATGGCTATTGCCTAGTGAGCCCTCTTTGGTTCCATCATGAAATGACTGAGGGTGTTGATAGCGTAGCAAATATCTGGCCTGGTATTGACTAGATACATTAGGGACCCTATGAGCTGTCGGTATAGGGTGGGATCGACATCCTTGTCTTCTGATGCATCAATATTCTTCCAGTTGGTGATCATTGGCATAGCCATAGGTCTACAATCTCCCATCCCAAACCTTTTCAGGATTTCTGTAGCATACCTTCCTTGCCCAAGGAAGATTTCTCCTTTCTGCTACCAAACTTCCAACCCTAGGAAATAATTCATTCATCTCAAATCCTTCATATCGAACTTTGTGGCTAGATTCTTCTTGCAGTCTTCAATGAGTTAGGATGATCCTGTCAGGAAGATATCATCCACATATAATACTAAGATAAGTGGCTCGCTCTCTATGACCAAATAGTAGATATTCGGATCCATGTCACTCTTGAAAAACCCCATCTTCTGCAAGTAGCCATCTATTCGACCATACCACGCTCTTGGTGTATACTTCAGCCCATACAATGCTTTCTTCGGTCTGCATACATGAGACTTCTTCTCATGTGTTTCAAATCCCTCTGGTTGTTCAATGTATACTTCTTCTTCTATTACCCCGTTCAGAAATGCCATCTTGACATCCATCTGATGGATCTCCCATCCCATCTGGGCTACAAGAGATATCACGGTCCTAATAGATGTATACCTGGCTACTAGGGTGAAGGTTTCCTCACAGTCAATCCCTTCCTTTTGAGCATACCCCTTAGCCACAAACCTGGCCTTGTATTTTTCAATACGGACATCCGCAACATATTTAATCTTGTAGATCCATCTTGAACCTACCACAGATCTGTCTTGAGGCCTTGACACCACCTCCCAGACATCGTTTACCATTATGGAGTTATACTCCTCCACCATTACATCTAGCCAGACCTAATGTTGAACTACCTCCTTGAAGCTGGCAGGCTCAACATCCTGAGCTACTAACGCCTGATACCTGTCTGGTTGTTTTCGCTCCCTTTTACTGTTCCTTGGCTCTCCGATGAATTTCTCTGCATCACGCAGAATCTAATGATGTTCCCTATTGGTTCTTCCTCTGTCAACAGGTGCTTTTGTTCACTCCTTTTCCTCATCCTAAGAATCTTCCTAATCTGAGGAAGGATTATTCACTTCTTTTGGTTGAAGAGGCATGACCAACGGATCCTCTTTCGGCTACTCCTTGGAAGGCATTTTGCGAAATCTTCTGAAAGCTCTGTCCTCCATGAACTTTACATCTCATTGTACTACCACCTTCCTACTTCCTGGAAGATATATTCTATATGCCTTAACGTTCTCACTATATCCTGCCAGATACCCCTCTTCTGCAGTCTGATCCAGCTTCTTCTTTTCTTCGGGTATGTGATGATATGCCAAACTCCCAAATATCCTGAAATGACTGACTTCAGGTGTTTTGCCAGTGAAGACTTTCTCTAGAGTAATCTTGCCCAATGCCCGATGAGGAGTCCTATTCTGAATGTAGATAGTTGTGTTGCATTCTTCTGCCTATATGAATTTTGGCATATCTTGATCATATAGCATGGCCCTAGTTGCTTCTACAATATTCCTATTTTTCCTTTCTACCACCCCATTCTGCTCCGGATTGTAGGGAGCTGTCCACTCTCTTCTGATGCCCTCCTTAGTGAAATAATCAGTGAAGTCCTTATCAACATATTCTCCACCATTATCTGAGTGCAAGACTTTTATTTTCTTACCTCTCAAATTCTCCACTAGAGCCTTGAACTCCTTGAATCGACAAAAAACCTCATCCTTGGTTTTTAGAAAATAGATCCAAGTTTTCCCCGAGTGGTCATCAATGAAGGTAAGGAAATACTCAGCACTGCTGAGAGCTTTGACAGACATAGGTCCGCAGATATCTGAGTGTATCAATCCTAGTACACTCTTGGCCCTGTGGTTGCTCCTAGGAAATGCCGCCTTGGCATACTTTCCTAGAGCGCATCCCCTGCATACATCATCTCGTTCCGTACTCAGCTTCAGAACTCTTGTTACAGTGCTCCTGAGAATTCTCAGAGCTCCATGGTGCAAGAGACCCATCCTTATGTGCCAGTTTGTTCAAGTCTTTGTCCCCATGACTGCCTATTAGTGCCATTGGAGATTCTAGTTGTAATTTGTACAACCGATTACTTTTGATCCTGATCTGCACTTTCTTTTTCTAGTTCAGGTGTTTGACGTCCTTTTCCTTGATGAAGTAGACGCCATAGCCCTTGCCTTGTATTTGTGGCACGGAAAGTAAGTTCATCCCCAATCCTGGCACATGCAACACATTTGTGGCACGGAACCGCTCTCCCAATTCTGTCTGAAAAACTATGGTACCCTTTCCTACTGGAGTACACTTTGCCTTGTTCCCCATGGTGATCTGAAATTTCATCTTCTCTTCTCGATATTCTGAGAAACACTCCCTGATTCCCGTCATATGCCACGAGGCTCCACTGTCTATATACCATACTTCTGATGATGCAGCACTAGTCATGCACGCCACTTCTTCTTCCAACCTGGAAACCAACATAGAGAAATTGAAATCTCTCTCTCTTGTGCAATCTTCTGAAAATCTACGTGAGTCCCCTGAGGTGGATGCCTCTACATCGTGGTCTAGACCCATAACTAATTTTCCCTTTCTATCTCTGATTACTTGCTCTAATACCATGTGAAAATTCTATCACTGCAACAACTCTTTTACTTTTCCTACTTATATCATAAGTTATTCATGAAATTACTTCAATAAACTGTAAAATAAATATTTTTGCAGATATCACACCATAATATAGAAACAAACATATGCACAAATTGACACAATTATTTTGGACTAATGTCCCTAAAAAAAGCAATGTGGGAAAACCGGTGCAGCAAGGGAGGATTTTATTATTCAGCAATTTTCTTGTACAACAGGGTGCCAAACTGGTTTACCCACAGATAGACAATCTTCCAGCACTTTTCTAAACCCAGATTAGGCCTTACTGACCTCTGCTACAGCCTAAAACCCTCTGCGTCAGCCTACTGAGGCTTTACGCAGCCTCTCTGGGCTTCTGCGTCACTCATGCAGCCTCTACGTGGATGATGTAGGCCCTTCTAGCTCTGTGTAGTCTATGTTGCCTCTGTGTGGCTTCCTCTAGCTCTGTGTCTGCTTTTTTTGCGTTGATATGCCTTCTCTCTGTTCTGTACTTGATGCCTCTTGACTGATCTCCAGACCACTGTTTCAATTTCTCAGCAAACCCCGCTCCATAAATTTAACTGACT
Organism: Pinus tabuliformis; assembly: GCA_031772625.1. Lineage (NCBI taxonomy): Eukaryota > Viridiplantae > Streptophyta > Pinopsida > Pinales > Pinaceae > Pinus > Pinus tabuliformis. Next base: position 1,393,135,527 of record CM062818.1, on the reverse strand, counting down.
GGTCTCCCTCAGTATGTTCTCCAAGTGCCCCTCAAGCCTCCTCTTATACTTTTTTTGTTGACATCTCAATGGCCGAGATTAAGTCCCTATCAACGGTTAAGATTAGATTTGGCATGATTCATGTCTTTTGGACCATTCTAACATAGATTCATATTAATACACATTAATATTTTATTTTCCGTAAGTTTAGACTTAGGGACTCCATTAAAAAATATTAATTATTTTAATATCTCTTGATGTGTTTATAATCTGCCCAAACCCTTTATGGGTATTGGATATCTTATGTGCCCCAAGCTCTCCACCAAATTTCATGGCTAAAGCACATCTGATGTTATCCCAAATCAACGGTTAAGCTATGTGATTTGTTGAAAACTTTAGCAAAATAGTTTGAAAAACATATGTGGAATTTGGCGACTTACTTTTCTCCCTAATTAAGCTATGTGTGTATTTCAAATACAAATGAACAAATACTCAAATTTCTTCACTAATTGAGGTTAGTAAAGCAACCAGGAAAACTAAATTGATAATAACAAATGCAGAGGTGAAGCCAATTCACTAAAGGCTTCCAATCACCTAAGAAAAGAGAAAATACAAGGCTCTTTTTGACTTTCTGGTGACCATGCGGGTTTATCCACACATAGACGCACGTACACTTCTTTTAGAGAAAAAGTTGTGCGGGCAAGCAAGAAAATGAAAACTCAATTTTGTGGGCTTTGAACAGGTCCCAGAGGTCCTGCAAAAATTCCATAGAGGTGTTGAGCGCCTTGTAGAGTGGTTATTACTAGGTCCCTATACTACTAGTGTAACCCCTTATTGTTATTAGTACCCCTTATTATATTGTTGTGCCCATGTAGTCCCCATATTGTTATTATTGTGCCCCATAGAAGCCCACTATTGTTATTATTGTGCCCTTACATTATTATTGTTATGTCAGCTCTGATTATATTATGACCCCTTAGACTCCTATATATAGAAAGGAGGTCTTGTCATTTAAATAATCCACGAATTGTTCATTTGTGTAATGTAAAGGAGGTTGCCCCCTTGAAGAGGCTAATTTCTAAGGTGTTCATCTATCTTTTCTATCATTTGTGAGCTAGTTTCATAACATTTGGTATCAGAGCTTTGCATTCTAGGGTTTCACTGCTCCAAACAGGTCATCGTGGGATTTTCGCTATAACTATTTTTCTGCAATGTTTCAGAAGCTAAAAACAAAACCCATTTGAAGAAAAATCTTGTTGAACCTCTGGTCTGAATTGCGCTATATTTGTGGAGATATGATCTGAGGAAGTTAGGGTTTTTCCAAGCTCCTAAATTTCATCTAAAACAGGTCATCGTGGTATTTTCACTATAACCTTTCACTACGAAGTCTTAGAAGCTAAAGAAAAAACCCATTTGAGAAGCAATCGTTCTGAATCTCAGCTCCGAATTTCAGATCTTGTCTCACTATATTTTCGGATATATGATCTGAGGAAGTTAGGGTTGTTGCAGACTCTCGAATTACATCCTAAACAAGTAACCTTAGGAAAATATTCATAACTTTCTCTTGAGCAACAAATTGAAATTTCGTAAGAATTTACAGAAAGAGGACGGACTGTAGTTTTCTGTGCATATTTTTTAGATCTGAAGGTCGAAACAGTGACATGTGGCATGTCGTACAAGTTCGCTCTACTAAAACATTATATAATCAGGTCATCTTAGGAGATTGGGCATAACTCTTTCTTGGAGAATCAAATTCTGATAAGACTTGTGGGGTTAGAAAGAGGACTCAGAGGGCTACTACAGAAGACAATTTCAGAACTTTGAGATCTGAAAGTATAGAGTTACATTCATTTCAAGATCAAGCTCCTGAAATTAAGAAAAAGCGATATGAGGAAGTTTGATGGAAAGGATCCAGTAAATTGGATACTACAGATGGAGCAACCTTTTGATCTACATGGTGTACCACTGTTACAAAAGGTATGTATTGCATCTTCATATTTAGAACCAGATCAATTTTTATGGTCTAAAGGGCTTTGTTCTCGTAAACAACTTGTTACGTGGTCAATTTTCATAGAGGAAATGATAGAACATTATGAGGATACAAAGAGCAACACCACAACAATTGGAAGAAAAAAGAGAAAAAGGGCTTTGTTACAAAGTGGAAAGAAAAATTATGGCAACAAGGAAGTCTACTCCTCACAATTATAAAGATGGAAGTGTTGTTTCTCCTAGCCTTCCACAACCTACAAGGGTTACACCACAACAATTGGAAGAAAAAAGAGAAAAAGGGCTTTGTTACAATTGTGATAACAAATACATTAAAGGTCATAAGTGTGCTGAGAAGAAATTATTTTACATTTATTGTGGAGAGGAGGAAGAAAAGGATCAAGAAACGTCAAAAGAAGAGTATATACACCAGGAACCAACCCCAGAGAAAGAAGAAATGAATCCGACCATATCTTGTAAAGCATTGGAAAGAATTACCACTCCTAAAACTCTCAATATAGAAGGACATATCAAGAAGAAAAAGGTTCAAGAAGTGAAATATCACATCGAGAAAGAAGAAATGAATCCGACCATATCTTGTAATGCATTGGACGGAATTACCACTCCTCAAACTATCAATATAGAAGGACATATCAAGAAGAAAAATGTTCAAGAATTGAAAGATCACATTGAGTCTCAAGAAATCAATCCGACCATATCTTGTAATGCATTGGAAGAAATTACCACTCCTCAAACTATCAAGATAGAAGGACATATCAAGAAGAAAAAGGTAAGAGTGTTGATTGATTCGAACAGCACCCATAGTTTTATTGGTTGTAAGATAGCCAAGGAATTGAATTTCTCCCTATATCCAGCACCGGAGTGTCAAGTGATGGTTGCAAGTGGAGGAACCATAAATTGCTCTAGAAAGTGCCATAATATCAAGCTATCCATGGGAGAATATGTATTGAATAGCCCAATGCTTTCCATTCCAATGGGTGGTGCTGATGTTTTACTAGTAGTCCAATGGCTACAATCTTTGGGTATGACAGCTTTTAATTTTCAAGAACTTCTCTTGAAATTTTTTGGGAAGGAAAGGAAGTGAATTTAGGGGTATCAAAGGAAAACCTAGAAAGATAATCAACTCTAACAGCATGACAAAGCTTATAAATAAAGAACAATGTGGTGTAATTGCACAAATATGTTCACTAGAGGATCCCACATCGAAATCATGTATTTCTCCAGATCTCCAAAACGTCTTGGACAATCATTCCAAGGTATTTGAGACTCCCAAAGTCCTCCCACATATTCATGATCATGATCATGCTATTCATTTGATTCCACAAAATGTTCCTCCAAACATCAGGCCTTACATATATCCATATCCCCAAAGGAGTGGTAACTCATTCAAAAGTTGCAGAAGATCCCAGTTCAAACAGTATTGCGAGAACTTGACAAGGAAGGAAAATCATATTGGAACCTGAAGCAGCACAGAACCGAGAAATAGAAAGCTACGAAGTAGATCAATTTCAGAGTATATCATCAAGTGGAAGAACTTACTTGTTGAATATTCCACATGGGAGGACAAGAATTTATACAGAAGCAACAAGAAATACTCAAGCGTTGAGGACAACACTTTTTGAAGGAGAGGGGCATGTTAGGTCCCTATACTACTAGTGTAACCCCTTATTGTTATTATTACAACCCCTTTCTTATATTGTTGTGCCCATGTAGTCCCCATATTGTTATTATTGTAACCCATAGAAGTCCGCTATTGTTATTATTGTGCCCTTACATTATTATTTTTATGTCAGCTCTGATTATATTATGACCCTTTAGACTCCTATATATAGAAATGAGGTCTTGTCATTTAAATCATCCAAGAATTGTTCATTTGTGTAATGTAGAGGAGGTTGTCCCCTCAAAGAGGTTGATTTCTAAGGCATTCATCTATCTTTTCTATCACTTTGTGAGCTGGTTTCATAACATTTATGTAGAGAGAATAACTTGCAAACACAATCTTTAGATTAAAGAAAAGACAACAGTATGGTCGTCATTCTTGTGATAGTGTTTTTGTGGCAATGGTGTACCAAAAGACACCTCCTTAACAATTGACTGTTCCCTACAAAAGATCACAAACATAGTTTGTGTTGTTAGTAAACAAAATTAGATAAACAAAGCATTGCAAATAGTGAAAACAATGCATATACAAACATAAACAAAAACAAGGAGATAAATACACAAACAATGCTCAATCGAGCAAACAAGTCAACAAAATCATGGAAAAAAGCTCCCTTTATTGATTGTTTGTAGTAGAGGTTGAATACAATAGATGAATCTTAGATGCTTGAAGAGAATTCTTTGAGCAATGGTGCTCAAAAATCCTTACCAAGGGGGGTTCTTTTCCTCAATCTCTTTGCAAGTTTATCCTCTCTCTCAAAGAATTATGAAGACTCTCCAATGGTGGATCCTTATTACCTCACTAATATGATGGATTGCTTAGAAGGAATATGGCCAGCATGCTAGTGCTCTTAATTTCTTTGGCTTCAACAATGGAATGTTGGTTTGCTCTGATAGCAATTTGGCCAACATAACAATGTCTCATATTTTGGTTCTCCCATGGCCTTTTTATATAGAATTTTTTGAGTCCTTCTTCCCTCTCTTGGTTCATGCATGACAATGACTTATGAGTAGTACAAGATGATTCCATTGAGGGCTTCACATCTTCAGGGTGACTCAAATTTAGCTAGACTGGACTGAGATCATGTAAGGGAATCAACTCCAAGTGTATGGTGTGATCGCGAATTTGCTGAGTCATCCATTTCTTCGACCGCGCAGCTTTCAAAGGATATTTCACGCACGTGTGGCTATCGAAGAAATAGTTGCTGTGTCCTCAATTTTTTAACCTTATAACCTTAGGAGAAGTTAAATTTTTAAAAACTTCATGACGTCTTCAACTGGAAAATATTCACTTGCGTATTTTACTAGACGTCTTTTAGCGTCTTCTGGATTGTGAAAATATGTGTATGATTTTCTCGTGTTAACACCTATAGTCCAGAGGGAGAACAAATTTGAAAGATGAAAGCAGATCCTATTCTCATGAACGCAGCTTTGGCAACAGAAGAAAAGAGGAAACAAAGGATACAGAGAGCAGAGCGGAGGAAGAGAGAAAAGAAGAGGTTGCAAGAAGTAGAACTGAAGCTGCAGGAGACAAAGCAGAAACTGAAGGAAGAACAAGAGTTGAGGAGGAGAGAACAAGAAGAGAAGTGGAAGCAGGAAGAAGAACAAAGGCAAGGCATAATGATATAATAAGCAGTGTCGATACAGATTGAAGAGAAGGAACAAAACCAACTAGCAACTTAGGAGGAAGGTGTACAGATGCAGGATCTAGAGCTTGTTTAGCAAATTAAGCATTTGATTGAAGTGACAAACATGGAGATGGAATAGGAGCTGCAAAATGAAGATGTTGATCTGATGCCTAGCACACCATAGGTCATCCCTCAGTCTCCACCACCTCCAACAGTAGAGACAATCCAGAGCAAGGAAGGCGGTGTTGTTACCCTGGATGATGATCCAGTAATGGATGTGTACAATCTATCAGTCAATGAGTTCCAAAATATGATTTTACAAGCACAGAGAAAGAATTTTCTAGATGATCACGCATCACCTACATTCGTTAGAGAAAGGGTGATAGTGTCAGACACCAAGAAGCATCCAATTCCATTGTCGAAGCCAACTTGGCCTATGTAGGGGAAACAAGATCAAACATTCAGTATTTGACAACCGAAAATCAGCAATTGGCACAAAGCTTGCAGGCTGCCAGGGAAAAGGAAGAACAACTCCGTGCAGCAGCACAGAATGCAGTTTTCACACAGGTTTACTTGGAGGAGATGAGAGCAGTGATATTTGTTGAAGTAAACACTTGGAGAAAACATGTGAAATCTCTATGAGGGGTTTGTCACCATACATAAAGTAGTTGTTTGTTTGCATGGCTTATAGAAACATAGCAAAGAGTTTGTTAAAACTTTCAAGAACATACAAGTTGTCATTGCCTATGTGCAAGAGAGGACAATGTGATACAAAGGGGCATCGCTTGATTGAGTGAAGAAAATGAAGCCACAGGCAGAGCAGGAGAGAACGAACGTTTGAATGTTGATTTAGAACAACAAGCATCTCGCCTCATTCATTGGTAGCATTCAGGCGTCATATGTACGGTTGTTCAGTAGTTTGGATGTATTGGTGAGAACACACTAGATCCCATTAGTCAGTTCACTCACCAAATCCAAACCCAAGAACCAAGTCCGACAGGAGATCGAAGAGTACTTGGAGAAGCTGAGATTGGTTGCCACCAAGGATGATTTAGAATTGAACAGACAAAACATGTAGAATTACATTGTTGGTCCTGTCCAAGTCTGAACAATGTTGCTCATGCTTCAGAACGAACTTGAAACTAGTTCCAAGACATTGAACCTAGAAGCCATGGAGGATAGAGTATGCTTGCAACTAGACAACATCACGCAGTTTGGGGACATCATCACATAGTATCAATCTTGGCACCAATATGTGACCTAGAAGCAACAAGTGGAGGTTACTGAGCAAGATTTATCTCCCAAACTCAAGCATCATAGTGTTGTGTCTTGTTAGGCTATCAAATTTTCTCTACCCTATTTTGTATTATATGGGTACAAGTGTAAAATGTAAAATTAGTTGTAATTACGTTGTAAGTGAAATTCCAAGTGTCAATATTCGAATATGAAGATTCATCATGTAATGTAATGATTCATTTTTGTAAAGAAGTTGAAGAGTCATGAGGGTAGTCCAAAGGTAACAAAGGGGAGTTGAAGAGTCACCCCCTCTTGTTATAAATAGAACCTCATGACTTAGGTAAAGGACTTTTGGGAGCCAAGATTTTGGCTAGGCTTAGGATTAGAAGGAGCTTGGGAGTATTGTGAAGAGCCTTGGATTTTCTGTAGCGTAGAGCGAGTATACTTCTTTGGAGGACCAGGTGTTCTTGACTTTAATTTTCCACTACTGGGGGGTTAGTGGTCCATCAATGGTGTATTGACGAATGGAACTTTCACTTATAATAATAAAATCAGAGCCGACATGCTTTCATGCATATGTTGTTAATATAGTAGGATTATTCTTGTTGTATTTGCAATGTATGTTATTTAACTTACACTTATTCTTATGAACTATTTTGTTTTCATTTGTATGAATCTTGTTGAATTTGTGTTTTTGTATTAATTCATCACTTTAACTTGTGGACTATTCTCCAACTTAGCTTGTGATGTCACTATGCTCGTGTGTTCCTTTCAAGTTGCATACTATTACAAGATTCTAAGGGGTGCACTTCCTTTTCCTTTCGTGTGTTGGGACCTTCATGCATCACACTTGACTCTCTGCAGGGTAACACACTTTCTCTCACCCAAAGTTATCATACTTCACTTTGCGTGTTTTCACGGTCAAGGCATAACATTGCCACCCACTGTTGGGACTCCTACTCAAAACAGTGTGAGGTCTAGTTGGGACTTCATATCGGGGAGATCCCCTGAATGTGGGTGGGTCTAGCACCGTCAAGAGGATATCAAATATGCACCATGGTTATGGTATTATTTCTATGTTTTAATTCTCCTTAAATAAAGTTTTCACCAAGTTCTTTTGAGGTGACCTAGATTTAGCTCCCTCCCTTTGTTAGTCTATGGAAATTGAAGGACTCCAGAGTTATAGGATTAAATGACACAAATTAGGGGTCATAATGCCTTAGTGTTAATTTATCCTACCACAAACTAACCATCATCATTAATGAAAAGAAAGCACTTTTTCTAGGTTGAATGATGTTATCCTCTAAGATTTCTTGAATTAGATGCTCAATCTCTATCTATTATGCATATGGATACTTGTAAGGCCTAATTTTAAGTAGTATTCTTCCAGGTTGTAAATGAATAGCATGGTCATGGTCTCGAGCATGTGGAAGACCCCCAACCATCTCTCAAAATACCTTGCAATGATTGTTGATAACTTTTTGTATATCCACCCAAGCGGGGTAGCTCAATTGGCGATGGTCATGTTATGAAGTATTATGTAAACTATGCAAACCAAGGTTCAAATCCTTGTCAATTAGTTTATGATCCATGTGTGGGGGTGCATGTGGTTCACCTAAGTGTTATAGTGGTAGCAATTAGAATCAACCTCCTCACATGTGAGTTTGAACTTATACCTTTTGTTGATTCCTCTAGCCAAAATAAAGAATGTAGATCCACTAGAGTAGAAAATATATATGTTTGAACATCTAACGAGCACAGTTGTTTAATTACACCATGTTGTCCCTTTTTGAGTAATTTTGTCATGTTGTTAGAGCTTATCACTTTAGAGGGTTTCCCTTGGATACCTCTAAGCTTCAATTCCTTGCCTCCTATAGAAAATATCTTGAAAATGAAGGGCTATTGTTCCCAAGGATTGTAACCATTGGACCTATATTATAACATAAACGCCATCTATTTGGATTGAAATAATGATACTACCCAATAAATAATCCTCCATATTCAACTTAATATTATGGCACCTACCTGAAAAATTTATGGTACCATCATTTGCAATCATTACTTAAAATTTCGATACTAGAAATACAAATCAAACAAGATTTTTTTCCAATTTGTAATTGATGAATTTATGGGTACTACCAAAGTCAAACAACATTATTACATTTATATTTTTTATATATCCTTCTATCTTGATGGTTTCCAGAGTACTAATGCTAGCCAATGCATGTGAATATATTGTTGGAGTAGTCTCTTTTAACTCTAGATCTTGTGACGGTTCCAATTATTGATATTTTTTATTTTCGTGATATATGTAGAATAATTTATGCTCACTACATTTATACTATTTTATATACTTGTTGTCATGATTGATACATAGAAATTTTAGTATTATTTCATCCATTTGTTGAGGCATCAACATTTTCAGTTGAGTGAGGTTAGGAAGGGGAGCATGATATTCTTTGTTGGCATTATGATACAAGTGTTGTCCTTGATGGAAACTCACTCACAGGTCAGTTCAGTTTTGATGAAAGGAAACCCACAGTGTAATAGATCCATTCAGATGTAACAGGGCATTGGTACAGAAGAACAGGAAGATGGAACTAAAGTCTACTAATCAGAATGAAGAAGTTGAAGGTAAAGGATGGTGAAAAGCAGTTTAAGATGTATACGTAGGTCCACTTAGTCAAAACAACGTATACACGTAGGTCCACAGAACAAAAAGCGCGTATATGTATACACACACTCCCACAAGAGGAAAATCACATGCAGGTTGGAAAATCAAGGAATTTCAAGAGTAGAGAATACTAGGGGTCAATACCATGGTATTAGCCCACAATATTGAGCAGAGTAACGACTATTTGATCCCGCCCAAGAATACCATGGGTCCTAAGTGGTTTTGGTCTGAGGTATTGAGAAAGGCCTAAAACTATATAAGGAGGAGAAGATCATAAGGCCAAGGTGTGCAAGTGAAAAGGGTTTCTAAGGAATACTTCTATCTGAAGTATATTTTATGTTGCAGGGGCTATGTTGGTGATTTGATCTGAAATATTTTGTGCACCTTGAATTCAATGTTGGATCAGGATCATGAGACCTGAAATGACTTATCATTGAATGATCTAATATTGGTTGGGCCAGATCTAATTGTGTACACCTATTTTATTCTTTGAATGTCATGATCTGGTTCTGTCTGAAGTCTAGAATAGCAGTGAAGTTATGATTTAATGTTTGTAGATCTGTATGTTGTTTCGCTTTGGTGAAGTTGCGTATACATGTCGGTCTAGCTCTTCCAAGTAGCGTATGCAAAAGAAAAGTATGTTGTTCAGAGATGACTGATCTATTTGATCAGTACTGTTGTTTTACGGTTGTTTGTCAATGAAGTCTTCTTAGATCTTAATCTAAAACTGAATGCATAAGGAGTATGATATCTGATTGATTTATTGTATAAGTGAGAAGGGTGATCTATGATACTGCCTGTGTAAGGCTCTATAAATTGAATGTAGATGTTCAGTATATTGCTGGTTGGTATAGACTTGATTCAGAAGTTTTATGTTTCAATAGTTTTGAAGGTATACGCAGGTTTGATTAAAGGAAGTAGCATATACACGCAAGTTGGGTTCAGTAAAGTAGCGTATACATTTTGATGCATGATTTTTGAGGTTGCAGCTGATTCTGAATGATGATGCAGGTTTATGGGTTCAGCACAGTGTTCTGGTGACAATGATCTGATTGTTTAGATTAACTGATTATCGGTTGATGCAGTTTGAGTTTCAAATTTTCTGATGGGTCCAATATGAAAATTTGATGAAACGAGGCCTTCATGTGTATTGTTGTGTACCACGAGCCTTTTGTAGGCCGACACCTACATACTAGTAAAAACATTGGCTAGTACAAGAGCTAGGGGGTTATAGCTCCCTTCCAGTACAAGTTGGAAAAAGAGAGAAGGTTATAGCCTTTTGCGGGTGGGTGCCTGCGTACTGGTATGAGTCTGCACCAATACAAGATTGTAAACAGATTTTCTTATTATTAAAAGAAGACAAAGACAACAACAGCAGGTGGTTTTCACCCACATTGGGTTTCCACCTTAAATCTTGGTGTTCATGTGTGTTGCTTATGTGTGATGGTTTATTCTGTTTTTACTGCACTATTTAATAAGTTACTGATGCACTGGTTATAGATCAACACATGATAAATTAACTAAATCACAAGTTCTCTGGGTATACGTTGGTTTCACTAATCATAGTAGCATGTACATGCTAGTTCACTTCACAGAAGTAGCGTATATAAATCTGTTTGGGAAATGAAAAATTATTGATCTGATAATATTGATTCACCCCCCCCCTCTCAGTATTATTTATAGCATTCTTTAGAGTTGTTAGTTACCATCCTTCTAATATCCATATTTTTACTTTCAAATTTCCTTGATAAGTTGAAAGGATACCCTAGGAATTTAGGTCCAAAGAGATGCACATCATGTTGGATTCTTTCCATTAAAGTTCCCATAAAGAGGTATAACAAATTATCCTTTGAAATTTTATTTTCCCTCGTACTCAACGTTTGGAATTTTTGAATGTGCTTTGTAATTGGACCTTTTTTCTAAAGATTTACCAATTAATTAAAGAATGTATTTCTCTTAATATACCCATAACATGTTATCAATTCTTCCATTAAAATAGACCAAGATACAAAAGAATTATTTTTCCTTTCAAAAATGCATTGATACCATACAAATTGATCTTGTTCTATATACAAGTATATATTATTTACCTTTTGTAAGGTTATCACTTGATGTAGATCAAAGTATCATTCCATCTGGAATATCCATGTTATAGGATCGTTATCATCAAACTTCCCCATATTTATCTCTAGAATGAAGTAGTTTTGTGGATCCACATTGAATACCTTATGAAATGGGTCTTGAAATTATGAAAAATTCATGATTTCCTTGCATATTGATATCTCCTTTAGGGATTTTCTCCTCTTAGGTATTTTAGAGGAGTGTGGACATGGAATTTTTCAAATCTTCCATATTCTTTTCCATCTCTTTTTCAATCTCATCCTTTTTGTATTCCAATTTTTTTTCCACCTCTTCAATATAGTGATAAATGTCTTATCTTTGTTCTTGAGTCATAGTAGAGCTCTTTGAGGGTTAGTTGGTGAAGTATATTTTGAACCACATTTAGTAGCCATGTAATAACAATAGTAATTCTCCTATTTTTCCTCTTTATCACAAATTTTGAATAACCAAAAATAGATATTCAAATAAAAAAGTATGTGAATTATAAATTCTAACCTTTCAAAACTCTAATTTGTGATTATCTAGATGAATGACCTTTGTCTTGATATATCACTAAAATTTGAGCCCATGTGATTATAGAAAAAATTCCTACGGTACTTTGATATGTATTCTTTGCAATTACACAAGTCTAATCAAAATTTGATATGCGAAGTGAAAGTTATGGTGACTTTTCCTAAATTCGTTGATTTTTGGCCACTTCCCAAGAGAAAAATTATATAGTGTTGCACATGTCCATTTTTAAAACATAGTTTAAACTTTTTTACATGAGGTTTGTTAATATGTCTCCTTATATTCCTAAAAATTTCACAGTTTGAAACTTTTTTGGACAAAAATTATAATAAAAATACCAATATCATCCATTTGAAATTAATTTTAGGACTATTCATAAACACTAACTTCTATAGGGTATCTTCGCAAGTATATAAAACTAGAGTATTTTGACTAAATGTAATTGGATATATTTCCTCAATATCAAATTTTCACATTCTGAAGCTTCCCATAAAAAATAAAATAAAATAATTAGATTATAGTGAAAATTCCATGATGACTCATTCGACGCTCACCCTAGGTTTGTATGCTTTGATATAAAATGTTATGAACCTTTCACCTTACAAATGATAAAAAGTCAATAAATACAATTCACTTTGAGGGTGGAACCTCCTTTTATAATGATTAAAAAACAAGATATGACAATCCTAAGCCTAAGTCTCCTTAGTATATATATATATGAGACAAAGGATACAACGAAATTTTTTGAACTACTTAACAATACAACCATAGAAATATAAATCAATAGGTAAAGATTAAAAAGTGTTTTATGCTTTGGGGCTTGTTTAGAGTTTAGCAATAAAGTAAACCTTCAACTATCATAATATATTTATTCATGAATCTTTGTGTCTAAATTGAATTATAATCTTCCGCATGTTTTTTTGTTGTCAATTAACATATATCTTTTATAATATTGTGAACATTATTAATGAACCATAGTGGCCTTCAGACATAAGAACAGAGGGAATTATATTATGTAATAGAAATTGGCTTTTGCTTTCCCCAAAAAGTAGACCGAGCCTTGAAGCCAATAAGAATTCCATGTTTGTTGAAGAAGAGCAAGCAGAGGAGCTTACATTTGTCCTGATAGAAATAGAATTTCCACAAAGGATTTGTGTTCATAAAGTGCGTGGGATCTAAGTATCACATTTACAAATAAATATTATATCTTTTCTTATAGTTTAATGTTTCATCATACTTTTATATTATTCATAATTTATAGTAAATTATGCATTACATAATCATGCAGAGGAGGAGGTTCATGCTTATTTGTTTAATAAGCTTGTCTATGTCATTGAATATAAGGTTAATATTAATGATCCAAGGAAGTGTTCCATGATGTGTCAGTTGGAGAGGGACCCTATAAAGTAAAATCCTTGAATGTGTTGTCCCCACCATGTCGTTAGCTAAGTTGACAAAGGAGGAGAAAATGACTTAAGGATGTCAAGTGGGTGTGAATTAGTAGGTATGTAAGTGAGATATGTTTAAAAACATTGTATTGATGTATGAAGAATTTGTTTTTCTTGTTTTGACATAGATAAATGAATATTTGAGTATGTATCTTTGATCTCAACATACCCACCTTTCTGAATAGCAGTCTTTTATTATTATTCACGTGTATCATCATCATGGTATAAGCCTAGTTATATTGTTTCCTTTCTTTATTAGAGAAACTACTAAGACATTATTGAGATGTTAGCATGTCATTGATTTAATTTCATATGTATATTTTGTATGATATGTAATGTTTTGTTTATGTTTTTTTTTTTTTAATTTCGATACTCTATTTAAATTTTTAATGTTTCTTTTTTCTTTTCTCAAGAGTAATTATATTCAATCTTTGAAAGTTTATTTTTACTTTCTAAGCAAAATTTTTACATTAACCAGTTATAGAGCTTAGGACCAAATTCCTTAATTTTCTAACCAAAGTGTCGGAAAATGACCTTAGCTAAGTTTAGGATTAATACCTTCAAACCTAAGCTTTGTAGCAAGACCTTACATGCTTGAGTAAAACCTATGAATATGATTAGGCTTAGGATCAAGATTTGACATATGATGGGTCTAGGATCTTACCAAAGTGCATGACCAAGAAATCTTAGAAATCTTTTTTTTTTTTTCAAATGTAAATTTCAACCAATATCTTGCAATATGACTAAGTGCATTTTTTAACTAATTTTTCATATCATTAATAAAAAATTTGTAATACATTTTGACTAAGAAACTCACATTTCAACCTAAATGGAAGTGCCTATTACAACCATTATTTTGACCTAAATACTAATAGAAAATAACTTTTTAACTATTATTTCAACAAACTATCAACTCTAATTCCAACTTCAAGTACTAGACAAAATGACCTTTTGACCTAACATTAATTTTGGCTTATCTAGTATTCATTTTCTCAACTAATACTACAAATTGGTCAAACATTTGGTAAAATGTTGGTTGAAACTAAGGTTGAAGATTTTCAATGTACTTCTTTGTATGGTATTTCAAAGAGTATTTTGGTCATTATAAAATCGTAACAACCGTGGTTAAAAATTCATGTAAAAATATATAAGGCCACGGTGATGGGACATGTATTCCAAGCTAAATGGGGGAAAAATCCTAGTGGGTGTTCATTCGGTTATTATGGCTAAAGGAAATTGGCAATGGAAATGACAAAGGCTTTGGAAAGGCAAGAGACATTAATTGACATTTATTTATGAAAATAATGGAAATTAAGAGAAAAGGAAGGTGAAAGGTCACAGGTTTCATGTGAGGAGGAAATTGAAGGAAAATAATGGAAGATGAAGAAAATAGAGGCTTCATTAATAAAAAGGCTTCTGAATATCAGTGGGTAGGCTTGATCATTGTAAGCTTGGTCAATTCATTTTTGGATCTCTCTCATTATTCTCCCTCTCTCATACTCTTGGATACTTAGAGTTTTTCTTGGAGAACTCTTGGAGGGTGTGGCATACTTGGATTTTTGGAGCAAGAAGGAAAAGGAAGAGTAGGAAAGTGCAAGAGGACATCAGGATCAGTAGCTATAGTTGGATTTTCTTGCAGGTACCAAGTTGCATGTATGGTTTCCTCACTAGTTTTGGCATGCATGACACATGCATGTGGTTTCTTGGTTATCATCTATCATTGGAATGGAGGATTGTCTAGATTTGACAATGGATTTGCCTAGCCTTGTCATTTCATGGATAGCCATGGTGTTGTGGGTTCATTTTCTTTGTTTTTCTGGTTAGTTCTCATGTTTCCTTAGCTTGGGTTGAGTTACTAGTTCCTGGAGCCTTGGTTGGACAAATGCTCTAGAGCCTTTTAACATCTTAGGTTGAGTTATTAGTCCTGGAGCCTTGGTTGGAAAAACACTCTAGAGCCCTTGGTGGGTTGAGTTACTAGTCTTGGAGCCTTGGTTGGACAAACACTCTGGAGCCTGGCAACAATTGTGGGTTGAGTTACTAGTCCTGGAGCCTTGGTTGGAACAAATGCTTTGGATCCCTGGAAGGCTTGGATAGAGACCAATCCGGTGATGGTTTGGTGATGTCTGACCATGAAGTGGAATCACTGTTTGATGAGTTGAGGTGGTTGGCCTATGGAAGCCCTAGATGGTTTTGGATTGATGTATTTTATGAGATCCCACATTCATGCTTGGAAAATGGCATGTGGGTGAATGGCTAAAGAGATGTTT
The DNA here is from genome assembly GCA_031772625.1 of Pinus tabuliformis. Classification (NCBI taxonomy): domain Eukaryota; kingdom Viridiplantae; phylum Streptophyta; class Pinopsida; order Pinales; family Pinaceae; genus Pinus; species Pinus tabuliformis. The sequence goes on along the minus strand of CM062818.1, from coordinate 1,393,119,998 downwards.
GGCTCATCCATTCTACGGTCAGGTGGAACGTGGTAGTCCCATACCAGGTTGGCCTTTGCATCATTATTATGAGGTTATTTCTCCTTGTACTTCTATGAGTTATATATTTGTTTATATGTGGATTATATGGCTATTGTATCCTTGGTATTTTTGTTGTTATTATGTTGGGTATGAATATGTATTATGATAGTGGCTATGTATGGATCCCATCATGCTTTTACTTGTATATGAATGAACAATGTATCTATGGACTAATGGATGAAAATGCAACTAAAGTGACAAAGAAACAATGCCTCATAGTGCATCTCAAATAAGTATGAGACCCTTATGCTCAGATATGTTATTTACACATGTAGATTACCTATTCGTGATATGTTTGGAAAAATGCCTATCATGGCTAGTAGGGGTCCAGTCAAGGTCTTATTCAAGTAATTGCATTAGTATTGTTATTTCCATGTTATATTATTATTTTGAAGGTGTCATTCATTTCAGGGCAGTGACATGGGCTCTGGGCATGAAAATGTGGCTTAAATCTCAGGGATGCTGGCATAGAACTGAGCAAAATAGTCCTTAGACATTGGCTTACAAGCTTGTGAGAGCATCCAGAGGTCCATGGATGCTACCATGCCCATAGCATGAAAGCATACAGAGGTCAAGTAGTATAAATACTCAGTAGGACTCAGGGGTTGGTTAGCATAAAGGTTGGGATGGTTCCTAGGAGTCCTATGGCTAATGTTTAAGGTATGTATGGTGTGTTTCCATTGTTTACACTTCCTTAACGTGGCTTAGGAGGTCGAATCATATCATAGTGGCCTCTCGTCACATGTTTACCCTGGTTGGTCAGTTGCTTGGGTAGATGTGGGAGGAGGGCGTTACAGAGTGGTATTAGAGCATGGTTCACCCCTCACACTAGATGGGCGGTGTGTTGGTCATGCATACATGTCGTGTACATATGTGTTGCTTATGCTTGTAGTCCATGTGTTTTTTGTATTTACATGGTGTTGATCATGGTTGTAGTGATGTCGCCATGTTAAGGTTGATGGTGTTGTTGTGGGATGTGTCGTCATGAGTGTATGGTTGTATATGCATTTGTTATGCATGTCAGTGTCTATGTGTTGTTATGCATGCATTGTCATGGTTATGCTCATGCATGTATGGTAGGTCAGACATGCATTGTGAATTTGTTTCATGCAATTAGGTCATCATGATGATATTGGTATGTTATGATGCTAATGTGTTGGCTGAGATAGAGCAGGAGATGCATATCATTGTAGTGAAGTTGCAGCATTGGACCTCGAGGTAAGAGCATGTCATCATACATGTTTGTATGTTAGGCATGCAGGTATGTAGGTTAAGGATTGTTATATGCATTAGGGTTATGTCTATTCCTTTCATTCTATTGATGTTATGGTTACATACATGGTAGATGCTAATTGATTAGTGTAGTCATGTGCATATTTGTCAGATAGTCATGAATGATAGTAACATGTGGTTGTATGCATTTCTATTGTTGTTTTATGTTAGATAACTTGATGATTATTTTATATGTTGTTGATGAGTATGTTATAGGTTAACATGTTGTTGTTATATGATAGTTAGGTTGATGATTAGGTTATATGTTGTGCATGAGCATGATATATAACTTGTTTTTGTTATATGCTAGTAACTTCATGATTAGGGTTATTACATTAAGATCTTGATGATATTATGTTTGGTGCTAATTTGGATTGACCTAAGAAAATGATCATGGTTATGACATCTAGGTATGAATTAATATGTTGTGATATTATGTCATACTAATCTAGACTAATCGTACATACGTTATTGTTATGCATGAACGAAAAATATTTATGAGCTTATGATGTGAACATGTTAGTAAGTTACTGTTATGGATATCATAATCTTATTTGTGCTTGAGTTGATGTGTTGCAAAGCTATATCATGCTAACTAGATTGATTGTGCAGCCAAGATAGCCTCCCTTGAGATACATAAAGCTTGCTTATGTCATCTACTTTGTGCTTGAATGTTTTATTTTGTTGTCTATTTTGTGTTTGATTGTTTGATTATGTCATCTAGTTGATTTTTTTAACATGGTATGCTTTCAAGTTGGTTGAATGTTTATGAATTGCATAATATGATTATGTGTTCAAATAATCTTATTTTAAGATAATCGACATGTGTTGAGACATTTGATATGTACTTGAGTGTAATAGTGGACAGTTGTAGCATTATGTCTAATGACTATGAGTTGACTATATTGTTAGTCTTGGTAAAGGTTGATTTCAAATTGATAGATATGATTGTCTTGATATTTGGAACGTGTCGTTGACATGTATGAGCAGTTGCACGAAACATGCTTGGTATTAACATGACAAGATAATAGTTTATGTGTTTATATAACTAACAGTTGGGTGATGTGAAAGTACATAGTAAGCCTCGATTGCAACAAGGTAAAAAAGTAAAAGAAAGGAATTGGATAAGAATTCCTTTGGCTATGTTTGGAAATGCTAATTCCAAATGAATGAGTGCTTTGCATACAAGATGTCTTCTTAACCTTAATCTTGTCTAACATTATGTGGATATATGCTATAGTCATGAACATGTATTTGACAAGTATATCAGCTAGTTTCCAATTATGCATGGATTCGTCAAGGGAATTGGAGCCCCTTAAGAGATGGCATCGACGTGTTCAATTACAAGGCAATGTGCTTGGCACAACAAGGTAAGGTAACTAGCATGTTGTTATGTTTATTTATGCACTGACATTTATGTGTTGATAGCAGTATGATGCAAAGGATTGCATGGAAAAGAGGTTTCCGTTAAATCTCGAAGAAGGCTCAAGTTGATCTTTCTTTTGGAAGCACTGGGAACCATGGGGATTGAGTCATGGTGTCTAATTTTAGTCTTGTGCTTTTGGTATTTTGTGATTTTCTTGTGCATGAATTGCAGTTTTGTTATGTCTAGTGCATGATCATGCCACTTTGTTTGTGGTGTCGTGTTGTCATTGGTTTTCATAATTTTCTTCTTGTTTGTTTCTTGTGCTTTCCTTTCAAGTTTTGAGTCTTGGGAATTGGTTGGGAAAGAGGAAAATTCTGGAGCTCAGAGAGATCTGAATGAAATCGAGTAGGAAATGTAAGACTCAGATGAAGTTGTTGCATGTATAAATGAAGTTGAAGGCAAGAGTATGACAACCAGTTGGACTAGTTGGGTCCATTGGTGTTAATAGATGATGATAGGACAGTCATGGGAATGGTAATCAAGAAAGGTAAGGTGAATGGATTTGAGGCGTCATATGCCTTGGATATGTTGAGAATTGTTGTTCCCAATGTTGTGCATGTGTTGCATGGATAAAGGGAGTTCTCTTAACCTTGACCATATGGTATCTGGTAATTATGTTGTGATCATGATTGTGTTGATGTCTATATATGTGTACATGTATGTATGTATGTATGTCATGTCTGACAGGGTCATCATGGATCATGATTTTTTTATGCTAATGTTTATATGTACATATGTATGTATGTATGTATGTAGTTATATGACTAGATTATTATTGTTTTATGTTGATGTTATATGTATATATGTGTATGTATGCATATCGTTGTCTGACAAGATCATGATTTTTTTATGATAATGTTTATGTATATGTATCTATGTATCTATATATTTATTTCATTGTTCGATGAGGTCATTAAGGACCATTCTAGTGGAAGAATAATTTCTTATGTAAGTGAATGGCGTGAAGAGGTTCCTGGCCTTACGAGGAATCAATTAGGAAGAGTGTCCCCAGACAAATCTATGAGTTCAGTATCCTTTGGTTATGAGTTGATATTATGTGATTATATTATGTCTATGTTATGGGCAGGCTATATCGAGGGATACATCAATGAAATGAAAGCAATGTGGTCTGCAGATGTTGGGACAAGCATGGATAAAACACTGGAAGCAAGGGTGTTTGGTAGAGACAATGTGGTTTTGGATGTGTGGTACTATTATTGTGCATATGTTGTATATGTTGTACATGTTGTATTTGTAATGTTGTGCACATGCGATGTTGTGTATATATAGTGTGTGTACATGTTGTTTATGCAATGTTATGTACAAGGTGGTATAGATAGTGTTGTGTGAATATTGCATATGTAGTGTTCGGTATAGATGGTGCTATGTACATGTTGGATATGCGATGTTGTGTACATATTGCACTATGCACATGATGGATATGCGGCTTTGTGTGCATATGGTTCTCTACGCACGATGGATATGCAATGTTGTGTACAAATGATGCTATGTATATGTCGTATATACATTGCTATGTACATATGGTGTTGCGTGCATGTTGTACATGTGATGTTGTGTACATACGGTATTATGTGCATGATTGTGCAAGTGGTGCTATGAGCATGTGGTGTCGTGTACATGTTGTACATATGGTGTTGTGTGCGGGTGGTGTTGTGTACATATCATGCATATGGTGTTGTGTACATGTGGTGTCATGTACATGTCATGTATCTTGTGTTGTGTACGTCTAGCATTGTGTACACATTGCACGGGTGGTACGATGTACATGTGGCGCTGTGCATGTTAGCTTTGCTATGCAAATGGATTCAAAATAGATTCAAAAAAGCTCTCAAAGGCTGCAAATATGCTTATAATCATGCCCAAAATCCATGTTTGCTGTTGAAATCCTCAAATTGTGCATAAAGGCCTTCCACCGATGGAAAAAATTGCAAGAGGGAAACCCTTTGGAGGGCAGAATTACACTATCGGGAGGAGAAAATACCCAAAGAACCATATAAAATTCAAAAGCGCAGGCTTATGAATCCGCATCAATCTCAGCCGTCGGATCTGGCCGATCAACGGTCCAGATCGCGTCGGCATATCGCAGATCGGGGGATGGCAGTGGCAGCGGCAGCGATGTGGTATCGCCGATGGGCGATCGCCGATATCGCATCGGCGTGTCGCTATCGGCGTTTCAATGGAGCATGGCCTTTGCATATATGAGTGATCGCCGATGGGCCGGACCCGACGGCAGTATTAACCCCTTTTGATAAATACGCGGGTCCGCAACAATATCGCTATCGACAATGGAAGGGGGCGGGGCTTTAATCATATGCATGCCTCCGACCCGATGGGCCGGACCCGATGGTTTTTTAATCTTTTTGCATAAAATTTCAAGTCCGCGCTTGAGCCATTTTTCGTGGTTTTGCGGCAGTTTTGCATGTATTTGTAAAATGTTAAAAAACAAAGGAGGGCCTGTTTAAACGTGCATTGCAAGCCAAAGGCGGACCCGATAGTGAATAAAACTATGCCTGAAACCTTTAAAAAAGTCAACATGGAAGCAGTGATGGGCGGGAATGAATAGTTTGGGCAGCGTTACTTTGTTTTAAAGCCAAAACAGCCATGATAGATCCGTTTAATGATTCAGCAGCAGCATTTAATCAGCAGTATGGCTGAGGAGGAGATAGGACGCCACAGATCTAGACAGAGAATTCAATGGTTATGGGTTTCACCCATACCTCATTCCACTTGCCCAAGGAGGACCGCAGAGAGCCAGAGAGAGTCAAATCTATTTAAAACTCAGACAGATTTATATCAGAGGCCCATTTCTGAATATGAATATGGTTGGTGGCCATTTATGAGGCTCCTCCACGCATGGTTTGACAGAGATGTTTTGTATTGTAACACTATATATACTCAGAGCAAAAATGTAATCAGATTTGATGAGTGTTTGATGAATGAAAGCTTTGTTGTTGCCTTTAACTTCTGGAGACTGTAAATACTATGAGGCCTGCAACTTCTGGTCTTGATTTTCAACTAATACAAGCTTCTTTTGCTGTCACCTGCTCACTTTCCACTTCTTTTTCTTGTTCTAGGCTATGACTGCTTGCATTTATTTGATGTGCTGTGAATGTTTGATATCAGAGGAGCTGTCATCCCACCTTTGTATTATAATTTAGTGGCTCATTGAAATTGCTTGCAGATTGTTGTTGTTTAATATCAGGGAGCTGTCATCCTGTCTGTATATTAAACAATAGTTCTACAAATCTTCTGACTGGTTGCAGCTGGCCATCACAGGGTCCTGTGCATCTGCTGGTGCAATTAGTTTTCTCCATCATCACCTTTACCTTAAATTGTGAGTAATTGGTGGTTGAAAACCTTGTTCCTGAGCATCACTGATTTACAACCTAGGTGAGTTTCTTGGGGTGATAACAGTGCACATGTTTTACAGGGGGTGTCGTGTACATGTGATGTTGTGTACATGTTGTGCAGGTGGTGTTGAAAATAAGTGGTGTTGTGTGCATGTTTTACATGAGGTACTGGTGTATGTGTGGTATTGTGTGCATGTCGTATATGTTGTATTGCGAGCATGTGGTACTATGTATGTGAATTGTGTAGTTGTGGCATCATGGCATCTGTATTCGTTGTGTTGTATGTTGTGTACATATATGTAGTGTGTTTTACATCAAGTGTAAGTATATGTATTATGTGGTGGTGTACACCAGATGTAGGCATATGTATTGTGTTGTGTTTTACACTAGGTGTAGGTGTATGTGTTGTATGTCAGGTGTAGGTGCATGTATTGCATGGTGTTGTATGCCATGTGTGGTTGTATGTGTGTGATGCACACTATGTGTTTGTGCACATGGTTGAGGAGAAGGCACTAGGTGTTTTTCGAGTGTGGAAATCAATCTGGCGTGCGTACATAGTAAGGACAAAGGTAGAAGCTAGGGATTGATTAAATGATAAGTATCAACGTTTTATTTCTTTTTTATTATGCATGTGATTTATGATACTAGTCTATGATGATTACATGTGATCTATGATTCTGGTTTATGATGGTTACATGTGATTTATGATGTTGATCTATGATGGTTGTGTTTTGAGCTAACCTGATGTGATATGTTTATACATGATGATTTGGTCAAAGATTCTAGTTTGACTTGTTGTGACAAGAAGCGAACAAAATTGCAATCTTACCTTATTGACAAGCTACTAATGAGGTATGATTTGAATGTATTTAATTTATTTTAATCTAATGGAAGTTATGTGCTTGGTACAATAAAGCATGAAATGCCTGGTTGGGTGGTTGAAACTGATTACAAGAATTAGCAACGTCAACAAAAGGAATTGGAAAATGCAGCAGTATGCTAGTAAACTATTCAGGAGGAGGACCATTGTGGGACACTAGTACCCGATAGTGTCCATTGATTTCCATGAGCATGCTATGATCGGTATGGTGGTTTTAAGGCAGTGATATGCCTTGGTTTTTGTATCTTCTGATGCGAGGAAGAATTGCCAAGGGATGGACTTCCCGGGATGGGGGTGTCAGCGGAACTTGGTAGGTGAGTGACTACACGGAAGGGGTGAACGAAGTGGCCGAGGGACTGTATAGCATAGAAGGGAAGGTCGGGGATGGATTTTTTTTTTGTTATTAGCATTTCCAAATGGAATCAGATGCACATTGGGAGTGCGCCCTTGAACAATGTGTTGGTAACTGTTCACTGAGAAGACAAGTGGTGCATGATTGTGGCACTGGACATTGGATGCAGTTTTGACTTTGGTAATGGATTCTCGACTTCCTAGGAAGGAGGTGAATCCTAGTATTACTTTGAGGGTGGAGGTGTGAGCCTCTGGATTCCCTTGTTGTGGATGCAGGCATCGTATCCTTTTATTTGTTGGTTGAGAAAATGTGCATGTGTAAATGTGTAAATCATTGTAAATATTGTATTGAGTTGGATTTTTAAAGCTCCATAGACAATATGATTATTTTTTGGGTGAAGAAATGTGTATGTATATGTGATTATTGTTGTAAATATAGTAATGAGTTGTGTTATAAAGCTCTAGTAAACAGTATGTTTGTCATGTTTTAGCAGATGGTCATTATAAATACTACAACGAGCTATGTTATAAATCTCCATGGGCCGTATGTTTTGTTTTCAATGGTCTTAATGGTTATAGGTGTCATTGAACATTGAAGGCGGTGTTCCCCCAAGGGGGAGGGTTATGTAACAACCCTAGTTAAAAATTCATGTAAAAATGTATAAGGCCACGGTGATGGGACACGTATTCATAGCTAAATGGGGGGCAAAAACATCCTAGTGGGTGTTCATTAGGTTATTGTGGCTAAAGGAAATTGACAAAGGTTGTGGAAAGGGATTTGGAAGGCAAGAGACATTAATTGACATTTATTTATGAAAATAATGGAAATTAAGAGAAAAGGAAGGTGAAAGGTTACAGGTTGCATGTGAGGAGGAAATTGAAGGAAAATAATGGAAAATGAATAAAATAGAGACCTCATTAATAAAAAGGCTTTTGAGGATCAATGGGTAGGCTTGATCAGTGTAAGCTTGGTCAGTTTAGTTTTGGAGCTCTCTCATACTCTTGGATACTTAGAGTTTTTCTTGGAGCACTCTTGGAGGGTGTGGCATACTTGGATTTATGGAGAAAGAAGGCAAAGGAATAGCATGAAAACGAAAGAGGACATCAGGATCAGTAGTTAAAACATGATTTTGTTGCAGGTACCGAGTCGTAGGTATGGTTTCCTCACTAGTTTTTGCATGCATGGCACATGCATGTGGTTTCTTGGTTATGGTTTGTCATTGGCATGGAGGATTGACTAGATTGATAGTGGATTTGCCTATCCTTGCCATTTCCTAGATAGCCATGGTGTTGTGGGTTTATTTTCTTTGTTTTTATGATTGGTTCTCATGTTTCCTTAGCTTGGATTGAGTTAATAGTTCCTGGAACCTTGGTTGGACAAACGTTATAGAGCCATGTAACAGCTTGGGTTGAGTTATTAGTCATGGAGCCTTGGTTGGACAAATGCTCTAGAGCCCTTGGCGGGTTGAGTTACTAGTCCTTGAGCCTTGGTTGAACAAACGCTCTGGAGCCCAGCAACAGTTGTGGGTTGATTTACTAGTCCTAGAGCCTTGGTTGGAACAAATGCTCTAGAGCCCTAGAAGGCTTGGATAGAGACCAATCCAGTGATGGTTTGGTGATGTCTGACCGTGAGGTGGAATCATTGTTTGATGGGTTGAGGTGGTTGGCCTCTCGAAGCCCTGGATGGTTTTGGATTGATGTGTTTTATGAGATCCCACATTCATGCTTGGAATATGGCATGGGGGTGAATGGTTGAAGAGAGATTTGTCTCATCCATTCTACAGTCACGTGGAACGTGGTAGTCCCATACCGGGTTGGCCTTTGCATCATTAATATGAGGTTATTTCTCCTTCTACTTCTATGAGTAATATACTGGTTTATATGTGGATTCTATGGCTATTATATCCTTGGTATTTTTGTTGTTATTATGCTGGGCATGAATATGTATTATGACAGTGCCTATGTATGGATCCCATCATGTTTTTACTTGTTTATGAATGAAGAATGCATCTATGGCCTAATGGATGAAACTGCAACTAAAGTGACAAGGAAACAATGCCTCGTAGCGAACCGCTATGCTCAGATATGTTATTACACCTGTAGATTACCTATTCATGACATGTTTGACGAAATTCTTGTCATGGCTAGTAGGGGTCCAGTCAAGGTCTTATTCAAGTAATTACATTAGTAATGTTATTTCCATGTTATCTTATTGTTCTGAAGGTGTTATTCAATTTTGGGCAGTGACCTGGGCTCTGGGCCTGAAAATGTGGCTTAAATCCCAGGGATGTTGGCATAGAACTGAGCAAAATAGTCCTTGGATACTATCTTGCATCCCTGTGTGAGCATCTAGAGGTTCTTGGACATTGGCATTCCCATAACATGAGAGCTTCCAAAGGTCAAGTAGTCTAAAAACTCAGTGAGACTCAGGTGTTGGTTAATAGAAAGGTTGGGATGGTTCCTAGAAGTCATATGGCTGATGTTGAAGGTCTGTATGGTGTGTTTCCATCGTTTCCACTTCCTTAACGTGACTTAGGAGTTCGAATCATATCATAGTGGCCTCTCATCGCATGTTTACCCCGGCTAGCCGGTTGCTTGGGTATATATGGGTGGAGGGTGTTACAAAAATGTTATTTTTGATGTGTCTATGTTCAAAATAATAATTATGTTTGTTGTTCATTATTTATTAGGAAGGTACTTCAATTTTTCCACCAAGCATTCCAAGTCGAAGTTCTTAGTGAATAAACTAGTGGTCAATTGTTGAATATGCATATGGTTGTTGTTGTTTAAATATTTTGTTTTTGAATTGGTGCTCAAGCCAAGAAAGAAAAATGTTGGCCATGATCATGAATCATAGGTTCAATTTGGTGAGAAATTAAGAGTGTAGAATGACCTACCAAATGCAAATATATTCCATGTAGAAGTAGTTCCAAACTACTTTATAGAAATCATTACATTCTTGACTACTAGAGTTGTGTCAAAGAGGAGTAATAAGAACCAATGAGGTGAGTTGTTAGTTCACTACAAAATATCATTTAGTTTTGAGCTAGTTATACAATTCAAGCATCAATGGCATTATCCACATGTGCTTTCTAGATCATGAATGCAACATAGTTTCATAAGAGTCACATAATGGAATGAATGGTGGTCGATATGGTGGAAAGGTAACTACGCAAAATGTGTTTTGAGTGAGACTTTGGTGGCTCAAATTGTTGTTATATTCCTTGCCTTATGTTAGATAATGTGATAAGATGTCATTGCTACCCAATGTGTTCAAGGAGTCATTTGGGAGATAGGCAATCAACCCAATTGATTCAAATTCCAGATGCCTGGTACTTGGGATCATAATACATCGTCATGGAGACTAATTACCTAAACAATGGGTAGAAATTGTTAAGGCCCAATACTAAAGTGAGGTTCATTTTTGAAAACATAGTTATGTAGTTTGGATGCCCGTAGAATCTCACTAGTGACTAGGGAAAGCATTTTGTAAATAAAACCATTATTGCACTCATTAAGTTGTTTAGGATTTAACACCATAATAGCACTCCATATCACCTATAGGCTAATGGCATTGTCGAAAACTTCAACAAAATTCTAGGGAGAGGCTTGACAAATATTTGTGTAGTTCAAAGGGATGACTTGGATGAAAGTATAATCATGACCACACCACTTACAAACCCTTAACTAAAAATACACCATTTAAGTTTATTATGGAAAAGAACAAGTGTTTCTATTAGACTATGTGATTCTAAGCCTATATATTATCATGGTTACATAGATGAATGAGGAGGATATGCTCTGTGAATGACTAAGCAACTTAGTGAAACTTGAAGAAGATAGGTTGCTTGTTCAATTTCATTATATGATTTATAGGTGAAGACAAAAGGCATGAAATGGACCAAATCAAGGGGAAAAAAATTGGTCACATAAAATTTGGTGTTTCTATATGGCAACAAATACTTGAAAATTGAGTGAAGGTTGGCTTGGTCCTTTCCACATCATGCAAATTGCTGGATTGCAGGTTTCTGTGGAGTGGTTTTTGAGAGATTTGATTCGGATTATCCACAGTGTTCATCTTTTTCTTTTGTCGACGTTTCGAGCCTAGATCAAGACTCATCATGCAAATTATTAAATAAGGTGAAAATTCAAAGATGAATCATTGAGGAGATGGTTGAGTGACACATGAATGAAATGTTCCTCTACATCAAAACCTTAATCATCCACTCTACCTATTTTTTTATAGGGAGTAGTGTACATACAAGGAATTAAAATTCAATGATGTGTCAATTTTGGAGTCCTTGTTATGATTTTTTTTTTCAATTGTTGGGTTTTACTTTTAATTTTCCACAATGTTCTATGTTGTTATAATCACTTTGACAATTTCTTCCAACTTCAATCACCCCAACAAGAGCAAATAAATTATAGATAGACCAGTAAAAAAAATGCACAATAGAAGATAGTCAAGCACAATGAGACACAAAGATTTGGTCAAAGACAAGGGGGAAACCCTTTGATCAATTCTTCTTCTTCTATTAGTAAATCGGTGTTTAGCAAGAGATACATAGTCCAAATAGTTCATCCAACAACCAATCAAAGTCAAATCTGTAACTTACCAAATCAACCAATCCAAAATAAGTCAACAATGAGAGATAAACTCAATTTTGGCCAAAGGTACCAATCTACAAAATTTCATTCTGTGGAAGAATAGTCAATACTAGTCAACGGATTGCCCTAACTAGTCAAAGTCAACAATCCAACTACTCAGAAAACTTCAGTCATACCAGGAATGAATTTGGCCTTCCTTCCTCAGTCAAACCCAGTCAAAACAGTGGAAAAAACTCAGTCAAAGGAGAGAGAAAACATGTAGTCATATCTGTAGTCAACCCTATTAAACCCTATGGCCAACCTCAGTCAACATGCCTAGAAAATTTTGGTTAAAATACCAATCAATGCAGCCTCCAAAAACAAAAAATAATTCAGTCAAATAGAGTAAATGGTGGTCAACGCACTCCCAAAACAAAAATTCAACTCATCCAAAATAGAAAACCTTCTCCTCCTTTGCATATGTGAAGTTATTCCTACAATTTAATAGATGTACGAACCATTTGAAGTGATATGAGATGTGTGATGGATGGTCTCCAAGTGAGGTCAACGAATTCCTATTTATATGAGGTTGAAGAGGGCTAACTTCACACATGTCATAGGGCCAACTTGTCATCTTCACTGGGTTGACTTGTCAAACTCAAAGAAGAAATTTTCCTTTAACAATTTTGAAATTCCTTTGAAGAAGAGAGGTTCATCCATGGGGTTGTTATGCTTCTCCTTGGGGAAATTCATCCTGTAGCTACCAATTCTCAACACTCCCACTCAGCTAGGGAAGAATTTCCAGCTGCATCATAAGTATCATCTCAAATGTACATGTATCAACATAGAAGAAGTTAATCTCATCTCATCTCGAAAGAATTCTCTACAAATAATATAGGGGGAGGTCAATTTACCAAAACCAAGTCCATGGAAATCATATTTGACTTTAGTGAAGATCACACACCCCCCACTGATCTCAAAGTATAAATCATCTCATTTGAACAATGATGGCTTGATCCATAGAAGAAGAAAAATTATCTACACGATAATAGGGGAGATCAATTTACCTCAATCAAGTTTGTGGCAGTCATAAATTACATTGGTAAGGATCACACTCACCTAAGTCTCCTCAACCACTGGCCAAATGGGTGGAAATCTTGGAAATCTTAACCACCTCAATGTGACCCTTGGTCAATAAAGACATGAAGGTAACTTGCAGGTAGGATGCATATTGGGGCATGTACTCACCCAATTCCATGGATTCAAGGAGTAACCTCACCCCAAGGAGCTACTCAATTTCCCCTTAACAAAGTCCATGGCTAGTCATAAAGACAGGGGAAGAGAATTTGCTAAGTGTTCTTGATCAGCAGTGTTCCGTCTCAGGGAGGGATACATTCTCCTTCAATCTAAGTTGTTCTCAAAAGAATATGAACTTCGTTTTTGGAAATAGCTTGCTAATAATTTTTGCAACCTGATCAACTTTTGAGATATGTTGGAGCCTGACCGCTCCTCTCAATACCATGTCTCTAATGAAGTGGTACTTGATCTCAATGTGCTTTGACCTGTCATGGAATATTAGATTATCTTAAAGTTTTATCTCACTTTGGTTGTCACAATATATCACGATAGTATCAGTCACTTGCTCAAATATCTCTAAAAAGAGATTTCACAACCACACCTCCTCGCAGTTAGCCATGCTAGCTGTAATGTACTATACCTTGATTGTACTAATAGAGATAGATTTATGCTTCCTACTCATCCAGGAAATCATGAAAGATCCCAATATAAAGCAATAGCCTGATGTGCTCTTCTTGTCAATAATTATCCCATCCAAATTTGCATCAGTATATCCATGAAATCTCAAATCATCGTCGAAGATGTATCTCAATCCATAGTTGATCATCCCATGTAAATATCCTAGCACATGTTTTGTGGCCACCCAATGAGCATGCAAAGGTTCCACCATGAACTAGCTCTAGGTGTTTACTACAAAACATATGTTTGGTCTTGTGTTGACTAGAAACATCAAAGTCCCAAACATTTATCTGTACAAAGAATAATCTGCTAGATATGGTCCCGCAACTTCACCACTTAAATTCTTAATGTTTGCCTCCATCAATGTGGCCATGGATTTGGAATCCACCATCCTGAATCTTGACAACATATTTTCCCTTGCTAAGTAAAATATCACCAGGTCTCTACCACACATAAGCCCAAGAAATAATGCATCAACCCAAGATCTTTCATCTCAAACTCAGAGGCAAGCTCCCTCTAACATTGGAGGATCAGAGTCCCTGCTCATGTCAAGAATAATTCATCAACATTAAAACAAAAATCAAGGGCATATTGTGATAGCCTCGGGTTAAAATTTCATATAATAAAGTTAATAAATGAAAAAAAATACCAAGGTCACGGGACACATATTCCAAGCTAAATGTTGGGCAAGACATCCTAGTGGGTGTTCATGTGGTTTATTATGGCTAAGGGGAAATTGGAAAAGGATTTGAAAAGGAAAAGAAGCATTAATTGACATTTTAATTATGAAGATAATGGAAAATAGGATATTAATGAAGGTGAAAGGTCACAAGTTACATGTGAGGAGGAAATTGAAGCAAATAGAGGCCTCATTAATAAAAGGGCTTTTGAGGATCAGTTCACAACTTTTGCTAGTTTAAGCTTTCGCTAGTTCATTTTTGGAGCTCTCTCTTTATTCTCTCTCTCATACTCTTGCACACTTAAAGCATTGATCCAGGTGGATGTTGGTGGCCACCCACCTATCCCATTTGGACCTCCACAACTGTCTCTTTCAGTTTTTCAGTTTCCGTAATTGTAGCACAATTTACTATTTTAGCAGTTTTTCGGGTCCCGAACTTCCAGAGCCGTTTTGAGGCCCTAAACGACGTTTTTTGGAAATCTGGGAGCAACTTACGACCAATTTTTCTCTTCCAAAAGTTATATTTCTCGGATAGATCTTTCTAATGAGCTATTGTACGCGTCAAATAGAGATCAGGTGCCAAAGTTACGACCCCGGGAAATTAATGTACCAATTTACCCAAACGAGGCCCACAATTTGGTGTTTCATCTTCTAGGGTTACGTTTTGGGATGTTAAGGGTTTTCCATTGTTTCTCAACAATAAATAGGCCTTCGAGCCTCATTGTAACACAGTTCAGAGGCATGTAGCCGCTACATCTCTTCTCAAAGATAAGCTACCATCACCCTAGCTGGTTTATTTCCATTTCGGTTTGTAAGCATATTTCAGTATTTTACAATAATGAAATGAAGTATTATTTCCATTGAATATATGTCTTTATGGTTATCTCTGTATTTTATTGCATTCCTGTTTAAATCTGGATCAAGCATTCTTGGAGAACTCTAACATTCGAAAAAGGAAGGCAAAGGAAGGACAAGGAAGCAAAGGGAAGCAAATATCAAGAAAGAAAGAGTTGGATCTAGCGGCTATAGAGGGATTACTTGCAGGTATCGAGTTGCATGTATGATTTCCTTGCTAGTTTTGGCATGCATGTGTGTATTTGGTTCTCTTTTTATCATTTGCATGGGTTTTTCTAGGTGTGATAGTGGTTTCATCCTTACCTTGCCATTCCCAGATAGCCATGGTCTGATGGGGTTCTTTCATTTGGTTGAGCTGGATTACTGTATGGTTTTGGAACCGGGTGAGGTGGTCTCAGGAAAATTCCCAAGGGCCTAGGAATCCCTTGACCGATAATGGTGGGATACACAGTAAATACTGAAGGTGGAGACAGGAAAATTCCTCAAGGCATTGATGAAGAAATTCATAGGCATCCAAGCTTGTTTAAGCCTAATAATCCCTTGACCGGTAATGGCAGGATTGCGGTAAATCCTGGTAATGTATGTTTCTTTGTTTGGCCTAGGAATCCTTGAGTGGTAATGGAGGGATACACAGTAAAGCCTAGTTGTATAGATGAGGGATTTGGGCCTAGCAATACCTTGACCATTAATGGTGGGATATGTAGTAAAGTTTGAGGAAGCCCTAGTTTCTTTTGTTGTGAGTTCCACATTCATGCTTGGAATATGGCACAAGGGTGATTGGCTAGAAAAATAAAAATAAAAATAAAATAAATAAATTAAATTAAATTAAATTAAAAAGAAAAATTAAAAATTAAAAATTAAAAATAAAAATAAAAATAAAAATAAAAATTGGTTCAGCCCAATCTATGGTCGAGTGGTACATGGAGGTCCCTGATTTGGTTGTATTTTGCATACGTTAATAAGAGCTCTTTTCCCCTTATATTTCATGAGTATTTATACTTGTTATTATGTGGCTCTGTTGGTTTTTCTATCATTGTTATTATTCTGGTTATATGTTGGTTATAAACATGGCTTTATGACAGACTTTAGTTATGGATCGCATCGTGTTTTGATTTGTAAATGAATGGTTATTGAATGCATGACCCAATGGAAGTTATTGCAACTACTATGAGAGGGTGTTAGACCTTCTTAATGATTCTCAGATAAGCATTAGATCTCTATGTTCATATATGTAATTATGACCTATAGATTACATGTTCATGATGTGTTTGACGAAATGTTTGTCATGGTTAGGATGGGTCAAGTTAAGTCCTTGATCAAGTTTTGAATTAAAGGCTTTGTCTTTGTGTCATTTATCATTTCTAATAATTTCATCAAGTTTTGGGCAGAGGTCTGAATCCTAGCCCTGAAAAAGTGACCCAGATCTCGGGGTCATTCTCACAAAATTGAATAATTTAGTCTACAGTCACTAGGAAGCAGGCTCATGGGAGTGACGAGAGGGTTACAACCACTAGATTTCCTTTTCATGGGAGCGACTGGGAGTCCAGATCATTAAAAGTCAAGTTAACTCAAGGGTTGGGCACCTAGAGTGGTTAGTTAGCTCCTGGGGATCATGTAGTTCCTGAGAGTGGTGAGTAAAGTTTTGGTTGAACGATTCCACTTCCTTAAGTATACCTATGAGGATGAGTCACATCATATTAACACTTCATCACATATTTACCCCGATGGACTGGTGAACTTGGGTAAGTGTGGGACGAGGCTGTTACAGAGTGGTATCAAAAAAAGTTAGGCTCTCTTTGGGTAATATCTGATACCACAAAGTGGTATCAAAGCATGGCTAAACACTTGGATTGGATGGGTGGAATGTGGTTTTCATGCATGCATGTAGGTTGTATATGTGCTTATTATGTATGCATGGTGGTAGTCATTGTTACTGTTATGTTTTCATGTAGAAGTTGATGATGTCATTGTTGGGATATGTTTGTCATGAATGCATGTAAGTTGTATATGTATTTGTTATGCATGTGTGTGTCTATATGTTGTTATGCATTCATTGTTATGGGCATGGTTGTCATGCATGATGTCGATATATTATTATGATTATGATTATACATTTATCATTCTAATTTGGTTGATCTTGCTGATAAGATATCCTCCCCTGACTATACTGAGGAATGTTGGTTATATTTATGTTTGGTTATATAACATGGTATACTTGCATGAAGAATATGATCAAATATGACTAGAAAAATGGTGGATTATAGTTCACGATACTCTCCCTAAAGATCAGATGAGTAGCTTGGTGATGAGTACTTCTCTCACATAGAAGATACTTTGAGAAGTTTGAAGGTAGAAATAAGAATTTGCAAAGAGTATAATGACATAATTATTCACTCAAAAGAGAGACTTATTGGGGCAAAAGAAAAACAAGCAGAGGTGAATGCAGTTATCCTTTAGAGCTTTTCATACTTGTAGAGACAGGGACCGCTTAGGATCAGTCATGGACAGGATGACAAGACTAATAGAGCCTATGGTAGTAGATCTCATGATGGGCATAGGTCGAGCAAGGATAATACCGTCGGGGAAGGAAGATTCTTGATTACACCAGATAGGAGAGGCAGTGGACATGGGATTTATTCTAGTTTTGGTTTGGACATGTTCCATGGTCATCACCACTATCATCCTTACAAGAGGAATGACAAGGAATATTTATCGAATGATTTAAAGAAATCCAAGCCACCTACATTTGATGGAGAGTTGAATAAACCCTAAGATGTAGAGGCCTGGTTTCTTGGAATGAAGAAATTATTTGAGTTAAATGATTACACAGAGAACATGAAGGACAAGATAGTTATTTTAAGTCTCAAAGGGAAAGTAAACATTTGGTGGGAAGACATGAAGTGGGTCAAAGACATCAGGAAAGAGGAGTTGAGTTGGCATGAATTCAAGAAACTTTTCAGGAAGAAGTACTTGTCAGAGAGGTACTATGACCATAAAGACAATGATTCCTATGAGTTGAAGATAGGATTGATGATAGATGAGGAGTACATGACTAAGTTTCTAGATTTATTGAGGTATGTACCGTATATTAAGGATGAGAATGCCAAATTTCATGGATTTTTCAGTGGATTTCCATTAACATATAAAGATAGGATTTAGTATGATGGGCCTCAATCACTTGAAGAAGTAATTGGAAAGTTGAAACACTGTTATAAGAAATCGAAGCGTAAGACAAAGTCTCAGCAATGTTGGACAGAGACAGACAAGACTAAAGGTAAATGGCCACTGAAGCAAACAAGACCTTAGGATACAGGTGAGAAAGAGAATGTTGTTCCTTACAATAAGTTTAATGTAGTTGGAAAGGGACATGAGTCACAACCTAGAGGAAAGAAGAATAAATGTGATGGTAAGGGATAGTTATAGTGCTGGATATGTGGCAAGGAACATATTAAGAAGGATTGTCCATCATATCAGGGTGGTAGGCCTCAGATCTACAGTGCATAAGAATCACAGACAAAGTGGGATGTTGGATGGAGCATTCCTCAGATCGATGTAGCATTAGATAACAGGTAGGTGGATCACCAGGCATTTATTATCAAGATGAACAGTAAGATTTGTGATCAATTTGTTTCTATTTTGATTGACCCTGGATCTAATTATAGTTATGTTAACCAATGTTTTAAGACTCCGACTCCGACTCTGACTCGGCCGAGGATCGACTCCGACTCCGACTCCAAAACGGTAATGACTCGGCCGGATCGATTTCAATGACTCGATCGTTGTAAAAAATACATTAAATATTTATTTTTTTTATTAAAAAACATAAACTGCATTAAACAGGCTTGTACATCACATACATCACATTACATTACAGCATTGTACATTAGAAAAGCTTTTTACCTGAACTATTTATGTACTCTTCCAGTTCTACTAGATTGTAGATTGTGCAAACTAACTCACAACAGATCCCAGTTTCGCATCATGGAGCTACTTTTATCTCTTCAAAATTGATGCATATGGAATTCCAACGTACTGATTCTACGGGTACATCAAGATCAAGCATGATGATAGATTTTAATACATTCATCCAGACGTCATACAACCAACCATGAAAAATGTAACTGCAATCACAAACATGATACACCACCTGCATTTTACTTAAGTATTTAACTGTCAACCATTTATCTGGCAAAGGAAAGAAAAGCTGGCTCCATGTTTCCGTCCAAGTAAACTTCTTGGAGCTCTTTAGCAACTCTATTAATGGTGCTTAGTGCTATCATAAATGTGAGTAGAAGCTAGCTATCTAACGAAACATGGAACTTACAGGTGCTTTCTAATAAGAAACCAGTTTAATTTTCGTAGGATCAATGAAAAACTCTTGCTCAAAACGGGGTGGCCTAGGTATCAACTACGTTGTTGGAATGATGCAACATGTCCTTCAATTCACACATAAAAACCTCTCAACAAAACATACTCGTAGAAATAAACTGGGTTAAGACTCAAGAGCATAACATAGTAAAGAGAAGCCACAAGCTTCCCTGTCGATGACATAATTATATCAAACTCTGGGGGAGGAGTTGATGGGCCAACTCATTAAGATGCCCTCTAGAGAGGGACTCCTTTGGTAGCTTTCTTTTAAAATCCTGAATACATACTAAAGAACTATCGTTCTACACAAGTACAATCTTTGAAGTTTCTACCTTTCTCCTTTATGTCACCAACTGATCATAACACCTATCTCAATCATACGCCTAGTGCAATTGGTGGATCCACAACAACAGCTGCAGTTGTTTAACCTTAGAGACAGGCAACTTCTTATTGCAAGACAGGCAGTGTAGATATTTCAGATAAACAGAAATGAATTCAAGTAACAGCATGCACAATAGACAAGAGAAATTGGGCATAATATCAGCTCCAAATTCTCATGCAAGAAGCAAGCCTGTATAACAATGATATGAACAGTGAATCCATAAACTGCATTAAACATTTGAAAAATTACCAAAAAAATGAATTTTTTTTTACTTTTTACGCTGCCCAGCCGTCCCAAGTGTGACTCGGCCGAGTCATAATGGACCCGGCCGGGTTGACCGAGTCACACATGACTCGGCCGAGTCATGTGTGACTCGGTCAACTGGACCGGTTAGGTGGCCGGGTCACTCCTCAGGCTAATGACTCGGTTCGACTCGGCCGAGTCGGTTTCGAATCGGCCGGCTTGTAAAATAGTGATGTTAACCCTAACCTGGTGGATAAGAGTGGTTTGAGAAAATAAGTGCATGCATAGTCTTGGTTAGTGCAGTTGGCTATAGGTACTAAGAAAAGAGTCCATCATTGGGTAAGAGCTTGTGCGTTTGAGTTGAATGGTATGCCTACATCAGCGCATCTGAATGTACTTCCGTTGGGATCATATAGTATGCTTTTAGGTATGGATTGGTTGTACCTTCACAAGACCAAAGTAGATTTCTATGACAAGGCTATTGAGTGCCTGGATAACAATGGAGAACAGAGAATCTTGTTGGGTAAGAAGAAGGCTACATCAGTTAGAATGGTTACAACTATGCAGGATAAGCGCAGTCATAGGAAAGTGTGTGTGTTATTTACAATGCATATTTCCAGTGATAAAGGTAAGGATGTTGAGGATGCAAAAGTATTCAAGAAGTATTTGGTCTTGCAGTAGTTTCAGGATGTATTTCCTGCAGAGATTTCAAAGTTTCCGCCTCACAGGGAAGTGGAATTTTCTAGTGATTTGGTACCAAGAGCAACACCACCATCAAAGGCACTATAAAGAATGAGCACACAAAAGTTAGTGGAATTGAAGTTGCAGTTGAAGGAAATGCTTGAAAAGGGATACATTAGGCCAAGTGTATCACCTTGGGGCACACCAGCGTTATTTGTGAAGAAGAATGGTACTCTTAGGATGTGCATTGATTACAGGTAGTTGAACAAGGTAACCATCAAGAACAGGTATTTGTTTCCGAGGATTGATGACTTTTTTGACCAGTTGAAGGGAAAAGTGGTGTTCTCGAAGATTGATTTGAGATTAGGATATCATCAAGTACACATTAAAGAATAGGAAATCTACAAAACTGCTTTCTGGACTAGGTATGGGCATTATGAGTTTGTTTTGGTTTGACTAATGCTCCAGCTACTTTCATGTGTTTGATTAATGATGTGTTCCATCCTTATTTGTAAAAGTTTGTTATTGTATTCATTGATGATATATTGATATATTCTAATAATGAGGAAGAGCATGTCTGATGGCGGTTTGGGTACAGGCAGGAGTGTTAGTCTCCCAAACTATGAGATTATATCTTCTACATCTGTTTCCGAGTGTGATTATTGGTTCAGTGGGCTCTCTGTCATCCACAAATAACCTTAGATCTTCCACTAAATTAGCAAACTCCTCTAAAACTATAGAGTTCCTCTAAACCTCCACTAGTCCGGACCTGACGACAATATAAACCAGAGCTTAATAAATTTTGAAATCTGCCTTCTAAAACCCATTGGCACTTCTTCACCGTTGATCTATTCAAGATCCAATGGTCAACAATACTTCCTCGACCTCGAACCTGCTCCACACCTATCAACCGTCGATCTTGCTCCACCAGATCTAATGGCTCATATGCATATCAGCCGACTAACTTGCGCACTCCAAATCCACCCAAAAAAGTGGTTTCCCTCTCTCTCCTTGCTGCTATGTGTCACCGTCTGTATGGAATCAAAGCCAATGGGGGAATTACCACTTACTGCCTTTCTTCCGCCCGATATCCACTTGTGGTTTCTCCAACCCGCTTCGGCTTGTTAACTGTCAGTTAACTTCTGCGCCCGAACACCATTGATCGGTCTCGACCGAAATCTAACCATCCAAATTAAATCTTCACGCTGTAGGTCTTCCTCCACTGATCTCGACCATCCATTCCACACACTCAGGGTTCACGAGAAACACAGTTAAAAACACAGAATTTAACACAGTCAACATCATTTCATTCAATCTCATAGAACACCGATTAAACTTTGAATTTCACAATAACATAGAGATTTCAAAGGAGATTATCCTTCGGGATTTGACAGAGAATTTCTCATCCACATACACAGAAATTAAATTTTCCCACTTTACTAGATTCACTCCAGGAAAGCCAAATTTCTCCAACAGTCAAAATCCCTTTACAACAGTGTGAAAATTACATAAGTACTGGTTCATCCTAACAAACAGATCCTAATTCAAAGGCTAAAATTTATTAACCCTGTCTGTCCTAGGAGGCATTCTCCTCGAGAATCTCCACTACAGCTAACTAACTAAAACCTATTACATCATGATCAAATCCTATGTTCTAGCTCTATGCTTAACTAGAAAAAATAGAAATTGATGGCTAAAGGATCCCACTCCTTTGCTTGTAATATTTTTTTTTTATTTTTTGGAATAATTCTTCGAATTTTTCTTCAAGCCTTATGCTCCTGCATCAGACTCCTGAGGACAAAATTCTTCATGGGCTCCTGTCCATGAGCTCTTCTACAGAACTGCCCAATTTCTGTAGCATGTTTTCTGTTACCCAAGTAGCTTCAGCAATTGGTTGATCCTTCCATTTGACCAAATACTGAAAGTACTCCTGTCCTCTGGTTTTCTTGAACACTTTCTTGTCCAAAATCCTTTCTGGCTGCAATTCCTTTGTTGTAGGTAACTGTTTTACCTAGTCAATTTCCTGTGTCTCTTGGTCTTCTTCTGTATCATTTGCAATTTCACCTTCATACTTGTACAAATCAGCAACATTGAAAATTGGAGATATTCCAACATCAGGGGGTAATTCAATTTCATATGCATTTGCAGAAAATTTCCTTAATACTCTGCATGGTCCAATTTTCTTGAACTTCAATTTGTTATACTCCCTCTTTGGAAATCTTTCCTTCCTTAGGTGTGCTAAAACCAAATCCCCAACTTCAAAGTTCACTTCTCTTCTTCTCATGTCTACTATGTTTTTGTACTTGATGTTGTTATCATGTAGCTGTTGTTTCACCTGTTCATGTATTGCTTGTATTTCTGAAGCAAAATCTTCTCCCTCTACACTTCTCATATCATATTTTCCCAAGTTTCTTAACTCATACATTCCTCTTGGATGCATTCCATAAAATATATGGAATGGACTTTGCCCTATACCCCTGTTAGGTCAGTCATTATATGCATATTCAACCTGTGCCAATACTTGATCCCACTGCTTTGGATTTTCTGCAGTAAGACTCCTTAAAATATTACCCAAACTCTTGTTCACAACTTCAGTCTGTCCATCAGTCTGTGGATGATAGGCAGAACTGAAACTCAGTTTAGTTCCCAACTTTTTCCATAGTGTCCTCCAGAAATGTCCAACAAATTTGGAATCCCTGTCTGAGACAATACTCTTAGGAAACCCATGCAATCTTACAATCTCCTTGAAAAACAAATTAGCAATGTGAGTAGCATCACTAGTTTTATAACATGGAATAAAATGTGCCATTTTTGAAAATCTGTCCACTACAACAAAAATTGAATCATTTCCTCTTTGAGTCTTTGGTAAGCCCAAAACAAAATCCATACTTACCATATCCCAAGGTCAATCCGAAATTGGTAATGGAACATACAAACCTGTGTTTTGGCTTCTTCCCTTTGCATATTGACAGACTTTGCAAGTTTTCACATACTTTTCCACTTCAGATCTCATTTTCGACCATAAATAAAATCTGTTCAATTGTTCATAAGTCTTATCTATACCAAAATGTCCTGCAAGTCCACCACTATGTTTCTCTTTGATTAAGTTCTCTCTCATAGAACAATTTGGTATGCACAGTTGATTTCTCTTAAACAACAATCCATCTTGTAAGAAATAATCCAACCATTTATTCCTATCCATCAAAATAGGATTCTTACAAGCTTCAAATGCCTCTTTAAAATCTAAATCTGTCTCATACAATTCTTTAAGAAAATCAAAACCCAACACTTGAATTTGACTCTCTTGAAATAATGTATTTCTCCTACTTAAAGCATCTGCAACTTTGTTCGATTGGCCATTTATGTGCTTCAAGACAAAATGGAAACCCTGAAGATACTCTACCCATTTGGCATGTTTCTGGTTAAGCTTTGGCTGCTGCATAATATACTGCAGTGCATGGTTATCTGAACAAAGTATGAACTCTTTTGACATTAGATAATGTCTCCACTTCTTCAATAACTGCACAACTGCATAAAACTCTTTATCATAAGAAGAATACTTGTTCTTTAAATCATTCAACTTTTCACTGAAATAAGTTATAGGTCTGTCTTCCTGACTTAAAACACCTCCAATAGTTTCTCCACTGGCATCACATTTCACTTGGAAAGGCTTACTAAAATCAGGTAGAACCAAAATAGGTTTTTTAGTGATCTTCTTCTTCAACAGCTGAAAATTCTTTTCTGCTTCAGCAGTCCATCTAAATGGTTGTTTATCCTTCTTTATAGTCTCAACAATAGGAGCATTGATCTTACTAAAATTCTTTATGAATTTCCTATAAAAACTAGCAAGACCATGAAAACTTCTTACCTCAAAGATACTTTTAGGTGAAGGCCACTCCATGATTGCCTTGATCTTCTCTGGATCCATCTTCAATCCTTCAGTGGAAATAACAAAACCCAAATACACTAATTCCTCTTTCATGAATGAACATTTCTTCAAATTCAGCAATAATTTCTCTTGTTGTAACCTTTGTAAGACATAATTCAGATGTCTCATGTGCTCCTCCTTAGACCTGTTGTAAACTAATATATCGTCCAGATA
The DNA here is from genome assembly GCA_031772625.1 of Pinus tabuliformis. Lineage (NCBI taxonomy): Eukaryota > Viridiplantae > Streptophyta > Pinopsida > Pinales > Pinaceae > Pinus > Pinus tabuliformis. The sequence goes on along the minus strand of CM062818.1, from coordinate 1,393,094,965 downwards.
TACTATTACAAATTTACCAATAAACTCCTTAAGAACTTCATTCATGAGTCTCATAAACGTACTTGGTGCATTTGACAACCCAAAAGGCATTACTCTCCATTCATACAATCCTTCATTTGTCTTAAAAGCATTTTTCCACTCATCCCCTTCTCTTATCCTTATATGATGATACCCACTCTTAAGATCTAGTTTTGTAAAATACTTTTCTCCACTCAAACAATCCATCACCTATCAACCATCGAACTTTCTCCACCAGATCTAACAGCTCATATGCATATCGGCCAACTAACTTGCGCACTCCAAATCCACCCAAAAAAGTGGTTTCCCTCTCTCTCCTCGCTGCTACGTGTCACTGTCTGTATGGAATCGGAGCCAATGGGGGAATTACCACTTACCGCCTTTCTTCCGCCTGATATCCACTTGTGGTTTCTCCAACCCGCTTCGGCTTGTTAACTGTTGGTTAACTTCTGCGCTCAAGCATTGTTGATCGGTCTCGACCAAAATCTTAACCATCCAAATTAAATCTTCACACTGCAGGTCTTCCTCCACTGATCTCGACCGTCCATTCCACACACTCAAGGTTCACAAGAAACATAGTTAAAAACAAAGAATTTAACACAGTCAACATCATTTCATTCAATCTCACAGAACACTGATTAAACTTCGAATTTCACAATAACACAGAAATTTCTAAGGAGATTATCCTTTGAGATTTGACAAAGAATTTCTCATCCACATACATAGAAACTAAATTTTTCCACTTTACTAGATTCGCTCCAAGAAAGCCAAATTTCTTCAACAGTCAAAATCCCTTTACAATAGTGTGAAAATTACATAAGTACTGGTTCATCCTAACAACCAGATACTAATTCAAAGGCTAAAATTTATTAACCCTATATGTCCTACAAAGCATTCTCCTCGAGAATCTCCACTACAGCTAACTAACTAAAACTTATTACATCATGATCAAATCCTATATTCTAGCTCTATGCTTAACTAGAAAAACATGGAAATTGATGGCTAAAGGATACCACTCCTTTGCTTGTAATATTTTTTCTATTTTTGGAATAATTATTCAAATTTGTCTTCAAGCCTTATGCTCTAGCATCAATGTCTAACACGTAGCAGTGGTATTAAGATTGATAAGAGAGCATTAGTTGTATGAAAAACTTAGTAAATGTAATTCCTTTCAGACAAAGGTATATTACTTGGGACATGTTGTTTCCAAGGAAGGAATAACAGTGGATCCAAAAAATATTAGAGCTATCATGGAATGGGAAGCTCCTAGGAATGTGGATGAGGTCAGATCATTCATGGGGTTAGCAGGTTACTACAGACGATTTATCAAGAAATTCTCATGAATTGTCTATCCTATTATCATTGCAGAGGAAAGGAAAGAAATTTGAATGGACAAAGGAATGTGCAACAAGTTTTGAGCAGCGGAAGAAGTTGTTGACAAATGCTCCAGTTCTCAAAATTGCAGATCCGAATAAAGAGTTTTTGGTGTGTACAAATGCTTGCAAGAGAGGACTTGGTGCAATCCTCATGCAAGAGGGACATGTGGTATGCTATGAATCAAGGAAATTGAATGAGCATTAGAAGAACTATGTGATGCATGATCTTGATTTGGCAGCAATCATCTATGCATTGAAGATGTGGAGGCTCTATCTTCTTGGCATGAGGTTTGTATTGATGAGTGATCATAGTGGGTTGAGATATTTATTTCACCAACCAAATTTGAATGCCAGGAAATCTAGGTGGTTGTCCATGATCAATGAGTTTGATTTCGAGATCAAGTACATTAAAAGAAAATAGAACAAGGTTGTAGATGCTCTTAACAGGAAAGTATAGGTCAATCATATATCAGCTATGAGCTCACATGGGACAGATTTATAAGATCAGATCTTACAAGCAGAACAACAAGATGACAAGTACATGGATATTAAGCATAGGTTACAGCAATAAGGTATTGGTGATCAGGATGTGGACTATCATCTCACAATGGATGGTTTGGTCATATTTAGGGAAAAGATCTATGTGCCGGACAACGGTGAACTCAAGAAGCTTATCTTGAGGGAATTTCATCTTAAGTTGTATTTAGGTCATCCAAGATATCAGAATACATTGACAATGGTAAATAAGTTCTACTATTGGATGAATATGAAGAAGGAAGTGGCATAATTTGTGGCTAGATGTTTGGATTTTCAACAGGTAAAAGCAGAGTGTAGCCATCCAGGTGGTCTACTACAGCTGATTATGATTCCAGAGTGGAAATGGGAGGTCATTTCCATGGATTTCAATATATTTTTGTCGAGGATATCTAGACAGCATGATTTTATCATGGTTGTGGTTGACAGGATGAAAAAGGTAGCACACTTCATTCCAATGAAGCCTACTTATTCAGCTAGTGATGTAGCACAATTCTTCATCAGAGAGATAGTGAGGTTGCATGGTGTTCCGAAGAAGATTGTGTCAGACAGAGATTCCAAGTTCGTTTCCAAGTTTTTGAAGGAGTAATTTGCAGGTTTGGGTATAGAGTTGGCCTTCAGTACATATTATCATCCATAGATAAATGGATAGACAAAGAGCGTCAACAGGATTTTGGAGGACACGTTGAGGATGTACGTCATGATTCAGCAAGGAAAGTGGGAAGAGTATGTTCCACTAGTTATTTTTGTGTATAACAATGGGTATCAGGAGTCACTGAGGATTAGTCTATTTGAGGCACTATATGGGTAGAGTTGTAATACTCCCATCAGTTGGAGTGATCTAGTAAATAGGGTGTTGATAGGACCAGAAATGTTGGTAGAGATGGAACAGGAAATGCATGTTATCAAGAAGAATCTAAAGGTAGCAAGATAGACATAAGAGTTATGCAGGTCAGCATAGGGAATTTAGGGAGTTTCAGGTTGGGGAGCATGTGCGCTTGAGCATCAATCCCAAAAACATCTCCTTGAAGATTGGGTCATGTGCGAAGTTGGCACCTCGATATTGCGGGTTTTTCGAGATCCTTGAGGGGATTGGACCAGTGGGCTATAGAATTGCACTGCCTCCAATAGTGAAAGTCCATGATTTTTTCCATGTTTCATTACTTAAAAGATATGTAAATGATGTTGATCATGTTATTGATTAGTTTGTATTGTAGGTGGAGCTAGAAGGAGAATTCTAGCAGGAACCTCAATGCATTTTGTAGCAGAAATGGCTCATGCTCCATAATTGATCAAGTTAAAGTGCAGTGGAAGCACTTTGGGCCTGATGAAGCTACATGGGAGATGGTTGATCAGATGCAGCCTATGTATCCTTCATTATTTGTCGATGAAGGAAAATGAGTCTTTGGTATATGTATATATTTATATATGGTTGTTTCATTTTAAATATTACAATGAGTTGTGTTATAAAGCTCCAATAGGCAGTATGGGTGTCATGTTGTTATGTTTTTCATGTTGGTTTGATTTTCAACAGGTTTATCATTATAAATACTACATCGAGCTAAGTTATAAAGCTCCATGGGCAGTATGTTTTTCTTTTCAGCAGTCTTGCTAGTTGTAGGTGTCATAGAACACCGAGGATGGTGTTCCCCTAAGGAGGAGGGGTTTGTAACAACCCCAGGTTAAAATTTCATGTAATAAAGTTAATAAAGGAAAAATAAGACCAAGGTCATGGGACACATATTCCAAGTTGAATGTTGGTAAAGACATCCTAGTGGCTATTCATGTTGTTTATTATGGCTAAGGGGAAATTGGCAAAGGTAATGACAAAGGCTTTGAAAAGGAAAAGAAGCATTAATTGGAATTTTATTTATGAAAATAATGGAAAATAGGAGAAAAGGAAGGTGAAAGGTTGCAGGGTACATGTGAGGAGGAAATTGAATGAAATTAGAGGAAATTGAAGAAAATAGAGGCCTCGTTAATAAAAAGGCTTATGAGGATCAGTTCACGTCTTTTGCTACTTTAATATTTTGTTAGTTCAGCTTTGGAGCTCTCTCTCTCATACTCTTGCACACTTAGAGCATTCTTGGAGCACTCTAGCATTGGAAAAAGGAAGGCAAAGGAAGGAAAAGGAATAAAAGGGAAGCAAAGATCAAGCAAGGAAGAGTTGGATCAAGCAACTACAACAGATTACTTGCAGGTATCGACGTGCATGTATGATTTCCTTGCTAGTTTTGGCATGCATGGTACATGAATGTGTATTTGGTTCTCTTGTTGTCTTTGGCATAGGTTTTTCTAGGTGTGACAGTGGTTTTAGCCTTGTATTTCCATTTATGGATATCCATGATGGGGTTCTTTCATTTGGTTGAGTTAGATTGTTCTCAAGGGCCTAGGAATCCCTTGACTGGTAATGGCAGGATACATGGTAAAGCCTAAGGGTGGAGATGAGAAAAATCCTCAAGGTATTGGTGAAGAAATCCAGAGGCATCCAAGCTTGTTTAGGCCTAGTAATCCCTTGATTGCTAATGGTGGGGTTTTGGTAAAGCCTGGTAGTGTATTTTTCTTTGTTTGGACCTAGGAATCCCTTGACCGGTAATGGCGGGATACACAGTAAATCCTAGTTGTATAGATGAGGGTTTTGAGCCTAGAAATTCCTTGACCAGTAATGACATGATATGTGGTAAAGCTTGAGGAGGCCCTAGTTGTTTTTGTTGTAAGTCCCACATTCATGTTTGGAATATGGCACAGGGGTGATTGGTTGAAAGAAAGATTTGGTTCAGACCAATCTATGGTTGGGTGGTACATGGAAGTCCCTGACTTGGTTGGCTTTTGCATATGTTAATAAAAGATCTTTTTCCCTTGTATTTAATGAGTATTTATAATTTTTATTATGTGGTTTTTATGGTTGTTCTATTATTGTTATTATTCTGGTTATATGTTGGTTATAAGCATGGTTTTATGACAAACTTTAGTTATGGCTCTCATCAAGTTTTGATTTGTAAATGAATGGTTATTGAATGCATGACCTAATGGAAGTTATTGCAGTTATTATGAGAGGGAATTAGACCTTCTTGATGATTCTTAGATAAGTATCAGATCTCTATGTTCATATATGTAATTATGACCTATCGACTACATTTTCATGATGTGTTTGACAAAATGTTTGTCACGGTTAGGATGGGTCAGGTTAAGTCTTTAATCAAGTTTTGAATTAGAGGATTTTTATTTATGTCATTTGTCATTTATGAGAATTTCATCAAGTTATTGTTAGAGGTATAGATCCTAGCCCTGAAAAAGTGGCTCATATATCAGGGTCGCTGGCACAAAAATGAGTAATTTATTCTACAGTCGTTGGGAATCGGGATCTTGGGAGCGACTGGAGGGTCTTGAGGGTCATGTATTTCCTGAGAGTGGTGAGTAAATTTTTGGTTGAACAATTCCACTTCCTTAACTGTGCCTAGGAGGTTGAGTCATATCATAGTAACACATCATCACATATTTACGTCGATGGACCAGTGAACTTGGGTAAGCGTGGGAGGAGGTTTTTACACATACCTTAAACAACCTTGAAGTAGAGGTCTATATTGGCACTTCTTTTGGTGAATCACAGGTTTATTGGGTATCCATCGATCTAAGCATACTAGAACCTAGGGGATTTCTTCAATCCATAGAGGGATTTATTCAATTTACAAACATGGGTTTCTGTTTTATGCTCCTCAAAGCCTTGAGGTTGTTAAATGTACACCCCTTCCTTAAGTATTCCATGAAGAAAATTTGTCTTCACATCCATCTGATGAAGACTCCAACCATAGTTAGCAGCAAGAGATATGATGGACCTTATAGTGTGTATCGAGCAACAGGTGCAAATATCTCATCATAATATTCTCCCTCTTTTTGGGAGAATTTTCTAGCTATGAATATCACCTTGAACTTATTAATACTACCATCACTTGCATGTTTGATTTTGTACAACCATTTTGAAGTCTCAACGGACTTCCCTTCAGGTCTCAGAACCACCTCCCATACATCATTCTTCATGATGGACTCATATTCCTTAACCATGGCATCTTTCCAAACTTGTTCCTTAACTCCTTCTTCATAGTTGCAAGGTTCAAATTTTATAATGTCACTCATCAAAGCAACATATCCTTGATATCTTTGAGGAAGCTTTCTTTCTCTAAAGGTGCCTCTTAGGGCTAAATGTCTCTTAGCATCTTGTAATGTATCATGACACCATAGATATATCTTCCTTGTGGGAAGATCAAAAGGAGGAGGATCCAAAGGATTCATGGGTGTCATAGGCTCATCTATAAGGTCAAGCTTAGGCATGGATGACTGAAAATCTACATCCATAACATCATCCCATCTCTTGGTGTTGGCAGGGATAGGAGAGTCCCTTTCTTTCCCAAGGGCAGCATCTTCATCAAATGTTAAATCCCGACTAAACTTAATGTTAATATGGCCTAGCACATATATCGAAAAGCTTTAGAATTTTCGCAATAACAAAAAAACATACCTTTCTTTCCTAAAACTTCCAACTTTGACCTCTTCCCCTTCAACACATGACAGTAGACAAGGCATCCAAAGATTCTCAAGTGTCCAACTTCTAGTTTCTCACCTGTAAATACTTCTTCAGGAGTCATATTACCCAAGGCATGATGAGGACTCCTATTTTAAACATATACAACATTATTTGTAGCTTCTCCTCACATAAACATAGGAAGTTTTTTTTATCGTGAATCATGTCTTTGGTTGCTTCCAAGATAGTCTTATTCTTTCTCTTAACAACTCCATGTTGTTGAGTGCTGTATGGAATAATAACCTCCTTCTTAATACCGACTTCTCTGCAGAATTCTTTGAACTCATTTGAAGTATAGTATCCTCCATTTTATGTCCTTGGGATCTTGATCTTATTTCCTATTTGATTTTCCATAAGATCCTTAAAATCATTGAATACATCAAAAACATGATCCTTTGTCATCAATTAGAAGATCCAATTTTTACGAGAGCAGTCGTCAACAAATATCACATAGTACAAATATCCTCCACGAGATTTCACTGGCATGGGCCCACAAAGATCAGAATGAATAAGATGAAGGATGTCCTTAGATGCTACTGCTATAAGGGAATGGTCCCTTGACATTCTTCCCACTATCACATCCTTAGAATACACCTTCATGATAAACCTACATCTTAGTTATCCTTGTAACCATACTACTCACAATAGGAAAAGCTTGATTATGAAGGTGAGAAAATCGTTGGTGCCACAATTCACATTGATTTGTATTATCTTGGACCAATGCTTGAATTGGTCGTCCATAGACTTTGTATAGGCCATCATCCCTGGCACCCATTATGAAGGTTTCCCTCAAACTAGAATCCCTTTGCTAAGAAAGAACATTTCCATCAATTAATGCAATTGTAAACCCCTTTTCTTCCATGGCAAAGATGCAGATAAGATTCTTCTTTGGGCTTCTCACATACAACACATCTTGTAGAATAATGGTTTGACTAGAATTTAAATGAAAAGAAGCAGTTTTACTCCCTTTAACATCATGAGTACAATTATCTGCAATTAAAATTTTCAAATTGGTCTCCCTCTCAACCAAATTTGAGAGGACTTCATGATACCCAGTGAAATGTATAAATGCCCCACTATCCACCATCCAACTATCAATGCTATATGAAGAATGTTGGAAATAATACTGAGAGTGGGGGTGGGGGGTGAATCAGTATTAGCAAATCACTAACTTTTTCATTTCATACTCTGATTCATATACGCTACTTCAGTTAAGGGAACCTGCGTGTACATGCAACTGTGTTTAATGCAACTAGCGTATATCCAGTAAACTTATGATTCAGTTAATCCATTATATGTTGATCTTTAATCAGTGCATCAAAACTTCATTAACCATATAAACAGTAAATAGGTGTAGTAAAACAGAACATATCATCACACATAAGAAACACACATGAACACCATGAGATAAGTTGGAAACCTAATGCGGGACAAAAACTACTTGCTGCTGTTTTCTTTAAGATAAGAAAAACTTGGTTACAATCTTGTACTGGTGCATACTCATACCAGTACACAGGAACCCACCTGCAGAAGGCTACAACCTTCCCTCGTTCTCCAGATTCTACTGGAAGGGAGCTACAACCCCCTAGCTCTTGTACTAGCCGATATATTTACTAGTAAGTAGGCGCAGACCTACAAAAGGCTACGACCTTCTATTTTCTTCCAGGGACCATGTTTCATAAATTTTCAAACTAGATCCATCAATACAAAATCAATCACCACTGTAATATGACCATCAACTATATCTGCATCATCAATCTCTGAATCACCCAACTACTAAATCACCGAAACCCACAGTCACCAGAACACATAGCAGAACCCAGAACCCTGCAACAACCACTAGAACCAACAACAACCTCAAATATCAAATCTCAAGATGTATATGCTACTTGGTTGTGTCGAACCAGCGTGTATACGCTCTTTCACCAAAGGAAACCTGCGTACAGATCTGAAAATAATTACTTATACCTTCGCTGCAATTTTCAACTTCAGATATACCCAGAACATAAGATATAAAGGATAAGACATGCGTCAGTATTCAGATCTGAACTATTCAAGATCATACCATATAATGATAATGCATTTTAGTCTTCATGATCCCGGTCCATCAACCACATTGGTGCATCCTTCACAAAGCATCACATACCCATAACTTGCATACTCGATCTCACACTTCATTAGATATTCATCACATGCACACTTGCCCTTTGGCCTAATGATCTTCTTCTCCTTATATAGGTTTAGGCCTCTCTCAATACCATGGTCGAAAACCACATAGGACCAATACCTTGGATCCAATACCTGGGGTCAATACCTCAGACAAAATACCATGGACCAAATACCACGAACCAAAACTTAGTTTTCCGACATGTACATGCCTTTCCTTCTGTGAAAGTGCGTGTGTACGTTATACACACCTTTGTATATAGTGAACCTGCGTGTATACGCGACTTTGTATATAGTGAACCTGTGTATACCTTTCTTTCTTCATTCTTTTTGTTTACCTGCTATACTGTGATATTTTATCTGAGAGAGTTGCCATCAAGGACAACACTTGTGTCACACCTGTATCATAATGCCAACAAAGAAGTGCTAGTAAGAGCAGCAACAAGAACATATTTAGATTGAGAATTTGCAACATTATTAGCATACCTTGTATTTATTGATCTATTTTGAGGGTGTTGGGGCTCTTCAACACTTTTATGGGCAACATGACCTCCTTTCCTTCTTCTATAGTTGAAGTTGTAGTTGTTTCCATTGTTGTCGTTGTTGGTGGAGGGCCTTTGAGAATTTATTCTTTCATGAAAATTTCAAGCCATGTGGCAAAATTTGTCACACCTGAAGCATCGGAATTTAGAGAGGTCCCTTCTATTATTATTGAATGGAGGAGTGGGCTTCTTTGGCTTTATTTGAAAAACATTCCTTTCCCTTTTCCTTTCTTCACATTGGCTGCAAATGTTGTTGGTTCTCCTTCATCTTGTTTTTAAATTCTCCCTCTGGAAATGAGAATGGATTCCTCTTGAGTGCGATATCTCAAGAGTTCATCAAATGAAGAAGGCTTCTTTCTACTACTGGTACCTACAATGAATGGAACCCAAGACATTAGGAGTCCACCAAGGGCCATCTGCACATGTTCCCTATCAGAAACAATTTCTCTAATGGAAAGGAGCTGATATCTTATTTGAGAGATCCTCATGAAGTACCTTGTTATAGATTATTTTTTGGTCATCTTGATGTCATGAAGTTGGCTCTTCAAAGAAATGATGTGGCTAAGATTTTCGGCCTCACACATCCCACTCAATTTGTCATACATCTCCTTTGACTTCTTCATCTGGGACACATAAGTGATGATATGATCCCTAAGTGAATCAATAATGATTTTCTTAACCTTGACTTCTCCTTCCCTGGACTTGGATTTGACACTAGTAGTGGCACTTTTTGGAGTTTCAGCTATCTTGCCTTCCACATATTCCATCACATCATTTTCTTCAAGGGTCAAATCCAATCTAGCCCTCCATGTTGCAAAGTTGGAGGCATCATTCAACTTCTCCCAAATATTGAAGTAGGAGGTAATAATCTTGCTCAAGGAAGTGAGCTCCAATTAGAAAATGTAGTGCCTCCAAGGGGTGCTCTCTAGTCTCCTAAGGCTATTCTTCACCTCAGCTCTGATACCATGTTAATTTTCCATCATGTTCCATGTTGTTATAATAACTTTAACAATTTCTTCCAATTTCAATCACCCCAATAAAAGTAAAACAATTATAGGTAGAATAGTAAACAATAAATGCACAATAGAATATAACCAAGCACAATGAGACACAAAGATTTGGTCAAAGACCAGGGAAAAAAACCCCACAAAGGGGAAAACCCTTTGATCAATTCTTCTTCTTCTATTAGCCAATGAATGTTCAGCATGAGATACATATTTCAAATAGTACATCTAACTACTAGTCAAATTCAAAGCCTTGAATTCCAAAATCAACCAATCTAAATGAGCCACAATGAGAGATAAAGTCAATTATGGTCAAATTTACCATCTACAAAATTTTGGCCTATGGAGGAATAGTCAACAACAGTCAACAGATTTCCCTAAGTAGTCAAAGTCAATGGTCTAGTTTCTCAGAAAACTTTGGTCAAACCACCAATGAATTCGACCTTCCTTCCTTAGTTAAACCCAGTCAAAATAGTGGCAAAATATCGGTCAAAGGAGAGAGAAAATCTCTTATTAGATTTGCATTCAAACCCTAATCAACCCTACGATCAACCTCAGTCAACATGCCCAAAAAATATCAGTCAATGCGGCCTACTAAAACATAAATTTATTTTTTCAAACTTATTCAAATAAGCCCAGGTCAAATAGAGTCAATGTTGGTCAACACACTCCCAAAACAGAACGTCAAATTATCTAAAAATAGAAAACCTTCTTCTCCTTCACACATGTGAAGTTATTCCTGCTTTCATACATTTACGAACCATTTTATGTGATGTGAGATGTCTGATGGATGATCTCCAAGTGAGGTCAACAAATGCCTATTTATATGAGATTGAGGAGGGCTAATTTCACACGTGGGGTCGAATTGTCATCTTCACTAGGTTGACTTGTCAAACTCAAAGAAGCAATTTTCCTTTCACCATTTTGAAAATTCCTATGAAGAAGATAGGTTCCTCCATGGGGTTGTTGGGCTTCTCCTTGGGGGAATTCTTCCCATGTCTACCAATTTTCAACATCTACAAGTATACATTAGTGAAGTAGTAGAAATAGTAGGGAATATGTTTTCTTTATGTAGTTAATGGTGACACTAGGTAGGATCCATGGAATGAGGGGAAAAAATTGGGTTTTACCTACCCAGGGAATCCTTTTGTAGTCATGGGGAAATATCAGGTGTATGGATCTATCATTACTTAGGTTATGAAAATGACTCTAGGTGCAAGGTATTATCACTAGTCATTGTTTTATGTTAGGAGGACTTAATAAATTTCAAGTCCACCTATTCTGTCAAGCATCAAAATGCTTCCTTAACAAGTGGCCATTAATTGTAGGATCATAGAAGATTCAATCTAACATGCTAAGAAATTAAAGGCTATGATAACAATCGTACTCTTAGGTAACGATATCAAAGTTGGGTATGGGTTAAAAGTTAAGTTTTGGAAAAATTAGCCTCGTTCTTGTGCTTAAAGATTGTAGTATGGTGTGGATTATCTTCATTAGTAGAAGTTATTATGGTAGCATAATGATAGGGACCATTAATATACGTTGGCGCTAGAAGTGGAAATATTGCAAGTCAAAAGAGTTTAATAGTTGATTCATGGGAGTATTCTTAGGTGGACCACGAAGTAATGGCAATGCATAATAGTGAATCTAAGGGACTATGACCACTCACAATAGCTTTTGGCCTTAGGCAGTATTAAGCACCTAAAATATGGTGATGGCACCTAGCACTAGTACTTCCATTGTGACCACAAATTTTCCCTAGTGTTTAAGAATAATAGTGCATGAAGGAATAATGATCAAATTGTATAATAAAAGGACCTAGTGTGCCTAAACGAAAAATTTGAATTATATATTATCACATAGAAGAAGAGAAAATAATTGAAGTGGTATCTCGAACATTAATTTTGGTTAACCCTGGTAATATAGACCATTAGAGTTTTCTAAAAATGGCCTTGAACCTATACCAAATTAGTTGTGATGACATATGGACCATCAATGCTAATGAGTTAATGAGTTTGACACATGTTTCATGCTTTGGGAACTTGCCTCAAGTTATAAAGCGCAAATGAGTGATAGTTCAAGTGCGTATTGGGGCTATCTAGATAGATTTGTATTTTTGGACCCACCTAGACATGGGAAAAGAAATAACCAAGCTATGTTACGAGGATTTACATGAATTTGACATTTATGTTAAGTATAGGATAGAGAATGTGCATTGAATATATGAGATCTATATCATAAACCATTTTCCCCTATTGGTTGCATCTTGGTTACTGGATTTGTAGGATCTAAAGAAGTTTTAAGTCCATGCATGTTATAAGATGTTAGGATGAGTAGTTTTCATTAGTCGAATTCCTTTCGATTTTTTTTTTAATTTTCAGTTTGAATGAGTCGAATTAATAGTCATTGTTGTTGTCATAAGTTCGAAACTCATCATCCAACATTGCCATGAGTTTAGTAATCAAGTAGTCCAATCAAATCATGGAGTGTCAAGTTAATGGGAGTCATGTTCATTGCGCAACTGTTGTGCAGGTGGGTATCAACCATTTAGGAGGTCTACCACACTCTGCAATGAATTTGCTACTAAATTGATTTTTTTTCTCATCATTTTAAAAATTTGTTTTCGACCAAACGGAGCTGAATTTTGGAGAACTGAAAGTGTGTTTATCATCAGAGTGTTATAGTGAGGGAGCCCCCTCCAGTTGGAAAGGACATGTTTCTAGCCCAGAGTGGTTTATGGTTACCTCTATGGCACTTTCCTCAACCTAAAGGGACTTATGGAGTGCTAACATATTGGCGTCGTTGTCGGGGACCGAAGGTTTCATTTTCCCCGGGAAATATTATCAAAGTAGCAGATTTGTTTGTTGATGGTGAACAACAAACAGACACAAAAAGGCTAAACCATTCACCTGGTGACTCTCAAATTCAAATAATCGAAAAGATCAAACGTTCACAATAACTTCATTGGTTAAAGGTCAGTAGTTTTCAGAATTAGTAGTGATTGTTTTCAAAATGGGTTCTGCAAGAACGAATGCCATGTATGCTCCTATGGATAGATCTTGTATTCCCGATTTTCCGAATCATATGCCTCTTTTTAATTGGCCAACCTATCTCCAAATATTTAGAGATGGAAAGAGAGAAGATGTTGTTATGCATCTAATTAAAATCCACATGCATGTACATAGACTTGAAGTTAATTTTCATGAGGATTCATTGATGAAAATTTTTATGTTAACCTTGGAGGATAAAGTCAAATCATAGTATGAAGGTCTGCCAGCTGTAAGTATTTTTTCTATGATGGATTTATATTCAACATTTTGTATAAATTTTAAACAAACTTATCCTTCTATAGTGCTGATAGAGGGATTTTGTTGAAAATTAGATGACAAGTTTCAGCTCATGAGAATCAACATTTATGATCAGGATGTAATGACTTATGAAATTTAAGAAGCCTTTCTTGAGTTGTCTTTTCCTCAGGAAGAAACAGAAGAAGTTTCTTGCCTGGATATTTAGATAAAATACCAATAGGTAACAATTTTTGCAGTTGCAGATGAAATTGATCAACCAGAGGTTAATGAATAAATTCAGCAGACCGAGTCGGATCAAGAAGAGGAGAGCAGTGAAAATGAAGGGGTTGTTCTAAAGCCTATTGCACAGGAAGCTTTTTTTCAGGAAGATCTACCTCCAGGTTCTAAAAATAAAGAGTCTGCTGAAGAAGAGCAAGTTTTCTTGGATGTGCACATCATCATTGTGGATAAGGAGGTTGCCTTAATTGAAGAGGACAAGAGCAATGAAATGAATGTTCCCTTTTCTCCAGAACAAAGTCCTCTTACTAATAATCATGTAAAGGTAACCAGTTATGTTTTTGAAGATCCTTTTGCTGACCTCTTTGAATCATTGAAAGAAGAGCCTTGTCTTCCCATGGCCAGTTTGTTGCAGGATCTATGGAAAATTGTGCTATTTATGGATTCTAGTTCTCAACATCAATTAAATTGTGAGTTTCCACTCGTTTTTTTCTTTTTCCTTCTCAAGGGAACTGAGAGCATCATTTAGTCAAGTAGCCATTTGATTGACTGGTTACATTGGAGAGAGGAGATCACCTAATATGTACATTTCCAGAAGGTGTAGACAACTCTCGTTGAGGTTTGAAGCCCAAGGAGAAGGCCCTAAGACTTCAGCGATATGCTATGAAAATTTTCTTATTTCTTTTAAAGCTTATAGCTATGAAAGTTAGCCAGTCAGTTTGAAGTCATTTGGTTTTTAGTGGTGACTCCATTGCCCAATGGTTAGGCACATGGTGTGGGTTTTTTTTCTTGGCACCTCACTGGGAGGCTTCCATCCCCATTGGATCCGATTTTAGGTTTAGTAGTTTTCATTTGTCGAATGTCTTTCAAATTTTTTTTAATTTTTAGTTTGAATAAGTCAAACTTATAGTCACTGTCATTGTCATAAGTTCAAAAGCCATTGTCCAACATCTACATGAGTTTAGTCATCAAGTATTCCAGTCAAAGCATGGAGTTTCAAGTTAATTGGATTCATGGTCGTTGTGCAACCACTGTGCAGGTGGGTATCACCATTTAGGAGGTCTGCCACACTCTGTAATGAATTTGTTGCGAAATTGGTTGTTTTTTGTCATCATTTTAAAAAGTTATTTCCTACCAAATGGAGTTGAATTGGAAAATTGAAAGAGGTTTTCTCAATAACATACCAAAGAATAATAACCTCTTCCAGTTTATTTACATGTGTCATAAATAGGTAGTTTAGAATGCCTCTTTAAGGCCTATTTTTTGAACTACGTATTCTCCTGTTTTAGTCATGATTTTTCATAAGATTTTCTGAGAATATGGGGACAAATTTGAAGAAAATGAGAGAGGTTTTTTTTCAAAACAATATTATATATAAAAAATATCTCAGTGCTACATTGTGGGAGTTACATGCATCACTTGGTGGCCCATTTTCGCAGTTTCTATTGACAAAATGATGAAATTTTTGGATTTCGGTTTGAAAATGTGGAAATGTATAGATATCCATAGTGATGTTAGCGATATGGATAGAAAGGAATAGAGAGGGTTCATAGAAGTAGATAAGATAAAGCTAATTTTATCAAAAAAGATGTTTCAGTTTTATTTTTAGCTTTATCTTAGTTTTTTGCTTTCAAAGATTGATGTTTCTAAGCTTGATGGATAAAGATGTGTTATATCTAGTCATGATGATCATATTCTAAAACTTGTATTTAATCTAAAAGAAATATGAAGAATGGATTCAATTTTTTAAAAACAGGATTGTGCATATGTGTTGTGAAATTTGGTGTCTTTGATCTCATATATTCTTTTGGTATAATGCTTTCAAGTTTGTTTTCATTTGTGTTATCTAAATATCCATTTCTAAAGCTTTTATCTTGAATTCATTTTGAGATTCTCAGGGAAATCGCGGAATCATACATGATGGAATTATTCATTACTCTGTCACAGTTCTTCTAGTATTTGATCATTAGTTTATGTTGCAGAAGTCATTATAATATGCTTTGTTGCTTGTGATCAGATATAATTGTGTCTCTTTCCATTCCCCACTATACTTCAACTCCTGTAAGCTTGGAACGTATGCCTACCCTGCCTCTATTTTTCTAAAGACTCACGCATGCCCTGATATTAAGATTATGTTACTGGATTCATACCTCAATGGTATTTTCCTGAAACTCTCAACCATGTCATTAAGTTTTATATCATCTTTTCCAGATCTAGTCTGTGTGAGATTTAGTGTGTTTATCATCAGAGTTTTATAGTGAGGGAGCCCCCTCCAATTGGAAAGGACAAGTTTCCATTCCAAAACAATTTTTGGTTACCTTTGTGGCCCTTCCCTGATCCTAAAGGGATTTACGAAGTGCTAACATATCAGCGTCGTTGTCGAGGATTGAAGGTTTCATTTTCCCTGGGAAAGATTATCAAAGTTGCAGATTTGTTTGTTGATAGTGAACATCAAACAAACACAAAAAGGTTGAACCATTCACCTGACGACTCCAAAATTCCAAGAATCCAGAAGATCAAATGTTCAAAATAAATTCATTGGTTAAAGGTCAATAGTTTTCATAATTACTAGTGATTGTTTTCAAAATGGGTTCTACAAGAACGAATGCCAGGTATGCTCCTATGGATAGATCTTGTATTCCTAGTTTTCTGAATCCTATGCCTCCTGTTAATTGGTCAACCTATCTCCCAATATTTAGAGATGGAAAGGGAGAAGATGTTGCTCTGCATTTAATTAAATTCCACATGCATGTACGTAGACTTGAAGTTAATTTTCATGAGGATTCATTGATGAAAATGTTTATGGCAACCTTAGAGGATAAATCCAGATCATGGTATGAAGGTTTTCCAGCTGCAAGTATTTGTTCTCTCGCGGATTTCTATTCAGCATTTTGTACAAATTTTAAACAAACGTATCCTTCTATAGTGTTGATAGAAAGATTTTGTGGAAAATTAGATGATCTGTTTCAGCTCATGAGAATTGACATCTATGATCAGGATGTAATGACTGATGAAATTGAAGAAGCCTTGCTTGAGTTTTCTTTTCCTCAGGAAGAAACATAAGAAGTCTATTGTCTGGATATTCAGGTAGAATAATAACAGGTAACAATTTTTGCAATTGCAGATGAAACTGGTAAACCAGAGGTTAATGAAGAAATTTAGCATACCAAGTAGGATCAAGAAGAGGAGAGCACTAAAAATGAAGGGGTTGTTCTAAAGCCTCTTGCACAGGAAGCTTTTGTTCAAGAAGATCTACCTCCCAGAATGTCCCCGGAAGCTATGAAAAACCTCAAGAAAATTGGGAATTGGTTTTTGAAGAGTCATTTACATATATATCAAATTCTTGGGTAACTATGTAGAACCCCATGCTCTGCCACTTTATATTCCATATAAGCATTTTACAGGGAAGTGGCTTACCAAACAGTAGGCCATGGAATTGCCAAGGCATTGAAAGATTCCAACAAGACAGTTTGGCCCTAGTTCCCTCTACCTTTTGGTATTTTATCTTTGGCCAATTGATCTGAAAATGGAGGAGGAGGTCAATTTCCTCTTCCTAAAAACAAGGATCGTTCTCCGACGCTTTGCAAGGAAAAATGGGTCTTAACACAAAATAGGTTTTCCAAAAGGTCTCTTCAAGTTATGAGTTAGTTTTCACATGTAAACTTAAGCATAAGCAACAAAACATCACATAACTCATACAAGAATTCATGAAGAGTAGAACAAAGGATTTGGTAATGGATTTCACCCCTCCTGGGCTACATCTTCGAGCCTGCAAACATAGCTAGACCACTCCATATATTTGTTGGGTTGTGTTATATTCTTTCCATGACTAGCCCACGTAGTTACCCAGGGGTTAGAGGGGGGGAGGTCACAGGGGGTTTGAGGGGTACCTGTAACCCCACTCTATGGGGTCTGGGGTAGCGCCCCGGAAAATTTTGGTTTTGGACCCTATGTTAGGTTGGGAGGACCCACCTATGGTTTTGTGCATGTTTTTCGCACATGGTTTTGGACGCGATGGTTTTTCGGTCCATGGTATTGGATGCTTCGGCATGTATAAATATGTATTGTAACATTGAAAGAAATAATGAAAAATAAAGCTGGTAGTCCCGGTTTTGGGATCCAGGGGAAAATCTCTGTGTATATGTGTTTTATGTGTTATGCTCTCGCATTGTTCATTTTATGTGTTTTAGAATTCTTATGCAGGTAATTTCTGTACGGGGTTAAAACCTACATTTAGTATCAGAGTTGTTTTGGCTTCAAGGGGACGACTTTGTTGCTAAGCGGATTTGCTCGGGCCTGTGGTAGACCCTGTTCAGTGGGAGACCTGCAAGATCAATTCTGGTGGTAAAAGAAGATGGCGAGCAGTGGAAAGATAGAGATCGAGAAATTTAATGGTCAAAGTTTTGAGTTGTGGAAACTTAAGATGGAGGATCTGTTGGTGGATAAAGATCAGTGGATTGCGGTAGATCCGGGTACTAAACCAACGGGAGTGTCCGATGAAGAATGGAAGAAGTTGGATTGGAAGGCAAAGAGCACAATACGATTGTGTGTCTCAGATTCAGTATTGCTAAATGTATCAGGGGAAGCTACAACAAAGGCTTTGTGGGACAAGTTAGGGACTTTGTACCAATCTAAGTCTCTGGTGAATAAACTGTTCCTGCGAAAAAAGTTGTACAACCTGAGGATGAAATATGGAGACTCGGTGACAAAGCATCTGAACACATTTAATATTATGGTAAGTCAGTTAGCATCTATTGATATTAAAATTTCAGATGAAGATAAGTGCATCAGTTTGTTGTGTTCTCTACCAGATTCTTGGGATAGTCTGGTTATTGCAATATGTAGCAATGCAACTGCCTTGCATTTTGATGAAATAGTTTCATCCTTGCTGACGGAGGAGATGAGACGGAAAAATATGGAGAGCCAGAATGGTGATGCCTTGTTTGTACAAGGACAGTCCCATAACATAAACAAAAATAAGTCATCGAGTGGGAGATCTAAATCTCCAGGAAAACCTATAAAGGTGGTGTGCTAGAATTGCGGAAAGGAAGGGCACTACAAAAGGGACTGCAAATCTAAAGCTCCTGATAAAGGAAATGGATCTGATGATGCTCCTTCTGTAGAGGCAAAAACCACCTCAGATGAAGGTGGGGATGTGTACTTGGCTTCTTGAAGTACACATGTAGATCATGAGGCATGGTTAATTGACTCAGGTGCATCCTTTCACTTCACTCCCCATAGAGAGTGGTTCTGCGAGTATGAGAAATATGATGGTGGTGATGTCTTCTTAGGGGATGATAGGAAGGCTAGAATCGTTGGTCGCGGAAAAGTAAAGTTGAAGTTGCAAGGTGGAAGGGTTAGAGCACTTCCGGGTGTTCTGCATATTCCTACATTGGCAAGAAATCTGATTTCTGTAAGCAAGTTGGATGATGCAGGTGTAAAAATAGTGTTCGAGAAGGATACCTGCAAAATGGTTTGGGGAGAATTGGTATTGATGCGGGGAGTTTGAATTGGAACTCTTTACAAGCTGCAAGGTAGCACTGTTATTGATGGGTGCAACAGTTCTGTGGTTCCTAAAAGTGGAGCAGAAAATCTAGTGGTCTCTGGAGAGAAGACCATGTTGTGGCATCAAAGGCTTGGACATACTGGAGAGAAGGGCCTTCAAATACTTCATGGTAAAGGTATGGTAGAAGGTATGAGTAATAGCTCTCTGGATTTTGATTTCTGTGAAAATTGTGTATATGAGAAGCAGAATCTGGTGAGTTTCCCCTCTGGTAGTAAGAGGACGAAATAGATATTAGAGCTTGTGCACAGTGATGTGTTTGGACCTATGAAGGTTCCATCACTGGGTAAGTCTGTGTACTATGTATCATTTATAGATGACTTCTCAAGGAATACATGGATATATTTCCTTAAGAAGAAATCTGAAGTCTTTGACAGGTTTAAAGAATTTAAGGCTCTCGTGGAAAATCAGACGGAGAAGAAGATAAAGGTGTTGAGGACAGATAATGGTGGAGAGTTTTGCAGCAATGAATTTGAAGAATTCTGTAAGAAGTGTGGTATAGCACGGCAAAAGACTACTCCATATACACCTCAGCAAAATGGAGTTGCAGAAAGAATGAACAAGACGTTGATGGAAAGGGCAAGAAGAATGCTTAGTCGTGCCGGGTTAGGACAGGAATTCTTGGCAGAGGCAGTGGATACTGCATGTTACCTAGTCAACAGGTCACCTTCATCAGCGTTGGAGGATGAGACTCCACAAGAGGTATGGACTGGTAAGAAACCCTCTCTTTCACATTTGAGGGTATTTGGATGTGATGCATATGTACATGTTCCAAAGGAGAAACGAACCAAGTTGGATAGTAAATCTGAAAAGTGCATCTTTATTGGGTATAAGGATGGTTTAAAGGGTTATAAGCTTTGGAACCCAGTCACACGGAAGGTTGTGTACAACCGAGATGTGGTGTTCAGAGAGGTAAAAGATGTTATTAAACATGAAGTCCAACCAAAGGAACCTGAGAAGATAGAGTTTGAGCTTAAGGAGGAAGAATCAGACTCTACAGCAGAGGAGGAATCAGAAGATGAAGAGCCACAAACTTTAGGTGTGAGAAGATCAGTTTGAGAAATAAGGCAGCCAGAAAGGTGTAGTCCATCTGCTTTCTGTTCAAATTTTGCTTTATCTATTACTGATGATGATCCCAGAACTGTGAATGAAGCAGTAGATTCAGAGGATGGAAAACTCTAGAAAGAGGCCATGGTTGATGAAATGGCATCTTTGCACAAAAATGAGGCTTGGGATCTGGTGGAGTTGCTGGCTGGAAGGAAACCCATTGGCAGCAAATGGGTGTTCAAAAAGAAGACAAATGTAGAAAGGAAAAGTGGAGAAATACAAATCTTGGTTGGTAGCAAAAGGTTATTCCCAGGTGCTGAGAATTGATTTTGGTAATATTTTTTCTCCTGTTGCCGAGGTAACTTCTATTAGATTACTTTTATCTGTTGCTGCTGCTTTTGATTTTGAGGTAGAACAGAGGATGTGAAGACAGCATTTCTTCACGGGGATCTGGAAGAGGAGATCTACATGAAGCAACCTGAAAGTTTTTCGGTGAAGGGTAAGAAAGAACTAGTATGCAAGTTAAAGAAGTCTCTGTATCGGTTAAAACAATCACCAAGGATGTGGTATCAGAAATTTGATACATTTATACGGGGACTTGGCTTCACCAGAAGCAAAGCAGATCACTGTGTGTATTTTAAATTAATTGGTGACCGTGTTATTTATCTGGTATTGTATGTGGATGATA
Organism: Pinus tabuliformis; assembly: GCA_031772625.1. NCBI lineage: Eukaryota > Viridiplantae > Streptophyta > Pinopsida > Pinales > Pinaceae > Pinus > Pinus tabuliformis. Next base: position 1,393,073,924 of record CM062818.1, on the reverse strand, counting down.
TGTTGTTGGTTGGAAATGACAAAGAAATTATCCAGGATTTGAAGACCCAATTGTCCTCCAAATTCAACATGAAAGATCTTGGTGCTGCAAAATATATTTTGGGCATGGAAATTAAAAGAGATCGTACAAAGAGGAAGCTCTGGTTAAACCAGAGGAAGTATGTCAAGACAATATTGCAGAGGTTTAATATGCAGGATAGTAAACCGGTGAAGGTTCCTATTCCTCTAGGTGTGAGGTTATCTGCTGAACAATGTCCCAAGACACAAGAAGAGGAAGAGGACATGTCCCGTGTTCCATATGCAAGCGCAATCGGTAGCCTGATGTATGTAATGGTCTGTACTAGACCAAACATTGCACATGTAGTGGGAGTATTGAGCAGGTTTATGTCAAAACCAAGGAAGGAGCATTGGACAGCAATGAAGGTGGTTTTCAGGTATTTGTGTGGCACTAGTAATTATGGTTTATGCTACCAAGGAAGACCAAGATTGGACAAAGTGTTAGATATTCATGGCTTTGTTGATGCAGACTCGGCTGGAGATCTGGATCAGAGAAGATCTACAAGTGGGTATGTATTTAACCTATTTGGAGGTGCAGTCAGTTGGATGAGTAAGAAACAATCTGTAGTGGCACTATCAACTACAGAGGCAGAATACATGGCAGCCACTCATGCAAGCAAGGAAGCAGTTTGGTTGCAGAGATTGTGTTCAAGTATGGGGTTAGTACAGGAAGCTATAAGGATAGACTATGACAACCAAAGTGCAATTTTCTTGGCAAAGAACCCTGCATATCATTCAAAGACAAAGCACATTGATGTTCAATATCACTTTGTGAGGGATATGATAGAAGACAAAAAGATGTTGCTAGTAAAGGTGGACACTTTAAAAAATACTATAGATGCATTGACAAAATCTGTGAGCTCTGAGAAGTTCTCTTGGTGTAGATAAACAATGGGCGTTGCAGGGTTGGATAAATGACTAAGCTCTCTTGTGGCCCCCTGTGGAAAGAAAACAAGAAGTGGGAGAATGTTGGGTTGTGTTATATTCTTTCCACGACTAGCCCATGTAGTTACCCGGGGGTTAGAGGGGGGGAGGTCACAGGGGGTAACCCCACTCTATGGGTTGGGGGTAGCGCCCTGGAAAATTTTGGTTTTGGACCCTATGTTAGGTTGGGCGGACCCACCAATGGTTTTGTGCATGTTTTTTCGCACATGGTTTTGGACGCGATGGTTTTTCGGTCCATGGTATTGGATGCTTCAACATGTATAAATATGTATTGTAACATTGAAATAAATAATGAAAAATCAAGCTGGTAGTCCCAGTTTTGGGATCCAGGGGAAAATCTCTGTGTATATGTGTTTTATGTGTTATGCTCTCCCATTGTTTATTTTATGTGTTTTAGAATTCGTATGCGGGTAATTTCTGTATGGGGTTAAAACCTACAATATTCAGTGGAAAAGGAGAACAACAAAGTTTGTTGATAAAACATGTGGCTATTTCCCCTTCAAGGAAATGTTCTCTTGCAAATAACTCTCACATAAACATCATGACAACCTACAATCAGTCATGAAATCATCAGCAACACAAGGTGTCTCCTACAAAGACCCTATACTCCATCTGAAAATGAGAATGCATGAGCATATAATCACTTCAATTCCGTATTGAAGGACAAATATAAAACTTTCCTCAACAAGACATAGTGATAAAAGTATAGATGAGTTGAACCCTTCAAGTAACAATTGTTGTATTAAACTTCTAAAGGTAAGAAAACGCCTACAAGTAACAACTATTGTAGTAAACTTCTAAAGGTAAGAAAACACCTACAAGACCACCTCCATGCTCAAACACCTTCAAGAACTGCTCCAAAACATTGATCGATCCATACAACCATGGATTTGAAACTATAAAAATTTCCTTTAGATGTGCTCAAATCAGCAAATAGATGTCACCATTGGATCCAGAATGTCATAAAACCCCTAGGTAGACTCTTCTTCAGCTCCAAAAGGCCAAAAACTCGCAAAGATATGGCTCTACAAGATCTCCATGTAGTCTTGTTGTTATCCGTCCTAAAAATTGGACCAATAGTCTAATTCTCCTACAAATCCACCCTGTCTTCCACTGCAAAGGTTACAAATTCGCCCACCGAAGGTGAAATTTGTTGGATACTTAAATTTCCAAGTAACCCTTATGCAGAATAATCTATCCACATGGACCATGCGACCAGGGGTCGGGGCTAACCACTTGCCTCTGCTGGCCTAGCCCCTTATATGTAGGGTCGGTGGTCATGTTGAAGTTAATATGGCCAAGGGTCAAGGCTAACCGCTCGCCCCTACCTCCAGAGCACCTGTCAACATTGCACCAAGGTCTTATGGTCTTATGGGCATAATAAAACCAGGGGTTGGTCTCCAAACTTTGCCCCCTCTACCGAGAACCTTTTCGTTATTACCGAAGTCATGTGTAGGTCCATATGCCCATAACCCAGGGTTAAACTCTCGTCGATGCTCCCAAACGTTCGGCGCTTAGTCTCATGAATGATGTTAGGATCAGGGGTTGGGCTGGTCCCAATCCCCCCCCCCCCCTCTGTTGGCACTTCTGGTCTTCCGCTTGTGATCCCGTCAAAGGTATGGTGACTAAGGGCAGGGCTCGGTCCTAAGCCCCACTTCAATGTGCCCAGGGTTACGTGGAATAGCAATGACCAGGGGTCGGGGTTGACTGCCCAACCGCTCTGCCAAAAAGATTCTGAATGCAAATTCAAATAACACTTGTGCCATATAGTGTTAAGAAACATCGTGAGGGCATAGTGGTAAGGCATTGGAGCATTAGACAAGAGACCACAAGTTTGATCCTGTCCAAGGTTGTTCGACCCTTACCAAATTTTGGCCAACCTTGGGGTGCCACGTGTCAGCCTCTGGTTGGGCTATGTGGCACACCCTAATTGGTCCACCATGAAAAACACAACTCAATCAAAACATGAGAAATTTGACCAATACGAGGTTGCCACTTAGTAGAACCTCGTTGATTTGTACCTACACATCCATCTTGGATGATGTCAGCAGTACGATAGCCCAGTCAACAACCCTACTCATTTTTTAGTTGTTGGGCCAAACAATCAGAATGTGATAACTTGAGCATATGGTGTCGGATTGAGGTATAACAAACGTCGTTTGATTCATAATGATGATAACTTTGACTTGATGTCAGTTTCAAGACTTTCTAGGCACTTTCATTTTTTAGCTAAAATTTGATCACCTGATCACACCTCTTCACCAGGAACTTTTGGACTCCAAAAGTTTACTTCTAGTAAACATAATGAGGCTGAAACTCAAAATTACCCAAAAATTCAATCTATATGTTATCTTTTCAATTGGTTCCCTTCAAGCTCCAATCAAGGCACTTCACCTATCTTCTTCGTGAAGACCTACTATCCTGTTAAGAATCAAGCCAAAAATTCTTATCGTTGATGTAGGAACAAAAACACTGATGAGTGGAATCTGAACATTCTCTTTAATATCATATTTGCATGGCTCAAAACAACTTCATCTTGAAGTTCAACTGTTGAAGACAAACTTGACTCCATCTTGGAAATCATAAGCAATATAAACTTGCTTTACCGTCCTCAAACTGAGCTTGTACACAAAAGTACACTGCTACAAAAATTCAATGACATAATTGGCTTTGCCTACAAAAACATAGTCATCTTGTACAATCTTAAACAAAGATTATATTCACAACAAGTTTCATCTTGAATACTTGCATCGGTGAGTACATGACAAACTTGGATGACAACTTGTACATTCCAAAAGTCCTTACACATATGGACTTATAAACAAGCCAATAACATAATGTCAATGAAACATACTTGTTGCACATAGTGACTATTATTGTTCACTTTACAAAAGTACCCAAACAGGTAAACAACAACAAGTAATTACAAATTTACAAAGCAACTTTACAAACAGTCTACCCAATCTCTGCCTCTCCTAGGCTTATGGGTTCTATTTTTGCATCAACTTTGCCTTGAAGGTTGCTTTAGGATTGTTGTGAGTCATATTTTCCACCTCTTGCTTCCCTTGCATTAGGTTGCACAATCTCTTTTCCCTTCTTGGAATGAAGCTCTAGATGTAATTTCCAACATCGTTCATTTCCATGCCCATGCATCTTGCAATGGGTACAAAATAACTTTCTCTTGCTTGCTGAAAAGGAATTCCTCTCATGCAAAGGAGATTCATCATGCTTAATGCCTAGAATCCGATCCATCATTTTAACCATTACCATGCATTTCTCACATACAACCAGACAATGGTCAAATGCATCACACAAAGTACAAGGATACATATTCCACAAATAGTCAAAATTAGTATCATTTGGAAAACACCCATGATATTTATGTTTGTCCCTTGGGATGAAGCTTTGACGATGTGGGGCAGACAATGACATGCAATGTCCCTTCAAGTATTCATATCTCTTGAGAGACAAATGAACATTGTCACCACCATCTTGGTGTGACATATCATCCTCAGATGATTGTTGTGCCTCAAACCGTTTAGAGCATTCTCCAAACTCCCTTTGACCATATCCCAATCCTTGATACTTTGGTCTCTCTTGTACCATGATTGGATTGGTGATCCCTTGGCCATTGATGTCAAGGCCTCCTCCTTCATAACCCATTTTAGAAAGCAGCTTCATACCAATGCCTTTGGTATGTTGCTCAAATGCTGCAAAAGAGGTGTTATGAACATAAACAAAAGGAATTGTACTTGAAATGCTTATTACCTCCTTGAACTTTCCATTCATCTTTTCAGCTTCTGATGATGATGATGACATTGCAAATGACTCTAGCCACCCACTTTTACCAACTAGAATATGGTGAGAATATTGGAGATGCTTGCAAAATGCACATGCATCATTTTCCTCATATGGTCCATAACTACTGTGTGAACCATGCCCACATATTGGTTTCATTTTGGAGGTGTCTTTTGTTGTCACAGGAGTGGAACTTTCAACAACTTGTTCCTCAAGCACATGTTGCAATTGAAGGCGCATATGCCTCTTCTCCTCTTCAGCCATTTCTAGCATTCTTCTCAACTCAATGTTCTCCATACGAAGAGCCAAATTCATCTCCTCTAACTCTTGGAGACTCTTCTTGCGCATTCTTGCAGCTTGGTTAGATGAGGCTCTGATACCAATTGATCTGAAAATTGAGGAGGAGTTCAATTTTCTCTTCCTAAAAACAGGGATCATTCTTCGACACTTTGCAAGGAAAAATGGGTCTTAACACAAAACAAGTTTTCCAAAAGGTCTCTTCAATTTATGAGCTATTTTTCACATGTAAACTTAAGCATAAGCAACACAATGTCACATAACTCATACAGACATTCATGAAGAGTAGAATAAAGGATTTGGTAATGGATTTCACCCCTCCTAGACTACATCTCCGAGCCTGCCAACATTGCTAGACCACTCCATATATTCAGTGGAAAAGGAGTACAAAAAAGTTTGCTGATAAAACATGTGGTTATTTCCCCTTCAAGGAAATATTATCCTGTAAAGAAATCTCACATAAACATCATGACAACCTACAAGCAGTCATGAAAACATTAGCAACACAAGGTGTCACCTATAAAGACCCTGTAGTCCATCTGAAAATGAGAATACATGAGCATATAAGAGCTTCAATTCCACATTGAAGGACAAACAAAAAACTTTCCTCAACAAGACATAGTGAGAAAAGTATATATGAGTTAAACCCTACAAGCAACAATTGTTGCAGTAAACTTCTAAAGGTAACAAAACCCCTACAAGGCCTTCTCCATGCTCAAACACCTTCAAGAACTGCTCCAAAACAATGATTGATCCATAAACCCATGGACTTGAACCTGTAAAAAGTTCTTTTAGATGTACTTAAATCATCAAATAGAGGACACCATTGGATCTAGAATGTCCAAAAAACCCTATGTAGACTCTTCTTCAGAATTAAAAGGTTAAATACCCACAAAGATATGGCTCTACAATATCTCCATGTATTTTTTTTGTTATTTGTCCTACAAATTGGACCAACAGTCTAATTGTCCTATAAATCCAACCTTTTTCTACTGCGAAGGCGACAAATTCGCTCACTGAAGGTGAAATTTGTTGGATACTTAAACTACCAAATAACCCTTATGCAGAATAATCTGGCCACATGGGCCATGCAACCGGCCCGCCCTTACTGGCCTAACCCCTTATATTTTGGGTCGGTGTTCAAGTTGGAGTTAATATGGCTGGGGGTCAGGGCTAACCGCTCACCCCCGCTACCGAAGCACCTGCCAGCACTGCGCCAAGGTGTTGTGGGAATAATACAACTAAGGGTTGGTCCCCAAACTTCGCCCCCTCTGCAGGTCCATATTCCTAGAGCCCAGGGCTAAAATCTCGTTGGCACTCCCAAACATTTAGCGCTCAGTCTCATGAACGATGACAAGACCAGGGGTTGGGTTGGTCCCAAGCCCCCCCCCTATTGGTGTCTTTCGATCTTCCGCGTGTGGTCCCATCAGAGGTATGGTGACTAGGGTTTGGGTTAGGTCCCAAGACCCACTTCAATGCACCCATGGTTATATGGAGTAGCGGTGACTGGGGGTCGAGGCTGACCACCCGACCCCTCCTCCCAAAATGCACTGAATGCAAATTAAAATAGCACACGCACCATATAGTGTTAAGAAACACTGTGAGGGCATAGTGGTAAGGCATTGGAGCGCTAGATGAGAGTTCAGGGTTTTGATCCCACCCAAGGTTGTTTGACCCTTACCAAATTTTGGCCGACCGTGGGGTGCCATGTGGCACACCCTAATTGGTCCACCACGAAAAACACGACCCAATCAAAACATGAGAAATTCGACCAATACAAGATTGGAACTTGGGAGAATCTCATTGGTTCGTACCTATACAGTCACCCTGGATGATGTCAGCAATATGATAGCCCAGTCAACAACCCTGCTCATTTTTTAGTTGTTGGGTAAACAATCAGAATGTGATAACTTGAGCATACATTGTCAAATTGAGGTGAAACGAATGTCATTAGATTCAGAATGACGAGCAATTCAAATTGACCATGGTTTCAATAATATATCAGCACTTTGATTTTTGAGCTAAAATTTGATCACCTGATCACCAATTATGGACATGCTGAGAAAGAGTTGCGACCTATTAAGGTATTCAAATTGGCCACCATTCTGGCTCGGCCTTATGACCTTAATGAGTAGAAAAACAGGTTTCCATGGCTTCAGGTATTACAAAATATCTACATTAAGAAAATAAGTTTTATGACTCATTCGCTGAAGCCTCCTCTTATACTTTAGTTTTGAGAAGTGTGGATGAGAAATTATCAATGAAGGAGTGAGAACAATTTCTCACTTTTATAAATTCAAGATTGGCTCCCTTACCTATGGATTTTTTGGAGCTTCCCCTACAAAAATAGGCATCCCTAAAGGATACTACAGTTTCTACACAAAAGGAAACTTCTTCTCAACCAGTGGTCCCTCCTCAACTGCAACAAACAACAACAACTAGTTCTTCTAACCCTGGTGAAGAAATTCCTAGAATAGACCTAAGAATGGAAAAATTTTGGAACCAATTTGATCAGGCCCTGAAACAAACCAAGTAAGGGGAATAAGGAAAGTATACCCTAAGAGGAAAAACTATTTCTCAATATTAGACTCCACAGAGTAATCCTTCTTCTCAACAAAATATTATGCTAGATAATTCAGTATTTGAGAAGACACCATTGGTCACCCAGCCTGAGGTAGAGATTATTCAAGTTAGTCCTACTTTTGAGATCTTCCTCAATATTGAGGAGATTCCTCCAATTGACATTTTTTACATCCCAATGCATAAAGTTGTGGTTAAAAGAGGTGGGAATAGAATGAAGATTTATGAACCCCGGGCTCTAGGTCCAAGGAAAAACTCACAAGCCACTTCTCTTGAAGTTCTCTGGAAAGTATTTTTTTCTTCTCCTACTGATGAGATTGGGAAGCTAACACAATTTACAGGTGCTTATGCTTCAACAACCATGGATAAAGAAATAAAAGTGCAAGAGTTACTGAGAGAGAAAGATGAAAATATTACCACCATAGAGAAAAAATTTATGAAAGAAAAGAAGCAATGCGAGACTCAATGGCTATCACAGTTAAATCAGAAGGATAATGTGTTGGAGAAATTGCAAAAGTTCAATACACTTCAGGTTCATCATTCAGAGGAGATTAGAAGAAAATATGTAGATCTCAAGGAATCACAACAAAAAGTGGAATAATTGCAGGTCGGGACTCCCCATCTAGTGAAATTCAAAAAAGAGGCCCATGATCTTAATGCTCTACTTCAAAAGCAACAACAATTATTCTGTGAAGAACTAGGATTGATTCAAGTGCAATACAGATTGTGAAATGCTTTGACTGATAAGTTGGTGGATATGATAACATGTTATGATGAAGCCAAAAAGGATCTCAATGAGATGCTACAATGGCAAAACAATGTTGAAGGTAAAAAATTTGACTTTCCTAAAATAGATGAAATGCAAAAGTTAGTCATTTTTAGATGATGGAAAGGCAGAATTCATTTGGTTAAACAACTCATCAATGATGATCATGAATTATCAAATTCCCTATTTGAATCCATTAATGATTCTTTGCTTGAATAAAATCTTGTTTCCAATTGTCCAGAAGATTTCCTGCCAGATGTAGAAAGATTGCTCAATAATTAGCTTGAGGAGAGGGTATAATTCGCTAAAAGAATTGACCAATTGAATAAAGTTAAACATGAACTCAATTGGAAATTTTTGGTCAAACCTCATAGCCATTGGTTGGTTTTAAAGGCACTCACTAATACCTCCATCCAAATGTTGCCACCATTCAGAGAGTCAATCTTGAGATGCCAATTGCAAATCAAGCCCCATTCCCCACTAGATCTAGTAGCGCTCCTAGATATTCAAAGGTTATGGAAAATTATGATTGGCTCATATTCAACTAGATGAGAGCTATTACAACAAATTTATTTTATGTTAATTTTGTTATGTTTTAGTTGATCATTTTAAGTGAGAACAATTATGCTCTCTATTGTATATAACTTTATAAATTTCCCTCTCGAACTTGTTCCAAAGGGTTCTGAATTTTGGAAAAAGCAAAGCTTTTGTTGTACTTTTGTAACAGTTTTTATTTAATATAGTTTGAACCAATATCAATCCCAACATGCACAGATTATCAACAATATTGGTACTTTTATCTTCTCTATATGCATTATATTTTTAAAGTAATTGCTTCAAATATTTGGATATTATTCATGTATGTGTTTTTGTTGTTTCTAGCATTATCACTTTTGATGTGTGTGGATTAAATCACATAACTATTGATGGTGCTGGAAATCCATCAAACAAGGGGGTATCCCTGATGTGAAGTTCCAATTAGACCTCACATTATTTGGAATAGGAGCCCCATCCAGAGTATCATCCTGGTTGCCATATATTCTTACAGATTTTCCTTGGCTTTAGTTCTCAGCAAGAGAGAGAAGTGTATATGTGCCTTTGCGAAAATCAAGTAAGTGTGCCCGGTGAATGTTTAATTGCAAGTGTATCAAGGTTATTCTACTGTAGGGGGAGGAAAGGTGAGCCTCTAAGAGAGAGATAATCACACCACCCTAGTAGAGGTGTGCACAAGGGACAAGAGAATATTCTAACATCAAGCAAAATAGTCTAGATAGATGTGACAATTGTTACAACCATTATAACACATTTTAAATTAGATGAGCTCCAAAATAACCGAAATAGTTCAACTACTTTAGTACATTTGAAAGAAAACATGAATCATAAACATTGACAGAACAGTCTTACAAATATTCATGAAAATGCATTGTCCATCAAGCTTCAAGTATTAAGTAAAAGTCCCAAGATACATGAATACAATGAACATCACTAGATCCAATAGTGGAGCGTCAGAGCCACAACAAGCTCCCCAAAAGTACTGACTCTGTCTCTCTTATGCCTTATGGGAGAAGCCAAGGTGAAAAGTCCTTTGCTTGTACAATGAGGGGGTATATGTAACCAATGGGGTGATCCTTCACCTCCCTTGTGACCCTTTGACTACCCTCATGACTATTTTACTTCCTTGTTACTTTTCAACTTTTACATGACTCTTCATATTCTATACATGTCCTTTGGACTTCCACTTCACATAATCCACAAAATGAGAGGCATATGATGACTCATGACATGGACTTCATGATGACATGGAAATGTCAAGCCATTATCGATGCTTCTTGTTGTATGTCTTTTTGAAAGTGATCTCTTTTCCACCTCCATATGGCTTAGAGATGAGGAGTCTTCAGTGTTATCAGGTCTTGAGTTGTGGTCGCAAACTAATGTCCCTTTGCTTTCTCCTTATGGATCAACTTGCATCTCCAACTACAAATGTGTTTCCTAGAATGTTCTCCTTCTCCATATCCTTCTTCATCATCCTATAATAGTATGATAGAGTACCTACATCTACAATTCACTCATGATAAGACGATATCGGTCCGATAAACCCCCAGTCTAAGATGTTGCATGATGATCCACAAAAAGAGCCGGAACCGGGTGGCAGGCTGAGGGATAGGCTCAGTGACTTCACAATTGCGCAGCTCAAGCAGTCAAGGGTCAGGTCCGAGCATTGAGACAGTGTAATGTGTAGTTAAGGATGTACTAGGCTTGAAGGTTACACGGTTTGGGAGCTCAAGGAGCCAGATTGAGGGCTTGATAACTGAAGGTTCCCACTACACGGTGCTGGAAGGAAAGGGAGGCCAGGTGATTACACAATTTCACAGTTATGGAGCTTAATGGCTGGGCTTGAAGACTGAGACTCCGCAATGCGCAGTTTAGGCCTAGCTAAAGGGAAGGATTGCAGAGTTTTGGAGCTCAGGGGTTGGGCTTGAGCACTAAGATTTCACAATGCGCAATTCTAGGAGGTAGTAATTATGCATTGTGTTGTGCCAAAATGCATTGTTTCTACTTGAGGGTTGAGATTGCGCAATGTGTAGTTTATGAAGGCTAGGTGAGGATAGGTTTCCCAGTCGGGAGGTTTTCCAAATTTGACTAAGTGTGGGATTTATGAAGCTAATGTGAATAGTAACAAGACTTGACTATGATCACACACTTAGAACACTTGACGACACAACATAGATCATCTAGAACACATGAACAACATACTTCCCTCAGTGCGACAACTTTGCGACGACTTACGCCAAGTGTGACACCAAAAATACACTTTGCGACGACCGTGACAACACTTGTGCAATAATGCTTGAAACTTTGGAAATGAGTGCAACACATGTTTACATGGTAAGGCCAACTCATTTACACAAATATTACCCCTCAAAACCACCAAAAATAGCTTTTGTACAACGTGTGACACTTGACATGCAAAAAGATGACACTTTGATTTTCTTGCAAACGAGACCAAAACACTTAGAGAAAACACATGCAATAAGTCTTAATGCTTGCAACAACAATATGCAAGGTCAAAGTAGGCTCCGAAATTTGGATGTAGGCCAAAATTTTAGAGGGTGTTGTAGCAGCGTCAACAATAACAAATAATGAATAATGAAATTGTTTTTTTATGTGATGAGTTTATAATTGATTTAATCAAATCAATTCTTTTATCAATTTTAATAATGTTAATTCATGGTAATCTTCATTGTCATGAAACAACGTTATTTTTCTAGCACATATAACTTAAAATACCGGGATAAAAGTAATTAGATTAGATTAGTTTTATTTTATAATTAGTAATCTCATTAGTTTATCAATTATTATCACCATTTATTTCATCCCCATACACAATTAGTTCTAATAGGTAACTAGACCCATAATACCAGTCGAAACCACCAATTTCAATGTAAAAGAGTCTAATTTTGAGCTCTAACCGGGTGGATTCCCAAATGTTAATGCAGTCAAATTTTTCCATGAACAACGACCTTTCAACAATTGATCAACGTTCAACCTTTCATGTAGTTTGAACATCACTGCTATTTACTCCTCCAAAATCCAGAGTCATTGGTACAGAGGAGATTTTACTGCACTTCAAATTGAACTTGATGTCGATGGAACAATAATTCAATGGGAAGGCCAAGTCATGAAGACTTGGACCTTCCACTTTTATCCTCCTTGAATTTCTCAGCCTACCACACTCACTTTTCCCCTTTGAACTAAAGTATCTACACAAAGTTGGGTTGTCGATTCTCGAGTGAGAATTTCCTCCATCAACTCCAAGCACAAATGAACCCCTGCTAAATCCACCTAAGACTTCATTGCATCATATGTTATCCCATCAATTCACCAATTGCGAGCCATCAACTCAATTGGGTGGTTTATTGTCACATGAGGGGGGCAGGTAGGCGATCCTCCTTGTGTACTCCGAAGGTCGAGAGGTGGAGGCTTGCCTCGCCCCCCTCTTCAATCACTACTATCGTGATGTTCACCCCCATCGAGGAACACATGTATTAACTTTATACCTATCCAAAGTGAAAGTTATTTTCAATTGATTTTCTTTTTCATTAAGGAATTTTATGGAATAACCTTGCATAATTCTTTTTGAGTAAGTCATTTTACAAGAGCTATCCTTTAAATTCATGTGGTTTTTTCAACTTTATCCTAAAATTTTATAATATATTCCAAATGTTGATTTAAGACGTTAAAATTACGTTTAGTAAAATTGTCATTTTTTCAAACTATGAAATATATATATATATATATATATATAATTTAATAACTAATTTGAAATATTAGTAATTAAATCATAAATATTTTAAATAATGAAAAATATAAAATATAGAAATTAAAATTTTAATTTCAATTATTTAATATGATTAATAAATTTATTTTCCAATCAAATTTAATTTTAATTATTAAATATTAATAATTAATCAATATTAAATCATAAATATTAACCATTAAATCATAACTATTAATAAAGAAATATTTTAGATTTATAAATACTATATTATTTTAATATGTTAAAATTTGAATAAAAAATATTTTAAAATTTGAGTAAAATAATTAAATCATAGCCTTAATAATGTGAATATTTTGGATATATATATAATATTCCATAATTAAGTCAAAGGGTTTTTATGGTGAGACTTTGCCTCACGACACTGTATCTAGATTCGATGGCCGCCACATTAGATTCCTGTATTCCCTTTCTCCTCCTATCGTTGGCCTTCACGTGGACAAACAGGTCAAGCAACTGGAAATGGAATGGTGGAGTCCACCACCCTGCAATAGCACAATGTATCCGGAATTCTGCATATCCAGCGTTTTGAGCTTCCCTGGATTATCTAAACAGCCAGACCCCATGGAGATTGTAAAGGTCATTAACGCAGGTTAGATCATATGCTTCCATTCTCTCCTGGTTAATCAGAGGGCTCCATTTTGAATGAGGGTCATGAATTGGCAATAGATAGTACGATACTTATTGGGTATTGATCAAGTAAGTTGGGAAATTAACTACAGGTTACCTCGTTCGAATCTCACATTCATGGCTCCATGCCTTCACTGTGTGCGCTACATCCAAACACAATATATGGGATTGATTGCTTCACTCCCAAATTGGAAGCAAATGTGAATGAGATAATTTCAGTTGTGAATGAGACTAATTGCATGCTTCAACCAACTTCTCTTTACCGACGCTTAGTGATACTTGTTATCACTCCTCTGGATCTCCAAGGCTGAGAAAGAGTCCAGTTGAGGTAACCACAAACCAATCTTTTGACTTGGTAGCTAGCCCTACCAAGCCGGAGAGGGATCTCTCTAAAGGATCACAGCCAAGAGGGTTGGATAGATTAGGGTTTTAGGCTAGATATGATGTGAAGAGGTTATTTAATTTGATTTGATGGAGTTGTTGGAAGAGGATTAGATCAAAGAGACTAGGTCAGGGCAAATAAGGGTATGATTGCAGACATCTGATGGAGCAAGGTAGGTAGGCACTCAAACACTTTAAGGTTATGAAGTGAGATGGATAAGACTGGTGAGGTGCTAGAAAGACAAAGACACACGTGTATTCTTTCTAAACTGAAGAAAATGGACAAACTATGAAGATTTCCCCAAAACAGAGCATGTAAGATGTATTCTGCTCATCAAGTTGAAAATCAACATATCATAGAAGTGAACTGAAAAATGGGAGTACAAAACATTCAAACATATGAAACATAAGAAGAAACTACGTCAAAATTCCATAGTTTGTCCATTTTCAGTTCACTTCTACGATATGTTGATTTTTAAGTTGATGAGCAGAATACATCTTACATGCTCTGTTTTGGGGAAATCTTCATAGTTTATCCATTTTCTTCAGTTTAGGAAGAATACATGCTTGCCTTGCTCTTTCTAGCACCTCACCAGTCTTATCCATCTCACTTCATAACCTTAAAGTGTTTGAGTGCCTGCCTACCTTGCTCCATCAGATGTCTGCAATCATACCCTTATTTGCCCTGACCTAATCCTCTTCCAACGACCCCATCAAATCAAATTAAACAATCTATGCACATCATATCTAGCCTAAAACCCTAATCTATCCAACCCTCTTGGCTGTGATCCTTTGGAGAGAGTCCTCTCCGGCTTGGTAGGACTAGCTACCAAGTCAAAAGATTAGTCTGTGGTTACCTCAGCTAGACTCTTTCTGTTGAAAATTGGCAACAAGAAATTGCTAAAAGTAGCAGTTTGGGCATCAGTGCTAGATTGGAAGTAAAATTCGAATTTGGTCTTACGAGTAGTTTGAATATTAATTAATTAATTCTCCATGAGTTAATTAGTTAAGGAAAATAAAACTTGAAGTCTTTGTGAGAACATGCAATAATTTCTCCACTAATTGCGGAATGTGTCCTTAATTTGCTCCATTGATTGAGGAATTAAGGATGAGTTCTATATTGAGAGGATCGGTTGACTTAGTTTAACTTAGTCAAGTTCAGTTAGATTAATTTAACAAGTTGTTAAATTAATGAGATTCAGTTTGTTGATGCTTGCATGCATGTGACAACTGGTATTTTCAGATAACTGAGTATTCACTCATGGATAACTGATGCATGTCAGTTCTATCAGAGACCTAGTTGAGATCAGATAAGGGACAATGTACTATTAGTTGGATGAATATTTTTCCTATAAAGGAAGCTCATCCATGATGAGGATTTATCTCCTTTAAGTTTGTGCAGTTCGATCAGAGGTTAGTGAGTGTGTGAAGAGGCCAATTCACATAGGTGGCAGCACTGGACCTTAAGGAAACTGTACAAGGAAATAAGAGGCTTGGAGGGCAGAGGAGAAGGTTTGTGAGAAGCCTTTGACTGTATATGAGCAGCAGAGGGATTGTGCTAAGAGCTGGATAGCTTCCGAGCTAAGGCTTTGTGTAATCCAGACTATATTTCCACTTGTATGATAATACAGAGATGGGGTTTTAGGCAGGTTCTTTCCCCGGGTAAATTCTTCTATGTTATGTGTGATTGATTTCTCCACATCAGTGATATGTGTTCTTATTGATGTTGCTCATGGTTTATTAAGCTTCTACTAAATTGTTTGTACAAGTAGATCAAGTGTTTTGTTTTAGTACATTGCATTACCAAGTTGATCTCCAAGTGGGAAATTTCTACATGGTATCAGAGCTAGCTGATTTGTAGAAAAAGTTCTACATTGTATCAGAGCTAGCTGATTTGTAGAAAAAGTTCTACATTGTATCAGAGCTAGCTGATTTGTAGAAAAAGTTCTACATGGTATAAGAGCTACCTGATTTGTAGAAAAAGTTCTACATGGTATCAGAGCTAGCTGATTTGTAGAAAATTTCTACAAAATTCTACACTTTCTTAGCCTTGGAGATCTGGAGGAGTGATAACAATACTGATATTCCTTGGACCAATTGGAGACATCGTCAAATCTACATGCACCAGATTTAGTTTGAATCTTAGCTGCTCTGTATAGGTGGTTTTCTTCCATTTACATAACATGTAACCTTTTGCTTTTTATCATATTTTCGTGCACATACCATCTGATATGAAGCTTTGAATGTAGCAATGATCAATGGAATATGTCCAATGCTCCTATTGCAATCTTGCATGAATGATTACACACATGGAGAATTCAATGAATTCATGCACAATATCAAAACATCATTGCACAACACAAAAAGAATGAGCTCCAAAGATTCAATGCGTGGAGGATCAATGCATTAGCATGAACATGCAAGATGCAAACCAGAAATGCATTCTTCAAAGCAACGGTGATTTTTTTTAAATTTAAATGCATCAAACGACATGACTAAAAATGCAATAGAAATTTTCCATCTAGATTTGAATGCATATTCACTCAAATTGTGGCCATTATCATGTGACTTGGACATCACATCCATCCAGAACCAAGTTGGAACATACCTTTTAAAGGAAAATAAGTTGGTTTACAAGCATAAATATAAGTCGGCCAATTTTTCTCTTCCATAATAGTAAATTGATCCAAACTGGAATTTTAAGGAATGACCCTTATAATACAAATGAGATTACAATCTCACTTCAAATTGGATTGTGAATAGTAACTAAGAGGAAGGGTTTGATGTGATCCATGATTCGACCTGGAAAGAGGAAGAGATTCCATACCCTTGGCTGCTTTATTGTATGCCTTGCAGGAAATAATAACAAAATCAATGATTAGAAACCCTGGTAAAAGTCAACTCACAGACCAATCTTCATAGGTGAAGGAAATCCATTGCCGTCACCAAGTGATAGGGCCAGTTTCTGGTCTATGGAAAGACACTGGCACTGAGTTGCAGAGCAAAGAACCCTTGCCTAGAAGTTGCAAATGACCAAAAGGAAGCACTGCGGTAGAGAAGCAGTGATTAATCTAACCACATGCTTGCTCTCCTAGTCGTAGGATTGTGAAACAAAATCTTCTACCGTTGATCATCAGGGCAAATCCTAATGGCTCGCATCCCTATCCCATTTGGCGTCAGATGTGATATTCTTGAGGATTTGGTCCAGAAGAATCCACTCTTGTTATTATCGATAATCAGATTAATCCAAACACAAAACCTTATGACGGTCAGATAATTATGTAATGTCTCAAGCCATAAATGAAAACGCCGAAGCCTGCAACCTATCTCTCTCCGATCTCGACCAAAGACAAAGCGGTGCCCTGCAAGACTGTTTCGAGTTATTCCATGACACGCTCAATGAATTGCATGACATGCTCTCCCATTTGAAGAACGTGACTTTCATGTTAGTTCCACAACACACCCATGACCTCGAGACATTGCTCAACGCGACCATCACGAACCAGTACACATGCCTTGATAGTTTCTCTCACAGCAATGAGAATCTCAAGCAATGTTTGCTAGGAGGATTGAGTAATGTCTCTCATCTAGTCAGTAATTCCATGGCTATGGTCAAGAACATTTCAGTCAAAGCTTCCAACCTGGCCAAGTTGTGCACGCCAGTGACCTCGACACATTTCTCAATGTCACCATCATGAACCAGTACACCTGCCTTGATAGTTTCTCTCGTAACAACGAGAATCTCAAGCAACATTTGTTGGGAGGGTTGCGTAATGTCTCTCATCTAGTCAGCGATTCACGGGATATGGTCAAGAACTTAATGTCACGCGTTTTGCTTCGGCGTTTCTTTTCACTCATGTGTTGTCTTTAGTGTGATTTTTTGGAGATTTCGGTGACGAAATCTGGTGGAAAAAATTGACGTTAAATGTTGATATGTATTATTTAAAATAGCTTTTTAACTGCATATTTGGATTCAGCACCCTGAAAAACCCCTAGGACGTTTTGATTGTGCAGAAATTAGCTATCAAACTTGCGATTTCAATAAATTGCTGTCGGATTTTGACTGAAAAACCCACCGGAAAAGCTTCCAAAAAGTCTCTTTAAAGACAACTCCTTTCACGAATATGTGAAAGTACTAGTTATATATATATATATATATAATTTGAACGACACTTTCAAAGAATAAATTTTGTAGAGAAGTAAAGTAACCACATTAATTTATAAATACACAAGTTTCAATATATAATAATTATGGAACTTTTTTTAATGATATTATCATATTTTTATTATTATTTTTAAAAATATAATTATTCCAAAATAAAAGGCATATAAGTTTAAATTATCTATGAATAATGAAATAGGAAGTAGTATACCAAGAAATTTGGGATAGCCTATGTACTTTCACAAAGATATATCATAATGACAAAAAGATAAGACACAAGGGAAAAATTATATTCAAAAAACATTAATTATTTATAGAAGACATGTAAAGTATGTTTAGATTTTAGCAAATTAATTTTGAGAGTAAACCAAGACAATAACTATGACAAGTAAATAAGTAGAAATATAGTAAGACTAATACAACCATATAAATTAAATGGCTAGTAAATGGTGATCGGCATGTATCCATAGTAAGCATCAAAACACTTTATTCATTATAAATCTCATGTTGTTAAAACTAAAAAATATTATAAAATTACATAAATTATAACTTTATTTTAAATTATTTACCAAAAGGGGTGTTCAACATGCATGAAGGTGGGGGACAGGCTACAGTATTTCACCTAGATATATGGTCAAGGGACGTGTCAACATGCCCTCGTGAATGTCTATTCATGTATATTGGTTTACACACAGTGACATATCCTCCTCCATTTTCCAGCATAATGCAACGAGCATCTCCCCTAGTTCAACTCAACCTATGTCATACCCACTACCGTTGGGAGCATGTTTCAATATCTTCCCACTTCACCTTGCCCCATGCAACTAGGAGAAACTTTCCATCATTGGACATGGTGTTGAATGCAAGGGCCCTAAATTTCAATTGTATCCAGCTCAACAACTCTCTTGTTCATCTCAGAAAATAGGTTCAAATTGCAAACTTTGGGGCTCATGTAGCAATACTCTCCTCTGGACGACAAATTTCACCCTATACATGTTAGATTAACCTTGTCGTTTCCTTGTTTAACCCCTTATTGTGCTAGGATTTCTCTAAATTCTCTAGAGAAGTTCACAGGTTGGAGTGTGTGCCCCGAGATGTGTTTTTCCCCGCAAGGATTGTTGGTTCCCTCTACAACTCAAAATGGAATTCCAATTCTTGTCATTGTAGTGGCAATTGGACAGTGCTCCAACTAGCTCCTTAGTTTTGACTTGTGCACTCTCTTGTGACATGGCTCTCTATTGGAAATCAGGTTTCTCTTCTTAACGACAAGTTTCCCCTTTATTCACTCTAGCTAATTATGTTTCTTTCTCCTGAAGAATCACCTGGTTTTTCACTTAATTTCAATGGTGGATGGGCCTTCAACTCCAACTCATTGGTAGTTGGGATCTAACTCTCCTAGAGTTATTCTCTTCACTCACAACTCTCATTTTTCGATGGCATCTCTCCTCTTGGGACCACACACTCATAAGTCGCCTTCAACGTGTCTTGTTCTACTTCTTCTAGTCCCCTATGCTAAGGCCATTATCTGGATTCCTTTGTTGGGATAACCCCCCCTCTAGTCCACCCTAATCGTACTTCTAACAACCACCAATCAACTTCTTTGGCATTGGCTTCCCATTGTGCTCCTACCATGCCGCATCAAAGGGCTCATGTTCACAAAGGTGTTATGTACTAGCTGGAGCGAGCCAACCGAGGCACACACACCTAGCTTCACATTGAAGAGTCAACTGCTCGTTTTTGGGATCTCACCCTGCCCCCTATTCAAGAAGAACTCACTCACATTAGAAGGGAATTGATCAACCAATGACAACCCTTCTCGAACACAAAAATATTAGTTGATTTAGCAAATTGAGTGCCTGATACAAGGCTCTCACATGGGCACTTCAACTAATATATGCACACCATGGACTTGTATTGGCACATGAAGTTTTTATTAGGAAAAGACTTATCGTACCAATGTGCACACAAAGAATACCTACTCCTCTCCAAGGAACACCAACACCTGCAAGACTTGGACCACCAATTGGAGCATATAAAAAAGCACCTCGACATCCCTCCTACTTGTATTTATTCATCTAACAATAATAATGAGTCATTCCAGGTCGTTGCTACCAATTTAGACCTCTCTTCCTAGTGTGCTCATACTTGTTATGTCTCTGGTTTATCGATTTTCTATCTATTTAGCTTTTACTTATGGCCTTACTAGATGAATTGTCAATTTATGTATCTAATATTTTGAAAACTAGTTAGTGTTTTACCTCTTGCTTCTCTCAAAAGATTTTATTTTTGGCTTTGTTCGGGCATCCCCAATGACCCACTAAACTATACCCCTTAGTTTTAATGAAATATCTTGTTCAAAAGGCAATACAAACATTTATTCCACAAAAAAAATTTGTATTTTAAATTATAATCATTAATTATTAAAAAATAAAATATAAGTTAAACATGTATACATTTAAAAAAACATGGAAAAAAATTCTTAACCATGGAGATTTATCCCTACTTTATCATGGAAATTATTAATATGTAAATAGGTTTTGTTACAATACCATAACTTATCAAGGCCACATGCCAAAAAAACCATAATTCACTTCATATGACACTTGTTCATATGACACTTTTTTTAACTAATAAATTTAATTAAAAAGGAAAAAAGAGCATAATTACTAGGAGGTAAATTTGAACCTTTGATTTGTTTATACTACTGGGAATATCCCAAAATATTTCATGGAGGTTAAATCCCTACCATCCACCTAATAATTATTTATAATTGAATTAAAATTCTGGAAGCTCTATTCTAAAATAGACATGCCTATCAGCGTAACTACTAATAAGTAGCATTATGGAGTGCGTTTAGAGGGGCCTAGCTGAAAGGACATCTTTGGCGTACTATCTTTCATGAAAAGATTCTACCATGAATCATCTTCGATGACAATAATATTTAAGTTGGTGCAATGTGAGGCAGACATGCCAATGACCTCCATAATGCCCTCCACTTTGTATGGTTCCCACTTAGTGACCTTGAAGCTCAAGCCAAATACTACTCTACAAAGAACTACAAATTTGACCTCTAACCTTCATAGTCTATCCACTATTCGAAGCTCCTTATGCCCCTAATTTTACAAAGGAATGGTCACTGGAGACTTGGTCATCCAATAAAACTCTATCGCCCTAAACATTTTGGCGTCACTAGACTTAGAAAATCTAGAGTCCAAGACTAAGCATTGAAATTCACCTTTGATTTGTTTCTTGGGTGTTTAAAGGTGTCGTTGCTTAACAAAATCCACTAATTCATCAATAATTTATTGAATATGTTGAATCATGTGTTGGTTGAACCACTCCTAGGATTATGGCCAATTCTTCCACCCTAGTACCTCGAGAATGAGACATAAAATGTCTATAGGTGGAGGCTTTGTCCTTCCCTTTCCTTGTTAAAGTTCTTTGACTAGGTTCAAGAGCCTTATATTTTTCTTGTTCAGATATTGCATAAGCACTCTACTACCTTTGGAAACCCCAAATATTATATACTAGCACACCAAGAGCATTCCACCATCAATAAACATTAGATGCAACAAAAAAACCACCAATAGCACCCCCTACAAGCCTCCACCGCCATAGATCTACGAGGTTAGAGAGTTGGCCAACGAAGGGCCTCACCTAGAGCTAGAAATGTAGAAAAGGAGGTTGGGTATACCTTGGCATTTGTAGAATAGAGTGACTGCAACAGTCCGAACAAGAAGAGCCTATAGTGCCACCACCCCAATAGTTCCCACAAAGAATAAGAAAAATGGCGTTGTGGGCAGGGAAGAGGGTAAATCTCGAGCATAACAAAGAAAAAAGGTAAGATAAATCCCACGCTAATGTGAACAAGAAATCTAAAAATTGAAAGGACCAACAATCCATGAAGAAAAGTTATGCATTTTGGCCAAGCACAACAAAACAATAAGAGCACAAGTGCAAGAAGGCTTGAGCTTGTGGTGAAGTCATTGGAGTGCCTCATGTTAAAATGACTTGAACCACCCACCACTATCATTTTTTCACTTGTCTACTCATGGATACTCAAATCAATTTCAATCTTGATGTTGAAGCTATCATCACAATGAACTTCATCATCTTGCATACCTTGAAGTAAGACCTCCCTCATTTCTAACCAATTAACCTTAAACCCCTTGAATTATCACAATAACTAGAATATCTCAATTACGAAAACAATTAAATAAAGATTACATATTTAAGTCTTCACCTTCTAAAAACATTATTACCTTACACGAACACTTATATAAAATAATTATTATAATCTAAAAATAAAAATATTTTTTAATATTAAAATGATTATTATAATTTTTAAAAAATAAATTAAATTATTACAAATTAATTTATGACCAACTTTTTATTAAATTTCAAAGGAAAAAAATAACACAAAAAAACCTCATTTCCAAACAATTTTTCAGAAATTTAAGCACTCCTCTATAAATTTATTCTATAATATCAAATCACCTTTTATTAGTCCCTCAAGGCAGGGACTATAGTAATCAAAATATTCAAATTAATATTAATTTGAGCTAGTTATTCAACAAAATGTTTAGACTCGCTATATATTTTTCATAATAAAATTTAATTTTATAACATATCTTTATAACACAATCTTTACTTTTATTTCAAATTATCTAAAAATTTAAACCATTTTGAAAAATTATCCTCATAAATAACCTTTTATTATAACATATCTATACAATATGATTTTTACATTATTTCAACTTATCAAAAATAATAATAATAATATAAAATGTCCACTTTAATTTTTAAACTCTCATCTCAACTTTAAAAACTCTATCATTTTTACTTTACTTCTAACTTATCAAAAGATAAAATAATAATATGAAAAATCCTCTTTGATTTTTAAACTCTTATCAACTTTAAAAGCTTTAATTTTTAAATTCTGATCCCAACTTTATATATGTGGAATAAGAATACTTCCTTTGTTCACTTCTGTGGAATATGTACTCTTTAACGGCAAAGGATGTGGTGGATTTTCCCTTTTGTTCTCTTTAATGAAATATATACTCTAATGGTGAAGGATGAGGTATATTTTCCCTTTAATGGATTTGCCCTTTTTTCTCAGTGGATTTGCTTTTCCGCCTTTTTCTAAGTAAAGTCCCAAGGTATGGAAACCTAGTAATAAACTAACCCAACTAAGATGAGATATTATAGCTTCTTTCTGCTCCAACATTCTCGCCAATACATTATCCTTATTCTGTTCCGGATTATAATCCCTAATGAGGAATATAGCTCCATGAGCAAAGGCTCCTTTCATAATGAACCCGGCAATGTATTGATGATGAGTATATAATGCAGCTTGGGTGGTGAAGTCTTGTGCTATGAATGCATAAGGGGGTAAAGAATACATGTGTTGAGCTACCAAGGAAGTTATAACCCCCAAAGAAGCTAAAGCAAGACCCAATTGAAAATGAAGAGAATTATTGATTGTGTTATAAAGACCCTTATTTACAAATTTACATGGTTAACCTAATAGAGAATTGGATCTTAGTTTTTTAGTCGTTTATGGATGGTTGATGCATAATTAAATATATTGTAATTTTTTAAGTTATTTTTATTTTTATAAAATTGATATTATATTTATTTTTAAAAATATTTAAATAAATTTATATTTATAAAATATAAATTTATATTTAATGTAGAATAATTAGTGAAAGAGTATTTTGTGGTGTGAAAGTTATTTGTTGAAAATTATGTGGGCAAAAATCCAGTCATATTAAAGGTTTGTATAACTCAAAACACGCACAATTCCGAAATAATTTTAATGATTTAGATGCCCCTAAATAATGACTATTCTAACTACATATTAAACTTACTAATTATTTCAAAACTCACCTAATTTAACAAAAATAAATAAATAAATTCACATTTATCATATTATTATTATAAATTTTAAATTTTATATAAAATTTCAACTATATAAAATAAATTAATTATAAATTTCAAATTATAAATCTCAATCACTTAAATTAATCCATAAATTTAATACTTACCTCTTAACTAATTATTATAAAAACAAAAACATATTAATACATTAATGTTTAAACTTTCATCTAAACTTTATTATTTATATGGTAGTGTGTATATATATACACAAAGAAAGAAATCAATCTCTCTTTGAATGGGAAGGCCAGAGTGAGATAGCCCACAAGTTTCTCAATGGATTTTCTTGTGCGTCCCTCCCTTGTTTGTCCAGATAAATTTAGAGAAAATTTTATAAATTTACATGTTTTATTTAATAGAGAATTAGATCTTAGTTTTAGTTTGTACGTGTGTTTTTAAATTATTTATGAATAGTTGATGTATAATTAAATCTATTCTAATTTATTTTAAGTATTTTTTATAAAATTGATAATATAATTATTTTTAAAAATATTTAAATAAATTTATATTTAATGCTTATGTGATGTAGAATAAGTAGTTAAAGGGCGTTTTGTTAAGGTATATTGTGATATAAAAGTTATTGGCTGAAAATTACGTGGGAAAAAATCTAGCTATGTTGCCCAGGGTGTGATATCTAAAATGTTTAAGTGATTTTGATAGCTTAAATGCCCATTGGTCACATCTACTCAAACCACAGGTTAGGCATGCTAGTTATCTCAGGACTCACATAACCTAACAAATAAAAAATAAATAAATTCACGTTCATCAATTTATTATTGTAAATCTTAAATTCTATATAAAACTTCAACTATATAAAATAAATTAATTCAAAAAATCAAATTATAAATCTCAGTCACTTAAATTAATCCATAAGTTTAATACTTACATCTTAACTAATTATTAAAAAACAAAAGCAAAAACATATTAATACTTTAATTTTTAAACTTTCATATAAACTTCGTTATTTATATGGTAGTGTATATATATATACAAAGAAAGAAATCAACCTCCCTTTGAATTGGAAGGTTAGAGTAAGATAGCCCACAAGTTTAGTCACTTAAAAGTTCACAAGGTTTGAAGTCAATACAACAATATTTATCAAAACATTATAGTTCATCATGTCACTAGTTGAGATTTGACCCTAGATGAGGAATATAACAATCATTCTACTCAATTGCCCAACATAACCCTAATTAACAATATGCTACATAACCCTAATTAACAATATGCTAGTAGAACATAACAATCATTCTACCTCACATGACCCCAATTAACTTGGTAGACATATATAAAGAAGAGTATTTTCTTTGTCTTTTTTAGGGGATCATGATAGAATAAATTTCTTTCTTTAAAATCTTTTCCCTTTTTCTTTATTCCTTTTAGTTGTGTATAGATAAGTAGATAAGTTGGTAAGGTCCTTCTAGATGACAACATTCTTATAGATTTTGGAATATTATTATACTAATTGATTTTATTGAGTTAGTAGGTGTTTTCTATAATTTATTACAAAAGAAATATGTGTTTAACATAGAAGTGAGACATTTTATTGAAAACAAATATTAATAATAATAATAAATCATTTTAATATTGATGGTAAATGGAATATTTCAATATTTAAAAAGGAATAAAATAATTGATAGTAAAAATAATTTTATTATATTGAACCATTTTTTTTATATTACAATAGGGACGGTGTAATTCCTTTCATATTCAATATGCAGTTAACATATGTATATATATAAAAAGAGAGAGAATTAGCACATAGCATAGAAAGAAATTCATCTTAATTTTTAATTTATCACAATATCAAAAAATTTAAAGTAAAATAAATTTTTTAATTAAAAAAATTCAAAATTACATAATAAATTCAAAATTAAAATAGATTTACACGAATTTATTATACAAATTTACCTAATTATTTATTTAATAAAAAATATAATATAATATAAAATAAATTTTCATTTATTAATTTCTCCGATTTCAATATCTTTTATTAGTATTTAGTTTGTTTTAATAAGCCCCTTTTAATTATTTAAGATTAATTAATGTTTTAATAAGCACCTTTTAATTATTTAAGATTAAATAATATATATATAATATATATATATATATAAATCATGTATGGCTTGAATCGATTACTTAAGAATTCATTTTTTTGGTATATATATATATATATATATATATATATATATAGATAGATAGATAGATAGATAGATAGTGTACTTCACTTATAGTCTCATTCGCTACATGAATTTATGGGAATAACATTAAGGTTAGCCAAGCTCAACATGTTACTTCTAGTCACGATGGACACTGATATAATAATATTTGCTTTCAACTTTTCATCCTCTCGTATTTCTATGATGAATTGGGTTATAATATTAGTCGTTGAATTATTGTGAGCCTTCTAATACACTATATCGAACTTTTTAGACCATCAATTGTATAGTATTATAACTCTTTTGTATTAGCTACAACCCTGGAATTGATGATAGGCTTGGATCAACGGTGTAGATTTTTGGGGTTTGGTATCTACAGTGGAGATATGGCAATGCGCTTATGGAGGTAACTACCTCCCTCTCAGCTCGTGTCGCTCCATCTCATTTAATCTTTCACTCCATAAGAGATAAATCTGTAACAAGAAAACCCTCGTTGCTTGATTCATGAAGTTTAGCTGTTGTCGGGTAATTTCTAGGGCCATGGTCCCATATTAATGTCAAGTTTTGAGTTTGTTGCAAGTTTTTTTTCTTTTCTCCTCACTTAGTTCAATGTGAGTCTGTTGTGGGTCATTTTGCTTTTATTTCTTTATGGCATGGGTTGCTCGGCTCTTAGTTATTTATTTCTTTTGAAATTCATTGTGTAGGAAAGGAGACCCTTCCCTTCCTCAGGGAAATGGTCCCTCCTGGCTCAAAATCTATCTGGGACTATTCTTTTAACTTCAAGCTAGAGGGTTTTGTGGAAATTAATGTGTATATTCGAAACTGCTCATGAAATTTACTAAATCACGAGGCTCGAAGCTACTCTACTCCTCTGCGGAAGTTAATTCACGATTGAGAACACAAACCATAAACATGCAAGAAGAATAATCACACATGCACAGAGATTTATCTAGGGGAAAGCAACTGCTCAAAACCCCTTCCTATATGCATTACATTAAGCAGAGAATAGAGATGAAAGACATATGCTTACTCAAGCCTGAGCACAACCTGCAAGTGTATAATCTATCCCTCTGCCTAACTGACTGACTCTGGCCAACACTTAGCTAATTTTCAAGCCCTCAAGGCTCCTATTTCCTTGAATTGTTCCTTGAAGAAATTAGCCCTTATTATTTAGGAAATTCTCTCAATTGGATTGCGTAATTCCTCTAGGTCCTTCATTTGATTGTATGCACCACATGTACATATGGGAATAGTCTACAACTGATAGTACACTGCCTTGGAATCTCCATCTCAACTAGGTAACTCAAACTCTCTGCATGCAACAATTATTTTTGGTTGATTGATCAGTTAACTGGTTGACCACTGAGTGTGGTTGAAGTTCCACTTCCACATCTTGACCTTTACTATTTCTTTTGACAGTTAGAAAACTTTAACTGACAATAACTCAATTTAACTGAAATAGATTGCTACAAATTAGAAATCAATCATGCTGAACTGAACTCAAGCTTCTCCAGCTCGAATTAACTGATTTAGCTGAGTGACAAGTGCCATGTCACCTCAGTCAACTACCTTTAAGATTTCTGTTGAAATAGAAATTCAAATTTTCTCTAGTTTGACCAAGGAAAAGTCAAACTGAGATTTTCTTGTTGCATTTTCAACACTCCCTCTCAGCAAGAAAGGGATTATCAACCGCCCCTATCCTGGACCTATGGAACTCGAACTTCCCTCTTGACAAGGGCTTTATCAAAATATCATCATCGTGTTCCTCTGTTGGAACGTACTGCAACAACATTATCTACCTCTGCACACAATCTCGTAAATGGTGATACCGGATATCTATATACTTGGATCGATCATGAAAAATAATATTTTCAGAGAGCTTGATGCAACTCTGATTATCACAGTTAATAACAGTTGGATCCATCATCTGACCAAACAATCCAACAAGTATCTTTCTCATCTAGTGATCCGGATTTAAACATGAACGCAACAAATTACAAAGGTAACCATAAATACATAGATAAAATAGAAATAATACTTCATTTCATTAATGTAAAATATTGAAATATGCTTACAAACAGAAATGGAAATACACTAGCTCGGGCGATGGTAGCTTATCTCTGAGGAGAGATGTGACAGCTACATGCCTCTGAACTGTCTTACAATGAGGCGCGAAGGCCTATTTATTATTGAGAAATAATGGAAACCCCTAAGCATCCAAAAACCTAACCCTAGGAGATGAAGTGCCAAACTATGGGCCCCATTTTGGGTAAATTGGTACATCAACTTCCTAGGGTCATAACTTTGGCATACGATCTCTGTTTGACGCGCACAATACCTCGTTAGAAAGATCTATCTAAGGACAACAACTTTGGGATGAGCATCATCAAACCATGGACCCATGTTACTCCTAGTTAAGAAAAAAAAAAAAAAAAAAAAAAAACGTCGTTTAGGGCCTCAAAACGGCTCCGGAAGTTCAGGACCCGAAAAATTGCCAAAAATAGTAAATTGTGCTACAAATAAGGAAACTGAAAAACTGAAAGAAACAATGGTGGGGGTCCAAGTGAAATTTGAGGGTGGCCACCAATATCCACCTGGATCCTTCCTCCCCCCTTAGGACGCAATTGTCCTCATTGCGTTGAGTTCCTCCATGAGATGAGGAAACTTCTGCTGAACTTGGTCCCTGGTGAGCCACTTGCCCTGGTGAAGGAGTTGGCCTGCTTTGACAACTCGATACAGTTGGATCTTCTACTGGAGAGTGTGCTTTATTTGCATGTCCATGATTCGATTAGTTGCAGCTTGTTCCATGCAATCTGGATTTAACTCTGTTGGTGTGAGTTGTTCTGCAATGTCGGATGTGTGTAGTAATGGTGGAAAGTATGGCCGAAGGCATTCCACATTGAATACTGGGTGCAAGCCAAGGAATGAGGGAATGCTAAGATCAAATGCATTGTCTCCTACAGCCTTAGTAATGGTGTAAGGACCATATCGGAGTGGTTTGAGTTTCCGATAAGCTCTGGTAAGGCGTTCCTTTTGCAAATGCAACCAGACTTTGTCACCCACCTAAAACTTGTGTGACACCTGATGTTGATCATGTCATTACTTATACTTGGCATTTGATTTCTCCAGAATGTTGTGGACCTACTAGCGGATATGTTGGATGTGCTCAATGAATTTTTTTGCCTTATCTGTTTCGGACTGGACTTGAGCTGAATCTGCCTAAGTAGCTGCAAATGGCATGGCCACATCAATGGGAAATAGTAGCTGGAATCCCAAGCCCACCTGAAAAAGGTTGTGGCCAGTCGAGCTGTGGAGAGCCCGATTATAGTTGTGCTAAACATAGGGGAGGCTCTCATCCCATGTGCATGCATGTTTTGGGTTGTACATGCGTAGAATGTGTACAATCATTCTGTTGACAACCTCTGCCTGGCCATCAGTTTGGGGATGGAAGGTTGTGGACTTAGTCAGTTTGGTGTCCAGCATCGACCAGAGACTGAACCAAAATGTATTGAGGAACCCGTTGTCCCGATCTGACATGATAGACTATGGGATCCCAAAGTGTACCCACACTCGTTCAAAGAAGAGTTTAGCAGTGGCTTCTGCTGTGATATTCTTCTTGCAGGCTGCCATAATGGCCATCTTCGAGAACCTGTCGACGACCACAAAAACACAGTCGTTTCCATGCTTAGTAGAAGGAAGGCCCGACATGTAATCCATGGAGATGGATTTCCAAGATCGACTAGGGGTATGCAGTGGAGTATAGAGGCCTTGCTTCTTGATGGTCAGTTTGGAAATGGTGAAGGCAGTGCAAGATCTGATGTACTTCCCAACATCCTGTCAAAGATTCAGCCAATAGAAATACTTCTGCAGTACTGCCACTGTTTTCTCAACCCCGAAATGCCTAGTAGCCCGACTGTAATGTGCTTCCCAAATAATCTTGGCACGCTCGCTTGAAGGAACACAAAGGTGACCTAGGTGGCATAACAGGGCATCCTGGAGGTGAAAATCTAGAGCATGATGACCCTCCAAGAGTGTCTGGTATGTATGGCCGAATTCTGGGTCGCTTTTGTAGAGAAGTGGCCAATCAAAAGTCTCGTGCCCACAAGAGTTGAGCACGATGGTTAACGCCAAGATCGGTGGTCGACTTAGGTAGTCTGCAACATTATTGGTGTTGCCCTTCTTATACTTGATATTCAAATGGAACTGTTGCAGGTATGTGGACCACTTCTGATGGCAATCATTCTGCAACTTCCCTTGCATCTGTATGAACTGCAAGGGTTGGTGGTCTGTGTGGATGACCATTTAATTCCCCAATATGTAATGCTTCCATTGTCGGCAAGCCTGCACAATGGAATACATCTCTTTGCCATAAGTGAGATACTTCCGGAGTATGTCTGAAATTGTCTCACTGTGATATGCCATTGGATGCCCGTGTTGAGTAAGCATTGCCCCAATAGCATAGTCAGAGGAATTTGTCTCGATTCCAAATGGTTGTTGCAAGTCTGGTAATGCGAGCACTGGTGCCGAGCAGAGGCAATGTTTCAACTCTGTGAATGCCTTCTGTTGAGATTCAGACCAAAAGAATTTTTCTTTCGCTCCTCCCTTGGTGACTTGACTCAAGGGCCAAGTGATATGAGAAAATCCCAACATGAACCTGTGGTAGAAGTTGGCAAGACCCAGAAAGTTGCGGAGCTCTGTCAGAGTGGTTGGAGATGGCCAATCCCGAATGACTTGGATCTTGGTTGGATCCACATGCACCCCCTGTTCATCAATAATGTATCCCAGATACTGAACTTGGGTCATGCCAAAAGTACATTTCTCCAACTTGGCACATAACTTGTGTTGCCGCAGTGTTTGGAGAACCTGTCGGATGTGGTGGAGGTGCTTTTCCCAACTCTGGCTGAAGATGAGGATGTCATCCAAGTATACCACTACAAATGAGTTGGTGAATGGCCGCAAGATGTCATCCATTATCCTCATGAAGGTTGCAGGAGCATTCGTCAACCCGAAAGGCATAACCAACCATTCGAAAAGGCCCTCCTTGGCTTTGAAGGCAGTCTTCCAAACATCGGAGGGTTCGATTGGTACCTAGTGATATCCTGACTTCAAATCGATCTTGCTGAAATATTTTTCCCCCTTCAATTGATCCAGAGGGTTATCAATTTGTGGGATCGAGTACCTATTCCGGACAATGATCTTGTTCAGTGCCCGATAGTCAATACAGAGTCTCCAAGTCCCATCCTTCTTCTGTACCAACACGATTGGGCTCCCACAGGGCGATGCACTTGGTCTGATGTGACCTTTCTGTAGCAGCTCCTGAATTTGCCTCTTGATTTCATTGTTCTCTGGAATGGAGCGTCGATAGATTGGTCCATTAGGCAGCACCGCACCTGGGGTCAGATCGATGGAGTGCTTGACCTGTTAGTGCAGAGGAACCCCAACGGGGGAGGTGAAGATGTCCACGTACTCCTCCATGACCTTGTCCATCTGTAGTTGTCATGTGGAGGGGCTCTATCTGGAGGTCGTGGCCACTGTCTTCTTATTTCCTTAAGGGCATATCATAAGGAAAACAAATTTCCCAGTTTTGGAAATGAGCTTACTGCATTGTTTTGCAGTAACCAAAGAGATGGTGGTAGGCGGTGCTACCTTCGATATCCTGTACAACTTATTTCCCAAAGTAATAATAATAACACGAGGCCTTGACTCATATACAACACGTCGCTTCCACAAGTATGATTGGCCTAATAATACATCACAAACATTAAGGGGAGAAATGTCACACAATACCTCATCCGTGAAGGGCTTGATGTTGTATGGAAGGCAACACTGTTGGCTCACGCGAAGATCCCATCCTTGGTGAAGCCACCTGATGGTGTACGATTGTGGATGTGTTGTTGTCAGTAAGCCCAGCCGCTTCATGAGCTCTGCCAAAATGAGGTTCTTTTGCCTCCCGCTATCGAAAATGAACTATAGCGGGTATCCCTTTACCCACATCTAGGAGTGGAAGAGGCCCTCCTCCTCCTCTGGATCTTCAGGTTCCTCCTTCTGGATATTCGTGGTGGCAACGATGGCATTGGGCTCCGCGTTGATAATCTGCTTCCCTTTGTCATTCCCTTTATCGGGTTCTGACTTAGAGTCTGTACATGCATTTGATTCCGAAGACTTTAGCTCAGCCACAAGTGACTGCTTAGCCCGAAACTCACTTGTGTTGTGAGTGGAGCTCTTATGGAACTCACACCACTTTCCCGTGCCCTTCTTCAGCTTTGCGGTGTTGTTCTTTGCTTGTAGCCTTGGCAGATTGTCTTGGGCCACCCCGCCTTAGCTTTGTCCTTTGTTCAGCGGTTTGGGGGTGCCTTTCCCTTGCTTCGGATTTGTAGATCCAAAGTCTCGCTTCTTCTGTTTAAACTTCTGCTCGATCTTGACAGCGTATCAGTACGTCGTTCCGAGTGAGGAGATGTCCAGGAACTCCATCTCATCCTGGATGTACCTGTGTAGGCAGCTGTGGTATTTGAGTGCCAAATGTAGCTCAGAATCCTTGATACCCAACTTTGTGCGGAGGGTATGAAAAATATTGGTAAACTCTGACACGTCTTGGTCCCTTCCCTACTGCATCATGGTCCACTTTATGTATTTATCCTCATAGCTTCTGATAGGCTAGTACTGCTCATTGATGGCATTCCGGAATGAATTCCAAGTGGGTGCAGTTGAAAACAATGAGGTTGTACTTTCACCCTTTTGCTCACAGTAGGTTTCTCACCAGTCCTTGATGTGGGGGGCAGCTTTGAGAAGAGCGAAAGTAATCTTTTCCCGGCCAGAAAAATCATGAACAGTAAAAATACCCTTCTAGTAGATTTAACCATTTATCTACAGGGTGTGCATCTATCTGACCCTCAAATATGGGAATGTCAAAGTTAGCTTGTACCTTAAAGGGTGTGGTGCTTCCAAAGTAGCTACTAGAAGTAGATGTGTCGCCCTTGGGTAGTCGCTGAAGGATCTGGGCAAAGTTATCCATCGTCACGTTCCTTTGCCGCTCGAGGGCCTCTTCAAGCAAGATTTTGATAGGATCTCTTGCCCCCTCGTCTTTCTTTTCATCCACCATGGGAGGCCGTCGAGATTTGCAAGGCTGGTCTTGCAAAGGTTCGCCCAATTCAAGCGCTAACTCCTTATATCCCGACCTCGTTGGGGACATGCAAAGAAAATCAGGGAAAGAGCAGACTGCTCTGATACCATTGATCCGGATTTAAACAGGAACGGAACAAATTACAGGGATAACCATAAATACAGAGATACAACAGAAATAATACTTCATTTCATTAATGTAAAATATTGAAATATGCTTACAAACATAAATGGAAATACACTATCTCGGGCAATGGTAGCTTATCTCTGAGGAGAGATGTGGCATCTACATGCCTCTGAACTGTCTTACAATGAGGCTCAAAGGCCTACTTATTGTTGAGAAACAATGGAAAACCCTAAACATCCAAAAACCTAACCCTAGGAGATGAAACACCAAACTATGGGCCCTGTTTTGGGTAAATTGGTACATCAACTTCCCGGGGTTGTAACTTTGGCATACGATCTCCGTTTGACGCGCACAATACCTCTTTAGAAAGATCTATCTGAGGACTACAACTTTGGGATGAGAAAAATTGGTCCATTGACCCATGTTGCTCCCAATTTTCCTAAAAAACATTGTTTAGGATCTCAAAACGACTCCATAAGTTTAGGACCCGAAAAACTACCAAAAATAGTAAATTGTGCTACAAATAAGGAAACTGAAAAACTAAAAGAAACAATGGTGGGGGTCCAAGTGGAATTGGTGGGTGGCCACCAATATCCACCTGGATCATCCAGATCACCTCACATGTTGCTTGACTTGTTGATGCATGAGCATTAGAGCTTCCAATCCATCAAGATTTGTTTTAAAAAAAATCGAAAAGGGCTTTCAATATTGTAAAGGAATTATAATTCCTTAATTGTAAATATTCTTAGTTTCATTTAATTATTATAGAAAAGTTTTAGAAAAGCTATGGATAGGAGAGATTTTTCCATAAGGCAAAAACAAAGTTTTCTTGAAGAACATGATAGATTTATGGAATAAATCATGAGAGCTTTAGTGAATAAATTATGAGAGCTTTAGGGAATCAATCAGGGAGTGATTTTAGGATTTAGGAAAAGTTGGTTTATGGAGTGATTTATGGAGTTCTTTTAGGACTAAGAAAAGATATTGTATTTCTTAATTCTATTTATTGTAAGCCTACGGACAGTGAGAACTAATGGCCAAAATGAATGTGAGATCAGGCCAAGAGAGGAATGAATATTTTTGTAAATGTTATGCAAATGTATGGACATGGTTTTATTAATGAAAGGAATTTTCATTTTGTTCAAAAATTGTCTTTGTGTGTATGTGTGAATGAAGAATTCCAATTTTATGCGTAATCTGGAATTAAGTAGAGTTTCAGATCTTGTATATGGGTTTGAAATGAAATGATATGAGATTTAAATATCACGAGTGAGGGTGCATATATTTTTGTGTGTTTATTTTATTGCAGCAACAAAAATGTTAGATCAAAAAGTGGTTAAAGGTGTATGGGCACCTTGATGTCAATATTGCATTGACATACCAGAAGTAAAAAATCAAAACTTGTAGGAAGAAGCAAATTTTCCTGCATCAAGTGGTATCAAAGATGGTACACTCTTTGGAATTGAGGATTGAAACCAGAATAAGGATGACTTCCAATAAGTAACAGTTGGGTAGAAGTTGCCAGAGGGAAGTTCCACAGTGAGTGTGGGTAGAATTGCCAAGAGAAGGTTCCATAGAAGGAATCAGAAATACCAAAAGGCTAAGCTCAGGAGGAAGCTTGGTGAGGTATTGGTAGCAAGTATAGAGTTTTCTACAAGGTAAAGGATTGGTTGTAGTTTACAAGTGAACAAGGAGAGTTCACAGGAGAAGAAGAAGAATGAAAATATGGCTATTGGTAGTCATTTGATGGGTTCAAAGAAAGGTTATAGTCAAAGAAGGAAGGAGGTTGAGACAATTGGAAAAAAGGAAATGAGTGATGAAGAAAGGGAGAAGGAGATAATTGAGATAAAGGAAGAGCTCAACAAAATAAAGAAGCATCTACAAGAGAAAACAAAGCAGTGGCTAGAAAAAGTGATGAAATAATTGAGGAATGGACTTTATGTTGGAAAAAGAGTCCAATGGTCGATTAAGAATTTGCATGCATGAAATCAAAGAAGATGGATGAGGCATCTAATCAGAGACTAGTTAAGGATGCTTGGAGAAAGTGAGAAAGAGAAAGTGTACATTTGTGAACCAGAGCAAGGACCATTGCTTGGTGAGAATGAAGATGAGGGGCTTTCTGCAAGTCTCATGAACTACTTGGATAGTTCACATCCATATGTGGATCTGTTAATAGAGGAGATAAAAGAGGCTGAAAATCAAAATATTTTTGAAACTAATATTTTGTGTATGATTACAGGTTCTTTTGTGGATGGTGACGGACAGTCACCTAGAAATTTCATGAAGGTGAAGTAAGAAAAGGAAATGTCTTCTCAAGGCATAGAAGGAAGACAAACTCAAAATTTCATTTTGATAGAGGATGAGGTAGCATTCTCTCATGAAGAAAACCATGATGAAAACCATAAATTAATGAACAAAGAGATTGTTGATAGACAGTTAAAGAAACATGTTGTTGCAGAGGACAAAGAATATTTGGCTCATGGAGATAGTTAAAGGAAGCATAAAGAGGAAGATCAACATTCAAAATTAATATTGACAAATTTTGAAGAAGAGCTAAGGATGTTGGAAGAATGGTTAATTAATCCAAGGATTAATGGAGAATATTGCATGAAAGTTGTGGGCATAGAAGTAGTTCTTAAGGCATTAGATGAAGGAAAGAGTAATAATTTTGTAGATACTAAAGAAGAAAACATGCAACAACAACCAGTGAGGAGAAACAACAACAAAGTTCAGCAAACAAGGAGCAACATGTACCAGCTAGGAGATCAACTGGACATTGAAATTGACATGATGAGAATACTGATGATGAAAGTGCATGAGAAATTGCACACTAATGTAAGAATGGTAGTCAATCATAGAAGGAAAATAAATGTAAAAGAGTACATCAACAAAGAGAGTGGAAAATTACAACATAAAGATTGAAAACTTGGAAGGTTGAAGAAGACAGTGACAACAACAACAAAGAAAAAACATGAAGAAGGAGGTGACCGGTTACATTACAAAGTTTGGGATCCAAGAGGATTCGACAATTAATCACACATGACCAGGAGGTCATGAATTTTTTCTACCTTGGGAGTTTGATGCAGGAGCATTAGAGCTTCCAATCCATCAATCTTTTTGAAAAAAAAACTCCAAAAGGAGTTACAATATTGTAAAGGAATTATAATTTTATAATTGTAAATATTCTTAGTTTCATTTAATTATTATAGAATAGTTTTAGAAAATCTATGGATAGAAGAGATTTTTCCATAAGGAAAAGGCAAAGTTTCCTTGAAGAGCATGATATAATTATGGAATAAATCATGAGAGCTTTATTGAATAAATTATGAGAGCTTTAGGGAATAAATCAATGAGTGATTTTAGGATTTAGGAAAAGTTGATTTATGGAGTGATTTATGGGTGATTTATGGAGTGCTTTTAGGATTTATAAAAGATATTGTATTTCTTAATTCTATTTATTGTAATCCTACAGACAATGAGAACTAATAGCCAAAATGAGTGTGAGATCAGGCCAAGAGAGGAATGAATATTTTTGTAATTGTGTGGACATGGTTTTATTAATGAAAGGAATTTTCATTATGTTCACAAATTGTCTTTGTATGTATGTGTGAATGAATAATTCCAATTTTATGTGTAATCTAGAATTAAGCAGAGTTTTAGATCTTGTATATGGATTTGAAATTAAATGATATGATATTTAAATATCACAAGTGAGGGTGCATAAATTTTTGTGTGTTTGTTTTATTGTAGAAACAAAAAAACGAGATCAAAAAGTGGTTAAAGGTGCATGGGCACCTTGATGTCAATATTGCATTGACATCCCAGAAGTAGAAAATCAGAACTTGTAGGAAGAAATTTTTTTCCTTCATCACTTGCAACCATGTATTCTGCTTCTATCGAGATGAGTGCGACAAATCTTTTCTTCCTACTGTACCAAGAAACCATTGTGGACCCAACACTGAACATGTGCTCTTTCGGTCTGATGGACTCCCTACCCAATATGCATATGTGAAGCTACACAACTCCACTCCCTTCGTCCCTCTATACCAAAGTCCAAATTGTGTAGTGCCTTTGAGGTATTGCAGAACATGCTTAGCTTCCCTCCAAAACAATTTGGTTGGCCTAACCATAGTTTGCCTCAATTGGTTGATTTCATAGCAAATATCTAGTCGTGTGTTCACGAGATATATTAGTGAATCCACCAATTGTTGATAGATAGTAGCATCCACTTCCTCGCCTAAAGTCGCATCCTCTATCCTCCAGTTGGTCACTAGAGGAGATTCCATGGGTTTTCACCTGTCCATGTGGAACTTCTGAAGTATCTCGTCGGCATACTTGCCTTGAGAGACAAATAACTCCCCATCATCTTGCCATACTTCCAATTCAAGGAAGTAGTGCATGAGACCCATGTCCTTCATTTAAAACTCTCTTGCAAGATCCTCCTTGCAAGACCTAATCAACTGCTCATCAGCAGTCAAAATCAAGTCATCAACATATAAGACAATAATCAACAATTTACCTTCTACCAAAATATGATAGAGGTTTGCATCCGCTTCACTTTTGGTGAAACCCAAATTAGTGAGATAGTTATCAATCCCGGTGTATCAAGCACGGGGTGCTTGCTCGAGACCATACAACTCTCGCTT
The DNA here is from genome assembly GCA_031772625.1 of Pinus tabuliformis. Classification (NCBI taxonomy): domain Eukaryota; kingdom Viridiplantae; phylum Streptophyta; class Pinopsida; order Pinales; family Pinaceae; genus Pinus; species Pinus tabuliformis. The sequence goes on along the minus strand of CM062818.1, from coordinate 1,393,035,982 downwards.
GAGTCTGCACACATGGGACTCTTGAACAAAAGTATCTAAGCCTTCTGGTTGCTCAATATACACCTCCTCCTCAATAACTCCATCAAGGAATGTTGTTTTCACATCCATCTGGTGGATCTTCCACCCCATCTGTGCAGTTAGAGAAAGGATTGATCTGATGGACGAATACCTTGCTACAAGAGAAAAGGTATCATTATAATCAATCCCCTCAACCTAAGAGTACCCCTTGGCCACAAATCTGGCCCTGTACTTTTCTATGCTTTTGTTTGTTGCATGCTTCACCTTGAAGATCCATATTGAACCCACAACTGATTTGTCTATTGGTCTTGGGACAACTTCCCAAACATTTTTGTTTGCAATGGATTTGTAATCCTCCACCATTACATCAACCCATACAGGTTTGTCTACTACTTCCTCGAAAGAGGATGGCTCAGTCTCTACTAGCTCAGTTATTAGAGCCATGTATCCAGTGTACTGATCTGGTGACCTTCTCTGCATGTGTTGATTTGAAGGAGCACCCACATTCTCCCTCGCATCCTACACAAGTACCTCAACTTCCTTGGTCCTCTTCCTTCCTTCTCTGGATGGTTATTATTGAGTGGTTGTCTCCAATCTCTACTCAATTTTTGGTTGCTCCACAACATCTTGAGGCTCCTCGTTTCGAGCTAAAATCTCCTCCTTTGATGGGATCTAAACCTCCTTCTCAAGAGAGTACCACATAGCTTTGTCTTCATCAAATTTTACATCCCTTCACACACATGTCATTCTGATGGATGGAAAGTACACATGGTAGTTGTGGGGAGTTTATGTGTAACAGAAAAATACCTGCAATTTTGTTATCGGCTCTAGCTTCTTCCTTGATTTTTTGGGGACATGGTAGTAAATAGAGGCTCCAAAAATCCTGAAGTGCGACACATCTAGCTTTCTCCCTGAGAAATCCTCCTCTGGTGTAATCATGCCAAGAATCTGATGAGGACTCTTGGTTTGCAAATATATCGTTGTGTTGCATGCTTCATCCCACAAGTGCATAGGTAGGATTTGGTCATGCAACATTGCCCTCGCTGCTCCCACAATGCTACAATTCTTCCTCTCAGCCACCCCATTCTGTTGTGGGTTGTGGGGTGTTGTCAACTCTCATCGAATGCCTTCTTTTGCACATAAATTTTTAAACTCATTCGACACATACTCACCTCCATTATCGCTCCTAAGATCCTTCGCCTTCTTGTGCGTTTCTTTCTCAATTAGTGATTTTAATTCTACGAACTTGGAGAAAGTCTCATCCTTCTTTCACATGAATAAGATCCATAATTTTCATGAGAAATCATCAATAAAAATGACAATATTTGTGCCTAGCAGTGGAGGTTGTCGAGAAAGGTCCACAAACATCATAGTGGATCCTTTCAAGGACTGCATGTGCTTTGTTGTCCATTAGGGAATGTGGCTTTTGTTTACTTCCCCAAGGCACACCCTTTACATGTGTCATGCTGCTCTAGTGATCCTTTTGGGAGGCTTATGGTTATCATGATCTTCAAAGCGCCATGATCTAAATGGACAAGTCTTTTATGCCAAATTTCACTGACATCACGACTCTACACCTTCTCTTCCTTTGTGCTCAATGCAACACAATCCTCTGCATCTAGCTTCTATAGGTTCTTCACATGAACCCCAATTTCCTTCACCTGTCTCATGGCTATGTGTATTAGGAATGATTTTCCTTTGTTGAAGATCACATCATAACCAAGGTCTTCTAAAACTGCAATGGAGATGATATTTTTCTTTAGACCCGCAACAAATATCACGTACTTGAGTCTAAGAGGGGAGCCCGACTCCCTATGAAAGGTGACTATACCAATCTCGGTCACATTGTACCTTCCATCATCTCGATGTACATCTAGAGATTTTTCTCCTCCAAATCTCTAAAAAAATCTCTATTCCCTGCCATATGGAATGAGGCACCGTTGTCCAAGTACCACACGCTCCCCATCACTATGCTAGCCATGCATGCAATGAGAGTAAAGTCAAGCTTAAACTGTCAAGCCAAATATTCACCTGATGCTCCTCCTGAGGTTTTCTTTCTCGTCTTCTTGTGTGGACACTTCGTGGCATAGTAGCTGAATTCATGACAACGAAAGCACTTGATTTTGGACAAGTATTTATTACCTTTCCCCTTCTTTACCTTTCCATCCAAGGCACAATTTTATTCATCCTCACCCTTGGAAGAAGTCTCGTCTCTGGTATTTTGCCTTATTTCCCCCTGTACCAAATCAGACCATAGGTGTTCCCAATTTGGTAGTTTCTCCCTCCCATTCACCAAATCTTGGTAGCTATGCCAGCTCTTGGGAAGGCCTAGAACTGTTAGGCTTACCAAATCATCCTCTGTTATAGTAACACCAACTTGACCGAGTTCATCACGAAATTGTGTGGACATGCTCAGGTACTGTGGAATGCTCTTGTTCTTCTGCATCTTAATATTTCAAGTTTATCCTTGAGCGCCAGCTTCCTATGGTCACCACTATTTGAACAAATCTCTTAATGCTTTCCAAATTGCATATGAAGTCTCTTTCCCATAGAGAGACAATGTGGTCTCGTACTCCGTCCAATATGATTCTCCTTGCCTTGGCTACACACTTCTTCCATTCTACTAGATCCTGAGCATTAGATGTTGTTGGTTTCGGGATATCATTATCAATGAATTCCTTCAATCCATTAGCTTCCAACACTGCCTCCATTCAGTCCTTCAGAACAACATAATTTGAGATTCCCTCAAGGGCATACTCGAGTCTTATTTCATAGAAAACCATCCTTCTAGCTTTGAAGAATTGATCCTGCAAATCCGATCCTCCTACAATAACAACTTCGAAATCTTTGCTTTATTGTGAATCTTGCTATGATATCATGTAGAAATTAATGTGTAGATTCGAAATTTCTCTTGAAATTTACTAAATCACAAGACTCAAAGCTACTTTGCTACTCTGCAGAAGTTAATTTATGATCGAGAACACAAATCATAAACATGCAAAAAGAATTATCACACATGCACAAAGACTTATCTAGGGGAACGAAAATGCTCAAAACCCCTTCCTATTTGTATTGCATTAATTAGATAATAGAGACGAAATACATATGCTTTCTCAAGCATGAGCACAACCTACAAGTGTATAGTCTATCCCTCTGCCTCATTGACTAAATCTGGCCAACACTTAGCCAATTTTTAAGCCCTCCAAGCTCCTATTTCCTTGTGTTGTTCCTTGAGTAAATTAGCCCCTATTATTTAGGAAATTCCCTCAATTGGATTGCATAATTCCTCTAGGTCCTTCCTCTGACTGCATGCACCACTTATACACATGGGAATAGTCTACAATTGATAGTACATTGCCTTGGAATCTCCATCTCAACTGGGTAACTTGAATTCTCTAAACGCAACAAGTATTTTGGGTTGATTGATCAGTTAAATAGTTGATCACTGAGTGTGGTTGAAGTTCCACTTCTACAACTTGATCTCCACTAGTTCTTCTAACATTTAGACCTAGTGTAACTAACAATAACTCAATTTAACTGAAATAGATTGCTACAAATTAGCAATCAATCATGTTGAACTAAACTCAAGATTCCCTAACTCGAATTAACTGAGTTAATTGAGTGACAAGTGCCATGTCACCTCAGTTAACTACCCAAGATTTTTGTTGAAATAGAAATTCGAATTTTCTCTAGTTTGACCAAGGCAAAGTCAAACTGAGATTTTCTTCCTACATTTTAAACAAGTTTCACTCTTGAATTTATATCCTCAGTTTCCTCGACATATTTTCTAAGTATTACTCTTTTGTGTAGGGTAAAAATGTTATAACTGCCTCCAAAAGTTTACTTACGGGTCAATCTCATAACCCTAACTCTATTCTTACTTCCATTAGGGCTATTTGTTTCAGTTGTAAGCTCTTTGAAATATAAAGGGTGCAACTTGCATTTGTTCTTGCGCTCAGGGTTACTTGATGCATTCAACTTTGTTATGGCTACTAGGTTTTTAATACTCCTTATGTTGTTTTATTTTACTCCAAGTCACCGAGAGGTTATAGCCAAACCTTAATATTGGGTTTATAAATTGAGATTTTAGGTTGTCCTTCAATTATAAGTTCCACTGTGTATTTTATATTATATATGTTGGTTGTTGGTTGTGCGACCTTGAACCCTTGTTGCGGGTGGGGGGGTGACAAGCATATCAAATTGTGTAGTTGTCTCTTAAATTTTAATTGCTACTATTGATTTTTTTAATAATTTACTTTTGTAACCTCAAAAGCTTAATACAGTTACTTTAGTTCACCAGTTTCTCCATTGGTTCAACATTTATATTGGCGGCCTTCAACCATTTGTTAATTCCAATGTATGGATTTGCTTTCAATTAAACAGTTTTCATGCAGGTTTTATAATTGTTTAGCTTCTCAGTTATATGTTACTTATTTAAAGTCGTAAATGATATGGTGACTGTTCTAGTTCAATGTACAATTACATTTTTGTCTTACTTATTTTTATTAACCCTAAGGCCTTAGGGTTTATAATTTTAATTCTATTGTTTTAACTGTTGAGTATCAAATTCCATTCGATTATGAAACTCTGGTTTTGTAATGTAAACATAATTTTTCTTATTATTCATATTACTTACATGTAATCACAACCCTTGTCATACTTTACATAAACAATATTATTATTATTATTAACCTTGTAGACTGGTGGAACCTATTTTCGGGATCTGCCTTTTATCTACCAGACTAAGTATTAAAGAATTAAGGATTGTTCCAACCTAATGGACATTTATGTGTTGGGGTTTGGAGCTAACCTGGTTCATCAATAATATATATAGTGATCTCATACTTTCAGAATCAATTCCTGAACATCTATATTACAAAACATAAATAAATAATTCTAGGAAACGTTCCAAGAACACATTTCACTTATATGTTTCAGAGTAACCAGTCTGTCACAAAAACACATGAGAAAGAGTGCTCCACCCAACCAATGAAAAATAGTATTATTTACTGGGATTATCCTTGAGCCAACTGCACATCCATAATAGTTTCCTTGACAAAGACCATACCAGGTCCAACCCATACCAATCTCTGAACCCACCAGCTACAGTCTAAGGTTTTCACTAAGCACACAGGCTTCGGTTGGGAATTCCAGTGGCCAACCAGCTCAAAAATTCCTTACTTGGTAGCACCCTGCCTCCCTCAACAACATCATGTCTAAGGGTATCAAACTTTATAGCTTATTCTCCTCTTTTGGGCCCCCTTCAACCAAGCTCAAATATGACAAGGTTGCCTTAGGATTTTTCCCTCTCATCCTCTTGGCTCCCTTCTCGAAACTGAGATAGTTTATCCCTAAGGAGAGGATTTTGGGCATGCAACCACTTATGCCCATAATGGTCTTTCAACTATTTGGAATGTGAAACTCTCTTTCAACATTACTTTCCATAGTAATTTCCATGGATGACTATATGAAATATTTACTAATGAAAATTAAACAAAACACTTATGTTCATTAGTTATTCATATTAGGCCTCTAACATAGCCCACAGTGTACCAAATAACTTAACGAAAGTAACTAGAATGTTTATAAATTTACAGGGGGCTATGACAACGTACTTTTAAAGTTTAAATTAAACTCTTATCTTGGATTTATTACGTATTTTTGAACTTTAAATTAAATTCTTATCTCATATTTATTATGTATTATTAAACTTTTATATTCTTTATTATGTACATTTGAGAGAGTTCAAATAAGGAAATTGTGTTGTCTTTGTGTTTTTTAGTGGGACATGATTTTGAGGTGGATTTGCATTTCACTCCCTTTATTTATGCATGAGTTTTAATTTTCTATATGAATCACTTGGCCTGCAACTATGAAGGAGGACAATATGATTCCCCCTTTTCAATCCTCTCTATCTCCCCTTAATCCCTTTTTATCTGTTAATGTAGTCAGAGGGAAGTTTATTTATTTTCAAATCTAAGGCAAAAGGGTTAGGGTGTTTCCCTAGGATTTTTGCGCCCTTCTCGGTTTTTTTAGGCTTTCTATGGTGACCCATGCTTTTATATCACTAACATATTCCCTCTTTTTATCGTTTCCTCCTAAAATGCCACAGGGGCCCACTATGGGTGGGCAAGATAACGTTTTTGACTTGTTAGGAGCACAAGCAACATTTTCGGCCCCAGGATCCTTTCTTGGCCCCGATCATCGGGATGGGGAATTTGTTGGCTAGAAATTATAATGGATAGAGACCCTGGGTTCAAACTTAGGGGCCAACAAAGGATTCATTGTAGTCTAGCAGAACATTGACATTTTCACCCTACTCAGAAGAAGTAAGGCGTCTCACCCGAGGCGTGTCGAGACTTAGATAGGAAATGGACTAGAACTAGACATCAAGGAGTGTCACAATAGACAATTCATCATCCACATATACATTAGGAAATCATATCAATAGACATGCGACATGCAGAAACTTAGAGCTTTGTGACAAAACTAAAGAGATAGATAACGCTCAAATTCATGCAAAAGAAAATTTAAAAGGGCCCATATAAATCAACACATTCAGAGATATGGAACAATCTCACAACTCCTATTTCATTGAAACATATTACATCATTACATTATAATATTGAGGCCCTTCAAGAACAATCATACTTAGCATTATGCAATTCAGCTCTGAGATTTTTGAGCCAAGAACACAAATGACTTCATTTGAGACAATGACATCATCTTTGCATATAGTCTCTGCCTCTCTCTTTCTGTTGTATTTCCATTTGGATTTTATATTAAACTTTCTCCACGACCTCATTCGCCTGAAATCCCTGTCATTCCCTTGGATACCACGCTCTTTCCTCTTCGGTGGCTTCTGTTACTCAGTTGCAACTTCTCCTCTCCTTGGTGATCATTGTGAACTCCATTGTACTTACAATTTTTTGCACTTTCCTCTTTCCAACTTAAATGTATAACAAATCTTGGCTTATTTCCTTTCTTTTCCTTAGTGGTTTCCTATACAACTGCCTTTTGGTCAGACCCAGTCAAAATGTGTCAAAATTCTGTAACCCAAAATGAAGGACCCAATAACATCCCAGACTTCGCTTTTTTCTCTTTCGCTTGGCCTTGAGAAGCCCATTCTTTCTCAGGGCAACGATATCGAAGTGAGTCATATTGCAAACCTATATGCGTGAGCTATGATGGGAAAGTTTCATTACATATCACTTTCGAGGGACCAAATACTAACATGGTTGGCAATACACTCGAAGTCTCTACTAAGATATTGTCCAACCGTCAACTTGTTGATGAATAAATAGATTCATTTTCACTTTTTAGATGAAATGACTTACTAACCATAGTTCCTTGTGCTTGGGTTATTGGTAGAGGTTTCTTGTGGTTACAAAGATGGCACATAGGGTTTCACCCTCTTACAGCCAAGCCTAATAAAGTGGCTAATAGTATTGGAAAGCTCATTTTCTTAGAGGAGATGTCTCTAGTTTCCTTCGACAAGAGGATTTTATGGGTATTAGTAGATATGGATCTACAAAAGGGGCTTCCTGTTGAAATAGATATTTAACTAGGTGATGTTAATTTTATACAACGATTAGATTATTGAAAGGTCTTGTTCTGATGCTCCATTTGTCACCAGACGGGACACCTCACAACCGCTTGTTGTATTTTGAGGTCAAAGGGTAATCAAAACAGAAGTCAAGGAAATGATGGTTCATGTTCAAACATGAAGTATATTTAGGTTTCATATGATGACCTTCAAAGAGGAGAGGCGGGCTATACGAAACAAACATGCACAAGTTGGACGCCCTCTAGTCTTAAGAAAACAATACAGGAAAATCTGCGGGATGGATATGTATCTCTTAGAGTCACTCAAGGTAATGAACTCATTGAAGGGGTTTTTGCAGTGGTGAAATTGCATGGATTGGTGGAGATTGATCCATCTCCGATGGTTTTGGTGTCTAAAGAGAATGGGGGCCCTCTTCTTACCAGTATGTCAACTCTGGGAACCCTTCTTCTTCGCTTGTGGACTCTTCGACCCTAATGAACGCTATATTGGGTAAGATTCTCCATTATTTTTCGACAGATGATGTTATGTTGCTAGATATTCTTGCAAACCAGGCTTTCAAACAATCTATTGCTACAAATCCTAGCTTTGATAGATTTCCCCTATCCTCCATGAAATATTCTACGGGGAGGAATTTTCCATCCATTTGTCATTCACAACTCTATTTTATTCAGTCCCTTTTCCACCTCTAACCAAAATCCCACTCCACGCTCTGATGGCATCCCTAGATCTAATTTTTCCACCTTTGGTTTTTTAGAAAACCATCATCCTATCCAGGAGTTCCATGCTAAAATCTCTGCACATTAAGAGAACTTATACCCTTTAATCCATTCATACTCCTCAACATTAAATCTAGAAGTTATTCCATCATATTCTCTCCCTATGTCTACTACCCCTTTGCAAGACAATCAAAGTCCATCTTTAAAAAACATCATTGTTAGGAAGAAACATCCAAATAAAAAGGATATGTCATGAGAAGCTATCTCACAGGGTGATTATACTATGGGGGGAACTCTGCTTTTTTCTAAATCTGAAAGGGCCCTTGGAGCGATGTAAACCCCTTCATTCTTCTCTTGATGATCATCATGTACTTGAATATCAGGGGAGTAGGGGGTCCTCCCAAAATTCGATCCCTTCATAGAATAGTTTCTACTTAACAACCTTCTATTATCTTCTTCCAAGAAACCATGGTTTCAACAAAGAAAGCTAGGGATGTTCTTTTCAAAATCTGCCCAGATTGGAGTATCTACTCTATGGATGCAGAAGGCTGATATGGGAGCCTTGTTATCCTCTGTAATCCAAAGGAATCCAACCTCATAGCTTTCTCTTCCATGGTTAGTATCAGACTTGAAGATCATCTCAAAGGTCTTGATGAGCCAATAATCCTTGTAAGATGTTATGGGCCCTATCAGGAAAGATAATCCTTCAAGAAGCATTTGTTTCATAGTGGGATTTTACTAGAATACTCCCTTGTTCTTGAGGGGGATCTAAAGTTAACTCCTCGGTTTGTGAGATCTAGGGTGAGAATGTTAGGCCAAACCCATTTGCACATGCAATCTCTTGAATTACTTGTGAATCTCACCTTATTGACATATGTCTATCTCTTCTTGGACCTACCTGGAAAAACAACAGATCAGGGATTGAGGGAGTGACAAAACACCTTGATAGATTCTTGGTAGTTGATCCTCTGATCACAAAATTGGGTAAATAACACTCATGGATTTTCCAGAAAGTCATATCAAATCATTATCATATTTTCTTACAATTGGATTTTAATAAATCCTCCTTGAAGTACGCTTCAAATTCAACAGAAATTGACTGAAACAATAATATTTTATGTCCCTTGTGTATGGTTGTTGGAATAATTATCAAGTGGATCCCCCAATATCTACAATGGATCAATGACCATTAAAATGAAAATTTTTAAAAGCCACGTAAAATTTTGGGCACAAAATTTTATTCGAGAGCAACCCCAGGAGTTAGATTCCATTGAATCTAATATTTACTTATGCCAAAATACTTTCATTCATTCAAGTTTCCTAGATGAACTAACGAAAAGGATGTGTTCATTAGCTGAAAGGAAAGCATTTTTTCTTAGATTAGAGGAGGAATGCCGAAGGCTAAAAACCAAGGCAATCTGGATCAAGGAGGGTGACCATAATAAAAAAATTCTTCCATAAGTATGCCTCCCATAGGAAAAATAAGAACGCTATATGGGACATTATGGATGAAGAGAGAAAATACTATCCTGCTTAGTAGGAACTGGAAATTTTAGCAAGGAATCACTTTTCTGATAATTTTAGGGATCCTAGTGATTGTTTAATACAAAACTAGCTGCAGGTCATTCAACATCTTCCTAGAATCTTCTCATAAGAGGATTTTGTTAAAATGAGTTAGCCTACTACACTGAAGGAGATTAAGGATGTTTTTAATTTTTTTTCCGAAGACAAGTGTCTAGGGCTTGATAGTTGGATGGTTGAGTTCTATTTGGCCTTGTTTGACTTGATTGGTGAAGATATCCTTAAAGAACTGGAGGAGGTGATGATGACCATTAAGGTTTTTAGGGAAATAAATTCCACCTTCCTGGAATTGATTCCAAAATTATCAAATCCTCAAACCTTTAATGACTTCTAGATTATTTTTCTTTTTAACATCATTTATAAGGTGATATCAAAGGTGTTTGCATCCATAATGAAATATGTTTTGTTTGTTTCTCTATTGAGGGAATAATTTGGTTTTCTAAAAGGTCAATGGATCCATGATGTTGTTGGTTCTGCCCAAGAGGCAATCCATTCTATGAAATTAAGAAAATGTTGTTCTATCATTCCCAAGATGGAACTAGTCCAAAGCATAGGGTGAATTGTTCTTTCCTTCCTTTACTACTTCTCCACACCAGACTAGATCAATTGACGAACACTTGGATTATGGGGTGTATATCAACTACAATATTTGTAGTGCTAATATATGGGGCTCGATTGACAGTTTTCTCGGCCACTAGAGGATTATGGCAGGGATGTCCTCTATCCCTGCTCCTTTTCCTCCTAGATATTGAAGGATTGAGCAAGATGATCATTGTTGCAAAGAGAGTAGGACGCCTCAAGGGAGTAAGGGTGACTAAACTCATTAATTGTACTCATCTTTTGTTTATCGATGATATCTTTATTCTAGGGGATGGATCTAAAGTGGAATGGAACACTTTTAAAATCATTTTTTTATATCTATTGTTTGGCTTCTGGCATGATGATTAATCAACATAAGTCCACCTTCTTTTTCAACAATGTTCCTATGCAGACTATCCAAAATATTGAAACTATATTCCCATATAAGATGACACCTTTGGATCAAGGCCCCCCATACTTGGGATTCTTCCTCAAACCAAACTACTACCAGGTTGAGGACTGTAACTGGCTAATAAATTATATTAAGGGTAAATTTAACAATTGGTTCTATAGATGGATTTCAATTAGAGGTAGGATGAATTTGATTAAATCTGCGTTGAAAAGTATCCCCGTTTTTTGGTTTTCTCTTGCAAAAATTGAAAAGTCTAGCATACACAAGATTAAACAATGTATGAGTCACTTCTTGTCGAATGAAAAAAATAGATGCACTTATCGTCACTTGGTTAAGTGGGAAATACTTGCCCAACCAAAGAACTAAGGTGTTTGGGTTTCAAGCACCTTAACTAGTTCAGTCTCGCGTTGGCCATGAAGAGTGCATGGAGAGTTTTCTCAGTTGAGGGCATTTGGAGCAACATAATTATAGAGAAATACCTACACAATCAACCTGTTTCAGAGTGGCTATGGTCCTTTAAACCATCAAAATGCCCTGCAGGCTCAAACTTTTGGAGAGGAATGTTGACCACTATTTCTTGGAGAAGAAAATGGATAATGTGGAAAGTAGGTAATGGGAGACATGTCATTCTAGGGTCATTTCCAATTATTGGAGGATCATTTGTCTTCCAATTATCTCTAGAGATCATCATCTTTCTAAATTTTTGGGTTGTTTTTAGATTATTCCATTCTTAGATACCTTCATCTCAGTAGTCCCTTGCAGGAAGGTGGAAAAGTGCTTCAGATTTGGGTCTTCAGGGTCCTCATATTGTGGAATGGGACTGTTTCACAAAAATCCTTTTGCTCATCGGTTTCACTCTAAATGGGAGGAGGATTCTATAGTATGGCCCTAGAACTCTTCATATGGACAATTTATTGCTCACTTGGCCTACAATGCCATATCTGATTTCTCTTCTCAACAAACAGATAAATGGTTACAATGATCAGAAAACATGGGGTTGGCTTATACATCCAAAATTGAAATGTTTTATATGGTTGGTTTTAGAAAATCACATTCAAACTTGGGACAGGTTGATTCGAAAAGGTTTCTCAGGGCCAAACGTTTGTCTCCTCTACTCAAAGGATGCAAAATATGTTAATCTCTTATTTTTTATGTATGAATTTTCTAGGACACTCTGGTCTGAACCTATCGGGTTATTAAACATTTTGGATAATGGCCCATTGACGCCTCTTGATCAATGCCTAATCTAGTGAGAGAAAAACATGGGCACTTATAAATATTTGCCCATATTTATAGCTTGAGGTATATGGAAAGTTAGAAACAAAATTATCTTTCAGGGAAGACCTGTAGAAACCCATGGCATCTTGACCCAGATCATGGGTTTCTTCTCGGACTATGTCAAGCCCTGGAAGCAGCCAAGAAGTCGTCCTTTTCATTTCCCTTCCAGTCCCTTATTTGAAAATGTTGGATTCTTTGATGGAGGATGTCAAAATGGGGTATGTGGAGGAGGTTCCACTATTCTTCTTCTGGGAAATGTGTCCTTCCATATCTATTTAAATTCTAGTGTTGGGTAAAACATGAAAGTAGAGAAAATTGTTGCATGGATCCTTCTTTATATTGCAGCCTTTCCTCTCTCCATGTCTTCAGGGACTCAAAATGTGTGGTGGAATGGTTGACTGGAGGGTCATATAAATGCCCTCTCCCTAAAATACTGGATGGATCAAATCTTATATCTAAAATGCCTTTTTCAAAATATAATCTTCTAGCATATCTTGAGGGAGTGGAACCACCAGGCATACTATTTGTCCAAAAAATCTTTACAACTAGAGGAAGGACTTATCCTATTGGAAGAGAGAAGTGGCATTAAACTTCAGTGAAGGAGACTATTCCATATCCCAAGTGATATGCAACTAGCTCAAATGGCTCACTACTCTTGAAATATTATGTTACATTCATTTCTATTAGCTTTTCGCCTGAATCACTTTTATATTATTACTATTGAAGGGGTTTCTGGTAATTAGAACACCGGGGTTTGGTTTTATGTCTTTTGTTATTATTCCATATGTATTAAGGTTATATCATGGTTTAGGTCAGCATTTTTGATGCCTCTGTTGACACTGGTACTAATAAACAATGAGGTTTCTGTGTAAAATCTATGTATTTGCACCCCTTTTTAATGAAAGATCGATTTTCCTTTATGGAAAAAAGGTAGTTTAGGACGTTAGAGTGGATATATATATATATATATATATATATATATATATATATAAGTTTAGGAAATTATTATATTACAGAAAATAAAATAGAGTAATAATATTAAATTTACAGTTTAAAATATGATGATCTTGAAATAGTTTATTTTTAATTTTAATTTTATTGGTCTTTGCATTATAGCTATATGTATCGGTTGTTTGACCCTTGTTTTAAGTAGCTTAATGTATTTAGCTTTTGCAATAAAATCTAAAGTTGTGGAATTAAAAATATGATAACAAGGATTAAGTTTAATGTCTTTTCCTATGGTCACTAAGCATACTAACTAAAAATATTATAATGAAATAACTAGTAAGAGAGGGACTCAATTACCATGCATCTCAAGAATTATCATCTTTATCTATGTTTTGATAAAGTGGATCAACTTTTAATCTATATTCTTCCTCTTACTAAGTGGTTTCAACATCATATTGTTGAGAAATTTAGGGAAACTAGCTTATGTGATTTCTCTTACTTGATAATCGTTTGTGATTTATTTTTACTTAAATTATTATCTTATTCTTTCATTTGATTATAGTTAGTGTTCTTATCATCAAACAGCTACCAAACAATAAATAATAATGAGACAATAAGACACATGATATAGGCGATCAAAACCCACAAGAACTCTTCTCTTCTTATAGAACTTCAATTGACGAATTCCAAGACCTATGACCCTTAACCAATACACCTCTAAGGCCAAGTCAATGCCTCTCCTTGATGAGCTTCTCTTTCACAAAGTCATCTTTAGTCAAACTCGCTTTCCAGTAGTTGTAGCTTCTTCTTTGAACTATTTTTCGGACCTGCAACTTCTTGATTGCAACTCGACCTTACTACAGAAACCCTAGGTCACATGTGTGAGTGAGAATATGGATAAATAGTCCTCCTCTCTTCTTCGCTTGGTGAGTTTCTTCTTCTTTAACAATTCAACTTGCAATATGATCCCCTTGTCACCCAAATGCGATCTTCTAGAGTGACTATGATTTTAGATCTTTCTGCTATAATAAGAACCCTAATTTTCTTGCACGTGTGAGATGAATTAGGCCCAAAATAGTCCTTAAAGTGCTTCACTCTTTCTTCCTTTATCTCTCCTTTCTTTCGCTAAGTATTAGGCTTCTTCTTCTAGCTTGATCAAACTTCTTGATGCTTTAATGAATGATCTTTTGAATGAGGTCGATGACTCTTATATATAGTCTTCCTTGGAGGTCTAATAGTTGTCCAATGAGGTCGACTTGTTCTTTGCATGATGATAAGGTCTTGGAGGGTCTATTTTACACTTTTGACTTTACATAAATGTTCTTTTACAATATGTAACATGCCCAAGAGGGTCTTCCATACATGACAATGACTCAATTGACTTGTAGACTCAATGACAAGCCCTAGAAGCACTCAATGGGTGCTTGACCTATAAATCAAATAGCCTTGAGCATGAAACCCATGCCTCAAGAAATAACAACAATAATTTTATTTTTCTCTGTACATCAAATACATAGAATCATGATTACATATGTCATTATGAAGATAGAACCTAGTTACATATTTCAACACTCCCTCTTAACTAGGGAGGTATTCATAATCCATATAAGGTACTTGGACATTATCAATTTGAAGAATTATCATAAGAAGGGTCAGATTGGTAAGCCATCTCATAAGCTACTTCCTTAGCTTATGCCAAAGCATCTCATCATACTAACCAACATTGTGACACAACAAGGCCTTAACTAACAACTCTATCTCTCCACGAGATTAGAGCATAATGCTGGTGACACCAATGACTGACAAACACCATCATCATTATCTCTCAAGGCACATACCCCACTCAAGTGTTCACAGGGTATGTCCTTTTAGGACAATTCCTATCTTGGAATAATGCATACTCAAGCAATTTCCTCTTTGACTACTCTTATCTTAGGTGTCCTACCTCATCCTCAAAGAGTATCGAAGTTAGTCTCAGATGCTTACCCAATCCTCCATTCTCTCTTCACAATATTAAGATAAGAATGATGTTTCTATCTCTCCCTCTCAACTAGGGAAGATATATTTATCCCTATAAAAGGAATATACCCAAGCTCCCTCCTATCCAGGTACTTGTCCAAGCTCCCTCTCAACTAGGGATTGATTTCCAACAACAACTCTTTTCTCTTTGGTGGAGATCATGGTGCCTTCAGCCGCTTGTTGAGCTCCTCCTTCTGATGTAATGAATTTCATCTTCATTATTATGGAGCCTTCATCTTCTACGTTTTTCTTTGTAGGGAATCAAGCATCCATCACTTTTCTTCAACGAACCATAGGGTTGAACCATCAGTCATGCCATCCTTCTTTTCATCAGAAAGTGATCTTCCAGTCCACATCTAGATTTTCTTCACATAACTACCTTTTCCATGTCACGTTTCTTTCATGATCTTCGATCCATTCCCATGAGTACTAGTTATAGGTGGCATCTACAACTCTCTTTCAGTAGCCCTGTTTTAACCCAACCAGATGTTATTTAAAAATTCAAAAATCAAATAGGAGTTACTTTTTAGGATGGCCTTTCATCATGAAATTTGTTTCGTACAACATCAACATCCTGCACATTCATAAACATATCTCCAATATTTTCAATATCAAGGATGCTTCTTCTTTTTCAAACTTTATCAAGGTCTGCATACCTTTCCAATGGAGATATCATACTAGATCCTCCTAGTCATCATATGTTGATTCCTTATCTTATGTGACCATGGTTGCAACTTTTCCATGATTCTTTCTTCCTTTCCTCAAATATTGTACCCCAAGAACTTCTATACATAGTTCCTTCATCTTGTCAACCACCTCATATTCCTATGAGGAAATATTATGTTGATTTCATCTTATCAATATGTGAATTACTTCAAGGTATATGCCTTCATGCATTTTTATAAAGGAAGAGATATTTCTTATTCGATCATGCTCATGAGATAGAGCATTCAACTATTCTATCTGCAATTATATGATGACATGACTTAATCTATCAAATATGTACATACCTCTTTTCTTCTTTTGGTCATCTAAACTTCCTTTTATTCCTTTAAAGTACTTCAACTATATTGCACTCCTTTGTCGCCATACCATCATCCTTCTAAACAATAGATCCCACACATAGTGGAATGATTAGCGAGACACTTGCTTCTTCCAAGTGTAGGTGAACCTTCTAATGAATATTCCAATGGAGGATCTTGATTATCCTCATCCTACAATTGTTCCTTTCTAATGATGATGATGTATGATGAATTCTTTTTAACTTCTATCATGCTAGATGACATTCTTCCAACCATATATTATATTTATCATTTCAATGTGGTTACCAATAGCTACTTCCTTTCTATGATGATTGCTACATCCATGTAGACTTCCACTTCAACTATCCTTTCAAGCTTCTATAATGATGTCATGATCTCTTGGTTTTAATCGTATGTTTCTATGATGCCACCTCTTAATATGATGCATTCTATAATACTTACAATGCTTTCTACCATGATAGCTATCTTTCAAAAAACTAAAAAGAACTAGGTGAAGACGATTATCTCAGTCGTAGTAGAAATCTTTCACTTCTTCCTTCCTTGATTTCCTCTTCTTAGGTTCTTTGATCCGGATTTAAACAGGAACGCAATAGATTACAGAGATAACCATAAATACAGAGATGCAATAACCATAAACACATAGATGCAGCGGAAATAATGATTCATTTCATTAATGGAAAATACTGAATACAACCAGAAATGGAAATAAACCAGCTAGGGCGATGGTAGCTATCTCTGAGAAGAGATGTGCGGCTACATGCCTCTGAACTGTTCCGAACTGTATTACAATGAGGCTCGAAGGCCTATTTATTGTTGAGAAACAATGGAAAACCCTTCACATACCGAAACCTAACCCTAGAAGATGAAACGCCAAATTGTGGGCCCCGTTTGGGTAAATTGGTACATCAATTTCCCGAGGTCGTAACTTTGGCATACGATCTCCGTTTGACGCGTACGATAGCTCGTTAGAAAGATCTATCCAAGTACTACCACTTTGGGAGATAACATAGGGGTCGGTCCCCCCAGAATTCCAAAAAAACGTCGTTTAGGGCCTCAAAACGGCTCCGGAAGTTCAGGACCCAAAAAACTGCTAAAAATAGTAAACTGTGCTACAATTAAGGAAACTGAAAATGCTGAGAAAGACAATGGTGGGGGTCCAGGTGGGATAGGTGGGTGGCCACCAACATCCACCTGGATCATTCCTCCCCCCTTAGGAAGCAATGGTCCCCATTGCGTTGAGTTCCTCCATCTGCTGAACTTGTCCTGCAAACTCTGATGTGTCCAGGGATGGTGGGAAGCATGGTCGACGATGGTCCACATTGAACATTTGGTGCAGGCGAAGGAATGGAGGAATGATGTGCTCCAAAGCATTGTTCCCCATAGCCTTGGTACTGCTGTAAAGACCATGTCGGAATGATCTGAGCTTCTGATGGGTTCTGGTAAGGCGTTCTTTCTGTCGATGCAACCAGACTTTGTTGCCCACCTGAAACTTGTGTGGTACCCATGTGGGTGAGGAGAAGTTGTTCCTGTGTTCTGTCATGACCGTATTCCTTTGCTGCTGCTGCTGTGTAGAGGAACCCTTTGCAGGGGTCATGGAGTGAACCAGACAGATGAATTTCCTGGTCTGTGATATGAGCTTGCTGCCTTTCTTGGTAGTGATCAAAGATGTGGCGGTAGGTGGGGCTACCTCCGGTATCCTGTATAATGAATTATTCAAAGAAATAATGACAGCACGAGGCCTTGACTCATACACAGCATGTCGCCTCCATAAGTATGGCTGGCCTAATAATACATCACAAACATCCAGAGGTGTAACATCACACAATACCTCGTCTGTGAAGGGTTTGATGCTGTAGGGAAGGCGGCACTGCTGGCGAACTTTGAGATCTCGTCCTTCATGAAGCCACCCGATACTGTACGGCTGTGGGTGTGGTGTAGTCGGTAAGCCCAACCGCTTCACGACCTCTGCTGAAACCAAGTTCTTTTGGCTACCACTGTCGACAATGAATCGCAGCGGTGAACCCTTCACCCACATCTGTGAGTGGAAAAGACGCTCCCCCTCCTCTGGATCTTCGGGCTCATTTTTCTTGATCTTGGCGGTGGCAACAGTGGCACTGGGATCCGCATCAATGATCTGCTTCCCTTTACCATTCCCCTTGTCAGGTTCTGGCTCAGGGTCGGAACATGCATCTGATTCGGAAGCCTTCAACTCGGCCACCAGCGACTGCTTGGTCCGACACTCACTTGTGTTATGAGTGGGACTCTTGTGGAACTCACACCACTTTCCTGTGTCCTTCTTCGGCTTCGTGGTGTTGTTCTTTTCTTGCGGCTTTGACGGGTTGTCTTGGGTCACCCCGCCTTGGCTTTGTCCTTTGGGCTTCGGATTTGCAGATCCAAAGTCTCGCTTCTTCTGTTTAAACTTTTGCTCGATTTTGACAGCGTATCGGTATGCTGTGCCGAGTGAGGAGATGTTCAAGAACACCATCTCTTCCTGGATGTATCTGTGTAGGCAGCCACGGTATTTGAGTACCAGATGCAGCTCAGAATCTTTGATACCCAACTGTGTGCGAAGGGTATGAAAAATGTTTGTGAACTCTGGCACATCTTGGTCTCGTCCCTGCCGCAATGTGGTCCATTTGATGTATTTGTCCTCATAGCTTCCGACAGGGTAGTACTGCTCCTTGATGGCATCCTGAAAGTCATTCCAAGTGGGTGCGGCTGAAAATAGTGAGCCTGTACTTTCATCCTTCTGCTCGCAGTAGGTTTCCCACCAGTCCTTGACGTGGGGGGCTGCTTTGAGAAGGGCAAAAACAATCTTTTCCCGACTTGAAAATTCATGAACAGAAAAATACCCATCTACCAGATTTAACCATTTATCTACGGCATCTGCGTCTATTTGACCCTCGAAGATGGGGATTTCAAAATTAACTTGTACCTTAAACGGTGTGGCGTTTCCAGAGTCGCTGTTGGAAGTCGATGCGTCGCCTCTGGGTAGCCGCTGAAGGATCTGCGCAAAGCTATCCATCATCGCGTTCCTTTGCCGCTCGAGCGCTTCTTCGAGCAAGATTTTGATAGGATCTCCTGCCCCCTCGTCTTTCTTCTCATCCGCCATGGGAGGCCGTCGGGATTTGCGAGGCTGGTCTTGCAAAGGTTCAACCAGTTCAAGCCCTAACTCCTTATATCCCGACCTCGTTGGGGACATGCAAAGAAAAACAGAGAAAAAGCAGACCGCTCTGATACCACTGATCCGGATTTAAACAGGAACGCAATAGATTACAGAGATAACCATAAATACAGAGATGCAATAACCATAAACACATAGATGCAGCGGAAATAATGATTCATTTCATTAATGGAAAATACTGAATACAACCAGAAATGGAAATAAACCAGCTAGGGCGATGGTAGCTATCTCTGAGAAGAGATGTGCGGCTACATCCTCTGAACTGTTCCGAACTGTATTACAATGAGGCTCGAAGGCCTATTTATTGTTGAGAAACAATGGAAAACCCTTCACATACCGAAACCTAACCCTAGAAGATGAAACGCCAAATTGTGGGCCCCGTTTGGGTAAATTGGTACATCAATTTCCCGGGGTCGTAACTTTGGCATACGATCTCTGTTTGACGCGTACGATAGCTCGTTAGAAAGATCTATCCGAGTACTACCACTTTGGGAGGTAACATAGGGCTCGGTCCCCCCAGAATTCCAAAAAAACGTCGTTTAGGGCCTCAAAACGGCTCCGGAAGTTCAGGACCCAAAAAACTGCTAAAAATAGTAAACTGTGCTACAATTAAGGAAACTGAAAATGTTGAGAAAGACAATGGTGGGGGTCCAGGTGGGATAGGTGGGTGGCCACCAACATCCACCTGGATCATTCTTCCACTTCTTCGGTGACATGGGATTCATTATTTTCTTTCCTTTTCATGTTGTCCTTCTTGAATTTAGAACAATCTCCCTTAAAATTCCCATATTACTAACATCCATAGCATTGGATCTTTCACATATCGATCTTCTTCTTTTTCTAAGGACCAAACTTTCCAAACTTTCCTTTTCTCTTAGCCATGGCAACAAATGCTTGAAATTGTTCATTTTATCCCACATCACTTTTTGCCTTCAACTTGGTTTCTCCATTCTTACATAATGACCAAAGTTCACTGAATGGGGTTGCTTCCTTGTTTCAAAATATGCTTGATACAAAGTTGCCCCATTCCTCTGGTAGTGCAATAAGCACAACTGTGGTCATTTCTTTATCAAACATTATTTCCCCCAACTCTTGTAGTTGTTCTCTTATTTGTGACACCGTCATAAAGTATGATGCTATTCCTTATTCCTTTGATACCTTCATCTTGTAAATCTTGGTTCTCAAAGATATGACTTCTCCAACAGTGCTTACAAAGAACAATTTTACTAACTTCTCATATATTTATTTTGATGTCTCCAACTTTGCTACATAAGGGATGAGGGGATCCTTGATGGATTCTATATGGATCCCTTGAACCCTTATCTACCCTTTCATATACTTTGTTATAACTTGAGCTTCTTCCTTTGGAGGTTTAGAGATTGAACCCTTGTCATGTCCAATGACTTCATTTTCTATGAGGATCAAATATATCCTCTTCTTCCATGCAAGAAAGTTTGATGACCCAACCAATTTGTTGCTCTTCTTACAAAATGAAGTCATTTTGATAGATTCAGACATAGATATAAAGATACTTGTCAAGTGAAGATGCTCCTTTAAGGGTGATATCTTCAACTTGATGCTTTTCTTGATTTTGATGATGATAACTTCCTTGAAGATGAAAATAATTCTTCTAGAGATGTCCTTCTTCAAATATGCTTGAGATGTGATATTTTCTTCAATGAGAGGGAGATCACCTTGATGTTTTTTATGATGATGAAAACGCTTCTTCTTGCTTCCCTTGGATGTAGAGACTTCAAGATGCTTCAATGTGTAGTTCTTCTTTCTTTAAGTGGATGTAGGGTCCTTGAGGTTTTCTTCTCCTTGTGATGATGATTGTAAAATATGTGAGCTTCAAGAATGTGGAATCCTTCTTTGGATGAGTTAGGGTTTTGAGGTCTTATTTGATATTCCTTCCTTCAAGATGATGAGCGGATTAGTCCTTTGATTATTTCCTTGTGCTCATCCTTTGTGTATCCTTTCTTGATAGTTCGATGTCCCTTGTGATCCCTCTTGATGGTCCTTCTTTAAGTTGACTCCTTATCTTGTCACCTTAGCTCTGATACCATGTTGAGAAATCTAGGGCAACTAGACTATGTAATTTCTCATACTTTGATAACTGCTTGTGATGTATTTTTATTTAAATTGATTATATTCTTCTTTCACCTGATTATAGTTAGTGTTCTTATCATAAAAAAACTACCAAACAATAAAGAATAATGAGACAAAAGGACACAAGATATATGTGATCAAGTAGGGACAAAACCTCTCCTCTTAAGAGGAAAACCCATAAGAACTATTCTCTTCTTATAGAACTTCAATTGACTAATTCCAATACCTATGAACCTTGACGAAGACCCCTCCAAGACCAAATCAATGTCTCTCCTTGATGAGCTTCTCTTTCACAAAGTCAATTTCAGTCAAACTTGCTTTCTAGTAGCTGCAACTTCTTCTTCGACCTCTTTTTCAGACCTGCAACTTTTTTACTACAACTCGAGCTTACTGCAGAAACCCTAGGACACATGTGTGAGTGAGAATATGGAGAAATAGTCCTCCTCTCTTCTTCACTTGGTGAGTCGCTTCTTCTTTAACAATTCAGCTTGCAATATGATCCCCTTGTCACCCAAATTCGATCTTTTAGAGTGACTGTAATTTTTGGTCTTTCTACTATAATAAGAACCCTAATTTTCTTGCATGTGTGCGATGAATGAAGCCTAAAACAATCCTTAAAGTGCTTCGCTCTTTCTTCCTTTATATCTCATTTCCTTTGCTAAGTATTAGGCTTCTTCTTTTAGCTTGATCGAACTTCTTGATGCTTTAATGAATGATCCTTTGAATGAGGCCGATGACTCTTATATATAGTCTTCCTTGGAGGTCTAACAATTGTACAATGAGGTTGACTTGTCCTCTCCTTAGGTCAGCTTGTTCTTTGCATGATGAAAAGGTCTTGGAGGGTCTATTTTACACTTTTGACTTTACATAAGTTTTCTCTTACAATATGTAACATGCCCAAGAGGGCCTTCCATACATGACAATGACTCAATTGACTTGTATACTCAATGACAAGCCTTAGAGGCACTCAATGGGTTCTTGAACTATAAATCAAATAACCTTGAGCATGAAAGCCATGCCTCAAGAAATAACAGTAATAATTTTATTTCTCTTTACATCAAATACATAGAATCATGATTACATATGTCATTATGAAGGCCAAACGTGTTACATATTTCAACACATACCTCAATGAGTGTGGCATTGCTTGCAAGAGAATAAAAATCCTCTTTAGGTTGTTGTTCAAGACTAACAAATAATATGATTTCTACCTTAAGTTTATCTTAAGAAAAGATTTGTATGAGTTCATTGTAGGTTTGAGACGATAGAGAAACAAGAAAAAGTGAAGTAGAAATTACTAGGGTGCATGGACAACAAATTGCCATATGTTGGAGGCCAAGTAAGGATTTGAAGTGTGGGACAGGTGGGAGACAAGGTTGATACTATAGGAAATTTAAAAAAAAAAATCCACTTTATTTTTATTGTACCAATTTCTCTCATAAGGGGGCCCTAGAAAATTTAATGAAGAGAAATTTGGAGGGAAAATTTATTTTATTTTGTGACTGATTTTCTAAATAGTCCCATTGCAAAAATTTTGAGTTAAGAGTACCCAAGTATTTTCTATTTTATAGTTTTTAGAATTTATTTACAACAAAAAATCGATTTGTTAAGTAAAAATATTTTCCTTGGGATAAAATAGCTATAAGAGATAAAAATTTAAACCCAGTACTTTGAAATTTAACAACTGAATCCATCTTCAATTTAACTCAAATTTCTTATAGATCTTTGGTGTGGCATTCATCCAATTCACCATAATGTTATGATACGACTTCCTTATTTTGCTAATATAGGTTGAGGGTGGAAAAGAATGCAGTAACATGGTTTCCAGTGTGCCGCCTATCTAACTCTATGTTATCCAATTCTTCATATATCCATGTGTTATTGATGCACTTCCTTTTTTGGTAGCCCTCCTCTAGTTCTTGAATTTTCTAAATGCTTGATGGCTTATGCCTCTCCTAAAAGCCCATGGTTAGTTGTTGGATGTCTATTAGCTTCTTTTAGTGATGGGAGTGGTGGGGTGGTTGTTGTTATGTGGGGGTGGATCTAATCCAACAACTTCGATCATTGACTCCTACTCTTCCCCTATGTCTTTTAGAGTTGTTGGTGCTTTGTCTGTTATCACCAAGGCTTCCCAATCCATTTTGATATTGAGTGTGTGTCTCTCCATCTGGGAATGGTGGTGCTTCCTATTGAGTGGGGGCATTATCAAGGCTTCAACTTTAACAAGAAGGTTGCTCATTATGAGAAGTATTACAAGGTTCAATTTCTGCACAACCATATAATGGTGAATGATTTTCCATATCAAAACCAGTACTATAGAATCTTTGTCTCCATTAACAAAATCCTCTCATAATGATATTTCATATGTAGAAAGGACAAAGGAGAGGAACGAAGAGGAGAGGGGAGGGGAATTTAATGTTGTAAACACTACTTCAAGACCCAAACCTGTGATGTGTGATATTTCATTGTTCAATAACTTGTTTATCATTTGTTTTACACAAAATGTGTGTGTGTGTAAAACATTTGTTTTATCATTTGTTTTTGTACACACACACACATTTTGTGTAAAATAAATGATAAACAAGTTATTGAACAATGAAATATCACACATCACATGTTTGGCTTCAATAACTTGTTTATCATTTGTTTTACACAAAATGTGTGTGTGTGTGTGTACACATATATTATTTAATAACCCATCCACCATTATGTTAGTAGGAGGACCCGGATGCGGGTGAAATTAATGAAATCCAAGGCTCTTAATGATGGATGGACAAGCATGGTACCGCCAGCTGCAGATCAGCGTGGCATCCTAGGAATTCATCCTGCGCAAGATGGATAATCTTAAGCGAGGCAGATTTGGTAGGATTTCTGAATTAATGGCTCGCTCCGTCCAAGGTGAAGCTATGGCTGTTATAATCATGGCGCTCTGGGCTATCCTTCCCACTATTAGTGTTCAGCCTTCATGTTCCAAGCTCTGGCTAGCTGAGGGTCTTGGTGGAAAGCTGGTCTCTGCAAATAGAGGCAAGCTTCCTATCTGCACCCCGCCCTCCTGTCTGTGGTTTTGTTCTGTTAAGGGTCTTGATGGTAGGTTAGTCTCTGCTATTAGCGGTAAGCTTTCAATTGCCCTTGAGGTTAGAATTGTGCCGCCCTCATTGTACTCTCAGGCCTGTCTTGTGCGATCGAAGTGGTTCCCTGTGTTGTTTTATTGCCCTCCCAACATCGCCCCTGGTTTTACTGTGCCTCCCCCTCATCACCTCAACATGGTACGCCAGCGTATGAGGAGTCGCTCCGGGGGACGCCGAGGTGGCCGAAGGCGTTCGAAGGCAAGCTGTTCTGTGGATCCTGCCCTGCCTCCTGTTAATATCCCCTCCTCTTCGGTGGATTCGCCTCCTCTTAGCCCTGCTCGCAGGCCGATTCCGAACAACGCGTTTCAGACCACTCACTTCAAGTTTCAGAGCAATCTTAATAGGCCAATGATCACAGCTCATATCACTATTATCCTCTCTGAAGAAGAAATCCCGCTTCATCCTATGGTGCGCGTGGCGTCTGAGCCTTCTCAGAGCAGTGAGCAGTTTACGGCAGAGGGAAGCCTAGAGAATCGGAAGGGAAAGATGCTCGACAGGGGCGATGCTCCCAGCGTTACTCTGCCTCCTGAAGCCTTTGTCTCGGTGGACGGGGAAGGTAATTCCACTGCCACTCATCCCCTCACGGCGAACCCAGAGGGCGAGAATGTAGGAAACGAAGATATGTGGATTGGCATCGTGTGTCTGGTGGTGGAGGAGCCTCCGAATGAGGACGTGGCAATATAAGGCCACCTGGGCCTACCCAAACATTTTTGGTTTTGCTGATGTCTCGTATGGTCAAGTTCAGGCAGTTTTGATTGCAGTTCTGGTTCAGCATCTACAGCCAGATGGTTTTGTTATTCCTCTCGGGCAGTGGCAGTATAAAGATCTTCTGGGTAGCTAGGGAAAGTTTCTGTCTTGCTTTCGGGTCTCTCCTTATGTTATGTTGGTCTATCTCTGGTTTCTACATCTGTTCTCTAGCTTTCTATAACTGGTTCTCCCAGGTTCTCCCTATACTGGGGCAGTTTTGCTGCATTGAGTGTTCTCGGGTGATGTTATCCGAGGCCTCAACTCCTTGTAATATTATTTTACTTTTCAGTTAATAGAATTAGTCTTTGCCGAGAAAAAAAAATGTTAGTAGGAGGGATACAACTTATGTGGATACCTTCAATAACATAGGGATTATAGTGTGTTGGGACTTTTATGTTGAAAATTGCACCTAAACTAGTAGCGAACTGTCATTGATTGGCCTTTAATGTTGAAAATTGCACCTAAAATTAGTTGTGATGGAATCTCACTCATTAACCTAACTAGTTGCATCAAACAAACAAATATACATATGCATCACCTAACTAATCAACTATTATGTTAGGAACAAAATAAAGATATATCTCATTGTAGAAATACTTATAATAACTTGTAATATAGTACATACATAAATAAGATAGATGATTTTAAATCATACTAATTTAAGATGTGAAATACTATGAAACAAATATTAATATAGAGATATACACTTGTAACAAAGTACTTGTAAGTACTAAGAACATTTAAACTTGGTTTATTAATATAACATCTAAATCATCAACAAAATTATTAAATAAATAGAGTAAAATAAAGTAATAATTAATATATAACATTATCCTCTTCTAAAATTATGTTATATAAAGATGAAAAAAAGGGAAAGAATCTTAAAATTGTGGACTCTATTCCAAAATTTAAAAATGAAACATAATATATCATTAAATTGTTTATTATTTATTTTACTTGACATGTATATATACATTCATATCATTTTAATTACTCATCATATTAATAAGAATATCACTATTAATATAAATATTATTTTAATTATAAGAATAATTACTCATCATGTTAATAAGAATATCACCCTTAATATAAATATTATTTTAATTATAGGAATAAACAGATTATTGGAGCTGGATCTAAAAATATATCTAATGATACATAATATATTAATAAATTATGTATAATTCATAATTTAGCAAATATTTATACAATCTTTATCTTAAAAAGAATTTATTCTTCTAACTTTATCACAACAACCCAAAATATCACTTATATAAAAATTATGATATATTAAAATTATTTAGTACTAAATTTACTTTCATTGATTATTTAAAAAAAATAAATTATAATAATAGATTCTCACTCATTGTACTCTAAATTAGTTGTATTAAAATAATAAATCAGCAATTAATCAACTATTATATTAATTAAAATATTATGTTATAAAACAATATCTCAACACTTGTTCTAAACGTGTTGACAAATGTCTCTCTTTATGTGATTTACGCCAAAATTCTACTTATAAATAATATGGATCACAGAAGCCTCAATTCAACAATATCTCAACAGTTATCAATGTACAATTTAACAGCTAAATATTTAAGATTGTAATACTCAAATATATACCATTTCATTTGATTTAAAGAGAGATCATATAGGGAATACACGTTGGGTGTATGCGGAATGGGGCGGAGATATGACCAATAACGAAGCGGAACTATGGGGCCTCTACAATGGTCTTCGAGTTGCAATTAGAAATGGTTATCGGAATCTTGAGATTGAAGGGGATTCCAAACTTACAATCGACATGCTCAGCAAGTTGTGGAATGGCAAAAGGTGGGACCAAGTCGCGTCGAGCTGGCGAACAGCTGCGATCATACAAGATATTGAAGGGTTGCTTAACCAGATGGAATACACGATGACGAATCATGTTCTTCGGAATGGCAACCAAGCGGCGGATTTTCTAGCCAATTGGGGGAGCGAAGGATCCAGCAGAGTGATGGACGGGAGTTGGGCTGTATACCAGGACGACCCACGTTGGGCAGCACTACAAAACATTCTCCAAAAAGATTATGATGAGGCCATCACCTTACACGAAATTCATTAATTGTTTCCTGATTATGAATGGGAGAAGAATTGACAGGGTAGTTAAGGATGGACAGACGTTTATGAACTGCGTGGAGGGGAGTAACCGTAGGGGCGGCGATAGTAATTACCAAACGAGTGGGATGATCATCCCAAGGACAGATTTGGGTACGCCTTCGAGGACGAGAGGGAGTTGTGCTCAAAACACTGGGTACACTTCACATCATCATTCAACAGACGGGGCAAGTGTTGATGCTGATGACAGACGGGCTTTTGGTATTAAGTTGAAAGGGTGGCGGACGAGGGGCTTCTGCTACGTATACAACCGCGAGGAGAGCAGAGGGATATTCATAGTTATCTCCTGGAGGCGAGACTACAGCATGCAGCCATCGACAGTGTCCAGTATGGAAGGGAGTCTGGCGCAGGGAGAAGGCCGCTGGACACGCAGTAAGGGTAAGTCTGTTGAGCAGAAAGGAAAGGGTTTGCCCGAGGCGGCAGCACGAGGCAAAGGTGTTTCTGAGGAATTCTTACCGCGGATATATTTGGATCTTACGGATGAATCTGACCAGGAATTTGATCTCAAGGATTACCTGGTAGATGAGGAACCGAGGGCGACAGGAGGGAAGGTGGGTAAATGGCGGCGTCGGAGTGTTGAACCAGACGAATCAGAGGATCAGAGGGAGGAGCCGGAAGACTTTGACGAGGACGCGGGTATAAGGCGAGGGCGAGGGAGGCCAGCGAAGGGACGAGGGACTCAGTGGAGTCGGGGAAGGTCCAGTGGAGCCGGGGGTAGAGGGAGTAGACAGTCCCGCATGGAAGACGAAGATGGAGCAGGGCGGGAGCGCAGAGGTAGAGGCAGGGGAAAGCGAGACATGAGAAGGAAGCTGAATGAAGCAGAAGCTGCTTATGTTCAGGACACTGATCCACATGTCAGGAAAATTATTGACCATTTGGAAGAGGAAGCCATGCAGGCTGCTTCCGACCCGGAAATGGAGGACTGGGAGAGCTTCATCCCTGATCCAGGACATACTAGAGGAAGGCTGTCACTATATAAACAGTCTTTGCATGCTTATTGGGGCATGAAAAGACTCCTTGCTAAAGCCATGGAGCAAGTTGCAGGTGAAATGGTGGAATTAGCTCAGAGTTTCCCTAACTTTAAAAGGGAACTAAGGAATATCCAGATGACCCTGATTATGCAGGACCGTAAGATGGATAAAATTCTGCAGTTGTTCAAACAGAATGGCTTTGAGGTCAAGACTGAGAGTGGAACAAAGCTGGACACCCCGAAGAAATAGGAGCTGAACAATGCTGACATGAGGTTTTTTGTTGTTGTTGTTTTCAATTTTTAATTTTTGTAAACCTGCATGGTAATGACTCAAACACGAAACTGGTTGCTTGTGGAAGATGTAGGTGGTTATTTTGTATGGTTAGATAGTTTGGACATGTATTTTCTATGGATGGCGGTTAAAAACTATAGATGGGTCCCGGTTTCCCTTATGGGCGGGCAATGAACTGCTCTTGTTTGTATATTTTCCTTTAAATTGAAGTAATAGAATCTCGACTCAGTTTACAAAAAAAAAAAAAAAGATACTTTGGAATATATAGCATTTAAATTAAAGATACTTTAAAATGGAGTGTATATATGCACAAACATTAAATGCTACGTTTCACGTTTCATCGTCATAAACATAAAGTGATAACATGTTACTGTCAACCAGCTCACACCCAAAGCATAAAAATTCCTGAATCACACGATATGTTCAGTGATCTTCAAAATGTCCACAGATCGTGATGTGTGCAGGGAAGTGGGGCTCTCGCATCAGCAGCAAAACTACGCGAAGTGAGGGAGATGCTACACCATGATCGACGACCACGTTTTTCATATTTTAAAAGCCAAACGAGCTGCCCGTCCACTCTCGCTGACAGCGTTTCTTCTGCCAGTTAACTCAAGTTTGCAGGCGCAAAGTTTGGGGAACAGAAGTGCGGTGGAGGGATGTTGAAGGCGCCGACATTGCCGCAGTTCTATCACGGACGCAGCATTATTAGGACGCCAGCACCAGCACCAACGCCGCCGCAGGTCTGGGCTCGGCCGCGATGGAAACCGGTGGCCATGGCGCTCTCTGTTCGAATTGTCGTCGTCGGAGATACGGTCAGTTTCGGTGTCTGGCTCATTGATTTTTTTGACAAAATTAATCGTCGTTTTAGCTCTGTTTCTAACGGAATTGCTTCGCTTTGAATTTTAACAACTGGCAACGGGAATTCGGCATTCGTTGAGGAGTTTTAAGGGTGAAAATTGATGATTTAATTCTGTCGAGCTCTGTTTATGTTGCAGATATTGTATAAGATGAAATTCGATGATTTAATTGTCCGTCAAGCTCTGTTTATGTTGCAAATATTTTCACCCACTTTGGAGTTTTCGCGTTTGGTTTTTTTGGATATTTTCCTTTTCCTTTGCATATTTTTCTGATAACTGAATGCTCTCATGTATGTTTGACCACATTCATGACCACATATCTATTCCTACTTACAAATGAATGGTGTAGTTTAACGAATGGATTAAGTATTTTGTTTGTAGTCGTTCAACCAGGTGGAGGAATTGCTTGGATGGCCAAAAGTGGTTGGAATCCAGGCTAAATTTTTTTAATTTTTTTGTAGAGGTAATGTTTGAATCTTGTTTTTGATAGTGAAAATGGATTCAGCACCATAAAAAATGTCTAGGACACCTAAAATTTTGAAGTTTAACAACTATAACTTGGATTTACAAAAATCGTTGCCAGATTTTCTCTATAATATAACTGGAATTTCCATAACTTTCAGGGCAACTCCTCCCCCTCGTTAGACTACGCGTTTTTTTTTGGATTAATTTAAAAAAAAGAAGTATAAATTAAAATTATAAAATCATAAGTTTACGTTATTTAATTTGTAAAAATAAGTAATTTATAGATTTTTTTTTTAAATGTATTTTTTATATTAAATTTATTTATATATTTAAAAATGTATATATTTATGAGCACATTCATGACTGCATTTCCATTACAAATGGTGTAGTCAAATTAAAATAAGAATAGATTAAGTATTTTTTTTGGATTAATTTCTTTTATATATATAAACCAATTATGTCATGTTTCAATATTAGATGGTCCATGATAATGATTATCACAAGGATGAGGTTGATGATGATAATGAAGAGAATGATAACCATGATGAGGATTATGGAGTGGAAGACAAAGATGATAATGATAAGGACAATAACAATAAGGAGGATGATGATAATGAAGATGGGAAGGATGATAACAATGCCATTAAAAATAAGGATGATGCAAACCAAAACAATAATCATAAGGATGACCATGATAATTATAATTGTGGTAGTGATTATTATCATTTATTAAGATCAAGATTAATTTAGTAAATTAAAATTTTTAATTAATTATTTTTAATTTAAATTTTAAATCAATCAAATTTGAAAGGAAACTTCCTAGTATTAAGATATGCAATACTTTAAAAAGTCAAGAGTGTTGTCAATATACATTAAAAAAAATCAAAATAATAAATTATCTATATATTATTCTTGTTTTTTATGTATAAATAAGGCGGCTTGTATTACCATTTTAATAGAAAATGTACAAAATTAACTATTTCTAGTGGTCAGTGACTAGGGAAACTAGACTAGTACAATAATAATAGAATTTTTGATACAACAAACTCCTTAACTTAAAAACAAAATGATAAGATAAATCATTTTTAGAATATTTTCCTTACTATTGCTAATCAAACAAGTGCATATGAGAGATTTACACTCTTGCCACTTACATAAAATAACATAAAAATGAAGTGTAAGACTATCTACTTGGATGACCATCAACTTGTATAGAGTAGGCCTCTTCTTCACCAAAGGTTGAAAAATACAAGTGTACTAGCTTCTTTTCCATAATGGAGACTTTGCCAATGAGCTTCTTCGTTTGCCTATGCTTTTGTCAATGTATAGTAGAAATTCTTGTTGAATTTCTGAGCACTCCACCAAGGATATGCCTGTGATTGTTTTCAATTGCCAATAAATGTCTATAATTTAATATATAATGTTTCTAGTTCTTGTGTTTCGAGTATTTGGAACCCAACCCCCTACTTCTACCTCCACATCTACATTAGTGATAAACTGACACTCAATCCTTGTGTTCCATCTCTGTTTCTTGGATTTTTGTTCTAAGTACTAGAGGAGTGGAGTGAACATAAATTTCAGTTGAGCGCTCCACTGATTATTGAACCCTAGAGCTAGAGGGAAGGGGATTATGGGTGACCAAATCTAGCCATAGATAAGTGGACCAAAATAATTGACAACCAAGAGGAAGTTTGTGGAGTCTTCGGGAAGGGATGAAAGGGTGGAAAAGACACAAGCTTATAATATATAAATCTATGGCAAGAAAAGAGGATAAGCACAAAAGGCCAAAGAAATAAAACACCGAGTTAGAGACTACTTAACTAGGAGGAGAACAAATTCCAAGTTAATATAAACATCAGTAGTGGGAGTGGAATAAAACAACAGCCACAAAAATGAAAGGGACTTACATCCAATGAGAAGATGGGATTTGTAACAAGAAAAATCCCACCCGTACTAGAAAGTAAGGATAATTTCACCATTACTAAAGAAAACAACTAAGATAGACATCATTTAGACAAGGAAAAGAGAACTAGGAACAACATGATAATTATAATGTAGAGGACAATTCATAGAGTCCCTTGCACTTGAAGCCAACTTAGAGCATATGAAAACTCTGAGTATTAATACCATTTAACAAGACAACCACTCAAAACTAGTGTGAAAGTATAACACTCACCTGAAGTCTGATTGTGGCCTAGACTTATTACAATGGGAAATGAGCACTCTGCTAGACCATACAGACCTCTCAAACTATAAACATAGGCAAAGCTAAGTACTAGTGGAAATTTGAAAATCTACAAGCCTGTCAAAATATAAACACAAGATGTGAATTACTCAAAACCTGAGTAGATTCCACATCAAGATCTTCCATACTATTATATCGATGCCAACACTTTTCCCACGATAAACCATGAGGGCCTTTTTGTTCATCATAACTCCTCCACAATTACAAAACAATACCTATGTTTTTGCCATCCAACTCCACCACCTTACATAAGTCATTCCTCTTTAAGGCACTTGCATGGTGCACCTTGATTTAACACATCAGGCAAGATGCATGATGGTGCTGATCCTTGACATCCATAAGCATCCCATATCCCTAACTTGATTGGATGGCATCCCATCTCCCTATGTCACCTTCCATGGAAATTTATATATTATTTTAAATATAAAACATATATTAATAAAATATATGTAATAAATTATAAAGAGAAAGAATAATTTAAAATTTTTAAAACTATTTCAAAATATTAAATATTGTAAAATAATTAAAAAAACACAAAAATATATCATATAATAAAATCTTTGTAAGTTTAATGAATATTTTTTTTTTCTCAGTAAAAACTAATTCTATTAAGAAAACGTATGGTACAAAGCGAGGTTACAAACAAGAGAAGCAAGAACATAGGCAGCCGGAAAGGATTGGTTGTCCACCTCGGCTCCTAAGAGAGAAAGAGTAGAGAACAATGCTTAGCAAGAAGAAACAAGAGGAACAAAAGAGCATGATCTGAACAGAGGATTCTACCCAACATGTGCGGAATCCACTATTCTGCATTTTTTCCCTTTCTTTTTACCAACTTTGACCCACTCAGGAGGATTTTGCTGCGCTGGCATGATTTGCAAACTGAGATGAGCCGACGGAGAGGTTTCCTTGTCTGAGTTCGAGGTGGAGGATTCATGGTTCCTTTTCTGCGAGGCTGGTATGACGGACGAAACCGCAGGACCTGCCGAGGACGGATCCGGTTCCGACGCTGCTGCCACACCTTCCTTATTCTCTTCCTCTTCATCGGAGCTGAAGTCAAAATCGTCCATGGGAGGAGGATCATGAGGCTTCCAGCTTTTGGATTTCTGCTTAGTATTGGCTTTCTTCTTTTGGGCTGACATCGTGGGACACGAGCTCTGAAGGTGGCCTGTATGATGGCAGTTGCGGCAGCGGAAGGCTGTGTTCTCGTAATCCAAAGTCTGAGTCCAATGGAAATCTCCAATTTTGAGATTGATCTGGTCCGGGAGACCTTTGCTTATGTCTATTTCTGCACAGATCCTGGCAAAAGTGTATAGGCCCTTTTCCCCTCTAGAGACGTTTGTGTCTAAAAGGCGGCCTAGAGAGTTGCCAATCCCTTGGAATACCGCAAAGTGCCATAGATTCGCTGGGAGGTTTGGAAGTCTGACCCAGATGGGGAGTTTGGTGATAACTGCTGTAGAGGGATCGAAATCTGGGAACCAAGGAGTGAGGAATAAACCAACGGCACCCCAGAACCATGGGCCACCAGTTAAGGCTTTTTGATAGTCCTCATCGAAGGCAAACACTATGATGAAAAATCCCTTCGAGCATAGCAGAACCTTGCAGTTGTTGGTCCAGTTAGATTGGATCCATTGGTAGAGGTCTGCTGTGCGTGGCCATAGCCCATTAAACCTGCAGATAATGCCATGTTCTGCAAAATGCTGGGTTTGCTCATCCAGTGATGGATGCTTTATTTCTATGGAGGGGTTTCCTCCAGTTTATCCACCAGGAAAGGCTTGGGAGCTTGAGCAGGTGGAGCTGTTCTCTTAGGCATCTTAGCATGGACAACGTCCTTGTAAGAAAACGCCTCAGTTGAGGATGACTATCCTGCAGCTCCCCCTCTTAGACGAAGGGTAAGAGCAATGGAGGAATTTCTCTGAATGCTGTAAAAAGACAGGGGGTAGAGATCCTCGAGTTGTTTACCTTCGTGGAGAAGTCGCTGTGCTGCAGAGGGAATCCCCAGCTTGATTTCCAAAGCCTGATTGAGGTCTTGCACTAGATCCGACGCTCTCACCCATTGAAGCAGGGTTTTGCCAGATATAAGCTTAATCTGGATCTGAAATGAGGCAAAGAGACCAGAGTTCTGCTTGCCTCTGCAGATCTGGGACAACAGGCGGCTGGAGCTTTGAAGGGCCTTCTTTTCCTGCGTTTGCCACAGGGGATAGAGAGGAGAGGAGGCGGGAGTCCTAGGGACGCCGAATCTGACATTGCATTCCACCCAAAAGAGCATCCAGACGTAGTTCAGGGGAGATAAAGAAGAAGTAAATAAAAATAAGCTACCTTCCAGGGTAAAGAAAT
This sequence comes from Pinus tabuliformis, assembly GCA_031772625.1. Lineage (NCBI taxonomy): Eukaryota > Viridiplantae > Streptophyta > Pinopsida > Pinales > Pinaceae > Pinus > Pinus tabuliformis. The sequence goes on along the minus strand of CM062818.1, from coordinate 1,393,001,330 downwards.
TATTTCCAAGAGCCACCGCTTGGAGAAAGCTGAATGCGTGTTCTGCAAGTTCGCTCTTGACCCCTGCGCCTGCAATCCGATGGGGGTAGCTGTAGCCACATGCAGCGGCAGATGGCTGAGAGCCGGCGGCCCCAAAGTCCAGAGCAGAAAGGCACAGGGGGCGGGGAGCCTTCGAAAGAACCTTGAAGACAGTCGGATTCGCGGTGAGGTCGTAGATCTGCGATTTTTGCCTGAAACATTCTACGCCATCATCGATGGGGCCGAGCCGTGTCCAGACTGCGGCCAGAGGAGAGGAGGGGGCGTCTGAACAACTAGGGTTCATTTTCGTTCTCTAAGTTTAATGAATATTAAATAAATAATCATAAATTAATCTATAAAATTTGAAATTATGAATAACAAAATAAAATTAATTAAATAAACTTAAAATAAAATAATTTATGATACCCAATAATTTTTTTTTATTAAAAAATGAAATTTTTTTAAAATTATAAAACATTATTTTAAAACCTAAACACTGATTTATATTCAATTACAAATTAATCTATTTATTATTCATCAATCAATTTATTATTTATTGGAAATAATATTATATTTATGAAAATGTTTTTATTTATATAAAAATTATTATCGATTAATTAATTTATTATACATAAAAAAAATTATGTATGTATTTTTCTTATTACCAATTAATTAAATTACTATATTAATTTATTATACATAATAAATACACATGTATTTATTATTAAATTACTATATTAGCTAGAAAATTCTTATTTATAGAAATAATTTTGTTGACACACATATGTAGAAACTTACACTTAAATTAATTATAATAAATTCTTATTTATTAATGTTTTAGGTTGAAAATTATCTTGGGAAATTATTTTATTTATATTTTTTAAATTATTAAGATAAATATCATATACATAATCAACTACTCATCTATATACTTAACTAATCAAATATATGTGTACACTTTTGCTTATATTCTCAACTAATCAACTATTATATTAATAAAAAACCATTATTTATACAAAAATTTAAACAAAATCATAAGAAATTTATTATAGCATATTTGAACTTATAAAATGATGTGAGCATGAAAATGCAGATATCACATCATCAGCAAAACAACAAGCGAGGGAGATGCCCCATATGTTCGGCGACCACGTTATCCATATTTTAATTCCCATAAGAGCTGCTCCTCGATTATCGCTATGAAATTATCTTGGCAGTCCACCCGAGTTTGCAGGCGCAAAGCTTGGGGAACAGAAGTCGAGTTGGGGAATGTGGAAGGCGTTGTCAGTGCCGCTTTTCTATCATGTAAGCAGCATCATTAGGACAACCACGCCACCACCACCACCACCACAAGTCTCGGCTTGCCCTCGATCGACCCAGGTGGCCATGGCGTTATCTGTTCGAATTGTTGTCGTCGGAGATGTGGTCAGTTTCGGTGTTTGTCAATTGATTTTTCTGACAAAATTGACCTTTCTTTTTGCTCTTCTCGCCTGTTCACGAAATATCCGCGCTTTGGTGTTTGATAATTGATTTTTCCGACAAAATTGACCTTTCTTTTAGCTCTGTTTCTCGCCTGTTAACTAAATTCTGCACTTTGTCTTAACTGGCAGCGGAAATTTGACGTTCATTGAGGAGTTTTAAGGCTGAATTTTGATAATTTAATTGTCTGTCAAGTCTGTTTATATTGCAGATAGTTACGCCCGCTTTGAAGTCTCTCCGTTTTTTTCTCCGTATATACACACACTAGAATGTTAGAGATGTTTTCCATTCCCTTTCCCTGTTTCTCTCGAAACTGAGTGTATAAGTATGTGAGCGCATTCATCACCGTAAATCCATTTACAATTTCCTCGGTACCTCTCCAAATCACCTCCCAGTAGAAATATATCAATAGAGGACATCTGCCTGATTAGAGTGCGGGCTCAACCCCTGGCCCTTGGAAATGTAAAATCCATCAATGGCGGGCATCTCCCTGATTAGCGTGCCGGCTCTACCCCTAGCCCTTGGTAATGTAATTGGAAACCGAGAACTGTAATTGGAGGAACTTAGACCCAAAATGCGTCAGACATTTATTCATCTGGCCACATAGATTTTCCTTTTTAATGCTTACGAAAACATCTATGAATAAATCAATAACCAGGATAGAAAAGGTCATGTGCAAAAAGTGATACGGGCGTCATTTCTTTTTCATCGAAATACTCAGTATGAAAGAATTTTACTTGTTTGGGGTTAGTAGTTTAAATAGTTGGGATTATGGTTTGTTTGCCATCTCTACAGATTCAATCTCAAAGAACATGTTTAGTTCATTGTAATTAAGGTTCTGGAAGTAGTTCCCAACTACAATGCCGTTCAAAAGTCCAGTCACTAACTGCTAAAAAAAAAAATATAAGACCATTGCAGCTGTAGTAGCTGCACCAAATAGGGCGCTGTTGTTGGGCTTCGAAGGCTAGTTTGGAGCCTAAGGGGGTTTGTCCAGAACTAAGGATGTCCAGTCATCATTTGTCTCCTCTTCAGGCTTAGCCAGGTTAGGAATGAGTAGGTGAATGCATGGCATCTTGTCGTTTACTGGTATATGTAACATGTCATGTCATCAGCCATGTGGAAAACTGTCTTTTCTCTTGTCGCTTTCGTAGTTGCTAGTTAGATCGATCATAATAGGACCGATGATGGCCCGCCTTTGACATGAAATCTGAGACTAGGAGATCAAGATTGGCAATGCTTTAGTTAGCATGATTCATTGTATAAGAAGCATTGCCTTAATGTTCTAGAAGCTTCCAAAGGCGCTCAAAACCGGGTAAGCGTTTTTCCACCTAAGCCTGGGTCTACATCGATAGATTGACCATCACAACAACTTTATAAAACTCCCAAAATTTTGGTCCTATACATAGTTGACCTGGATTTTTCTTTCATGAGACTTGAATTTCCACCCTGAACAAATGCCAACTCGACTAAAATTTTCTATCCAAGTTTGTTGTGGTCCCCTTTCACCATTTTTGCCTTCGTACTTGAATATGCGGGAGCTTGAGTACCCAGAGGAAGGAAAGTAGCATCCATAAAGTGCAACTGGATATCAAATTTTCTCCAATGGCACGGAGTCTCTTTTTGTAGAAGCTGGCCATGACTGTCAGGTTTTAAAAGCTCCTGGAATCTTTTGTAACCACCTTAACCACCTATATGTAGTCATTAGCACTCGAATGTGGAGGGTTTGGTTGGTTAGTTAATTATTGCTGTTCTATATATTCCTTATGTTAGCTCTGTTAAGTTCTATGTAAGGTGGACGGTTAGAATGTATTTCTTTATCTACTTAAATACAATAGCAGTACATGGTTGTTCTGCTCATATTTTTTTTCTTTTCATGTGCTTTGATGATGTATTTATTGTTGGAAATTAATGCTTACATTCCATATTTGAGAAATTGGTTTGTGATGGTTGAGAAATTCTCTCAACCACTCTCTCTAAATTAGGAATAAGTTGGATCTCAAAAACTCTATTTAATAGAGTGATCTGAATGTAATCCGTGTGTGAGTGTGATTGCACATTCACCATTTGTGCATAATATATGATTTGAGTTTCTGTAATTGTGTGATTTTAGCTGTTTTTATCATGGTATCAGAGCACAGGATCAGAGGCCTGTGTATTGTGAGTCCAAATCCATTTTTTTGTGTTTGTCCATCATAATCGACGTTGTTTTTATTTCTGTCTTTTAATGCCCGGTGCTGAACGCAAACGCGAGACAGGTATGCTGGACCTGCCAGAGAGCTGTATATCTGCCATTTTCTCCTTTACTATGCCGCGCGACATTAGCAGACTGTCAGTTGTCTCCAAGCTCTTCAAATCTGTGTCCTATTCGGACGATCTCTGGAACAAATTCCTTATGCCTGGCTTTATCCAAATTGCTTATTATTACTATTTTTCAAACGGTTCGATGCCCAAAACTTCTTTAAACAGTACAAGTGATATAGCATCTGTGAATCTTTTTAGAGAAAATGGAACGAAAGGGGTGTCACCAATATGGTCGGATCTGAAGATAATGGTTGCAGAAGCGAAGAAAGTGATGGGAATTCGGAGCTTTCAGATATTTGTAGCTCAAGGGGTCATGGGATCATTTCCATGGTCGGCTCTATCGTTTGTACCCATGTGGCTGGAGCTCATTGGCTTCTCTCATGAAGAGACTGCATTTCTGATGACTCTGTTTACCGTGGGGTGTTCCCTGGGTGGATTGTTTGGAGGGCGAATGGGGGACGTTATTGCCAGACGCCTTCCAAATGCTGGAAGGATTATTCTTTCGCAAATAAGTGCAGGTCTGGCTATTCCTTTGAGTGCAGTTCTGCTGCTAGTTATGCCTCGTGATCCTTCTACTGGGTTGGCACATGGCCTAATGTTTTTCATCATGGGAATCTTCATATCATGGAACGGAGCTGCCACCAACAATCCCATATTTGCAGAAATTGTACCTGAAAAGGAAAGAACAACTATCTATGCCTTGGACCGATCATTTGAAACAATCCTCTCATCCTTTGCTCCGCCAGTGGTTGGCATTCTGGCCCAACATGTACACGACTCCAGATTCGAGGTGCTTGCGGAATTAACAGTGGTTTCGTGGTTGGAGGTCCGTGGTCAAATCGACTGCAGGCTTTTGTCTCCGGATACCAACTACAGAGTGGTGTTTGTCCTTAAATTCAGAGAACGTCAGTTTGGGTGGACAATGCCAGTTACTTTTTCAATTACAACGCCGGACAGAGAACAGATGGAAAATACATTTGTGATTATATTAGTTTAATTTCCATTATTATAAAATGTTTTGAAGAAATCAAGAAGTAGTAGTAAGGCTCAATATGGATGGTTGTCCAGATAGTATGGCAGTTGCGGATCTAGGGAAGGATCCCTCATTAGTGGTAGACGTGGAAGTGGTTTCCTAATGAGGTTATGCGACAGATTGGGATGCTGTCCAGTAATTGACTTCGGGAGGTCCTTGATTCGGGAGTTGAGGAAGGGAACTCGGGAATCCAACTTGCCAACTACACCTTTCCGAGGGTTATGAGGCAACTTGATGGAGCATCTACTGATAAGCTTGATTATTTTGTTATTTTCATGTAATGTAATCATTAAGGGGGGATGTTGGAAATTAATGCTTACATTCCATATTTGAGAAATTGGTTTGTGATGGTTGAGAAATTCTCTCAACCACTCTCTAAATTAGGAATAAGTTGGATCTCAAAAACTTTATTTAATAGAGTGATCTGAATGTAATCCGTGTGTGAGTGTGATTGCACATACACCATTTGTGCATAATATATGATTTGAGTTTCTGTAATTGTGTGTTTTAGCTATTTTTATCATTTATTGTTATTGTGTCTACTCATGCACTTTGTTAGGATCACAAAACTGAGAGAAGTGGTGTCTAAAGACACCATTGCTTGGGATCTCAATGGCCACGAGGAAAAATTTACTTGGAGTCTTTCTGCCTTTAAATAGGTTATATTCCACACGAATACCATGGGTTATTATAAAAATGGAGCTTGAAGACTGTTGATTTCTTGACCAATGTTGCACAGAGTAGGGATGCTTTTTGGAAGTGAAGCCTCAGAAGCATCATTTTCCAAAAATCTAGAAAATGAAACATCACAGAAATATTAAACATCCAAAATACCTAATTAGTTGTAGAAGATATGAAAACATGCATATTTTTACATAAATCAAGATAGATATGGCATCCATTGTACATCAATGATTAGTTATTCGAGGATCAACCATCTAGATTCTAGCAATCACAAACATACATCAATTTTTTAAGCATATCATAGATAATAGAAGGTATAAAGTACCAAAATTTTAAGCACATTATAGAAAGTATACATTTAGAAGATGAAATCATAAAACATTCAAATAACTTATCTAGCAAGTGAGAAACTGTGAACATGAGTCATGGCCAAAATTCATATGATAATGTTTACAAAATAGGCCGCCTGGCCACCACCAAGTACACATTGAACTAGGAAGAGTAAGACAGAAAGGTTCAAATTCACAGTAAGTCTAACACTTTAGAGTCTAATCTATGAAAACCAAAAGTGGAATGATACATATAAGCCAAAAGAATACCATTTTGGAATACAAATATAGATGGACAACTTGCAATAAAATGAGTAAGAAGAAAGAATGGGAAAGAGTAGGAGAGCAAGAAGAAAAAATACAAACAAGAATGAAAAAAAGTGAAGGAGTTTGGGGTTTGCATTTACTTGTTTAGCTCTTGTAGTTGGGAACTCTTCTTTACTCCTCCAAGCTTCTCCTACTTCACTCCTCCAAGTTTGTTGGAATCACGATTGCCGTTACACCAAAACCTGTAGGTGTTAGTAAACAAATGCATCGCTAGAGTTAACGGATCCTTGAGAGGCAGTTAAGTACATGTTGCGAAACACACAATGAGTGCCAGATTATCCAATCCCCAACAATCTCCCCCCAACGCGAGCTGGGGGTGTTTTGAACTCAAGACCTTTGGCTCTGATACAACTTGTTGGAATCACGATTGTTGTTACACCAAAACCTGCAGGTGTTAGTAAACAAACACATTGCTAGGGTTAACGGATCATCAAGAGGCGGTTAAGAACATGTCGCGAAACACATGGAGATCGTTGGATTATCCAATGCCCAACAAAGCTTTCCTTAACCCTCTCACAAATCTGATCTCAAAAGCTATGTATTTCCTCTCTTCTCCAAGCTTTCCAAAGATGCAAGAATGAAGAAAAGAGAGGGGGGAAATGCCTTTTAACCTCATCCTCCCTTTTCTCTAACTCACCCTCAACTCACCTAAACCCAAGTTAAGTGCAAAAAAAATGACTGCTCTGCGGAACCGTTGCCATCTCTCTCAAATTTGCTTGCGATTTGCGGTGGATCCATTCTGGAATTGCGGATTGAGCCGTTGTGGTTTCATTTTTCTTGGAACAACAAAAAAAAGGTGGAACCATGGATTCGATTTTCAGATTCGCGGTTCCGCGTAAGGATCGGTGGCGGATCTATTTGGGATGTGAATCCACCTTCGAATCCCGCGGTGGGGGGGAGGATCCCGCAACATTGATCTTGACCAAGTTAAGTTTACTTGAACTACCCTAACAATTTGCCCTTAAACTCTACTTAGGGAGATTAACTTGGTCCCACTCACTTTCGGTTGAAGTCCACATAAAAAAGTTATCATCTATCAGAATATAGTGGTAACTAGCCATTGTATTTGCTTGTTATCTAGAGCACTTTTTCTCATACATGGCTTATCAACCATCTCACATTCTCACATTCCCCCCCTCAAGCTAGGTTACTAGTACACCTGCCCCCCTGATACTTATCCAAGTGGTCCATTTCACAACTTGATAACTCCATGCACCATTGCACTACATGTATGCGTGATCAATGTCTTAAAGTCGTACAACAATTGACCTCAAGCAAGTGTACGAGTAAACATGCCACCCTTGTACCTATCCAAGTGGTTCATTCCATAACTTGAGTCATCACGTGCTCCTGCGCAACATGTATTCTTGAGCAATAAATATTACTACTTCCTTGGGGGATACACTTGCCTATGGTAGGATTTCATAACTTGGACCAAAAAACCCTTAGGGTGTTCACACACCACTGTTGTTATCACACACTGTGACTTTATCCCACGTTGGCTCCTTCACTAAACTTCAAACCGTTGATTCCATCTTCATTCTTTCTCTTGTTTATGCCACCTATCTCTTGCTATCTTTCAACGATCCAACTTTAAAAAAACTGATCTTACTTTCTTGTTCGTGATCTTCATGCTACCAATGCAACTTTCTTTGAATTCTTCATTTTCTTGTCCATGCAGCTATGAAACCTCTCTCGCTATATCTCCAACCTGTGGCAATCCATACTTGCTAGATCCACGTTATTTCTCATTAGCCCTGCTCACATCCATTTTAGTGGGAATCATTGTCCTTTGCCACGACCACCACATACTTTCGCTAGCAGCTGCACATATGCAATCTTTCCTTGACGCTTCTCCATGGCCTTCAAAACCTGTTTGTTGTCCTACCACTCCAACCACATACAACCTATTTCCACCACCATGATGCCCTTTGGACATTTGAGGGAGCAATCTCAACACCTCCACTCTATAATATACATCAAAAACACATCCAAATAAATAGGGGCTCATGCAACAATGTGACCTTTGCAAAGCTCTTGAGGTTTATCGTTAGCAGCTTCAGTGAAACATCAAATTCTAGTGTCTTCTTCGCAGTTCGGACCTCAGCTACATCCACCATGATATCCTTGGTTCTCATTTTTGTATCACTTGTAACTTCATTGTCGACGTCCAATTCGATAATCGCAAGGTAGATCGAATGAATATTCCTGCCCATAACACTTTCTTCTTTTGTCCATTATCATTCTTTGTGGCACGTTCTGGATGGTCTTGTTACTTCTTTGAAGGTGTCGTGGATTTTGTTTTTCTTTATCTTGTCACTCTTAGGTCCACATCTACAATCTCAATCATTACGACTTGCAGTGCGACAATTCCTACACAAAATATTTAGCTACCTACCAAATGGCTTGTGCTCTTTTGAGGAGACTCTTCCTATGCACCATGTGTTTTTGTTAATTTTCGGTATGTTCTATGCTTAGAGCAATTTATTTCAATTTTCACAGTTAGCTCAATATCTTTTCCAGATTAGCAATCACATCAGCATTAAAGTAAACTGCAGATAGAACATAACCATAAATCGCAGAAGACAAGCCAAGACAAGAGGACACAAGATGTGGCGCTAGCCAGGGACAAACCCCAATGTGGGGAAACCCTTGATCAATTCTTCTTATATGTTCTTTAATAGTTTAGCAGAGAGAGAGAGAGATAGTACATTTACAACAAAAGTCAACACTTTGACTTGTTTAGATAAGAGCATAGATCATCTCTAAGAAGATGATACATGAGATCAGTGGAAGACATGCCACTTCAACTGATTCTCCAAGGTGACTCCTTCACTTATCGTTGTGCTGTATTTCATCATCATGCTGCACCTCACTGTGCTGCACCATGCTACACCCATCATCACTATGCTGCATCTCATCGTGCTTCATTAATCATGACTGTACCCATCACTGTACTGCATTATGTGCCATTGCTGCACCATGTTGCCATACTGACCTATGTGCTGGTTGCATCTTGCTTGCTTGTTGTCCCTAGCATGCTTGATGTTGCATGCTAGCTGTCCCTTGCATGCTAGCTGTAACATTGCATGCTTGGTGTATTTGCTGCTAAGTACCATACAACTGTCCCAATGTTAGTTGTCCCTTGAATACTGCTCTCCTTTGGAGATAGATGCTCTGGCTGTTCCGGCAATTCCGGCAGTTCCAGCTGTTCCCGATAATTCCGGTAGTTCCGACAATTCTGGATGTTCTCAGCAGTTTCGGCTTTTGCCTTCTGCGTCATCTTTCCCACCTGTTCCAGCAGTTCCCAGCAGTTCTGGCAGTTTCGGCAATTCTGACTATTCCCGACAGTTTCGGCAATTCTGGCTATTCCCAGCAGTTTCAGCAGTTCCAGCTTTTCCCGGCAGTTCCAACAATTCTGGCTATTCCTGGAAGTTCCGACAATTCCGGCTATTCCCAACAGTTTCGGCAGTTCCTGGCAATTTCGGCTATTCCCGGTAGTTTCGATAGTTCCGGCTTTTCTCGGCAGTTCCGACAGTTCCGGCTTCTGCCCTTTGGATTAGGGCAGCATTATCGCTTAGGATCTCTCCTCCTACTAAAACCCAAAGACAAGTAGAGAGGAAGAGATCCCAAGTGTGTTGAAAATGACTTGAAGGCCACCTCTACTTATACTAAAACGTTGAGCACAAGTGGGGTTTATTTGGTTGCTGGTCGACCTTGACGAATTGTCCCATAACACAAATAAATTCATATCTCCATGAATACTTATCGGAATCAGATGATCTTTAGATCAATCCTACACCTCTCGATGAGAGAGATCCAAGAAAAATATCAGCTTCCATTAATAAGATGACCCACATGGAATTTGGCCCTAGTTGCCAATTTTAACACTCCCTCTCAACTAGGGAGAACTCCATCCGCTGATCCATATGTCCGACTGTACTATCTCTGCCATCAGTGCCCTGCACTGCTCTGCTCTGTTGAACCATGAAGAAGAAGAATTGATCGAGAATGTCTCATACCATTCTCTACTGACCCGAAGTCAATTTCATCTGAAGAGAGTGTGTCACATCACTCTTACTGACTTGAAGTCAGTTTTATTGATCCCAAATCAATATCACAAGAGAGTGTCTCAAACCACTCATACTGATCCTAGATCAGTTTCATTGATCCTAGATCAATGGAGGTCATCCTAGCATAGGGAGTATGGTAGATACATCGATGCGTCCATTGATAGTACTACTATGGTCCCTAACCCCATTTTCCTGCTCATTGATCAGATGAGAGGTACTTCCCATGAGTCCCAGACTACATGGGTAGGATGCCTCGACAGGAGAACTAATCATCCTGTCCACAGGAGAACGAATCATCCTGCCCCAAAGTCGCCATGGGAGAACTAATCATCTCAGCCTACAGGAGAACTAATCATCCTGTTTCACAGTTGCCACGGGAGAACTAATCATCCCGACCCACAGGAGAACTAATCAGCCTGTTTCACAGTTGCCACGGGAGAACTAATCATCCCGGCCCACAGGAGAACTAATCATCCTATTCCACAGTTGCCACGGGAGAAGTAATCATCCTGGCCCACAGGAGAACTAATAATCCTGTTTCACAGTTGCCATGGGAGAACCAATCATCCCGGCCCATAGGAGAACTAATCAGTATTTGATGTCTATTTGCTAGAGCAATCATCGAATACAGATTCCTCAATAATTGAATCCCCCCTCTGGTTGTCACAGAGAATCACAGTGGTATTCTTAATGTGTACAAACAGCTCACTTAAGAGCTTTTGCAACCATGCAGCTTCACACGAGATCCTACTCGTAGCTATGTATTCGGTCTCGGCGGTGCTTATAGCAATCGACTTTTGCTTCCTGCTCATCCATGATATTGAAGTATAATCCAAAGAGAACCAACACTGAGAAGTGCTCTAGTGATCCTCCACACTACCTGCCCAATCAGCGTTCTAATAATCATGCAGTGTCATATTTCTGGCAGTGTATCTCAATCCATGAGAGATTGTGCCCCAAAGATATCTTAGAAGATTCTTGGCACCAATCCAGTGAGGCTCAACCAAATATGAACTCACCATGCTAACTGCAAAACATATATCCGGACGGAAGTTCACCAAGAACATCAACGCGAATGAGTTTATGAAACTCAGAGGCATTTCCCAAATCTGGTCCGACATCATCACCATATAACTTCTTAAAGTTAAGATCCTCGAGGTAGTCACGGGCTTGTAGTTTACCATTCCACACCCAGAATCCAACTCCCTCTTACTTCTGCAAGTGAGAGGGTCTGCACCTGTTTGAAATAGGTCGTCCTCAGAAGGTGCTGATATGAGAGGTCTATCATCCACAACCTTCAAACAATGGTTTGGATCGGCTTCACTCTTAGTGAATCTCAGCTTCATCTGACAGCTATCAATACTCTCATACTATGCCTGGGGAGTTTTGCTTCAAGCCATAGAGGGCTTTCTTCCACCTTCATACGTGAGATTCCTGTTCATGAATCTCAAACCCCTCGGGTTGTTCCAAACCCGTGGACCTGCTACATGAGGGGAATGGTCCCCTTGTAAGATTTTCCTTCGGTACATCTCAGACATGTACTTTCATGCTCTTTTTGAATTCAGGCATCCCTATCACCCTCTGACTCACAGACCTTCGGTGCTATGTGTCCATCGACATGGTCCCCAGTGGACTTCCTGCAACTTGATACAACCCTGAACTCAAAAACATCTTTGAAAATTCTATTTTCAAACACGTACCTTTCCATCGATGAGTGCCACCCTGTAACCTTTGACTTCCATTGCCGAAATGGACACCAGGTTCTTCTTGCGATCAGGTACATAAAAGAGATTCTGTAAATGAATCGAGTTGCCCTCATTCAATTGAGGGGTAACATTCTTTACACCCTTTCCGGGATAGGTGGCATTGGCTCCAAGTATAATCCCACGATTGTTTCCATCTCTACCAAATTAGATAGTGCACCCTACTATCCGATGAAGTGCCTTAAAGCACTACAATCAATAAGCCAGATTCCCAAAGAATCTGAAGGAGAGGGCCAATATAAGATAACGCTTCTTTATCTTATCAAAAACAACATTTGATTCTTCATACCTAGGGTTCCTTGTTTTTTTTTTTTTTTTTTTTGAAGAATCAACCATTTCCTTGATGACTTGCATTACCTGTCATTCCTTTGATCATTGAAGATGTCCCTGGAATGATTGTTATCTTCATCAAGAGATGTGTCTCTGCCATTCAGACACTCCTTCGCATAATGGCCGAACTTATTGCAACCAAGGCATCTGCCTTTCCTTCCACCCTTAGATCCGGACTTCCCAATGAAGTGATCTTTAGGTAGGCCATCAAAAACTTCCGCTGCACCATTCTGATAATATTCTCTGCTTCGACTTCACCCTCGGTGAATTTGAAGAGGGATGAAGAATCCACTGATCCTTTTGTCCTTTGCCAATTGTCTTTGGTGATTTCTCTTTCACTCTTGCTTGGGCATTGTTTTTACCTCAGCTCCGATACCATGTTAATTTTAGGTATGTTCTATGCTTAGAGCAATTTATTTCAATTTTCACAGTTAGCTCAATATCTTTTCCAGATTAGCAATCACATCAGCATTAAAGTAAATTGCAGATAGAACATAAACATAAACTGCAGAAGACAAGCCAAGACAAGAGGACACAAGATGTGGCGCTAGCCAGGGACAAACCCAATGTGGGGAAACCCTTGATCAATTCTTCTTATATGTTCTTCAATAGTTCAGCAAAGAGAAAGAGAGATAGTACATTTACAACAGAAATCAACACTTTGACTTATCTAGATAAGAGCATAGATCGTCTCTAAGAAGATGATACATGAGATCAGTTGAAGACATGTTGCTTCAACTGATTCTCCAAGGTGACTCCTTCACCTATCATTGTGCTGTATTTCGTCATTATGCTGCACCTCACCGTGCTGCACCATGCTGCACCCATCATCACTATGCTGCATCTCATCATGCTTCATTAATCATGACTGTACCCATCACTATACTGCATTATATGCCATTGCTGCACCATGTTGCCATACTGACCTATGTGTTGGCTGCATCTTGCTTGCTTGTTGTCCCTAGCTTGCTTGTTGTCCCTAGCATGCTTGTTGTCACTAGCTTGCTTGTTGTCCCTAGCATGCTTGTTGTCCTTTGCATGCTTGATGTTGCATGCTAGTTGTAACATTGCATGCTTGGTGTATTTGTTGCTAAGTACCATACAACTATGTTGCATGCTAGTTGTAACATTGCATGCTTGGTGTATTTGCTGCTAAGTACCATACAACTGTCCCAATGTTAGTTAGTTGTCCCTTGAATGCTGCTTTCCTTTGGAGACAGATGCTTTGGCTGTTCCGACAATTTCAGCAGTTTCGATTGTTCCCGACAATTCCGGCAGTTCCGGAAATTTCGGCAATTCCGGTTGTTTGCAGCAGTTCCGACTTTTGCCTTCTGCGTCATCTTTCCCACCTGTTCCAGCAGTTCCGGCAATTCTGGCTATTCCCGAAAGTTTCGGCAGTTCCAGCAGTTCCTGCAATTCCGACAATTCTCGGCAGTTCTGGCAGTTCCGGCTTTTCCCGGCAGTTCTGGCAATTCCGGCTTTTCCCGACAGTTCTGACAATTCTGGCTATTCCTGGTAGTTTCGACAATTCCGACTATTCCTAGCAGTTCTGGCAGTTCCTGACAATTCCGGCTATTCCCGACAGTTTCGGCAGTTCCGACTTTTCTCGGCAGTTCCGGAAGTTCTGGCTTCTGCCCTCTAGATTAGGGCAGCGTTATCCCTTAGGATCTCTCCTCCTACTAAAACCCAAAGACAAGTAGAGAGGAAGAGATCCCAAGTGTGTTGAAAATGACTTGAAGGCCACCTCTATTTATACTAAAACATTGAGCACAAGTGGGGTTTATTTGGTTGCTGGCCGACCTTGACGAATTGTCCCATAACACAAATAAATTCATATCTCCTTGAATACTTATCGGAATTAGATCAACTTTAGATCAATCCTACACCTCTCAATGAGAGAGATCCAAGAAAAATATTAGCTTGCATTAATAAGATGAACCACATGGAGTTTGGCCCTAGTTGCCAATTTTAACAATTTTTCATGGCCATGATTTATGCCACCCGGGGTTTGGTGAACACATTGACTCCTTGATCCAATGGCTCAGTAATTATTTGTCAATGACTTATGTTCCAAATTCCCTTGTTGCTTATACCACCCATAGTTCGCTGCACAATATTTTGGTGAATGCCTTCACACCTACTGTGCTCCAATGGGGCTCTATCCACCATTGCAATGATTGGATACTTGTGTATCGTCTTCCCTTGGTAGCCTCTTCTCGTCCTTACGGGTGGGCTTATTCTCTATAGGAGTTTTCTCTGTGATGGGCTTCGTTTCCATGAGTTTTTCTTCGTGCACAATGTGCTTTGTCTCCTAGTGCGAGCCCATGCCACACCTTGAGCTTGTTGGTTAATGTTCGACCTTGCTTATCATAGCATTTTTCTTATGCCATACTTTTGTGCCTCTTTCATGCTCCAACGACTTTTATTAGCAAATCTTTGTTGCTCTCCACCATTTGCTTTGTGGATTGATCAGTCTTAGTCGCCTACTCCAAATCTTTTCTTTTGCACCTTGCATGAATTTTTATACACATACTTTACCAAGCCATATTAGCTATGATACTCACCAGGTTTTTATACTGGTTGTTAGGATCATTAATTTGAGAGAAGTGGCGGTTTCTAAAAACGTTGTTGCTTGGGATCCCAATGGCCACGAGGACAAATTTACCGAGAGTCTTTTCGCCTTTAAATAGGCTATATTCCACATGAATCCCATGGGTTGTCATAAAAATGGAGCTCGAAAACTTCCAGTAACTTGATCAAGTCAAGTTTACCAGATGTAGAAATCTCTGTTTTCCCACCCCGGTTTTCAGTTTCTCCTTATTTCTCCCATGTAGTTAAATGCCCATTCCCATAACCATACATTTAACAGACTGAAAAAAATAAATATTGCTGAAAACACAAATTCTGGAAATTTTTCAGAATGCTGGAAATTGCAGAATTAAAAATCAGCAATCAAAAACAGCCATTAAAACACATTAAAACACTGATATTTTTGGTCAACTTGACCCTAGAAAAACCCCCTACAACTCTTGGGGAAAACCAGTTTGAGAGCTCTTCTTTATTTCTGAAAATTGCCTTTTTACAGTGAGAATTATTCAGCAAAAAATCAGCAAGCAAATTTACAACTTATCTCCTTTCCCGTGCCTCACAGCAATCTGGAAATTACAGCAAACAGGACAGCAATAAATGCTGTACGGCCTCCGTTTTGTGTGCAGAAAAATCAGCAAACTGCTCCTCGATTTTTGTGCAAAAATCTGCCTTTCACTATGTGCTGAATCAGCTGTACAAATCTGCTCAACTGCTGCCTTGGAATGTGTGCCAAGCTGCTGTCTCCTTCTCCTCACTGCTCAGAAATCTCTCTTGCTCTCTTGCTCTCCTTCTCCCAATCTGCTCATGAAAGAATGAATGACCTTTTCCTCCTTTTCCTCCTTTAATATAACTCCAAGTGACTTTTGGGTGATCCAAGTGACTTTTGGGTGATCTCTAAATCCAATGGCTGAAATAGATTTAGATCAATGGCTGAGATTAAATGCTCATTTAAATCTCACTTTCTATTTTTTAATTCACCCCACTTTAATAAAGACCCACTTAGTCATTTATTTCCAAAGTCACTTTTCCTTTCTAATTTTTCATTGACTTTATAAAAGTCACTTTAAAATTAGACTTAATAACTTTATCACTTAAAGTCACTTTTAAATTAGATTTAACTTTATAAAATTATAAAGTCACTTTAGGAGAAAAATTAAATTCTTTTGGACACTTTTCCCTAGGCCAAAGATCAAAGCCTAAGGGAACCACCTGTCCTCCGGTACCAAATTTCAACACTCCCTCTTACCGAGGAAGGTGTTCCTCACCACACCCATCTTGTCTCTGAAGTAGACATGCTTGCCCCGTGGTAAGGCTTTGGTAAGGATATCTGCAACCTGCTCATCAGTGGAAATATACTCAAGCTTCACAGCTCCCTTCTGAACATAGTCTCTGATGAAATGATATCTGATCCCGATATGCTTTGACCTGTCATGAAATACTGGATTCTTCGTGAGTTTAATGCAACTCTGATTATCACAGTAAATCACTGAAGGTCTCAACGGCTGACCAAATAAGCCAAACAACATCTTGCGAAGCCAGATAGCCTCACAACTAGCTAGACTGGCTGCCATATACTCTGCTTCCGCTGAACTCAGTGCTACTGACTGCTGCTTCCGGCTGAACCATGACACTACTGCTGAACCCAACCCAAAACAACACCCTGAAGTGCTCTTCCTATCAGAAGCACAACCTGCCCAATCAGAATCAGTGTACCCTGCCAATCTCACTCCATCTCCCTGCCTGTAGTCCAGACCATAATCCACTGCCCCTTGCAAGTACCGCAAAATGTGTTTTGCAGCCACCCAGTGAACCTTCCTAGGCTCACACATAAACTGACTCATCGTGTTGACTGCAAAACAGATATCTGGTCTAGTGTTGACCAAATACATCAAGGAACCAATCAACTGCCTGTACAATGTGGGATCCACCAACTCGGAATCCGAAGCATGAAGCTTCTTCCAGTTGGTGATCATCGGTGTCGACATGGGTCTACAATCCTCCATGTGGAATCTGCTAAGGATGTCCACAATATACTTCCCCTGCCCCAGGAAGAAATGCCCCTCCTCTTGCCACACCTCCAAACCCAAAAAGTAATGCATCAAGCCGATGTCCTTCATCTCAAACTCCGCCGCAAGATCTCTCTTGCAGTGCTCTATGAGTCTCTCTGCACCTGTAATGATCAAGTCATCCACATACAGCACCAGAATGAGAGGCTCCTCACCAATCACAATAAAGTAAAGGTTCGGATCTGCCTCACTCTTTGTGAAACCCATCCCCTGCAAGTATGCATCTATCCTGGAGTACCAAGCTCTGGGAGCTTGCTTCAGGCCATAAAGGGTCTTCTTCAATCTGCACACATGGGACTCCTTCCCATGCACCTCAAAGCCCTGTGGCTGCTCAATGTACACCTCCTCCTGTATGAAGCCATTGAGAAATGCGGCCTTCACATCCATCTGGTGGATCTTCCAACCCATCTCTGCTGCTATCGATATAATGGAGCGGATCGAAGTATATTGAGCCACGGGAGCGAAGGTCTCCTCATAATCAACTCCCTCTACCTGGGAGAACCCTCTAGCCACAAACCTCGCTTTGAATTTCTCAATGCTGCCATCTGCAGCATGCTTTACCTTGTAAAGCCATCTGGAAGTAACCACGGATTTGCCCTCAGGCTGTTGGGTCCCTATAATACTAGTGATTACCCCATTACTATTGTAGTTATACCCCTTATTTATATTTTTGTGCCCCTATTACCCACATATTGTTATTTCTGTGCCCCATAGAATCCCTCTATTATTATTTTTGTGGCTTTATATTATTATTGTTAGGTCGGCTGGATTATATTGTGACTCCTTAGACTCCTATATATAGAAAGGAGGTTTTGTCATTTGTATCATCCAAGAATTGTTCATTTATGTAATGTAAAGGAGGTTTCCCCCTCGAAGAGGCTGAATTCTAAGGCATTGATCTTTCTTTTCTATCTTTTCTTGAGCTGGTTTCATAACATTTGGTATCAGAGCTTTGGATTCTAGGGTTTCGCTGCTCCAAACAGGTCATCGTGGCATTTTCGCTATAACTTTTTTGCTGTGACGTTTCAGAAGTCGCAAAAAAAACCCATTTGAGAAGAAATCGCGCTGAACCTTGGGTCCGAATTTCAGAGTTTTTCGCGTGATAGTTTCGGAGATATGATCTGAGGAAGTTGGTCTTTTTGCAGACTCCTGAATTACACTCAAAACAGGTGACCTGGGGAAAATCGTCATAACTTTCTTTCTGAGCATCGGATTGAAATTTCGTAAGAAGGTACAGAAAGAGGACGGACTTTAGTTTTCTTTTATATATTTTTCAGAGTCAAAGGTTGAAACAGTGACACATGGCACGTCGTACAAGTTCACTCTACTGAACTAGTCTATAATCAAGTCACTGTGGGAGATTTCACATAACTCTTCCTTGGAGAATCCAATTTGGGTCAGACTTGTGGCATTGGAAAGAGGACAGAGAGGGCTACTACAGGTTACAAATTCAGAACTAGATAATCAGAAAGTACGGAGATACATCGGAGGCAATATCGAGCTCCTACAAAGTGAAAAAAGGTGTGTAGATTTTCTTTAATTTTTGCTTAAGCTTGGTTTGAAAATTTATTTTGAAGGAATTCAAAGGGCATATTAGAGAATTATTATCGGTAACTGATGCCCCGAGGAAAGAAAATGCAAACACCTAGTAAGTAGCCTGAAAGCTCTAGCATGACTCATGAAGAAGAAGAAGAAATGCTATATGATATATCAAAATTACAAGAACAAGTGCAACGAGTGTCACTTGCACAAAAAGCAACAGAATCTAAAATGGATGGTTTAAGGAAAGATGTAGAAGCTAAGATGGATGGTTTAAAGAAAGGTGTAGAAGCTAAGATGGATGGCATGGAAGCTAAGGTGAATGGCATGGACGCTAAAATTGATGGCATGGATGATAAGATGGATAAGTTGCTACAAGAAATAGTCACTAAGGGTGAAAGAGTACTAAAGGAAACTCATGATGAGAACAAAAGAAATGTTAATCATGATTCCATAGACTCTAATGTTGGATCGAAGACTCACCATGTTCCAAAAATCGATATGAGGAAGTTTGATGGCAAGGATCTCGCCACATGGATATTACAGATGGAGCAATTCTTCGATCTCAATAATGTGCAAAACACACAAAAGGTACGTATGGCAACTTTATATTTGGAACCAAATCAGTTTGTATGGTATCAATGGCTTTGTTCTCGTAAACAGTTTATCACTTGGGCAATTTTTACGGAAGAATTGATAGCACATTATGAGGATACAAAAAGCAACACTTTTTTTAGCCAATTGATAAGTCTCAAACAAAAGGGTTCAATAATGGAGCACATTGAGGAGTTCCAAAAATTGAACATAAGGGTAAAAGATATTCCAGAGGAGCATAGGATTGATGTGTTCATAGGGTCTTTAAAGGATAATATCCAACATGATGTGCGCCTTTGGGAACCTGATTCATTAGAAAAGGCATTCAGGTTAGCAAGAAAAATGGAAAGCAAAATTATGGCAACTAGGAAGCATACCATTCACAACTATAAAGACGGAAGTGTTGTTGCCCATAGTCTTCCACAACCTACAAGGTTGACACCACAACAATTGGAAGAAAAAAGAGCAAAAGGGCTTTGTTACAATTGTGATAGCAAATACACAAAAGGTCATAAGTGTGCTGAGAAGAAATTATTCTACATAGATTGTGAAGAGGAAGAAGAAAAGGAGCAAGAAAGGTCAAAAGAAGAGGATATATTCCAGGAACAAAGCCTAGATGAAGAACAAATAAACCCAACCATATCTTGTAATGCATTGGCGGGAATTACCACTCCTCAAACCATCAAGATAGAAGGACAAATCAAGAAGAAAAAGGTAATAGTGTTGATTGATTCAGGAAGCACCCACAATTTTATTCATTGTAGGGTAGCAAAAGAATTGAATTGCTTCCTATATCCAGCACCAGAGTGTCAAGTGATGATTGCAAATGGAGGAACAATAAATTGTTCTGGAAAGTGCCATAATATCAAGCTATCCATGGGAGAATATGTATTGACTAGCCCAATGCTTTCCATTCCAATGGGAGGTGCTGATGTTGTACTAGGAGTCCAATGGCTACAATCCTTGGGTACAATAGCTTTTAATTTTCAAGAACTTTTCATGAAATTTTCTGTGGAAGGAAAGGAAGTTGAATTAAGGGGTATTGCAGGGAAACCAGGAAAGATAATCAGCTCTAATGGCATGACAAAGCTTCTAAAAAAGGAGCAAAGAGGTGTAATTGCACAATTATGTTCGCTAGATGTTTCCACATTGGAATCATCTATTTCTCCAGATCTCCAAAAAGTCCTGGACAATCATTCCAAGGTATTTGAGACTCCCAAAGGTCTCCCACCTATGCGTGATCATGATCATGCTATTCATCTGATTCCAGGAAGTGTTCCTCCAAACATCAGGCCGTACAGATATCCATATGTCCAAAAAAGTGAAATTGAACGTATGGTTGCAGAAATGCTAGAGGCTGGTATAATTCAACCGAGTCAAAGTTCTTTCTCAGCTCCAGTAGTATTGGTGCACAAGAAGGATGGATCATGGCGCATGTGTCCAGATTATAGGGAGCTCAACAAGCTCACTATTAAAGATAAGTTCCCCATTCCTGTCATTGATGAATTACTGGATGAATTGCATGGATCAATTTACTTCACCAAGTTGGATCTTCGTTCGGGATATCATCAAATCAGAATGAAGATTGAAGACATTCCGAAAACGACATTTAGAACTCATGAGGGTCATTATGAATTTTTGGTCATGCCTTTTGGCCTTACCAATGCACCTTCAACATTTCAAGGTTTGATGAATTCAATTTTCAAACCATTCCTTAGAAAATTTGTGTTAGTATTTTTTGATGATATACTAATCTACAACAAGTCTTGGAAGGATCATGTTGAACATGTTGACAAGGTGCTACAACTATTGGAGGAGAAACAATTATATGCAAAAAGATCCAAATGTTTCTTTGGAGTCCAGGAGGTGGAATATTTGGGTCATATTGTATCTCATGAAGGAGTTAAGGTAGACCCTAGCAAAATTAAAGCCATTAAGGAATGGAAAATCCCCACATCCATAAAGCATCTGCGAGGATTTCTTGGGTTGACAGGGTATTATCGCAAGTTTGTTAAGAATTATGGGAGAATAGCAGCACCTCTAACAACATTATTGAAGAAAGATTCATTTTCATGGACTCCAGAAGCAACAAAGGCCTTTAAACATTTTAAGGAGGCAATGTGCCAAGCACCAGTCTTAGCTACACCGGACTTCACAAAAACCTTTATTGTGGAATGTGATGCTTCAGGAAATGGAATTGGTGCTGTTCTAATGCAAGATGAAAGACCCATTGCTTTTGAAAGTCGTCCAATCAAGGGAAAGTTTTTAAGCAAAGCTATTTATGAGAAGGAAATGTTGGCAATACTCCATGCACTTAAGAAATGGCGACCCTACCTAATGGGAAGACACTTCAAGGTAAAAACGGATCATGATAGCCTTAAATACTTTTTAGAACAAAGATTATCCTCTGAAGAGCAACAAAAGTGGGTCACAAAGATGTTGGGTTATGACTTTGAAATCATCTACAAAAAAGGGAAGCAAAATGTGGTGGCAGATGCACTCTCAAGAAAGGATGAGGATATGGAAGCATTGTTGTGTGCCATTTCTATTATCCAACCAGATTGGATAAATGAAGCAAAGGAGGAATGGAAGAATGACGAAGAAGTGTGGGCACTTATTCGAAAGCTACAACAAGATTCAAGTACTTCTGATACATTTAGCTGGCAAAATGATTCGTTATGGTACAAAGATCGCTTATACCTCTGTAAGAATTCCCAGCTAAAACAAAAGATTCTTATGGAATTGCACACTTCTCCCTTAGGAGGGCACTCAGGATTTTTAAAAACTTACCACAGGGTTAAGAAGGAATTTTTTTGGGATGGCCTTAAATCAGATATTCAAAAGTTTGTGGCGGAATGTTTGGTTTGCCAACAAAATAAAGTTGAAACAATTAAGACACCGGGTCTATTACAACCTTTATCCATTCCAAGCCAACGTTGGGAGGAGGTTTCAATGGATTTTATCACAGGTTTACCCAAGTCTGAGGGAAAGAGTGTCATCATGGTGGTAGTTGACAGACTTACCAAGTATGCACACTTTTGTGCATTATCACATCCATTTAAAGCCAGTACAGTTTCTACTGCATTTATGGAAACAGTTCAAAAGCTACATGGAAACCCAAAGATTATTGTAAGTGACAGAGATCCCATTTTCACTGGAAATTTTTGGACAGAATTATTTTCTTGTCTTGGTACTCAGTTAGCTCATAGCTCATCTTATCATCCTCAATCTGATGGGCAAACTGAGATAGTAAACAAATGTTTGGAAGGATATCTTTGTTGCTTTGTATCTGATAAACAGACACAATGGGTCAAATGGTTGCCTCTAGCTGAATGGTGGTATAACACTTCCTTCCATACAGCAACAAAAATGACCCCATTTATGGCACTTTATGGGTACCAACCACCATCAATCACATCATATTTAAGAGAAAATTCTAAGGTTCAGGCAGTGGAACATCACATCGAACATCAACAACAAGTCCTCCAACTCTTAAAGGATAACCTCGTGTTGGCACAAAATAGAATGAAACAACAGGCAGATCAACATCGCAGTGAAAGAAGTTTTGATGTAGGTGATTGGGTATTCCTACGGCTACAACCATATAAGCAAATGTCCCTAAAGCAAGCTAAGAAGGATAATAAATTATCACCAAAGTATTATGGTCCGTACAAGGTGTTGGAAAAGATTGGTACTATGGCATACAAATTGGAGCTTCCTGCAGCTTCTCGATTGCACCCAGTTTTCCATGTTTCATGTTTGAAGAAGGTTATAGGCGACAAGCTCCTAGTTCAAACAATATTGCCAGAACTTGACGAGGAAGGAAAAATTATATTGGAACCGGAAGCAGTCACAGAAACAAGAACTCGACAGCTACAAAATCGATCAATTTCAGAGTATCTTATCAAGTGGAAGAACTTATCCGCTGAAGATTCCACACGGGAGGATGAGAATTTTATGCAGAAGTATCCAGAACTGCTCAAGCGTTGAGGACAACACTTTTTTGAAGGAGAGGGGCATGTTGGGTCCCTATAATACTAGTGATTACCCTATTACTATTGTAGTTATACCCCTTATTTATATTGTTGTGCCCCTATTACCCACATATTGTTATTTCTGTGCCCCATAGAATCCCTCTATTATTATTTTTGTGGCTTTATATTATTATTGTTAGGTCGGCTGGATTATATTGTGACTCCTTAGACTCCTATATATAGAAAGGAGGTTTTGTCATTTGTATCATCCAAGAATTGTTCATTTATGTAATGTAAAGGAGGTTGCCCCTTTGAAGAGGCTGAATTCTAAGGCGTTGATCTTTCTTTTCTATCTTTTCTTGAGCTGGTTTCATAACACAGGCCTCGGTATCACCTCCCAAACATCATTCTTCATGATAGAAGAATACTCCTCCTGCATGGCCTCTCTCCAGACCTGCTGGCTAGTTGCCTCCTCATAGCTAGAAGGCTCAGAGTCAAGGATGCTGGTAACCATCGCCATATAGCTACAAAACCTCTCAGGTGGTCTACTCTCTCTGACCGGCCTCTTCGGCTCAGCAACAGATGTGGCATCTCTCAAGGTGTCCTGAAGCCACTTGGGCTTCCTCTTCCCTGAGCGCACTTCTCCCACCGGAGAATGAAACTCCTCCTCCTCATCATCATCAGTAGCTTGAACTCCTGACTGTTTGTCTGCTGTCCTCCTGCCTGCACCTGAACCTGTAGAAGCTGAGGTACCGTGTGAACTGTCCATCAGTGGACTCCCTAGTGAACTGCTCTGTGAACTGCTCTGCATGCTGCCCGGAGCACCACCCCTCTGGCTCGATGAGCCACTGCTCACTGACGGACCTGACATCCTCATAGATATACCTCCTAATCCTTCTGATCCCTGCCCACTGGATCCCTGCGACTGACTCAACTGCTGCTGAGGGTCTGGATGATCTAGATACTCTAACTCCCGTGACCTCCTAAAGGCCCTGTCCTCCTCGAACTTCACATCCCGTCTGACAACAACTCTCCTCTGTGCAGGAATGTAAATCCGAAAGGCCTTTGAGGTCTCACTGTAGCCCACAAAGATACCCTTCTCTGCGGTGGGCTCTAGTTTGGTCCTCTTCTCCTTGGGTATATAGGAGTATGTAATGCATCCAAAGATATGAAGATGACCAATATCAGGCTTCTTCCCAGAGAAAGCCTCCTCCGGAGTCATGTGCCCTAAGGCACGATGCGGACTCCTGTTCTGCAAGTAAACAGTTGTGTTGCAGGCCTCTGCCCACAAGAACAATGGCAACCCCTGATCATGTAACATGGCTTTGGCAGCCCCTATGATGGATCTGTTCTTCCTCTCTGCAACCCCGTTCTGCTGGGGGTTGTAAGGAACAGTGAACTCCCTCCTAATGCCTGCCTCCGCACAATAGTCAACAAACTCTCCAAGGGTGTACTCTCCTCCATTGTCCGACCTCAAGGACTTGATATTTCGACCTGTCTGAGTCTCCGCAAGAGCTCTGAACTCCTGAAACCGCTTGAAGACCTCACTCTTTGTCTTCAAAAAATAAATCCAGGTCCTCCTGGAGTGATCATCAATGAATAACACATAGTACTCATATCCACTCAAGGAAACATGAGACATCCGACCGCTCACATCGGAATGAATCAAATCAAGTATCCCCGTCGCTCTGCTGTCACTGCTGGGAAAAGGGGATTTGGCAAACTTGCCCATCGCACAACCTCTGCAAGTATCAAAGTGATCAGTACTGAAATCTGGCACACCTGTAGTGATCTCCCGCAATGTCCTCAAGGCTCCATGATACATATGTCCCATCCTGCGGTGCCAAATCTCACACAGCTCAGAACTGCTAGCTCTGCTGTCGGTACTACTGCTCAATGCCAAAAGGGGCTGAAATGCAAACTTGTACACCTTTGCATGGCGTACACCTATCACTCTAGCTGAATCAGCTGGAGTGCCCCTGGGATACATCAACACCTGTCCTCCCCTGAACAGTACCTCATATCCTCTGTCCTCCAAAGCTGAGACGGATATGAGGTTCTTCCTCATCCCTGGCACATAAAGAACCTCTGACACCTTCAAGGGAGGTTTGGACTCCCTCTGAAATGTCACTGTCCCCACCCCGACTGCTCTAAAAACTCTGTCATCACCGAGTACTACCTCAATATCAATGCCACTCTCTGAAAGCTCTGAGAAGTACTCCCGGACTCCTGTCATGTGACGTGAAGCCCCACTGTCCACATACCAGATACCTGTAGATGCTCCGCTAATCGAGGGAAAAGCATGCTCCCTCTGAACCTGTGTGGCAGGTGATCCTGCACTAGAGGACTCACATGTAGTGAACGCAAACTCCCGGTCAAAATGACCTGCAAAGTCCTTAATCTCAGCTGAAGCTGCCACGTCCTGGTTCTTCCCCTTCTTCTTCTTCTTCTCCGGACACACAACTGCATAGTGTCCCATCTTTTGACAATTCCAACACTTCACCTTGGAATAGTCCTTCTGTGTGTTCCCCTGTTTACCTTTATCTTTGCCTTTGCCCCCACCACTGCTTGTGGAAGCCTGCTTCTTCCCTTTGCCTTTCTTGCCTCCTGCCATCAGTGCTACATCCTCATCCTGCTCAACTGGCTTGGTTGCCCCAAGCTGACCTTTCCTGATCTCTGTCTGAATGCAATCATCCCAAAACCTCTCCCATGTGGGAAGGGTCTCACGTGCATAAACCCCATCAACAAAGTTCAACCATGAATGGGGGAGGCCATTCACTGCAATCCGCACCAACTCAGTGGATGGAATGGCCTCTCCAATCGTTGCCAACTCATCTCTCACATTGGTAATCTTTGTGAGATATCCAGCTGCACTATCATTCCCCATCTTAATGTTCTTCAGCTTCTCCTTCAGGACCATCTTCCGGTTCTCATTGGTACTCTGGTAGAGATTGGACAATGTTGTCCACATCTCATGGGCATTGCTCTTTCCTCTCACATGATGAATGCAATGGTCTTTGATTCCGTCTAGAATCAACCTCTTACCCTTATTGTTCTTCTTTTTATACTCAGCCAACTGAGTAACATCAGTGGGCACAACAACAGGGTTCTGTGCGGTATGCACCATGATATCCCAGACTTCTGCCTCCTCAAAGATACTCTGCATTCTCTCCTTCCAAACGCTGTAATTTGTATGCCCATCCAACCTATCCTCCACCCTCAATCCCAATGACATCCTGCTGTCCTAAAACTGAAAAATAGCACTGCTGTAGTAAAGATAAAACTGCTGTTTATGAAAAAATCAGCTTGCTGGAATTTTCTGAGTGAAAAATCAGCAACTGTAATTTTTCCTTTTGCTGTCCCAAACTGCCCTTCAGCATTCAAGCTCTAATACCATGTAGAAATCTCTGTTTTCCCACCCCGGTTTTCAGTTTCTCCTTATTTCTCCCATGTAGTTAAATGCCCATTCCCATAACCATACATTTAACAGACTGAAAAAAATAAATATTGCTGAAAACACAAATTCTGGAAATTTTTCAGAATGTTGGAAATTGCAGAATTAAAAATCAGCAATAAAAAACAACCATTAAAACACATTAAAACACTGATATTTTTGGTCAACTTGATCCTGGAAAAACCCCCTACAACTCTTGGGGAAAACCAGTTTGAGAGCTCTTCTTTATTTCTGAAAATTGCCTTTTTACAGTGAGAATTATTCAGCAAAAAATCAGCAAGCAAATTTACAACTTATCTCCTTTCCCATGCCTCACAGCAATCTGGAAATTACAGCAAACAGGACAGCAATAAATGCTGTATGGCCTCCGTTTTGTGTGCAGAAAAATCAGCAAACTGCTCCTCGATTTTTGTGCAAAAATCTGCCTTTCACTATGTGCTGAATCAACTGTACAAATCTGCTCAACTGCTGCCTTGGAATGTGTGCCAAGCTGCTGTCTCCTTCTCCTCCCTGCTCAGAAATCTCTCTTGCTCTTTTGCTCTCCTTTTCCCAATCTGCTCATGAAAGAATGAATGACCTTTTCCTCCTTTTCCTCCTTTAATATAACTCCAAGTGACTTTTGGGTGATCTCTAAATCCAATGGCTGAAATAGATTTAGATCAATGGCTGAGATTAAATGCTCATTTAAATCTCACTTTCTATTTTTTAATTCACCCCACTTTAATAAAGACCCACTTAGTAATTTATTTCCAAAGTCACTTTTCCTTTCTAATTTTTCATTGACTTTATAAAAGTCACTTTAAAATTAGACTTAATAACTTTATCACTTAAAGTCACTTTTAAATTAGATTTAACTTTATAAAATTATAAAGTCACTTTAGGAGAAAAATTAAATTCTTTTGGACACTTTTCCCTAGGCCAAAGATCAAAGCCTAAGGGAACCACCTGTCCTCCGGTACCAAATTTCAACACCAGAACCACCCCAACACGCTTCCTCGGACTTGCTTGTTTGACACCTTTTATAGACATTGGGTCTATAAAAAAACCAACAACATGGTTCTGTCGTTGGGACCTTAACAAATGTAGAGTAGAGGAAATGTAGTTGAAGTCGACGAAGGTTGAACTTCAACACTGGTTCAAAGCACATGTTCACTCGTTTTCTTGTTAATAAAGTTCATATGCAGACAACGATACTACAAAGTTCAAGGATAAGTTCTTATTTGAGTGCTTACATGAGATTTTTTTTGTTGAACTCTTGGTGAATTTGCATCAATGGATGGAAAGGTTCATGAAGAAGTTGTGTTGGTTTCCATGGTCAAGTATTGAAGGGAGTGCTAAGAATTTGTTAAAGATACAAGCATATGACCATTAATTGATGTAGATGGTTGATTTTAGGGTTTAAAGCATGACATAATGTTAGGCATTGTAATTTGTGGTTAAATGTCATCAATCTTTGATTAGGGTCTCAAGCGCCTTAAAATTTTTCAAGAAGGGGTTGCATGGAAGATTGATAGACAAAATCCCACGTGGATAAAGATGTTGATGGTGGAATGTGGTATGCTTTTGAGCCATGCTAAGATTGAAGCATAAGCCTTGTGTGGGGGATGGAGCAATATGAGGACTTGATGGTGGAGTTGAAGACTTAAGGTATCTAAAGGTTGACTATGGTGGCTATGGTAGAACTTGACTAACTGTATGTGGAGCATTGCCCTCGTGTTCTAGAAGCCACCAAAGGCAAAATTGAGTGAACATTTTCCACCTAAACTTGGAACTACATCGAGAGATTAAACCATTACAACAACTCTATCAAATCCCCCAAAAATGGTCTTTCCTCATAGTTGAACTTGATTTTGTTATGGGTCTTGTGTAAATGGAAAATAATTTCTACCTTGAAAAAATGCCAACTTGACTTAAAGTTAGCCATCCAAGTTTGTTTGTTAGCAAATAGGGTGACTTCCAAGTAAGTTAAGTGTGAGTAAAAGGTGTCATTGTAGAACCAAAGTAGATGCTTGAGGGATGTAGACTTCCCACAAAAACATAGGATGGAAGGACCAAGTCTAAGTGGCACACGTGCTCTACAACAAAAAGGCCACGAGGCATTAAAAAAATTAAAAAAATGATATATATATATATATATATTCAAAGGCGAACCTCATCAGACTCCCCCTTCTTTTCCATGAAATGTTCAAAATTCAAATGGAGGGTAGCTCAATCACTAGTCACAATAGCGGCTTGTAACCTAGTGGGATTTGTTATCACAAAAAATCTAGCACCTGTGTGCAAAGCCTTCACAACGTGCTAAGATTAGTGGAACCTTAGAAGTGTTGCCACTATCACGTAAGCAACAACTTCCCTCAATTTAGTGAAGGAAAAATCCAACATGGAGGGCTTCCCTAGTAGGACTTGCAATTCCTACGGCAAGACATGATCAAGCATACAGTCTCCCAAGTAGCTACCCAATTCACCATCAATGATATATATCAAGCAAGACAAGAATAATGTGGTCAGTCAAAGTAGATTCCAGATTTGATTTGATATGTATTTAGGGTTGTTTATAATAGTGTTGCAGGAACTGTCCCCACCCCCAAGGATTCAGAGGCAGATCTACGTCCCATACGGATCCGCCACCGATCCTTTGGGAGAACCGTGGATCAGAAAATCGGATCCGCGGTTCCGCCTTTTTTTGGCGATTCCTGGAAAAATGGATCCGTGGGGGCTCGATCCGCAGTTCCTACTGCCTGATTTGCGGATCCGGAAAGGATCGGGTGCAGATCTGTGGAGGTTTGGGCGTGTATACACCGCGGATCTGAGAGAAGGTGGACGGTTCCGCGGGGTTTTTTTTGTTTTTGGAAATTTTGAATGTTATGTGAGGAACTACACTTTCCGAATACTCCCAAGGTGCCCCTTGATGCGCCCTAGACACTTCCTAGATGCTCTCTGATGGTAATGTTAAATTCTTAAAGTAAAAGTGGCATTCTCCTTTATCTTTCATTTCTATCATTTTACTTAAATTTTTAACATTACCATGAAATGACTCAGGATGTTTGAGAGTGGTTCCAACCTCATCAGACTTCATATGGAGAAAATAGAATTTCATATCCCATTCAAAATTCAGTAGACTTAATAGTTTTCAGGATCAATGGGATTGTGGTGTTTCATTGGATTATAGTGTTACTTGGGAGCAGGAGGGAAAGCGGGGAGCGGGAGTGAAAACGGGAGCGGGAGCGACATTTTCAAAAGCTCCCAGTTTGGGAGCGAATCCCGGAGTGATTTATATATATATATATATATTTTGATACATATATGTCAACAAAAACATGTAGAATGATGAATTAGATATAAAAAACATAAAAAAACATAGATTGATCATTGAACCATCAACCATATAACATTAATCATCTAGAAGTTATAATCTTCATCAACCACGTCCACAAGTTAGTAACATACAACATATTGAGTCTTGTAGTCGTGAATCATGATTCATCAATCTTAAAGTTTCAACTTCAAGCTTTCAAAATTGAAAATTCAATATATAACATTTATCATCATTGATCACCAAAGTTGTACTTGTAAGCTAAGTTTAACCATTACAAGAAATAATATCTAACATGAAATGAAATGTTATAAAATGAATTATGAAATGAAATGAAACAACTTTCACGAAGCATCATATTCATAATTCAGAATCATTACCAATGAGTTAAAATTGCCAACTTCAAACTTCAAACTTAAATTGTCACAGTTATATATTTTTTACAAAAAATATCATTATGATATGAAAGAGTCAAGTCTCAACAGTTATGAAAACTAATATAAACTAGAAAAGACAAGTAAACTGTAAATCTATTATCTACTACTACATGTGGCCCTTGCCACGAGAAGTGTTTAATGTATGAGCAGGTCATGGTGGTCTTCTAGGAGTCTCCCGCACAGACCGACGACCAGAACTAGAAGGCACATGCCCTCCACGTGAGGGTGTAGATGGAGGTGGCGACAGCAAAGGAACAAGACTCAGAACTCGAGCACTGCTACTGGATGGTGGAGGTGGCATGGTTGTTGCTTCATCTTCCTCTCTTATAAGTTCCGCTTCCAGTTCTTCAAGATGTATAGTGCCATCTTCCAAATTATCATCCTCTGGGTGGTTGTCTCAAATTTTATATGTTGGATCCTCATAAGCCCGATCACAGTAATGACTCAACAACCTCAAGTTGTAGTGCACATAAACCAAGCTTTTTGCCCGGTTTTCATTGAGTCTGTTTCTTTTCACATTATGTATGAAGCTGTAGGTGCTCCAACACCTCTCTGCAGAAGAAGTATTTACAACCTGTGAGAGAATTTTTTTTGCCAATTTTGGCAAAAGTCCATGGCCGCCATATGATTCCCACCATGTGAGAGCATCAAATCTGTCTCTATCTTCCATTGCATGAAAGGTACCAAACAAACCAGTGCAACTGAAGTATTTGCCTATTTCAAGACGCACACTAGCATATTCCTCCCTGTCAGGTATCAAATTTTCTAATGCTTCCAAATATCCTATAGATACCTCTTCATCTATATGGGGTTTGGCCCTAACCCTACCCCCTGGTGCAGGTTGGCCCAACCAAGATGTAGAGTAGTATTTTGGTGTAAGGATATACGCCAAGCAATGTAGTGGAACATTAAGTTTATCCCTCCGTATACACACACAATCGTGAATCATTTTGTACAAGTTGGGATCATTGTTATGAACAATATCTTTTATTTGCCCCAACATGATATCCATTTGCTCATACACCTCGCCAATCACTGATTTATCTGTATTTGAAAACCAAATCATGTGATAAATGGGCTTGGTGAAATCCAATACTTACCTGACACGTGCCCAAAACATACCATCAAGAGCGGCCTCCTCCACCTGTTCAAAACCTTGCCTGCCAGCTGCATTTGTAGCCCTTTCCTTTAATACTTGCCAGTGTGGACTTGATACCATGCTAGCCAATGACTCTCTTACCTTCAAAAGGCGCCTGAAGGTGAGGTAATAGCTACCAAATCTAGTCCTCGCAATCTTCAACAACTCCAATCTTGAGAGACTGCGGAAAAGGTCATGGGTATTGCTATGATTTGTAATAAATTTTATCATTTGTTTGCCTTTCTTGTACAAATCACCAATCCATTTGTATTGTTCGTTTTTGTTCTTAACAATATCATGCATCAAAAGGTTCATTGTGTAAACCAAACACCCAGACCAAAATATGTTGGGGTATTTATCCTCAATAATTGCTCCCGCTGCCTTACAATTAGGAGCATTATCAGTGATGATTTGGATGACATTGTATGGCCCAATACGGTCAATTGTTTCAAGTGATGGTTCTGCAATGTTGATGGCGGTCTTGAACTTGTATGAGAAATCATATGTTGAAAGAAAGATTGCACCACTAACAGACATAGCAAGAACATTTATCAATGGCTTGCCTTTTACATTTGTCCATCCATCAGATACAATGGACAACCCATGGTTAGTCCAAGAAATTGTCATTCTATTCAAAGAATGTGATATTTTTGCTTTTTCATGATCAAGTCCAACGGTTCTTGACTTGTCATACCCAGGGCTCTTGTATCCTTTAGGGGTATCATTTATGGCAGAAACCATTTCGTGCCAATAAGGTGAGCGAAGAACATTGAATGGTATCCCACATATATAGATAAACCTGTAAACTTTTGAATCCACATCATTCCTACACCCTTCATCAAGGAAATTTGATATGGTTCTACGCCTTAAACCCGGTGACCCTATGCCTCCATATCCACTGCCTTGGGAGGATCCTAAAGGAGTTCTTTGTGCATGTGATTGTGAGCTTGGTTCAAAGAAACCCTTTGATTTTTTAGATTTGTATTGGGCTTCCTCCTCTTCCCTTATGTATTTGGCTCTATCTGCCACTGACACGTTTTCTGGCATAGGTGTATGAACCTGTGTAATTATTGTTGCAATGGGGGCAATGAAATTTAGTGGTTCCACCCCCTTTCCCTGCTTCAGGTCTATTAACATATTTCCACAATGGGGTTTGGTCTTGTTTAGTTTTTTGAGCTGACTCATGTTCACTCTCCTCCAGCTCCTCCTCACCGGGGTTTTCATCAAATCCACTATGTCCCCCTTCTTCATCCCCTTCTTCATTTTCAATTTCAACCCTCCTTTTTCTACTCTCCAACACCATAATAACCAAAAAAGGAACCAAGAAGAAGAAAATGCCAAGAAATATAACCATGATGTTTGAAATTTGAAGTTTTGAATCTGCAAAATTTTAAAAAATGGAATGGGAAATAGAGAAAAATTTATTTATTTATTTAGGAATAAACATTAAAAAAAAAATTGCTAGACACTCTATTCAATATTGTAGAGCCTACCTCTTTGGCGTCCAATCTCCCCTTGCAAGCTCTTCAATCTCCCCTTGCTCCTTGCTTTCTCTTGCTCTCTCACTCTCTTGCTCCTTGCTCCTTGCTTCTCTCTCTTGCTCTCTCCTTGCTCCTCACTCTCTCCTTGCTCTCTCTTGCTCTCTCCTTGCTCTCTCTCACTCTCTCCTTGCTCCTCACTCTCACCCTCTCTCAATCTCAATCTCACTCTCACTCTCACAATGATGAAATGAAACCCTCCCTCCCTCCTTTTATTTCCAAAAAAACCAATTTTTTTCCGCCCAAATTATTTTTCCGTACAGTTCGCTCTGGGAGCGATTTTTATAACCTGAGAGCGGTCGGGAGCGATCGCTCCCTGACCGCTCCCGGGTTATAAAAATCGCTCCCGGAGCGACGCTCCCTGCTTCGCTCTGGAAATAGGCAGGGAGCGCAATTTTTTTTACGAGAGTGCGCTCTCGACCAGCTCTCGAGTCGCTCCCACTCGGAGCGCGGATTGGGAGCGGGATCAGGGGGGGCGCGCTCCCCCACAACACTGGATTATATCATGTATGAGGGCATGTGATTGGCATTTAATCAAGATCACCAAGCCCTATATGTACCCTAGTGTTGGTGTTATTGATTGTTGAACTCCTTTGTCATGGCCTTAGCAATTATGTACCCTTCGCTCAAGTCAATATCATTGATCAGGCATGTTAAGTTTTCTCTACCATATTATAAGCCATGGATTAAGCTGTTTGATCAAAATTAGGCAATGTTAACTAAAATCCCTATAGAATTGAAGTAGGGGCAAAGGCTAGACAAGAGAAGAGGAATCTAGATTGTAGATGGTTGATGTTGAAATAATTAATCATTGATGTACAATGGATGCCATATCTATCTTGATTTATGTAAAAATATGCATGTTTTCTTGTCTTCTACAACTAATTTGGTATTTTGGATTTTTTTTAATATAAATGCAAAAAATAAATAAATAAATATATATATAGTAGATGCTTCCGAGACGCTTTTCTTCCTAAATTTTTGGGAAATGACGCTTCTGTGTCCCCGCTTCCAAAAAAACGTCCCTGCTTTGTCCTCGCTTCATGCAATGTTGGTTTATAGTGCTATCAAGTGCATATCTAATGCAAAATTATCCCCAGATAGAGCAAATCTGAAAAGTACCAATGACTGTTGTAAAACTTCAATAAAATATATGAAATTACAGCAGTAAAAGAAGTTACAACAACAATACACTTTAGCCCTTGAAACAAGTTATAAACAACTAGAATTTAGGGCTAAAACAACGGATAGATCTAGGGTTGAAACAAATTATAGAATCTGAAAATTGGAAGGGATATAACAGCCAAGAATACCGAGACATCCAACCCTAATATGGCTGTAATATAAATAAGCAAGATTATTTATGATAATAAGATGAATTTTAGGCCAAGAACATGCATAAATACCAAGATGTCTAGGGTGAAATATCACGAAAATGTATATAATCTGCAATAAAACCTTAAATTTGCCCTCAAACAGAAATAAATTTGATTTTGTGAAAATGATTGACTAGATGGGAAAAGACTAGTGTTATTGGGTGTATGGGATCAATGAAGGGCTCCCTTGAGAGGATGTAAGTAGACCTAGGGTTGGGCACTACAAACCCTAGAAGATCCACCTAGTGCCTTACAAAAATTCAAGATAGTTCAAGGGAAGATATTCCACTAGTGTTATTGGGTATATGGGATCAATGAAGGACTCCCTTGAGAGGATGTAAGTACTAAGTAGACCTAGGGTTGGGCACTACAAACCCTAGAATATCCGCCTAGTGCCTTACAAAAATTCAAGATAGTTCAAGGGAAGATACTCCACTAGTAATCTTCTAAGAGCTTTGAAGAAGGGACTTGTTCAAGAAAAATATAAAGAGAGTGCACCACCATCACTAGAGAAGTACAATTACACTTATAATCATCCACAAACAAAATTCACAAGATCAAGTGAGACCACTTAACCAAGAAATCATTTAATTTTCAAAACCCTAATCATGAGCATCCATAAAAGTTGTAAAGTAATCCATAGGACATCTCCTCAAGAAGTTGCTCTAACTATCCATCCATAGCAAGTGTAGAAGAAAAGAAATAAAAACAGGCAATGGTTGTTGTCCATAAGTTCTAGCAATGAATCTAGATGAGAAGTGCTTCTTTTAATTATATTTGAGATCTAGCACCCTTCTCATTGAAATAACAATATTTTCTTAGCAAAAGTCCTAAGAAAATATAAATTCCTATATCTCTTTACAAGTCCTAGAGATAAGATCAAATTACATAAACTATCCATTATACATCAGTGGATGAGTCAAAAGACCCTCAACAATGCTCCCAAAATGAAGTGAAACATGCTCATATGCCAAGTTTTGTTGAATTTTGTAACTATGGTCAATCTTCATAATGTATATTTTGGCTCTTGATGTATTTATATTGATTATTGTAAAGCATGTTCTTCATGCTAGAGTCAAAAGAAAAATTATATTTTTGAGTCATGTCCATTCGGACTTTTAAAATAAGAAAATTTGAATTTTAAATTTCAAATTTTGGCTCCAAAATTAGTCAGGTCAGCCTCCCTCCAAGTCAAGTCAACCCAGGCAGAGTCACACCCATTCGACCTAGGCATATCACTATATAAAGGTAGTTCGACCTCTCCCCAAGGCACTAATTCACACTCTCTCAAGCAAGACAGTTTCTAGGCATCCAAGTGAACGACAAGAAGGACAAAGAGGACAAAATTCATATATTTCTCTCTCTTCTAGCTTGCGCGTGTGGAAGGATTCTCTCTCTCCAGTTCGCACTTTTTTGGGCAGTTTATGTTGTAGGGCCCAAATTTTTTTGGGTAACTGCAGGGGTCGAAATTCTGGGTTTTTGGGCAGAACAAGGAGACCAAAATTTGGCCTTGGGCAGATCAGAAGAGCAGGTTGTTGGATCAGTGTGGAAGGGTTGACTTGGAGGGTTTGACTAGGTTTGACCATAGATTTGTTGAAGGTCAGTTTGACCTAGTTGTTGACTAGAGGTCTAGGTGTGTCTCTTGTTGAACAAAAGAATTTCTCTATTGAAAAGGTTGCTAGGTTTTTCCCCTTAGTGGGTTTCCGCAGTGTAAATCTTGTGCTCTCTGTGCATTATGATCTCTATTGTTCTATTGCTTTTGTATGGTTGAATTTCTGAAGTATAATTGCTTAATTGTATATTGGAAAAATTAAAAGAAATTCAACATCATTAGAAAGTAATTATCAGTTTTCAGAAATATTGTGTTAATACCTATTGCACTTGAAAATAGATATGGTATTAGAGCTTTGGTGAAGGAAGGAACACTGAGATCACTCTTGAAGAAAACCTACATTGAGATCACTTTCATGAAAGTCCTTCTTGTTGATCTTCATCTATGGCTTCTTCTATGAAATCAGAGAATAAGTTAGAAGGTGCCTCTAATTTCAGAGCTTTGAAGACTAGGATTGACCTTATTCTTGCAAAGAACAAAGTCTTGGATATTGTGAAGGGCAAGGTTGTAGAACCAATAGATAATGCATGAAAGGAGAAGTTCAAGGAAGATGACATCACTGCCATGGGTCTTATTGTGGATTCCATTAGAGATCACTTGATTCCCTATATTGCAAAACTTGAATCTTCAGAGGTAATGTACGATGCTCTGACCAATCTATTTACCCTCAACAACATTGGTCAAGTCACGAGTTTGAAGAATGAGCTTCGTGATGTAAGGATGACACATTACGACACTATGGCTTCATATTTTGCAAGAATCTCTCAAATAAGAGACCAACTTCAAGCAATTGATGAGGTCATCTCTGAGAAGGAACTTGTGACTGTGAAAATTTCACCACTGAAACATATTGCAGCAAATAGAATTAATTCTTCTAACTGATAAATTAATTATGCAGTTTGTTGCTACGACAACAACAAATTAATCAAACTACAATCTTCACAAATAAAAACACTGCGGAAGGTAAACTGGAAATTGAGAAAATATTGGCACACATGTTGAAATTTCTAAGTATTACCCATTAGAAAATTAATCTGTATTCTTTGGTTTATTTCGCCTGCTTGTTTAATTACTAAAAGTTATTTAACCATATAAACATTGAAATAAACACAATACAGTCTCAACCATCTATAGATCAACAACTGAAATAAATAGACAAACACACAAGGGACACCGTTATTTTTGGACAATCGTCCCCGGAAAAACCCAACTTGGGAAAACCGGTGCAACAGTTCTGAGGGTTTTATTATTAAGCAACTTTTCTTGAGTACACTGGGTGCCAAACTGGCTCACCCGACAGAGATAAATAATCTGGCAGTAATACCTCTCTTCGGAAGCAGATATTCTGAAAGTCTGCCCCATGAAACCCTCTCCAGCACAATCTGAAGCACTGCGTCAGCCCTCCTGGCCTCTGCGTCAGCCTGAAACCCTCTGTGTTAGCCCTTTGAGGCTCTGCGCAGCCTCTTTGGGCCTCTACGTCACTTCTATAGCCTCTGTGTGGATGACGCAAGCCCTTCTGGCCTCTGCGCAGTCACTGCGGGCCTCTACGTCTGCCTCTCTACCTCTGCGTTGGTCTTCCGACACTATCTCTGCCTCCCTGCCTCGTACTCACTGCCCCTCGCTGCAACTCTGATCACTGGTTCAATTTCTCTTAGCAAACCTCGCTCTAGAAAATTGAATCACTGATCACTCTAGTGTATCTCCAACTGACCCTCAAGCCTCCTCTTATACTTTTTCTATTGAGTCTTCAACGGCCGAGATTGCATCTCTAATCAACGGCTAAGATTAGATTTGGCTTGATCCATGTCATTTAGAACCTTCTAACCCAATTTTATATTAATACCCATAAATATTTTATTTTTCCTATGTTTAAACTTAGGAACTCCATTAAAAATATTAATTATTTTAATATCTCCTTCACCGAGCAAAATTTCCTTGAATCATTTCTGGGTCTTGGAGATCTCATGTGCTTTAGCCTCTCCACCAATTTTCATGGCTAGAGCACATCTGATGCTACCCCAAATCAACAACACATACAATAAATTTGACACAATTGTTTTTGGACCAAAGTCCCCAGAAAATCCCAACTTAGGAAAACCGTTGTAGCAGTTGAGGGTTTTTATTATTAAGGAACAGTGAGAAATTATGAGTATAATAAATATTGCCAAATTGGCGAATCTATCCAAGAGGAATATTGCCAAATTTTTTTTGAGGGAATTTACCCTCACTCCTAGCAATCCCGACACTTGATTGCCTCTGAAAAGCTAACTGTCCAACCAGCTTTGCACAAGCCCTATGTCACCCTAGCGCAGTCCCTTAAATTCTCTGCCTGAATCAACTGCCAATCTAGCCATCCTACCTGCTGCTGACTGGGAAAATGCTTCCCCGACCCTCTGGAAAACTTTCCCTGCCTCTAGAACTAAAAACATCTTCCTCTTCAGCTGAATCAAATTGCCTTCTTAAGGCTCTGCACTGCCTTTGCGCAATTTCCTGGAGAAAAATCTTGGCCTCCTCTTTCTGTCTCTTCGGAACTAGAAAACTTCCTCCGGACTTGGTGTCTCTGCTCGTCTTTGTCTCTGCTTCCCTTCTCTGGCTTGAACTCTTTCGACAACTGCAACTACTCTCTAGAAAATTGAACTGCCCAAGGAAATTGATCTGAAGTGTCACAAGTTTGTTCCTCCATCTACCCATCGACTTCTTACAATCTCGCTGTGGGACTCCAACGACTAATATTAAATTTTAGTCAGTTCAATGCTACTGTTGACACAAATTTGGTCACTATATGAACCAATGTTTTGTAGGAGAGAATGATAAGAAGAGGAAAGGGAAGCAACATGCTTTTGCAACCGACATTGATGATGAGCATCTAAAGAAACCCAAAGGTGACAAAGGTTTCTTTTACTTTCTTGCTCTAACAGGTTCTATTGCAGATGATGATGATATGTGGCTGGTAGATAGTGGTGCTTCAAGACATATGATTGGAGATCATGGGAATCTCATTAGTATGATGGAAAGAAGATTATCTTAAAGAGTAGAGCTTGGAGACACCTACAACTATGCAGTCAAAGGAATTGGAAAGGCATCCATTGAGCTAGAATCCAATAACATGTTCATCTTAGCAATGTTCTATATGTTCCAGGTTTGACAAAGAACTTAGTCTCTATTTCATGTTTGGAAGATAAAGGAGATAGAGTAGCTTTAGTTGATGGAAAAGTACTTGTATGGCTCAAGGACTCTCGTATAGATGATGCTAGAGTTATTGATATTCACGATGGAAGATTGTATAGACTCTTGGGTCAATCAACTCAAGCATTAGTGCATGATTAAATCAATCCATGTGAGTTATGGCATAAGAGATATGGTTACCTTCATTATAGAGCATTGCTTGCTTTAAATCAATTGGTTTCAGGTGTTCTTGAATTGCAGATAGCACATGAAGGTGTATGCAAAGGCTGTGCCCTTGGAAATAATAGCAAGAAGACATTTACAAGTAGTGATAATATATCAAAAAGGGATTTTGGACCTAATTCGTTTAGATATATGTGGTCCTATGTCAGTGAAAACACTTGGAGGTTCTTTATACTATGTAATGTTTATTGATGACTTCTCTCATAAGACATGGATCTATTTCATGAAGACCAAGGATGAAGTCTTCACTAAGTTTCAAGTGTTCAAGGCTAAAGTAGAGAACTTGACAGGATAGAAGATCAAGATTTTGAGATCTAATAATGGAGGAGAATGTAATATCCCTTTTCAGGGATATCCCTCAAACACAAGCAAACTACAACCAGAGATGGACTGGGAGGGCATTTACGAGATATGTCGCCTCTGAAAAGAGGACGAGATCTGGAGGCTACTTGGGCCTTTCCAGACTCTGTCTAAAGAGTATAGGAGAAAAACACACAAGTGGTATAGTAGCCGGAAAGCTCAAAGAGATAAAAATAACAGTAGTGCAACATACAATAATGTATACATGGAATATAAGTAGATACTCAAGAAATGCAGAGAGAAATGCTAAGCCATTTTATTATACTGAGTAATGGAAGGAGTACAAGAGGTGATCTGAAAGATAGCACCTCGACTTGCACAAGGAAAGTGAAGAAATACACTCAGAATGGTAAGGAAATGGCCTCTCATTGAACTGCGTCCAAGCTGCCGGAGAACCGCTGTGCTGCTGCTATTGCTGGAATCAAGTGAGGATTTGGGGCTACTCCCCTCCTCACAAAACGCTGAAACTTTGGAATCAGCCTCTGCTCAATAAACCCAGAAAAGCCCAGAAAGCTTTCCTAAAATAGCTGACCCCCGAAAATCACCCCCTTGAGGATCTACGCTATCCCTCAAGGCTCTGCGCTGCCACTGAAGATAATCCTCCAAAACTCTGCCCGAGACTCTGCCAAAATCCTCCAATATGCAAGGGTTGATCCCTGACTCAATCTCCAAGCTCAAATCCTCCACATAAACCCAATCCGGAGCTCCTACCCAAAGAGACTGCATCCTCCTCTCTCAAGACTGCGCAGTCATCAAAATGCTCAGTTGCTCCTCAACTCCAAGGATCAATCCTCCTGCAAAAGATTGATGAAACTACCTTGCCTGAGCAGACACTCGAAGTCCCCCGGGGTTAAGGGTGAGATCTTCGAATGGAGACACTCGATGCACTAAACAATGCTGCAGACAGGCTAAACAGCGAGCATGCTCTAAGTTGAAATGACTAGCTCAAATGCAACATAATCCAATGCCAAAATGAGGAGGCTCCTCTCTCCTTTATAATGTTGGCCTCTCTCAAAACCCTAAGGCCCACCTCCTCCAATGTATCCTCTCTCATGCCACGTGCTCCTCTCCATCTGCGCAGTCCCTCCAAGTGTCTACGTGGGCCCCCTTCTCTACGTGGTCCTTTGGCCCCCTTGGCTCCCCTTTTAAGTTACAACGTTGTGCTACTAGGGAGTTACTTTATTCAAAAAGTGAGTTATGTCCCCCTTTCCTCACCTTTTTATTTATAAATAACTATAGAAGGCAAAATTGAGCAAAATTGAATATTCCAATTAGCCATGGCTAATTAGGAATATTACAGAGAATACACTTCAAAAGAACTTGTTCCTTCGAAGCTGGGATTAAGAGGGAGTTGATTGTCCCCTATAATCCGCAACATAATGGAGTGGTAGAAAGAAAGAACATGTCCACTGAAGAATCTGTCAAGGAGATGCTGCATGATCAAGATTTGCCTATGTTCTTATAGGGAGAAGTATCCTTAACAATTGTATACATTCAGAATAGAAGTCCTCATCGAATTTTGGAAGATATGACTCCTGAAGAAGTGTTCACTAGACAAAATCCAAAGGTAAGGCATTTGAGAATCTTTGGCTGCCTAGTTTACATCCATGTTCCTAAGGATAAGAGGAAGAAGCTAGAACCTTTAGGAAAGAAAGGAATATTTGTTG
The DNA here is from genome assembly GCA_031772625.1 of Pinus tabuliformis. Classification (NCBI taxonomy): domain Eukaryota; kingdom Viridiplantae; phylum Streptophyta; class Pinopsida; order Pinales; family Pinaceae; genus Pinus; species Pinus tabuliformis. Next base: position 1,392,959,928 of record CM062818.1, on the reverse strand, counting down.
GTTATAGTGAATCATCAAAGGCCTATAGAATCTACATTCCAGAACAACGAAAGGTTGAGGTCAGCCGAGACATTACCTTTGATGAGAAGATTGCATATTGGAAGTCTAAGGAAGTTTCCATGGACTCCTTTGATGAAGTAAAGCATGAGGCTTCTAAGGAAGAAAGTTTAAGTTCTTCAAAACATCCGAAAGAGCCAAAAGGGCCTTATGAACCTGTTGCACCAGTTACTCCTAAGATTAGGAAGAGACCATCATGGCTTAGATCTACTTGGGAAGAAGCAAAAGGACATGTAGCTCCAGATGGTACATCCAGAGAAAGTAAGAAACCTAACAATAAGAAACCTAAAAGGCTCTCCAGTTATGTAGCTCTTATGACTAATATTATTGATGCAAAACCTTCCACTTTTAAAGAAGCAACTAGCCAACAAGTATGGAAGGATGCTACGATATAAGAATATCAATCCATCATGAAGAATGATGTATGGGAGATTGTGCCAAGACTTGAAGGGAAGTATGTGGTGACTTCCAAGTGGATATATAAGATCAAGCATGTTGCAAATGGAAGTATTGACAAATACAAGGCGCGATTTGTGGCTAGAGGATTCTCCCAGAAAGAGGGAGAGGACTATGATGAGACCTTTGCTCTAGTTGCTAGGTACACCTCTATTAAACCTATTATTTCTCTTGTTGCTTCATTGGGTTGGAGTTTACATAAGATGGATATAAAGACTGCTTTCCTCAATGGTCTAATTGAGGAAGAGGTGTATATAGAGCAACCTCAAGGCTTTGAAGTGCATGGAAAGGTTCAAAGGACTCTCACGTTTGCAGGTTGAAGAAGCCCTTGTATGTACTCAAGCAAGCTCCAAGAGCTTGGTATGCGCAAATTGATAGCTACCTGACAAGACTTGGATTCTCAAAGAGTGATGTTGATCCAAACTTCTATTTCAAGGTTGTGAAGAATGCACCTGTGATTCTACTACTATATGTTGATGACTTATTTCTGACAGGTGCTGAGCCTCTCATTATTCAGAGTAAGAGGGAGTTAGCCTTTGAATTTGACATGAAGGATCTTTGCTTGATGCACTATTCTTTGGGACTGGAAGTATGGTAGAAGCTTGGCGAAGTCTTTCTTGTTCAAGGAAAGTATGTTATTGAGATCCTTAAGAAGTTTGGCATGATGGACTATAAAGCCATGGCAACTCCCATGGTGACGAATTTGAAGAAGTTGAGAGACTCTAAATCCAACTTGGTAGATCCATCCATGTACCGACGGTTGATTGGCTCGTTGATGTATTTAGTTAATACAAGGCCAAACATTTGCTTTGTAGTGAACACGTTGAGCCAGTTCCAGGTAGAACTAAGACATGAGCATTAGATTGCAGCAAAGCAAATATTGAGATATCTACGTGGTACTATAAATTATGGTTTGAGATATGTCTCAAACAGTGATGTACAACTGCAAGGATATACAGATTTTGATTGGGCAGGGAATGTAGATGATAGGAAGAGTATTTCAGGAGTATGCTTCAGTTTGGGCTCCGCTATGATATCATGGATGAGCAGGAAGTAGAGATCTGTTGCACTCAGTACTGCAAAAGCAAAGTATATTGCAACCAATGAAGCTTGTACTGAAGCACTATGGGTTCGGAATTTGTTCACTAGATTGTTCGACCAAGAGATGGAACCTATAATTATATATTGTGACAATCAAAGCTGTGTGAAGATTTCAAAGAATCTCATGCTTCATGTTAGGTCAAAGCACATTGAAATCAAGTATCACTACATCCGTGACATGGTGTAGAGGAGAGCAGTAAGGCTCGTGTACATCTCCATTGATGAGCAAACAACAAACATTTTGATGAAGCCATTATCTAGATTGAAGTTTGTATATTGTAGGGACAAGTTGGGGCTTGTGGAGATTACCCTTCTCATTGAGAGAGAGCGATGATATAATATAATCATGGCCTGTGTCAAAGATGTTAACTAGTTGGGGAGAATAGTCCTAGAAGTCTAGGTTCACTCAGTTGAGTGTGTGGCTTTTTGTTGATTTCTGGTAGCTTCGGATTTAAGTTGCCGGAAACGGCTCTCCTACCCCCCAAAACAACGTTTTCCCTTTTCAGATTTGGATCCAGGAACGAAACACCAGAAAAACGTTTTTATTCCGTTTTTTCTTGGATATGGGTCGTTTTTTTTCAACCGGCGTTTTTGTAAAAAATACCTGTTGTATTAAAAAAATTAAAATGTTTTACGTAATTTTGAAACGTATTTAAAAAAAATTAAAACGCATGGTTAAATTCGTGATACGTTTTGTTCGGAAAAAAAAATAAAATGCTTTAGCGGAGTGGTCGCATCTACCCGTCAGGAACAACACAGCTAACCGGGTTTTGTTTTAACTTTAAACTACACAAACCTAAAGGCTAAAACTTTCATTTCATTTGCCATTTGCCATTTGCCGCCATTCGCCATTTGTTGGAAGAGCCGCTGAATGGAATTGTTGCTGCCATTACAACTGGAAGCCGTCGAGAGTCGAGACAACTGTTCTTCATCGCCGCCGAGTGGACCTGTTGTTGCCAGAGTCGAGTTGAGAGCCGAGACAGATTTCCAGAACTGTTCTTTAGCTTCTATGCCCGATGCCACGAGGTCAATAAGTGCTATAATGCTATTGCTGAGCCTGTAGGAAAATGAGTATGCTATAATGCTATTGTTGAGTCATGGTTGTTTTCAATACTCATGTCGTGAGTATGCTATTGTTGACAATGTTGAGTCGTGAATATGCTATTGCCGAGTCGTGGTTCTCTAGCTAGCACCCTATCTAGGGATTTTGTAACTGTAATATAATTTCATTCTTTTTATTTACCAAAAAACTGATCACATAAAGACTGCATTGTAAAGCATCTAGGTATGCAAAGAAGTTCTATAATAAATTTATGGGTTATTAACTTATTAGTGTTGGGAGGGACTTCAAAAGAACATTTAATTAGAGTTTCATACCAATAAGCATGTTGGTATGATTTGTAAACAGCCATGTATATTCCACAGAAACAACAGTTCATCACAACAAATTTTGCAATATTCTGAAATCTTTTATTATTCAATTTAATTTTCTTTAATCCTAGCTTTATTATTACTAAATGATAAAACTTTAAAAGTTTAGGCACCTAGTATAACTGTCAGACCAGGAGGTAACTCCTCAAATCAATTCATGATATTCATTCAGGCTGGTCTTTATTATATACATGAGGGAGAGACTGTTCATTTCATCTCCCAGTGACTCTTCATATTTTCTATTATTTATTTACATCAATTTCAGTTATTCACCCAATCCTGATGATTAGGTGTCAACATTCCTCCCCTTAATTTGAAGGGATGTTGGTGAGTCCAAGCATTGTTCTGAATCTTTCAAGCTTTTCTCTTCCAAGCGCTTTGGTGAAGATGTCTGCAATTTGCTCATTAGTGGAACAATGGCAGAGATGGATTGTTTTGGCCTCAACATGATGTCGAATCAGATGATATTTAGTATTGATGTGCTTCGTTTGATCATGGAACTTTGGGTTCTTGGCCAACTTTATTGCCGAGGTATTGTCAATCATGAGTGGAGTCGATTTTACTTGTTTTACTTGCAAATCTTCAAGAATTTTCCTAAGCCACACAATTTCTTTTGTTGCCTCAGCTGCTGCCACATATTCTACCTCTGTTGTGGAATCTGCTGGAACTGATTGCTTGCGTGATCTCCAGGAGACAGCGCCTGATCTAAGACTCATAGCATAACCTGAAGTAGATACCCCAGTTTCTTTGTCTCCATCAAAGTCTGAATCAGAGTGTCCAATCAATCTGAAGTCGTCCACCTGTGTATACTTGATTCCAAAGTCTTGAGTTCCCTTCAAGTACCTTAAAACTCTTTTCGCAGCAGACCAATGTCCCTCACAATGCTTTTGCATAAACCTGGAGAGGATTCCAACAACAAACGAAATGTCTGGTCTGGTAGTAGTTAGGTAGTTGAGACTTCCTACAAGCTGTCTATACTTTGTTGCATCCTCAAATTCAATTCCTTCAATGGATGTGAGCTTTATGTTTTGTTCCATTGGAGTAGTAAGAGGATTGAATTCTATCATGCCAAACTTGTTCAACAGATCTCCAATGTACTTCTTTTGAGAAAGGAATATGGACTTCGGATGTTGAGTTACTTCAATACCAAGATAGTAATGAACATAGCCCAAATTAGTCATTTCAAAACCTTTCCTCAATTCCTTCTTTGTGGATGCAATGTAGCTTTCATTGTTCCCTGTAATCAAAAGATCATCTACATATACCACAAGATATACCACTGTTTTTCCAACCTTCTTGACAAACAAAGTTGCATCATCAAGATCATAATGTTTGAAATTGAGTTTCAGAAGATGCTCAGTTAGTTTTTCATACCAGGCTCGCGGTGATTGTTTGAGGCCATACAAGGATTTCACAAGTTTGCATACTTTATGTTCATGTCCTTTCACAACAAATCCTTCAGGTTGGGACATAAAACATTCTCTTTTAGATCTCCATTCAAGAAAGCAGTTTTTACATCCATTTGATGGACTTTCCAACCGTTCTGAGTTGCTAGGGCAAAGAGTGTCCGGATGGTAGCCCATTTTGCTGTGGGGGCAAAAGTCTCCTTATAATCGACCCCTTCCTTCTGTGCAAAACCTTTTGCCACAAGCCTGGCTTTGTGCTTATCAAGTAAGCCATCAACTTTATACTTGTTCCTATAGACCCACTTGCAGCCAATTGGTTTGGTTCCTAATGGAGGATCAACCAGCTTCCAAGTGCCATTCTTTGTCGGGCATCATACTCCTTTTGCATCGCTTCTTTCCATTCATCATGAGAAGCAACTTCTTTGAAGGAAGTTGGTTCAAAATCTATAGACAAATTCAATTCACAATCATAAGAAACATCCATATCAACAGGTGAATCAGAGTCATCTACATCACCTCCATTTTGCCGGTTTGAATTTCTAGTTCCTGTCTTTCCAACCTCATTAGGATGAACACTTTCAAGTGTCTTTGTCAACCATTTTGGAGGACCTTTCTTAGATGGTCCAGGCTGCTCCGTTGATTGAGTTGGGATTGAATCAAGATTGAGTCTCCCAATTCTATCAATCACATCACTTAAAGTATCATCCGTTGTTGGAGTTTCATGCAGGAGAGAGAGTGCTTCAGAAGAAAATTCCACAGGTTGATCTAGTATAGGAATCCCCCCTTCAAGATGTGGAATCTGATTATCAAATTCTTGAAATGATTTTGCATTTGTGAATCTATCTAAGTGATCAAGTTGCCACTCAACAACATTGTCAGTTTTGGATGTTTCAAGAAAGATTACATCTTTAGATACAACAAACTTTTTATTGACTTCATCATAGAGACGGTATGCTTTGGAGGTGTTTGAATACCCCAGGATGATACACTTACGACTTCTTGCACCAAGTTTGTTTCTATGAACCTTTGGTATCAAGGCATAACAGGTGGAACCAAAGACCTTGAGATGCTTTACCGAAGGAATGTGCCCATACCACATTTCATAGGGAGTCTTGTTTCTGATAGCATTAGATGGACATCTATTCTTTATATATACAACACATAAAACTGCATCAGCCCAAAACATCAATTTTACATTTTTGAAAAACATCATGGAGCGCACAATATTTAAGATTATTCTATTCATTCTTTCAGCTACACCGTTTTGTTGAGGATTATAAGGCACAGTTGTTTGATGTTTGATCCCATGTTGGCGAAGATAGTTTTCAAATTCATTTGAAGTGTATTCTTTTCCATTATCAGTGTGAATAGAGCCAATATGAGATTGTGCATCATTTTCAATCCATGTATAAAAGTTCTTGAATGTTTGAAAAACATCAGATTTGTTCTTCAGTAAATAAACCCAACACATTCTGGTGTAGTCATCAATAAATGTCATCATATATTTATTTCCATTTGCAGAAGGAACAGGCATTGGACCACATAAATCTGAATGAATGAGTTCAAGCTTTCTATGTGCTCTTGAATGTGAATCATGAAAAGACTGTTTGCTATGCTTTCCTAGAATGCAAGCATCACATTGCTTAAGTTTCCTAGGAATTGTAGGCAAACCAGTAACACCATTTTTCTTCAACAAGCAGAGGTTGTCATAGTTCAAATGTCCAAATCTAGCATGCCATAATAAACTTGATGGAAGTGTACCTTTTTCATAATGAGAATTGCAAGAGAAATGTTGCGCACGAGCAGAGGTACCCTGCAGCTTGAGAAGCCTTCCTTCTTCTATCCCCCTCATGACAAGTGAGTCGTCAGATTCTTTTCTCACCTCAAGCTTGCCACAAACATATGAATGGAGTGACCTTGCTGGCGGATGTGGACCAAGGACAACAAGTTTCTCTTCAGTTGTAGGAGATACAGAACATGATGCAGAAGAAAGTCTGGAAGACTAGGCAATTTAAGCTTGATTGTGCCAAGCCCTGATGGCTTGAGTTTTGATTGGTCTGCAAAGTATACTGCTCCATCAAAATTGTCAGTAAATTCTTAAAAAAAATCTTTTCTATGAGTCATGTGGCAAGTTGCTCCTAAATCAAGCAACCAATCATTTTTCCAAGAAGTAAGTGAAGCATTAAATAAGTCTTCATTTACTCCAATATTACATTGTGCCACAACATAATGAGCGGATTCAGGTGCTTTACCTTTGTCTGTGTCATTAGTTTTACCTTTGGGTTGGTTTCTTTGTTGCTCAATTTTGTCCCAAGGTAACTTGCATGTGGAGGCATCATGTGATCCATTTCTTTTGCAGCGTATGTAGTGCAAATCTGACTTTTCTCCTTGAGAGTGTCTGCCCCCCCTGCCTCTGAAATATCTTCCTCTTCCTCTTCGACCACCTCTTCCTCTGGAAGAATCTTGGGCAAGATTCTTTTCTTTATGAGCAAGGCACACAGCCTCTTCAGAAGATTCATGGGCTGTCTTCTTTCCAAAAGCTTTCTCTTTTTCAGCAAATTTTTTCACAAGAGAGTCAAAGGTAATATCTTTGAGATTTCCATTTGCTTGCAATGACTCAAGATAATTGGAGTAAGTAGGATAAAGTGCCTTGAGAAAAGCGATCAGAGGAATATCCAATTCAACCTTAGTGGCTTTGATATCATGCATTATAGATTTTACTTCGGATGCAAGAGCAAGAGGATCATTATTTTGTAATTCAAGAGTGAAGAGTTTAATCATGAGTTGAACAACTTCAATTGCAGAGTGTGAGTCATAGAGTTCCTTAAGTTTTTGTAGGGCTTCGAAAGCATCTGAAAATGGTGAAATATGGTGACTCACCTCTTCACTTACTGATGCTGTAATCAATGCATAGGCCTTGCTGTTTTTATTTTCCCAAATAGCGAACTCCTTGTCTGAGGTAGGCTGTTCTGGCTCTTTGTCTCTGTTTCCAACACACACTCCTTTCCACAACTCATTGAAAATGAGTGTGTGTTTTATCTTCCGGGACCACTCAAGATAGTTCTCCTTGCTAGTGACAACTACTCCCACAATAGATATGATTGAATGCATTCTTAAAAGAAAGACTATGTGCTTCAAAATAATGCAGCCTTATTCTTCCTTCTTGATTAGGTAAGAAATTGATTTAATATACAAAGAGCAAAGCTATATTCTATCCATATAGAATATCACCATTCGTATCATAATATATGACATACCATCACATACCATTGTATTTTCAACCTTCTTTCATATGATATATCAAGCATTCATGCCCTCGACATTAAAAAAGAACCGCTAATCGCACCATTTTTAATGCATAAATCTTATAGTACACTCACCGCACCATTATCAATATCATGCAATATATATTGTATTCCAAAAACAATACTCATCGCACACATGGTCTTAGTCTCACACATGGTCTTCAAAACGGGAGCACACAACAAGTTTGAATTAAACACCATAGTCACGATTTTCGGTTGTCCAAAAGAAATTGTTTAATCACATAATGTAGTCTCTAACATATACATTCCACGGATAATGTTAGTATACCTCAAACAAAACTCGACGCGCAGCAGCATCGGTCATTAACACACAGGTCCATTAATGCACAGGTCTGACACATGACTTCTAGGTTTCGACCAATCTTCATTCCAGCAACTGAATGTCACAAATCGAGTTGCTGCTTTCATGAAACTCTGCAGTACTCATGCCAACCCAGCCGCTCTATCAAAGCTCATGGCCATAGAAAACCAATTCATAGAGAACAACACATATGTAATCACCATTCCAACGCAGATAGCAGATCCACGCTCACTGCAATGCCACTCTGATCTACACTCACCGTAGCACTACGCATACCACAGCCTTCGCATAGTTCAACGCAACAAGGGCTAGCTTGCTATGCCTTAACGCAACAACCATCAACAGTCATCAACACAAAGAACGAATAATGACAGAGGAAAAAAATGACCATAGGGATAGTGTAGCAGAGAGTGGCAGGAGTTTCAATAGAAAGAAGCAGTGTTCGTAACTGTTGATATATCGTAGTTACGATACCATATATATCGGGTATGGCAACCGGTGGGGAGAGCGCAGAAAGGTTGAGTGTTATGCAGGTGGAGCAGCGACAGGAGCAACGTAGCAGAGAAGGCAGCACTGGTAGGCTTGATGGTTGTGGAGGGTGCCAGAATCAGCAGAATAATAATGAGTCGCAGGGGATATGAGAGAGATGTCAGTCTGCAAAGGATTTAGAACATAGGTAGAATAGGTAGAATAGGAGTTACAAATTAAAGAGGGAAGCCAAAAATGGCGCTGGCTCTAATACCATGTCAGACCAGGAGGTAACTCCTCAAATCAATTCATGATATTCATTCAGGCTGGTCTTTATTATATACATGAGGGAGAGACTGTTCATTTTATCTCCAGGTGACTCTTCATATTTTCTATTATTTATTTACATCAATTTTAGTTATTCACCCAATCCTGATGATTAGGTGTCAACAATAACTAAGGAACTTCACCCTCTAATAGCACATGCAAATACTATATGCATTTATTTGATCTGTGAGGAGCTTTGAACCCCAATTGCACACTGATGTGGTTTAAATACCAAAGTTATCAAAATCAGAACTGTACCAAAACTGATTAAAGGTCACATTGGGACCAAACTGGAATGGGCTAACAAACCAAGCTGTGAACTGGTCTACTGAAAAATGCATAAAATATGCAAAATTCAATTAAAGAAAATATCTTTATGTTATTCAATGTACATCCTGTTAAAATTTCAGTACATGGTAATCAGACCTGCAAATTTGTAACGCTAGAAAGCTGGAAAACTTTAAGGAACACTCAAAACTGCCTCTGTTTGTTGGATCTGAGAACATATGCTAACCGAAGAGTAACGACAGTAACTTGTGAGATTTTGCAACACTCAGAAATTAATCTCTGTTTTTTAATTAACTCACGGGAGAAAAATAACAGTGCACACATTTGCTGGTAAATTGAATAAATAACAACTGAAGACAAATTTCAAATAACACTTCAATCTGTGGCTGGTGCATGCATGCTTGTGCCTTCACTTTTGGATCCTTAAACACTGCTGTCAAAAACTAAATAAAGTAAACATCAGATTTAGATTCTAGAACTAAACTACTTAAAAAAAAAGAAAAGCATCTAAAGACTAAAACTGGAAATCAATTGAGGATGTTAGATGCATGCAACCCCCATCCCTCTCTCTCCAAAAAATGCTACTGGACCCTCATTAATGTTGTAAAGAACTGCTGAAGAGGGGCGTGATGCTGTAAGAAACTGCTGTGTGGAACTCCGCTGGAAGAGAAAGGGTGCCATAGCTGAAACATAGTCCAAGCTACATAAGTAAAGTAACATTTAACACCCAGCTGAATAATGTAAAACATCTAAAACTGGAAATGGATTGAGGATGGAAAGTGCATGTGTCCCCCCTATCTCTCTTTCTCCTCCAAAAATGCTATTGCACCTTCATTAATGTTGTAACCAACTGCTGAAGAGGGGTGTGCTGTTGTAAGGAACTGTTGTGCAGAACTCTGCTGGAAGAGAAAGGGTGCCGTAACTAGAACACGGTCCAAGCTACACACAAGTAAACGAAGAGTTAACACCCAGCTGAATAGTGTAGTTGGATGCTCTGTCAAGTTATACTGTAATAATTAATTAACTCTGGATAGATAGCAATGGAAAACGTAGCTATCAACTCTTAGATGGTCTTGTCAATCACTAGAGCAGCGAGACTGCAGTTATTGCCAGCCCATGCCCTGCAACATTGGGAGTCAAAACTATCAAAATGCCAGAATTTTTCAAAATGTAACAGTTGTAAATTACTAAATTGTAACTTGTTTTAAGTTTTAACTTTTGAACTTTTGAAATAAATATATGATATAATGATATTTGTCAATTTTTTTTTTCAGTTTCATTTACATCATCATCATCATTCATGGCAACTTCAAGTTCAGCCATTCATGAGGCAGAGGAAGTGGCACAGGAAATTGAATCAACCCCTAAAGTTGATCCAAAGTCACCACTTTGGAAATATGTATCTACTGTTGGGAAGATCCAAGGAGGTGGATCATTGGCATGGGTTTGCAGTGAGTGTAAAAAGGAGTATAAGGGATCATACACACGGGTTAAAGCACATTTGCTTTCATTAAGAAACAATGGGGTTCGAATATGTAGTGGCCCACCTAAAGAGAATGGGATAGATGGAAATGGTTTAAGCAAAGTAAAAATTGCAAAATATTAGAGAGAACAAGACAAGGCAGATGCTAAAGCAAATGAGGCAAATCCTGCCTCCCATTTAAAACACCCAACAAGGTTGGGAGCATCTTCATCAAAACCTCCACTTCATTCTCATGGAATTGTTGGTTCAAAGCGGTCAAATTTGGGACCGCTTGAAAAGAGTTTTAATAATGATGCTTGAGAGATAGCAGATGCAGCTGTAGCCCAATGCATTTATGCAAATGGTCTTCCCTTTAACCTTGTGCGATCTCCTTACTGGGCAAAGCTGGTAAAAACATTGAATGAAGCCCCAAGAGGGTACAAGAGCCCTGGATATGAGAAGATATGCACCACATTGTTGAGTGCTCAAAAGTTAGATTTGGAGGCTAATTTAGGCCCCATTCGTGATTCATGGCTCATCTGATGGATGGAAAGATCAAAAAAATAGGCCTTTGATCAATGTGATTGCTCAAAGCCCCCATGGGGCAATGCTTTTGAAGGCAGTGGATTGTGAGGGGCAGATGAAAGATTCTCAATTCATTGCTAACATCTTGATTGAAGCAATTGAATTGGTGGGGCCTGAAAATGTTGTCCACGTAATCACTGACAATGCAATGGTGTGTAGAGCAGCAGGCCTAATTATTGAAGGCAAATATCAATACATCTTTTGGACCCCTTATGCTGTACATTCACTGAACCTCATGTTGAGAAAGATGGGGAAGCAAATTGAGCGGATTCTAGTTATTTTTGAAGAGGCAAAAGAAATTCAAGTCTTTGTCACAAACCACCACATGTCCCAAGGCATCTACAGGGAATTTGCTAAGTTGGAACTCCCTAAGGCACCTATACTTTAAAAGTTTAAACTTTTAAAGTTTAAAGTTTAAACTTTAAAGTTTATTAAATATTTCATAAATTCTAATTTCTGACTCTAAATTCAAATATCTAAATTGGATTCTCAAATGTCATGATTTGTGAATCATAATAGTTATTCAATCAAAATATGATTTTTAGTTTGTTGAAATTTGAAACATTAGCAATTTGACACCTGCAGGTTGCCAAGACTCGATTTGCTTCTCACATCATAGTCTTAACAAAGCTTATGCAGGTGAAAGATGCATTACAATCAATGGTATGCAGTTCTCTTTGGAATCAATGGAGGCAATTCCAATCTGATAGAGCACAGGCAATGAAAAGATTGGTTGTTGATGATGAATGGTGGGATAGGGTGGAGTACCTCTTGGCATTTACTAAGCCAATTGTGGATTTGCTCCGTATGTTTGACACAGATATGCTTAATTTGGGAGAGGTGTATGAGGGCATTGATTCCATGATAGAGAAGATAAGGTTGGTTATAAATGCCAAGGAGAATGCCACGGATGAATTCTCTTACAGAGAAGTAAAAGATATATTGACCAAAAGGTTGAACAAGATGACCACCCCATTGCACCTTTTAGCCTATTATGTAGTGAATCCAAAATATTATGTTGCAGAGTTGCTACGTGATTCAGAAAGAAGCGCACCAAACAAAGACCCAGAAGTCGCAGAAGGATTTAAAAATTCTTTTAGAAAGCTTTTTGTAGATCCCAAAATTGGGCTTCGAATTCGTGCACAATTTTCTCATTTTGTGGGATCAGAGGGTAGGGGTTGTGATATTGAGTGTATGCGGGACAAGCCCAGATTAAGCGCAATTGAGTGGTGGAACTTCTATGGTGGGGCACTTCCACATATCCAAAAATTGGCCATCAAGATCTTGTCACAGGTTGCTAGTTCCTCTTCAGTAGAAAGGAATTGGAGTACATACGGCTTCATCCATTCAGTGAGGCAAAACAAATTGGGCTCTAAGAAGGTTGAGGGACTAGTGTATGTTCATTCAAACCTTCGCCTTCTGTCACACAAAAGAGATGAATACAAATTTGGGCCCACCAAATTATGGGACGTGGAACCAGAGTTGCCTGACTTGGATATGACATTGAATGCCATGTCTCATATGAATTTGTTTGATGTGGAGTCACCAATAGGTGGATCTTCAAGTGGACATGGCAGCGATGTTCTCAGTCCCATCTCCAGAGGATGTGGAACCTTATAGTGGTATGAATGAAGACATATTTGATGATATGTAAATGTAATTTAAGATGTTGTTTTAACTTTTAAACTTTTGAACAACCATATGAATTATGAATAATGATAGTAGACTGCCAGTCATAGTTCATTTTGTACTTTGTACTATGTAGTAAGTACTATGCATTATTAATTTTGGTAATGATGTTGTCCGTGTAACTTGTCATGTTGATAACTTGATGTTTGAAATTTGAAACAAAAACTTGATGATATGTTGAAACTTGAAACTTGAATCATGAATGTTATAATAATCGTTAATGATGATGACAATGTTGAATGTTTATAAATTATGGCACATGCTGAATTGATGATGATGAATCATGATAGATCATACTAACACCACTGCTCTGTGATTCTGTGGTCACAATTTTGGTATTTTGACTCTACAACTGATGCATCAGTCATTTGAAATGGGGTTGCGAGGTTGTATAGCCTTATTTCTCATCCACTGTCACCCATTTCTTCACTGTCTTATGCCACAAATTTATTACAGACCTTAATCATCAAAAGAAGCCATAGTAACAACCCTAAACATACTCTAAATTAGTCACATAACGCTCACTTTATAATTGTGAAGCATTTGGCTATCATTTTATATAAGTTTTGGTGACTAATCTTTACTGTTAATAGTTTGATACAAAAATTGCAGAGGTCTGATGTAGGCTACAGCAGTCTAGCTTCTTGTTCACAGTGGCATCTCTTTTAATGTGTTTAAACTTTAGAATCAAACTATATATTTGCTTCTCTTCCTTGCATTTAGTGTTGAATTATGAGCAATCTCGTGGGCTGGCCTCGTCATATTTTTGATTGACATATGAGCTCTAGAAGGTCTGATATAAAATTGCAGCATGCTGATATAATTAGTGTTTTGAGTTTGAAGTTTGCTCTTGGTATAAAATTTGCTTGACTAATCTTGTGGGATGACTGGTAAGTAGTTACAATGTACTTATCTTGTCTATTTCGAAGTTTGATATATGATTATATCATGATTCATATATCATATAAGTTTACAGAAGTTTGATTTTCATTCCACTCTATCATCATAGATGATAATTGATTATGTATTTACACTTTTTAGTCTTTAAAGTTTATATCTAATCTAGATTTTGAAATATGAATTTTTATTTAAATATATATATATATATATATATATATATATATATTTTTTGTATGTGCCGTTTCCTGTTGTATCGTATCCAGAGTTTTTGAAAATTTGCCATATCCGTTTCAAACCTCGTATCTATATCTGTTCCCGTATCCGTTTCCGTGCAACTTAGCATCAGATGTGCTCTAAGTCTCAAAATTTGCAAGGAGGCTTAGACACATGCATTCTCTAATACCCAGAAACTGTTTTGGGAAATTCCACTCGGAGACAGTTTTATTAAAATATTTTTTTTTTTAATGGGACCCTATGTCTAAACTTAGGAAATTAAAATAATTAATGGGTATTAATCTAAACCGTGGGTGTAACTTCTAGAAGAAGACGAGGATCAAGCCAAAATGATCTAAGCCATTGATTAGAAGTTAATCTGGGTCGTTGGTTGTCCAACATAAAGATAAAAGTAGAGGTTTGAGGGGCACTTGGAGAACGATTAGAGGGGAGATCAAAAGTTCAATTTTCTGAAGTAGAGCAACTGTCAGAGAGATATTCGATAGTGATCTTTCGCAGTGAGGGGCAGGGATAGTATTTGAAGGGAAATATTTCCCAGTCGGAGAATACTCAGCAGAGGAGGCAAAGAGAGATCTGGGAGAGGCAGCGCAGAGCTAGAAGACGCTGACGCAGGGCCACGCAGAAGCAATGTAGGTTGATGCAGAGGCAGTGCAGAGCCTTGAGGAACCCTGAAAATTTGTTGGGGAGATCGATTTCTGAGCTGGAAGGCAGGTTGTGAGATTGAGAGAGCAGAATTTAGAATCTTAGAGGCAAATCAATCAGCTAAAGGGGTGACGCTGTCCCCAGAGGGTGTGACGCTAGGCTGACGCAGTGATTGCGCAGAGGCAACCAAGGGTAGCTCATTCAGTGGTTGGATCAACCAAGATTTCCAGTGATAGTGTGACGTAACCTCACTTATCTTTCTATCAATGATATTCTTTGTAACTAGATTGTCGAGAAGACATCTAGAGATTGTATTAAAAAATTACTGTTGCATAATAATAAAACCCTCAGAGCTGCTGCATCGGTTTTCCCGCATTGGGTTTTTCCGGGGACATTTGTCCAAAAATAACTGTGTAGATGTGTTGTAGTTCTTTCTTGTTCAATTTCTTGTTTCCACTTATAATTTAAATGGTGTAGGATGCATTGTATTCGTTTCAGTGTTTACTGTAGGAAACAATAAATAATTTGGTTTAGTAATTAACAAATAGGAGAAACGTAATCATTGTTGTAGTAGAAATTTGGGCTTCCAAATTTTCACATGGTATCAGAGATGCAGGGGAAACAAGAGAAGAGTGCCGGAAGAGCTCAATGCTGAAGGAAGAAGGGAATTCGAAATTCCTGTAGAGGCAACAATTCGAATCCCTAGAGGGTTTGCGCAGTTCAGGCCAAGAGGGCAAGATTTTCGTGGGAAAATCTCTCTATGAGTGAGTCGATAGAGAGGTAAGATTTCCAGATTGAGATTTGTCAATGGCAGAGGGTGCAGCGTCACAAAAGCTTCAACAAAGAAGGATTTCTGGTGGGACACAGTTTTCTGCAAGTAGTTGTTGGGCAAAAAGAAGTTAGAGGAAAAAGAAAGACACGGTTGAGGGAATTCTTCCTTAGAGGACTTCCAGCCAAGGAGTTTGAATTCTCACTTGTTGAGCAACAACGGAGGGGCAGATCTACAAGCTCCATCAGGGAGTGCGTAGGCCAATCTAGTATTGCACAAAGGAGAGAGGAGGTTATTCGACATTTTCGTTTGGCTAGGATGGCAGCGAGTGGATTGAGAGATTAGGATAGGTTGGATGGGACATCCAATTGTGTGATTTGGAAGGCAAGGATGCCGTGCCTTCTAGATGAGCATTTTCTCAAGACATACATTGACAACATGGTAGCTGTGCTCGCGGATCTAGATCCGCTCAAGAAGTACAAGGGAGAGATGGCGAAGACAAAGAGAATGATCCTCGACGGAGTGAAGGATCATGTAGTCTATCACATCGCTGCTAGAGCGACTACCAAAGTTGTCAATACTGTATCAAGGATCTTCCAAGCAGTGAAAGATGTACTTAGAGCAGAAGATGAGATCTTTGCAGATGCAGAAGGGGGAGCGCATTGATCCGTTCCTCACTAAGCTTCAGGAGACCCGAGATGAGTTGGAAACTATGGGGTCAACACCTCAAGGTTCCGAGATGGTAAGACTGGCCCAAAATTCAGTATCTGAGGATTGGCAAGTCTTTGTCCAGAGCATCCTGGGCAGGGCAACTTTTCTTAACTGGGATGAAATGTGGGCAACTCTTAAGCAAGAGGAGCTGAGGAGAGACTTGATCAAGTGTAAACTTGACGGAAGCAACAGAAGTGGGTCGAAGCCCAAGGAGAAGGAAGAGAATGCAGCCCTTGCATCCAAGGGATAGCATGAGCAATGAAAGAAGAAGAAATATGTTTCAAAGATCAAATGCTTAAGGTGTTGTGAATTCGGTCACTACGCAACGTGGTGTCCCCTTAGGAAGAAGGACAAAGATGAGAAGCATATATCTGAAGGTTGCAGTCGCGAAGATCGAGGAGGATGAGTTTGCCATGACAGGCCAGGCATCTCCAGGAGGGAAGTGGGGAGATTTGGAGCTGTAGTTCGAAAGAGCTATAAATGGGCAGAATCCTTGAGGAGTCCACCTCTTGGATCAATTCCTTTCTACGGGAGCCCAAAATAGAAGTAGTAGGATGGACCAGTGTCGGTGCAGAGGAGTGCCGGAGTGACAGTTGCAGTGGCTAGGAGCGTCAGAGACTGAGCAACGCAGAGCTAGAGTTGACAACAATGCAGATGGCACAGAGCAAAGGTTAGCAACAACGTAGAGGCTTCAGAGGGTCAGTGTAGAGACTAGCAACAACCAGACTCCAACAACGAGATGCATCATACTGAACACTTGTTCAGCAGTTTGGGATGCTTTTCCGTTGCTGATGCAGTAGCAACAACAATTGGAAGAGGTTGCTGCAGATGCAGTGTTGGCAGTGCCAGCAACAACATGGATGTAGAATTTGAGAGGGAGTTGCAGTACTGATGCAGTGTTGACAGTGGTAAGGTCAACAACAGTACAGATGCAACATTTGTGTAGTAGTTGGTGGACAGGATGTCAGACATCAACTTTGCAGAGCGAGATGGTTCAGAATCAGAGTAATGCTTCAATAGGTTGCAGTGTTAGAGTACATTCCTTGCTAAGAGGGAGTGTTGATTTCTGGTAGCATCGAATGTGCTCTAAGTCTCAAAATTTGCACGAAGGCTTAGATAAATGCATTATCCAATACCCAGGAACCGTTTTGGGAAATTCCACACGGAGATAGTTTTATTAAAAAAATAATTATTTTTAATGGGACCCTATGTCCAAACTTAGGAAATTAAAATAATTAATAGGTATTAATCTAAACTGTGGGTGTAACTTTTAGAAGAAGACAAGGATCAAACCAAAATGATCTAAGCCATTGATTAGAAGTTAATCTGGGCTGTTGGTTGTCCAACAGAAAGATATAAGAAGAGGCTTGAGGGGTACTTGGAGAACAAACAAAGGGGGGATCAAAAGTTCGATTTTCTGAAGCAGAGCAGCTGTTGGAGAGATTTTCGATAGTGATCTTTTGCAGTGAGGGGCGAGGATAGTATCCAAAGGGAAATCTTTCGTGGTCGGAGAATACTCAACAGAGGAGGCAGAGAGAGATCTGGGAGAGGCAGCACAGAGTCAGAAGAGGTTGACGCAGGGCCACGTAGAAGTAGCGTAGGCTGACACAGAGGCAACGCAGAGCCAGAAGAGGCTGACGTAGGGCCACGCAGAAGCAACATAGGCTGACGCAGAGGAAGCACAGAGCTTTGAGGAAGTTTAAAAATTTGTTGGGGAGATCGATTTCTAAGCTGGGAGCCGGGGTGTGAGACCAGGAGAGAAGAAGTCAGAATATCAGAGGCAAATTGATTAGTTGAAGGGGTGACGCTGTCCTCAAAGGGTGTGACACTGGGCTGACGCAGTGACTATGCAGAGGCAGCTAGGGGCAACTCATTCAGTGGCTGGATCAACCAGGATTTTCAGTGATAGTGTGAGGTAACCTCACTTATCTTTCTATCAGTGATATTCTCTGTATCTAGATTGCCAGGAAGGCATCCAAAGACTGTATTCAGAAATTACTACTGCATAATAATAAAACCCTCAAAGCTATTGCACCGGTTTTCTCGCATTGGTTTTCTCCAGGGACATTTGTCCAAAAATAATTGTGTAGATGTGTTGTATTTCTTTCTTGTTCAGTTTCTTGTTTCTGCTTATAATTTAAATGGTGTAGACTGCAGTGTATTTGTTTCAGTGTTTACTGTAGGAAACAGTAAATAATTTGCTTAAGTAATTAACAAATAGGAGAAACGTAATCAGTTGTTGCAGTAGAAATTTGGGCTTCCAAATTTTCACACTTTCAACATCAGGCTCAGTCTTCTAGTTTGGATGAGTAGTGTTGTCGCATAGAGTGTCTAGGCACCGCGACAACGCTCAGATCGGGTGCTGTCACCCTGATCCCCGATCTCTCCGTTTAAGCTGTCTCCCTACAACAAGCTAAGGGGGGTAGACCCTATGGATAAATGGGATGAGGGAGAACCAACTGGGAATCAACCGGCTCAGGAGACATAGCGAGGCAATCAAATACTTGATTAAGGCTTAGCAAGATTTAGAATTTGATTAGATTTTAGATGATTAGTACCAGTGCTTTATGAAGTTAATGATCTTGCTAGGCAAAAATGAAAATCAAGTAATTGATTAGTTGCTACTGCTTAAGAAAATGAAATCTATCAGCGATAAAACTCTTTAAGAATCGCTTGAAAATATTTGTAAAGTGTCTAGCATGTAATAAGCATCAAATAATTCAAGCAATGACTAATTTCACTAGATGCACAATGTCTTAGCAATTAAATTTCAAGAGATACAAATACTTTAAATAACCACGAAATTTAAGTGTTAACCAATTTAGATCCTAGAATTTAAATGATTATGCTTAGAAATCCAAAATCTAGGAAATTTACCATCTTCAAGTAGTTAATCCTCAAATTAAGAATTTAAGCACATTTAACTATGACAAATATTAATACCACAAAATTTCACCTTTAGATTTTATCCTTGAAAAAAGCCCTTTTCAATATGCTAAGCAAGATTTAATGCGGTAAATGATCAATAAAAGATTTTCAATTTTAAAAGTGACCAAAACATATCAAACCCGTTTAATCTTTTATTCTTTATTTTTATTATTATTTTATTATTTATTATTTTTTTTCTATTTTTATTTTTTAAATGTTTTAGAATTTTTTGTTTTATATAATTTAAATCAAAACAAGTAGCTCATTTAGCATCAGACATAGTTTCTCAGATGGAGTGTGGCCTTTGGAGTTTTCATCAGGTTGGTGAACCAAGACTTGTCTAGGTTAGGAGTACCAACCAATTGGGTCAGTGGTACCTGTTACCGCTCAAACTAGCAGGGGACCTAAAGGGGGTCCCTAAAGGGGGTCCCTAAAGGGGAAAATGTTAGAGTAAGGGCAACAAATGGAGATTTAGTCCACTGTCACTTCAACTAAGGCTCCCTACTATTTACAGACTTTCACTAATGGGAGGAGACTCGGTATATATTGAGTCACAAATGAAGGATAAATCAACAAGTGGATGTAGAGTGACCCAAATAATCCCTTTCTAGAAGAGGTTGAAGAATAGAGCTTACTTGCTTTCTAAGCAAGGTACAATGTCTTCTAGGAGAAGGATGGGAGGATTGGAGGGTTAGGTTTAGGGAATATGACTTGTGAAAGAGTTTTCCAATCCATAAAATCATTATTGAAATTGGTATCCCGGATGGTTCTTGAAGAATTGTCTTTTCAAAGGAATGTGACCATATGGGACCAAGTGGACCTAGCCTAGGTTAGGAGGTAAGAGTTTAGCAACCAACGATATTCTTAACCCAGATAAGGAGGGGGAAAGGATTTTCACTTAAATGTGTTGATTTGATCCTATGAGGTACTAGCCTTGGGGATACCAGGTCAAAGTTTTATCTCAAAGCTAGGGCTTGGATTTTCTCACAACTCCACAGTCGGAATGGCTTCAAAATTGGAGGAGGCCTTGAGGAGATACCAACACAGGGGATGCTAGGAGATCGAACTTTTTGGAGGGCTATTTTGTCGGGAAAATGATGCCTTAGGTGACCCAACCTGGCTAGACCTAGAAAAAGGTGAAAAAGAATTGATTTTGGGTGACCACCTCTTGGTAGATCAGTGCCTTAGTCTTGGGAGAATGGAGTCTATGATAAATATGAATGAGGACTTCGTTTCTTAGTCAAGGAGGCCTTAAGACTACCTCGCTAGCCTTCTAGGGCAAAGTGAAGCAACCTTACAATTTTTATACGTCAATTTGCAAAAGGAGATGGCTTATCAAGATGAATTCGTTGTTAGAATTATCCCTAGGAAATTTCATTCAAATTACATGGCTCATACATTGAGAGATGCTATATAGAGACAAAATTCCATAATTTAAGCAGTAAACGCATGTAGCAATTAGCCCTAAAAATAGCGAAAATCCCAATCCAATGTATATGACAAAGTAAAACAAGAATAACATTAAAAGCATGTACTTACATGTAATAGAACATATCCAACCATCCACAATTTGACAATAGAGAAGCTCCAAGATAAGATAAACCAAATCCAAACATCAAAATTTATCCATAAAGCTCCAATTCATCCTCCAAGAAAAAGTGCAAAATTCTCAAGAGAGAGAAGAGATCCAATCCAAAGTGATGATGAGCAAATGAACTCATCTCACTTGTATTTATACATTAATGAGGAGTTTGAATTAGTCTCCTTGACCTACATAAGCCTTAAAAATAAAATAATGTGCTAATAATCTAACTTTTGGTGACAAGCCCACCAAACTAGCTCTCAAATGAAATAATAAGCCTCTTAAGAGGTCAGATGGTGAATAATACATATTGTAGGGCCCTCCAAGAGGCCTGATGAGGCCCATAGGTGCCATAATGATTTAATTTAATTTATTTAATTTATAATTTATAATTTAATTAATTTTATTTAATTTCATAAATTATAATTTACTATAAGTGGGTCATTATAATGATGTATAAGATATAGCAGCGAGTAGCCCCTTTTAAGGTAGGTGGTTCATTTCCCACCGGGGGTTGGGACAATCATGGGTTCCTATATGATGAAGGAGGTTCATAGAACCTGTAGGAACCAGGGTGATGGCCATGATGATGGGGTAGAGCTCATGTATTGGCTTTTGCCCACGTGCTAAATGTGTTTGTCTCGACCATCTTTTGCATTTTGTGGTACATTTTCTTGTTGAATGTGGCCAAATATGCTTTTATCTTTCTTTTTAGCTGCATCAACCTCCGGGGCATCATTCCAGGCCTGACCCAAGGTGTGGGCAAGGGGAAGGGGTGAGCTAACCCTATGTGGACCCAGGTGGGAGAAATGATGAATGGGGTAATAATGAGTGGAAAGGGGGTAATATATGCGGATAAGGGAGCGGGACCATGCAACCAAAATCAGGGTTTCCCGTGAAATACCATCCCTAAAGCCAAATGGTTAGTAAAAGAGATCCCACGGGACTAGAATCCAAGGTTAATATCCAAAAGGGGTCTAGGGGACAAGAGCATAGACTTAGCCCATTCTTTTTGCCGAATCCCTCCATTAATCCATGCCTAGAAGTGTCCATGATAAGCAAACTACAATACTCAATTACCAAATGACAAGGCATACCTTTAGGTTCGGGAGGCCCACCTTCAAACATATGATCATGGCAGATGGGCGAGGGACCACATGGCTGGCTCAGGTGGCAGAGAAATGGCACAATGAGCTAGCTGGTGGTTGCAAGGGGTTGTTGGTTGTCGGCTGAGGACCATCTTGGAGAAAAAAAAAATTCTCCTATGGATATCACCCACAAAATGGTGGGTAACAGTACCAACTAGAGTTATAACGACTAGTTGATACTAAATGTTATGCCACGTGTCAGGAGTATCAACTAGTATGGGTAAGTGGTACTGATAAGTTGTGGCTACTAGTTGATGCTGACAATGTTAGAGATTCCAACTAGTTGATGTTGTTGATGATGATGATGGTGTTGATGATGTTAGAGATGCTGACGAGATGATGATAATGTCAGAGGTGCTGATGTTTTGCTGATAGTGTCAGAGCTAACAATGATCTTGTTATAACCTTTTCATAGAGAAATTTGTCAACTTGAGAACACCTATGACAATCATTATGAATACCTCCCTAGTTAAGAGGGAGTGTTGAATTTTGTAACTATGGTTGGTCTTCATAATGTATATTTTGGCCCTTGATATATTTATATTGATTATTGTAAAGCATGTTCTTCATGATAGGGTCAAAAGAAAAAATATTTTTTGAGTCATGTCCATTTCGACTTTTAAAATAAGAAAATTTGAAATTTTGGCTCCAAAATTAGTCAAGTCAGCCCAGGTAGAGTCACACTCGTTCGACCTAGGAAGATCACTATATATAGTAAGTTCAACCTCCTCCTCAAGGCACCAATTCACACTCAAGCAAGACAATTTCTGGGCATCCAAGTGAAGGAAAAGTAGGACAAAAAGGACAAAATTCGTATCTTTCTCTCTCTTATATCTCACATGTGTGGAAGATTTCTCTCTCTCTCTCTCCAGTTCGCACTTTTTTTGGGAAATTTCTATTGCAGGGGCCGAAATTTTCTAGTTTTTTGGGTAGAATAAGGAGGCCGAAATTTGGCCTACAGAAGATGAGGAGAGCAGGTTGTTGGATCAGTGTGGAAGGCATGACTTGGAGGGTTTGACCATAGATTTGTTGAATGTTAGTTTGACCTAGTTGTTGACTAGAGGTCTAGGTGTGTCTCTTGTTGAACAAAAGAATTTCCTATTGAAAAAGTTGTTGGGTTTTTCCTAGGGTAAATCTTGTGCTCTCTCTGTGCATTGTGGTTCTACTGTTCTATTTCTTTTGAATGGTTGAATTTTTGAAGTATTATTGCTTAATGATATACTGGGAAAATTAAAAGAAGTTCAACATCATTAGAATTAATTATCAGTTTTTAGAAATATTGTGCTAGTATCTATTGCACTTGAAAAATCAACAAGTTTTCCTCCATAAATGCATGATAAATTCACACATGTGGCATGTGTGGTTTCCAAAAGGTGGACGCCTCACTTAAAAATCATGTGTAAGGGATCCAAAGCGAAATGTTGCCTCCAAAGGGTGCAACGTTTCATCCAAAAGGTGCCAAATCATCCCCAAAATGTGCAACATTTCATACAAAAGGTACCATGTTTTCTTTACAAGGTTTCTATGGCTGCAAGAAGCCCAACATCATCCTAAAGAAATGGAATGACCTCGAAATAAAGGTGGGATGACCTACTCCAAGTGTGCAAGTAACCCCTCAATGTCTTCCAAAGGAACATGTCATAGGCATGCAAAGTATATCGTCCAAAGAGTGTGGTCAAGTAATCCAATGTAGTCATCAATTAAGAGGCTTGTACACAAGTCCCATGCAACATAAAAAGTGAGTAATGTCAAATGCAATGCCACTAGGTAGATCACATTAAACATCATCTTAAACTTCACAACAACTCATAAAATTCATGTAATTTTCCTAGTTTAGTTATGTGAGGGCCATCATTATTGCGTATTACATGTGACAATACCCAAAGAGAGAAGTATTTCCCAAGAAAGCCCATCAAGGAGTAGGTGTAGAGATAAGATGGTAAAGTGATGCTAGCATGATGAAATAGAGTCATGTAATAGACCTAGGTAGCTTAGGACTTTGTTATCAAGTGAATTCACTCTAGGGAGTTTTTTTTGCTTGGTTAATTATTTGTGCTTTTTAGTGCTTAATAATTCAATTTTTTCTCCCAGTTATGACCCCAAAGATGGAGTGTGACTTGATAGAAAGGCCTTAAATGATTCCTAGTGTCTAAAGTCATTGTATATTACAATGTTCAATCACTCGTAAAATTTCACGGAATTTGATTAGGTTTAGGTATCATTTTTTAAATTATTAAAATTTCCCACAGGGCATGATTTTTAATAAATTGTCTATGTAAATTGTAATAAGTGATGTCTAGAGAAGTTGTAGGGGGTATGAGTAGTCAAAATTGGACCTCTACACCTCAACTTTCTATTAAGAAACACTTTGAGGGGTAAAAAACAATTATAAACCCTCAAAACCCACTTTTCCTAAGTCTAGGGGAAAATGTGGCAATAAATTAGCTAGAAATTAAATAAATGAGAGAAAATAAAGATTCTCTCCAAGTCAAATATGCTAAAAAATGAGATGGAATTCATGAAGAGATTAAGTTAAGTTTAAAAGTGATGTGGCTTCCACCTAAGACCAAGAATGAAGGAATAAACATGTGCTCATTGGGAAATCGAATCCTTTAGAGAAAGACCACGAATTCCTCCAACAACTTTCACTTTTTGAGGAAGGAATATCGACTTACAAGATTGAGTTAGGAGTTTGGTGGGGACGTGATTGGTTTCACTTGGAGATGAGTGGAGAGTGGTCTCCTACCACTCCCCTTCCACTAGGCGCATGTTCCTCTCTTCTCCAATGAGTTCCTCAATCAAGGATAGTGCAGATCATCTTGGAGGTTCGATTTGCATGGATGAGATCTTGGTTGATGCATTGGTATCATCTATTGTGCCACTTGGATGGAGACTCTCTCATTGGGATTTGCTCCCATGTTTCTATTTAAATGAGCCATTGGCTCCTATTCTCCCATGAAAAAACGAGCTCTTGTGCTTGGGGAGATTATCGTGCTTTGTACACTTGCATTTTTTATGAAATAACAAGACTTTGGGGTTCATATGTGGTCTCTTGCTTCCATCTTCATGGTATGATTTATGATTATGTGCTTATGTTATACTTGCTATAATTTCTATTTTCATTTCCATTAGCTTCATTGATTACTAGTGTCTAGCTACCTTGCACTAGTATTTGGATTAGAGAGTTATTCTAGAATTGGACATTTTAGTTAATTTTTGGTTGAATTGCTAAGATTTCCTTTTCATTATATTATCTAATCCCAAATGGAATTAACAAATCGTTTTGAGCTTGTGTAAATTTTTTTGTAAATCAAATCTCAAGCATGAGGGGACATCCTAGGTTGGATTATCCCACTCTTGAGGATAAAGTGGAAGCACCCACATATTTGTTCTTCTCCAAGTCTTATCATTTGGATTAATGTGCAGGGATCTCCCAAGACTTGACTTGTGACAACAATCTACTCCAAAACTATTTTCCCAAATTTTATTTTGAGCTTCTATTGATATATATCGACTAGCATAGAGCATATTGTTGACTAGTCAAGGATCGGAGTTATACTCTAAAATCCTTGATCTAGTTCTTGTAGATTATTTGTGAATATTTTTTGCACTTTTCTCTCACCATTATCCACTAATCTTTGGGCCCGTTTTGCAGAAATTTGTCAGCCTTTTCATGAGTCATTTTATTTCTAAATTTGGCAGGGATCTAGGTTCCCGAGTTTGGAACTTACCTCCAAACCTTTTTGCAAGCCATAAGCACCCTTTGGAGCAGAAATTTGTCAAGGCCATGAGCCTTTGGAGGCCCCTTTTCTCTGCTAGACTGAGAGTTGTTGAAGGCTGTCCCTCACCTCTGCTAGGCTGTGAGCATTTGAAAGAGATTCACCCTCTCTCCTTGTTAATTTCTTCACCTTAAGTGGCTGATTATTGGAGACAAATCTTTCAACAAATTTCAGACTTGTTTTTTGAGGACCCTCTTGTACCTCATTTCCATATAAATTCTTGCAAAGTTCCTTAAAATATTTTGAGTCCTTCCTCACTATAAAAGAGGCTGTTATCATTGTAACATCTCAATAATTAAAGCAAATCTTTCTCTTGGGGCTTGGGGAATCATTCCCTTGGCATTCATCTCCTTCTCTCTTTGAGAGGGCCTTTTCTTGTTTGGTGCTTGGCTAGTTTTCTTTGGAGCTTGTTCTAATTTGCTTGTCTTTTCTCTTTCCATCGTCAGGCTTAACACATGCTAATTTTTCATTTTTATTTCATGCCATCTAGTTGCAATTTCATTTGCTTACTTTCATAGCTTCATGCTCATTTTTGTTTGGTCTACGTACAACTTGTTGCAATTTTGGAATCTCATTTTGAGCTTATCTACATTTGGAAACAATTTGTGCTAATTTTGTTTATTTATCTAACTTGAGCAATCTAATTGTGCACTTTGTTTCATTAGCTCATTTCATTTACATATTGAAGCAACTCATTAGCTTATGATCTCATGCAAGTTTCACTTAGATAATTGTCATAATACATCATTTTCATTTCAAGGCTTGTGAGTTGGTATTTTAAAACATTGAGTTAGTCTTCATTTCATTATTTCCATTGAGTTGTTGGTACATGTTGTCAGGCCAGGCAGTAACTCCATTAGGCAGAAAAACTGATTCGTATTATTCCATTAGGTAGGTCTTTGTTATATACAATAGGGAGTGACTGTTCAGTTCATCTCCCGATGACTGTTCACATTCCTAATTTAATTATTTACATAAATTCACCCAAACATGAAGATTAGGTGTCAACATTCCCCCCCTTAATCTGAAGGGATGTTGGTGAGTCCAAGCATCATTCTGAATCGTTCAAGCTTTTCCCTTCCAAGCGCTTTGGTGAAGATGTCTGCAATTTGTTCATTTGTGGAACAATGACGAAGATGGATTGTTTTGGCCTCAACATGATGTCGAATCAGATGATATTTAGTATTGATGTTCTTTGTTTGATCATGGAACTTTGGGTTCTTGGCCAACTTTATTGCAGAGGTGTTGTCAATCATGAGTGGAGTTGATTGTACTTGTTTTACCTACAAATCTTCAAGAATTTTCCTGAGCCACACAATTTCTTTTGTTGCTTCAGCTGCTGCCACGTATTCTGCTTCTGTTGTGGAATCCGCTGGAACTGATTGTTTGCGTGATCTCCAGGAGACAGCTCCTGATCCAAGACTCATAGCATATCCTGAAGTAGATACCCCAGTTTCTTTGTCTCCATCGAAGTTTGAATCAGAGTATCCGATCAAGCTAAAGTCATCCACCTGTGTGTACTTGATTCCAAAGTCTTGAGTTCCCTTCAAGTACTTTAGAACTTTTTTTGCAGCAGACCAATGTCCCTCACAAGGCTTTTGCATAAACCTGGAGAGGATTCCAACAGCAAATGAAATGTCTGGTTTGGTAGTAGTTAGGTAGTTGAGACTTCCCACAAGCTGTCTATACTTTGTTGCATCCTCAAATTCCTTTCCTTCAATAGATGTGAGCTTTAAGTTTTGTTCCACTGGAGTAGTAAGAGGATTGCACTCTGTTGTGCCAAACCTGTTCAACAAATCTCCAATGTATTTATTTTGAGAAAGAAATATGGACTTTGGATTTTGGGTTACTTCAATGCCAAGATAGTAATGAACATAGCCTAAATCAGTCATTTGAAAACTTTTTCCCAATTCCTTCTTTATGGATGCAATGTAGCTTTCATTGTTCCCTGTCATTAAAAGATCATCTACATATACTACAAGATATACAACTGTTTTTCCAACTTTCTTGACAAATAAAGTTGCATCATCAAGATCAAAATGATTGAAATTGAGTTTCAGAAGATGCTCAGTTAGTTTTTCATACCAGGCTCGCGGTGCTTGTTTGAGGCCATACAGGGACTTCACAAGTTTGCATACTTTATGTTCATGTCCTTTCACAGCAAATCCTTCAGGCTGGGTCATAAAAACATTCTCTTTTAGATCTCCATTCAAGAAAGCAGTTTTTACATCCATTTGATGGACTTTCCAACCGTTCTGAGCTGCTAGTGCAAAAGTGTCCGGATGGTGGCCCATTTTGCTGTGGGGGCAAAAGTCTCCTCATAATCGACCCCTTCCTTCTGTGCAACACCTTTTTCCACAAGCCTAGCTTTGTGCTTGTCAAGTGAGCCATCAGCTTTATACTTGTTCTTGTAGACCCACTTGCAGCCAATTGGTTTGGTTCCAAATGGAGGATCAACCAGTTTCCAAGTGCCGTTCTTTATGAGGGCATCATACTCCTTTTGCATCACTTCTTTCCATTCATCATGAGAAGCAACTTCTTTGAAGGAAGTTGGTTCAAAATCTGTAGACAAGTTCAATTCACAATCATAAGAAACATCCATATCAACAGGTGAATTAGAGTCATCTACATCACTTCCATTTTGTTGGTTTGAATTTCTGGTTCCTGTCTTTCCAACTTCATCAGGATGAACACTTTCAAGTGTCTTTGTCAGCCACTTTGGGGGACCTTTCTGAGATGGTCTAGGCTGCTCTGTTGATTGAGTTGGCACTGAATCAAGATTGAGTCTCCCAATTCTATTAATTACATCACTTAAAGCATCATCCGTTGTTGGAGTTTCATGCGGGGGAGAGTGTTCTTCAGAAGAAGATTCCACATGTTGATCTAGTATAGGAATCCCCCCTTCAAGATGTGGAATCTGATTATCAAATTCTTGAAATGATTTTGCTTTTGCGAATCTATCCAAGCGATCAAGTTGCCGCTTAACAACATTGTCAGTTTTGGATGATTCAAGAAAAATTACATCTCTAGATACAACAAACTTTTTATTTACTTCATCATAGAGGCGGTATGCTTTGGAGGTGTTTGAGTACCCCAGGAAGATACACTTACAACTTCTAGCACCAAGTTTGTTTCTATGTACCTTTGGTATCAAAGCATAACAGGTGGAACCAAAGACCCTAAGATGTTTTACCGAAGGAACATGTCCATATCACAATTCATAAGGAGTTTTGTTTCTTATAGCATTAGATGGACATCTATTCTTTATATATGCAACACATAGAACAACATCAGCCCAAAACATTATCTTTACATTTTTAAAGAAAAGTATGGATCGTACCATATTCAAGATTGTTCTATTCATTCTTTCAGCTACACCATTCTGTTGGGGATTATAAGGCACAGTTGTTTGATGTTTGATTCCATGTTGGCGAAGATAGTTATCAAATTCATTTGATGTGTATTCTTTTCCATTATTAGTGCGAATAGACCCTGTTGTCGCGCAGATTGACACGACAACGCTCAGATCGGGGGCTGTCACTCCGATCCCCGATCCCTCCGTTTAAGCCTGTCTCCCGCGGCTAAGGGGGGTAGACCCTGCGAGATAATGAAGACCAACTGCCAAACAGTTGGGTGGGAGACACGATACACGATATGATAAGCACTAGATAGATTTAGAAATTTAAAAGACCAGTGCCTTAAAAGGTTGTTATTAAAATGATTGCTTGTTAAATGATATAAAAAAACATAAACCGTGAACAGCAATCATTTGTCATCAGCTAAATCACATGACCAAAACGATATCCGGCAACTGAAAATTTTGAAGAGATAAATGCCTTAAGTCACCACGAGAATCATGAATTATTAACCAGACATCGTATTCGTATCTCGACTTGAAAATTTTAGATCTCAGCATGAAAGATATAACATGAAAACAACTGAATCTGGCAAAAATAATTTTCCACAAAATTTTTTATATAATTTAAAAAAAAAAAAAAAAAAAAAAAAAAAAAACAAAAGCTAAAAGAATGAAATCTAAAAGTTAATCTAAAACTAAGCCTAAAATTTTTTTTATAATTTTTTTTTTTTTTTTAAATGAAACTTAACTATATGAAAATAAAAACTAAGCCTAAAAATTTATAAATAAATCTTTTGTTTTATTTTTATTTTTCATATTTAAAAAAGAATATCTAAAATTTATAAAACTTCGAACTTAAAACCTATTCTAAACATAGTCTAAACAACGATTTTGATTTTTCCATTTTATATATATTTTAAAATCCTAAAACTCTAAAACTAAACAAAACGTATCTAAAATCTTTATTATTAAAACCATGCTAAAACTTAATCTAATTAAACCTAAAGCATGACTACGCAAATTCATAAAACTAAAATACAAAATAAAACTAAAACACTGCTACGTAACCCTAATAAAACGCAAAAAATGAACGCGTGAGCTAAGTCAGATGGCGGCGGAATGAAATCGAATTACCTGCTGTCGGCCTGAAACGAGACTGAAACCGTGAGAGCAGAGGAAATGTACCAGATCGAACGCAAGTCTCCTTACGATTCGGATACCTTGGCATCAAATTCGCAATTTCGTGGTTTCTGAGCACTTTGGAGCGAGAATAGCATTCCTGTGCGGATTTTTACCTGGACCGAATGCGCTGGACGATTGAATAGCAGACGACGGTGGTTTGCAGCCGGTTCTCTGTGGATAGATTTCGACCTGAGATCTTCTGTTTATTTCCACACAGGATATACGTTCCGTTGGGAACTCATGCAGGCAGAATAAAACTCGAATTTCCTTTTTGTTATTCACGAATTGCACTTTGACGGCGGAAAGCTGCTTTCGGATCGATTCTTTGATGTGCAGTTGAACTGAGCGTGATTTTCCTGCTGATCTGAACAATCCTGAGCCGGATAGAGTCTCGTGCCACCTTTTTGAGAGTATGCAGCTATCGTTTTAAAAAAAAAAATAAAATCGTATTTGGAGTTGATAACGTCCCCCTAGCTGCTCGCACTGAATGATTTCGATATACTTCTAGAAGAATCTACTCAGCCGAATTATGTGAGGCCTCAGTTCACGCGGCACGTGAGTTGCTAAATGGGCAGAAAATCTTAACGCTGATTCCGTGGGGGGACAGGGATGCTGAGAGTGCGTGAAATGCCGTGGTTATCTTGCCTAGAAGAAAACTGGTGTTTTCACCATCTGTAATCTGCAGGAGAAAAGAGAAACCGCAACATCATACATGCATAAAACAATATTTAAAACCCTATATCAAAAAATTTGAAACCCTAAAACAGCTAATTAATTTACAGATTTGGCCCCTTAACAGCCAGATTCGGCAATAAGCACGGAAATATTTTAAAGAAACATAAATTTTAGGTTTTCACTGTGAAGAACTTCAGAAAATCTCTCATGCAACTTAGAAAAATAAAACGAATGATAGACCCAGGATCAAATCCAACTGGGCTCAACAAAAAATGCTTGCGGGAGTTGGCTGGTTCAGCCGAGAACTTCCCCTAACGCCCACAATCTTCCTTCAGAAAATGCTTTCTGCACAGCTCAAGACAACCATCAGTAAAGAGGGCAAAAATGCTGCTAGATCTCAAAAAGTAATGGAGATACCTGCCATTACTTCAGAAACCCTAACAACACTCAAACCCTAGCAAGTGAACAAGATACCTGTGCTCACAATACTCTACAAAAAGCTATTATTAATGGCTGAAAATAACATATGCAGAAAATTAAACAATCTCACAGCATTTCAAGAGAGTAACACCAGCAAGATATGGACCCCAAAGTCTTCTTTTATTAACCAGGAACAGATTTACAAGAGAGCTTCCTCAGTCTTAGACTCACAGATCTTCTCCTGATCTGAAATGACCCCTAGCACCCTATTTAAAGGAAATGATCCCAACGGCTAGTTCGAGTGATCCATGTAGAAATGATCTCGACCGTTGATGAGGATCAAGACATCTCTTGATCTCATCCGTCGATTTATTCACTTAAAATATTATTATTTTATTAGTTAGGGTTTTTGCTTTATTTTTTTAATTTTTTTTATTATTATTATTATTTTTATTTATTTCATTTTTTAATTTTTATTTATTTTAATATTTTATTATTTTTATTCATTTTTTAATTTTTTAATTCATTTTAAAATGGATCATCGAATTAAGCCTTCGGAAACATCACCTAGGACCTAGGACTTAGGACTCATGAGGGGATTTAAAACATTTTTCGACCCTCAGGACACATTACATCATGACTTTTACAATTTACATCTTAAGGGAGAAAACCCCTTTAACATAGACCCTCACAAATCACCCAATTCTGCGACACAACTATAATCTAGCAGATCAACACACTAGGATTCTCCTAAAATTCCAATGACAAAATCCATCCCGGCTTTGGGGTCAGGTTTGAAGGAAAACTCTGCCGATCCATGGATCGGTGAGACGAAAAACCTTCCGGGATGTAGATTACCACTAGAAAGTTAGGTCCACCTAGGCAATTCACATACACGACTCATATCTGCTAAGATTATTTACAATTAATACATGCAGACTGGGTTTACAATTAGATTGATCAAGCTGCTGATGACTGCTGGATGGCACGGACACGCTGATCAGGTGCTGCCCCTTTCTTGCAAAGAAAAATGGGGGGTACTGCATGGGTAGTTGACCGGTAGAGGTCAACAGACCCAATATGAGATTGTGCATCATTTTCAATCCATTTATGAAAATTCTTGAATGTTTGAAAAGCATCAGATTTGTTCTTCAATAAATAAACCCAACACATTCTGGTGTAGTCATCAATAAATGTCATGATATATTTATTTCCATTTGCAGAAGGAACAGGCATTGGACCACATAAATCTGAATGAATGAGTTCAAGTTTCCTATGTGCTCTTGAATGTGAATCATGAAAAGACTTTTTGCTATGCTTTCCTAGAATGCAAGCATCACATTGCTTAAGGTTTCTAGGAATTGTAGGCAAACCAACAACATCATTTTTCTTCAATAAGCGGAGACTGTCATAGTTCAAATGTCCAAATCTAGCATGCCATAATAAAATTGATGGAAGTGTACCTTCTTCATGATGAGAATTGTATGAGAAATGTTGTGCATGAGCAAATGTTCCTTGCAGTTTGAGAAGCCTTTCTTCTTCTATTCCCCTCATGACAAGTGAGTGGTCAGATGCTTTTCTTACCTCAAGCTTGCCATCAAACATATGAATGGAGTGACCTTGCTGGCGGATGTGGACCAAGAACAACAAGTTTCTCTTGAGCTGTGGGAGATATAGAACATGATCCAAAAGAAAGTCTGGAAGACCAGGCAGTTTAAGCCTGATTGTGCCAAGCCGTGATGGCTTGATTTTTGATTGATCTGCAAAGTATACTGCTCCATCAACATTGTTAGTGAAATCTTCAAAAAAATCTTTCTATGAGTCATGTGGCAGGTTGCTCTTGAATCAAGCAACCAGTCATTTTTCCATGAAGCAAGTGAATCATTAAACAAATCTTCATTTACTCCAATGTTACATTGTGCCTCAACATAGTGAGCGGATTCAGGTGCTTTACCTTTGTCTGCATCATCAGTTTTACCTTTCTATTGGTTTCTTTTCTGCTCAATTTTGTCCCATGGTAGCTTGCATGTAGAGGCATCATGTGATCCATTTCTTTTGCAGCGAATGCAGTGCAAATCTGCCTTTTCTCCTTGAGAATGTCTGCCCCCCCCCGCCTCTGAAATATCTTCCTCTTCCTCTTCGTCCACCTCTTCCTCTTGTAGAATCTTGAGCAAGATGCTTTTCTTTATGAACAAGGCACACAGTCTCTTCAGAAGATTCAGGGGCTGTCTTTTTTCCAAAAGCTTTCTCTCTTTCAGCAAACTTTTTCACAAGAGAGTCAAAGGTTATATCTTTGAGATTTCCATTCGCTTGCAATGATTCAAGATAATTGGAGTAAGTAGGGTAAAGTGCCTTGAGAAAAGCAATAAGAGGAATATCCAAATCAACCTTAGTAGATTTGATATCATGCATTATAGACTTTACTTCAGATGCAAGAGCAAGAGGATCATTATTTTGTAGTTCAAGAGTGAAGAGTTTAATCATGAGTTGGACAACTTCAAGTGCAGAATGTGAGTCATAGAGTTCTTTCAGCTTTTGTTGGGCTTCAAAGGTAGTTGAATATGACGAAATATGGCGACCCGCCTCTTCATTTACAGATGCTGCGATTAATGCATAAGCTTTGCTGTTCCTGTTTTCCCAAATGACGAGCTCTTTGTCTGAGGTAGGCTGTACTGGGTCATTGTCTCCTTCTCCGACACACACTCCTTTCCACAACTCATTGAAAATGAGGGTGTGTTTTATCATCCGGGACCATTCAGGATAGTTCTCCTTGCCAGTGAGAACTATTCCCACCATGGATATGATTGAATGCATTCTGTAAAAAAAATACTTTTGCTGATAGAAAAATACTTCTGCTATTAATGTATAAAATTGTACTTCTCGTGGAGGAAACAGTGCAGCTCTGGTGTAAAAAATTGTAAAAAGATTGCCCTCTTATATATAGGACAAAGGTATTACCAATTCCTATATGGTGGAGATGATATCACTCACAATACAAAGCTCTAGAGAACTTAGGCAATGTACCAAATAATACAATGTTTAAAAAATACATATGGCTGCCTTCAACAAAATACATATGGCTGCGTTCAACAAAATATATATGGCTGCCTTCAAAATATATCTAACGCAGAGATATCAACACCATTCAAAAGTACCATTCAAGGGAAGCGACTTCTCCCACTTCAAACACTCATCGGTCTCTGGATTCTCCACACATCAGCAACATACCATTTCCGTCTTCACGCATGTCAGGCTTCACGTATCAGCGGCACATCTCCACGCAGAGGTATCAAAACCACGCATATCAGGACAGTCTCAAATATTCACGCTGTCTCAAAGAGTTCTTCGAGCAATGGATGGTTGCATGATAGCTAACTGACCTACCTTGGTTCCAACAGGCAAACCAGCTGATTTTCTAGCAGATCGACCTCTCTATTTATCAGCGTTTTGCGCTGGAATAAAATAATTAAACAACAGAAATCCGACCTTTGAGTGGAGCGCAAGCATTCATCATCCCCATAAAGAAGATCACACTGACCGGGCCTGGTGCTGTTGCATGAAAACTGGCCAATGCAGTACAGGCTGTGGGCTGCCAAAAAAGAGGAAGGTGGACGGTTAGAGTTGGCTTAATGGACAAAGAAATTCTTCTTTCATCGTGACAGAATTATGAATACACATGTCCTCCGCTTCAAAGCTGCTGCAGGAGGTTCTCTTTCAAGCACACTTGTTGCTTTGGCAAGGTATTTTACAGAGCAAAACTACAACGGAGCAGCGCAGTGTTAATATCTCTCAGGCGATACCACAGTGGGGCACGAACCAGTGTGTTTTCATTGAAAAAAACGGAGAAAATGGGAGACGCTTTACAAAACCACTACGCACTTATTCAAAACGCAGGTAATGTCAGACGCAGGTGTCAGCGCATCCAGATGAACAGGCTACCAACATTTAGCAGAACGCAGGCTACGATTTAATGCTAGGCGCAGGTACCATGTCAGGCGACGGTTTAATGGAATATGCAGAACAACAAACGTTCATGGACAGACCTTCAGGCAGACAGAGAGCGTAGGTAAGGAATATGACAGACAGATAGAGGAGTTACAAGGAGCATGAGAGCTAAAAAAAGAGCTGGCTCTGATACCATGTCAGGCCAGGCAGTAACTCCATTAGGCAGAAAAACTGATTCGTATTATTCCATTAGGTAGGTCTTTGTTATATACAATAGGGAGTGACTGTTCAGTTCATCTCCCGATGACTGTTCACATTCCTAATTTAATTATTTACATAAATTCACCCAAACATGAAGATTATGTGTCAACACATGTTTTATTGAGCATCATTACAAAGTCTATTGGAAGCACATTGTTATCAATACATCTCTTGGAAGCATTTCATTAACACTTAGGCATTTCACTAGCATACTAAATTAGGCTCGCATTTCTAAAAATCTACCTCCAAGCATAGGCTTGGTTGAATAGACATTTTTAGGACAAATTTCTCTGATCTTTCTTTCATTTGTGTATGGAGAAGGTTAAAACACCTGGCCTCGCAAATTCTTTTCGCGGTTTAGTCCCCTTGTAGGAACGAAGGCACATGGATTGTAAGGATTGGGAAGGGTATCATTAACGGCAGACTTGTGCCTCCTCAATCCATCTTTCTTGCAATTCACCCCAATCTTTACTTAGTTGTAAGAATTTGAAAGGAAAATTTCTCACCATAGACTAGGCATCTAGTTAAAATTAACCAAGATAACTTGCATCTCACATAGTCTAGACTTTGCATCATCTCATTTTACATCAATTTGATTTGTGGGCATCCTATCTTACTTGCAATCCTATTGTACCTGTTGTCTCAATTGTTGCTCATGGCTACTTGATATTACTATATTTTATTTGAGCATTTATTTCAAAGTACAAGCTTTCCTTTGCAAGTTGTATCTTATTGCTCACATTTTCAATATCTCTTGTACTAACGTTTGTTTGGCAATTTTCCATTTTGCAATTTACTGTATCTTGAAAGATATGTTTTACATGCAAGTATTATGATTTCACTTTGAGCATATTATTTCTTGCAAGTATATTGGCACTGGTCTACTCACATATAATTTTCTTGCAGGATTTATCTTGTTGAATTCATTTGTTTTATCTACATTGTTAATACTTATATGCTCATAGTTATTTAAACTTGCTTATCATTTATTTGCTTTCAAGTTATCTTTCAAGTTGTTGAATGGTGAATGTTCTAATGTATTAATTATCTCCTAGAACTTGTTACTTTAACAAGCCTTCCTTTAGAATCCATCCTTAGGGTCCACCCCCCTTGGCTTTAGCTAGGAGAGAGCCTAGACGAAGAGAGTTGGGATTAGGTGACAACCCCTTCTTTGAGCTTTGCCACCAGAGCCACACCTAAGTGGGGTTGAAGATTTTTCCCACATTAACTTAGGTGTGTAAGCGAGGTGGCAACAATACTGATAATAGCAAGCTTTGTGAAAAGTAGTTCACTATGTAACATATCTAAGCAACAAAACAAATTATGGAAAATACATTCCAATTCCAACGTTGAGCATACCATCAAAGTGTGTTTCAATGGATTTCCTTGGAGATCTATCGACAACTAGTTGGGCCAATGACTATCTTATAGTAGTTGTGAATCACTTCAATAAAATGGTTATGGTAATAACAATTGTTATTTGAAAGAGTTGGGGAGCATTTTGGCTTACCATCATCAAATCCTTTGTGATTGCGACAATATTTTCTTAGTTATTTTTGGTTGGTGTTATAGGGATTGATGGACACCAAGTTGATGAGATTCACTATCTTCCATTCTTAGATTGATGATTAGACAAATGTAATAAATCTCATCATACTTCAATTGTTGTGCACCTTTAATTATAAATGTTGAAAGACATGGGATGTCTATATTCCATATGTGCAACATAGGTAAAACTATGCATGGAAATATATTCTTTCTAGCTTATGTGTTGTTTTAGTGCTAGAGAAACACTCTAAAAATCTCTCATTTTTCTTTCCCTTCTAAAACATATATAAAACAAAAAACTTATGCTTGATTTGTTTTGTTGAATATGTGGTTCATCGTATTTTCTTCTTTAAACATGGTACTATGTAATTAGGACTTTTTGTATGAAGAAGAGAAATTTTCAGGTCCTTTGTTTTTTAAAATCAACAAATTATGTCAAAATGGATCAATCATGCATTTAAATTTTACATATCTTAAGAAGCCATAACTTTATGTTTGTTGTGCATGAGACAGCATGATGATTGGGATCCTTTACAAGATGCAAAGGCCCTTAATTCCTTAAAGGTACTATGTTTTATAGTAGTTGAAAATAAAGATTTTAATTGTTATTCTTCATGTTAATAGTGTAGTAGAATGTGCCACTTAATTAAAGATGGATTTTGGGTAATTGTTGATAATTATTAATAAGTAACAAGTCTGCTTAGGTAATGATGATAAAATAAACAATTGATTTGGAAAATATAATTTTGATCTTTTTTTGGCCTAGTTTCTTTGTTTTCAGAAATACATCTTATAGAATCTCTTTGGCTAAGCTGCCATACTATGAGGGGCATTTCTTTGCCATCAAAGTCACCCAAGATTTGCACTTAGCCTCATCCACACACTTGGGAGGTTTTGAACCTAGGTCTCTGTGTTAACACAAGCCCGATCACCTCACAACTTCTTGTTAGTTTTCTTGAACTCAGATCGTATCTAATATTCAATAAAAGTTCTTAGAACAGAAATAAAATTAATTTCCTCAGATCTGAAATTTTATAACAAGAAATAATGTGGGTTTCTAACTCAATATGCATAGCAAAAATAAACAGTAAACTAGGCAAATAAAAAATATTTGACATAGTTTTTACCTTGGAAACCCCAATATGGGGAAAACCAACAAACTTGGGCTCCTTATTCAACTTCAAAAAATTGATTACAACAAATATTTTCTTAGGAATTTACAACAACAATTTACTCAGAAATTTTCAGCCCTTTGACCCAGCTAATTAGTTGTATGACCCAGTGGAATTTGGTCTGTACGGCCCAACCAAATCATTATGTACGACTCACTAGAAATTGGCCTGTACAACCCAGTCAAATCAGCCTAGTAACTTGGCCCCCTTCAACCCAATTTATTTCCCGAACTCGGCCCCATCAAATTGGTCTTTTTTTGCTTCTCTAAATCAACCTATACGGCATGGATAATTTGGCCTCCTCAAGCCTACTCGTTGCTGTTAAAATTTTCCTCTGTGCTAATCACAATTTGTTGTAAATCTGCGTTCCTGCCTCTGCTGAATGCCCAACTCTTGTGCCAAATCGAACGAAACTCTCCAACAACCCATTTCAATATTTTATAATTTTTCTGACGTAATCTGGAAAGTGATGGAGGGCTGAGATTGCACCTCCATACTTGGTATCAATGGTCACAATATAGTCCATCGTTGACCTCTTAACTTTATAAAAAAATTGGCCAATAAAATAAAAAATTAAATTATTGATTCTATGCTTAAGGTCCAATCATAGGAAATATTTAATTAATTCTGCTGTGAGAGAATTTTGGTGATCCATTGCATGTCATGGCACTTGACCAATGCAGAATCACCTTCCAAGCTATATTTTCAACGCTTCCTTATAGCGCCCCGTCTTTTTTTTTTTTTAATGTGGACCCAATAATGGTTGGGTGGACCCAAGGATGGGGGTCAAACCCAAGGATGGTGGGTGGACCCACCCATGGTTTTGCGCATGGTGGTTTTGCCCATGCTATTTGGTCGATCCGGCCAAGGAAACTACAGTTATGTTCTAATCTAGGGTTAATGGATTGGGGTTTATGAATGCTTCGACATGTATATAATGTATTGTAACATTGAAAGGAATATAATGAAAAATCAATCTGGTTTTCCTGGTTTTGGGTTCTAGGAGAAAATCTTTGTGTGTATTTTTATGTTCTTGCCATTGTATATTTTCTGTTTTTAAGAATTCGTTTGTAGGTAATTTCTGTATAGGGTTAAAAACTACACTTCATCAAAGCCTTGGACAGAATGTTTGCTACCTACTCATTCATTGGTACATAATGTAGCTTTATTGCCTGCTTCTACACAGTCTTAAATGTAGTGGTACCTGATCTAAACGTGTTTCGACTTGTCATGAAACATGGGATTCTCCGATAGCTTGATACAACTTTGATTGTCATAGTGAATCAAAGTTGGTTCCATCTCCTAATCAGATAGTCCCATAAGAAGTTTTCAAAACCAGATTCCCTCACAAGCTGCCATGCTGGCAGCCATGTACTTGGCCTCAACAAAATTTAGTGCATTTGACTTCTGCTTTCCGTTGAACAAAGAAATTGCTCTTGATCCCAAGCTGAAACAACACCCATAAGTTCTCTTTCTGTTAGTGGTATTGCCTGCCCAATCAGTGTTGGTGTACCCCTCTAGCTTCACTCCATCCATTTGAGTATATCTTAGTCCATAATCAATTGTTCCTTGAAGGTATCTCAACACATGTTTTGCAGACACCCAGTGAACTTGCATGGGTTCCACCATAAATTGACTAAGTGTATTGACTACAAAACGAATGTTTGGTTTAGTATTGACCAAGTACATGAGAGAGAGTTATTAGTTGTCTATATAATGTAGGGTCCATTGCCTCTGATCTGGAAGCATCAATCTTCTTCTAGTTGGTCACTAGTGATGTAGACATGGGTCTAAAGTTCATCATCATGAATTGCTTCAAGACCTCAACTATATACTTCTCCTGCGCGAGGAAGAGCTCTCTATCCTTCTGCCACATCTCCAAGCCCAGAAAATAATGCATCAACCCTAAATCCTTCATGTTGACTCTTACTACTAGGTATTCTACGATGAGCCTCTTGCAACCTGTGAGAAATAAGTCATCCACATACAACATCAAAATGAGAGGCTCACCCCTAACATAAATGTAATACAAGTTTGGGTTTACCTCACTCTTGGTGAAGCCCATGCCTTGCAAGTAGTTGTCAATCCTAGCATACCTTGTCGTGGGAGCTTGCTTGAGTCCATACAACACTCTCTTCAATTTGCACACATGTGAATCCCTCCCATGCACCTCAAAACCCTTTGACTGCTCAATGTAAATCGCTTCCTCAACCAAGCCATTGAGGAAGGCTGTCTTCACGTCCACCTGGTGAATCCTCCAACCCATCTGTGTTGCATTAGAAATTATTGCCCTAATGGATGGGTATCTAGCTACTAGGGCGAAGGTCTCATCATAGTCAATGCCTCCCTTTAATGAAAACTCCTTAGCCACAAATCAGGTCTTAAAATTTTCCATCTTGTCATCTATAGCATGCTTAATCTTGTAGACACATATAGAGATGACCACAAATTTGTCCTCTGGCCATGGCACAACCTCCCAAAAATTGTTCTTCATGATGGAAGAATACTCTTGCACTAAAACATGTTGATTTGGGGTAGCATCAGATGTGCTCTAGCCACGAAATTTGGTGGAGAGGTTAGGGCACATGAGATGTCCAATACCCATAAAGGGTTTGGGAAGATTCTAAACAGTTTGGGAGATATTAAAATAATTAATATTTTTAATAGAGTCCCTAAGTCTAAACTTAGGGAAATTAAAATATTAATGTGAATTAATATAAAACTGTATTAGAATGGTCCAAAAGACATGGATCAAGCCAGATCTAATCTTAGCCGTCGATTAGGGACTTAATCTCGGTTGTTGATTTGTCAACAAAAAAAGTATAAGAGGAGGCTTGAGGGTCACTTGGAGAATACACTAGAGTGATCAATCATTCTATTCTCTAGAGCGGGGTTTGCTAAGAGAGATAGAATCAGTGATCAGTTGCAGTGAGGGGCAGTGAGTGTGAGGTAGAGAGGTAGGGACAGTGCCGAGAGACCAGTGCAGAAGCAAAAAGAGGCAGACACAGGGCCAGAGGGAGCCACGTAGAGGCAACAGAGACTGCGCAGAGCCAGAATGGCTTGCATCATCCATGCAAAGGCTGCAAGAGTGACGTAGAGAGCCAGGGAAGCTGCACAGAGCCTCAGTAGGCTGACGTAGAGGGTTTCAGGCTGACGCAGAGGCCAGTAGGGCTGATGCTGAGCTTCAGGATTGTGATGGAGAGGGATTTCGTGGAGCAAGCTTTCCGAATACTTGTTTTCGAAGAGAGGTATTGTTGCCAATTTTTTTTTATCTCTGTTGGGTTAGCCAGTTTGGCACCCAGTGTACTCAGAAAATAGCTGCTTAATAATAAAACCCTCAGATAGCTGCACCGGTTTTCCCGCATTGCGTTTTTCCTGGGACATTAGTCCAAAAATAACAGTGTCATTTGTGTGCTTGTTTCTGTTTCCTTCAGTTGATGGTCTGTAATATGTTGAGCATGCACTTGTATTTATTTTCAGTGTTTACATGGTAAATAACTTGTTAATTAACATAACAAGTAGGTAGGAATAAATCAGTAAAGTGCATGGAGGGTTTCTAATTGTTAGACTTAGAAAATTCAACATGGTATTAGAGCGTGGTTGCAGATCACAGGAGAACTGAGAACATTAGTAGAGTAGAGTAGCAACAACAGAAAACAATTGTCCCGAGTGGCAAAAGCTATTCCTAGTAGCAAAGTAGCAAGGAAGGGGTGACGTAGTCCCTGTGTAATCAAGTTCGAGCCAAGAAGAGGTTGCGCAGAGGCTGAAGGAGGCAAAGATAGGCTCACACAGAGCCACGTAGAGGCCAGGAGGGCTGACGCAATTGGCTAAGGGAGCTAGTTTGCCGGTGTCGGGACTGCGCAGAGCCTAGGAGCTCTCACCTTCAGGTTGCTGGGGTTTAGGAGGCTGTGGGTAAGTTGCAGAGTGGAGCTGGTGGGTTATTTTAAATAGAACAATACCTAACAGGGCAAGAGCAAGGAGGAGGGAGTTGCTACCGAGGGTTTCTAGCCGAGAAATCTGTATCAGTGGTGCAGTTGCACAGACGATTAGAGTAGGGGGCATCTCGACATCGGCAAAAGGGTTTCCAAGAGGGAAATCAAGGCTCAGAGGGAGTCACATCGAGAACTTCCAGGAGGGAAGTAGAAGAGTAGCATGGCACTACATGGAGTAAGAGACCAGGACAGATTGGATGAAGTCTCAAACTTCACAGTCTGGAAGGCTAGAATCTTATCCGTACTTGACAAAAATCGTGTCAAGCACTTCGCCTTGAGGACAATAGCAATCCCAGTTGACCTAGCTGATAATGACAAGTACGAGGAGGCAATGGCGAGGGCCAAGAGCATCATCCTTGACGGGGTCAAGGACCATGTAGTACCACACATTGTCGAGAAGGAAACGACAAATGAGATGTGGGAGGCCCTAAAGAAATTGTACCAGCATACTTCTGTGCAGAGAAGGATGTTACTAGAAAATCAGTTGCGGTCATACCAGATGAAGAAGGGAGAACCGATCGACACCTTCCTCGGTCAACTGAATGAGATCCGGGATCAGCTGACTTCCATAGGGGCCACGCCGGATCAGGAATTGATGGTGAGAACAACCCTGAACGCAGTCT
Source organism: Pinus tabuliformis (assembly GCA_031772625.1). Taxonomy (NCBI): domain Eukaryota; kingdom Viridiplantae; phylum Streptophyta; class Pinopsida; order Pinales; family Pinaceae; genus Pinus; species Pinus tabuliformis. The sequence goes on along the minus strand of CM062818.1, from coordinate 1,392,917,162 downwards.
CAGAAGACTGGGAGGTATTTGTCCAGAGTATACTAGGCAGAGCGACCCTTCCACATTGGGAGGAAATGTGGGTGGCTCTTTGCCAAGAAGAGATCAGAAGGCTAAGCAATACGGGAGGCAACGACAAGGGGATCAAATTCAAGGAGGAGGAAGATGTTGCCCTAGCATCTGAGGGAAAGCAAGAGAAACGGAAGAAGAAGGACCTTTCCAAGATCAAATGCTTCCACTGTGGGGAGGTGGGTCATTATGCGACCCAGTATCTAAGGAAGAAGAACAAGGGAGAGGTCTCCGAGACCAAGGCAACGCCAGCAAGGGCAGAGAAGGAAGTGGAGACAGACGATGATTGTGTCATGAGTGCACACACGTCACTTGAGCGGAAGTGAGGAGCATCGAATTGTAGTCAGACAGACTACGGGCGATGAGGGGCAAGATCCTCGAGGTACCCAGCCTCTTGGATTAGACCATGCTACGAGAGCCCCGAAGAGGAGTAGCACGACTGGCGGATGTGGGTAGAGACGGATGTGGATGAAGTGACAGAGAGAGCTACAGTGCAGAATTCCCAGGACAGAGCGAGGCTAGCAAGCTGCAACAGTGCGAGAGGCACGGGAGTGTTGCACCAGTGCAGGATGGCACAGAGTGGTGTGCAATGGTGTGAGATGCAGGGAGTTGTTGTAGCAGTGCAGAGGTCAGAGAGGGAGCACTTGTCAACGGCAGAGGGAGCTTCAGCATCAGAAGTACTCTAGCCTGACAGAGAGGTCAGAGTTGGGAGATCAGTTACTTATTTCTTCGTAACTGAGTTGCAGTGCAGCAGTTAGTAGTGGTAGTGCTATGGACAACATGATGCAGCATGATGAGAGGATATGCAGTGCAGACGCAGCAGTGGCAGGGCAATGGGAAGCAACACAGATGCAAAGGGAGCTGTCGTACATATGCGGCAATGGCAGTGGCAGAGCTATGGGCAACAGTACAGGATGCAGCAGTGCAGAGGATGTTGAGCAGCAGGCCTAGCATCAACACAGGGACCGATGCCGGATGGTCAGGGTAATACTCAGTGAGGAGTATTGCTAGAGCACAGTGCTCGCTAAGAGGGAGTGTTGATTTGGGGTAACATCAGATGTGCTCTAGCCACGAAATTTGGTGGAGAGGTTAGGGCACATGAGATCTCCAATACCCAGAAAGGGTTTGGGCAGATTCTAAACAGTTTGGGAGATATTAAAATAATTAATAATTTTAATGGAGTCCCTAAGTCTAAACTTAGGAAAATTAAAATATTAATGTGAATTAATATAAAACTGTGTTAGAACGGTCTAAAAGACATGGATCAAGCCAAATCTAATCTTAGCTGTTGATTAGGGACTTAATCTCGGCTGTTGATTTGTCAACGAGAAAAGTATAAGAGGAGGCTTGAGGGTCACTTGGAGAATACACTAGAGTGATCAGTCATTCTATTCTCTAGAGCGGGGTTTGCTAAGAGAGATAGAATCAGTGATCAGTTGCAGCGAGGGGCAGTGAGTACGAGGCAGAGAGGTAGGGACAGTGCCGAGAGACCAGCGCAGAAGCAGAAAGAGGCAGACACAGAGCCAGAGGGAGCCACGCAGAGGCAACAGAGACTGTGCAGAGCCAGAAGGGTTTGTGTCATCCACGTAGAGGCTGCAGGAGTGGCGCAGAGAGCCAAAGAGGTTGCGCAAAGCCTCATTAGGCTAACGTAGAGGGTTTCAGGCTGACGCAGAGGCTAGCAGGGCTGACACTGAGCTTCAAATTCTGCTGGAGAGGGATTTTGTGGAGCAGGCTTTCCGAATACCTGTTTTTGAAGAGAGGTATTGCCTCCAGATTTTTTTTTATCTCTGTCGGGTTAGCCAATTTGGCACCCAATGTACTCAGAAAAGAGTTGCTTAATAATAAAACCCTCAGATAGTTGCACCGGTTTTCCTGCATTGGGTTTTTCGAGGGACATTAGTCCAAAAATAGCGGTGTTATTTGTGTGCTTATTTCTTTTTCCTTCAGTTGATGATCTGTAATATGTTGAGCATGCACTTATATTTATTTTCAGTATTTACATGGTAAATAACTTGTTAATTAACATAACAAGTAGGTAGGAATAAATCAGTAAAGTGCATGGAGGGTTTCTAACTGTTAGACTTAAAAACTTCAACAAAGCATCCATCCACACCTGATGCTTGCATGCCTCCCGGAAGCTGGAAGGCTTGGCCTCAATTAGCTCATTCATCGATGCCATATAGCGTGAATATCTCTGTGGTGCCTTTCTTTGTTTGACTGAATATCTAGGAGAACTCGTGTACTCCTATGTATCTCTCAATTTTTGCTTTGCCCACTTGGCCCTCTTCCTCCTTATGCTAGTAGTTTGATGCTGAGTGAGTGGAGCACTCTGCTCCTCGTTCTTTTTCTCCTGCTCGACCTGATCATTCTGCCCACCACTTTGACACAATAACCTGGGGTGGCTGCACTATCTCTATCTTTGGTCTCACCTGCTCCTGAACCTCAAGGAATCTGTGCTGGAAGACTTCTTGAGAGCCGTTTGCTCCTCAAACCTTACTTCCCCGTGCAATATTGTTTTCCTGAGTGTTGGAATGTATATCCTGTAGGCTTTTGAGTTTCATTGTACCCCACAAGAATTTCCTTCTCTGCAGTGGGTTCCAACTTGGTTCTCTTCTCTAATGGAACATTGAAATATAGACAACCAAAGATATGTATACGTGATAAATCTGGCTTCTTCCTTGTAAAAGCTTCCTTAGGCATCAACTTGCCCAACACCTTATGTGGACTCTGGTTCTGCAAATAAATAATAGTGTTGCAAACCTCTATCCATGGAGACATAGGTAGCTCCTGGTCATGTAACATAGCCTTGGTTGCCCCAATAATGACCCTATTCTTCCACTTTGCAACCCCATTTTGTTGAGGGTTGTATGGAACTGTTAGCTCTTTTTTGATACCCTCACGCGCACAAAAGTCCTTGAAGGAATTTGAGGTGTACTTGTCTCCGTTATCAAACCTGAGTGTCTTGATCTTTCTCCCTGTCTGGTTCTCTATAAGGGTTTTGAACTCCTTGAATCGATAAAAAGCCTTGTCCTTCTTTTTCAAGAAGTATATCTAGGTCTTCTAAGAGAAGTCATCTATGAAGGTTACATAACAGTGGTATCCACTTAAGGACATTGTTGACCCACACATATCTGGATGTATTAGGTCCAAGATGCCCTTGGCCCTGTTATTGTTGCTTGAAAAGGTGGTCTTGGCGTACTTGCCCATTGCACAACACTTGCACACATCATGCCGCTCGATCCTGAACTTAGGTGGTCCTATCACAATCTCCTTGAGCACATTGAGTGCACCATGGTGAAAATGAGCGATCCTCTTGTGCCATAATTCGCCGAACTCTTGGCTGCCTTTTAGCAATGCTTGTGCTGGTTTAAATTGAAGTTTGAACAGGTTACCTTTCTTGACTACTCTCACTTTGGCTGCTTTGGAATCCTTAGGTCAAATATACACCTTTCCACCCTCAAAGGTCGCAATGTAACCCTTGTCTTCCAAGGTAGCAACAAAAATTAGATTTTTGGTCATTCCTAGAACATACAACACATCTTCCACCAGTAAGGGTTTACTAAACTCCCTCTAAAACTTGACAGTTCCAATTCCAGTTGCTTTATACTTGGCATTGTCCCCAAGTTCTATGTAGAAGTCCATTTTTGTCTCCTTAAGGCTAGTGGAATACTTGTTCACTCCCGTAATGTGGAAAGAAGCCCCACTATCAATATACCACATGTTAGTGGCTACTAAACTCGAGAGGCAGGCAATGAGTGAAAATCCATTTTTGAATCTAGCTACAAATTCATCTATTTCAGCTGTGGCAACAACCTTTTCTTGTTAAGGCATTGGATGGCGAAGTGTCTTGGTTGATGACAAGCAAAACACTTTATCTTATTGAGGTCCTTTTTCTTCTCTCCCTTAGAAGTTGAGCCATTATTTGGTCCTTTCTTTGTCTAAATCTTACCCTTACCAACTAGGGCAAGATTCTCTTCTTCCTCAAAATTCTTCCTCTAGTTACCTCGCTAAGCCCTTTCTTTGATCTCTCCATGAATGAAATCATCCCACATTCTTTCCAAAGTGGTAAGGTGCTCTCAACCTACAATGCATTTGATGAAAACATCCCATTGTTTCGTAAAGGCATTCAAGGCTATACACACTAATTCTAGTTTAGGTATAATTTCTCCTATAACCGCCATCTCATCCTGTAGTTGAGTAATCCTGGTCAAATAGGAAGCTACAAGGATAATTTTAGGGGCGAATGTTCGCCCTTTGGCGAAATTAAGGGGTTTTAAATTTTTAGTGGGCGAATATTTTGTATCATAGTACATTTTTACAAATCACCTCAAATAGCCCACCTTATTTCAAGGGAGAGGGTAAAAAAGGTAAATTTAGCCCTTGAAATTAGGACTTACAACCTTCCATTCGCCCATTTTCAAGAATAGGTTTTATTTAAGTGAATCCATTTGCCCATTTTCAAGAATAGGTTTTATTTAAGTGAATCCTATGGGCCAAATACCATATTTATAAAAGAGGTATGGTAAATTAATAAAAATATAAATAAATGAGAGGTATGGTAAATAAATAAAACATTTTTTATATTTACTCCATAAGTCACCTTATATACATGTAAGGGTGTAAACAAATAAAAATATAAGTAAAGTGGAGGTATGGTAAATAAATAAAACGTCTTTTTATATTTAGTCCATAACCCTCGTTCTATTTATGAAGGCTCAAGAAAGAGATTTTATTTAAGTGAGTCCTATGGGCCAAATACCATATTTGTAAAAGAGGTATGGTAAATTAATAAAAATATAAATAAACGAGAGGTATGGTAAACAAATAAAACATTTTTTTATATTTACTCCATAAGTCACCTTATATTTAGGAACACTCAAAAAATGGGTTATATTTAGGTGAAACCTATGGCCAAAATACTATGGGACAAATACCATGGACTAGACTGTTATTAATACCATGCAAAAAACCATTATTAACCCTAATTAGAATTAATAAAAATAAAAATGGCACATGGTATTGACCCATGGTACTCACCAAAATGGCACATGGTATTGACCCATGGTATTCACCTGGAATGTAGCCTATTTAAATGGGGGAATTAAACCAGCATGTAGCCTATGCTAAGATTCACTAGGACTTTACAAAGTTTTATTATTTAGTGAAAGACTCGCCAAGATCTTACAAGATTTTATAATTGAGTAAAATATTCGCCATGCCTGGTGAGAGATTCGCCAAAAAATTATATATACATATTATATTATTGATAAAATCGCCTTCCATTTTTCCTATATACCATGGAGATTCGCCCATTTATTATATTTATAAATTTAGGGGGGTTCTTAAAATTTTCCCTGGGAAGCTACACCCTCAGCCTTGGACATCCATGTTTTGTGTCGTTGGTCCCTTAGTACAATCTTTTGACTTTGATAGTAACTCAAGTACAACTTGGTGAGCGCATCCCACATTTTTATAGTTGTCTTCTTCTCGGATAGATGTGGAATAATGTGATCTTTGACTCTATCCAGAATTAACCTTCTGCACGCTTGCCTCTTTTACCTCATGCAAATCTAGGGTTGTTGGATCTGAAGCTGGTGGAACCACTATGGCATTGACGAAGTTACATAGTTTATTTTCCTTGAGAACGACTGTGATCCAAACCCTCCATTGGAGATAATTTGAGGACCCTTCCTATTTGTCTTCATATTGAATGCTAGTAGCCATGGTGGACTAAACCCTTAAACACTTGCCTACTGAAGACTCACACTCTTTTGAGCTGATATCCTGTGTTAAATGCCCTTGGTTTTGTACTCATAGACTATTGCTCTAATACCATGTTAGTTTTCTTGAATAAGGGGGGAACTAACAAACTTGGGCTCTTTATTCATCTTTAGAAAATTGATTACAACGAATATTTTCATAGGAATTTACAACATCAATTTACCCAAAAAGATTTAGTCCTTCGACCCATCAAATTAGTTGTATGACCGAATGGAATTTAGCCTATATAACCTAGCCAAATCAATGTGTATGACTCACTGGAAATTGGCCTATACGGCCCAACAACTCGACCCCCTTAAGCCCAATCGATTTGCCCAACTCGGCCCTATCAAATTGATCTATTTCTGCTCCTCTAAATCAACCTGTACGCCTTTGGATAACTCGGCCTCCTCAAGCCTACTCGTTGCCCCTGGAATTTTCCTGTGTGTCGATCACACTTTGCTATAACTTCAACTTCCTATCTTTGTTGAATGCCCGATTCTTGTGCGAAATCGAACTAAACTCTTCAACAACTCATTTCCCTTCATAGTTTTCTGACATAGTCTCCAAAGTGATGGAGGGATGAGATTGCACCTCTACACTTGAGATCAATGATCACAATATAATCTTTCATATTTTACACTCAAAGACCTTTCCAATAGTGCAAGAATAGCCTTAATCAGAATTCGTATGCAAAAATTGTGCCACTCAAAAGTTGACCTCTCTGGTTTGACCACCATAATCCGAGAGGATGCCATGTCAACCCCCATTATTCATGGAAAATGGGCTAGCTGCGTGATCATGATGAAAAATAATCTAGAAGAGTTAATAATGTAATTCTAGTTAAGAGTTTAAGGAGTCAAACCTAACCATTAGTATACTATCAGGTGGTGTTATAATCAAACCACTAGGAGGGAAAGGGGTTCCACTTTTTTCGAGTGCATCTTGTTCCATAGGCAAGCAGAATCGTCGACAGGAATAGGGAGAGAGCACATAGAGAGGATTTGTGCACTGTAGTAGTCCATAGGCCAAAATACTTATTTGTACTTGCAACCATTTTTTATTCATAGAAAGAGTGCAGAGCGGTGTCACCTTCCAGTTGGATTTTCTCTCGAAAGGGTTTCCTAGGATATATCTTGTGTCAATTGTGGTTTGTGGGTTTTTATTTTGTTGTTCTCTATTTTTTGCATAATTATAATGTGCATGCATATGCAATAAACAATAATTTACAGATCCAAAAATCTAAAGAGAAATAAACCCTCAGTGTGTATATTTCAAAATTTTTAAGTATAATGCTATCAAATCTGTTGTGATGAACTGTCCGATGGAATATCCACAACAATTTATGAATGATATTGGTACTAGAGCATGTTTCTTTGGGTATATTGTGGAGATTTGCAGGGGATCTAGATCAGCTAAAGCAAGATTCATAAAAGCACAATCATGCTCGATGAATTTGTGAATAACCCTCTTGATCCTATAGAGGAGAGGTTTGCGTGGCTGGAAGCACATGTTGTAGATATAAACCATAATGTGAATCTCCTCATAGAAGTCCTAACCAATAAGCTCAGGCTATTTGGAGAAGATGGGGTTCTAATGTAGAGGTCCAATTGGAGGGGAGATCTGGAGCAGGAAGAAACAAAGAAAGAGTCAAAGAAACAACCCAAAAAACTATCAACCCAGTTTGAGTGCCATGAGCCATTCATAGTCCTTGTTCAAAATGGAAGCGAAGGTTGACATCAAGTCGTATCAAGGTGAGATCAAAGCTCAAAAGCTAAATCATTGGTTGCAACAGATAGAAGTTTATTTCAGTGTTCATTGTATAGAATAAGAACAAAATATTTCATTTATGCGGTTGAAATTAGAGGGCCATGCTCTAACTTGGTGGGAAAGCCACACAAAGACCTTGAGGTTGGAGTGATATCCTCAAGTGATTAAGTGGGAGCACTTTAAAACCCTTGTAAAGTCAATTTTTTTATTCTATCACTTATATAGAGAACTAGTGGATCCAATGGCACTACTTCAGGCAGAAGTAGGCGAAGAGTGTACAGGAGTAGACCACACAATTTAGAAAGATGGCCATAATGCTAGGTATCTCCCTAAAGAACCCATATGTACTCAAGTATTTGGGGGGTCTACACAGCTATATATGAAAGAAATTGATGCTATTCAAGCCCAAATTGGTGGATGAGGCTTGTGTACAGGGACCGTACTTGGTAAACATAGGCCTAAAGAAATGGAAATTAAGTGGATCGAAGTAGAAGGAGCACCACGATGCTTCCAAATATGTGAAGAAGAGGTGGAAAGGGGGAAAAGATAAAAAAGTGGTGACCACAACACACTAGTGCAAAGATCCCAACAACCACTGGAACCAGTGTAACATTGACGGTTATATAGAGGAGAAGTGCTAAAAGTTGCATCCAGAGCCTAACCAGAAGAGAAAAAAGAAAGATAATAAGAAGAATCCCATGACCAGTGATTCGAGCAACCAAGTTGAAAGCATCTTTGATGTGGATGAGAAGATCGTCTGCTCATCAGTTCAAAAGGAGGTGAATTTGAGTAGCCTTCAACAAGGAGAGAACAAAATGACTAGACTCTTCAATATAAAGATACATGTTAAAAAGACCGAGATTGATGCTCTGTTTGACTCAAGATTGCAGACGAATTTCATTGCAGAAGAGTTAGTCAACAAATTGGAATTAGAAGTTTGTGATCATCCAAGCCCATGGGTTAGGTAAATAAGGATGCAGATGGTAACCAAACGTTGCAAAATTAGATTTGTTATCAATGCTTATTTTATTGATGAAGTAGAATTAGGTGTAGTTACCCTTGATGTATGTGGGGAGGTGTTTGCAAGTCCCTATATGTACACGCAAGACAACCTTCATGCAAAAATTCGATTAGTATCTCCTCATCAAGGAGGGAAAATCATTCACCATCAATGTGCACAAAGGCAAGTCTAAAATTTCACTAGTAAGTGCCAACCAAGCCAAAAAACTGACCAGTTCTAGCAAGAAGTATGTTTTACTATTTTTAAGAGAAAATTAGTCTTTAGAAGAGTGAGTGAGAGCAAAGGCATCCCTGGAGGTATGTACTAATAAACAAACAAAACAATTGGAAGTGTTGCTACAGGCATATAGGGATGTGTTCTAGGAGCTTAAAGGGATACCACCCAAGAGGGAAGTGGATCATGAGATCCAACTATTGTCAGACTCCCCATTGCCAAACATTGGGTTGTACAAATAGTCTATTATAGAAGCAAGTGATGTGAAGAGACAATTGTAGCTAGCAGCTACTGGAACAAGGTGTCATTCAAGCACAACACCATGCGGGTCATCCATCATCATTGTGCCAAAGAAGGATGGGATTTGGTGAATGTTTATAGATTACAAAGAGTTGAACAAAATTATGCTCAAAAATAGGTAGCCCTTGCCCAAAATACACAATTTGCTGGATTAGTTGTAGCAAGCGAAATGCTTCACCAACTGGACTTAAAGTTTGGATATCACCAGGGTTGAGTCAAAGAAGAAGATACTTGGAAGACTGCCGTCAAAACTAGGCAAGGTTTGTATGAGTGGTTAGTCATGCCATTTGGCCTATGCAATGCACCAACTATGTTTCTGATGTTAATGAATGATACATTGCATCCTTTTATAGATTCATTTGTTATGGTCTATTTGGATGATATATTGGTATACAATGTTACCTGGGAAGACCACATCTCACATTTGATGCAGGTGTTGGAGACATTAAAGAAGTACCAGGTGCTAGCAAATCTCAAGAAGTGTAAGTTTGCACAACAATGCTTGGTCTATTTGAGGTATGTGATAGGTGGAGGAGAGGTAAAAATAGATCTTGCCAAGATGGAAGCCATCATGAAGTGGTCAGTGCCTACCAAGGTTACTTGGGAGTGGGAGCAAAAGCAAGAAGCGGGAGCGGGGAGCGACATTTTCAAAAGCTCCCGCATTGGGAGCGAATTTTATATAATATATATTTTTATATATTTTGATGCATACATGTCAACAAAAACATGTATAATGATGAACTAGATATAAAAAGAATTAAACCATATAACATCAACATCTAGAAGTTATAATCTTCATCAACCACATGCCCACAAGTTACATGTTAGAACATATCGAGTCTCATGATTCATCAATCTTGAAGATTCAAACTTTCAAAATTCAATATATAGCATTTGTAATCACTAAAGTTGTATTTGTAACCATTATCAAACTATAACAAAGAATATCAAACATGAAATGAAATGTTTCAACTTTCACGAAGCATCATATTCATAATTCATTACCAATGAGTTATAAATGCCAACTTCAAACTTCAAACTTAAATTGTCATATATTATTTACAAAAATACCATAATAAATATGAAAGAGTCATTAGTTATAAAAAGTACTGGAAACTAGAAAAGGCAAGTAAATCTATTATCTACTGCGTGACCCTCTTGCCACGAGAAATTTCTAATTTCTTGTCTCGTGGTTTATTGGGGTTCTCCTCCCACATAGTCGAACGACCTTGGTGCTCTTGATTAAATACAAGTTCCATACCCTAGTACATGAAACAATCCAATGGAAACATTGCAATCCCCTCAATCCTGAAATCCTAGAAAACTGATAAGTTTGCTAGATTTTGAGCGAGATCTAAAATTCTACTTTCTCCATATGAAATCCAATGAGGTTGGAACCACACTCAAACTTCCTGAGTCATTTCATGGTAATGTTACAAATTTAAGTAAAAGGATGAAAATGAAAGATATAATGTCACTTTTACTTTAAGAATTTAACATTACCATGAACAACATATCAATACTAGGCCAACAGGCTTGAATATTATGTTGCCCCACTAAAAAAATCTCTCTCAAATTGGCAGGGAATGAAATTGTTTTTAGGGAGCTAATTTCGGGACTGTGCTCCCTAGGTCGCTCTGAATGTGCTCTCTCTTGGGGTGCGCCTCAGGAGTGGGTTTGAGGGGGGGGGGGGGGGAGGTTGCTCCCGTGCAACCCTAGTTCCCACTAATGTTTCTGAGGTCAAGAGTTTCGTTGGGGAAACACCGAACCCGAGGAAATTCATAACCCTAGTTGGTACACTGGCGTGACAGAGCTTCTGGAGGCTTTAGGAATCCAGATTGACCATCCCCCTCCTTTTCAGTACTCTCCAGGCCACAAACGATACATTCAAACCACATGGACCAATCCTCCCAATGGGTTGCGTCCAAAAATGGCCTTCTATGCGTAGCATTGCCTAGAGATTAGGGATGGGTTCATCATCAGACCCCAGTACACATTCCAGCATTGGATGCATGCCCTTAGAATCCCCCTTGGGCAGCTCAGAGTTGGGTCTCACAGACTCCGGGTGGAGACAGATCACCACATCGATACGGCAGATAGAATTTGCCAGCTCTGTCACTTATAGGAGACAAAGACAGAGACACACTTCATCTTCGGATGCCCTGCTTACTACGAGATTCGAGGTCGTTTCCATTGTCTCTTAAGGTCTTCTCAGACTTTGACCAGCTTCGTCAGATATGTTGATCAGAGATGTCTTGCACTTTATCTCTAGGAGGCCTTCAGATTTCAGGGCTGTTTTATTCAGCCCCTCACCAGATTGGACACCACGCAGAAGATCACGGACTTCTTTAGGGCGCTACGATCAGCGCGGGGCACCAAAAGAACCATTGACCGACCCACAGACACTGAGATCAGATCAGCGCAGTCCCGAGGGGGCCGACCCACCACACTGCACCAACGCTCCAGGATTGGATCCACCCCTGGGAGGCGCCCTAGAACCTCCAGGCAACAGCGGCGACAACCCAGTATGCCCACAGGACAACAGAGTTTGACAAGCTTCTCTCAGTTTTCTTCTCTCGACCTCGGATGTTAGGAGTAGGAACTGGGCAGGAGACTCCTTCCCCCTTTCTTCTTCTTCTCCTTCTCTGCTTCATCGCAGTGCTTTGTTTCAAAGCCGAGAGCTTCTAGCTTCTACATTTACATTTACTTAGATTATAGATGTATTTCTGCTTTTTAAGAAATGTTAAAGGGGACCGTTTGGTCCACCGGCTTGGCATGATGTAATCATTGTAACTGATAGTCCCGTTGATCTATTATGGTCATTTTTTGGACATTAATAAAATTATCTTATCTTATCTTATAACCTCATTTTCAGTAGTAACAACACCACTCCACGCTAGAATAACAAATGAAAAGGGTTTTTATTGGGAAAGGGTTAGCAAAGGGCTTGTGAAGAACTAAAGAAGAAGACTAGTCAAGCACCAGTTTTGACATTATTATACTTGCAACAACCCTTTGAAGTGTAGACAAATGTGAGTGGGTATGCTATGGGAGTGGTCTTGATGCAGGGAGGAAGGCCTGTATGCTACCATTTTGAAGTATTTCATGGGGCACTTCTTAACTATCCTATCTACGACAAAGAGCTCTATGCCTTGGTGCAAGCTGTGAAGAAGTGGAAACACTATCTGATGGGAAACGATCCAGTAATCCACACAGATCATTAGCCACTATAGTACCTATAGGCCTAGAGTAAGCTACGACAGACCAAGCATTGTAAGTGGTGGGGTTTCTATAGTAGTTTCCTTTAGTGATCAAGTATAATAAGGGTGGCACAAACAAGTTGGATGACATGCTTTCAAGGCCACCCACATCAAAGATCACAACTTTGGGAATTGTGATGAACATAGAGCCATTCACCCATGATGCATATAGAGAGACATGTTTAGAGAATTAGGACTACAAGGAGGTGTTTCAACAGTCGTAGAGCTAGAGTCATGTGCACAATGGTGATAACACAATTGTCTACTATCTCCATAATGGGTTACTTTATAGGCCGGATAAGTTATGCATTCCTAAAGTAGAGCGATTGCGGCTGATTAGAGAGGCACACACCTCTAAGGTTGCAGGGCACTTTGGTGTAGGGAAGACAATAGCCAACTTGAAGAGGTATGTGTATTGGCCCAAGATGCAAAAACAAGTTGCTAAGTTCATAAGAGGATGCATGATTTGTTGTACCAAGAAGCCTAATAACAGGAAACAAAGTCTATATCATCCCTTACTTGTACCCACTCATCCTTGGGAAAGCATTTCCATGGACTTTGTAGGAGGTTTACCAAAAAACAAGAAGGGTTATGACTACCTATTTGTGGTAGTTGACAGGTTCAACAAGATGTGTGTTGGCCACCCACATCAAAGATCACAACTTTGGGAATTGTGATGCACATAGAGCCATTCACCCATGATGCATATAGAGAGACATGTTTAGAGAATGAGGACTACAAGGAGGTGTTTCAACAGTCATAGAGCTAGAGTCATGTGCACGATGGTGATAACACAATTGTCTACTATCTCCATAATGGGTTACTTTATAGGCCGGATAAGTTATGCATTCCTAAAGTAGAGCGATTGCGGCTGATTAGAGAGGCACACACCTCTAAGGTTGCAGGGCACTTTGGTGTAGGGAAGACAATAGCCAACTTGAAGAGGTATGTGTATTGGCCCAAGATGCAAAAACAAGTTGCTAAGTTCATAAGAGGATGCATGATTTGGTGTACCAAGAAGCCTAATAACAGGAAACAAAGTCTATATCATCCCTTACTTGTACCCACTCATCCTTGGGAAAGAATTTCCATGGACTTTGTAGGAGGTTTACCAAAAACCAAGAAGGGTTATGACTACCTGTTTGTGGTAGTTGACAGGTTCAACAAGATGTGTGTTTAGATGCCCTATAAAAAGACCATCAGTGGGCAAGAAGCAATGAACTTGTTCTTTGGGCAGGTTTGTTTGTGTTGATTTGTGGTAGCATCGGATGTGTTATAGCCATGAAAATTGGTGGAGAGGCTAAGGAACATAAGGTCTCCAAGACCCAGAATGGTTTGGGGAAATTCCACCCGGTTGGAGAGATATTAAAATAATTAATATTTTTAATGGGTTCCTAAGTCTAAACTTAGGAAAATTAAAATATTAATGGGTATTAATATAACACTGGGTGAGAATGTTATAAATGACATGGATCAAGACAAATCTGATCTTAGTCGTTGATTAGGGACTTAATCTCGACTATTGAAGACTCAACAGGAAAAGTATAAGAGGAGGCTTGAGGGTCAGTTGGAGATGCACCATATTGATCAGTCAATTCGATTTTTTGGAGCGAGGTTTTGCTGAGAGAATCGAGCTAGTGATCTATTGTAGCGAGGGGCAGTTCAGCACAAGGCCGAGAATACATAGAAGAGAGGCAGAGATAGTGCTAGAGAGACAGCGCAAAGCCTGGAGAGGCTGACGCAGACGCAACTGGGAGCTACACAGAGGTTGAAGAGGCCAATGTGGTTGACGCAGAGGGTCTGAGAGATGACGCAGAGAGCCAAGGGGCTGACCCAGAGGCTTTAGTAATTGCACAGAGGCTAGCAGAGCTGACACAGGGCCAAGAGGCAGCGCCGAGAGATTTTCGTGGGGCACACCGAGTGATGGTGAGCTGAGAGGGTGACGTAGTCCCTATCAGAGTGACGCAGAGCAGTGGAAGCTGCCATAGTTGTTGTGGGATCGTTCATCCGTGATTGATCAGCCGGAATATCTGTCTCCGAGGAGAGGTACTACTGCCAAGGGCATTCTCTGTTGGGTGAGCCATTTTTGGCACCCTAGTTGTATTCAGAAACTACATAATAATAAAACCCTCATATTTGCTGCACCAGTTTTCCCGCATTGTGTTTTTCCGAGGACGATTGTCCAAAAATAAAGGTGTCCCTTGTGTGTTTCTCTAAGTTATTTTAGTTGCTGATCTGTATATGAGTTAAGGTTGCATTTGTGTTTATTTTAGTATTTATATTTATAAATAACTTGTTAATGGAATGAACAAGTAGGAGAAATTAAACCAGATAATGCAGTAGGGATTTCTAACGTGTCAGGCTTAGAAATTTCAACAGTTTGGGTGCACTTTGGGATACCAAGGAGCATCATTTCAGATAGGGACACAACGTTTGATGCACATACATAAGTAATTAATTGGACTTTAGTGCAACTTTTGAGGGGTTACAATCAGAAACATTCGAAGACCTGGAATTGAAATTTGGTATATAGATAATATTGTTATAATAGAGCAGTCAACACTTCTACTAATAAGTCCCCATTTGAAACTTATTTTGGATATTTTCCACCTTCACCTTTGGATATTTCATATGGGATGCAAGGAAGAGTGAGGGAAGATCTTATAGGGGATGCATTAAGGGTAGAAGATTTGTCGAAAATATCAGGCAAACCCATATATAGGTACAGGAGACACTAAAAAAGTCACAGGAAAAATACAAGGTGAGGCATGATCAACACAAAACAAAGAAGTCGTTCAAGGTGGGAGACAAAGTATGGTTAATGTTGAACAAGGAGAGGCTATAGGTTCCTAGTAAGAACATCAAGGATCTGTTGTATGGTCTCTTTGAGATACTGGAAAAGGTGGGAGATAGTGCCTGTAGACTCAATCTACTCCTATACATGCACATTTACTCTGTGGTGAATGTAGAGAATCTAAAACTCTATAAGCCTTCCATGCTAGATCAAGAATAGGAACAGGTCCTACCTTCAGTAGAGGATTTGGCACTAGATGCTCAGGCAGACTTGATAGAGGACATAGTTTTGCAAAAGAGGTCCAAAACTACAAGACAGGGGCAGCATGACCTTTGGCGGATTGGGTTGAAAGACAGCTTCTAGGTAGGGC
The DNA here is from genome assembly GCA_031772625.1 of Pinus tabuliformis. NCBI lineage: Eukaryota > Viridiplantae > Streptophyta > Pinopsida > Pinales > Pinaceae > Pinus > Pinus tabuliformis. Next base: position 1,392,901,617 of record CM062818.1, on the reverse strand, counting down.
TAAATGGTACACCCGAGAGAAGGCGAAGGAAAAATTTCCTCACCTCATTCAGTAGAGGCCTTTGGGTACCAAAATCCTCACAAAATGGGGAGTTGTGATCCGGATTGGATCATTATATTGTTTTTCATCCATCGCAATGCTTTCAGAGTGGAAAAAGTGGAGGAATTAGTTCACAAGGCTATTTTTATTAATGGGACCTAGTTTGGCAAATTGAGGTTTGAAACCTTCTAGGAGCATTTTGAGGCATAAAACAACATTTTTTGGGGGTAAAACATTGCTGCTTAAGTGCACCACCTTCTTTTCCTATTCTACACATAGAGACCTTTCCAACGACGTAAGAATCACCTCAATTAGAGTTCGTATGCAAAAGGTATGCCACTTGGAAGTTGACCTTCCTTTTTGACCACCATAATTGAAGAGGATGCCACATCAGCCCACATTATTCATGGAAAATGGGCTAGCCACGTGATCATGATGAAGAAGATTTTAGAAGAGTTAATATTGTAACTCTAGTTAAGAGTTGGAGTCAAACCTAACCACTAGTAGGCTATCAGGCTGTGTTATAACTGGGTCACTAGGAGGAAAAGGGGTTCCATTCTTTTCGAGTGCATCTTGTTCCATAGATGAGTAGAGTAGCTGAGAGGGATAGGGAGAGAACATACAAAGAAGATTTGTGCGCTGTAGTAGCCCATGGTCCACAAGCCTTCTTTGTACTTGCAGTCATTTTCTATGCAAGGAAAGAGAGCAGAGCGATCTCACCTTCCAATTGGGTTTTTTCCCGAAAGGGTTTCATAGGATATACCTTGTGTCAGTTGTGGTTTGCGAGTTTTTATTTCTGTGTTCTGTATTTTCTGCAGAATTATAATTTGCATGCATATGCGATAAACAATAAATTACAGATCTAGAAATTTTAAGAGAAATAAACCCTTTTAGTGTAGATTTTGGATTTTTAAGAATAATTTTATCAGATTTGTTGTGACAAACAGTCCAGTGGAATATCCACTGCAGTTTATGGATCAGAATGTTAACTGTAGTTACCACAAGGAATCATAATTAACTTATGATGAGGCCAGGAGCCATGGTTAGAGAGTGAATGTCATAGTGATGTCTAGAAAGCTCTAATTAGGGAAATGAGGGGATTTTCCTACAATAAGATTAAGCACAAATAAGTATATTAAGGATTGCAGACTGATAAAATGATCCATGGGGCCTACTACCAGCATGGGAGGAAGGAATCAATTAAACCTTCTTTGTATATAGCATATTCTCTGTACATAATTTACTGTTAATATAAAAACTTATTCCTCAAAAAATAATCTTCATTCATGTTATACTACATTGCAATTCATTTTAGTGGGCTAAGAGCACTTTTTTTCAGTTGGTTAAGTGTCTGAGATTGGGCAATTGACTTTGAAATGATGAAACTGAAATGAACAAACTTCCTTCCACATTTATTGTTTTCATCCAATGATTGACTTTGTAGATTTCAAGTTATAGATAAAATATGCTCTGCTGGAAAATATAAGTTATGGAATGAACAGCTACATTTTCCAACAAATTTACTTTCTTGTCTGTTGTGATTACTGTTTGCTAAGAGTAGGTCTAAATTTAGAATATCAGATGAATGATTTTCTTACATCTACTTTAAGTTTTCAATATGCTCAGATAATCTTCTGTAGCCTGTAAAATTTTCATCTAAGATCATCCTGATCTAACATTATACCCTCTGGATTTGCAGCCAGATTTGGTACTATTTACAGGCATGTATTTTACTTTGATTGGCACATATGCATCTAAAGCGGCTGTAAGTCATAAAGTTTGTCTTTTGAGTATGCTTCAAGTTATCTTATATGCTCTGTTCTTATTTTGCATGGATTTCCAGAGGATCCATTGTCTGACAAAAAGGGATTGTTGTATATCAATTGGATGTCTGCCTCTGGCTAGGCCGTGACCTTAAATTAGATTATTATTATTAATTTATCATTACAACTCAGAAATGTGGTTAAGCATGCTAAGATCTTCTGGTTAAGAGGTTCTTCATTGAAAGGCTAAATGCTTCTGCACTTTGTTTATCAGGTGACTTTGGTAATGAGAATCTAGAACTCGTTAAAGGCATTGGTAACCTTGATCTCCCAAAAGCAGCCATTTTGGGAAATCACGATTCTTGGAATACAGGAAAATTTCGTAAAACGTAATTCTCAGTGTCACTTCTGTGGTAGAGAATACTGTTTTTCATAGGTTGATTAGATATACTGTTTTTCATAGGTTGATTAGATAATCTTGTTTTCCTCTTGTTAAAATGCTTCCACAACATAATTCTCATTAGCACAAAGTTCTCTTGGGGGTCTATCATTTTTTTCAATGTTTTATATCACAGGCGACGAGAAAAGACACAAGCTAAATGATGGGCAATATATATTTTCCTTTTTGTCATTTTCTATCATTTATTATATAATGCATCTATTTTAAGTTTTAACACATATTTCGTGATTCCTACTGATTATGGAAATTTCTTATTTCATGTTATTTACAGGGGAGTAGACCCTGTGGAGGATCAACTTGCCTCGTGAGTTTTTCTCTACTCTGCTGTTGTATGCATTCTTCTTTTTATGAAATAATTAAGATGCAACAGGCTCCATTACCCATGCTTAGCTTGGGACCGGGATATTGACTATGAGGTTGTGCAGTCAATGTCGATGGAGTGGAGATTGCATGAGCTTGTTTAGAGTCTAGACAATATGAATGACATGGAATTTATAAATATCTTTCTCATTTGAATCCTTGTAGTAGGAATGTCCAGAAATTACCCTCTATCTTAAATTATTTGTTTCTGAACATTATGAAAAAGAACTATCAGTTAATTTACATTATACCTTAATAATGTGAATGAGCTTAGTTTTTCTTTTTCTCCCTCTTTTTTCCAATAAAATACAAAGTTAACTTATCCAAAGATGCATTTTATATAGAAGCTATAATTGTTGTGTTAATGTTCTTCTATAATCAATTTAAATGTTGATGGGTCTGAAAGACAATTCAGTATACAAGTTACATCCAATTAGGGAGTCCTGGATGAATCTCCACAGAAAAAAATATACCTAAAAGAGTAACTGTAAAGCAGTAAAGGAGAAAAGGAAAGAAAGGAATAAAGCAACAAAAGTGTATCATATCAGCAAATGAGGTTCTACTTCTTGGAGCGTACTCAGAAAAATCTGATTGTGTAGAACTAAGAAACATTTAACTGTTGTCTATGATGTCAAAACTAATTATTCAAACCATCTGTACCGTAAAGGAAAGATAGGCAGTCTTACATATCATAGAGAATACTGTTATCTCTTTAATTCTTTTATGCCAGGGTTGCCCATGCAATTAAGGGATCTGCATGCTATCAAACTGAGGAGAGTAGGGAGGTAGTGGGACTGTTTGCACATTGAACTGTCAAATGTGGCTATTTCTAAATGATTAGTTGATCAAATGTGGTTGACTATGGAGATTTGAATAGTTGATGTGAGAAATATCATGAGAACCATTTCTGTGCACTGGATTAATCAAGATGTTTTTCAGATAAAAAGTAGATGGTTCCATCCTCTTAATGGATTTACTCTTCTGATTAGCTATATTATTTCCTTGTAGAATCATTTTTCTATAGGCATATTAGAGACCACAACCTTTACTTGGACAAACACTCTTGACAAGTGCACATTTGGATATTAAAATTTATAGTGGATTACAACAAAGTTTAAATTAAGTGTCTGTTACCGCAAAATCTAGCAGGCCTAGTGCAAAGCCTCAATAGGCATATCCAAACCTTGTGGCAACAAGAGACCAGCCACCAATGTCCCTCAACAGCCTTTCTCCAGCTATTTAGTGGCAAATAAACCACAAGGGTAGCTTCCCTATGTATAGATCAGTGTACTCTTTACCAAAGTATAAGCACTCTATCCTTAGACCACTTAAGTAAATTAGAGAGCTGTTATAAGTTAGGGTTTTATAGATTTTCAGAGATAGGACATGCAATGCCATATAACAGTTAGAAGCTATGTTGCCAGGAAACGTGGGTTCGGGGATGGGTATGGGGTTGGGTGCGTCACTTTTTGAAACAGGGTATGTGGGTTCATCGGGGGTATATTATAATTTATAAACTATAATATATATGAATTTTGAAATCTTCCAACTTATAACAAGAAAAATAGGTCATTTAAAGACTTAAACATGAGCATTCACTTTGAAATTTCAAATTTGATATCAAGTGGAAATTGCAATTTACATATTGAAATGAAGACAATAACTCCCTTCAAGAAGAAAACCAAAGTAGATTATAAAATTAATATATCTGTTTAAAGAACTTTAAACCATAAAAACACATTCCTCACATATGGATACTACTGAATAAATAAAGTACTTGGTATCGAAGTGTTGTGTTGCGTGTGATGAAACATTTATATTATATGGGTATTGACATTGTGGAGAAATTTATCAGAGTAGAAGAAACACAAGGAAATTAGCAAACACTTAAGATAGCAAAACATTTTTTTAAGTGCATATATCCTTTAGATGACTTGTACTTAATGGTATTTCTATGTTTTTTTAAATGCATATATCCTTCTTAAGATGACTTGTACTTAATGGTATTTCTGTAAAAGGATGTCATATTTCAGTTAGAGGCATGCATTACTAATTACTAATTAGTTATTGTATCATTAAGAAATAAAATCCAGGAACTGATTCATGGCAAAGAAATTTAAAAAACCTGTACTTTTGAAATGATGGGACTTTAAGACGTCAAAAATTTAGATTTGAAATGTTTTACTAAGATAAAAATCATGGCAAAGAAATTAAAAAAATCTGTACTTCTTTCGAAATGATGGACTTTTAGACCTCAAAACTTTAAATTTGAAATGTTTTACTAAGATAAGTTTTTTTTTTTTGCCCGATGCCACATAGGAACCCGTCACATACCCATTTTTGGGTTCGGCGCACCCATTTAAGCAAATGAACCCAGACTGGGAAGTACCTGCTCCAGCACCCAGTTCGTGGGGACGAGAACTCAGGACAGGTTCGTGAACCTGTGCTTCACAGGCTAGAAGAAATAGTCTTACAATGATGGGTCAATGAAGGATCAATACCATCAATTATATATGCAAAGTTTAGGGTTTGCAATTGAGTTTTTATAGCTGAAACATGCATAACAATATAAATGATAATATCATCCCTAGAATGAAGGTTTTATAATGCAATTAATGATAGATTTTTCTTTTTATCAATTATTAAATTCAATCCCTACTAAAAGGGAAATAACACATCAAGTAAAATTACTTTTTAGCAATATTTCAAGGGAACTCTAACCCTAACCCTAGATATCTAGGAATTTTGGAGAGAAGAAAAATAGCTATTAAAGAGAGATTGATCAACACCTCCTAGGCTAGTGCATTTCTCTTCTTCAACAAGAAAGGAGACATTTCCATGCCACCACAAGAAATGAAAGTCTCCACAAACATGGTTGCGCATGAGTTATTTAGTCATATCTTAAGCCTGTAGACAATGCATCTAAGAGTTCTATAATCACCATAATTTCATCTACCAACGCATTCAATTCCCTCTGAATCCTCTGCTTGGATTCAATCATATCAGCATACAGAGAAAACAATAGCACGTTCCTGAGTTTGAGAGTTGGTCACACCAGCTTGAATGCTAGACCTGAACTGTACTTCCTATCAACAGTAATATACTAGCAGAAAACAAGGTAGCCCTGACCTTCTGGAACCCATCATTTTACCGAACAAACTGCTGGGTAACAAGCACCATTGTAATCACTTTAGTTTCTTTTTTGTCCTCTTGTAACCTGAGTATCTTTTTCTGGCATAATTGTGATCTTAGGTGTATTAAATGTCTGATTAGTAAAGCAAGTTTAGAAGTGTTTCAGTCTGTCTGTCATGTACGCAGATTTGGAATTTGTATAATCACAATGATATTTTTCGGGGAACAATTGATTTCGGTGAGGCACTGAGAGTGGTTACCTAGATGAGTGCATGGACTCACATATATGATGTATCTCTTCACTTCTTTTAGCTCTTTAAAAACTGAGTTTTTGCCTTGGCATACATAAAATACAAACCAAGAAGTAACAAATCGTAGTAAGTTGAGTACACCTAGTTGCTAGTGCAGAAATCCTTTGTAGGGAAGCTTCCTTTACTGGTGATTAGATTCACTTTGAAGAATGGAAGGACAAACTAAGATGACAGAGGTTTGTCTTCCAAGTTCTATACTATCATCACCTAGTGAAGACCTTGCCCTGTTTGGTGACAATTTGAGTGGTAACAGGTCCTATAGGACTATTACTGGCCCAATATGTTAATCGAGCCATTTTGTTTAGTCAAGTTGTTATAGCCACGGGTCCTATATTAAGGCCCTAATAAACATTCATTATTAGTTTAATTGTTATATTACAATATCTGCTAGAACTTTTCATGGTCTCATTGTGAAATTTCTGGTTACCCAGAAGGTGCTATTAACGCAGTTAAATATTTCCTGTTTTTTTGTAGGCTAACATTAGCAAAAATATGTTACATAGATTACAACCATAGAGTCATTGTAAGGTCTGGCACAGAGGCTCAACTGAGAAAAGCTATGTGAGGACCATCTGCCCCTGAAGGAGAAACCAGATCATCTTTTAAAGAGAATAGAACTCTGATAATTTGACATGGACAGTGCAAAAAGCAAAAGAGGGATAAAAACCTCTGTCGGAATTTCTGCAGGTATGGCCATCAAGACAAATGCCATTTAGGGAATTGAGGAATAACTGTTGCAAATGCATCAAGATAGAGAACTTGTTCATGCTGTTTTCTTTCCGTTGGAGCTTGATAGAGCTTGTTGCTCAGCACTGGGACCTGCTTTGTCTACTCTCACATTGCCAGGAGGTTCATCCGCTGTTTCTTCCACTAAGAGGCAGCCATAAGAGCTAGTATCTTGTGGAGAGGGCTCCTTGACGGCTATTTGTGCAGCGTTGATGGGGGTTTGCTTCGAGCTACTCGCCTTTGCTTCAGGTTGGTGACTTGGAGATCCTTGTGAAACCAGGCCTCTGCCTTGCACTTTGCTGGCTAGGATGACAGGGGGAGAAGGGGAACGGGTGTGGTGGGTGGAGTGACGGTCTTCAGAATTTTCCAAGGAGCCAGGGGACGTCAAGGATGAAGGTGTAGGTGGAAAGTTAATGCCAATGGATCTGGAGAGGCTGCAAAGTGAGAGTCGGGTTCTGCTAAGAAACCAGTTAATTATTTCCCGTTACTTATTCATGACAAATTAATTCTTTTGTGGGAAGCAACGAATAATAACATAAACAACACTAATCACAAAAAATAAAGTTATAGGAAATATACGAGAAACCAATCACACAATTTACATCAGTGTTTTTGGACAAAACGTCCCTGGAAAAACCAGAATGTGGGGAAAACCAATTTTCGGATCTGAGGGCGTTTTATTAATATCTGCAGCAAAAATTACTATTGAGAAATTACAACTACTTGCCTGATAGTGGCAAAACTCTGACAATATTTTTATCTCCACCTTTGAACAAATCAAATTGGAAAACTTTACAGTCTCCCTCTTCAGATCAACTCGTCCCTTTCTAGCAATTCACACTCCCACTTTCAATGTGTTACTATTTTCGTTTCATTTATTGTTTATGAATCAATCTATTTCATTACTGAATTTGAATCTAAGTCATGTACTATTTCCTTGTTTACTGTCTAGTATTTTCTTTTTTCCCAAGTTACAAAGTCTAGGGAAACCCTTTAAGGATAAACCCTAGAATCCTCAGGGCACAAGGTTGGTCAATAACAAGGCTCAAAACCATTACAACAATATACTCGTTATGAGTTCAACTTCTCATATATAGGAATTGGATGTTGGTGGAGAGAATATCAATCATTCCTTCCAACCACCTAGGATAAATGTTGAAGTTTCTAAGTTTACTTAGAAACCCTCCATGCACTTTATCTGATTTATTCCTACCTACTTGTTATTTTCCTTAACAAGTTATTTACAATGTAAATACTGAAAATAAACACTAGTGCATGCTCAACATATTACAGATCAACAACTAAAAGAAACAAGATAAAACACACCACATGACACCATTATTTTTGGATTAATGTCCCCGGAAAAACCCAATGCAGGAAAACCGGTGCAACTATCTGAGGGTTTTCTTATTAAGAAATATCAGAGTACAATCTGGGTGCCGAAACTAGCCTACCCAACAGAGAATTTTCTTAGCAGTAATACCTCTCCGTTTTAGACAAATTTACTGCCTGAAACCCCAGATAATCCTTTCGGCAGCGACTTAGCACCAATCTGCCCCTGAAACCCCAACATCTGCCCAATCTGGACTGCGTCAGCCTCTCCTAGCCCAGCGCTGGCCCTGTGTCATCCTATCTTGGCCTGTGTCAGCCCCAGGAGGCCCTGCGTCAACTCTCTGAGCCTCTGCGTCAGCTACGCTGGCCCCTCTAGTGCTCTGCGCAACACTTAGTTGCCTCTGTGTGGCCCTGCATGAGCACTAGCTGCTCTTGCGTCTCTCTCTCTAGCTGCTCTGCTGCTATCCCGACACTATCTCTGCCTCTCTGTCTCTCTGTACTCAATGCCCCTCAGCTGCTCTCCCGATCACTGATTCTATCTCTCTTAGCAAACCCCGCTCTAGAGAATAGAATCACTGATCACTTTGGTGTGTACTCTCCAAGTGAGCCTCAAGCTTCCTCTTATACTTTTTCTGTTGACATCTCAACGGCTGAGATTAAGTCTCTAATCAACAGCTAAGATTAGATCTGGCTTGATCCATGTCTTTTGGACCATTCTAACACACATTCATATTAATACACATTAATATTTTATTTTCCCTAAGTTTAGACTTAGGGAATCCATTAAAAATATTAATTATTTTAATATCTCCTGATCTGTTTAGAATCTGCCCAAACCCTTTCTGGGTATTGGAGATCTCATGTGCCCCAACCTCTCCACCAAATTTCGTGGCTAGAGCACATCCGATGCGACCCCAAATCGACAATAAACCCAATTGACGAATATTTAGTATTTACATTGCACAATGATGAATTTGTATAGGATGAATTGTTATTCTTGGGATTTTATCATTGTTATTATTATGTTTATATTTTAGATAGGGGGACGCCTATGCTAGGGAGTAGGGATCCCTACGTTCCCTTGCCCCCCTTGAATTTCCCCAAAATTTGAGGGTGCTTCTACATGTACGTTGTGTGCGTCTTTCTGCTCCCATGCTCCCCCATCCCATAAACATGGTGGAACATTGGAATTTATCAGGCACCTAAAAAGGAGGCTGGCTGTAATCCAATTCGACTTCTAGAACTCAAGTCTCAACTTCTGGAAATACAAATATGTAAAAATACAGTTTCGAATACTGTTAATTATATTTGCACTATAATAATAATTTTATATAAATATCATGTTTAGGTTATTTATTTTTATGAGTAAATCTGGTATCTCTTTATCTTTTTATATATTAGTTTTTATAGTATGTACATCTGACATCTGTAGCTTTCACATATTATTATCATTATTATTATTATTTTCCTTCTTTCTGTTTGTATTTATTTATATTTGGAAAATACAGAATTTCACTGGTACTGTGTGCCAAAACAAAGCTATGAGTGGTCCCAGTATTTTTGAAATAAAAGTTCTTTGGTCCATTCTTTTGGAAATCCACCTTTGGCGAGAGTATGTCAACTCGTGATTACCAAGAGTGTCTTGATTCTATCTATCATTGTAAAGGTGCTATGTTATTTCTTCTCTTAATTCTTTAAGACTGGCATATTCAATATGCTCCTTGTTTTCGTATACTCATTAAAATGCATGGGCATTTTAGAGTAAATGGAAACTTGACTGTAGGACATATCCTGGTTAATTAATTGATACAAACCTGATAGAAGACCATTCCCAGAGCACTGAATGTAGATTATAATGTTTTGGTGATGAATATGAATCAACATTACGATTTTGTGGATCTTAAATGGTACCTACATGCAAAGGAAAATTTGGATTTGTCATTGTGTATATAATGGTTGCGTACGTCAATTTCTATGTGTTTTTGTGAATAAATCCTTTCCTATACTGAGTCTTATTCATTGATCAGTCTTGGCAAGGAACATGTGGGCTACGGCCGTCTGGACTTCCCGCAATTAAAGTTAAGTGTAGTTGGTGGACGCCCATTTTCATGTGGAGGTGATTCATTTTTTCGTCCTGATATTATTGCTGACAGGTATGTTAATTGACACATTTACTTTTAGTGTCTTCCAAATGAATTCCACTATTTTTAGTCTTGGTAATTTGTTTTGAATGTCCATATATTAGCAGGCAGTGTTTAACTGAGCACATGGAACAGTAGCATATATGTTAAGTTACGAATATGCAAATTATTCTACAGAACTGTTTACCTTTTCAAGCTTTTGACTGTATTCCTCTGCTCTTAACTTTACCATTTAGGTTTCTTTTGAATAATCATCTCAACATGCAGTACATAAATGAACACATGAAAGTCACGGAATATATTTTAAGTTGTGAATATGCAATTATATTTCTCAGAGAACTGTTTACTATCCCAATCTATTATGCTGAAGTTAAGATTTTGTTTCATGATGGAGCATTTAAAATAGTTCTTCCATAAACTTTAAATGGATGCCAAGACAACCTTGGAAACTAGACATCTGTTCTAAAGTAAATTAAACCCCTGTTATGCTACTAATTCAGCAGAGTTGTTGTAGGATTGGATTGCATCAATTAAATGCTCCACTACATACTGGCAACCCACTAGAAAGTTTGCTATTTTGCAGTCGAGGATTACTAGTATAATTGATTATGATTCTTTTGCATTTAGTAATGGTAATTTATGCATGTGGAATGCAAAATAATTCTGTCATGGAAAATGGTTTTCGAAGCAGTGTTGAAGGAATGTTTTCTGGGTTATTTTGTATTATGCTGATCTTGTAAAATTCAGTAAGAAGGTGAGTGGAGATTCTTTAAAGGGAAACTTCATGTTGAATGATAATCATTGGGTTGGATTCTGGAAATTTCCTATATTGATGATTACCATGACAATTCAAAGATACTACTTAGGTCGATCATTAAGTGGTTATCAACTACAAAGATTCTTCTGGATGATCATCAGGTAAAAGGATTCTATATTTATGATTATCCAAAGAGATTGTTGGGTAGAAAGATATACATTCTGTTGATGGTCACCTTGGTTCCTAGTACTTACATAAGCTCTCCTTGTGTGAGTTACAGAGTGTAGCGAATAAAAGCTTAACCTAAAACCTGATGTTTTGTGCGTTGGGCTTGAATGGTGGAGGCTATTAGATCTTCCATAATTATTACTGTTTAATGATCATACTTTGTTGAAACAGAGATTTGGTTGTTGTGATCATTGTTACCAGGTTTGCAAGTCACAAAGCTTGACTATGCTCGGCTTTAAAATGAATGGTTGTGACTCTTGGGCAAGTCAAACTCAGGCTGATGTATAAATGCCCATAATCTGTCTGAAATTGGGACCTTTTCTTGTGTATTTTTGCTTCTCTGCTTTCTTTTTCGGTGAATCAATGAGCTGATAACCTTTTCTTTTGATTTTAATTTTCACCTTGTGGAGCTGCCTTGGTTAACCTCAAGTGGTCATACCGTTTCATGGTCAAATGGTCATTTGTGGAGAGACAGTTGCATAAGTTGAGAAGCTGCTAGTATATTTTATCATCTCTTCTTGAAAATTGGAAGGCTTCTAGCCCAAGCCTCTAGGATACACTGGTTAGTTTTCCCTAGTCCTTGAAGCTAAATCCACTCCAAGCCTCCTTGAACCCCTCATCAAGCTTTTTTGGAGATGACCTTAGTTAAGTTCACTCCCTTATCCCATCTTTGAAGATTGAAGGACGCTAAGGTTGGAGGTATGAGGGACATAGTTTTGTCTTCCTTGGTTCCTTGCTCTTGCATCCATCTCCATTTCTCTCCCATTGTCTTGCTCCTTGACTCTAGATTCCCTCAAAAAATATTGGCATGCTATGGCACTAATCTTCTATCCTCCATCCTCCATTTCTCTTATAAAATCATCTAAACCATTTTGTTAGGGTTTTATTCTCTTGGTGATTCTTAGGTTGTGTTTGAGGATTTTACCCTTTTAATGAAGATCTACTGTGAAAACTCTATCACTACAACAACTGATTTATTTTACCTACATATTTCTCAATAAGTTATTTATGAAAACCCTTCAGTAAACATTAAAATAAATTCTGCTGCAGATATCACACCATAATACAGAAACAAACACATGCACAAGAATCAACACACCAACACAGATAATTTTGGACAATTGTCCCTGGAAAAACCCAATGTGGGAAAACCGGTGCAGCAGAGGAGGATTTTATTATTCATCAATTCTTCAGTACAACTGGGTGCCAAACTAGCTTACCCAACAGAGAAAAAATTCTCCCAGTTTCAATGTCAGGCTTGCTGGCCTTTGCACAGCTCCCAGACCCTTTGCGTCAACTCCTGCAGCTCCGCATCAACACTGGGCCTCTCTGCGTCACCCACGCATGCCCTCTAGTGACTGCGCAGTCTGCTGCCTCTACATTTGCCTGAGAGGCTCTGCGTCTGCTTCTCCAACCTCTGCGCTAGTCTTCTGGTGCTGTTCCCGACTCTCTGTTCTGTACTCATTGCCTCTTGCTGCTCTACAGACCACTAGTTCGAACTTCTTAGCTAACTCTGCTCCAGAAATTGAACTGATTGGTCTCCCTCAGTGTGTTCTCCAACTGACCCTCAAGCCTCTTCTTATACTTTTCTTGTTGGTCCTTCAATGGCCAAGATTAAATCTCTAATCAACGGCTAAGATTATATTTGACTTGAACCATGACTTTTGGAACCTTCTAACCCAGTTTTATATTAATACCCATTAATAGTTTATTTTTCCTAAGTTTAGACTTAGGAACTCCATTACAGATATTAATTATTTTAATATCTCTCAAACTGGTTAGAATTTGCCCAAACCATTTCTGGGTCTTGGAGATCTTATGTGCTTTAGCCTCTCCACCAATTTTTGTCTCACCGATCCATTCTTGGATGGTCGACAGAGTTTTCCTTCAGACTTACCCCAAAGCCGGAATGGATTTTGTCACTGGGATCTTAGGGGAGTCCTAGTGTTCTAGATAGAGTCTATGTAAAAGTGATTTGGGAATAATCCTAACTATTTGGTTAGGTTATTTTATTACAAATTTCTTGGTCTGCTAGATTATATTTGTGTCCCAGAATTGGGTAGTATGTGAGGGTCTTTTGTAAATGGGTTTTCCCCTTTGAGATGTAAAAAATGTAAAAATCATGATGTAAAGTGCCTTGAGGGTTGGAAAAATAATTTATCCCCTCATAGGTTGATTAATTAAATTTTCTGGCCAAAATTAATTAAAATCCTAAGACAAAAATTTAATTAATTCTAAGTCCTAGGTAAATTTAAATTCTTCAAAGGCAAAATTCGTTGGTCCATAAAAAATTAAATTTTAAGAGGTCCAGGGACTAAGGTAAATTAATTATTTTGGTAAATTTTAAGCCTTTGGTCCCTGGGGTTAAGTCAGTGAAAATTTTGAGGAAATTAATTCAAAAATTTAATTTTTGAATTAATTAAACTTCATTTAATTGAAAAATTTGAATTTCGTCAAGAATTTAAAATTTCGACGGATAAGATTAAAAGAAATTTTGATCCTCATCAACGGCCGAGATTGCTTTGATGAGGATCACTTGAACTAGCCATTGGAGGATTTATCCTTAAATAGGAGGTCATTTGTCAGTCAGTTCATCTTATCTTTTGATCGTGTGCTAAGCGAAAAGCTCTCTTGTAATATTTTTATGAGCAATAAAGAAAGACTTTGGGGTTAATTTCTGTTGGTGTTACTTTTCGTGGAAATACTGTAAGATGTGTCATTTTCATGCATAGATTTCTTTTTAGCCATTGATGATAGCTTTCTGAAGAGTGATTTGAGTAAAGGTATCTTGCTTAGTCGCTGGGGTTTGAATGATAATTTATGTTTTGAATATAATAGCAAGGATCTCTATTTATCTGAATTTTATTATCGTTTTCTCGCTCTATGTTGATGGTTGAATTGAGTTTTGTAGGAAAGTCTTGATTTTTAGATCATCGGGAGTTCGAGTAAGTTTTCAGTTGGACCAGCGAACTTTCAATTTGTGTTTTCTGAAGAGCCCAACTTAAATTTGATCCCGGGCTTATCATAAGATATTTGCTATGGGTGAGCATGAAGGGTTTTGAGCTCAATACCTCCTTTAAACTTTAATTTTTTTTAATTTTTTATGTGCTAAATTGATAAATCTGGTTGTTGAGAGTCTTAGATTATCAGATTTGGGAGCGGAGTTGGACTCACACTCTCTAGATCTGATAGATTTGCCATTCATGTGCATAGATCTGTAATTTCAGTTTTCTGACTTGGGTTTTCTGGGTTTTAGTTTTTTTGGATCATTGTATATATCGTTTGGGTGTTTCTTGTTGTCTTGCAGTTACAGATCTGAAGGAGAAAACTGTGTAGAGTCCAGATCTAGGTCCTGGAGGGTAAGATCTGGATCTCTGGGGTTCATCAACATCATTTTTGTAGGGATTCTATTCAAAAGAATTTTGCAATCCAACTGTTTTAATTTTTTTTTTTAAATTTGGAAATAATTTCACCAGGGTTTCACTGATAAATCTGAAGCATTAAAACACATTGGTGTGAAATTCGTCTTCTTGGGTTTATCTTAAGTTTCTGGCTGCAATTCCTTTGCTGCTTGGGGTTTTCTGGAAAATTCCAATTTCTTTTTAAAAATCCACAGTCTTTCGCAGTTTCTTGCGAATTTCCTCCTCTCTGATCTCCTACAGCTCCATCGCGGCTCCTTTCTCATCGCTAGCTTAAAATCTGTTGTCCATGCTTCTGCAAAACACGCTGCCCATCCGCATTCTTAACCCTGCAAAAAATCGCTGCCTTTCTTCACTGCATGCCTTTATTTCTCTAGCTCCCTCAGTGCAACTTTCTTTCTCTGTGTTTTTCCTCCTGTCCGCTGCCAGATCTGATACAACTGCATCCACCCTCACCCTCTCGCAATCTGTCTGCTATACTCGTGGCTACCTGCTCAAGCTTCGTCCTCCCTTTGCGTTTGCCTCATCTGGCTCCCCACGCGACATCCATTTTCAAGCTGCCTGTTCGCAGCCCTTGCGCCCATCAACCCGCAGTGTATAACCCTCGCCCTCAAATCTGCAGCCCTTTCCTCCTACGCTGCCCATCGCTCATTCTTCATTCTCTGCATAGCTCGGCCTTCGATCTCCATGCGTTTTTCTTCTCCCTCATCGCTGTCAAATCTGCAATAAGCACCGCTCTCACCATCGCTGCTAACCTTCTACCCTTGTATCCCTCAGTCTTCCGCCATCCATACAATGCACAACAAGTTCCAAACCTTGACTACACACCTCCATTCCATCGACTTCATCTCCGCCGTTGGGTTCATCTACACAGCAAACAACGATAAACAAAAACATTCGAAATTTTTTCATGTATGCTATGCGTTAGTTTAGGTTATTTCTTTTTATTTGTACATGTGATTAGGATAGGTTTTTCATTTGTTAATTTTTCATTTTAAGTTTGGGTTTGTATATAAATTAAGAAGTCGACTTTAGGATTAGAATGCATTTTAATTTTTTCATTCGATTTTGATTTTTGATTTTTATTTTTTATTTCCATTTTCTTTTTATATTTTTTGATTTACTTTTTTATTATTATTTGTTTGCTTTTTTTGTTTTTGTTTTTTGGATTTTTTTATTCATAAACAAGAAAACAATAAAAAATCCTAACAAATAAAAAAATCTAAAACATTTAGAAAATCATTTGAATTTTTAAAATCTAAAATCATTAAAACATTAAAAAATTCTAATTTTTTTTAAATTTTGTGATTAAGGAGTTAAAATAAATTAAAGGAATTGCACTTTAACATTAAAATTTTTTAATGTGGCCTACAACCAATTAAAAATTCGATTTATTAACCCGTTGATTTGTTTTACTTCTTTATATTTTGCCTAAGGAATAATTGAAGCGCTAATCTAAAGTTCCTTGGTGTTATCTGGTGATTAAATGCATTTTTATAATTTTTCTATGGTCAAAGTGTGACTAGTGTTTTAAAATTTATATTGGCTATAGGAGAAAGTTAATTGAATCTAGATCTGGGTAGTTAATGAATATCATTTTAAATCCGGAATCTCTTGCATGTTAAAGTTTTGGGCATTTACATTAATTGTTCGTGATTGTCGTTTTGCCACATCTACAAGTTTTCTCTGGATGACTTGTTATTACTTAGTCTATGGTTAATTCAATATATAAGGCACTGGTCCATAATCATTTATGTCTTGTAATTGTGTTTTATCTTAATCCATCTATAGTAATTGATCGAGACTTGCTTTAAATTCATCAAGTTGTTCATCATTAAAATCTCCTAGAGCCCGTGTTTCACAGGCTTTCTCTTCCATTTACCTTAAGGACTATCCCCCTTGACTTCCCTAGGAGAGAGTCTAAACGGAGTGAGTAAGGATCAAAAGTGACAGCCCTTACTCTGAGCATTGTTGCGGTGCCTAGACACTTTGTGTGACAACACTATGCAAAGCAAACAATAAAAACAACACCATAAAATTGAAACATTCAGTGCAGACCCATAAAAAGTCGAGGAATTACCAATAGCTGAGCCATTTTACTATAATTTGGGAGAAAAGTACAATAATGTGGAAGTGGTGCACCTGGGCTTGCCTCAATGGCAAGCGTGATCAAGCCCAGGTGGTAATATGTCAAGCCCAGATGGCACAAATAATTGTTGCAATGATACCTGCGCTGCCCTTGTGAAACTGTGTTATCTGCTGCAAAGATGTCGTTGGAAACCCCACCTCTGATGCTCAGAAGTTTACGGGAACATTAACCTCAGCCTCTCCATCAAATACTCAGAATAACCCACAAAGGAATTGGCCAAATGTTGACCTCATAATTTTGGCCCAAATTCCCCTTAGCTCCTCTAGCTGCTGGATGAGTTGGGACCCCTGTTTGACCCCTTAGATCTGCCTAGAAAATTCTATAAAATTAGGAGTGTGATCCTTGCCCAAAACCCAAAAAAACCCAGAAAGGGTTTCCCTTGGTTCCAACCTTCAAAAATTGACCCTTCATAGCTTGGCCCTCCTCCAATTTCGAATTCTGTTGTTGTGACTAATCCTGTCAATCTTTGCTCTCCCAACTCCAACAATCCTCCTCAAATGACACTCCAAATGATCTCCCAGCCTCCTAGCTCCAAAATCTCCCTGATGGTGCTGCCCCAAAGAGTCTCACTCGAATGACTCCACAGTCATGGAGGAGATGACGCAGTCCTGCATCATCTAAAATGAGAGCTATGTAGGATGGCCCTCTTGTCTGTAGCTGCCCTCTATATTCCTAAAAATGATGAAGGATGCTCCTGTCTCCCCAACTTCCAGGAGTGTCTCACGTTGTGATTGCGCAATCCCTGCGTTGTTGTTACTCCCCCTGCTGCTGGTACTCAACTTACAACTGCTGTAACTCGTCTCCCTACTGCTGCTATGAACTGAGATGAAGAAGAACTACCTTCTAGGGTTGGCAATCGAAGTCCACTGAAGCAAGGGTTGATATCTTTGCTGGGAGACACTCGTGTTCTAAACAACACAGTAACTCGGCTAAGCAACTCGAGCAACTAAGATTGAGTTCAATATGTCAAAAGATAAGATATCCAAATGAGGAGAGCTGCCTTCCTTATATAGATTTCGTGGAGCACTTTTCCCTCCATTTTCCCTCCATCGTGGGTCCCTCACCTAACCATTGATTTCCCCTCCATGCAAATCGAACTAGGGAATGCGTATTCCCCTAGTATGGGTGGCCCCCACGTATACTTAACCACATCGAAATAACTTCTCCTAAGTCTAGCCTCCTAATAAAATTGAATGGGCCCCATCACCTCCAAAATTGGCCCCAAAATGTAGAAATTAACGCTGCTCCAAAATCATTTAGGAAGGAACCTGACATATATAACACTTACATCATGAAGGATAAATCGATGAATCATATAACTGAAACAAATTTAAAACGAAAAGCATGATATAATCATACATCATACATTTAAGTTTGTAACTGTACAGTGTAACTATTAACAATGTACAATGAAAATAAATGTTTAAAGTTTTAAATCATATTCAAGTTCCAACTATGAATACTAAATATTGAAATAAAAGTCAAGTTTGATACATCAAGAGTGAAAGTTTTATAGATGATATATCAAGATTCAAAACAAACTGAAGTCTGAAACCGAAAAACAAATAAGTTAATAACACAAGAACATATCAAATGACAATTGAACATAATTGCTCAAGGTAATGTCTGCTAGTCTCTGCATCCAGCTGCTGCATGAATAAATCAGGTTCAACCATGTCACCATTTGAATTAGAATCACTTGCATTCTCAAACATGCTAAGTGGCACACCAACGAACCCCATCTGTGTCTCATCAAGTCCCTCCTCCATATCTACCTGTGCATCATTCTCTGGATCAACATCCCATCATGTTACTAGTCCCTTCAAATACTCAGGCGTCTAACTATGCTTAAGACGTAGGGCACTGTGCACAACAACTAACTTCTCAGCTCTTCTAGAGGTAAGCTTGTTCCTCTTTATAGAGTGGATGAAACTATATGTAGACCAATTCCTCTCTGCTGCAGAGGAACTACCAATCTAAGAGAACAAACACATAGCTAGATGTTTGAGCTCTGGAGCACCATCCCCATGCATCCTCCACCAACCAATCAGGTCATCTTGGGCTAGATCTATGCGATCTACCCGAGCAACACATGTGTTGAAGGGCCCACCAAGAGATGCAAACTGAACAATCTATCTTCAAAAATTTCCCCCCTCCTCCTCATTGTACATCTTCGCAATTGCATCTAGGAAGCCATTTTTTACCTCAGGATCATCAATAGGAGGCACTCTCACAAGCCTTTCAACATACCATTTTGGGTTAAATGCATATGCTTCCATGTGCAAAGGTGTGTTCATGCGATTCCATCTATGTTGAATTGATGGGTCAAATTTGGGATGTATAGAATTCTAATGAGGGCTCCCTCTGCTAAATCATTGCCTTCACACGACCCAACATGCTATCCAAGGTCTCATAGCTTCCTCCAAGACTAGGAGCCTCTGAATCAGTGTAACGAATGACCTCCATAACAGGGCCCAAGAATGACACCAAATAAGAACAATCTACACACCAATCATTGTCCAACACCTAAAGCCCGACCTTCTTTCCCAAGTCTGCCTTTGATTCTGACCAACTTCCCCACTCTGGACTCACAACCAAGGATTGTAGTAGTGCTTGTACCTCTAGCATCCTCTCCAATAAGAGAAAATAGTTAGAATATTTAGTATCAGTGGGCTTGAGGAATTCCTTCCTCGTGTGTAATATTCCTATTTAGCCATGGTTAATTGGAATATTTGATTTTTGCTCAATTTTGCCTTCTATAGTTAGTTATGAGTAAAAATGTGAGTAAAAGGGTGACATAACTCACTTTTAGAATAAAGTCACTCCCTCGTAGCACAACGTTGTAACTTAAAAGGGAGCCAAGGGGGCCAAAGGACCACGTAGAGGAGGGGGCCCACGTAGACACTTGGAGGGACTACGTAGATAGATAGGAACACGTGGCAAGAGGGAGGCTACGTTGGAGAAGGTTGGCTCTAGGGTTTGAGAGGGGCCAACGCTATAAAGGAGAGAGGAGCCTCTTCATTTTGGCATTCGATTATGAGCATTTGAGCTAGTCACTTCGACTTGGAGCACGCTGGCTATTTAGCCTGTTTGCAGCACTGTTTAGTGCACTGAGTGTCTCCGTTTGGAGATCTCACCCTTAGCCCCGGGGGACTTCGAGTGCCTACTCGGGCAAGGTATTTTCAGCAATCTTTTCACAGTAGTTTTGATCTTTGGCATTGAGGTGGAGCTGAGCATTGGAGGACTGCGCAGTCTTGAGCGAGAGGAACGCAGTTCTTCTGGGGGCCGTTCCGGATTGAGGATTTGTGGAGGAGTTGAGCTGGGGATATTGAGCAAGGGATTAGATCTTGCATATTAGAGTGGGTTGGCAGAGTTTCAGGCAGTCTTTTGGAGGGTTCTACTCAGTGGCAGCACAGGGCCTTGAGGGACTGCGTGATTCCCCAAGGGGGCAATTTTCGGGGGTCAGCGATTTCAGAAAAGCTTTCTGTGTTTTTCTGGGTTTTTTGAGTAGAGGCGGATTCCAGAGTTTCAGCATTTTCGGAGGAGGGGAACAGCCCCGAATCCTCATTTGATTTCTAGCAGTAGCAGTAGCACGACAGTTCTCCAGCAGAGTCCACGCAGTTCAGAGAGAGGCCATTTGTTTGCTATTCTGAGTGTATATCTTCACTTGCCTGGTGCAAGTCGAGGTGTCATCCTTCTGATCACCTCTTGTACTCGTTCCATTACTCAGTATAATAAAATGGCTTAGCGTTTCTCTCTGCATTTCTCGAGTATCTGCTTATATTTCATGTTTACATTATTATATGTTGCACCACTGTTATTTTTATCATTTTGAGTTTCCCGGTTATTATATTATTTGTGCGTATTTGTCTGCATTTCTCGAGTATCTGCTTATATTTCATGTTTACATTATTATATGTTGCACCACTGTTATTTTTATCATTTTGAGTTTCCCGGTTATTACATTATTTGTGCGTATTTGGTTGGAGTTTATTGGGGTTTGGGGAATATATCTGAAATAGGATATTACAGTGGTATCAGAGCATAGATCTGGCTCAGCCTGTGGCGCTAGCAGTCTATTACACTAAGGGAGAAACCCTACATCTGT
Source organism: Pinus tabuliformis (assembly GCA_031772625.1). Taxonomy (NCBI): domain Eukaryota; kingdom Viridiplantae; phylum Streptophyta; class Pinopsida; order Pinales; family Pinaceae; genus Pinus; species Pinus tabuliformis. The sequence goes on along the minus strand of CM062818.1, from coordinate 1,392,880,692 downwards.
TACAAAGGTAGGAAATACAGAGACATTGAGCGTAGGTTGGAGAACACCTATGGAGAGGGAGATTGTGTTCGGGTAGAGGACACAGAACAGGAGGAGCCTGTGGTGGACGCAGAGCAGAAGGATCCGATGGCAGATGAGGACGGGAAGAGATTTGTGGATATGCTCCTCAAATCAGTGCAGGATCTGTCGAGGCAGATTGAGGTGATGGGGCAGAGATTCACGGCAGTAGAGGCTAGACAGCGTGAGAGCCCATGGGTTTTACAGGTTGGTGAGGGATCGGGTGCATCCCACCATTTGCAAGAGCAACGTGATACTACGCAGTAGGTGGCCTCGCATGCCCCTACACGCTCTACCATGCCCACTTTCTTAAGAGCAGACACGGGGGCCGGAGCCCAGCAGGAGGTAGAGCCCGATCATATGGGCGATTATTTTGCAGAGTACTAGGCCTATGGGCAGGAGTTCAAAGATGCTCTCTCATTCAGAGACTTTGTTCAGCTCTAGCGGGATAGTAGACCCTATGACCATCACAAAGGATACTGGCATTATCATGATGGTGATACCCACCGTGCAGCTAGTAGATTCCACTTGCCTACGTTTGATGGTTCGTCAAACAGTTCGGCAAAGTCTTGGGTGGAGAAGCTGGACATTTACTTCCAGCTTAACCAGATGTCGGAGATAGAGGCCATCAAGGTGGCGACGTTACATTTGGATGGTGAGGCCCAGGATTGGTGGTTTCATGGGATGGTTACACTCGAACACTCCACAGTGACGACATATGTCGAGTTCACCAGGAGATTGATAGAGAGGTTTGACCGGAGGGATCCAAAGCAGCACTTTGTCGAGCTGACGAGGCTCAAACAGACCGGGAGTCCAAAGACTTACATTGCAGACTTCTTGAGGGTTTCATTGATGGTGCCAGATCTATCCACAACACGAAGGATCTACATGTACGTTGAGGGGTTAGCAGAGCCACTTCGAGGTTTAGTCCGATCGACTAGACTAGCCACACTCCAGGATGCTATTAGCAGGACTCGGGACTTACAGGATGTCTTACCCAGGACCCGGACACCTTACCCCTAGAGATAGGCTTTCCAGCCTAAGGGGAAGGATGTGAGGATTCCACCTCCAAGCGGTTGTGCTTCACCTATCAGGAGTAGTGGGCATTGGGACATAGATGTGCCACTGGCAAAGCACATTTTATTGAGGTCTTCTCCGAGAGCAGCGGGGAAGAGGATGAGGAGGATGATGTGGAGGCAGGAGATAGTCATGTCGTGCAGGGGTGCAGGGTCCTTTTCCACCTCCACTGCTAGCAGCGGGTGGTGCAACTTTTGCACCTACTAGAGGGACCCTTGCAGCATTGCGAGGAGTTCCCAAGTATTTGACACTACGCGTATGGGGGACAGTACGTGGCCAGCGAGTACCAGTTTTGGTTGACAGTGGGGCAACCCACAACTTCATCGATGCACAGATGGTTGAGCGGAGAGGTGTTGAGCCTCGAACCTGCACCTTCCCATACACCCTCTCAGCCTTCTTTTCCACTCATTTTATCCACCAAGTTGATTAAATCATTGTATTTTAGTTTAAAAACGAGCTTTTGACATGGTTTTCTAACTACGCTGATGACTGTTGTTTGGTTTAGAATTTTGCTCAGACAGCTGCGGAAGCTTCTCAGTTTCCGCAGCCGATACAGGTTTCCGCAGCTGACACAGGTTTCTGCAGCCGACCCAGGTTTCTGCAGCCAGCACAAGATTCCGCAGCTGTTTTGTCAAATACCATGCTACAGGTGTCCTCTCAGGAAATGAGCCACATGGGCAAGTTACAAGAGTCAAGGACATGGATCGTATCCCTCTAGATCATCCAGCACGGCCATAAAAGCCCGCGGTCAAACAAGGGGCAAAGGATAGTCAACGGAAGTGTCCAGCGGTGGCACGGCTCTGCGTAGCTCTGTTTTTGAGCACGTGAAGCTACGTGGCACAATCCTTAGCCATGAAGACATTCTGGCAGCGCAAATCCAACAGCCATACCTCTCGGATTTAATAAACATGATGACAGTTACCTAGATCCGGGCTGAGGAGGATTCACGTGTCTTTGGCAGCGTGGTTAATAGGGTAGATTTAGTTAATCTGTTTTAGCTTTCTTTCCTTATAAATAATGCGTCCATGAACGCTGTAGAAGTTAATCGCTGTTAATGTAATTTCAAGACTGTTGTATTTCCCCACTGCACTTTTATGTTGTTGTTTAATATATGAGAAGACTGGTTTAAACTTCTGCGTGTAGCTGTTCGTTGAATTGGTTAAAGTGGCAGAGGGCCCCTGCTTACCGAGACTTTGTACAGTTGTCTTTTCACTTTTGCATTGCTTTATTTCTGTTCATGTATATTAGCTGTACAGTTGTCATTTAAATTCTGCGTTTTATTTCATCATGTATATTAGCTGTACATAACAAAGCTTTTGATTTCTGTTGATTTACATTTTCGTTGCTGCTCTTTTATGGTTACAACTGATAAGTGTTTTTGCAGGTGTTCTTAGGCAGCCCGGGGCAATTTTTCACCTTTTCTTTCCATAACTATTGGCATACGAGATCATCTTGTCTTTGTCGCTGACTCTTGTTTTCTGAAGTTTGATTTTCAGTATTGTCATTTCCTTAAGTTGAACAATTATTTTCTGCTCTTAGATATCATGCTATTCATCTGCTAACGGTTCCTTTCTATAATCAAATAACTTTATTAGGAACCAGAATATCACTCACTATAGCTTGATTTAGTTTGCTTTAGATCTCACATTGCTTGACTTGTTCATGACTGTTTCTCACAGGGTACATTAAGCTGAAAGGCAGAAGGTCAAGAAAGTTAAAGTAGTGTGATTAGTTTCTTTTATGCAATTTAACTTCTTTTAGATTTCACATTGCTTAACATTTCATGATATCTTTTCACAAGAAAGATTGTAAAGTTTTGTAGATGTTCTATGCTAAGAGCAATTTCACTTTTCTCACAGCAATCATACAAGTAGATAAGCAAAATGCAGATAGAACATATAAGCAGATCTTTCAGAAGACAAATCAGAAACAAGAAAAATGTATGTGTTCGTTTCGGCGGTCAACAGGATGCTTCAACCAGCAAAGTCTCCTGTGGTCAGCCAGCCCAGCATGTGTCACAACAACCCTCCAACCAGTAGATGAGAGGAAGATGTGAGTTGTTTTGTATTCAAATTCTCTCCAACTTTTCCTGTATATATATCCATCAATGAGGGTGTGTGACACATCTGTTGGGCATGTGAGCCTACATTACAAAACTGGCTGACCTTGCACATATAATTTATTAAGAATAATAAATTCAAAATATAAGTTCTGCTCATCGGATTAAGACTATTTTTATATGGATTTTACACCTCTCAGAAAGAGGAATCCAACAAAAATATTAGCCTCTTAATCTGAGCATCAGAACATGGAGTTTGGACCTAGTTGTCCAATTTTGACACTCCCTCTCAACTAGGGAGAACTCCATCTATTAGTGCAATTAACATCGTGAGTCATCCCGCCGAAACTTGCTTTGCTGGCTTCTTTATTTCAGAACAGAAGTGGGTCAGTCACAAAGACATCATTCCCCGACTGACATAATCAGTCCAGAGGTCCCAGACCTCACAAATCTTGATCCCAGATCAAGTGGTTGGACCATGCCATCCTAGATAGAGAGTACGGCAATCTTGATGCGTCCATCAGTCTTTGCTAATAGTCTCTAGCTTTTCCACACCTCATTGGCCAAATGAGAGGTACTTCCCATGAGCCCTGAACTCAATGGGTAGGATGCATACGGGGCACAAATTAAATGAGTGGCGAACCAGCTCAATAATCACAAGGGTGGGGCAGAAGCATTATGAGTGCTTATAGCTCCGAGAAGCTATCCCCAAAGCCCCCCAGAGCTCCCAGAGCTCATCGTCCAACAGGACCCACATCATAGGGTCTTTCCACGACACCAAGACTCTCACGGAAGGTTAGGAACTTGACCTTCCCCAGGGGCTTAGTGAGAATATCCGCGACCTGCTCATCAGTTCCTATATGATCGAGCCTTACGGCGCCTCGCTGTACCATATCCCGGATAAAGTGGTACCTGATATCAATATGCTTGGATCGGTCGTGGAACACAGGATTCTCAGTCATACGAATCCCACTCTGATTATCACAGAGTATTACAGTGGTATCTAGCACATGTTGGAACAGCTCACTAAAGAGCTTCCTCAACCAAACTGCTTCACAACAGGCCATACTAGCAGCAATGTATTCGGCCTCCGCGGTGCTCAAAGCCACCGACTTCTGCTTCCTGCTCATCCATGAGATCAAAGCAGAACCAAGATTGAAACAGTATCCAGATGTGCTCTTACGATCCACCACACTGCCAGCCCAATCGGCATCAGTGTATCCCCGGAGTATCACACTCCCGGCAGTGTATCTCAGCCCATGGTTTATCGTGCCCCGAAGATATCTCAAAAGATTCTTGGCACCAACCCAGTGAAAATGATGAGGCTCAACCATCTGTTGACTCAAAGTATTCACTGCAAAACATATGTCCGGACGGGTGTTCACTAAGAACATCAAAGCTCCTATGAGTTGACGATACTCAGTAGGATTGGCCAAGATAGGCCCTGCAGCGCTGCCACTCAACTTCTTAAAGTTGAGTTCCATTGGTGTCGACACGGACTTACAGTCCACCATCCCAAATCTTTCCAGAAGCTTCACAATATACTTTCCTTGAGAAAGGAAAATCTCTCCAGGTCTCTGCCAGACCTCCAAGCCTAGGAAATAGTGCATCAGTCCTAGGTCTTTCATCTCGAACTCAGCAGCAAGCTCCCTCTTACATTGATGAATGAGAGGGTCATCACCTGTCAGGAAGAGGTCGTCCACATACAACACTAGAATGAGGGGCTTTCCTTCCTCAACCTTAAAGTAAAGGTTTGGATTAGCATTGCTTCGAGTGAAGCCCAGCTTCATCAAGTAACTATCCATCCTCTCATACCAAGCTCAGGGTGCTTGCTTTAACCCATAGAGGGCTTTCTTCAACCTGCAGACATAAGTGTCTCGATCTTGAACTTCAAATCCCAGAGGTTGTTCTACATACACCTCTTCCTTTATTGCACCATGCAGAAAAGCGGTCTTGACATCCATCTGATGAAGACTCCATCCTTGCGTAGCAGCAAGGGCTATGATGGATCGGATGGTGGTATATCGAGCCACAGGTGCAAATATATCGTCATAGTCAATTCCTTCCTTTTGTGAGAAGCCACGGGCAACAAATCTTGCCTTAAACTTTTCAGCACTCCCATCAGATCCATGTTTAATCTTAGCGGTGACTACAGATTTGTCCTTCGGTCTTGGGACCACATCCCAGACATCATTCTTCATAATAGCCTCATATTCTTCATGCATAGCATCCTTCCAGACTTGATGCTTGATGGCTTCCTCAAAAGATCTAGGTTCAGATTGTATAATAGTACTCATGGCAGCTAGATACCCTTGGTATCTACACGGCTTCTTGCTTTCTCGGAATGTTCCCCTTGGGGCAGCATGACCCTCAGCATCTTCGAGGGTGTCCCTGAGCCATGATGGCCTCTTTTCTAGAGAAGGGGAAGGATCAATAGGGTCCATTGGCCCTTCAACATCAGGCATAGTCTCATCCTGGGGTTCTTCCAGATTTCCAGGTCTTTCTTCATGGTTTTCTTCAGATCTAGGAAGATCTACTACTTTCTTCAGGGAAGCATCTTCGTCAAAAGTGACATCATGGCTTATCTCTACTTCCCTTTGACCAGGTACATAGACTCTATATGCCTGAGAAGTCTCACTGTAGCCCACAAACATTCCTTTCTTCCCAGTAGCATCCAGCTTGCTTCTCTTTTCTTTCGGCACATGAAAATAGACAGGACATCCAAAAATTCTAAAATGTGAGACATCAGGTTTCTTACCAGAGAAAACCTCTTCGGGAGTTTTGGAGTCCAAAGCGGAATGAGGGCATCGGTTTTGAATGTACACAGCAGTATTTGCAGCTTCTCCCCACAGAAACTTTGGAAGACCCTGGTCACATAGCATGGCACGGGCAGCTTCCACAATAGTCCTATTCTTGCGTTTAGCAACACCATTCTGCTCAGGAGTATATGCAGTGGTAGTCTCCCTCTTAATGCCAGCTTCTCTGCAAAAGTCTTTGAACTCATTTGACTCATATTCAGTGCCATTGTCAGTTCTCAAAATCTTGATCTTCTTTCCGGTCATATTTTCCACCAAGGCTTTGAAGGTACGGAACCACATGAAAGCCTCATCCTTCTTCTTCAAGAAGTATATCCAGGTTTTGCGAGAGAAGTCATCAGTAAATGTCATCAGTAATTACAACATATATTCAAGGCATGTTGCCGGACAAATCCGCAGCCAACCTCAATCCTTTCGACAGCCTGTTGCACATACAAAAACTCTGCACGCTTGTATGTATTACTGCTGTCCACGTGTTGTCTCAACAGACCTGCACAATTCCCTTCGCTGTTTTCTCCAAACGCACCGGTGTATATATATATAAACCCGCATATACATATCACAGTCCACGCGTCCGTTCACCAACGATCCTACGGTTATTGTAGATCTTTGTCCACGTGTCTACCCACCGGTAGACCTGCGTAACCTGGCTTACGGGATCAACCTTCAGTTTATTCGCTCGACCGAAGCATCAACCCGACAGCCCATTATATGTGTAGACCTCTGTACTGTAGAAGTCTGTCCACGTGACAGTCTAACAAATGATCTGAGTTCTGCCACAGATCTCTGTCCACGTGTTGCTGTTTGCTCCAACGTGCCAGCGTATATATATATATATAGACCTGCGTATATATATATATAACTGTCCACGCGTTGCTATCAAAACCCGACTGCTTACGGTGTATGCAATCTTCAGCGCTTGTTCTGTAGTTTTCTGTCCACGTGACAGCCACCAACGTCCTGCCGGAGATCTCTGTCCGCGTGATAGACCATCAACAGACCCGCGCATCACACGCACTCAGTCAATCACCGATATAATGCTTCGACAGCCCGCTGTTCACGTATATCTCTGCGCGTTTATACATTCAAGCATCTGTCCTCAACCGAAACTATAACCAGTCCACAACCGAAGCTGTAATTTGTCCGCATCCGAGGCTATAAAACAGTCTTTACCCGTGACGATAAACGGTTCTTATAGCAGCATACTTCCACGTCGTATTATCCACCTCTGTTCATAAGATTATATCACGGCAGGACTGCGCAAACCCCTGCGCTATACCGTAAATCTGCACTCATGAACAGACCTTTAATAACCTCGACAGCTCACTGTTCAGATATATACCTCTGCGCTTTTACCCAAGATAAATCTGCGCAGTCATATCTTGACTTTATGCGCATAAGACATGCGCATTCTCCAGCCTTATTCGCAAGTCCTCTTGTCTTTTATGCCGAGACAGCGTATATATGTATCACGTAGAAAGGCCACACATGTTCCAGACTTCACGTAGAATGGCCATACCTGTATACCGTATATATATAGCGTATATATGTATAGAATGGCAGAGAGGAATGCGTGAACAGGTCTTGTTGACTCACTGTGTCTTATTGACCCATTGACTGTGTTTATATTTCTTCATAAGCCTGGTGCTTACTGCGGCTAGATAGAGGACCTGCGTGTTAATCTTATGCCCTGCGTAACCCTAGACTGCGTATAACCATGAACAGTGTATTACGATGGCTACGATGTACAACGGCTTACCTCTTCATCAATTCGGCTTGATGACTTGGCACTCTTGATTGCGTATGTGTTTTCTTGACCGGCGTATCTATATATAACCATGAACAGCTTCAAGTCCAGCATATATATAACCATAATTGCGTTTACCTTTGATCATGAAGATGACTGCGTCCCATGCGTTCACTGTGACTGCACCTCAGGACATTAATATGAACCTGTGTGCTTCATGTTATTACTGCGGCTTCCATTCGTTAATATTTCGTATACTATAACAGCGTACATGTTAGTGCAATGACTGTGTGATGTATACATACGTATACTATATCAATCTCTCTGTGGCTACATAACAGCGTGTTAATGCTATGACTGCATGTGTATACTATGTCAGACTTTGCGTTCCTCATCATGTGTGAACCGTGTATAATGAACAGCGTATATGGCATCACGTTGACTATGTGTAGAAGTCTTCATTGCAGCGCATTAGCTTAGGGTTATGAATAGCGTATATGGTCCTCTATATAAAGGCATCCATTAACTGCGTTTAGGGCTGCTTAGAACAGCGTATTAATTCATGACTGCGTTCTCCGTTAGGGCATCATACTAGGCCGGCGTAATCTAGTGTGAATCTCCTTCTCCAAAAACCCAAGACGTGGAGAGGAGATCACTTGAAGTGAGTTTGTCTTCACCTCAGCTCTGATACCATGTAAAGTTTTGTAGATGTTCTATGCTAAGAGCAATTTCACTTTTCTCACAGCAATCATACAAGTAGATAAGCAAAATGCAGATAGAACATATAAGCAGATCTTACAGAAGACAAATCAGAAACAAGAAAAATGTATGTGTTCGTTTCGGCGGTCAACAGGATGCTTCAACCAGCAAAGTCTCCTTTGGTCAGCCAGCCCAGCATGTGTCACAACAACCCTCCAACCAGTAGATGAGAGGAAGATGTGAGTTGTGTTGTATTCAAATTCTCTCCAACTTTTCCTGTATATATATCCATCAATGAGGGTGTGTGACACATCTGTTGGGCATGTGAGCCTACATTACAAAACTGGCTGACCTTGCACATATAATTTATTAAGAATAATAAATTCAAAATATAAGTTCTGCTCATCGGATTAAGACTATTTTTATATGGATTTTACACCTCTCAGAAAGAGGAATCCAACAAAAATATTAGCCTCTTAATCTGAGCATCAGAACATGGAGTTTGGACCTAGTTGTCCAATTTTAACAAAGATTGAGTTGAAGAGTTAAAATAGTGTGGATTAGTTGTTCTTACTTTTCATTTAGTGTAGATTTCACTTTCATTTTCATTCAGCAACAAAGATACTGGGCCGATGTCATAGTTCATTGTTTGATGTCTTTATTTTTTTTGAAGAATTGATTTCATTGCATTCATTTTAAAAAACTTTCTTCCTTTTAAGTTTTGAAAACCACTTAGAGATCACCATAATCATCCACATTTCACTTGCTTTATCACCTTTTCATCATCTCACAGTAGGAAAAGATAAATTCAAAAACAAACTTAAAAAAAAGAAGCTAAAAACGACAAAAGACTAAGGAATTGGTTATCTAGTACATATAGTACACTTCACTTCGTCAGTTTACGAACCCCGGGTTGACATTATAAATAGCAATTTAGATCACACTAAATTGACCAAACATTTTGGCGCCGTTGCCGGAGAAGTGAAATTAGGTAGCCAAATTCTTTAAAAAAAAAAACAAGAAAATTTCAAGGAAGGAAAATTGATAACCTCTCAAAGTATGCTCTCCTCTTGCACTTAATGTGATCTGGAGGATCAGAAAAGAGAAAGTTATTGGTTTAATAGTTTCTTGAGTATGCTCTCTTCTTGCACCTAGAGTGACCTGGAAGATCAGAAAGAGAATTATTACCTCGACTTGAAGAAAAATAAAAAATGACATGCATAGAGCAAGAGATTCTAGGGGAAGGTTTTTAGCTAGAGCCAAGAGTTCGATTTTTACAAGTCCATCTACTTCAAGGAATAGACAAGAGACACCTCCATCATCTCCAACTTCCACTCCTAGCCCTAGGATTCCTGGAATTCAAGAGGCAGGAGTCGACTCTCCCACACCTTCCATCGAATCTGAATTAGAAAGAGATCCTTTCCTTCCTTCTACAGAAAGACAAATTGTAATTGAAGAAGTAGAGTCATCTGAAGAAGAAGAGGGAGAAATTCCTTCTCGTTCACCTTTAGTAGAAGAACCAGAAGACTCTGAAGTCTCCAGGGAAACTACCATGACAGAGGAAGGAGCAACTGGATTTGGTAGAGGTAGAGGTAGAGGAGGAGGAGGAGGAGGAAACAATGGAGGAGGTAGAGGTAACATTGGGGGAAATAGGGATGGAGATAACTCATTCGGATTTCCTATAGTCAATGAGGACTCCCGAGCCACCATGAAAAACATCTCACCATCTGTCCTCCCAAACTTCCATGGGTTAAGGAATGAGGACCCTGAAACATTTCTATTTGAGTTTGAAGTCGTGTGTTGAACTTATGATTATCTGGAAGACTCTCAAAAACTCAAACTGTTTCCTTCAACATTGAAAGGAGCAGCCTTGAAATGGTTCATGGGATTACTCACTCAATCCATTAGGTCTTGGAATGATATGAAACAAACATTTTTGGATAGGTACCTGGACTATTGTATGCCCACCAATCACAAGGATGAGGTATTCAAAATGATGCAAAGAGAAGATGAAAACTTGGAGGATTTACTTGAAAGATTTCAATACAACCTGAAAAGAGCAAAAATGAGTAACTTAGATGAGGAGACCTTGAAAGCCCTTCTATTAAAAGCCATTAGATATGAATGGATAAATATTTTGAACATGATGGGGAAGGGAGATATATCTCAACTTTCACTCAATGATATAGCAGAGCTATGTGTCCATCTCTCAAGAGGGAAATCTAAAACTCAAAAAGGGCCTAGAGATCCTTCTCTCATCAGAGCAAATAAATCTGCAACTGGATCAGTAAGTAGGGCTGAGATTGGCAACATGCTTGATGAATTCAAAACTGACATCTTAGGGAGTCTTAGTGAGCAACTGGACACCCTTAAGATTCACAATAAGCAGAAAGCAGAAGCTGAGGCTTTGGCCATCTTTTGCCCAAAGTGTAGGAAGAAACATGCTCTAAGGGAATGTCCCTTGGATGCAAAAGTTGTAGAAACATGTGTCATTTGTTCAAAGAATCATGAGACCAAGGATTGTCCTTCAATTCCTGGGCTCAAAGTTGTCTTTCAAGAAGATCCAAATACAATCGAATCTCTCTGTTTTGTTGCAAGGAGACCTTGGCAGGGGCAACAAAATCAAGGGTTTAACAACTCTATGAATTTTCAACCCTCACCAAATTGGAATCCTTGGCAACAACCTTGGTCCCAACCTCAAAATCCTTTTCAATCATGGGTACAAGGTATGCAAAATCCTTATGGGAGATTTGCTCAATTTTACCAATATCCTCCATCTTTTCAAAACCAACAAGCTCCACAACTTCCAAATCAAAATCCACAACTATCATTGCCATTTCCACAACAACAACAACCTTCTCAACAGAATCCAAATTCTCAACTCTTGCTTCCATTCCAACAGAAGTCAAATCAACTTCCTTCTCAGCCATTGCCAAACCCCAATAATAAAAACCCTCAAAATGCTTACATGATGGAAGGTCAACAATTTCCTACCTATATGATTGTTCCTCTTAATGAAGTACAACTCAGATCAGGTAGAGTCCTAGATAAGCCTTCTATAAATGCTCAAAAGCAAAGCATTTTTGAGGAAGAGTCTCTTGAAGCCAATAAGGGTTCTGAAGCATCTCTTCAAAACCCAAACACTCAAAAAGAAAAAGAAAAAGAATTAACCCCTACAACTCCCATAGTTGAGCAACCTACATCTTTATCCACACCTCCTTTTCCTGAAAGATTACAAATTGATAAAGGGGTGGAAAAACAAATTTGGTTGCCTGACTATAATTTTCTAGATGAATTGAAGAATGTCTCTATCAAGATTCCCTTGTTACAAGCCATTAAAGAGATTCCTATTCTAGCAAAAACAATAAAGGAGTTGAGTCTTAAAAGACCAGGAAGGAAACCAAGAGATACCAGAAGAATCCACATGGTAGGGAAAATTGCAGATATCATGATGGGAAAGATTACTATGCAGAAATATGTAGATCCCGGTAGTCCAATTGTCAAAACACATATCAATGGGGTAGAAATACCAAATACTTTGATTGATTTAGGGGCTGCTATCAACATCATGAGTAGACAGACTATGGAACAGCTAAAACTTCCTAATCTTCTTTTTACACCTACTTTATTGCAACTTGCAGATCGATCAATTATTAAACCAGATGGTGTATTAGAAGACATTCCAGTTTCCTTAGACTCTTGGGAATATCCAGTAGATTTCATGATTTTAACTCCCAAGAGTAATCTAGGAGGACATCCTCTTATTTTAGGAAGACCTTGGCTAGCCACAGCTGATGCTTTCATAAGTTGTAGATCTGGGGATATGTATATTTCTGATGGTAATTTGACAAAGAAGTTCAATCTGTATCCTCCAGCAAAAGCAATTACAGAAATAGGAGATAATGAGTGGGTTGATGATGAAGATGCTATACAACCTGTCTTTACCATTGCTGAGATCAGTGAAGATAGTCAAATTCTGAACACATTAGAAAATTTTGAACCATCTTCAGAATATGACCACACACAATTTCAGTTGGATTCTGACATTGAGTGTCTATCATCTAGACAAATGTCTCTTTTCTCTATGGAAGAGTTTGGTAGTTCTGCCATTGAGATTTTTCCAGGAAAAACATTGAATATCAACAGAAACTTGGAAAAATCACAACAGGAGGAGCTAACCAAAATCTTGCAAAAACATTCTACTGCATTTGCATGGGAGTATACTGATATGAAAGGTATTGACCCTAAGACTTGTATTCATCACATCTACATTGAGGAAAACAGTAGACCAATCAGACAACCTCAAAGAAGGATGAATCCAAACCTTAGGGAGATAGTGAAAGAAGAGCTCCAAAAGTTACTTAATGTAAACTTCATTTACCCCATTTCAGATAGCCGGTGGGTTTCTCCTTTGGTTATAGTACCTAAAAAGAATGGTAAATGGAGGGTTTGCATTGATTACAGGGAATTGAACAAAGCAACCTTGAAGGATCACTTTCCTTTACCCTTTATTGATCAAGTATTAGATACTTTAGCAGGCAAAAAGTATTTCTCATTTTTGGATGGTTTTAGTGGTTACAATCAGATTCAGGTAGCACCTGAAGATCAGGACAAGACCACATTTACCTGTCCATGGGGAACTTTTGCTTACCGAGTACTTCCTTTTGGATTATGTAATGCACCCGCAACATTTCAAAGGGCAGTACTAGGAATCTTTTCTAATCTAATTCATGATTGTGTAGAGGTCTATATGGATGATTTTACAGTTTATGGTAATTCATTTGAAGAGGCATTAGAAAATTTGGAAAAAGTCCTTATAAGATGTAAAGAAACAAATCTTTCATTAAGTCATGAAAAATGTTTTATGATGTTTACTGAAGGGATTGTTTTAGGACATCATATTTCAGGAGATGGGATTAAAGTTGATAGATCAAAAGTTGAAGTCATCTCCAAGTTACCTATTCCAAATTGTCAAAAAGATGTTAGAAGTTTTCTTGGATTTACTGGATATTATAGAAGGTTTATTGAAAACTTCACCAAAATAGCATCCCCACTCTTCAAATTACTTACAAAAGACTGTGAATTCAAGTGGGATCCTGACTGTCAATCTGCATTTGAAACTTTGAAAACAAGAATATCTGAAGCACCCATTTTGAGAGGGCCAAATTGGAAACTTCCTTTCCATATTTCTACAGATGCTTCAGATACAGCTCTAGGAGCTGTGTTGGGTCAAAAGGATTTAATTCCTTATGCCATTTACTACACCAGTAAAAATTTGACTCCTACTGAGTTAAATTATACTGTGACTGAAAAAGAGTTCTTAGCTGTTGTTCATGCAATCAACAAGTTTAGACACTATATAACTAGCTATGAAACTTTTGTCCATACTGATCATTCTGCAATTAGATATCTCATGAACAAACCTGTTACTAATGGCAGAGTTACAAGATGGCTTTTACTTTTACAAGAATTCAATATTATTGTGTTAGATAGACCAGGGAAACAGAATACAGTAGCTGATTTCTTGTCTAGAATCCAAAATACTAACGAAGATTCTTTTGTAGAGGATAAGTTTCCAGATGAATATTTGTTTGCAGTAACTACTAAAACTCCATGGTATGCAAATATTGCTAACTATTTGGTTACAGGGAAGCTACCTCCACACTTATTTCCTAATGAGAAAAGGAAAATCATTCAGGAGAGTTCAAAGTATTCATGGATTTCTAATGAATTGTTTAAAACAGGGGTAGATTGTGTGATCAGAAGATGTGTTCGGGAAGATGAAATCCCTGACATCCTTAAGGCATGTCATGATGAACCATGCGGTGGACACTTTGCTGACAAGAGGACGGCCTATAAAATCCTTTCTTTAGGATATTATTGGCCTTCTCTCTTCAAGGATGCAGAACAATATGTTAGAAGGTGTGACAGCTGCCAAAGAGTTGGGAGACCAACTCTTTCAAATGAAATGCCATTACAGCCACAGGTACTCATCGAACCCTTTGAAAAATGGGCTTTAGATTTCATTGGACCCATTAATCCACCATCTAAACAAAAGAAGTATATATTGGTTTGCACTGATTATGTTACTAAATGGGTAGAAGCCAAGGCATTGCCTTCTGCCACTGAAAATTCAGTTGTTCAATTTCTTTTTCAGGATATTTTTACTCGTTTTGGTGTCCCAAGAGAAATTGTGACAGATCAGGGAAGTCAATTTACATCTAACTTGATGGAGAAGCTGATAGAAGAATACAAAATCAAGCATAGAAAATCTACTCCTTACCATCCGCAAGCAAATGGTCAAGTGGAATCTACAAACAAAGTTCTTGAGAGCATCATCACCAAAACTGTTCATCTCCACAGAAGAGATTGGGCAGAAAGGCTTCCTGAAGCCTTATGGGCCTATAGAACTACATGGAGGAACACAACAGGACATTCTCCCTATGAACTTGTTTATGGGAAAGAAGTCCTGCTCCCCATTGAGTTTCAAGTCAAGACCTTCAAGATGGCAGTTCAGTTGGGGATGAATCTATCAGAAGCCCAAAAGCACAGAATGGAGCAGCTGAATGAGCTAGATGAAATAAGACAAGATGCAATTTTAAGGACTGATCTAGTTCAGCACCAAAGAACTAAGTGGCATGACAGATATATCAAAGAGAGAAAGTTTCAAAAGGGAGATTGGGCGTTACTGTTTGATTCCAAGTTTAAAGACTTCAAAGGAAAGTTTCAGACTCATTGGCTTGGACCATATGAGATTGATGAAGTCTTTAGCAATGGAGCAGTTCGAGTCAAGACTATTGATGAGTTTCAAACTCCTCTTATTGTGAATGGCCACCGATTGAAAATTTATCATAAGCCACTCTCAAAAGAGGACTCTGTCAAAATGTTTCAAGAAAATTCTGCAATGAGGCTGGTGGAGAGGAATCCTTCTCCCCCATCAGCCTAATCTTTGTTTCTTTCAGTTGAAAAAAAAAAGAAGAAAAGAAAAGAAAAAAAAAAAAAGAAAAAAAAAATCTTTTGTATAAGCCTGAAAACCAATCATGGATTGGCAGTCTTATACAGAAAATGTAGAGTGAAAATCAGGGGCACCTGACACTTTATATTTTCCAAAAAAAAAAAAATCTCTCTTTCTTTCCACCTCCATCTCATTTTCACTTGTCATTTCACTTCACCTCCATCTCATCTTCATCTCCATTCCACTTCACTCCACTCCATTTCCATCTCATTCCACTCATTTCATCTCATTCCATCAATAAAAGTCCCTCTCAGGACTATTTTATTCAGTTGGTTCTTCTCTAACTATCTTTGTGCAGTTAAAGGGGTGTTGTCTTAGTTTCCGCAGCTGGAAACCGTTTCCGCAACTAGAACCAGTTTCCGCAGCCAGAAACGATTTCCGCAGCCAGCATCACTCTGCCTCCATAGCCGGCATCACTCTGTTTTCAAAAAAAAAAAATCACAGTCAAAGGTTAGTTTCATCATCACCAAGTGCAGCAAAGACATGGGGCATCTTCAAGATCAAAGAACAACCATGGGTCAGAAGCCTTAATCAAAGAAATGATACACTTCCAAAGGTATGATCAAAAATCTCTACCAAATAACAAATCAATGTCATTATTTTGCATAGTTATTTAAACCATGGCAAGTTCCACTAAATGCAATGATTTGATTCGACAAGCCCCATACCACTCCTCTTCCACCTACGTCATTCCACACACCCTATTCATTTCTAACGGTTCCATGATCATTCTAAATTTATGAATTGCTCTTCCATTTATTGGCCGTACTGTGAGACGTGACCTACTGTACCACGGCTCTCCTTCACCATGATTCCCGCAGCCGTCTGCTGAGACGTGTGCGCAAATCATCCGATTCAAAAGGACTCAACCGTTATTCTGCCCATTTATCACTTCACTCCCGCATGCGTTCGGTATTGCACTCGTTACTGTTGCTTACCCTCGGTACTCATACCATTCTCTGCTCTCCATTTCCGCTACATGCACTACAGTTTGTTCCAAACCCTGGCTCCAGTCACCACATACATCCTGAACTCCGATTACGGCTACTCCAGTTACCTTAAGAATCCCCTAATCAGCCCATTTTTCGTGAACCTTCATACGCAGTAGAATTCTTAGTCGGAATTTAAAGCCGAGAATGGGAAAGCTACTAAGAGCTGAACCGGAGGGACCAAAGTACCTGGAGGGTTATCCTCAAATGAAAGAGTCGTTAAAGAAAGCAAGGTGGTTGAGATTCATTCAGAAGTTCACGGGCTATAATAAAGAAGTGACTAAAGCTTTTGCCAGATCCTTTAATGGACAAACAGCGGAGGTTGGAGACTTGAAATTTACAGTGACCGAGGCCACAATAGCAGCTGCAACAAGTCTTCCACAAGAAAGCGAAAGGTGGTTCAAAAACAGAAGT
Organism: Pinus tabuliformis; assembly: GCA_031772625.1. Classification (NCBI taxonomy): domain Eukaryota; kingdom Viridiplantae; phylum Streptophyta; class Pinopsida; order Pinales; family Pinaceae; genus Pinus; species Pinus tabuliformis. Next base: position 1,392,863,819 of record CM062818.1, on the reverse strand, counting down.
GTAGACGATCAAGGATGGAAAATCATGCTCAAAAATCCAGGTATGGATACCTCTGTATTTACCAAAGGAATCCCCGTGCATGCAATAAAAGAAGAATGGTCCACTCTGTTATTACTTATCCAGAAATTTATCACATGCGAGGGTCGTTTTGGTACCATGTATATGTATCATGCCAGGATAATGATGAATTTCATGGAGGGTTGTACCCTTAACTTGCCTTATTTTCTGTTATCAAGCTTGAAGAAAATGAGCTCTACTGTTCAAAAACACGTAGGTAGTATTGAATCCCATCTTTACCATCACGGGTTCATAAAAATCCTTATTGAAGATCAGTTGAAAAACCCTAAGGATACTTGGGAAAAGTTTTTGACAAGAAATCACTTCCAAGAACTGACTGAAGCCTCTGCAAGCAGTTCCCCAAAAATTCCAAAGAGAAGTAGGAGAAAAGAAAAGAATGTTACAGCCCAAGACTCTCCTACAGTAGATATTCAGGAAACTGTTCAGAAAGAAGAAGAGGAGGGAACTAAAAACAAGAAACAGAAGAAGGACAAAGGCAAGATAACCATTCAAGAAACCTATCCATCACCTGAACAATCTGTAGAAGAAGATTATCAACCTCTGTCAGAGAGGTTAATAGATCTTCAAGCTGCTGCCATAACCAAGAAAAAGCAAAGAGGAAAACAGGCTGCACAAGAGAAAAGTACTAGTTCCTACCTAAGAAGGAGCACTAGGCTAAAAGGGAAGGGGAATAAAACCAAAGAAAAACAGTCTCATTTTATTGATTTAGATAAATCCCCAACTCAGCCAAGTATTGAGCCAAGTCCTCCACGAGAGGAAAGCCCTTTTCAGCCGGAAAGAGAAAGCAGTCCTCCTTCACCAGAATTTGAGTTCAGGCCGAGAAAAACACCTGAGGTAGATTCCACCCAGCAAGAAGCATATAACTACTTAGAGTCCTTGGAACAATCAGCTGCAGGACCAAGCATTACCTTGCCACTTGATGCACAAGTACAGTCTTTAAAACAGGAAGTGTTTGAACTGGAAGTCCTAAATAGGCACATCAAACAGGAAAACGAAGCACTCAAAGAGCAGAGTAAAGTAGACAAGATTGTCCATGACAATACTATGCTCCATTTAGGACTGTGGCAGAAGAAGAACAGGAAGCTGAAGAAGAAATGTAAAAAGTTGAGCAGGGCATTGATTAATCTTAAGTTCAAATGTCTAGTCAGGAAGCCAAGGACCATTCTAGCATCAAAGAGAAAGAGAAGAGGGCTAGATGTTCTTGTAGAAGCCTCAAAGCATATGGATTGAGGGAAAATAACTAAGTTTTGGTTGCATGAGGACATGCAACACCTTCAGAGTGGGGGTATGTTGAGCCTCGAACCTGCACCTTCCCATACACCCTCTCAGCCTTCTTTTCCACTCATTTTATCCACCAAGTTGATTAAATCATTGTATTTTAGTTTAAAAACGAGCTTTTGACATGGTTTTCTAACTACGCTGATGACTGTTGTTTGGTTTAGAATTTTGCTCAGACAGGATATAGGTTTCCGCAGCTGACCCAGGTTTCTGCAGCCAGCACAGGATTCCGCAGCTGTTTTGTCAAATACCATGCTACAGGTGTCCTCTCAGGAAATGAGCCACATGGGCAAGTTACAGGAGTCAAGGACATGGATCGTATCCCTCTAGATCATCCAGCACGGCCATAAAAGCCCGCGGTCAAACAAGGGGCGAAGGATAGTCAACGGAAGTGTCCAGCGGTGGCACGGCTCTGCGTAGCTCTATTTTTGAGCACGTGAAGCTACGTGGCACAATCCTTAGCCATGAAGACATCCTGGCAGCGCAAATCCAACAGCCATACCTCTCGGATTTAATAAACATGATGATAGTTACCTAGATCCAGGCTGGGGAGGATTCACGTGTCTCTGGCAGCGTGGTTAATAGCGTAGATTTAGTTAATCTGTTTTAGCTTTCTTTCCTTATAAATAATGCGTCCATGAACGCTGTAGAAGTTAATCGCTGTTAATGTAATTTGAAGACTGTTGTATTTCCCCACTGCACTTTTATGCTGTTGTTTAATATATGAGAAGACTGGTTTAAACTTCTGCGTGTAGCTGTTCGTTGAATTGGTTAAAGTGGCAGAGGGCCCCTGCTTACTGAGACCTTGTACAGTTGTCTTTTCACTTTTGCATTGCTTTATTTCTGTTCATGTATATTAGCTGTACAGTTGTCATTTTAATTCTGCGTTTTATTTTATCATGTATATTAGCTGTACATAACAAAGCTTTTGATTTCTGTTGATTTACATTTTCGTTGCTGCTCTTTTATGGTTACAACTGATCAGTGTTTTTGCAGGTGTTCTTAGGCAGCCCGGGGCAATTTTTCACCTTTTCTTTCCATAACTATTGGCATACGAGATCATCTTGTCTTTGTCGCTGACTCTTGTTTTCTGAAGTTTGATTTTCAGTATTGTCATTTCCTTAAGTTGAACAGTTATTTTCTGCTCTTAGATATCATGCTATTCATCTGCTAACGGTTCCTTTCTATAATCAAATAACTTTATTAGGAACCAGAATATCACTCACTATAGGTTGATTTAGTTTGCTTTAGATCTCACATTGCTTGACTTGTTCATGACTGTTTCTCACAGGGTACATTAAGCTGAAAGGCAGAAGGTCAAGAAAGTTAAAGTAGTGTGATTAGTTTCTTTTATGTAGTTTAACTTCTTTTAGATTTCACATTGCTTAACATTTCATGATATCTTTTCACAAGAAAGATTGAGTTGAAGAGTTAAAATAGTGTGGATTAGTTGTTCTTACTTTTCATTTAGTGTAGATTTCACTTTCATTTTCATTCAGCAACAAAGATACTGGGCCGATGTCATAGTTCATTGTTTGATGTCTTTATTTCTTTTGAAGAATTGATTTCATTGCATTCATTTTAAAAAGCTTTCTTCCTTTTAAGTTTTGAAAACCACTTAGAGATCACCATAATCATCCACATTTCACTTGCTTTATCACTTTTTCATCATCTCACAGTAAGAAAAGATAAATTCAAAAACAAACTTAAAAAAAAGAAGCTAAAAATGACAAAAGACTAAGGAATTGGTTATCTAGTACATACAGTGCACTTCACTTCGTCAGTTTACGAACCCCGGGTTGACATTATAAATAACAATTTAGATCACACTAAATTGACCAAACAAGAGGTATATAGACAGAGAGCTTCGATGGGTTTTCAGTTTTGGTCCCAGGAGATCAGACCATGATGTGTGCTTGTTATGTTCCAGAGCTATCAGTGACGATGGGCACCTATACATTGACTGACCACTTTTTCGTGGTCGATATTCCGGACACCAACATGATACTGTGTGTTCAATGGCTTATCACTCTAGGGAAGGTCACGACAGATTGGAAGACCCTAGAGATGGAGTGGGATGATGAGAAAACAGGGAGGCATGAGAAGATACGGGGACAACACACATATCCGCCTCAGACTGTTTTGGCTCATCGGATGGAGGCAGTCTTCTGGAAGGGAGATGTAGAGTGGGCAGTGGAGCTGCATGCATCAGAGGCAGGGGCTACAGGGCAAACGGTACACCCAGAGATACAATCCATCCTTGACCAGTATGCCATAGTGTTTGGGGAGATTCTGCCAGGATAGCCACCGGACCGAGGGTTTGAGCACACCATTGAGCTTGAGCAGGGCATACAGGCAGTGATTACTACCCCCTATAGGCATCCCAAGGCCTATCGGGATGAGATCGAGCGGGCCATTCAGGAGTTGCTGGCTCTTGGGCACATTCGGCCGAGCACGAGTCCTTTTGCTTCTTCCATGGTGTTGGTGAAGAAGAAGGACGGCACGTTGAGGATGTGCATTGACTACAGGGCCCTGAACAAGAAGACATTGAAGAATAGTTACCCCATACCCAGGATCGACGAGTTGATGGATGAGTTGAGAGGAGCACGTTTCTTCTCAAAGATTGATTTGAGATCTGGGTACCATCAGATTCGCGTGAGGGAGCAGAACATTCCCAAGACCGCCTTTAGGTGTCACTATGGGCACTTTGAGTTTTTGGTGATGCCCTTCAGGCTAACTAATGCCCCAGCTACATTCCATTCCTGTATGAACCACATCTTCCGCAGTCACTTGAGGAAGTTTGTGTTGGTGTTCTTTGATGATATCCTCATTTACAGCAGGACTTGGGAGGAGCATCTCCAGCACATTGAGACAATGTTGTGCATCTTGCAGGAGCAGCAGTTCTATGCCAAGCTCTCCAAGTGTGAGTTTGGGTTGGCGGAGATGTTGTACTTAGGACACATCATAGGGGTGGACAGAGTAAGAGTCCACGAGGAGAAGATCAGGGCCATCAGAGATTGGCCAGAGCCGAGGAACTTGACAGAACTCCGGGGATTCATTGGCATTTGTACTTACTACCGGAAGTTCGTCAAGAGTTTCTCACAGCTTGCTGCACCCCTGACAGATTTGACGAGGAAGGGGGCATTCAGTTGGTCGATACAGCGCAATGAGCCTTTGACAGGCTCAGGGAGGTTATGAGCAGCTGCCCATTGCTTGCATTGCCAGATTTTACGCAGCCATTTGTTTTGGAGTGTGATGTGTCGGGAGAGGGGATCAGCGCAGTATTGATGCAGGGAGGTCACCCTATAGCCTATGAGAGCTGGAAGCTCCTTCCGCACGAGAGGTTGTATTCTATATATGACAAGGAGATGCTGGCCATCATGCATGCATTGGCCAAATTTCTGGTAGTATTTGGTGGGTAACAGGTTCAGGGTGAGGACTAATCACAACAGCCTCAGATTCTTTTTGGAGCAAAAGCAGCGACAGGAGAGGCAACAGAAGTGGATCAGTAAGATCTAAGCATATGACTTTGACATTGAGTATGTCAAGGGTAAGAACAACGTGGTAGCAGATGCCCTTTCACGTAGACCAGCCACGTTGTCTCTTATGTGCTTGGACACAGACTGGAGGGTTCGACTCTTAGTAGAGTACTCCAAGGACAGGTTTGCATGTGAGATTCTGGATGGGCAGGTGGCGGATGACAGGTACAGGGTGGTTGATGAGATCATCTACTATAGGGACCGGATCTTCTTGACTGAGGGGTCTCAGCTCAAGAAGAAGATACTTCAGGCGTCACATGATTCACCATTGGCCGGTCATCAGGGGTTTACCAAAACCTACAGGGCCATTAGAGAGAGGTTCTCATGGAAGGGCCTCAAGGAGGACATACTCCAGCATGTCCGGGAGTGTGATGTTTGCCAGAGGAACAAGGGGGAGGTGAGCCATCCCATAGGATTATTGCAGCCTCTTCCCATTCCGGAGGGGAAATGGGAGTGTATTTCGATGGACTTCATCACAGGGTTGCCCATGGTACAGGGCAAGGATTGCATCTTTGTCGTCGTTGATCGACTGACAAAGTGCACACATTTTTTCGCCATATCCGCACACTACAGAGGTCTTCAGAGAGGTCTTCAGGCTACATGGTCTTCCTAAGACCATCACCAGTGACAAGGACAGCCGTTTCATGGGCGGGTTTTGGCAGGAGCTTTTTCGGTTAGTGGGGACGGAGTTGACACCGAGTACCAGTTATCACCCACAGACAGACGGACAGACAGAGATAGTTAACAAGTGGCTGGAGGGCTACTTTTAACTATGTCAGCGGGTAGCAGAGAGCATGGCTGAAGTGGCTGCATCTAGGGGAGTACTGCTACAACACTACACATCACATGTCGATTGGTATGTCACCATTCTATGCTTTGTATGGGTATCATCCTTTATCTTTTGCTGACGTGATGTTTGGTGATAGTAAGGCTCCGAGAGCCAAGATTTGGATCCAAGAGAGTCAGGATATTCTCCGAGCTCTCAAGGATACAATGGCTACAGCGCAGAACCAGCAGGAGCTGTATGCTGACAAGGGTCGGGTGGAGAGACAGTTTGAGGTAGGGGACATGGTCTACTTACGATTACAGCCATACCGACAATCGTCACTGAAGCAGAAGGGGGGCTGAGAAGCTCAAGCCCCGCTTTTATAGGCCATACAAGGTGATACGCAGGATTGGACAGGTTGCATATGAGTTGGTGCTGCCCCAAGGCAGCAAGATTCATAACTTTTTCATGTATCATGTCTGAAGAAGGCATTGGGGCAGCAGGTGGCAGTGACAGGTGAGCTACCCCGATGGATGATGAGGGGCATTTGGTGTTGTAGCCAGAGGCTATTATTGATACCAAGGAGAGGCAGTTGCGGAGCAGGACGGTTCGAGAATTCTTGGTGAGGTGGAAGAATTTACCGGATGAGGATGCCACTTGGGAGAGCGAGAAAATTTTGCAGCATCCATCACTTCAGTTGCTTGAGGACAAGCAACATTTTGCCGAGGGAGACTGTAATATTCCTATTTAGCCATGGCTAATTGGAATATTTGATTTTTGCTCAATTTTGCCTTCTATAGTTAGTTATGAATAAAAAGGTGAGTAAAAGGGTGACATAACTCACTTTTAGAATAAAGTTACTCCCTAGTAGCACAATGTTATAACTTAAAAGGGAGCCAAGGGGGCCAAAGGACCACGTAGAGGAGGGGCCCACATAGACACTCGGAGGGACTACACAGATAGGTAGGAACACGTGGCAAGAGGGAGGCTACGTTGGAGAAGGTTGGCTCTAGGGTTTGAGAGGGGCCAACGCTATAAAGGAGAGAGGAGCCTCCTCATTTTGGCATTCGATTATGAGCATTTGAGCTAGTCACTTCGACTTGGAGCACGCTGGCTGTTTAACCTGTCTACAACATTGTTTAGTGCACTGAGTGTCTCCGTTCGGAGATCTCACCCTTAGCCCCAGGGGACTTCGAGTGCCTACTCGGGCAAGGTATTTTTAGCAGTCTTTTTGCAGTAGTTTTGATCTTTGGCATTGAGGTGGAGCTAAGCATTGGAGGACTGCGTAGTCTTGAGAGAGAGGGACGCAGTTCTTCTGGGGGACATTCTGGATTGAGGATTTGTGGAGGAGTTGAGCTGGGGATATTGAGCAAGGGATCAGCTCTTGCATAGTAGAGTGGGTTGGCAGAGTTTCAGGCAGTATTTTGGAGGGTTCTACTCAGTGGCAGCACAGGGCCCTGAGGGACTGCGTGATTCCCCAAGGGGGCGATTTTTAGGGGTCGGCCATTTCAGAAAAGCTTTCTGGGTTTTTATGGGTTTTCTGAGTAGAGGCAAATTTCAGAGTTTCAGCATTTTCGAAGGAGGGGAATAGCCCCGAATCCTCATTTGATTTCCAGCAGTAGCAGCAGCACGACAGTTCTCCAGCAGCATCCACGCAGTTCAGAGAGAGGCCATTCCTTTGCTATTCTGAGTGTATATCTTCACTTGCCTGGTGCAAGTCGAGGTGCCATCCTTCTGATCACCTCCTGTACTCATTCCATTACTCAGTATAATAAAATGGCTTAGCATTTCTCTCTGCATTTCTCGAGTATCTGCTTATATTTCATGTTTACATTATTGTATGTTGCACCACTGTTATTTTTATTATTTTGAGTTTCCCGGTTATTATATTATTTGTGCGTATTTGGTTGGAGTTTACTGGGGTTTGGGGAATATCTCTGAAACTGGATATTACATCGTGTGAGCCCTGTACATGGCCAAGGAGGTGTGGTGGTTGCCGATAAACATCTGCACATCTCTAGCAGTTGTCACAAACTTTGATATCCATTGAATTTTGCCAATGTCCTTTAGTGCATTATTGAGTGCATGCACACAACAAGGAGTCCAAAAAATATGTTGATACCTTCTTTGAATCAATAACCCAGCAGATCTACAAACTGCTGCTGCATTTGTCACAACTTGCACCACACTATTAGTCCTAACATCCTCTATAACTTCTCGAAGAACCCCAAATTGGAAAGATGCATCTTTGTGCTTTCTAGAATAGTCAACAACTTTAAAAGGAATGGACCTTCTGCAGATGTCACTATGATGTTGATTAGTGGGTGTTTTCAGATGTCAGTCCATCTATCCATAACAATAGAGCAACCAAACCTCAACCATGTTTGTCTCATTCTCTCTTTTTTCACATTAATTTTGGACACTTTTCTATCTAAAATTGTTGTTCTTAGCTTATGTTTTCCGGGTGGTACATATGAAAGCCTTACTTTTGCAATTGCTTGGACCATTTCCTTGTAATAAGGAGAATGAACAACATGGAAGGGAGTTCCATAGGCAAAAAGAAATTTGCCAATTGCATCATCTGTGTCATCTCGATCTAGAACATTGTACATCCCAAACACTGTAGCACCCATTGCACAAGAACGAGATGCACCAGTAGAACCCTTTGTCTTTTTTGATGAAGCACTGGATGGAGGCATATTTGTGCATGGATCAACATTTTTGCTAGAAAACAATCCTTTTCCACTGGCTGCCCTTTCTAGCCTCCAAAGTTGCTCTCTTTGAGCTGGATTCAGGTTCTTTGAGGGACACATATTGACTCCTTTACCTGTAATAGCCAAAATATGTTGCTTCACCCTGGTATAGCTGCCAACAAAGTGATGCCCACAAATATTGCAGACCCAATCACGTGAGCCACCACCAACTTTTGGATTTTTTTCGGAAGTTTGGTTACATAGATTAGAAGCGGTTTTAGAGGATTAAATGTCCCCTTTGCAAATTTTTCCAGATCTCTTGGTGGGCCTTCAGAATCTACACCATGCAAAGGCCTATTATGATTTCTTGCCCTCGTGTGACTGCTTTCAATTTCTTCTTGTGACTCACTACCACTGTAGATGCTGTCACTATTCCCACTGTTCCCAGAATAATTCAGACTCATAATTGTAACTTGTAACTTGTAGGCTACAAGGGTTTTAACTTTTCATTTTTGAAATTTGAATTGATTTAAAAATTAAAACAATAAAATTATAAATATTAAATTTTAATAAAACTTTTATGCAAAATTTGAAAATTACATAGTGATTCGGTATTCCTAGTGATTACTAGAACTACAGGAGTAACTGAAGTCTGAAAATTTAAAGATAATATATATATATATATATATATATATATATATATATAAATGCATAACCTTGAACCTACAGGGATTAGTAATTAATATTAAATAACTTATTAGACAGTCGAGAGAGTTTACTTTGAGGCTCTATGCTTGTATTTGTGTGCACTATGTACTATGCCAGTACCTTTGTTCTCGCCGCTCGACCACAGGATGTTTGTAGTAGGAGTGAGGAGAGACAAGACTGAGTTTCAACTTCAAGTTTTGTGGGCCGAGAGGCTTAGAAAGACCCTCCTCTACGAGCCGCAGTCAAGCGCAACGTAACAAGGGTATTCGGCCATGGCCAGTGTAGCAAAACAACATTTCACGATTTTTGATTTCAGGCAAAACGACGTTTCGCTGTTTACGATTTCAGAGCCAACGCTTCACCATTCAGAATTTTAGCAGCAACGTTTCACAATGGCCAACGATTTCAGGCTAGTGCTTCACCATTCACGATTTTAGCGACAACCTTTCATAGTGGCCAACGTTGAGAGTCTAAGAGTAGGGCCTAGGTAGTAGTGGGCCACACAGCTGAGAGAAACAACAACGACGAGTTCCACGACTTCGATTTTGATGGGCGATGGCGTCTTCGATTTCGACTTGGGTGATGGTGCAATGGTTCGATCGATGACGACTTCCATGGACTTAATGAAAATTATAACAATCCGCCTCTTCATACAATGAAACACTTCCCCATGCTTCATAAGAATTAAATTTTTAATGTTTATTTAAAAAAATTATGTTTTCTCTAAGGAAACGACCCCTTTCGCCTAGGAAACAACCCCGTTTTGAGGAAATGACCCCTTCGAAGTTCCGTGCGTACCCTGTTTTTTGGGAGCGTGGGGAAACGACCCCAAGTCCACGAAGAGTGAGGGAGTGGGGAATCTCGATTCCTAGGTGGGGGGACGCGGCCCCGTGGAACACTAGATTTTTCTTCTTTTTACTGCTCGGGGCTCTGGGGGATGACAACATGATGCGTATGATGTAGTAATGATTACCCCCTTAAGGTGTGGTAGTTCATTGCCCACCAAGGGTTGGGACAATCATGGGTTCCTAAATGATGCAGGGGGCACTCATAGGGGCCTTAGTAACCAGGGTGATGGCCATAGTAATAGGGGGTAGAGATCATGTTTGACTTTTTTTCACACACTAAATTTTTATGTCTTGACCATTTTTTTCATTTTGTGGTACATTTCCTGTTGTAAGTGGCCAAATTATGCTTTTACCTTTCTTTTTAGCCGCATCAACTTCTGAGGCATTGTTCCAGGTCCGACCCAAAGTGTGGACAAGGGGAGGTGGAAGCTAACACCTTGTGGACCCAGATGGGAAAAATGTGAAAAGGGGTTATAATGAGCAGAGGGGATTGAGATATATGGTATCGGGAAGCAGGACCACGCAACCAAAATCAGGGTTTCCCGTGTGGTGCCACTCCTAAAGCTAGTAGCCCATAAAGGAGATCCCACGGGACTAGGATACAGGACTAACCACCAAATTGAGGCGAGGGAACAAGAGTACATTCCAAGCCCATTCTTTCCGTTGAATCCCCCCACTAATCCATGTCCAATTGTGCCCAAGAAAAGAAAGCATAAACACCCAATTACATAATGAAAAATCATACTTTCGGGGTTGGAAGGCCCACCTTCAAACATACGATCATGATAGATGGGTGAGGGCACACAATGGCTAGCTCAGGTGGCAGAGAAAGGTGGTACATCGAGCTATCAGGTGGCTGCAAGGGACTGTCGGTTGCCGACTACTGGCTAAAGACAAATCTAGGAGAAAAATTCTCCTATAGGGGTCACCCACTGGTGGTGGGTAACATCTGGCTCCAACTGGGACATGAGCTCTCAGTAGAGTGCACAAACCATGTACTCGGGCAGGGAGGTCATGGGAACACCAACAATCCCTTGGGATCGCAGACTTGTTACTTGTACATCACAAAGAAAGCAAAGGGGGCAACATGTTTTGATGGCGTACTTTGATCGCCCATGATTTTGTTAGTTCGTAAAAATCAACAAATAAAATCTACTCTAAAATGCAAGTTTTATCTACATGCACCTATTCTAGCATGATAATATAATATGATATTAAGTTCTAATGACAAAATCATTTTGTAATGCATCCTATCCTAACATGCACAATACATCAAGCAAACGTTAAGTGTAATCATAAAGCCAATGCAACCAACAGATCATTAGATCAATATGAGAAGACTAGTCCATATGATTACTCATGTAATAAATAGAAAAACCAGCATAGAAACAATCATATGGAAGATGATGTGGGTGGGAGGTAGGAAAATATGATATCCATATGATGTAGAAGGGAGTTCGGGATGAGGGGAAAGGTACCAATTTGGAGAGCAAGAGCCTTTCTTGCAAATAAAGAATGGAGGATTGAATTACCAAGCTTGAGAACTCCCAATCACGATCGTTCTTCACAATGTCATGCTTCATGGTAACCCTAAGGTCATGATGGGAAGGAAAATGGGACTAGTGACATAGAGAGACACAACAATCAGGGTGCTCGATATCATGATTATGTTGAAAAGGGGCAACCATCGTGTGCTCATGATCCTAAACGTATGACTGGGAAGAAGTGATACATCTACCGAGTGGCTTTTCCTCAATATCATCTTTAGAAGGGGAAAAGGGTTCATCACTATTAATGATGGAATGAGAAAGGGTGAGGCAATGACTCATGCATGACTCAGTTATACTCTTGGGATTCTAGGGATCATAAGAAAGAGCAAGGCCCCCGTTGATGTCATCAATAATATCATAAATGGGGCTTTTGTCAAAATGACATTCATTTGCTTCTAACAAACCTTCTTCATGCAGGAGAAAATAATGATCCTCCCTTTCATGGATGTGAAAAGATATATCATTATGAGTAATGCCCTGAAGAAAGGGAAAACCACTTCCAACCTCATCTTCCTTTTCAGTATCATAAATAGGGTCACTGTCGAAATGATGGTTGCTAATATCCCATTTCCCCTTGCTTATGTGGAAGAAACCACTAATGTCAACCTCACAAGGAGCCACAATGTCCATATCCTCTAGGTCTTTATCAACCACCCTTTCTTGAATGAGAAGCCCTACTTCATCATGCTTATCTTTGTGGAATTCTATGGGGCTTCCATTTATACCATATTTGTACTCAATTCCTCGATTTGCAGTCCGAAGGCCATCCGTAGACTCCTCATTTGCTAAGTCATCGTGACTTTCCTTGGGATCATCTCCTTCTTCTTTGTTAAGCAAGGATAACTCCTCCTCTTTCTCTTTTTCTTGAAGAATATCACCCAAGGTGTTTACTACATAATTTTGGTAATAAATTTCTAGGAGGAGAACATCGGTAGGGTTCTTCTTATATTCCCATCCAGTGTTGCACGAAGCGCCCCCCCCCGGATCGAAGCTCCGAAGCGCGTCCCGTACGGAAGCGCCTAGGAAGCTTCATCGGAAGCGGCGCTTCCGAATTCGGAAGCGGCGCTTCGGCATTTTAAGACGCTTCCTGGAATTTCCGAAGCGCCGGCCGGAAGCACCGCTTCCATGCCTCCGAAGCGCGCTTCGTACGGCGCTTCGGGCCTCCGAAGCGCGGCGATTCGGAGCAGGAAGCGGCCGCTTCGCGCACGCTTCCGTACGCTTCAGCGAAAAGGGGCGCGCCCAAGGGAAAAAAAGCACTTTTTTTTAATTTTTTTTTAAGTTATGTTCACTCAACATTAAGGGGGTGGGTTAGGGTGAGGTTAGAGTGAGGTTAAGGTGAGGAATGAAAAGAATAAAGCCCCCATTCATTCCTCATTTTCTCACTTTGAGTTTATGAGAGTTGGAGAAGAGAAGAGAGGAGAGGAGAAGAGAAGAGAGGAAAGGAGAGGAGAAGAGAGGAGAGCTTGGAGGAGTGAAGAAGGAGGAGCTAGGAGAAGGAGGAGGAGCTTGGAGCAAGAGCTTGGAGGACTTCATCTACAAGAGCTAAAGAGGTAAGTTCAAACCCCAAACTCCCTTGTTTTTTTGACAATTTTTTTGTATTTTTCTCCTCCCTCTCCTACTCTTTCCCATTGTTTCTACTTGCTCCTTTATTTACAGGTTGTCCACCACCTATATCCATATTCCAAGATGGTGTTCTTTTGGCTTCTATGTATCATTCCACTCTTGGTTTTAATGATGGCAAAGGTGAGGAATAGAAGGGAAGAAACAGAAGAGGACATTGGTGATGGTCCTAATAGGAGTGACCCAATGTATGATGAGGAGGAAGGGTTTGAAGAGGAAGGGGATGAACCTGAAGGGGACACTGAAACACAAGATGGGAAAGCTACATCAACACCCTTGTGGAACTATGTGACCAAACTTGATGGGGGAAAGGGTGGTGGATCTTACAAATTTGTGTGCCCTCATGGTTGTCATGGAGGAAAACCATATTGTGGTTCATATACCCGTCTGAGGAGGCATCTTTGTGGGGTGCTGGACAGTGATGAAAAAAAGGGTTCTGTGGGGGTACAAATTTGCCCAAACATTTCAACTGAAGAAAGAAGAAAATACATCCAAATAGAGATGGCTGCACAACAAAAAAACAAGAAACAAAAAACTCATTTTGAATCAAGTGCAACCTCTAAATTTGGTAGTTGCTCATCTCCTCATGGTACTTCTGCAAGCTCTGGAGGTAGAAGAACAATAGGGGATTTCCTTAATGTTGCTGGGAGGGATGATGTGGATGGAAAGATAGTCCGTTTTCTTTGTGCTTGCGGTGTACCATTCAATGTGCTTCGCTCTCCCTATTGGCATGAAATGGTAAAGGCCATCAATGAAGCCCCAAAAGGATACAAGGCCCCCAACTATGAGAAAGCTAGAACAATGTTATTAGAAAGAGAAAAAGCTAAGGTTCAAAGAGCTTTGACACGTTTTACAAATGAGTGGGTAGATTCTGGGGTATCCATTGTATCAGATGGGTGGACAAATATTAGAAACCAACATTTGATAAATGTTCTTGGTGTTTCTTCTAGTGGTGCAGTATTTATTGCATGTCATGACTCCTCCTCCATCACTGCATCTGCACAAAACATTGCAGATCTCCTATTGAAATCAATCAAAGATGTTGGTCCGAATAATGTGGTTCAAGTGATCACAGATAATGCAGCAAATTGTAAGGCAGCAGGAAAAATTATTGAGCGTACTCATCCACACATCTTTTGGTCTGGGTGCCTGGTTCACACATTGAACCTTTTGATGCATGATATTGTGAAACACAAAGAATGTGGGTGGATTGCTGAGGTTTACAGGAGAGGGAAGCAGCTCATTAAATTCATCACAGGGCATACAAGGGTAAACTACTTCTATGGCACTTACTCCAAGTTGCAATTGCTTAAAATTGCAAAGACAAGATTTGCTAGTTATTACCTCACCTTTAGGCGGCTAGTGAAGGTGAGACAAGCTTTAACTAATCTGGTGTGTGCTGAAACATGGGATGAAATTAACACTGACATAGATGGTGCTAATGCAGTGAAGGACACTGTTCTTGACAGTTACTTTTGGGGACAGGTTAAATATGTTTTGCAATTCACCAAACCAATTTATTACATGATCAAGTTTGCAGATTCAGATCAACTAGTAATTGGGGAGGTGTATGAGCAAATGGATAGCATGTTGGGGCAGATTAAAGACATTGTTGAGCCTAGAGATACCACCTTGTACAATTATATTCGTGTAGAGGTGGAAAACCGATGGGAAATGCTAAATGTTCCATTGCATGCATTAGCATATGTTTTGACACCTAAATACTATCATCCATCATGGCTTTCAACACCAGCACCGGGGGGGGAAGTAGGAGAAAACCACACCAAGATCAAGAGGTTCACAAAAAATATATGGTTGCATTGAGTAAATTAATCCCTGATGAGGAGGAGGCTGCATTGGTACGGAGACAGGTGAGCAACTATACGCTCAACACTGGTCCATTTGGGAGCATGCATGCAATTAAAGATCGAGAGACTTTTTCTGCTCCTGAGTGGTGGAACATGCATGGAGGGGGTACTCCACTTCTACAGAGTTTGGCATTGCGGGTGCTATCACAGGTGGTAAACACTTCTTCTGCAGAGAGGTGTTGGAGCTCTTATTCTTTCATCCACAGTGTTAAAAGGAACAGGTTGAATTTAGACCGGGCAGAGAGCTTGGTTTATGTTCATTACAACTTGCGATTGTTGTCCCATTACTTTGAAGATGCAAAGTCTAATAAAGACTTGTTGATTTGGGACAAGAATCCAGAGGAGCCCAATTTGGAGGATGGAGTGTTGCGACTAGAGCAATTAGAGGATGCTCTTATCCAGGTATGTCCATTGTGGTATGAATTTTCCAATTTTCCCTTATAAAGCATTTCTCTAATTCATGTTTTTAATTTTTTTGTTAACTAGTGTTTTTTTTTTGCATGAATTTTTTGAGCGATTCTAGGATGATGATGACCGTGTTGATATGCCACCACCCCCACCCCCATCTGGTCCCTTGGTTCCTAGGTTCCATGGTTCAACACCAACAACAGGGGGTTCTTCTTCATCAGTTTCAGTGCCACGACTTCCACAGGCACCATCTTCTTCATTGCCACCACGTGGAGGCCCGCCACCACGTTCTATTCATGGTGGAAGGAGGAGAGATTAGTAGATATATTCACAATCTACTACTTTTTGTCATAGATTACTCATTAGACTTGTAGACTTGTGAATTTGAATTTTGAACCTTTTTGGCTTGGCGGTGACCAAGTGACATTTATTGTAAACATTATTATTTGAATTTTGGACATGACAAATGTTGACAGTTGCTCACTTGCTAGATAAATCATAATATGCTCTATGTTTTATGTTTTATAATATGCTTAAATGTTTTATGTTTTATAATATGCTTAAAAATTTGATGTATGTTTGTAATAGCTAGAATATAGATGATTGTTGTACATACTAGTAACTACAATGGAATCATGGATGCCATATCTATCTTGATTTATGCAAAAATATGCATGTTTTCATGTCTTCTACAATTAATTTGGTATTTGGGATGTTTGTTTTGAGTATAAATGCAAAAAAATATAAAAAATATATATATATATAGCAGACGCTTCTGCGGACGCTTCGCTTCCTAGATTTTTGGAAAATGACGCTTCGGCGTCCCCGCTTCCAAAAAATGCTTCCGCTTTGCTCCCGCTTCGTGCAACATTGTTCCCATCGCATATCATAGAGCCTTTCTCCTTGCTCACAAAAATGAAAGAGATCTTTGTGCTTATACTTTCTTGTTAACTCCATGGAAGACTTGTTATATTCATACATTCTTTCTTGCAACATTAGAGGCTTTCGAGATCTAAAACTTCATTATCATCTTGAGAAGGCGCACTTTCTAGCTCATAATCCTCTTCTTCATCAAGGTATTCATCACTAACTTGATCTTGATGATCCGAAGAGGAGTCATTATATTCTTCCTCAAGCATATAACCATATTCAATAACTTCCTCCTCTTGGAGGGCCATGTCTAGCCATTGGCATATTTCTTCATCAATTTGCAACCTTCACCCTTTATGCAAAAGGAAGTGTAGATCCAACATTGAGAAAGAGGAAATGCTATTAGGCTCACATAATTCAAGCCAATCAGTGTTAGAAGGAATAGATAGAATATTTAATTCCACCTTATCACGAAGTTGAGTTATGTTTCATCTTGAAATAAACCTCATGAACCTTACAACATGATTGGTTGTTGAAAGTGGATCCCAATCAAATATTGACATGTTGTTTACGTGTTCGTGATTTGAATATAGTGGTATCCATGGTATATCTAAGGTAGGATAATGTTCGATCAACACGTTGCTGGCCTTTATATACCAATGACATGGGAGTCACCAGGGTGAATTAGAGATGCCTAGAGAGATGCTTGTGTCACCCTACAAGCATTGACATTAAAGTTCATTGAAGAACTAGGGCTTCATTCTTCCAATGGAGTCGCCCAAATGATATGTCAAGATTCTCATAAGGGAACAAGACACATGTCTCGTGTCCCCAACAATGACGCAAAAAATGTTGCTACAAAAACTAGCAGGCCTAGTAAATAGGCTAGAGCTAGAGGGCACAACAACAATTAGCGATAAAGGCCCACTGTCACCACAACCTATGTCCCCTTCTCTTCTCAGATTTTCACCAACAGGTTGACTCCCAATATCCCTCACTTGCGATTAATATGTCAACACTAGGGTTCAAAGTGAGGCAAGGGTGGCTCATTCAATGGAAAGAATCAATTTAGGTGTGAGCTTTGGGAGAAGCTAGGAGGGCTTTCCATGAAAAACCCCTTGAGAGTAATACGATACGAGACCTAGGGTTGTGATATTTATCAAGATTAGGGTTCATCCAAGGTCAAGATGGTCAAGGGAAAAGGTTTTGAATGATATGCTTTTGAAGTACAAACCTTCAAGAAATCTCTAAGTTGAAGGGCAACTTCAAGGGTTCCCACTTGGTGACATAGCTACGACGTCAAATAAAACGAGATTCCACCATTAGAATTCGTTCAAAACTTGAGGATGCCTAGAGGAGAGGCAAAATTTAAAATGCACTCTACTAGAAGATTTCACACCAAGCCCTAAAATGCTCCCCTTAGCCTTAAAGGGATGAAGAAAAGAGAGAGGAGGTGAAAGAAGATTGATTTGTCAATGAAAGCGTGATCACCAAGTATTCTATACCAACGCCTACCTATTGGGAATAATGGAATCAAGAATTACTTTGATTTTGATGATTTCTCTCTTCAAGGAGACCTAATGCAGTTTCACTAACTCTAGAGGAGGCAAATTCATAGCTACAATAGAATTTTACACTTTGTTGACAATATATGATTGAGTTTCAAGGATTCAATACACAAGATTGACCTCTAGGAACATTCTTTCATCATTTTCAATGAGTAATGCATGCAATCCTTTCAATAAATTTAATGTTCTCATGAATTTGCATTCAATTAGGGCAAATTAAATATTATGAAGTGACATACTTTAGACATTCAACATGGTAAAAATATAGCATGAAAGAGTACTTACAAGAAAATGAGAGTATATCCATCTATCAACATTGCAAAAAGAAGCTCCAAGAAAAGATAGCGAAATTTCCAAATGTCAAAGTGCATCCAAACATTCCAAAATCTGTCCCAAATTGCAGGTACTAGTTTCTCAAGAAGAGAGATACAAATACAAGTGATGATGAATAGTACAAATGAGGCCTCTTATATTTATATGAGGCTCCTCAAGCTCGAATTTGTCTAATCTAGCCTAATTAAGCCCCTAATAATATTTTAATGTGCAAATAACATGTCCTTTGGTGACAAGCCCACCATATAACTCAATAAGTGAATGATAAGCCATCCCAAGTGGGCCAAAATAATAAAATAATAGGAAAGAGGGATGTTGGAAAGCCTGAATGAGTCCACAAAGTACCAAGAGGAAGAGGAGGGTTCCAAATTGATGATCAAGGGGGTGGCCCCTTGATTTCCAAGAAAAACATCTTATGGTGCTCCCAAGTGGGTGTGGGGCACAAGCAATGGCCTCATGGGTCTCCAAGTGGCTCCATAACAAGTCATTGCTCCATCTGTGAGGGCTAGAAGATGACACATGCCCTCCCATATCTCTCTGGATAAGACAAAACCTCATCTGTGTTCAAATTTCTAAGTATATCCGTTAGAAATTTAATCTGTATTCTTCTGGTTTATTTCTTCTACTTGTTAATTTCAAACAAGTTATTTAAAGCATATAAATAACGAAATAAACACAATAAAGTCTCAACATCTACAGATCAAAAGTTGAAAGAAAACAAACACATAAGTGACATTGTTATTTTTGGACAACTTGTCCCCAGAAAAACCAATGCGGGAAAACCGGTGCAACAATTCTGAGGGTTTATTATTATGCAATATATCCTTGAGTACAACTGAGTGCCAAACTGGCTCACCTGACAGAGAAAAACAACCGACAGTAATACCTTTCTATTCAGAAACAGGTATTCAGAAAACCTGTCCCATGAAACCCTCTCTAGCAACTCTGAAGCACTGTGCTGGCCCTTCTGGCCTCTGCGTCAGTGTCATAACCCTCCGCGTCAACCTTCTGAGGCACTGCACAGCCTCTGGGACCCTCTGCGTCACTCCTGCTGCTCTCTACGTGGATGACGCAGGTCCTCTGGCCTCTGCGTTGTCTCTGTTGGGCTCTACGTGGCCTGCTCTAGCTTTTGCATTGGTCTCTTGGCACTATCTCTACCTTTGTGGCCAGTACTCACTGCCCCTCGTCGTTGATCACTGATTTGACTTTACTTAGCAAACCCCGCTCTAGTAAATCGAATCACTAATCCCTCTGGTGTATTCTCCAACTGACCCTCAAACCTCCTCTTATACTTTTCCTATTGGTCCTTCAATGACCGAGATTAAATCTCTAATCAATGGCTAAGATTAGATTTGGCTTGCTCCATGACTTTTGGAATCTTCTAACTCAGTTTTATATTAATACCCATTAATATTTTATTTTTCATAAGTTTAGACTTAGGAACTCCATTAAAAATATTAATTATTTTAATATCTCCCAAACCGGGTATAATCTGGCCAAACCATTTTTGGGTCTTGGAGATCTCATGTGCTTTAGCCTCTCCACCAATTTTCATGGCTAGAGCACATTTGATGCTACCACAAATCAACAATATAGGCACTGGATTAACTGTTAAGTGTCAAGTGTCGAGTGTCAATGTGCGGCCAGCTGGGCAACGTGGTCCAAGTGCATCATCATCTTTTTATGATTGGGGCACTAACAAGTAATGTACGGTATTGAAGAGGCCCATGGTGTGGCAATCAATGCTCTGCAATGGTGGAGGCCCATGGCTCTCAACACTCACCCTACAAGTGCCATTGTGATCCTCGGGAGGGCTTGAACCTTGTATAGGGAGACCAAGTGCAAGATGAAGACCCACCTGCAATCTTGTATAATATCCAATGCATCTCCCTACCTTACAATGCAATTAATCATTAGTGAAATTGAGTAAATAAGCTTGCTAATTAAGGGCAGAAGTGGACACTTCATAGTGGCATGCCCTTCCAAATGGGCTTTAGAACGTATAGGTGTTACCTTGCTCAGCAAGAGAGGTTAATAAAGTACCCCATTAGGTGGTTTCAACATCTAAGGGAGTGACAATTCCATGGTACATCCATCAAATGGCAGATGTCATGTGAAATAACGATGGAACATAGTGGGGCACAAGGGAAGGATCCAAGCCACATGCCATGGCAAAAGGGTAGCTATGATGAGGGAAGCCCACACCCTAGGTGTATGAATGCAGGAGGGAGAAATCGTGCTACATGAGTTACCTCGGTCTTTGTTTTTCCACCCTTTTTCATATTCCATTTGCCTTTTATTGATTTTTCTTCTTTTTACTGCTCATGGCTCTAGGGGATGAGAGCATGATGCATATGATATAGCAGTGATTACCCCCTTAGGGTGTGGCCATTCATCGCCCACCAGGGGTTGGGACAATCATGGGTTCTTGAATGATGTAGGGGGTACTCATAGGGACCTTAGGAATTAGGGTGATGTCATAGTAATAGGGGGTAGAGCTCATGTTTGGCTTTTTCCCACACACTAAATTTTTATGTCTTGGCCATCTTTTGCATTTTGTGGTACACTTCTCATTGTAAGTGGTCAAATTATGCTTTTGCCTTTCTTTTTAGCTTCATCAACCTCTGGGGCATTGTTCCAAGGCCGACCCAAAGTGTGGACAAGGGGAGGGGGAAGCTAACACCTTGTGGACCCAATGGACAAATGTGGACCCGGATGGGAAAAATGTGAAAAGGGGTTATAATGAGTGAAGGGGAGTGATATATATGGCATCAGGAAGCAGAATCGTGCAACCAAAATCAGGGTTTCCCATGTAGTTCCACTCCTAAAGATAGTAGCCCATAAAGGAGATCCCACGGGACTAGGATACAAGAATAACCACCAAGTTGAGGCGAGGGACTAAGAGTACAATCCAATCTTGTTCTTTTTGCCGAATCGCCCCACTAACCCACGTTGAAATGTTCCCAAGAAAAGTGAGCATAAACACCCAATTACATAATGAAAAATCATACCTTCAGGGTTGGAAGGCCCACCTTCAAACATATGATCATGACAGATGAGCGAGGGCACACAATAGCTATCTTAGGTGGCGGAGAAAGGTGGCACATCGAGCTATTAGGTGGCTGCTAGCTGCCGATTGGAGACAAATCTAGGAGAAAAAATCTCCTATAGGGGTCACCCACTAGTGGTGGGTAATAGGACCCCCATGCTAGATACCTTCACGTTTCCCATCTCCTTTGAATTGCCCCACAATTTAGAAGTGCTTCCACACATCCCGGTGTGCATCTTCGCACTGCCTATCACAAAATTTGATAAAACTTTAATAAATATATATAATAATACCTCTTTTTAACTATTAATATATAATATACATAGAATTTTATAAAAGCAATCCGTCGCTTAACCAGGTACCTCAAGCATGTTGAAGAAAATGTAACTAGGTTCGGTCTTCATAAGTATAATGTTGATCCTTGTACTTTTTAAAGAAAAGAATTATTATTTTTGTCATTTGAAAATGAGTTTCTTGCTCATTGCATAGGTCTAGCACATGTTGAAGTGCTATAGGAAAGTCAAAGAGTCAATGTAGTTATTGAAGACCCCTTGAGGGCAAGTTACACTATGTAAATATGTCTATGTAAAAATGTCAAGTGAAAGTGTCATGAATTTGAGGCAAGACAAAATCCTCCAAGCAAGTCAAGCCTCCTCTTGTAAAGAATTAATTTCGGTCCAGCAAGTTGGCTACATGTTAAGCTCAAGTTGGCTCTCTAGGAAGGTCATGTCGGCTCAAAAGGGAAGGGACAAAATCACTATAAGAAGGGCAACTTGGCGTCACTAGAAGGAAACATCCGCTCTGAAATAAGAAGAGGAAGAGGTGCGGAAAAGTGTGGAGAAGAAGTCTCCTATACAACAAAAGGAAGGCCAAGTAGGATATCTTTGTTTTGGGTAAGAAAGACTGTCACATGTGCCAGATTAGGGCACACTTCCACAACATCAAAAGACAAGACATCACAGCCATAGAAAGCAGGTTCGGTGGGGTCACAAAAGAAGCTATTCATCAAGCCAACACCAAAAGAAGGATTGTTTTAATAGGCCAAGATTGAAGGATTGCTTGTAGGTTTGATTTATGTCACATGCGCGAAGAGGAGAAGTACATTCTGCTGCTAAATGAAATCAGTGATCGCAACAATGATAAGTAGCTCGGTTAGTCAAGAACAAGGACATAAATAAGGCCTCCTCCTCTACTAAAGAAGGCTCCACCTCAAGCGAAGATGGAAAAAGTAGAGCATCTCTCCTAGGGTATGCATGACTAGGGTTTTTGCAGTAAAGCCATCAGTTGAGAAGGACGAAGAAGAAGGTCAAGATGTAGCAAGAGGAATTGATCTTGGATCGAAGGGAAGGCTTGACTTGTGCTTGGAGGATCTACTTGTCAAGGGTCTAGGGTTTGGAATTTGTCAATTGAAGCTTCAATAAGAGAAATTTGCAGAAGGGTTTTCCTCTGTAGGTGAGAGAGGTTTTTTGCCCTGGCTGAGAGCCAACATCTTGTGTTCTTGTCTCTTTTGTTTTGGTAACTGTTTGATGAAGAGAACACACACTAATAATAATAAGAGAAGATCATGCTGATAAGAAAAGTAAAATGTACTTCACAAATTGTTATCATCATCAAAAGAATCTCACTATAACCCAGATGCTCTAGATTCTTCAACATGGTATCAAAGGTAAGGTGACACATCAAGGAAGGGCTTCTCAAGAACACATAGAAGATTGAAGCATTAAGATCAAGAAGCAAGGGCACACAAAGGTTGAAGCATCAGAGCTACAAGCAAGGGTTCCAGATCCATGGAAGACCAAGAGGATTACCATCTCCTCTCCTAGATCCATCAAGGAGGACTACCATCCTGGGAACAAAGAAAGAAGAAAGCCTTACATATAAAGGCATCTACAAGAAGGTTTATCCAAGAAGGGTTTACATCAAAGACTTATCATCTTCAAAGAAAGGTACTCAAATCAAGACCCATCAGTGAAGATCTCCAGATATATATATATTGAGAAGTTTTCATCAACAAGCAAATCTCTCACAAAGCACCTTGAAGAACTCCAAGATCTAAGAAGTCAAGTCATCAAATCTTCAAGGAAGCTGCAAGATCTCTTCATCACCAACACTCTCAAGTAAGTATTTTTATGTCCTCCTTTGAAAATATCGAAATGTCTTTTTGCAAGGAAAGCAACAAATTGGTTGGGACTGCTAATTTCCTTGCATGGAAAAAGAGGATTGATCTACTTCTCAAAGAAAATGAACTTCTAGACTACATCAAAGGGAGTGTCATTGTTCCTGCTAAGGAACAAACTCAAGCCCTAGCAAAGTATAATAAGGATGAAACAAGGGCTCAAAGGATTATGATAGAATCCATCAAGGACCCTCTCATTCCTTATGTTTCCAAACTTGAAACATCTAAAGAAATCTATGATAAGCTGGTGGAGCTATTCTCAGTTAGTACAGCTGGAGAAGTGATATCGTTGCGTAATGAATTATATAAAATGAAGATATCCAAGGAAGAAGGAATAGCTCCCTATTTCATGAAGGTCTCAGAGATGAGAGACCAGCTGTAAGAAAGAAGTAATGTCAGACAGAGAAATGACGACTGTGGTGCTCAATGCATTACTTGAGGAATGGGGCAACTTCACATCAAGTATATATGCCAAGAAGGAAGCTACCTTGTTGAATGAACTTTGGTCTCTATGCAAAATTGAGGAGACTAGACTCAAAGCCAAAGATGATGTGCGTTCGAAGGAGCAGGCATTTGCTGCTATGGCCAAGAGAAAGGGGAAATTTGGCAAGTTTGATCCATAGAGAAAGGGTAAAAGAGATATGTCCAAAGTACATTGCTTTGGTTGCCAAGATTATGGACACTATAAGAGGGATTGTCCTAAGTTCAAGAAGGACAACAGTAAGGGGAAACGAGAAGAAGCCCACATTACCCTAGAAGTGAAAGAAGATAAGAAGCAGAAGGAGGACCCTCCGGATCTCTACTATAATTGAGATCAACTTCCTCACATAAATCTTCTTTAAAAGTTTCGGGTATCATAGGAACATGTAGCAGTAGAGTAGAATGCATGATTTAGAGAATGGTTTCTTCACGAATATAGGAGCATTATGTAGAGATAGCTCAAATGAAGATGTTCATGTAGGAAGGATGTAGCCATTGGATAACCTCATCAATGCATAAAGAAATGATCATGATCAAGAAGAATCATCTTAGAAGGCCACTGTCATCAACAGAAATGAGCATTTGTAGGATGAGGACTACAAGGATCTTTCGGTGAAATCTTCAATAGAGGGTTCATGACTTTAAGGAAAAATAGACGTCTCAATAAGAATTCCACTTATGGGGATTCAAGAAAGGATGATATGTAGGCAAGGAAAGATATAGCAAAGCAAAGGAGATTGAGGTAATCTCAATCTAGGAAGCTGTCAAAGGAAGCTGAGATGATCAAGGAAAAGAACTAAGATAAGGTATGTATGCATCTATGTTTTCAGTTGAAGTCATGTCATCATTTGTATCAATGAGCATGGGGAATTGCTCTGGTAGCATGGTAAAAAATAGGGTAGTTCTCTTTCACTGAAGAAAATGCACAAATGCATGGTTTACTCATAGATAAAGGTCAACATGAGAAATGTCCTCATATGGAGTATGAGGTGGTTGACAAAGAAAAATCTCTAAAGAAGCATATGAGATAAAGAGATCAAGGATAAAATTACACCATGGACACTAGGAATCAACATCCAATAGAATTGTTGAAGGCATCTCCCGGAAGAAGGCATGAGAACTTTGACAAAGAAAAGGATCAAAGGACCCTTGACACCTGGAACGTGTTGATTTTTGGTAGCATTAGATGTGTTCTAAGTCTCAAATTTTGCAGGGAGGCTTGGGCACATGTATTCCAAAGAACCCAGAAAGCGTTTTGGGAAATTCCACCCAGAGATAGTTTTATTAAAATAATTAATTATTTTTAATGGGTCCCTAAGTCTAAACTTAGGAAATTAAAATAATTAATGGGTATTAATCTAATTGTGGGTATAACTTCTAGAAGAAGATGAGGATCAAGCATAAATGATCTCAACCATTGATTAGCTTCTAATCTGGGTCGTTGAATGTGAACGAGAAGATTATTTAACGAGGCTTGAGGGTCATTTGGAAGACACACAGAGAGTTGATCTGTGAGATCAAATTGCTGAAGCTAGAGGCAGCGTAGTGTTTTGTAGTGATCACGTAGTGAGGGGCAGAGGGAGTTTTGGCTGGAGGATCTTCTCTGGAGCCAAGGATACTCAACAGAAAGGCAGAGAGACACATAGAGGAGGCAGCGTAGAGGCCAGAGAAGGTGACGCAGAGCTAGGAAGGCCCCGACAGAGCAGCATAGAGCCTCCTACATAGAAGCCTGAATTTATTGAGGAAGCTGACGTTTATGAGCCAAGAGGGCTAGAATCAACTCCAAAGGGCAAATTGATTCCTAGCAGAGGTGAAGTAGTGCCTTAGAGGTTGACACAGGGCCCACACAATGCAGAAGTAGTTGGGGGCTCGTTGCTCCAGACGCTGGATCAGCCGGGACTTGCAGTGTAGAGTGAGGTAATCTCACTAATTTTTTCTATTGAGTGATATTCTTTGTAATTGGATTGGCTGGAAGGCATCCGGAAGTTGTATTAAAAAATACTTTAGCGTAATAATAAAAACCCTCAGATTTGCTCAATTGGTTTTCCCGCATTGGGTTTTTCCGAGGCATTTGTCCAAAACCAACTGTGTCATTTGTGTTGTATCTTTCTCTATTGTTTAGTTTCTTGTTTTGACATATTATTTAAATGGTGTAGGTTGCAGTGTATGCATTTCAATGTTTGCCGTAGGAAACTGCAAATAACTTGTTCATGTAAATCTAACAAGTAGGAGAAATATCATTAGTTGTTGCAGTAGGAATTCTCGGGTTTAAGGATTTTCGCATGGTATCAAAGTTGAGGGTGAAACAAGAAGAGAAAAACCAAAGAAACCAGTGCTGAGCAGAGAAGGAGATCGAATGGCTGCGGGAGGTAGCCGTTCGAATCCCCAGAGGGATTGCGTAGTCCAAGCCAGGGGGGCTAAATTTTTGGGGAAAGTATCTCTTTGAGTGAGTCGATGGAGAGGAAGGTTTTCCAAATCGAAATTTTGCCGTGACAGAGGGAGCAACGCAGTGGATTTAGCGTGAGTAAAGAGCTAGTGGGACATAGTTTTCAACAGGAAGATTGCGGGGCTGAAAGACACTAGAAAAGAGAGGAGAAGCACAGTGAGGGAATTTTTTCCTTAGTAGACTTCCCGCCAAGAAGTCCGTTTTCTTATTGTCTGAGTAGCAACAGTAAGAGACAGAGAGGAGTAGTTTGACATTTTCGTGGCAGAGATGGCAACTTCAGGGCTAAGAGATCAAGACAAGTTGGATGGGGCATCCAACTATGTGATCTGGAAGGCAAGGATGTCGTGTCTTCTAGATGAGCATTTTCTCAAGGCCTATGTTGACAACGTGGTGGCTGAGCCCGTAGATCTAGATCTACTGAAGAAGCACAGGGGAGAAATGGCGAAGGCCAAGAGGATGATCCTTGATGGAGTAAAGGATCACGTGGTATGTCACATTGCTAGCAGAGGGACTGCTAAGGAGATGTGGGATGCCTTGGCAATGCTTTATCAAGGATATTCCGAGCAACGAAAGATGTACTTAGAGCAAAATTTGAGATCTGCACAGATGCAGAAGGGGGATCAAATTGATCCGTTCCTCTTGAAGTTTCAGGAGACCCAGGACGAGTTAGCAGCTGTGGGGTCTACACCTCAAGGTTCCGAGATGGTGAGACTGGCCCTAAACTCAGTCTCAGAAGAGTGGCAAGTCTTTGTCCAGAGCATCCTGGATAGGGCAGCTTTGCTAGACTGGGATAGTATGTGGGCAGCTCTCAAACAAGAAGAGCTGAGGAGAGATCTAGTCAAGTGTAAGCTTGATGGAAGCAGCAATAGTGGGTTAAGCCCAAGGAGGAGGAAGAGAATGCAGCCCTTGCATGCAAGGGGTAGCAGGAGTAGCAAAGGTGGAAGAAGGACGTCTCGAAGATAAAATGCTTCAGGTGTGGTGAAATGAGTCACTACGCAACATATTGTCCTCTCAAGAAGAAGGACAACGATGAGAAGCACGATCCGAAGGTTGCACCCGCGAAGATCGAGGAGGAGTTTTCCATGACAACCGAGATACCTCCAGGAGGGAGGTGGGCTGATTTAGAGTTGTAGTTTGAAAGAGCTACAAATGGGCAGGATCCTTGAGGATTCCACCTCTCGGATCAATTCGTTGCTACAGGAACCCAGATTAGTAGCAACAGGATGGACCAGTGTCAAATGGTGCAGAGTGTTGGAGCGATAGATGCAGTGGCTAGAACGCCAAGTCTGAGCAGCGTAGTGCAGGGAGGCACAATGTAGTAGTAGCAACAACGCAGTGGCTTCAAAGGGATAGCGTGGGACTAACAACAGTCAGATCTTCAGCATCGAGATGTATCTATGTTGAAAACTTGTTCAGTAATTTGGAATGTTTTTCTGTTGCTGATGCAGTAGTAGCAGTAGTTTGCAATGCAGGGGCAGTTGGAAATGTAGTGCCAGCAGCAGCATAGATGCAGAAATTCAGAGGGAGCTGTAGTATGGATGCATTGTTGACAGTGGCAGTGTCAGCAGAAGTACAGTTGCAACAGCAATGCAGTAGTTGGTGGACAGCATGTCAGACATTAGTAGCGCAGAGGACGATGTTATGAAGTCAAGGTGATGATTCAGTGGAGGCATTGCTAGAGCATATTCCTCGCTAAGAGGGAGTGTTGATTTTTGGTAGCATCGAATGTGCTCTAAGTCTCAAATTTTGTAAGGAGGCTTGGGCACATGTATTCCAAAGAACCCAGAAAGCGTTTTGGGAAATTCCACCCAGAGACAATTTTATTAAAATAATTAATTATTTTTAATGGGTCCCTAAGTCTAAACTTAGGAATTAAAATACTTAATGGGTATTAATCTCACTGTGGGTGTTCTAGAAGAAGAAGAGGATCAAGTAGAAATGATCTCAGCCATTGATTAGCTTCTAATCTAGGCCATTGAATGTCAACGAGAAGATTATTTAAGGAGGCTTAAGGGTCATTTGGAAGATACACAGAGTGTTGATCAGTCAGATTGAATTACTGAAGCTAGAGGCATCGCAGTGATTTGTAGTGATCACTCAGTGAGGGGCAGAGGGAGTTTTGGTTGGAGGACCTTCTCTGGAGCCAAGGATACTCAGCAGAGAGGCAGAGAGACGCACAAAGGAGGTAGTGTAGAGGCCAGAGAGGGTGTCGCAGAGCCAAGAAGGGCTCACGCAGGCCCCACGTAGAGTAGCATAGAGCTTCCTACGTAGAAGTTCGAATTTGTTGAGGAGGTTAACGTTTCTGAGTTGGGAGGGCTGGAATTAGCTCTAGAGGGAAAATCGATTCCCAACAGAGGTGACTTAGTGCCTTAGAGGTTGATGTAGGGCCCACGCAGGGGCAGTGCAGAAGTAGTTGGGGACTTGTTGCTTCAGCGGCTGGATCAACCGGGACTTGCAGTGTAGAGAAAGGTAATCTCACTAATTTCTTCTGCCGAGTGATATTCTCTATAATTGGATTGCCGGGAAAGCATCCAAAAGTTGTATTCATAAATACTTCAGCTTAATAATAAAAACCCTCAGATTTGCTGCACCGGTTTTCCCACATTGTGTTTTTCCGGGGACATTTGTCCAAAAACAACTATCATTTGTGTTGTATCTTTCTCTATTGTTCTGTTTCTTGTTTCAGCATATTATTTAAATGGTGTAGGCTGTAGTGTATGTATTTCAATGTTTGTCGTAGGAAACTGCAAATAACTTGTTCATGTAAATCTAACGAGTAGGAGAAATATCATTAGTTGTTGTAGTAGGGATTCTTGGGTTTAAGGAATTTTCACATAAAGGCCTTGGAGATGTGAAAATGCGGGATGCTGATGATTCAAGCCAACAAGATGTCATGATGGAAAGCCATCTCGTAAGGTACTATTTAATTTAATATTATGTTTTGATTTCTTGAGTAATATCTGGATGGGGTCATGCAAGGCTACTGGAACAAGAGTTGTAAGTGCAAGTACAACTAGAATTCATGTGATGGATGGAAATTCCTAAAAGAAGCATGATGAGAGAGAAGTAGCCATATGAAGAAGGTTCCAAATATGTACCAAGAAGGCCACTTTCCATGAAGAAAGGAATGACATGACAAACCAAGAAGGAAAGTGATCGATGGCTGATGCCCTACAAGGAAGAAGCTTGACTGGATTTCATGACATCAAGAAGAGAAATTGATCAAGCAGCTGAAGGACCCACAATAAGAAGTTGCTGATGAAAAAGGAGAGTCCCTAGTTGAAGAGGGAGCTCTAACAAGTCCCTAATTAAGTGGGAGCTTGGGCAAGTTCCTGGTCAGAGGGAACTTGGGTACATTCCTTTACAGGAATGAGAATATCTTCCCTAGTTGAGAAGGAGAGATAGACACAACATTCTTGTCTTCACTTGGGAAAAAAGAATGGAGGATTGGGTAATTATCTGGCATTCGATGCTCTTTGAGGATGTGTAGGGCATCCAAGATAAGGGTAGGCAAGAGGACCGATATTCTTTGAGGGATGGGAACCCAAGACAAGAATAGTCCTAGAAGGTCATACTCAGTGAACACCCTGGTGGGTATGTACCTTGAGAGACAATGATGAAGGTGTCTATGGTCATTGGTCTCGCCAACATTGCACTCTGATCTAATGAGAGATATAGCTGTCAGTCAAGGCCTTGCTGTGGAAACAATGTTGGCTACTATGATGCTACAATAGATGGATTGCCAATCTGATTTCTCTTATGTGAATTCTTCAGATTGAAAATGTCCAAACACCTTGTAAGTGATTTATTAATACCTCCCTAGTTAAGAGGGAGTGTTGAAGAAAATGTAACTAGGTTCGGTCTTCATAAGTATAATTTTGATATTTGTACTTGTAAAAGAAAAGAATTATTATTTTTGTCTTTTGAAAATGAGTTTCTTGCTCATTGCATAGGTCTAGCACATGTTGAAGTGCTATAGGAAAGTCAAAGAGTCAATGTAATTATTGAAGACCCCTAGAGGGCAAGTTGCACTATGTAAATATGTTTATGTAAAAATGTCAAGTGAAAGTGTCATGAATTTGAGTCAAGACAAAATCCTCCAAGCAAGTCAAGCCTCCTCTTGTAAAGAATTAATTTCGGTCCAGCAAGTTGGCTACATGTTAAGCTCAAGTCGGCTCAAAAGGGAAGGGACAAAATCACTATAAGAAGGGCAGCTCGGCCTCACTAGAAGGACATGCATCCACTCTGAAATAAGAAGAGGAAGAGTTGTGAAAAAGTGTGGAGAAGAAGTCTCCTGTACAGCGAAAGGAAGGCCGAGTAGGATATCTCTGTTTTGGGCAAGAAAGACTGTCACACTGCCAGATTAGGGCACTCTTCCACAGCAGCAAAATACAAGACATCACAGCCATAGAAAGCAGGTTCAGTGGGGTCACAAAAGAAGCTATTCATCAAGCCAACACCAAAAGAAGGATTGTTTTAATAGGCCAAGATTGAAGGATTGCTTGTAGGTCTGATTTATGTCACATGTGTGAAGAGGAGAAGTACATTCTGCTGCTAAATGAAATCAGTGATCACAACAATGATAAGGAGCTCAGTTAGTCAAGAACAAGGACAGAAATAAGGCCTCCTCCTGGAGTGAAGAAGGCTCCACCTCAAGTGAAGAGGGAAAAAGAAGAGTATCTCTCCTAGGGTATGCATGACTAGGGTTTCTGCAGTAAAGCCATCAGTTGAGAAGGACCAAGAAGAAGGTCAAGGTGCAGCAAGGGGAATTGATCTCTGATCAAAGGGAAGGTTTGACTTGTGCTAGGAGGATCTACATGTCAAGGGTCTAGGGTTTGGAATTTGTCAATTGAAGCTTCAATAAGAAAAATTTGCAGAAGGGTTTTCCTTTGTAGGTGAGAGGGTTTTTTGCCTTGGCTGAGAGCCAACATCTTGTGTTCTTGTCTCTTTTGTTTTGGTAACTGTTTGGTGAAGTAAGAGAATACACACTAATAATAATAAGAGAATATCGTGCTAATAAGAAAAGTAAAAAGTACTTCACAAATTGTTATCATCGTCAGAAGAATCTCACTATAACCCAGATGCCCTAGATTCTTCAACAAAACATAACCAAAATCAAATGAAATCCCCTTGGGCAAATAACAAAGCATACCATTGTCCATGAAATAATCTAAAATGGTGAACGGATTCTTGATCTGCAGTCCCATAGCCTAGATAATGCATAATACCAAACACATATGTCAAGCAGGAGTCAACACAGTTTGAAATCTAGTTAAGGTGTCATCACAATCCTTCAGGGTTGACTGCCATCCATCAACAATCTGTACAGTTTAGGAATAATTGGCTCCCAACCATTATTACCAAGTTTCAGCTCCAGAGGCCTTTTAGCATCTAACATGGCAGAAGCAAGAGCAAGAACGAGGAACTTGTCATTTTGTGGCATAGGTGGCAGGGGCAAGCTATGTCCTCACTCCTGATGCTCCCTGACAATGCAACCCAGTGGCAAGGCCTTTGATCATGGTACTATGACTGCCTAGATTTGACAAAATGGACGAGGGAGGCAATAGGCAGCTTCCTGTTCATAGTGCACAAGGCGCCTTTCTAAATCTTGAGAAATAGTGGGCCATTTCCCAGATCACATCTACATTATTATTCATTGAAATGGTTTAAAAAATTGTTTCCTTGTAAAATTACATGCAACTGCTAACATTTTTTAATGTTTGAACAATTCATTTGGAAATTTTACTCTATCCAAGCATAGTCATGGACAGTTTTTGTTGGCACGACAACTTAAATGCTCAATTCGCTACTTTATATAGGCACAAAGAATTTTGACTCATCTGACACTTCAACTTTCTTTTCTTATTTATAACCATACCCTTCTATATTGGTTCTCTCAGATAAGATAACCCTATCTCGCCAAGTCCCTTCAGCTGCGTCGTCTTTGTCCTTGCCTTATCCAACACCCATAGCCCATGCAGTTGAGATCATTAGGCGGGTCCACCTTTGCACTCTTTTTCTTCGTTGATTAGTTACCAGTTATACCTACCAAAGGGGGCCTTATGGAAAACACACTTTTATTTGTTAAGATAAACTTTATGAAGGTGTGTTTCATAGGTATTGTTGTTATTTTTGCATACGCATTATAAATGATGAACTTTGCATGTTTGCAGCGAGGAAATTTTTGTGGCTTACTGAATGATTGCAACAAATTTGTTGATGTTGGCCTCAACTTGGAATAAGGAAAATATTTAGCTGTATTTATAGTCAATCTTGAGGCTTCTAACTTTGATCAGATTATCCATATGAAAAAAACAGCAGTAATAGCTCTTTCTGATGAATGTTATTGAAAAACTTTCCTTATAAATCTCCAAAACAACACTGAAAGGCTCTCATAATCAAACCAGTTTATTGATGCAGATATATTTTATTCACTATACCATTTTGGATGTAGGTATGGAGTGATTAACATGCAAGAAAGTGCAAGGAAAATATATGAAACTGCTTTAGGAGCTCCAGAAGGGCATTATATTGTATTTCTTGCACATAATGGTCCAAAAGGTGATGGTTAAACGATAGACTAATTTTTTGGTATGTATTATTGGATGAATCTTTAAAGGAATGATTTATATATTTCATACGTAAGTATATTGGGTTCATTGTAGGTTTGGGATCTAATATGAATGACATCTGTGGGAGAGATTGGGAATTTGGAGGAGGTGATCATGGTGATCCAGGTATTTTTTTCCTGTCTTGTATATTGATGTTTTTGTGGCCAATGTGTTTTCCTTGACTGTTTTAGTGACACACTCTGCTGAAGCTTTCCTTGTGTATAAACGTTTGCATCTGCCATCAACTTGCATGCAAACATGAAATGCCTTTTGATATTAAAACAAATAGTGAATGGAAAATATACTAGATAGATTGATCGCAGAACCTGTAAGGGCTTCCTAGTAAAACCTTAAATGCTGATTTCATTTTCTAATTTTCGATTAGGTAAAGCATGGAAGAATCTTCAATGTATTAATATAAGGTTGCTGATTTCCGTTCCTTACTCTAATTTAAGTGTGAGTAGCTTGGTAGTTCATTTCATCTTTTCAGTTAAGTTGAACCAGAGCAAACTGCTAGCGTGAAGGTTCAAATGGTTCTACCACCCATTAGAGAATATTGTTTGTGAAAACTGATTCAAAATCTGCTTTAAATGGATAAATCCAAGTGAGACTTTAACTTGTAGAGGGATTTAAATGTTCTTATTATGTTGTTATGGCGCTTTTCCCACTTTCATAGGAATAGAGTCTCCATCGCTAGTTTTGAAGATTACAAAGACGAGAGATAGAGATAGCATGCATTCTTTCGTCGAATGTGCATTTCCAATATAATGCAACAAGGTCATAGGTTATATATGCATTATCTAGGGTGTAAGATGTTATAGTCTAAAAATAATAAGAGGACATAGCCTCTATGAATCATAGATACTTAATAGTTCCAACTTCCACTTTTAACTTTCTATGAATATCCTAATGTCTCGAGTATGCTTATTTAATTGATTTAATGCTTTTATCAATTGTGGGAATGAGCTCACCACCTACTGTGTTGTTGTAGGAGACTTTACGCCTAATTACAAAGTGGGTAGTGGTCATTACTAGACATTTCTTTATGGCTTCCCTTGAATTCCCAAGTCCTAATTCAAAGCATGGAATGAGTTTCATGACGGGAATAGTCAATGAACTGGTTTGTGTTCCAGTATTTTCAGCGTAGGGAGTTGGGGGTGGGGGTTACATTTAGTTACATTATAATAGCAGTTAGGGATATTGAAATAATAACGTTATCGTTGAAGATTCTTTTGATGGATCAAGTTAAAAACTCTCATATCTCAGCCAAAATTTTGTATGTAAAATGAAGTTCATCTCAATATTACTATAAACTTTGTTTTTGTCATTGTTTATAAAAAAGTGCTTTTTGGTTAGCTTCTTTGTCCTTCCAATGTTTTCCTAGGTCATAATAAGGTTGTCTAGTATGAAGTGAATCTAAACTGCTTTCACTTATTGGACAATCTTTGTAATGTTAATTTTAGAATTAAATAAAACATTGAAAATAATTATATACAAAGACGGTTAGTTCAAGTA
The DNA here is from genome assembly GCA_031772625.1 of Pinus tabuliformis. Taxonomy (NCBI): domain Eukaryota; kingdom Viridiplantae; phylum Streptophyta; class Pinopsida; order Pinales; family Pinaceae; genus Pinus; species Pinus tabuliformis. Next base: position 1,392,829,415 of record CM062818.1, on the reverse strand, counting down.
GTTATGAGTGATGTAAAGATTTTTTACATCTTTCCTCCAAAGTTGGGGAGGTCACAGTTATGACTATCTTGATCCCCTCAGGATCAACAATTTACCCTGTTTACTATCCATGGATCATAGGGAAGTATAGTATTCGGAAAGTTTTCCACAAGGATTTCCTTGAAAAAGATGGTGGCACAATCAATATCCATTCCCAAAAAACCCTTAGAGCATAATCACTTTTAATAAATTACTATTAACACAAACTTTGATTGAGGCATTATAGAAAATCATGCTCATGCTCACAAATGTAGTAAAAGGGTTTCCCATCTTAACAAAGATAACCCATCTAGAATGAAATCTCACTCAATTCTACAATAAAGCTTGTCAATGTCAATGTTCACAGCAGTGACCTTTGATCAACTTTCGCTTGTTCAGTTAATGCTTTTCTAGATGATAATAATGTTTGTTGTCTAGTATGACGTGATCCTTAACAATAGACTTTTTTATCTCCTATATTACAATCTTTGCAGTATTAATTTAATTCAATTATTTAACAAAAACCTTGTGAAAGAAATTATGTAAGGTGATTTAGTTCAGTCCCTCCATCATGTCTCTTTTTTTCCGTTACCAATAATGTTAATCAACCCTTTTCCTCTTTCATGTAATCCACCTTGAGGGCTTCTTGATGAGGTAATGTTAATCAACCATTTTCCTCTTTCATGTAATCCACCTTGAGGGCTTCTTGACTCATCAATTATAAATAATCACCTATCGCAAACCATAAAGTTTGTGTATCACTTACAAAGAGAACCTGCTGATACCTTTGCAATTTGTCTCTTCCATGTGATACAGCTCATCCTTATCTAAGGGTCATGATATATAAATCTCAAATATCGGTACTTGAACAATATGCCTAATTGTTTCCTTGGTATCTTTTCTATTGGCATCATATATCCAAAGGTATGATCTTTTAAAAGCGATTTTAGAAATTTTTCTTTTTACATCATTTGTTTATGTTTCTTTAGAAGTGATTCTGGAATTTTTTGTTTATTTATTTTTTATGTAGTTGATTTATAGTTTTGTGCTTATTCTCCATCTTTATCCCGATTTATTTCGAGTACAATTTTCACTCCATTGAGTCCACATTGTTCAAAAACCTCGAAGGAGTTGCTCTAAGTTTTCAAGTCAATGTTTGAATGTGAGGGCATACTGGAATGCTTACTCCAAGGAAGCAATAATAATAAGACCTATTAATTCTTAAAGATAAAAGATATAATAGTGCAATAAATTTAAGCCTGAGAGTCTCATCTAGATTGCAAACATCCAACTTAACAATGCTTTCTCCAAGGAAGCAATAACAGTAAGACCTATTACCTCTTGAAGATAAAGACGTAATATTACAATAAATTTAAGCTTGAGAGCTTCATCTAGATCCCATACTCCAACTTAAGAAAAAGCTTGTTGATTTCATCAATATATAACTAGATTGTCTATTCAATGATGAGATCACTATCTCAACAACTTTGTAATGTCCTAGGGTAATTCTTCATCCTAGGGCTTCTTATTTAAACTAGAGTTTTCCAATAGTAGTATAAGTTATATCAAATGTTATTCCTTTAGCAAATATTTCTTATAACATATAAATCAACCACAATAGACATGTAAAATTAATATATGTTAGTTTTGCAGCATTGAATGGTGTTCTAGTCTCAAACTTGGTGGAGAGGCTAAAACACACGAGTTCTCCAAAACCCAGAAACCGTTTGTGGAAATTCCTCCTAGAGATAGCTCAAATTAATTGATCATCATTTAAATTTTTCCTAAGTCTAACTTAGGAAAACTAGTTAATTAATAGTAATTAATTGAGAAAGTTGAGAATCATGTAGAAACTCACACGGATAGACTTAGAGATGATCTCAACCATCGATTAAGATTTAATCGCGGCTGTTGAAGTCCCAATTGGAGATTATGAGAAGAGGTCGATGGATAGATGGAGAACACATCAATGTAGATACTCTGTGATCTAGACAATTTGATTTTCCAATGAAGGTGATTTAGAAGGAGAGATTGAGTCAGAGATTGAATAGCAAGTGGCAAAGGAGTGAGGTAGTATTCCGGTGGAGGTTTCCAGAGCCGAAAGAATCAATTTGAGGGAGTGCAAATTTGTCTACAGAGATGTTGCGTAGGCAACACATAGAGGCTGTGTAGGCAACATGTAGAGGCAGTTTGATCTAGACAGAGGAGGGTTTGATTCAATTGCAGAAGGTCAAGAATTAGTCCAGTAGGTCTAGCGAATCATCTGCAGAGGAAGAGACAACAACAACAACAATCAGCAGGTTCTGGAGGCAGAGCAAAAGGGCATGCGCAAGGCTTGCACAGAGGCTCACGCAGGGGTTGAGAGGATGGCTTGTAGAGCCAATTTTGGGAGTTGATTTATGTCGTGGGGTGAGGAGAATTCCTCACAAGAATTTTGCTAGTGATTCTCTCATATTGAATTGCTAGTTTGGCATCCAAATTATTGTACTCAGATTCACTATTGCATAATAATAATAATAAAACCCTCATTTTCTGCACCTGTTTTCCCACATTGGGTTTTTCCGGGGACAATTGACCAAAAATAAAGGTGTCATTTTTATGTGTGTGCTAGCATTTCTTAGTTTCCAACGCTTTTATTTTCTGCAGTATTTTTATGGTGAAAAATTGTAGTGTGATTTATTCTTTGTTTGTCGTAGCAAATAAATTGCATAATTACAGTTAGAAGAATAAATTTCCAGTTGTTGCGATTAGACTTGTTAAATTTTCACATGGTATCAGAGCTTATTTGACGGATCAAAGGTGAAGAGGGAGAAATTCATTGTTCAGAGGGAGCAACAGAATGAATTTACCAGGGGTTGCGCAATGCTTAGCCAGGCAGTGTGAATTGTTGGACAGGGGTCGATTTTCCAGTGGCAGAAAGCAGGAAGAGTTTAATTTGTCCCAGTAGTGATTCTAGCCATAGTTTTAAAACTCCGATTCGGATTCGGAATTGGCCGAGGGTCGACTCTGATTCCGGCTCTGACATGGTATCGACTCAGCCTAGTTGATTTCAATGATACGGTCTTTGTAAAAAATACTTTAAATATTTATTTTTTTATGACGAAACATATTTTTAAAATTATTTTTTTCATGCTTCCAAACTCAAAGCATTAGAATATAGACAGAAGACAACATATGATCAAAGTATGCTCATGAATATATCTATTATATCAAAATGGCACACAATGCACTGTCCAATACATGTAATATATAGAGATTAGAACAAAAACACATAATCAAGGAGGCTCTAAATGGCCTCTACAAAAAAACATCACTAGTCACTACTGCTAAAAAAACCAACATCATCTCGCTCAGACTCTGAATCAGGGTTAGAAGAGGAAATCCGTGGCTCCTCCTCTTCATCAACATCTCCAACTGCAACTGTAAAAGTAGTAGCACTAGCAGTAGCTGCACGTTGAGATAAACGAGCTATGCGCCTGCGTCGTGGTTGAGTAGAGGAAGTGCCTACAACTAGAGGATTTGGGGCTGGGCCTAGTACTAGTGGATCTGCATTTCGCTGAACATTCTGTTGTAATGCCTCCATCTCTAAATCCAAATCAAGACCAATATCCTCATCGGGGTCAAACTCTTCTGATTGACTCTCCAGTATCCAATCTGATGATGGATCAATATCTTCCAACACAATGGGATCTGTATTAGGTCTTTTGTTCAGCAATTGGTTGCGTCTTAGCCAGAGGTTGTATTGAACGTAGACTAGATCATTTAACCATTTTTGTTCCAAACAGTTTCTCTTCTTCATGAATCCTCTCAAAGACAGACCAATTGTGCTCACACCCAGAAGCACTGCAAGTTTGACTCAAAATACAGATTGCAAACTTCTACAATTTGAGGATAATGGCTACCAAATACCTCCCACCATTGTGCTACAAAAAACATAGTTGTGTAGTGAGTTATCTCAACAAATTATTATCCAACTTTCAAATTATAAACAATTTATCAAAATAAGAATTTGAAAATTGAAATTGTTTCCCTGACTCATCTGCTTCCCTTGCAATCCTTGCTAGGTTCTTGCAAAAGGTACATGTGGCTCTACTTAAACAAGTGATCTGTCGGTATATCTCCCGTTGCTCACTCTTCAGAGGGACCATGCGCTCAAGTCACTCAATCAATCCATCTCTAACCTCCCCAGTCAAAGCTTTTGCCTCCAGAGCTTTATAATGATACATTGGGTTAAGAAAAAACCCAGCTGCATGTATAGGGAGATGGAGTTGATTGTTCCATCTTTGATCAATGATTTCCCAAATGGGCCCATACTTAGCCACTCTATCCTTATATGTTGCTTTTATTTTCTCCTTTGCTTGATCCATAACCTCATAAATGAAACCCATAGCCAATCTTTCCCCATCCACCAACTGCAACACCTTAACTAGTGGCTCAACAACCTTCACAATCTTTGCTTCATTTTTCCAAAATATGTCTTCATTAACTTTCTTTCTCACATATTTTCCATCTTGTTTGCAATCCCATTGACATTCATTTCATTCATCATTGGAAAACATCCTCAGCAAGTTTCTATGTTGGGTAAGCATAGATTGCAATGCCAAAAAATGAGTTGCAAATCTAGTGATGGTAGGCCTAACAAGATCCTTGCCCCTTATGTTTTTCCTCATCAAGTTCAAAATTCATGAGTGATTGTAGATATACATTGTTATGCTTTTGGCATGATCTATAGTGTTCTTGATCCAATCTATTTTACCAATACCCTCAAGCATGAGGTCTATGCAATGTGCAACACATGGGGTCCAAAAGATGGTTTTGTGTTTTAACATTTTACTAGCAAGAACATAGTTAGAGGCATTCACTGTGATGATTTGAACAACATTAGCCACCCCCACCTATTCAACAACCTCATCCAAACGCTGAAATAACAAGTGTGCATCTTTCACCTTATCAGATGCATCAATTGATTTTAGAAACATGGTTCCCTGTGGGCAAAAGATAAGAAAATTTATGATGGTACGATTCCTTCAGTCCATCCATCTGACATGATGGTACATTCTGTTTTCACACATGAGCTTTTGAAATCTTTTAAATATTCATCAATGGACATAACCTCTTTTTGCAAAAGATTATCCTTAACTCATGCATAGTAGGGCCTTTGAAGCCCTTTCTAGGAGCAAATATGACATTAAACATAGGTTCATAATATGGTGAACGAGAAGCATTGAAGGGGATATTGGTATCATACCACCATCTAGCTATGTAATCACAGGCAATTTCTCTCAATTCTTTTTTCCAATGGTCATCTAAAGTAGGTTGCATTTGACCTTTATTAGCTTGAGGACCATGTGCACTATCATAGGGAGAGGAGGGTGTAACTATGAAATAAATTTCAATATCACCCTCCTTTTTAATTTTACCCTTACCCTTTTTTTTAATAGACTCCAAAGAGGGAGGAACATAGCGAAAGGGGTTGGACACATCAGTGCAAGGGATAGACGAAGATTCCTCATAATCAAAATTGGGGTTAGTAGCCATCATGTGTTTTATACTCTTATTCCTCCCTATTTCAGCCTCTATTTATTTTTGCCTAGCTTTTTCTTCCTCAAACTTCTCAAATTTTTCCAGCATCTCCTTCCTAATATCCCCAATTTGTTTTGTTGGTGATGCACATGGAACAATTTGGCCTCTAATACCAGCGAAGTGTTGTTTCAGCCTATGAATGCCCCCTCCACTTCCCTTAATTTTTTATGACAAAATTTGCAATGCATTTGATTATCAATCATCTCAGCATATGCCCAAGCAACATCTTTCATTCTAGGAGCCATTTTCTAATATTTGGACTTGGAAATGAAAGGACAAAAGTCTGAAAATGAAAAGAAAAGAAAAAACTCTTCAATGTTCATTTCGTTTAGATAAATTACTCTTTTCAATTTCCAGATTTGCAAAAAAAAATAAGGGAAGATTTTAGAAGTGAAAAAAAGAGTACCTCTAACCTTCTCAATGCTGCTCCAAAAACCAACTCCTCAATGTTGCTCCAAAATGTTGTTCCGATGATTGCCCAAGAAGCTCCTCACTGCTGCTCCAATGATTGCCTAAGGGGCTCCTCACTGCTGTTCCAAAAACCAACTCCAACTCTTCACAAACTCCTCACAAATGCTCACACAAATGCAATGAGATGGCTATGAGGAAATGTAAGGGGGTTGAGTAACTTTTATAGGTTTAGGAGAGGGTAGATGCATTGAGGAAAACCTTAAACCAAAAAAAAAGTAGCTTTCAAGTCCGACTTTTCCGCCCTTTTTCGTCGCAAACCGGCTCAACCTGGTTATGACAGGCTCAGCCGAGCCGGCCGGTCCATTACCACACCGGCCGAGTCGGTGTTTGGCTCAGTTGGTTCAGTAACGGATCGACCTTCAAACTGGTTTTTGTATCGAGTTGGTTCGGGCAGGGGTTCGACTCGGTCGACCAGGTCGAGTCTGATTTAGACCAACTTGGCTTTAAAACACTAATTCCAGCTGGCAAAGGGAACAACAACTCAATATCTTCACAGTGCAGACTCTTGGTCTGGGCACAGAGGTTTTGCAACAGTTTGCTAGAGCAAATTTAGTGCCGAGTGGATGGGAAATTGCACACACAAAGGGAGTTTCTCTCAGAGGGTTTCTAGTCTTAGAAATCCAAAATTTCCAGTTGTAGTAGGAAGTATCAACAAACATATTTTCTCACTCTATGAAGGAGTGTGAATAGCAGTGTTGGCAGTTGAGCAGGGGAAAGAAGGAGATTTGCATCCCAAGTTGAGCTTTTGTAGAAATGGCCTCAACAAGACTTAGAGATTAGGACAAATTGGATGGTACATCCAACTATATTATCTGGAAGGCTAGGATGTCCTTTTTGCTAGATGAGCATGGTCTGAAGACTTATGCAAATAATGTTGTGGTTGAACCTACAGACCAACAACAGTTAGCAAATTTCAAGAAAGAGATGGCCAAGGCGAAGTGGATGATTCTCAATGGAGTTCGAGATCATATAGTCTCACACATAGCGGCCAAGAATACAGACAAAGAGATGTGGGATGCTCTCTTAGGATTATATCAAAATCCTTCCAAGAAACAGAAAATGTTCCTAAAAGAAAAGTTGAGAAATATTTGAATGCAAAAGGGTGAAAGCATAACCCCCTTTCTCACCAGAATTCAGGATATCCGAGATGAGCTTGCAGCTGTAGAAGAGTTGCTTGCACCTACAAAAATTGCACGTTTGGCCCTCAACATTGTCATCGAGGAATGGGAGACCTTCGTCCAAGGTATTTTGGGATGAGATTAGTTGCCTGGGTGGGATAGAATGTGGGCAAGTCTCACACAAGAGGAGATGAGGCGAGCTCTAGTAAAGATCTCCATTAGCGGTAGTAGCAACAAAGGATTGAAGGGTGTGAAGGAGGAAGAAAATGTGGCCCTTCTATCAAAAGGGAAAGCAAAAGGTCCCAGCTAGGGACAAGGCTCACAGGGAGAGAAGAAGAAGAAGAAGGATCTGTCCAAGATCAAGTGATTCAAGTGCGGCGAGTTTGGCCACTATAGTACCCAGTGTCCTCAGAGGAAGAAGGACAAGAAGGAGAAGTAGGATCAAGCGGCAACACCCACAAATATTGATAATCTTTCCTCTAGGCTAGAGGAAGATTTTGCCATGTATGTAGCTATACCTCTAAGAGAGAGGTGGGGCGATGTAGAGCTTTAGTCCTAGAGTTGGGCAGAGATTTGGTCAGGGTCCATAGGAGAGCAGCAACAATTGCACTATACTCTTCTCATGGATCATTACCCTCGCTACAAGGGCTCACAATATTTAGTAGCAGGATAATCAATGTCAGATGGTGTAGTTAGTACCAGAGTGACATTTATAAACTAGTTGCAGTAAGATGTTGAGGGATGCAAAGTAGGTTGATAGCAGTGCAGGAGGTGCAGTGCATAATAAAAAACGTTGGTTTCCCAGTGGACAGTGCACTGGCTAGTAATAATCAGAAACTTAGGAGACAGTTGGAGGACAAAGACACAGTTGATTTAGTTGAAGTATTTTGGATACTTCTCAGTTGCAGCAACAACAACAATAGTGAGAGGGAGTGTTGGTTGTAGTGCAGATGCAGAGTTGGAAACAGTATAGGTTGTACAGTGTAGTGTCAGCAACAACACAGATGCAACATGGTTCAACTACAGTCAGTAGCAGATGAGTAAGAGTTAGTGCAGTGTTTGATGGATAGTGGCAGGCATCTACACTTGTCAGACATCAGCAACATGTATGGGAGGATGATGCAGAGACAGGGTGTTGTAGTAGTGCAACACTAGAACATCTTCCTCGCTAAAAGGGACTATTAGTTTTTGTAGCATCGGATGGTGTTCTAGTCTCAAACTTTGTGGAGAGGCTAAAACACATGAGTTCTCCAAAACCCAGAAATTGTTTCTAGAAATTCCACCTAGAGATAGCTCAATTAAATTAATTGACCATCATTTAAATTTTTCCTAAGTCTAACTTAGGAAAACTGGTTAATTAATAGTAATTAATTGAGAAAGGTGAGAATTTTGTATAAACTCACATGGATTGACTTAGAGATGATCTCAACCATCGATTAAGTTTTAATCGTGGTCGTTAAAGTCTCAACTAGAGATTATAAGAAAAGGTCGATGGGTAGATGGAGAACACACCAGTGAACCTACTTAGTGATCTAGATAGTTCGATTTTCCAGTGTAGGTGATTCAGTAGGAGAGATCGAGTCAGAGATCAAGTAGCAGGTGGTAGAGGAGTGAGACAATATTTTAGTGGAGGTTTCTAGAGCAGGAAGAGTTAGTTTGAGGGAGTCCGAATTTGCCCACAAAGAGGTTGTGCAGACATCACACAGAGGTAGTTCGATTTAGCCAAAGGAGGGTTCAATTAAGTTGCAGAAGGTCGGGAATCAGTCCATTAGGCATATTGAATCATCTCTAGAGGCAGAGACAACAACAACAACGATCAATTGTTTCCAGAGGTAGAGCAGAAGGGCCTGTGCAAGGCTTGTGCAAAGGCTCGCGCAGGGGCTGAGAGGGCGACACATAGAGCTAGTTTCGACGATTGATTTTTGTCGTGGGGTGAGGAGAATTGCTCACAAGAATTTTCCCAATGATTCCCTCAGATTGAATTTCCAGTTTGGCATCCAAATTATTGCACTAAGATTTATTGCTATATAATAATAATAAAACCCTCATCTTCTGCATCGGTTTTCCCACTGTTGTCACTTACTGCATTATGAGTTTTCAGTTGACCAAAGTGCCAAAGAGAAGTGAAGTTTGAAGCCATCTTCCAAGCCAGAGAAGCTCTCAAATCTAAATCGGACCCTCTCCTTTTCATAGTGCTGGGAACGAGCTTTCCAACGGTATATGGAAGTCTGAAAATGGACTTTTGGATCAGAAGATATGGCTCGTTGAAGATTAGGGGTTCTGTTGCCTTTGAAGTGAAGGACATCGGAGGTCCGGGAGCGCATCGCAAATCGCAATCGGCGTTTTTCTGAAGTAGCAATAGGGGAGGTCAGAGTAAATATCGTGATCAGTGACCGTTGATATCGCATAATATCGCATATCGGTGGTCGGAGGCCCATGACACATAGCATATTGGTGTTTCACGATGCAGAGCGCTGATATCGCATATCGGCGATCGCATGTGCAAAAGGGTGCACACAAACACAATGTCATGAAAATCGCCGAATGTCGATATCATGAAAATCGCCGAAATTTGGGCCTTTAGTGTTAAAGTGCTTGGAGGGGTCGATTTCATTTAATAAAGAAATTCAAAGAAAAACCAAGGGTAGATGGGCCCTGTTGTTGCGCAGATTGACACGACAACGCTCAGACCGGGGGCTGTCACTCTGATCCCCGATCCCTCCGTTTAAGCCTGTCTCCCGCGGCTAAGGGGGGTAGTCCCCGTGAGATAATGAGACCAACTGTCGACCAGTTGGTTGGGAGACATGAGATACGATGTAAAAAGGACTCGATGGGTTTGATTAATTGAGCAGACCAGTGCCTTAAGAGATTGATGTAGAAATGATTACTTTTTAACTGATATAGAAACATGGACCATGAACAACAACCATCTATCATCAGCTAAATCACATGACCAAAACGATATCCAGCAATTGAAAACTTCGAAAAGATGAATGCTTAAAACCACCACGAGACTCATAAATTATTAACCAGATATCATATTTCGTATCTCAAACTTGAAAATTTAGCATCTCAGCATAAAACATATAACGTGAAAGCTCCTGAGACTTGCAAAAATAATTTCCCACAAAATTTTTATTTTTATTTTTTTAAAATTTTTTAAAATCTTTTTAAATTTTTTTTTTATTTTTCAATATTATGGAAATTAAAAATCTAAAAATTAAAATTTTAAATCTAAATTAACTTTAAAACTAAACTATATAAAAAAAATAAATAAAACAAAACCTAAACCTTTTTATTTTTATTTTTTATATTTTAAAAAAAAATCAAAAAGGAAAAAATCTAAAAAAACTAAATTCTAGCCATTAAAAATAAAACTAAAGAAAATATTTTTTATTTTATTAAAAAAAAAAGCAAACGATTTATTATACTAAATAAACTCTACATATTAAATCTAACAAATAAAATTAAAATCTAATAGAATTAACCTACGCTATGCATTAAAAAAGAACATATCGAAAATCTAATTTGAAACCTGAGAAACTAAAGCGGAGTAAACTAATTTTTCGAACTGCTAGGACGAGGACGGAAGCCGTAAATCTTGAAAACTTTCACGCCTAAATCTGAAAATGAATACGCAGGCCAGGGAAAAGGAATTTGATCAACGACTTAACTTACCATAACGTACCTGCGGAAACCAGAAAGAAAAAGAAAACGATTCCTCAGGTGCATGCAGAATCGTCATTGAAGTAATCCGGCTTTGTTTTTCTGAGTTTAAAATCCTCGATTTAAATCAGGTTTTGCTACCTGCTACCGTGCGTTCTTGAGGATTTTGGCACAATGCGTAGATCGATAGCTGAGCTGGTGGTGTGTATGTGGTAACAATAGAATCAAAAAACCCAGCTATGGCGTCTTTCTGATGCCCACGCTGAAGAAAGCAAGTGGTGGTGGTCATAAATTTTGGAATGCAGGCTCGATGGAACATCTGCTGATCAGATCACGTCAAAGGCTGTTGAATCCTTTTCACGCTGCATAGCCACACCCTGCTGCCGGCGTATATAAAAAAAATTCGATGCCTGGCCTGTGTTGTTTGCAGGTGTGCACGGTAGTTGCGAAGTAAATGGATGACGGCACAAGAACGCAGGGGTGACTGAAGCATGCAAATGTAATGGCGGCAAAGAGAAGATGCAACGCAGTGATTAAGTATGGCCTGAAGCAGTATTGCAGAAGTGGCAACAGGATGAGAGTGATAGTGCTTAAAATCCAGATCACAAATTTTTCAATCTTCCCAGCTCCGAAATCCTGAAGAATTTCTCAAAAAAAATGTACCTGCAATTACAAAAAACCCTAATGAAAAATCTAGAAAATAAACTACAAACCCTAAACCCTAAATGAAGACTGCATAAAACAAAATATGAAACCCTAGATCAGCTAATTTAATGTACAGATTTAGCCCCTTCACAGCCAGATTTAACAATAAGAACAGGAAAATTTTAAAGAAAAGAAATTTCAGATTGTCACTGTGAAAAAAATTTCAGAAATTCTCTCATGCAGATCAGAAAAATAAAACCGAATGATAGACCCAGGATCAAATCCACTGGGCTCAGCAGAAAATGCTTGTGGGAGTTGGCTGGTTCAGCCGAGAACTTCCCCTAACGCCCACCAAATCTTCTTCAGCAAGGGTTTTTCTGCACAGCTCAGAAACAACCATCAGTAAAGAGGGCAAGAATGCTGCTAGATCTCAGGAAGTAATGGAGATACCTGCCATTACTTCAGAAACCCTAACAGCACCCAAACCCTAGCAAGTGAGCAAGATACCTGTACCCACAATACTCTACAAAAGCTATTATTAACAGCTGAAAATAACATACGCAGAAAATTAAAACAGTCTCACAGCATTTCAAGAGAGTAACACCAGCAAGATATGGACCCCAAAGTCTTCTTTATTAACCAGAAACAAATTTACAAGAGAGCTTCTTCAGTCTTTGACTCACAGATCGAATGATCTGAAATGACCACCTAAGACCCTATATAAAGGAAATGATCCCAACGGCTAGTTCGAATGATCCATGTAGAAATGATCTCGACCGTTGATGAGGATCAAGACATCTCTTGATCTCATCCGTCGATTTATTCAATTAATTTTTTATTAAATTTTTTTTTTATTATTTATTATTTTATTATTATTATTATTTTTTTTTTTTAAATTTTTAATTTTTTATTATTTTTTATTTATTTCATTTTTTAAATTTTTATTTATTTTATTATTTTATTTCATTTTTTAAATGGATCATCGAACTAAACCTTTGGAAACATCACCTAGGACCTAGGACTTAGGACTCACGAGGGGATTTAAAACATTTTCAACCCTCAAGACACATTTCATGATGACCTTTTACAATTTACATCTCAAGGGGACAAACCCACTTAACACAGACCCTCATCAATCACCCAGTTCTGCGACACAACTATAATCTAGCAGATTAACACACTAGGATTCTCCTAAAGTTCTAATGACAAAATGCATCCCGGCTTTGGGGTCAAGTTTGAAGGAAAACTCTGCCGATCCATGGATCGGTGAGACAAAAAACCTTCCGGGACATAGATTATCATAGAAAGTTAGGTCCACCTAGGCAATTTTACATACATGACTCTGATCTGCTTAGATTATTTACAATTCACACATGCAGACTGGGTTTACAATTGAAATGATCAAGCTGCTGATGACGGCAGGATGGCACGGACATGCTGATCAGGTGCTGCTTCTTTCTGTTAAGAAAAACGGGGTGCACTGCATGGGTAGTTGACCAGTAGAGGTCAACAGGCCCTTTTGTCAATTTCTTCAATAGTATATGTCCTTATGGTCTTCAATCTTCTGTTTCTTCTAGACTTCATCTTTTGCAATGTGAGCTTCACTTCTCTCTTTCCTCTTGTTGTTCTTCTTGTTCTTAGGATCTTTGGGACAATCTCTTTTATAATGTCCATATTCATTGCAACCAAAACATTGTACTTTAGACATGTCTCGATTTCCATGTGGCTAATTGTTGTTGTTGTTGTATCTATGATGAGGTTCAAATCTTCCAAATCTTCCAAACTTCTTCCTAGATTTGGTAGCAAAAGCTTGAGCATTTTCAATATTGGATTCAGTGTCGTCCTTTTCTTTCAACCTTGCTTCTTCTAGAACACATTGTGCCCAAAGTTCTTCAAATGTTGGAGTTTCTTTTCTTGCATAGATGCTACTTACAAAACCACTCCAATCTGGAGGTAGAGCATTGAGTACGGAAGTAATTAATTCTGAATCAGATATGACTTCTCCAAGCCCTTGAAGTTGATCCTTCAACTTTGAAATTTTCATAAGATATGAAGCCACATCATCTTTTGATAACCTTGTTCTATAAAGTTGATTCCTTAGAGAGATTTTTTGACCTGTAGTATTGATGGAATATAATTTCACCAATTTGTCAGACTCCTTTGGATGTGGTCAAATCTGAAACAAAGGGGATGAGGTGATCCTTGATAGACTCAAAGAGGATTCTTTGAGCCCTAATCTCTCCCTTATTGTATTTGGCCACTTCTTGAGCCTTACTTTGGTCTGGAGCTGGAACTTTACCCAAAACGAAATCCATAACTTCATTTTCTATGAGAACCAAATCAATTCTTTTCTTCCAAGCCTTGAAATTAGAGGCTCCATCGAGCTTGTTGCCTTCCTTACAGATAGATCCCATTAGACTAGGAGTTTGGGACATAGAATGTAGTAAAGTACTTGCCAAAGGAGAGTAGGCTTGATATAAGATTCCTTCCAAGAATGTTGATGATGCTTCCTAGATTCTCCAAAGATGTTCTTGAGTAATGGTTTCTATAGAGATGTCTTCAAGCTGCTATGATGACTTCTTCAATGATGAATGATGAATGAACAAGAGCTTGCTGATGTTTTTCAAGGTTCTTCAATGATACCTTCAAGAGAGGGGGGATGATGATCCTTGTGTCTCCTTTTTGCCTTCAAGTACAGCTGTTGCAAATGGTGTCCTTCAAATTGTGTTGTAGGAGTGTCTTCAAATGTGCCAACAAAAAGTGATCTTCAAGCTGCTTTCTCTTCACCTTAGCTCTGATACCATGTTGAGAAATCAAGATAGTTGTAGATTAGAGGTGATTTCTCTTACCTGATAATTACTTGTGAATATTGTTGGCCTTTTATCACTTATATTATCTTCTCTTCATCAAACAATTAGCAAAAAGTACAAAACATGAAGTTCACAAGAGACAAAGAACACAAAGAAGTAGGCTCCAAGCCATGGCAAAATCCCACAAGGGAGAAAACCCAACAAATCCTCTTATAGAATCAGATCAAAGTGATATATCCAAGACCCAAAAACCAAGACCAAGACTGCCACAAAAGCCCCTAGTCAGTCCTCCTTCAAGCCTTTTTCAACCAAGTCAATGCTGGTCAACGCTCTCAAAATCTGGTCAAACTCTGAAATTTTTGGACCTGCAGTCTCTTTGAAGTTTCAGCCTTGTAGCAGCTCTGAAATTTCATACATGTGAACAGAATTAGGGCAGAAAATCTCGATTTTCTCTTCTTTTGACCTTCGCTCTCTCTCCTTTGACTTTTGCTCTTTCCTCCTTGACTTTCGTTGGTTTTCCTTCTCTTCTTGGCACAGAAATCGAAGTGATGAGTTGGTGGTGGATAACGTCGAATTGCATTGTATTTATACAAGTCCAAGAGGTTGAATCACTCTCTCTAGGATGACTTGTCTAGGAGGGCCGACTTGGTCTTGTGGATGACAAAATCAATGTTACTAGACTCGGAATCGGCAATAAATTGGCAAGGCAAAAGAGCGAAGAGTTTTAATCTGATCGGAAAAAAATTGGCAAAAAATCAGTGAATTCAATAAATAAAAATATACACATATATTAAATTAAAAGAAAACCATTTTTCATTAATATTCGGTAAAGCCATGTCCAAACAATGCATAATATCAATAGATGTCCAAAATATCATGAATGAATAAGTATCTCATATATGTTATAAGTCCCAACATGATCCAAAGTACTGAGTCTTGAGTCTTGACTCCTAATGATTGACTACATAGAAGCAGAAGCATATGCTTCTAAAAGTTTACAAAAAATTGCATACTAATAAAGAGTGAGAACTAGAAGCGATTCCTCCCTATCCTTCGCTTGCTTGACTCTCAAAGTTCTCCAAGTCATGGAGGCTTAAAAGAGGAGCCTCCTCTAATTGGACCCATTCTGCTGCATTTGTAGTTTGCAAATCTATCTCTTCAAGGTCGATTGGTGAATGATCCAAACCTGTCATTATCATGAGACATTGAAATGTGAATTAAAGTTTGACTTTGAAGTTTGAACTTTAAAGTACGAATTAGATTATGAAACCTTCAAATTCAAGCTCTCACCTAGTATTTGCTTGTTGCAAAGTCATAGATTGTAATGGACAAATACAAGGTTGTTTAAGCGTTTTTGTGTCAATCGGTTGTGCTTCTTAGAATGTCTTTTCTCAAACATGCTCCAGTTATGATCACAACCTGAAGCACTGCATGCTTGGTTTAAGATTCGAATGGAAAATCTCTTCAAATCTAGCGTATCACTACCAAAGTTTTGCCACCAAAGACCTAGCAAGTGGCAAGGGTTTGTGAGTAAAAGTACTAAATACTAAATAGTAAAAACTTAAAAAGCCAAGAAAATTTAATAAAACATTTAGCATACAAAATAAAGTTTAAACAAATTTAATGAATTGATGAAGCCTTCAAGTTGGGTACTTGGCAACATCTTAGACCTTTCTCGTATATCACTGGTATAGGCAAACAATTTAGATGGCGCCCTATAATCTTGTAGTTGGGAAAAGACACGACTTTGAAATTTGGATTAGGGAAGCACCTTTCCATGCATGTCATAAGTCCTCTGCGAACCTCCCCATCCTCATTAAATTTGCTCTTATCATAAAACTATTGTGGGTTTAAGAAGTACCCAGCAGCATGTAAGGGGGAATGCAATTGCCTATCCCAACGTGCATCAATAATGTCCCAAAGAGGCATATACTTTGCCTCCTCATTCCCATATCTTCTTTTGATGGCCTCCTTTGCGAGATCCATCGCCTCATAAATGTAACCCATAGCGGGTTTGTCACCATCAACCATCCTGAAAATTCAGGCATTCAAATTTAAAGAAATATGAAACATTGTAAATAAAAAGAAGCTTTAAATGAAATTTTAAAAATGAAAAAGTTAAGACTTGAAGTACCTGAGAACTCTAACAAGGGACTCCGTCACAACGATAATCTCTTCGGCATCTTTCTAGAAACCATCATTATACACAAGTGCAACAATTTCAATACCTTCAAGGGTCTTGGAATGTTTAGATGCCATCCACTTAGGTCCCAAGAACATCCTCTTCAGATTTATCTTTTGTTCAACCACAGATTGCAAAGATATGAAATTTGTTGCAAATCTAGTCATTGCAGGTAGAACAATTTCTTTACCTTCAGTGTATTTGTTAATTTTAGGTATGTTCTATGCTTAGAGCAATTTATTTCAATTTTCACAGTTAGCTCACTATCTTTTCTAGATTAGCAATCACATCAGTGTGAAAGTAAATTGTAGATAGAACATAAACATAGATTGCAAAAGACAAGCCAAGACAAGAGGACACAAGATGTGGTGCTAGCTAGAGACAAACCCCAATGTGGGGATACCCTTGATCAATTCTTATTATATGTTCTTCAATAGTTCAGCATAAAGAGAGAGAGAGAGATAGTACATTTACAACAAAAGCCAACACTTTGACTTATCTAAATAAGAGCATAGATCATCTCTAAGAAGATGATACATGTGATAACTGAACTCAAATGAAGACATGCTGCTTAAACTGATTCTCCAAGGTGACTCCTTCACCTATCATTGTGCTGCACCTCGTCATCATGTTGTACCTCACTGTGCTGCACCCATCATCACTATGCTTGGAACTCATGACCATGCTGCACACATCATACTGCTGCACCTTATGCTGCCACTGTTTTCCCACGTGTCATAGTTGCACCATGCTAGCCATTGCTATTCCATGTGGCATACAATTGTCCACTGTTAGTGAAATTGTCATTCCATGTTTGGCATACTGTTGTCCCATTTGCTATGCTCCAACAAGCACCATTGCTTAGCTGTCCCATTTGGCATGTTGTACCTTACTGTGGTTGCTGTCCTGTTGTGTCATCATTGCACCATGCCATTGCTGATGTCCCATTTCATCATGCCATCATACTACTAGCACTGTTGTCCCATTGTTAGTGACATTGCTGCTCCTATGTGGCAGTATCCAACACCTAAGAAACCCCTCCACATGGTTGCTAACAGATTCTCCAAGTGTCTAATACATCAATGAATAATCACTGTAGATGCTGCCACTGGTTAGGGCATCTAACCATCAAGTTTGCCCCTCCACTTTGGCTACTACAGGCTGCAAATGAATCCCATTCAAACTGATCCAAAATCATGGACCCAACACAAGTCATTAATGGAGAACATACATACCTTTGTACTGTTGTTCATGGGCAGAGTTCTGGTCACTGGTTAGGGCAACCTACAGTCCTATATCCAGCCTTCAATTATGCCCAGATCTGCTGTTAAGGAGTGCGGTTTCCCTTTGTTAGGAGGCTGACCCTTCTTGCTGTGATTCTGGGCAGTCTAGCCCTCTTTAACAACCTCGACCTGCCCTATATTGCTTGTGGCTTGTTACAACAAGACATCACAATTTTGCGGCTGCCTATTTGGGGTTCGCCTCCTCTCCACTTGGCCCTCAAACAACCCAAAATTCCCCTTCACTGCTTCAGCCTCCAAGAGCAGTCCTTCGACCTTCCTCCCTGCACTTCGGACACCTGAAAGACCCTCTAAACAGTCCTTGAATTCTCACGTTGTCCATGACTCCTTTAGGATAACACCTAGGTCATGTGTAGGACTCCTTTCCTTACTGTGTCTAGGTTACCCTTGGGACAACATGGAGGATTAGGGTATCTCTTCATGATTGCGGCTAGGTTATGTGTAGAAGCTGTGCTAGGACTGCGGCTAAGGCAGATTGTTAAGCCTCCTTTCCTCCTGCGTCTTAGGGCTACTTCCTCCTAGATTTCTCTCACACTAAAAACCCAAGACAAGTGGAGAGAAATCAAGAGAGAAGTCTGTGTGAAATGACTCTCAAGTCATCTCCTTTTATACTAAAATGTTGAGCACATGTGTGGGTTATTTGGTTGCTGGCTGACCTTGACGAATTGTCTTATAACACAAATAAATTCATAGCTTCATGAATACTTATCGAAATTGGATGGTCTTTAGATCAATCCTACACCTCTCGATGAGAAGGATCCAAGAAAAATATTAGCTGCCATAAATAAGATGACCCACATGCAGTATGGCCCTAGTTGCCAATTTTAACACTCCCTCTCAACTAGGGAGAACTCCATCTGCTGATCCATTTGCCAGACTGTACTATCTTTGCCATTAGTGCCCTACACTGCTGAGCGCTGCTATGCTTTGCTCTGTTGAACCATGAAGAAGAAGAATTGATCGAGAATGTCTCTTACCATTCTCTACTAACCCGAAGTCAGTTCCATATGAAGAGAGTGTGTCATCCTACTCTTACTGATCCCAGATTAGTTCCAAGAGAGTGAGTCATATGACTCTTACTGACCCGAAGTTAGTTTCATTGATCCCAGATCAATATCACAAGAGAGTGTCTCAAACCAGTCATACTGATCCCAGATCAGTTTCATTGATTCCAGACTAATGGAGGTCATCCTAGCATATGGAGTACGGTAGATACATCGATGCATCCATCGATAGTACTACTATGGTCCCTAACCCCATTTCCCTACTCATTGGCCAGATGAGAGGTACTTCCCATGAGTCCCAGACTGCATGGGTAGGATGCCTCTACAAGAGAACCACTCATCTTGTCCATAAGTCGCCACGGGGTATGACAGGGGAAGGCTGAACCATTCACCCTATACACAACACACCATTAGGGGAGGGTGAGTCACCCTATGGTCGCTTGTTGCTCCAAGAAGTACCCCAAGCTCCCTATAGCTCCTAGAGCTCAATGCATGCAACATGCAGGACCCTCATAAGAGGGTCTCTCAATGACTCCAAGTCCTGCTCGGAAAGTCACAAATTTGACCTTTCCTTGGGGCTTTGACAGAATGTCTGCTACCTGTACATCAGTCTCAATGCGATGGAGCCTCCTCGCTCATCGACATACCATATCCCAGATAAGGTAGTATCTGATGTCTATATGCTAGAGCAATCATAAAATATGGGATTCCTCAACAATCGAATCCCCCCTGGTTGACACAAAAGATCATAGTGGTATCCATCATGTGTACAAACAACTCTCTGAAGAGCTTCCACAACCAAGTATCTTCACACGAGATCATACTCGTAGCTATGTATTCAGTCTCAGCGGTGCTTATATGAACCGACTTTTGCTTCTTGCTCATCCAGGATATCGAAGCAGAACCCAAAGAGAACCAGCACTCAGTAGTGCTCTTGCAATCCTCCACACTGCCTACCCAGTGAGCATTCGAATAATCATGCAACGTCATATTTCTAGCAATGTATCTCAATCCATGAGAGATTGTGCCTCGAAGATATCTCAGAAGATTCTTGGCACCAATCCAGTGAGGCTCAACCATATATGAGCTCATCATACTAATTGCAAAACATATGTTCGGACGGAAGTTCACCAAGAACATCAATGCGAATGAGTTTATGAAACTCAGAGGCATTTCCCAAATCTGGTTCGTCATTACTACCACATAACTTCTGAAAGTTAAGTTCCTTCGAGGTAGTCACGGGCTTGCAGTTTACCATTCCAAATCCAGAATCCAACTCCCTCTTACTTCTGCAAATGAGAGGGTTTGCACCTGTCAGAAAGAGATTATCCTCATAAGGTGCTAGTATGAGAGGTCTATCATCCACAACCTTCAAGCAATGGTTTGGATCGACTTCATTCCTAGTGAATCTCAGCTTCATCATACAACTATCAAACCTCTCAAACTAAGCCTGGGGTGTTTTGCCTCAAGCCATAGAGGGATTTCTTCCACCTACATACATGAGATTCTTGATCATGAATCTCAAACCCTTCGGGTTGTTCCAAACCCGTGGACCTGCTACATGAGGGGAATGGTCCCCTTTAAGGATTTTCCTTCGGTACATCTCAGACATGTACCTTCATGATATTCTTGAATTCAGGCATCCCTGACACTATCTGACTCACATCGTGTAGGGCCTCACAATAAGCAGACCTTCGGTGATATAGATGAGATGTGTCAACTGACATGGTCCCCAATGGACCATCCTGCAACTTGATACAAATTGCCAACCCTGAACCCAAAAATCATCTTTGAAAATTCTATTTTCAAACACGTACCTTTCCATCGATGAATGCTACTCTGAAACCTTTGACTTCCATTGTCGAAATGGACACCAGATTCTTCTTGTGATCAGGTACATAAAAGAGATTCTTGTAAATGAATCGAATTACCCTTATTCACTTGAGGGGTAACATTCCCTACATCCTTTCTGGGATAGGTGGCATTGACTCCAAGTATAATCTCACTATTGTTTCCATCTCTACCAAGTTAAAGAGAGCACCCTTCTATCCGATGAAGTGCCTTGAAGCATTACAATCAGTAAGCTAGATTCCCAAAGAGTCTGAAGGAAAGGGCCAATACAAGATAACGCTTCTTTATCTTATCAGAAACAACATTTGATTCTTCATGCTTGGGGTTCCTTGCTTTCTTTGAAGAGTCGGTCGTTTCCTTGATGACTTGCATTACCTGTCATTCCTCTGATCATTGAAAATGTCCCTGGAATGATTGTTATCATCATCAAGTGATGTGTCCCTACCTCGGACACTCCTTCGCATAATGGCCGAACTTATTACACCCAAGGCATCTGCCTTTCCATCCACCCTTAGATCTGGACTTCCCATTGAAGTGATCTTTAGGTCATCAAAAGCTTCCACTGCACCATTCTGATAATGTTCTCTGCTTCGACTTCACCCTTGGTGAATTTGAAGAGGGATGAGGAATCCACTGATCCTATTGTCCTTTCCAAACTGTCTTCAGTGATTGCTCTTTCACTCTTGCTTGGGCTTTGTCTTCACCTCAGCTCTAATACCATGTTAATTTTAGATATGTTCTATGCTTAGAGCAATTTATTTCAATTTTCACAGTTAGCTCAATATATTTTCTAGATTAGCAATCACATTAGCATTAAAGTAAATTGCAAATATAACATAAAGATGGATTGCAAAAGACAAGCCAAGACAAGAGGACACAAGATGTGGTGCTAGCTAGGGACAAACCCCAATGTGGGGAAACCCTTGATCAATTCTTCTTATATGTTCTTCAATAGTTCAGCAGAGAGAGAGAGAGAGTACATTTACAACAGAAGTCAACACTTTTACTTATCTAAATAAGAGCATAGATCATCTCTAAGAAGATGATACATGTGATAGTTGAACTCAGTTGAAGACATGTTGCTTAAAATGATTCTCCAAGGTGACTCCTTCACCTATCATTGTGTTGCACCTCGTCATCATGTTGCACCTCACCATGTTGCACCCATCATCACTATGCTTGGACCTCATGGCCATGCTGCACACATCATACCGCTGCACCTTATGCTGCCATTGTTGTCCCATGTGTCATAGCTACACCATGCTAGCCACTGCTATCCCATGTGGCATACAACTATCCCACTGTTAGTGACATTGCCATTCCATGTTTGGCATACTACTATCCCATTTGCTATGCTCCAACAAGCATCATTGCCTAGCTGTCCCATTTGGCATGTTGTACCTTACTGCTACTGCTGTCCTATTGTGCCATCATTGCACCATGCCATTGTTGTTGTCCCATTGCATCATGCCATCATACTACTAGCATTGTTGTCCCATTGTTAGTGACATTGCTGCTCCCATGTGGCAGTATCCAACACCTAAGAAACCCCTCCACATGGTTGCTAACAGATTTTCCAAGTGTCTAATACATCTGTGAATAATCACTGTAGATGCTGCCACTGGTTAGGGCATCTAACCATCAAGTTTGCCCCTCCACTTTGGCTACTATAGGTTGCAAACTGTTAAATTATGGTATGTTCTATGCTTAGAGCAGTTTACTTATTTTTCTTATTATTATCCACAGATTAGCAATCACATGTACATTAAGTAAAGTGCAGATAGAACATTAAACGATCGACAGAAAAACAAGCCAAGACAAGAGACACAAGATGTGGTGGCTAGATAGGGACAAACCTCAATATGGGGAAACCCTTTGATCAAATCTTCTTTTATCTTCAATAATTCAGTAGAGAGAAATAGTACATAAATCTGATTTACATCAACAACAGCAAACCCTAGATCAACCCTCAATTAGGGCAGACAATATCTTGCAAACCAATCGTCGGATCGGTTTGATTCCTTCACCAAAAAATGTGGCCTTCTGAGGAGAGTCAGTTCCACCTACAGCGTAGTTCTGAGAGAGAGAAAGATGGTCAACGTTGGTCAAACTTCTGATCTGCAGTTGCAACCCTAAATTCTGCGTCCTTCCTTCCACACGTGTGAGAGAAGAGTCCCTTTCTGCGTAGTAGGAGAAGAGCCTCTTTTCTGCGCAGGAGAGAGAGAGAGAGAGATGTGATGAGAGTGAGTGTCCAAATGAGGAAAAGACCTCCTGTATTTATATACAAATGTTGATGATGAATAGATGCGTCTGTTGCACTTCTAAGCCTACATGAGTTGTTGGTCGGCTTGATAATTATTCCATAATCAAAATAAATTCATATCTCCATAAATACTTATCGGAATCGGATGATCTTTTAGATCAATCCTACACCTCTCGACGAGAGGAATCTAATAAAAATATTATCAGCGATGAATAAGATGACCAACATGGAGTTTGGCCCTAGTTGCCAATTTTAACACTCCCTCTCAACTAGGGAGAACTCCATCTGCAATTCGTCTGTTGGTCGCTACTATTCATCCATCAAATGCACTGCCCTGTACAGCTTGACCCTTGCTCTGCTCTGCTCTATTCTGCTTGCTCTGCTCTGCTCTGTTCTGCCCTATTCTGATCTGCTTTGCTCTGCTCTGTTTTGTCCGAATTATGAAGAAGAAGAAATGATCGAGGATGTATCATACCATCCTCTATTGACTCACAGTCAGTCTCAGAGTGTGTACCACTTGTCCCAGATCAGTCCTCAATCGACCCGAAGTCAATGTCATAGTGGGTACAACTCCTACCACTGGTCCCAGACCAGTATCATTGATCCCAGATCAATGAAGGTCATCCTAGCAGAGGGAGTACAGTAGATACAACAATGCGTCCAGCGGTACTACTATGGTTCCTATCCTCATTTCCCTGCTCATTAATCATATGAGAGGTACTTCCCATGAGTCCCAGACTGCATGGGTAGGATGCCTTGACAGGAGAACTAATCATCCTGTCCACAGGAGAGCGAATCATCCTGTCCAGTGGATGCCACGGAGAACTAATCATCCTGGCCCACAGGAGAGCAAATCATCCTGTTCCACAATCGCCATGGAGAACACATCATCCAGGCCTCACAGGAGAACTAATCATCCTACTACACAATCGTCATGGAGAACACATCATCCAGACCTCACAGGAGAACTAATCATCCTGCTACATAGTCGTCATGGAGAACACATCATCCAGACCTCACAGGAGAACTAATCATCTTGCTACATAGTCGTCATGGAGAACACATCATCCAAACCTCACAGGAGAACTAATCATCCTGCTATATAGTCACCACAGGGTGTCACAGGGAAAGTTTTGATTCTTTTACCCTGTACACGTACACCACCAGGGGATGGTGAGTTGCCCTCTGGTCATATGTCGCTCCAAAAAGTACCCCGTGCCCCTCGGAGCTCCAAGAGCTCCATACATCATATAGGACCCTCATAAGAGGGTTTCTAAACGACACCAAGTCGTTCTCGGAATGTCAAAAATTTGACCTTTCCTAGGGGCTTTGTTAGAATGTTAGCAACCTGTTCATCTGTATCGATATGTTGGAGCCTTATAGCTCCCCGCTGTACCATGTCTCGAATATGGTGGTACTAGATATCGATATGCTTGGAGCGATCATGAAATACAGGATTCTCTGATAAACGAATCCCACTCTGGTTATCACACAGGATCACAGTGGTATCCAATGTAAATCCAAACAACTCACTGAAGAGCTTTCGTAACCAGACTGCCTCACAGGTGGCCATGCTAGTAGTAATATACTCTGCCTTGGCGGTGCTCAAAGCCACCAACTTCTGCTCCCTACTCATCCAGGATATCAAAGCAGATCCCAAGGAGAAACAACACTTGGAAGTGCTCTTACGATCCACCACATTGCCTGCCCAATTAGCATCAGTGTATCCAGGTAGTCTCACATCTTCGGCAATGTATCTTAACCCATAAGTAATTGTGCCATGAAGATATCTCAACAGATTCTTGGCACCAATCCAATGTATGTGGTGAGGTTCAACCATATGTTGACTCAACGTGTTGACTGCGAAGCATATATCTGGACGGGAGTTCACTAAGAACATTAATGCTCCGACGAGTTGACGATACTTGGTGGCATTTCGTAAAACAGGTCCAGTAGCGGTATCGCTTAACTTCTAAAGTCAAGCTCCATCGGGGTAGTTACAGGCTTGCAGTCCACCATACAGAATCTTTCCAATATTTTCACCACATATTTTCCTTGAGATAGGAAAATTTCCCTTGGCTTCTGCCAGACTTCAAATCCTAGGAAATAGTGCATCAGTCCTAGGTCCTTCATTTCAAATTCAGAAGCCAACTCCCTCTTACATTTGTGAATGAGAGGATCTGCACTTGTTAGAAAGAGGTCATCCACATACAGAACCAGTATGAGAGGTTTGGCATCTTCAACCTTAAAGTAAAGGTTAGGATCGGCTTCACTCCTAGTGAATCCCAGCTTCATCAAGTAGTTATCGATCCTCTCATACCATGCTCGGGGTGCTTGCTTCAGCCCATAGAGAGCCTTCTTCAACCTGCATACATGAGATTTTCGATCATACATCTCAAATCCTTTGGGTTGCTCCACGTAGACCTCTTCTTTGATCAAACCATGCAAGAACGCGGTCTTGACATCCATTTGATGTAGGTTCCATCCTTGTGAAGCCGCAAGGGCTATGATCAAGCAGATGGTGGTATATCTGGCAACAGGTGCAAATATCTCGTCATAGTCTATACCTTCCTTCTGGGAGAAGCCACGAGCGACAAAACGAGCCTTATACTTTTCCGTACTTCCATCTGCTGCATGCTTTATTTTGTAAAGCCATTTAGAAGTGACAACGTCCTGGGGTTTGGGAACTACTTCCCAGACATCATTCTTCATAATAGACTCATATTCTTCAGTCATAGCATCCTTCCATACTTGATGCTTGATGGCATCTGAGAATGATGAAGGCTCATTTTGTATGATCGTGCTCATGATGGTCAGGTATCCCTGATACCTGTTAGGTTTCTTACTTTCACGGAAGGTTCCTCGGGGTGCAGTGTGTCCTTCAGCATCATCGAGTAGCCCCCTAAGCCAAGAGGGCCTCTTCTTAGAAGAGGAAGGCTTAGGTGGATCAATAGGATCCATGGGTTCATCCACATCGGGCATTGTTACATCATCTTTTTCTTTCGGTTCCCTGGTGTCAGCTTCTTGAGAGCTCCTCAAAGTAGGAAGATTGTCCACCTCGCTGAGAGCCATATCTTCGTCAAAGGTGATATCATGATTAATCACGACTTCCCTTTGACCCGCTACATAGATTCTATAGCCCTTAGTATTTTCACCATAGCCCACGAAGATTCCTTTCTTTCCAGATGCACCCAATTTATTCCTTTTCTCTTTCGGCACATGAAAATATACAGGGCTTCCAAAAATTCTAAAATGAGATACGTCAGGTTTCTTACCTGTGAACATTTCTTTAGGAGTCTTGGAACCCAATGCATGATGAGGGCATTGGTTTTGTACATATACGGTGGTGTTTGCAGCTTCGGTCCATAGAACTTCGGAATTCTTTGATCATAGAGCATGGCACGAACAGCTTCCACAATCGTATGGTTCTTCCTTTCCGCCACACCATTCTGTTCAGGAGTATATGGTGTAGTAGTCTCCCTCTTAATGCCAGCGTCTTTACAAAAGTCATGAAACTTGTTAGATTCATATTCAGTCCCATTATCAGTCCTTAAGATCTTGATCTTCTTTTCGGTTTGATTCTCGATCAAGGCTTTGAAGTGTCAAAACCAAGAGAACACTTCATCCTTCTTTTTCAAGAAGTATATCCAAGTCTTTCGAGAATAGTCATCTGTGAAAGTAAGATAATATGAATATCCTCCCAAGGAGTTCACAGGCATCATACCAGATATGTCTGAGTGAACCAACTGTAAGATATCGGAGGTCTTACTTTGGCTTGAGGGGAATGGTCCCCTTTTGAGCTTTCCTTCGGCACATCCCGGACATACACCTTCTTTCTCTACTCGAAATTCGGGCATCCCTGTCACCATTTGTCTTACATCGGGTAGAGCTTTATAATGAAGGTGGGCAAACCTCCGATGCCAAATTTCGGACTGAAGAGATGTGTCACAAGACATGACACCTAGCGGACTTCCACCGACCTGATATAATGAATCAACTCGAAACCCAAGAGTGAAGGCATCTTTAACATTGTTTTTCCATACATGTACCTTGCCTTTGCTGAAGGTCACCTTGTAGCCTTTGTCTTCCATTGTTGAGATGGACACCAAGTTCTTTTTGAGGTGAGGTACATATAATACATCTTGTAAGTGGATCGTATTACCTTGATTCAATTTAAGAGAGACATTGCTACACCTTTCACGGGATATTTCATATTATCTCCAAGGACAATTTCCAGGTTAGTTTCCTTCTCTATCAGATTATGGAGAATTTCTTTGTAACCAGTGAAGTGCCTTGAGGCACCACTATCAATAAGCCAATTTCCCAACGAGTTCGGAGGAGCAGAGGTAGATAGATCGGCTGGTAGATAATATTCATCCTGTTTATTGTTAACAATGTTATATTCATACCTGGAATTTCTAGCCTTCTTGAATGGTTATCCTCTTCCTTGATTTCTAGCACTCATTTTACCTCTGCTATTAGATATGCCATTCCTTTGATTGCCATGAGAGGGATTTTGATCATTGTCCTGGTGAGAGTTCCTTCTATTAGGGCATTCCTTTGCATAGTGACTTGCTTTATCGCAAATGTAACATCGTCCTTTTCTTCCACCCTTAGGTCCAGCCTTTCTTTTTTATTTAGTCCCGGAATTATTTCTTTTCTTAACATGAGAAGAAAAGGCAGTAGGAGGACCTTTAGGCATGGGCATTTCTTGCTCTTCTATCCTTGTTTCTTCTTGAATGCATCTTGCCATTAATTCCTCGAAACTAGGAATTATGTTATTATTGAGAAGAGTAGTCCTGAACACGTACCATTCGGATGGTAATCTTCCAAAAGTTGTGAGTGCCATTTCCCTATCAGTAATAATCTCCCCAATAGATAGGAGATCATTCTTGATCTTGGTGATTCTTAAGAAATATGCTTACATACTCTCATCTTTGCCCTTCTTAATTTCCTTCAGCTTATTTCTAAGAAACAAGAGTTGATTTGCATCATTAACTTTAAATAAACTCACCAGTCTATCGTAGATTTCCTTGGAGGTGTTCAGATCGGAGATATAGGCCACCAAGCGCTTGTCGATAGAGTCCCAGACGATCTTCTTTGTTTTGACTTAACCGGTTTTCCATTTGTTCCTGGCAGCAGCGGGTGCATTTGATGAAGGCTCAACAATATTACCTCTCACATGGTCCAACACTCCTTGATCTTCTAAGGTTAGATCGAGAGACATCTTCCATCCGTGATAGTCAGACTTCTCACGGAGCTTGTTTTCGACAGGGAAGAGTGTTGAGGACCCCATAGTTCTTTTAGGATAGCCTTGCCAATCTTCTCTTCGATGATTGCTCTTGCTCTTGCTCGGACTTTGTCTTCACCTCAGCTCTGATACCATGTTAAATTATGGTATGTTCTATTCTTAGAGAAATTTACTTCTTTTTCTTATTATTATCCATAGATTAGCAATCACATGTACATTAAGTAAAGTGCAGATAGAACATTAAACGATCGACAGAAAAACAAGCCAAGACAAGAGACACAAGATGTGGTGGCTAGCCAGGGACAAACCCCAATATGGGGAAACCCTTTGATCAAATCTTCTTTTATCTTCAATAATTCAGCAGAGAGAAATAGTACATAAATCTGATTTACATCAGCAGCAGCAAACCCTAGATCAGCCCTCAACTAGGGCAGACAATATCTTGCAAACCGACCGTCGGATCGGCTTGATTCCTTCACCAAAAAATGCGGCCTTCTGAGGAGAGTTAGTTCCACCTACAACGCAGTTCTGAGAGAGAGAAAGATGGTCAATGCTAGTCAAACCTCTGATCTGCAGTTGCAGCCTAAATTCTGCGTCCTTCCTTCCACACGTGTGAGATGAGTCCCTTTCTGCGCAGTAGGAGAAGAGCCTCTTTTCTGCGCAAGAGAGAGAGAGATGTGATGAGAGTGAGTGTCCAAATGAGGAAAAGACCTCTTGTATTTATATACAAATGTTGATGATGAATAGATGTCTCTGTTGGGCTTTTGAGCCTACATGAGTTGCTGGTCGGCTTGATAGTTATTCCGTAATCAAAATAAATTCATATCTCCATAAATACTTATCGAAATCGGATGATCTTTAGATCAATCCTACACCTCTCGACGAGATGAATCTAATAAAAATATTATCAGCCATGGATAAGATGACCTACATGGAGTTTGGCCCTAGTTGCCAATTTTAACACAAACGAATCCCATTCAAACTGATCCAAAATCATGGACCCAACACAAGTCATTAATGGAGAACATACATACCTTTGTACTGTTGTTCATGGGTAGAGTTTTGGTCACTGGTTAAGGCAACCTATAGTCCTATATCCAACCTTCAATTCTGCCCAGATTTGTTGTTAAGGAGTGCGGTTTCCCTTTGTTAGGAGGTTGGCCCTTCTTGCTATGATTCTGGGCAGTTTAGCTCTCTTTAACAACCTTGACCTGCCCTATATTGCTTATGGCCTATTACAACAAGACATCACAATTTTGCAGCGGCTTGTTTGGGGTCTGCCTCCCCTCCACTTGGCCCTCAAACAGCGCAAAATTCCCCTTCACTGCTTCAGCCTCCAAGAGCCGTCCTTCGGCCTTCCTTCCTACACTTCAGACCCCTGAAAGACCCTCTAAATAGTCCCTGAATTCTCATGTTGTCCATGACTCCTTTAGGACATCACCTAGGTCATGTGTAGGACTCTTTTCCTTATTGCGTCTAGGTTACCCTTGGGACAACGTGGAGGATTAGAGTATCTCTTCATGACTGCGGCTAGGTTATGCGTAGAAGCTAGGGCTAGGACTGCGGCTAGGCTAGATTGTTAGCCTCCTTTCCTCTTGCATCTTAGGGCTACTTACTCCTAGATTTCTCTCACATTAAAACCCAAGACAAGTGGAGAGAAATCAAAAGAGAAGTGTGTGTGAAATGACTCTCAAGTCATCTCCTTCTATACTAAAACGTTGAGCACATGTGTGGGTTATTTGTTTGTTGGCCGACCTTGACGAATTGTCTTATAACACAAATAAATTCATAACTCCATGAATAGTTATCGGAATTGGATGATCTTTAGATCAATCCTACACCTCTCAATGAGAGGAATCCAAGAAAAATATCAGTTTCCATAAATAAGATGGCCCACATGGAGTTTGGCCCTAGTTGCCAATTTTAACAGTACTTTCTCATGGTGTTTAGGACAATAGTGTGGTTGTATAGGTATTTGGTTATGGATTTTGCCTTCTCAACAACCTCATGTATCCAATGAAGCTTACCAATGTCCTAAAGCATTAAATATATGCAATGGGCAGCACAAGAGGTCCAAAAAATAGTGGGGTGCCTAATCTCAAAAAGTCTACTAGCAGCGATATAATTCGCTGCATTATCAGTGACAATTTGTACAACATGTTCTTCTCCCACTTCTTGAATGACTTCCTCCATCATTTCACAGATAAGTTGGGCAGTCTTAACCTTGTCTGAAGCATCCACTAATTTGAGAAACATTGTGCCTGTTGGACAAGATACAAGGAAATTTATTAAAGTTTCTTTCCTCTGATCTGTCCATCCATCACTCATGATGGTGCGCCCTGTTTCTACCCATGATGAACAAAACTCAGATAGCACAAGCATGACATCTTCAACACTCTCTAACAACATATCTGTCCTAAGGCTCTCTGATGAAGGGGCTTTGAACCCTGGACCTGTAATAGCAACCGCATCAATCATAGCTTGCCAATAAGGACTTTTGGCACAGTGGAAGGTATGTCAGAATAGTACCAAAATTTAGTAATGGCCTTCTTTCCCTGACTATGGATATTTTTTTTCCAACCAGTGGCATCCAAGGTAGGTTGGGAACCAGGTTTTGTGCGGGGAGCAAAAAAGGTGTTTATGTTTCCACCTCCAGTGTTGAAGGAAGGAGGATTCATTTGGCCTTGAGTTTGACTTGGACTTGGAGGCATGTGTAGGAAACTTGGGAACGACATTGAGGATTCAAGAGAGGGAGGTGTCAAGTGGGTAGTGGAAGAAAAACCATCATCTCCAAGAGTTCCTATTTCAATATTTTGCATTGCTTTCTTGGCATTACGCTGACACAACATATCAATGTCCAAGGTTGCGTGGTGTTTGACATTTTCGTCAACCTTGTTGCCATGACCTATATCATGGCCAGGTATTTGTGCAAGGTGGAACTTGAATCTATAAATACCTCCACTACATTTCGCTTTGCAAAATTTACAAAGGAGCTTGGGGTCTCCGGGAATCTTGTCACAATAAGCCCAAGCAAAGTCCTTCTCCCTTGGCATTGTTGTTGTTTTGGACTTGTGTTTAAATTGTGGATTCTGTTAAGATTTGGAGTTGTGCCCACTGCCTTCTGTTTAATTTGGCTCCTATAAACAGTGAAAGACAATAAAAGATTAAAATTAAAAATTCCATATATGTGCTTATTGAATCATCCATGGAGACTCAAATGATGTATATGCAAGCGTGATAATTTATGTGCTGTCCTATATTTCAATAAAACAAATTTTCATGTATGATTCTAGTCAAAAGTATGCAATGCTGTTTCTAATCTATGATAACAGTTAAAAACTTTTGACTACAGTTGCTCAACAAGTTTGGAGAGTATGAAGATGGACCTTCAGATGTGCATATTTAAATTTTAAACCACTGTCTCTCTAGAGTCTAGAGTCGACCATGTCTGTCTGTGACTCTGTTGAATAGACTTCAAGAAAATCCCAAGAGTAGGACCAGTCACTGTGCGGTTGTGCCTATCATGCTGGAGTATAGGGACTCAGAGCAATGGGAAAAACACGTGAAGGAAAAAGCCCAATGATGCATGGAAATCAATCCCAAAGCCAACTCTCACGTGATAGAAATAATAAGAACCTGAAACCCCTCAACGTCGCTCGTCTCTCCAAACCACCCGAAACCTCTCAACGTCGCTCATCTTAGTGTCTCTGCAAAGCCCGTGGTGTCCTAGCAAAGTCTGGTATGCGGCGTCGGTGCAACTACAAATTGCAAAGTTTGGATTCCGGAACACAACGTCTCTGCAAACTAACACGACGTCTATTCAATGTCTCTGCAAACTAACTGCAAACTAATGCAGTGTCTCTGCGAACTGAAATGCCTCAGCATCTCTGCAAGGTCCGTGGCGTTCATGCGGCGTAACCCGAAACGCTTTAATGTTTAGAAACTAGCGGCAAAAAACCTAAATGAAATCAGAAATCGGGAATAAAACGACAAAAACACGGGAAAGTCACAAAAATCGCAGACTCGCATTGACCACGAGTCAAACTCAGTCAATGCGAGTTTGACTCGCAGAGTTTTGAATCGGATTGTTTGTCTGCCAAGCCGTTTTTTACTCGCGAGCACTCGCGATCAGTGGCTGATTCATGTTACAGTGGACAAAATTGACTTTTTGACTCAAATAAAATGATTTTTCTTTTTCTTACAAAATAGTCCAAATGGGACTTTGACTCAATAATATTTGTGACTCGTGACAATTTTTCTTTTAGACTCAAATAAGCCTACAAGCATGGAGAACATGCTTCGACTAGAAAATAAAATAATAATAATGAATGTAATAGATGAATTTAATATATATTTCAATAGTACATTTGAGTTACATTATGAAGAGCCACACTAATTACATTTTCAACAAAAAAGAACACAACACACACATATTTTACAAATACATAGATGAATATGGACATAAAGATCCAAATGTTTTGAAGACTAGAACATTTATAAAACACTTGCAATCCCTTCAAATTAACCCTACATTGTGTGGTAGAATGTTTACCTCGTTTAAACATATTAGCTAATCAAATTTGAGTCTGATTTTGGAGCACGACTCTTCTGGTGACTTTATGCCTAGATTCTCGTAGTGATCTAATTATCATTTCAGCGTTTAATACTTGTTTGCGGGAGCTGTCGTTAGTTTTATGTTGTCATGGAGGAATCGTGAAATCATAGCAAGTCTGCAAAATATAGCTTGTGTCACTGATTCATAGGGTTTATGTATTTGATATTATATTTCCTATTGTTTCCTTTTTCGATACAGACTTAGCAATGCTGCAAAATATAGCTTGTGTTAGTGATTTATAGGGTTTATGTAAATGATCTTATATTTCCTATTGTTTCCTTTTTCTGATGCAGACTTAACAGAAGCAATATCACTCTTGAAGAGCAATACTCAATTCAGCATTCCCCTTGTTGTATTTGGGCATATGCATAAGAAGTTAGCTTTTAGTGATAATCCAAGAACCATGCTAGTGATGGGAGACGATGGCATCTTATACTTGAATGGAGCTATTGTACCAAGGGTGAAAAGTTTGGCTGTTGAAAATGGAGATGGCAGCAAAAACCTGCATGGGAAAGGGTCATCTCCTGACGATTGGACAACCGGGACAACGAAGCGGGAGTTCACCATTGTAGAGATGGTAAATGGAAAACCAAGTAAAATAAAAGAGGTGTGGATGACAGTCAATCAAGTTGTGACCCACATAGAAGAATTTAGTCTCTATCAAGACAATGTCAACTTGCATATATTAAAATGACATGACTTATATACAATCCATGATGTATATTATAGAAACAGGTAGTAGATGACGTTGATTATTTGAATTTTCTTTCTTCTAAAGGTCACTGATGGCCACTATTGTCAATATTCCCATATATCAAAAGGATTATTATTGAGCAAGATGATTATATAAATTACAAGGAAGCAATCATTTGGTTTTAACAATTACAGTTTGCATTCTATGTGAACTTATGTCCTATTAAAAACATGATATATTGGGCCATGGCAAACTATTGAAATTCATTTTTTCATATTAGCAAATTGAAAGGTCCAATTTAGCAACGAGTTGTTGAATTGGACTAGGTAAACAATTTGCAAATTTGATTTTGTAATTTTGTCAAGATATCATGGGTATACTAGTAAATTTTGCTGGGCTATAACGTCATGCTAATGGAAACAAAGAAAAAACCAAATTGGTTTACATATTATGTACATGTAAAATTTAGGCGGATAGGTTTCCATGGAAATCCCAATCCTAAATATTTTTTTGATTGATTATGTTACTCTGATTTATGGCCCGTTAGTCAAAATAGAAAAGTCAGTACCCTATATGAAAAAAAAGGCTGAAATTTATTTGGATTTCGATCATTGACATCCACTCAATCATGGTTCCGTGGATTCAATGCTTAGAGACTATGTTCATACTTCGGAATGAATTAATTTGAGCAACTATATAGTCTCAAAGTGTTTATATTTTTCTTTTTTCTATTTGAATATTAATAATATAAAATAATTGTTTACGACGTGAAAAATGTTTAGTTCTTTTTCTAGATTGTTTTGTCAATTAGTTTATAATAAATATTATTATATTTATTATTGGAATTCAATTTTCACATATAGAAGAAAGAAAGAAAAATTATTTTAACGTTTATGAGGTTAAAGATAGCTTATGGGACAGATTGCTTTTTTATTTGTTTGATGTATTCCACGAGAGCTTCACTCAATGAACCTCTGACATACCGCGTGCGTTCATGGCATACTAAACAATACCCCTAATTGGATTACATATTGGAAAATACTTCTAAAAATCACATTATTTAACCCCCTACCAATATGAACTCAATACGCCTCCCCATTTTAAAGGACCCCTACTTTCACTAGATATTATAGGTATCCATTTTTCATTAACATTTTTTATACCACTTTATATTTTTTCATTAATTTTGAGTTTCATTTTTTATACTTGCTAATATAAAAACCCCTTACCCCCATATATCCCCCAATATATTAAGTAAAATTTTCCTTATTATATATCCCCCAATATGAACCCATGTGGTATGGTATTGTTCCACCAGTGAAGCCCCTGTGATATATTCAACCTTTTTTCTGTGAAGCTTCACAATAAATGCTCCCAGTTTCTCGACAACCCCTCGCTAAATAGATTATCTCAAGAGTTAGCTAGCAGCATATTTGCATAACTTTTTTTGTTGCCTTTGAAGGCCTCACATTCTAAAATGAAATGTTTTTTTTGTTTCCACTTTTCTGGGAGAACAAAAAATGCATACTCTTTCCTCCCACACTTTTTTTGGCCTTTTCCAGCACTTTGTTTCACAACGGAGTTTATGAGAATAAGAATTTTGGCTTTCCAAGAGATATTGGTCTCTATGTATACTTTTGATTGATGACTATGAGTGGGATTAAACACTTCAATATAGTACTTTTTCTTTCTTCTTAGTTCCTTATCCCAAGTACGCTTATGGAACTTTTCCATAACAAAAGATTTTATCTCTTTGTTGTTTATAGGACACGCATTCAAGCAAATACCCCATTTAATACAACATTTGTTATTTTGCTGCATTCAAGGTTTTTTTGTTGTTGGTACAATTTGTCATTAAATACAACCTTTAGGCCATCTACCATCTTCCATTTGCTCAATTTTTTTTTAAATACCTTATGACTTGCACCATCGCAATTACTTCAATAGGAGCAACCATTGTTTCACTTAACAAGATAGCATAAGGAACTGCACTTTTAATCTTGAATTTGTTTGTAATCAAACGATTCAGAATTTTCTCCATTTGTCTCCACTACATGTCGGATGTACTGCTAGCCTATTGTTCACAACCATAGAGAATCACCGGAATCACTAGAAGCTTAAAAAGAGTTTGAGTGGTTGTACAGTTCCATAACTCTACCTCTCTACATCTATTTTGAAAAGCATAAAATGCTTTCCAACCCCCCAAAGTTCTTTTCTTTCTACAACCATCCTAGCTTAGATTTTTGTTGAAGTCAATCCCGAGGTATTTGTAATCCGCAAATTCTTCTAGAATGTTGCCTTCAAAGTAGAACTTATGCTGGTTATGTTTTTTTTTCTTAGAGAAATCCACTATTTTTGTTTTGCTGATATTGACTTGCATCCCCACACTACTACAAAAATTCTCAAGGGATAGTAAGTGCTCTTGCAAACCAAGAGCCGATTTAGCAATCAGATAAGCTCATTTGCATACAAAAGAAGCCTTACAACAAACTTGCCCAAATAGATACCATTGACCCCTTGCGAATTTAACCACTCCTCAAGCTTGTCGATATATAAACCAAAACGGTAGGAGACAATGTGAAACCTTGCTTTACCCTGATATCGCTTCTAAAACTTTCAGAAATGCTTGTTGAAGTTCTAATTTTGACTTTCACCTCTTCATATAGCCTATGCACAACTGCTCTCAAATGTTTAGGAACCCAAAGTTCCTCCATTCTGTGCCAAAGCTTATTTCTAGGAACCGAGTCAAACACTTTTCTGAAATCAACAAAACAATAAAAGACTTCTTCCTTTTTCTCCCAAATTTTTTCAATGATGTGCCTTAAAGTTATACAATGATCAATTGTGGAATGTTTAGGTCTAAAACTTGCTTGCCCTTTAGCACATCTATCTCTTTCTTCTGCCCACTCGCTAATTTTATTTTCTAGCGTGCTTCCAAATAGCTTTGCAAACAAAGGGTTTATCATGATGGTCCTATAATTGGAGGGATTATTGACTTTGAAAAGAGGTATTGCCAGACTAGTTGTCCAATCTGTGGGAAGCCCCTGTTGTATGATGTTGTTGAAATTTTTTGTAATGTGAGGTGCAAGGATCTTTGAGCTCCACTTTAGATATTCTGCTTGGAGTTCAGCTAAGTCTTTTGCTTTTCCAACACCCAACTTCTTGATACCCATCTTTACCTCTTGTATCGTGAAGAGTTCAGTATCAGTGTTGACGAAGGGGGAAGGGTCAACCTTGGGACCCTGCACATAGAGTTGTCTTGCATAGTTAAACCATTTAGAAGTTTAATACTATTTCCAGTTTATATCTTTTTTTGTTTGAGCTCATTCCAAAATAATTTGGGATTATTTTTCCCAAGGAAGATTAGTTCTTCCTTCCTTGAAACCATGAAATCAGCCTTTTTCTTGCTTAATAACTACTTGTAAGTTGTGAGCTTTGTGGTATCCTTGTTTGAATCTTTCCACATTCTCCTTGCCTTTTTTCATTCCTCATCAAACCAAAGTATTAACCGAAAGCAATTTGTTTTAGACTTCTTAATTTTTGCTCTTTTGTACTTTGCAAGTGCGCATTGAATTAAATGTGTTAATTCATGACTATGAAGGCTGTGAATTGTGATTTTCTCCTTCTCGAAGAGCCTCTCTAACGTCATTTTGAAGATATTACAATTTTCTGGAGTCAAAAGAATTATTCCCCGTGGGAGATTTTGTTGGACATGCTGAATTTTTACTCTAATTGTTTCTTTATAGTCCAAGAGAAACATAAATAAATTGGATTGTGATTTGATTTTAAGTCCCACAATTGATCCCCAATCAAAACTTCCTCCATTTTCTCACATAAACCATGCGAGAAAATTACATAATCTACTACACTTGCTCCATTTTAAGTATTGCAAGTGAAATTACCAGAGTTTCCCATTTAGTCAAGCCATTACAAATGACTAAATCAAAGGCCCCACATAGAGTAAACAATTGTTCACCAAAGAGATTATAGCCCTTGTCCTTTGAAGTTCTTTCCCATTGATGATTACTCCCTTCTGTAAGCCAAATAGGGTCGCAATTATATTTACAACAAAGAATGCTAGCTTGTTCACTTGCAGTCCTAGCATTGAAATCACCCACTATAAGGACTTCACCTGGCTGTGAATATGTTGCAATATTCGCTTTTAAGGCTGCAAATGGATCTTTGTGGTTAAGCCCTCTACCTCTGTAGATTTTTGAAACTTGCGGCGCAAAATAATGTGTTGCAATTCTGATGTGGTTTCCATTTACTGATATTTTAAACCAAATGAATTGCTTATTCGAGTCTTATTTTTCTAACTGAATGAGACAACCTTCTTTCTCCCTTACTAAAACCATGATACCCTTGTGCCCTTTGCCATTCCCTGATGCTTTGTTCCACACTGCCATCTTCCAGTGTCCTTCAAACAGAGGTGTCTTGCACCCTTCATGCTCATGTGTTTCTATGCGGCAAATTATGTCTCTATATTCCGCAATAGGCCCTAACCCAGGTCCTCGTTTATGTGGGTAACCTCTGCAATTCCAACAAACTAATCTTAAGGAAACCTGGGTATGACTTGATTGCTATTTATTTTGATATGCAAGAGTCACATTTGAGTTTTTGTCCCTGCTTTCCCATACTGACCTTGCTTCCTGATTTTTTGTTGAAGTGTTTGTTGCCTCTTATTTATTACCATCTTGCTGCTCTATTTTGGAAAGAGGTCCAAATGGCGTTATCACAACTTTGCCTTTATAAATCCATTCTCTCTTGCCTTCATCTCTTGCTGTCCTAACCTTTAACATTTCCTCCTGTTGTTTTACAGTTAAATCTTCTTCTAAGAAAAAGCGAGAACCCCTCAAGAGATGCTTCTTGCTTAGAATGATATATTTATCATGCAAGCTAGGCATGATGAATTTTATGGGCCCAACTCTCTCACCGTTAAAGTTCTCCACCCTCCATGCTTGGCATATTTGTCCTTGCAATAACGACTTGTCTTTCAAGAAGTCTCTTGCAAGGTCAAGAGTGCATTCATTTTTTCCATAGTCTTTCACCCCTTTAATAATTATGTTTGTTGCCCTATTTTGTCTTTCCTTTCATTCTCTATCTTGCATGTTGTCAACCTGAATGTTTGTTTCTCCCTCCTTATTAGCAGAAAACTTTGGTGGAATCCTTTCCTTTCTTCTCTTGCTTTCTCTTCATGGCTATCTATTTGGGCAATAATTTTCCCTTTATCCTCAAATGATTTCACATTCACCACCTCTATACTTACCACTACAAATTTCTTTATGTTTTGCACATCTGCCTTCATACATTTCCATTTTGTCTTCCTTATCAAGAGAGTTTCTTGTAGCAATGCCTCTTGTTCTTTTAAAACTTTATTGCTTTTTGCTAAAGCCTTGTTCTCAACTGTTATTATATGAATTTTATGATCTCTTTCCTGCTCTTTAGCTTCTAAAACCTCCAACCTTTGTTTCGCATTTAACAATTCTTTCACATAAAGATTAGATGACCAGGTGAGAGGTGTGGATGTGGGACTATATAACACAGAATCATCAATAATTTTTCTTTGGACTTCTTGTTGCCACGTGCTTGTAGAGGGGACTTGTTTGAGTGCTTCTTGCGAAGGGCTCTAATACTTTCCTTTTTAAACCGTTTTTCTTTGTATGCTCCCATTTTCGATGGGCCAGTCTTCATTTTAAAATGCCTTGATATTGTTTGGCATTGACCCAAACCCACTTCCTAGCTTTGGTGGTTGAGACAATTTTCACTTGTCTTAAATCATTTGTCTCCACATGTTTTAAAATTTCTTGTCTCGTTGTCATGTATGAATGCATTTATCTCATTGTAAAGAGTACATTCATTTTCCCATAGTCTTTCACCCCTTTAATAATTATGTTTGTTGCCCTATTTTGTCTTTCCTTTCATTCTCTATCTTGCATGTTGTCAACTTGAATGTTTGTTTCTCCTTTCTTATTAGCATAAAACTTTGGTGGAATCTCTTTTCCTTTCTTCTCTTGCTTTCTTTTCATGGTTATCTATTTGGGCAATCATTTTCCCTTTATCTTTGGATTATTTCGCATTCACCACCTTTGTACTTTCCACTACAAATTTATTTATG
Source organism: Pinus tabuliformis (assembly GCA_031772625.1). NCBI lineage: Eukaryota > Viridiplantae > Streptophyta > Pinopsida > Pinales > Pinaceae > Pinus > Pinus tabuliformis. The sequence continues at coordinate 1,392,789,828 of CM062818.1, read as the reverse complement.
TTTTTCACATCTACCTTCATACATTTCCATTTTGTCTTCCCTATCAGGAGAGCTTCATGTAGCAATGCCATTTGTTCTTTTAAAACTAACAATGTAAACTTTGAAACGGGAACTATAAACTCAAATTGGGAACTCTGGCAAAAAAACCTCAAAAAAACATCAAAAACAGTGTTAAAAACGAAAAGTGTTGATGCTGGAATAACACATTTTTTTCTTGGGTAAATTTTCAACATGTTTTAAAAATGGCAGTGAAAACCAAATTTTTGCACAAAAATTGTCCAAAAAACATCCTCAAAACGAAAAGTGTTAATGTTGGGAAAACATTTTTTTTTTCAAAAGTAAAATTTCACCATTTCGAAATAGTGGCGCGGCGGTGGGCGGAGGGCCTGTCCGACGCCAGTCCCTCGGCCACCCGCGGTGGCGAAAATTTTTAAATGGATAATTTTTTTTAAGATAATAATTATATATTTTAAAATTTATAGTTAAAATGTTAAAAAAAAAAACCAAAATATATTTTTTTAATAAATAATATTTTTAAAATTTTAAAATAAAAATTCTAATTAGTTTAAAAAAATTTAAAAAAAATTAATGAATATTTTTTTTTTTAAATAAAAAAAAAAATGTTTTAAAAAAATGGTTAATAATAATAATTATTTTTAATAAAAAAAAATTATTTAAAAAAAAAATAAAATTTAATGTTAATTTTTTTTTTTTAATTTTAAGAATTTTTTGGTTTTTTTTTAAATAATTTTTATTTTTTTAAGTTAGTTTTTGTTTTTTTAATATTAATTTTACTAGTTTTTTTTTATGTTTTTTTTTTTTTTTACTTAATTTTATATTTATATTTTTTTTAAATTTTTTTCCCCAAATTATTTTATGGTTTATGAGATAATTTTTTTTAACAATTTTTATTTTTCATTTTGTCTTTTTTATATATGTTTTTTAGAAACAATTATTTCATGTGGATTGAAAATTTAATTAGCGATATATAAATATGTAGAATATCAAAAATGCAAAATATCAACCTTCTATAAATATGCAAAACAATAAAAGCCTCTGGATTTGAGAGATCTGTGGTTTTTATCTTTTGAAATGATCGGAGAATCCACAGTAGAATTATTTTCGAACCAACGTTTCGAATCCCAAGTGGGATCCATCATCAGGGTAGAAGAATGATGATAAAAGAAGAGCAAACAGGAAGAATAAATACTAAGGAGGAAAAATTCAAATGGAAGAACAACAGTCGGCTAGAACCCTAAATTTTATGAAAAATTAATTTTTATTTCATATTAAATGTTATATATTATTAATAATTATCATTTAAAATAAAATAAATTAATATAATAATAACTTAAACATTAATTAATATAATGTTAATAGGATAATGATCAACTATTTTAATTTATAAATAAACCAAATTAATAAATATTTGATTTTATTGACAATGAAATATAATTACTTATTAATATATTCATTTATATCTTAATAAAATGGCTAATATATAAATCAATAATAATTATTTTGTAATAAATAATCATGGATTACCCAAGGTAGATATTATATTAAAAATATTAATTTTATATATTAATTAATTAATAATATTTATTTAATATAATCAATTATATTTATTTATTTAATACACTAATTAAATAAATTTATATAATTATAATAACTTATATTTATTTAATAAATTTATTAAATATATTTAATTGAATTTATTTAAAATATTATATTATATTAAAATATATAGCTATCTCATTATATTAAATTATATTTATTTAATATATTAATTAATTATAATTATTAAATATATTTAATTATATTTATTTAATATATTAATAAATTGTATTTATTTAATAGTATTTATTTAATATATTTAATTAATATATTAATATATTAATTTATTTATATTTAATTATATTTAATTAATCATATTTATTCACTAATTAAAACCACTTATTATCAAATTATTATTATTATTATTATAAAAATTAATATCATATTAATAAATTAATTAAAATAGTGATACATAAAATAATTATTATAAAGAAAAATTAATACATTTATTTATATATTTATTACATTTTATTAGAAAACATGTAAAGTCAAAATATAGTTAACTAATGAAAGGAATATATTAGGGTTAGCTAATTATGGAAAGAAAATAAAATATTAGAATAACAGAGGACAACGTACCTGAGGACGCATTACCTGGGGATGGGTTGACGACTCTTAACTTCTCTGATCAAGGGCAGCCAGCTTCCGCTAATTTCCAAACCATTGTCTCTGTTCAGATTCTGAGGATACTTCATAATTTCGAGAGCTTCTCTAATCTTTCGTCTGTGATGGTGTTCCTCTCTTGCTATAATAGAAGCGTTTTCCAGGCAAATATGGTGCTTAGTCTTCAAGGAGTGTTCTGCGAGTGCTGAGGTACGAGATCTTCCATTCCTGATATCAGCGCCATGTTCTTTGAGTCTTGTCTGGAGGGAGCGACCTGTTTCACCTATGTAGCTTTTTCCACAAGAACAGTCTATCTTATAGACTCCCTTAAGCTGAAGACTGTCAATATTATCTTTAACAGATTTCAAACCTTGTCTGATGGTACCGGGAGCTGAGAAATGAGTGAAGATGTTCTTTTTTCTTAGGATTTTAGCGATTTTGTCTGTAACACCAAGGATATAGGGAAGAAAAATCTTACCCTGAGGTTGATCTTGCGCCTTATGCTCATGAGATGACAACTTTCTTTCAGCTCTTTCTATGGCTCTTTTAATCTCATGCTCTTTGTAGCCTATACTCTTGAAAACTGAAACCAAATGCCTCTTTTCTTCATTCAGATGCTCTGAGTCGGAAATTCGAAGGGCTCTGATGGCAAGGGTGTTTAGAACACCAAACTTCCAAACTTCTAAACACCCTTGCCATCAGAGCCCTTCGAATTTCCGACTCAGAGCATCTGAATGAAGAAAAGAGGCATTTGGTTTCAGTTTTCAAGAGTATAGGCTACAAAGAGCATGAGATTAAAAGAGCCATAGAAAGGGCTGAAAGAAAGTTGTCATCTCATGAGCATAAGGCGCAAGATCAACCTCAGGGTAAGATTTTTCTTCCCTATATCCTTGGTGTTACAGACAAAATCGCTAAAATCCTAAGAAAAAAGAACATCTTCACTCATTTCTCAGCTCCCGGTACCATCAGACAAGGTTTGAAATCTGTTAAAGATAATATTGACAGTCTTCAGCTTAAGGGAGTCTATAAGATAGACTGTTCTTGTGGAAAAAGCTACATAGGTGAAACAGGTCGCTCCCTCCAGACAAGACTCAAAGAACATGGCGCTGATATCAGGAATGGAAGATCTCGTACCTCAGCACTCGCAGAACACTCCTTGAAGACTAAGCACCATATTTGCCTGGAAAACGCTTCTATTATAGCAAGAGAGGAACACCATCACAGACGAAAGATTAGAGAAGCTCTCGAAATTATGAAGTATCCTCAGAATCTGAACAAAGACAATGGTTTGGAAATTAGCGGAAGCTGGCTACCCTTGATCAGAGAAGTTAAGAGTCGTCAACCCATCCCCAGGTAATGCGTCCTCAGGTACGTTGTCCTCTGTTATTCTAATATTTTATTTTCTTTCCATAATTAGCTAACCCTAATATATTCCTTTCATTAGTTAACTATATTTTGACTTTACATGTTTTCTAATAAAATGTAATAAATATATAAATAAATGTATTAATTTTTCTTTATAATAATTATTTTATGTATCACTATTTTAATTAATTTATTAATATGATATTAATTTTTATAATAATAATAATAATAATTTGATAATAAGTGGTTTTAATTAGTGAATAAATATGATTAATTAAATATAATTAAATATAAATAAAATTAATATATTAATTAAATATATTAAATAAATACAATTTATTAATATATTAAATAAATATAATTTAATATAATGAGATAGATATATATTTTAATATAATATAATATTTTAAATAAATTCAATTAAATATATTTGATAAATTTATTAAATAAATATAAGTTATTATAATTATATAAATTTATTTAATTAGTGTATTAAATAAATAAATATAATTGATTATATTAAATAAATATTATTAATTAATTAATATATAAAATTAATATTTTTAATATAATATCTACCTTGGGTAATCCATGATTATTTATTACAAAATAATTATTATTGATTTATATATTAGCCATTTTATTAAGATATAAATGAATATATTAATAAGTAATTATATTTCATTGTCAATAATGTCAATAAAATCAAATATTTATTAATTTGGTTTATTTATAAATTAAAATAGTTGATCATTATCCTATTAACATTATATTAATTAATGTTTAAGTTATTATTATATTAATTTATTTTATTTTAAATGATAATTATTAATAATATATAACATTTAATATGAAATAAAAATTAATTTTTCATAAAATTTAGGGTTCTAGCCGACTGTTGTTCTTCCATTTGAATTTTTCCTCCTTAGTATTTATTCTTCTTGTTTGCTCTTCTTTTATAATCATTCTTCTACCCTGATGATGGATCCCACTTGGGATTCGAAACGTTGGTTCGACTGTGGATTCTCCGATCATTTCAAAAAAATAAAAGCCTCACTACAAAAAAATTAAAAATAAAAAAATATGAAGAAGAATACCACTTCCAAAGTTATTAAATTTACAAAATAATTATTTACATTTCATGGATTATAAAAAAAAAATAGAGCCTCTTAAAAAAAGCGCATGGTGTAGAATTACCACTTTTTTAAATCAACATTAAATTCTGCATCACCCCTTTTCAAAATCGGGTCACTTTTTTGCTAGCTTTACAAAACGGGTAACAATATCAGTTCCCGTTTCAAAGTTTACATTGTTAACTTTATTGTTTTCTGCTAAAGCCTTGTTCTCAATTGTTATTATATGAATTTTATGATCTATTTTCTGCTATTTAGCTTCTAAAGCCTCCAACTTTTGTTTCGCATTTAACAATTCTTTCCCATAAAGATCAGATGACCAGGTAAGAGGTGTGGATGTGGGACTATATAAGGCAAAATCATCAATGAATTTTTCTCTGGACTTCTTGTTGCCATGTGGTTGTAGAGGGGACTTGTTTGAGTGCTTCTTGCGAAGGGCTCGAGTACTTTCCTTTTTAGACCGTTTCTTCCTTGTCTACTCCCATTTTAGACAGGATAGTCTTCGTTTTAAAATGTCTCGATATTGTTTGACATTGACCCAAACTCACTTCCTAGCTTTGGCGAATGAGATAATTTTTGCTTGTCCTAAATTATTTGTCTCCACATGTTCTGAAATTTCTTGTCTCATTGTCATGTTTGAATACATTTGTCGTCCAACATGTTTCGAGAAATATGTAAGTCTATAAAATACCAAGATTACTTCACACTGCTCCCCCTGTTCAGAACACTCTTAATTACTACCCCAAACTTTGATTTCTTGACTATTCATTTAATACAAATGAACATTAAAAAAATAACCATGGATTAGTTTTTACCATAAAAATAAAATTGTATAATGTATAATTAAACCCTCTTAGTTACTACCCCGAACCTTCATTTCTCGACTACTCGCTTAACCACGTGTCTTTTGGGTTGGTGTTTTAGGCCGGTTAATGATCGTTTTCATAAATAGTTAATTTAATAATTTAAATTAGGAAAATATGATGAAAAAATCATAATTTTTTTTCAATAAGTAGTTTCTGAAAATATTTATTTTTTTTATATACTTTTCAGTGTGGTCTTTTTATAATGGAATAATTTTGTTTGAATAAGGTTGGTGTTTTAGGCCGGTTAATGATCGTTTTCATAAATAGTTAATTTAATAATTTAAATTAAGAAAATATTATGAAAAAATCATAATTTTTTTTCCAATAAGTAGTTTCTGAAATTATTTATTTATTTTATATACTTTTCAGTGTGGTCTTTTTATAATGGAATAATTTTGTTTGGTATGTTTAATTTGTGTATTAATGTTATAAGTTGTATTTATTTAATAATGGAATAATTTTGTTTGGTATGTTTAATTTGTGTATTAATGTTATAAGTTGTATTTATTTAAGGAAAAGTGTTGGTTTTATGCTTTCTTTAAGTTGATTTAGTACAATTGGATAATTTTTAATATTCAATTTGCATAATAATGGTGTGGATTATATTCATTTATTTATTTTTATCTTTTTTCATTTGTATTGAAGTATTGATCTTATGTTTTTGAAAAGAGAAGGCAATGGAGATTGATTTGGTTGATTACTCCTTAAATCTTTTTAAAGGCTAGAATGCAGGGTTGATTTTTGTGGTTTTTACTCATATTCAAAAAGGACTTGGTGATTTATGGGGTCTAACTCTTTCCAAGTTTCAAACTTAGGGTTTTTTTGTAATTATGGTCTCAATTTATGAAGGAGATTAGTTAGATTTGGTGAGATTCCAATCATAAGTACTAGATCATTGGTGTTAAGAGGTTTATCATCATCCATTAGAGAGTGTCCTATTTGGGCTAGTGTCATATAGTAATTTGAAACAAAAGTGGTGTCAATTATTGCTTCAAGGTCGTCAAATAGAATAGGCTCAGACCCAAGTGCCTCTTTGCACATAACATTTAGAGGTAAGTTTGTTGATGGTATGCTTCCATGGTATGGTTTTATGTCTATGGATAATAAAGTTTATGTGGTGGCTTCATAGCTTGGGTAAGGATTTCTAGTTGATGATGGTGAGTTGCCTTGTATTAGTAGCTTCATGTTATATATTCAAGTGGTAACTCTCTATATATTGATCCATAGTGTTGAGGGTATTTTAACTTTGTCCAAACCTTGTAGGTTTTCAAATACTCCCGAAGCTTACAAAGAACTTGAGGTTGAAGGTTGTTTGTCATAGAACCAAATTGTGAGTTCTAGACAAGATGAATGGTGGGAGGTAGAGAACTTAGAATCAAAAGGGCCTTTGCTAAGGAGGCTTTCAAACAAATGTCTAAAGCGTAGATAAAATCTAGTGAAGTTGGTCCTCAGTGATAACATCAAGTTTCACAGGGTGATGGATTTAGCTTCATTGATCTCAGATGAGAAGTTTATTGTTAGAAAATTAGGTGAAGGAGCTCCTGGTGTCTAGCCAAAGTATAATTGGGTTCTTATCTTGGGTTACAGGCCCATTTTCTATATTTTTTCACATGGTTGGATGGGCTTTCATCGAATATCGGAGGAAGATATCAATTTTTTTGGAATTTTTTTTTTTTTGGCCGCACGCCCGCTATGCCGCAGGCGGGCATGCCCACGTTCAGCGCGCCCACCCATATGTACAATGCACAATGCACATACCTAGTTTATACACAATCACAATGCTTTATGCAATGCCTGTTGGCGTGCTTGCCCACAGGCACAGACCTAGTTTATGATTGAATTAATTTTTATTTTTTATAAAACTTAGTTTATGAAAAAAAAAATATTTAAAAAAAGCAAAAAAGAAAAATGATTGTATGGTTTGGGAGTATTAGTATTTTTATTTTATAAATTTATTTGTATTAGTATATTCTACAATATTTTATATAATTTTAACTAAAAAATAAATAAATTATTTAATAATATATATATAAATAAAAATATTCATTAATATGATTGAAAGTATAAAATCATTTTGCTTTATTCAACCTTCTTAGTCACAAGCTATTAAATAATAATTAATCATTTTATAAAACCATGTTGTAAGCAATTAAGTAATGGCTTCTTATAATAATAAGAATTTATTTATTAAAAGGAAAACATGTTATAAGCCATTAAGCAATAATTTCTTATAATAATAATAATCTATTTTTTTAGTTTAAGATTAGTTAAATAGGAATTTGTGGTATACCATATGCTTATAGATTTGAGAATTCGTGGCATACCGGTGGTTATAGATTTGAAATTTTTAGTTTAAAAAAAATATCATTAGATAAAATGTGAAATGACTATATAACAATCCCATTCCTTTAATTTAATAATAAAATATAATATATGAAGTATTTTAATTATTCAATGGCATAAACCTTAAGATAGCCGATATTTTTCTCAAATAAATAATTCATTCATATATATATATATAATTCAAAATTAAAACTAGTGTTAAATCCAAAATTAACGGGTGAAGGCATTCAATCGAGGTCAATGTAAGTGGTGCACCATGATATCTAAGTTTCCAAAAGCATTATTATAAAGGATGGAATGTTGATTTGTGTGGCCGTGGTCTTATGGGTGATGCAACACCAAAGGTGATAGGTGCATGAGTGGTATGAGACACAGGTGCATACACGAGCAGAGGATCTTTTCGGTGGGAGATCAAGTCCGGAGCATTTCGGTGTATTTTAAACTATGTTCGCACTGTTATAAAGAACGAAAAACAATACATAATTAAATGAATAGTATATGATTTGGTTAGTTTGCTCTTTAGTTATGAAGAAATCACGAGTTCAAATCCCATAATCACATACTTTTGTTGCCTGCAATGCGGCATAATTAGCGCGCGGAACTCTCGGCATGCGACACGCCATCCGAAAAGGATTGCCAGATGGCTACAACTTGGCGCACGTGGAATGGATCAGATTTGGCGACCAGATGGTTGCCTTGTGGCACGGTTGCCTTGTGGCACCCTCAGAATGGTTTAGATTTCGCTGATAGATGGCCACCATGTGGCACCCAAGAACTGCCCAGAGTTGGCCACAAAAATGCCACCACGTGGTGTGATTATTACCATTCAGTTCAAGCCACTTGATCACTGCCACATGGCTTGATTATCACCATTCAGATCAAGCCAACGGAACTCTCGCCATGCGACACACCATCCGAAAAGGATTGCCAGATGGCTACAACGTGGCGCACGTGGAATGGATCAGATTTGGCAACTAGATGGCTGCCTCGTGGCACCCTCAGAATGGCTTAGATTTCACTAATAGATGGCCACCATGTGGCACACAAGAACTACCCAGATTTGGCCACAAAAACACCACCACATGGTGTGATTATTACCATTCAGATGCCACAAGAACTACCCAGATTTGGCCACAAAAACACCACCACATGGTGTGATTATTACCATTCAGATCAAGCCACTGGATCGCTGCCACATGGCTTGATTATCACCATTCAGATTAAGCCACCGGAACTCTCGCCATGTGACACGCCATTTGAAAAGGACTTCCAAATGGCTACAACGTGGTGCATGTGGAATGGATCAAATTTGGCGACTAGATGGTTGGCTCATGGCACCCTCAGAATGGCTTAGATTTCGCTGATAGATGGCCACCATGTGGCACCCAAGAACTGCCTAGATTTGGCCACAAAAACACCACCACGTGGTGTGATTATTACCATTCAGATCAAGCCACCTGATCGTTGCCACATGGCTTGATTAGCACCATTCAGATCAAGCCACCGAAACTCTCACCATGCGACACGCCATCCGAAAAAGTTTGCCAGATGGCTACAACTTGGGGCACGTGGAATGGATCAGATTTGGCGACTAGATGGTTGGCTCGTGGCACCCTTAGAATGGCTTAGATTTCACTGATAGATGGCCACCATGTGGCACCTAAGAACTGCCCAGATTTGGCCACAAAAATGCCACCACGTGGTGTGATTATTACCATTCAGATCAAGCCACCTGATTGCTGCCACATGGCTTGATTATCACCATTCAGATCAAGCCACCGAATCACTGCCACGTGGCGAGATAAGATGCGTTGAAATCAAGCCATTCGATTTCCGCCAAGTGGCGACCTGTGGACGGCCCAGATTTTGCCTTCTGATTTCCCCCAAGTGGTGCTCTATGGACGACTTATATTTGACCTTTCGTTTTCTGCCATGTGGCACCTTATGGACTGCCCAGATCTGGTCGTTCGATGCTTGCTACGTGCCTCCCTATGGACGACGCAAATCTAGCCATTCGATGCCTGCCACGTGGTGCCTTGTGGACGGCCTAGATCTCGCTGTTTGATGCCTGCCACGTGCCTCCTTGAGGATGGACTAGATCTGGTCATTCGATGCCTGCCACATGGTTCCCTGTTGACGACCTAGATCTGGTTGTTCAATCCCTGCCATGTGGCATCCTGCGGATGCCTAGATCTAGCCGTTCGATGCTTGCCATGTGGCACCCTTTGGACGGCCCAGATCTAGTCGTCAGATGGACGCCCGTGGCTCCTGTGATGGTCCAGATCTGATCGTCGGATTTCTGCCACGTGGCATTCTATGAATGGCTAAGATCTGGGCGTCGAATTTCTGCCATGTGGCATTCTGTGGATGGCTCAGATCTGACTGTCGGATTTTCGCCACGTGGCATTTGTCGACGGCCTAGATATGGCCGTCAGATTTCTGCCACGTGCAATGCCATGGACAACCCAGATCTGGCCGTCGGATTTCCGCCATGTGTGACGCCATGGACGCCCCAGATCTGGTCGTCGAATTTCTGCCACGTGCCGCGCCATGGACGGCCCAGATCTGGTCGTCAGATTTCCGCCACATACCACACCATGGATGGTCTAGATCTCGCTGTCAAATTTCTGCCACTTGCCACGTCATAGATGGTCCAGATCTCGCTGTCGGATTTCCGCCACGTGTCGCACCATGGACAGTGCGAATTTGTCTATTGGATTTCTACCACGTTTCACGCCATGGACAGTCAAGATCTAGCCGTTGGATTTCTGCCACATGCCATGCCATGGATGGTCAGGATCTAGCCATCGGATTTCTGCCACGTGCCGTGCCATGGACGGTCAGGATCTAGCTGTCAGATTTCTGCCACGTGTCATTCTGTGGACATTTCAGATCTGGCCGTCAGATTTCTGCCACGTTTCATTCTGTGGACGTTTCAGATCTAACCGCAGATTTCCGCCACGTGCCACACCATGGATGGCCCCAGATCTGGCCGTCAGATTTCTGCCACGTGCAACGCCATGGACGGCCTAGATCTAGCATCAGATTTCCGCTATGTGCCGCGCCATGGATGGTCTAGATCTAGCCGTGGAATTTCCACCATGTGCTGTGCCATGGACAGTCCAAATCTGGCTATCGGATTTTTGCCACGTGCCACGCCATAGATGGTCCATATCTGGTTGTGAGATTTCCACCACTTGCCGCGCCATGGACGGTCCAGATCTGGTTGTCAGATTTCTGCCACGTGCGGCACCATGGATGGTCAGGATCTAGCCGTCAGATTTCTGTGATGTGTCGCACCATGGACAGTCAGGATCTAGCCATTGGATTTTTGCCACGTGCCGCACCATGGATGGTCAAGATCTAGCTGTCAGATTTCTTCCACGTGTCATTCTGTGGACGTTTCAGATATGGCCGTCAGATTTCTGCCACGTGTCATTCTGTGGACGTTTCAGATTTGGTCGTCAGATTTCCACCACGTGCCGAACCATGGATGGTCCCAGATCTGGCCGTCAAATTTCCGCCACGTGCCACGCCATAGATGGTCCCAGATATGGCCGTCAGAGTTCAGCGACGTGTCACGCCATGGATGGTCTAGATCCTGCTATCAAATTTCTGCCACGTGCCGCGCTGTGGATGGTCTAGATCTGGTCGTGGGATTTCTACCATTTGCCGCGCCATGGACGGTCTAGATTTGATTTCTGCACGTGCCGCGCCATGGACGGTCTAGATTTGATTTCTGCACGTGCCGTGCCATGGACGGTCCAGATCTCGCTGTTGGATTTCCACCATGTGCCGCGCCATGGGCGATTAGGATCTAGTCGTCGGATTTCTGCCACGTGCCGTGCCATGGACGGTTAGTGTAAGGACCTGCGGTGCTTGACACGCCCCCCCCGATGTGCAACCAAGTTCGGCGATGAACGAAGGTTGGCAAAAGTGCGAAGTGCGAGTTCCTAATCGAAGTACGCAAAGGTTATGTGATAATAACGCATGGAGGAGGACGAGCGACATGTTTATAGGCGTGGGAGCATTGGCACACACCCACGGGCCGACCTCATACATTGTGAAGGAAATGTGATGAAGTGTTCGCTGACCAACACTTGGACAAGCGTTTGGGCAATGCGTGAGGGCGTTGGCAGGTCGGTTGGGCAGCCAAGACCTCGCCCAACGCACCGTATATATTATGTGCGATGAAGGTTCATTTAGCAAGCGCTCAAGCAGGGAGTCTTCTACGAAGAAGTGCGAGTTAAAGGACCGCAGCAAGAGAAGAAGGCTCCGGTCAATGCACCCAAGTCTTGGGCAGCGCCCACCCGACTTGGGCAAGTAAATCTTGGTTATCACATGGAGGTGTGAGAAGTTGTAATTTTGGCTAAGTATGAAACTTGGTGTTTCCTAAGTATACTTGTAAAGCTTTGTAATATTGAAAGATTGTATAATATATTATTTGGGTAGACTCATTGTTCAGGGAGTTGCCCCTCCCTTTATACTGTGCAATTGCGTTCTTCGTTTATAATTGTTGATGATAATGAATGTGTATGGGTGTTCATTGGTATAAAGGAAACATAATAATTACTTGGTTGAGAAACACAAACTAAGTAGAACAAGTGGTTAGGCGTAGTCCATGAACATAAGTATTGGTGAAAAGAAAGTGTTCAGTGGTTCCGCACCTCGCCAAGAGCGGTTGAAAGACTACCGTCGGCCTGGGGGCGTGACAGGTGGTATCATAGCAAGGTTGCTTGTGACGACGTGACAGGTGATATTGAAGCTGATTCAGAGCTGAAGAAACTTGACAGTTGGTGACAGTGAAGCAGGTACTTGCAGGTGAAGGGAGCTGTTTCACATACAAGTGGAACAAGAGCTGGTTCATGGTTGCAGGCAACTTGGTGACGTTGTTAGATGGTGGAAACTAGATCGCAAAGAAGAAGGAAACTGTTAGCAATCGCAGGTGAATCTCAAGTTGGGTCTAGTCATGGTGCGAAGGATGCTACTATGGCATTCATTGAAAAGGTGTTGGAAAGAATGGAGGACTTAGAGGCTTACTGGACTAAGAAGATGGACTTGGTCGAGAAAGATCAAGAGGCCAATTCGAAGATGAGGGAAGAGCTCGATGAACTCCGGACTCAACACGAGTACACTGATCTTATGTGTACACAACTTGAAGTAAGGGTCAAGGAGATTGAAGAGGCAAGAGACCGAGGCTTGGCAGAGATTGTGGACTTGTAGAAATCTCTTGACGAAGCCAGAGATGAGATCGCGGTGTTGAAGAAGGCCGTGAGGCATAACTCAGGTGGAGGAGTGCCTCATGTGAAAGTCAAAGAACCAGAATCTTATGATGGTACAAGGAGTGCGAAGACTCTTGGCAACTTTCTATGGGACATGGAGCAATACTTGGAATGCTTGGGTCTATCTCATGATGAGACGAAGGTGAAGTTAGTTGCTCAGTTCTTGACGAAGGATGCTAAGATGTGGTGGCGAAGGAGGATGGATCATATTGCCAATGGCAGTGCTGGTGACATTACTTCGTGGGATGAGATGAAGAAGGCCTTGCAGACCCATTTCAGTCCTCAAGATGAAACGTGGGAAGCAAGGATGAAGATTAAGTTCATAAAGCAGATAGGGAACCTACAGAGATATCAGTGGGAGTTTGCAAGTGCGGTTCTGGAACTTCCCGACATGGCAGAGAGGGACAAGGTGTTCAATTTCATTATTGGATTGAAGCCTTGGGCACGCAATGAAGTGAAGAGGCAGAAGATTAAAACACTTGAGGAAGCTTTTGCTGCTGTGGACAGGTTGGTGGAGTATTATGATGAGACTTCCGATGATAGAAAGAAGTAGTTTGATAAGCCGAAAGAAAAGAAGGAGGATGATGCTTCGAAATCGGATGATAAGTCGAAGACGAAGAAAGCCTTGAAGTGTTGGATCTGTGCCGAACCACATACGGTGAAGAATTTCCCTTCTAGACCAAAAGTGGTTGCTATTGCACAATCTAATACGAAGAATGAAGAAGCTTCTATGGGGATGATGCAGATACTTGGAGCTGCTGCTGCTATAGAGGTGGTCTCTCAGAGAGATCCTGAGAGGAACAGTTTGGAGTATGTTCGGATGAAGATTGGGAGTGCTAATATACTCACCATGGTGGATAGTGGGGCTATTCACAACTTCACGAGTGAATATACTGCGAGAAGGATTGGGCTGAAATTTGTACCAGTGAAGGCACAGATGAAGATAGTGAATTCTCCTCGTGATTGTGTTCTTGGTGTTGTTGAAAAGGTGAACACAACACTAGGTGAGTGGACAGGGAAAGTCGACTTCACTATAGTGCAGATTGATGACTATGAAACTGTGCTGGGAATGGAATTCTTGAAACAATTTGATGCTATGATTGTCCCACATTTGAAGAGGCTGTACATTTACGATGGAAGGGAAGATGTACCCATTGGTGTACCAACCATTGGAGTGACAAAGCCTGATTGTAAGTTGACAGTGATGCAAATGGAGGATGAGAAGCGCATGGAAGACATGTGTAAGCGGTTGTCTAGTGTTGAGACAAAGCTTACCGAGCAGTCATTAGTCATCAGGACACTATTTGATAGTATCTTGGATTTGTCAAGAAGGCTAGAAGTGGTTGAGGATGATGATGATGATGAGGGGACTTATGTGAGGCCGAATGTCCGGGAGGAGGATCGGGTCACTTATCTACAGAGGATGGAGATAGAGAATCCTGATAGATGGATTGAGATGATTAGTGAGGGTGAGCCTTCCGCCTCCACTCCCTCTACATCTTCTTAGATGACATAGAAGATGGGGCTCATTGTTCGCTGCTCATGGCAGTGAGTTCTTAAAACAAGTTGAGTTGGTATGACAGATGGTGCAGGGATGGCTTGGCATCAAGCATCATGAAATGTTGCAGATGGGATGGATTTTCCATGGACTTGAGCATGGGTGAGATTCCTGGTGAGTCTAGGATGTGGCAGAATCCGAGATAGATTGGTGAAGGCATAAGGATGGACATTCTTATGATTTGAGCATGACAGTTGCACTGATCACCCGACTAGTTCAAGTCATAGGGGCTAGCAGTGTACCAGAGAGATGTTGGCATCAAGTAGACAGGAAGGATGATAGTTCACTGAATGGGACGACACATGATGTAGATGGGAGTTCTACATATGTTGCAGGGATGTTTGCAGTATGTGGAAGAGTTGATATCATGGACCAAGGATAAGACAGTTATTGATGATGATCTTGGTGGATGGATACCAGGATGGGATGTTGTTGAGGACGACAATGATTTCAGGTGGAGGAGGATGTAAGGACCTGCGGTCCTTGACACACCCACCCGATGTGCGACCAAGTTCGGCGATGAACGAAGGTTGGCGAAAGTGCAAAGTGCGAGTTCCTAACCGAAGTACGTGAAGGTTATGTGATAATAACGCATGGAGGAGGACGAGCGACATGTTTATAGGCGTGGGAGCATTGGCACGCACCCACGGGCCGACCTCATACATTGTGAAGGAAATGCGATGAAGTGTTGGCCGACCAACACTTAGACAAGCATTTGGGCAATGCGTGAGGGCGTTTGCAGGTCGGCTGGGCAGCCAAGACCTCGCCCAACGCACCATATATATTATGTGTGATGAAGGTTCATTTAGCAAGCGCTCAAGAAGCAGGGAGTCTTCTGCGAATAAGTGTGAGTTAAAGGGCCGCAGCAAGAGAAGAAGGCGCAGGTCAAATGCGCCCAAGTCTTGGGCAGCTCGTTTAGGCAGCACGTATCTTGGGTGAAGGCGCGGGTGAGGGCGCCGAGACTTGAAACGGGTTCTTGGGTGGCTCAGGTGAGTGCCTGCCCATCGTGTAGAAGCAAACAGAACGATGGAACGTTGGTGAAGCCGGTTGTGCAAAGAGGGTGTCTTGGTGACTTGGTGGAGTCACCTGCCCGTCGTGCTTGAAAACAAGGTTTGGTTTTGAAGTGCGGAAGGCAACTCGTGTGAGGGCGCGCCCGCCCAACTTGGGCAAGTAAATATTGGTTATCACACGGAGGTGTGAGAAGTTGTAATTTTGGCTAAGTATGAAACTTGGTGCTTCCTAAGTATACTTGTAAAGTTTTGTAATATTGAAAGATTGTATAATATATTATTCGGGCAGACTCATTGTTCAGGGAGTTGCCCCTCCCTTTATACTGTGCAATTGCGTTCTTCGTTTATAATTGTTGATGATAATGAATGTGTATGGGTGTTCATTGGTATAAAGGAAACATAATAATTACTTGGTTGAGAAACACAAACTAAGTAGAACAAGTGGTTGGGCGTAGTCCATGAACATAAGTATTGGTGAAAAGAAAGTGTTCGGTGGTGCCGCACCTCGCCAAGAGCAGTTGAAAGACTACCGTCGACCTGGGGGCGTGACAGTTAGGGTCTAGCCATTGTATTTCTGCCACGTGCTGCGCCATGGATGCTCAGGATCTAGCTGTCGGATTTCTGCCACGTGTCATTCTATGGACGTTTCAAATCTGGCCATCAGATTTCCACCATGTGCCATGGATGGTCCTAGATCTTGCCGTCAAATTTCCGCCACATGCCGCACCATGGATGGTCCCAGATCTCGCTGTTAGATTTCCGCCACATGTTGTGCCATGGATGGTCCCAGATTTGGCCATTAGAGTTCCGCCACGTGCTGTGCCATGGATGGTCCCAGATCTGGCCGTCAGAATTCCATCACGTGCCATGCCATGGATGGTTCGAGATCTGGCCGTTAGAGTTCCACCATGTGTCGCGCCATGGATGGTCTAGATCTGGCCATGGGGTTTTAGCCACGTGTCGTGCCACGGGCGACCTAGTTCTAGCCTTTAGATTTTCGCCATGTAGCATTCTGTGGACAACTCAGAATTTTTGTTGCGCCATGGATGGTCCTAGATCTGGCTGTCAGAGTTCTACCACATGTCGCGCCATGGATGGTCTAGATTTGGTCGTCAGATTTCCGCCACTTGTCGCGCCATGGATGGTCTAGATCTGGCCATGGGGTTTTAGCCACGTGTCGTGCCATGGACGACCCAGTTCTGGCCTTCAGATTTTCACCATGTAGCATTCTGTGGACAACTCAGAATTTGTGTTGCGCCATGGATGGTCCCAGATTTGGCCGTTAGAGTTCTGCCACATGTCGCGCCATGGATGGTCTAGATTTGGCCGTCAAATTTCCGCCACGTGTCGCGCCATGGATGGTCTAGATCTAGCCGTGGGGTTTCAACCATGTGTCGTGCCATGGATGGCCCAGTTCTAGCATTTGGATTTTCGCCATGTAGCATTCTGTGGACAACTTAGATATGGTCGTCAATTTTTTGCCACGCGACATTCTGTGGACGGCCCAGTTCTGGCCTTTGAATTTTTGCCATAACATTATGTGGACAACTCAGATCTGGTCGTCAAACAACTCAATCTTTGCCATGCGACATTCTATGGACAGCCCAGTTCTGGCCTTGGGATTTTTGCCACATAGCATTCTGTGGACAACTCAGATCTAGGCGTCAAGCAACTCAAAATCGTGCCATGGACGGCCCAGTTCTGGCATTTGGATTTTCGCCACGTAGCATTCTGTGGAACACTCAGATATGGCCATCAAATTTCTGCCACATGACATTCAGTGGACGACCCAGTTCTGGGCATTAGATTTTTGCCACATAGCATTTTGTGGATAACTCAGATCTGGTCGTGACGTTCTATGGATGGCTAGTCAAATTTCTGCCACGTGGCACTCTAGGGATGGGCCGACAGATTTCTGCCACACAACATTGTGGACAACCCA
Source organism: Pinus tabuliformis (assembly GCA_031772625.1). NCBI lineage: Eukaryota > Viridiplantae > Streptophyta > Pinopsida > Pinales > Pinaceae > Pinus > Pinus tabuliformis. Next base: position 1,392,772,109 of record CM062818.1, on the reverse strand, counting down.
GAACTCAGATATGGCCGTCAAATTTCTGATGGCGACATTTTGTGGACGACCCATATCTGGACAACGCCATCAGGTATGGCCGTCAAATTTCTGATGGCGGCATTCTGTGAACGGCCCATATTTGGGCAATGCCATGATGGCCATCAAATTTCTGACGATGACATTCTATGGACGGCCCATATCTGGGCAACGCCATCAGGTCTCAATCACGTGGCATTCTCACCTTCACATGGCATTCTCACCTTCAGGTAAGCACGTGGCATTATGTGGACGACCCATATCTGGACAACGCCATTAGGTTTCAAGCACGTGGCATTCTTGTGGCATTCTCACCTTCAGGTAAGCATCTGGACAACGCCATCAGGTTTCAAGCATGTGGCATTCTTACGTGAAAGCATGTGGCATTCTCACCGTCACATAAGCACGTGGCATTTCTCACCTTCATACGTGGCATTCTCGTGGCATTCTCACCTTCAGGTAAGCATCTGGACAATGCCATCAGGTTTCAAGCACGTGGAATTTCTCACCTTCATTCTCACCTTCTCACCTTCACGTAAGCCCGTGGCATTTCTCACCTTCATTCTCACCTTCACGTAAGCACATGGCATTTCTCACCTTCATTCTCGCCTTCAGGTAAGCACGTGGCATTCTCTTACGTGGCATTTCTCACCTTCATTCTCACCTTCAGGTAAGCACGTGGCATTCTCACCTTCACGTAAGCACGTGGCATTTCTCACCTTCATTCTCACCTTCACGTAAGCACGTGGCATTTCTCACCTTCATTCTCACCTTCAGGTAAGCACGTGGCATTCTGTGGACGGTCCAGATCTCACATTCATTCTCATTCTCACCTTCACGTAAGCACGTGGCATTCTCACCTTCACGTAAGCACGTACGTGGCATTCTCTTACGTGGCATTTCTCACCTTCATTCTCGCCTTCAGGTAAGCACGTGGCATTCTCACCTTCACGTAAGCACGTGGCATTTCTCACCTTCACTTAAGCACGTGGCATTTCTCACCTTCAGGTAAGCACGTGGCATTCTGTGGACGGTCCAGATCTCACATTCATTCTCATTCTCACCTTCACGTAAGCACGTGGCATTCTCTTACGTGGCATTTCTCACCTTCATTCTCGCCTTCAGGTATTTCTCACCTTCAGGTAAGCATGTGGCATTCTGTGGACGGTCCAGATCTCACATTCATTCTCATTCTCACCTTCACATAAGCACGTGGCATTCTCACCTTCACGTAAGCACGTACGTGGCATTTCTCACCTTCATTCTCGCCTTCAGGTAAGCACGTGGCATTCTCACCTTCACGTAAGCACGTGGCATTTCTCACCTTCAGGTAAGCATGTGGCATTTTGTGGACGGTCCAGATCTCACATTCATTCTCATTCTCACCTTCACGTAAGCACGTGGCATTCTCTTACGTGGCATTTCTCACCTTCATTCTCGCCTTCAGGTAAGCACGTGGCATTCTCACCTTCACGTAAGCACGTGGCATTTCTCACCTTCATTCTCACCTTCACGTAAGCACGTGGCATTTCTCACCTTCATCCCACCTTCTCACCTTCATTCTCACCTTCACGTAAGCACGTGGCATTTCTCACCTTCAGGTCTCACCTTCATTTCTCACCTTCAGGTCTCACCTTCATTCTCACCTTCACGAGAGCACATGGCATTTCTCACCTTCAGGTAAGCACGTGGCATTTCTCACCTTCATGCCACCTTCTCACCTTCATTCTCACCTTCACATAAGCACGTGGCATTTCTCACCTTCAGGTAAGCACGTGGCATTTATCACCTTCTCACCTTCATTCTCACCTTCACGTAAGCACGTGGCATTTCTCACCTTCAGGTAAGCACGTGGCATTCTGTGGACGGTCCAGATCTCACATTCATTCTCGCCTTCAAGTGGCATTCTGTGGACGGTCCAGATCTCACATTCATTCTCGCCTTCAAGTAAGCATGTGGCATTCTATGGACGGTCCACCTTCTCACCTTCACGTAAGCACGTGGCATTTCTCACCTTCAGGTAAGCACGTGGCATTCGCATGTGGCATTCTGTGGACGGTCCACCTTCTCACTTTCATTCTCACCTTCACGTAAGCACATGGCATTTCTCACCTTCAGGTAAGCACGTGGCATTTCTGTGGACGGTCCAGATCTCACATTCATTCTCGCCTTCAAGTGGATCCAGATCTCACATTCATTCTTGCCTTCAAGTAAGCATGTGGCATTCTGTGGATGGTCCAGATCTCATTTCCTCACCTTCATTCTCACCTTCAAAGCACGTGGCATTTCTCACCTCACCTTCACGTAAGCACGTGGCATTTCTCACCTTCAGGTAAGCGTGTGGCATTCTGAGCACGTGGCATTTCTCATCTTCAGGTAAGCGCGTGGCATTCCACAATTCTGAGCACGTGGCATTTCTCACCTTCAGGTAAGCGCGTGGCATTCTGTGGATGGTCCAGATCTCACATTCATTCTCGCCTTCAAGTGGCATTTCTCACCTTCAGGTAAGCGCGTGGCATTCTGTGGACGGTCCAGATCTCACATTCATTCTCGCCTTCAAGTGGCACGTTCTCGCCTTCAAGTGGCATTTCTCACCTTCAGGTAAGCGCGTGGCATTCTGTGGATGGTCCAGATCTCACGTTCATTCTCGCCTCAAGTGGCACGTTCTCGCCTTCAAGTGGCATTTCTCACCTTCAGGTAAGCGCGTGGCATTCTGTGGACGGTCCAGATCTCACATTCATTCTCGCCTTCAAGTGGCACGTGGCATTCTGTGGACGGTCCAGATCTCACATTCATTCTTGCAAGCGCGTGGCATTCTGTGGACGGTCCAGATCTCACATTCATTCTCGCCTTCAAGTGGCACGTTCTCGCCTTCAAGTGGCATTTCTCACCTTCAGGTAAGCGCGTGGCATTCTGTGGACGGTCCAGATCTCACATTCATTCTCGCCTTCAAGTGGCACGTGGCATTTCTCACCTTCAGGTAAGCGCGTGGCATTCTGTGGACGGTCCAGATCTCACATTCATTCTCGCCTTCAAGTGGCACGTGGCATTTCTCACCTTCAGGTAAGCGCGTGGCATTCTGTGGACGGTCCAGATCTCACATTCATTCTCGCCTTCAAGTGGCACGTGGCATTTCTCACCTTCAGGTAAGCGCGTGGCATTCTGTGGACGGTCCAGATCTCACATTCATTCTCGCCTTCAAGTGGCACGTGGCATTCTGATCTCACATTCATTCTCGCCTTCAAGTGGCACGTGGCATTTCTCACCTTCAGGTAAGCGCGTGGCATTCTGTGGACGGTCCAGATCTCACATTCATTCTCGCCTTCAAGTGGCACGTGGCATTTCTCACCTTCAGGTAAGCGCGTGGCATTCTGTGGACGGTCCAGATCTCACATTCATTCTCGCCTTCAAGTGGCACGTGGTAGTGGCAGGTAAGCGCGTGGCATTCTGTGGACGGTCCATATCTCACATTCATTCTCGCCTTCAAGTGGCACGTGGTAGTGGCACGTGGCATTCTGTGGACGGTCCAGATCTCACATTCATTCTCGCCTTCAAGTGGCATTCTGTAGACGGTCCAGATCTCACAGTCATTCTCGCCTTCAAGTAAGCATGTGGCATTCTGTGGATGGTCCAGATCTCACCTTCAGATTTCCACCCCGTCGCATGCCATGGACGGTCGAGATCTGGCCTTCGGATTTCTGCTGTGGCTTTCTTGCTTTTCTGGAATATATATTGAATTTTGTAGAGCAGCTTGTTGAATGTGGGATATTATATGCCAAGAAGTCTCCATGGTGATTATGACAAGCCGAGGACAGAGGCAGACCTGATCGTTTTCTCCATCCAGCCCTTCTGGTAAACCATGTGACACCTGGTCTCAAATTTATTGTTGCGTATTTTCTTGTTGTGGTCGCAGGTCGAAAGTGATCGCAGGTAAATTGGATGCCAAATTTACAATGGCGACTAAGTTTGGCAGGTTACCTGGACACGGTTTTCATGTGAAGTAGATGTTTCTTCGAAAATCATGAACTCAGTTTATTGCAGCCTGCAGCAACGGGAACTCTAATTGAGTGCGTTAATTGTTTTTCCGATTGTTTTCATGTGTTTAACGCAAAGGCGTTTTAATGCATTATTTGAACTACAATTCCTTACTATGCGATATTTGAACTACAATTCCTTATGATTGTCAATGGCAGTCCTTTGTCTCCAATAAGATTCATGGAAAGAGCTGCGATTGTATATGGATAAATGACATCTAAAATTACAGTCGCTTCACATGGCGTCAAACATTATGGCGACCGTTGTCAATACTGAGTCCCGTATTGTATTATCAATCGCGCCCAACCAACAGCGAAGACGGTCATGTGCAACCCTAATCTCTTTACTCAGATTACAGATTGGGAGACCAGATTCCGTCAACTCTGTGAAGAGCTTGAATGGGTATTGTGTCTACCGCAGCGCCTCAGACAGACCTGCAACCTGACCTGCTTCGGTTGTTGTCTCCCGCCGCAGCGCCTCAGACATCTGTTGTGCTTCGATTGTTGCAGATAAATGGATAACAGAAGAGCTTATGTGCCCATGGGTTTGTCTGCTTATAATTTGATAACCTGATAAGTCTATTTGATTACAAATTGATAAGCTCGCGTGTTTATATTTTGATATCTTATAAACTGATAATCACTCCTGGTCATAAACAGATAAGTTCCTCGGATTATAAACTGATAAGCTTATAAATTGATAATTGTGTGTGTTTTATAAGATTATACGCTTATCTGGTTATAAATTAATAAGTCTATCTATTTATAAACTGATACACATACGTGCTTATAATTTGATAAGTTCTCTGCTTATAAAATTTTTACTTTATCTGCTTATAAGCTGATAAGCTTATAAAAGATAAGCTTCTTATTTATAATTTGATAAGCTATCTGGTTATAAACTCATAAGCCCTTAAGATGATAGGCAGATAAGCCCTTGGACTTATAATATTAAGGCTTATCTGCTTATAAACTAATGCGCTTACATGCTTATAATTTACTAAGTTTTTCTCTGCTTATAATATATAAGCTTATCTGATTATAAAATGATAAGTGTGTTTGCTTATTAAATAATAAGTTGACTTACTTATAATTTGATAAGTTTTCTGGTTATAAACTGATAATCTTTGTACTTATAAGATGATAAGTTTACATGCTTATACGAATATAAGCCCGGTTACTTATAATATCATCAGCTCATCTGCTTATAAACTGTAAGCTTATCTAGTTATAAAACAATAAGCTTATTTGGTTATCAAATTATAAGCAGACGAACATATCAATTGATAAGCTTGCAAACAGATAAGCGTATAAGGCCACAAGTTTGTAAGCAGATAACTGACCAAATTTTCTGCGCTCCGCGTTTCTACCAACGTCTCCACAGAACTCTGCCTCCGCGCAATATAAGTTATGATCAGGTAAATCATTAGCCTCTGACACTGGTGCTGTGACTGGCTCGAAAGGAAGGATTTGCATTTCTCATGATGGTCAAAGCAGGCTAACGATGGGTTTGATATTCATCTAATTGACACCCTTAATACACACACAAATTTACAATTTATATTATAAAAGAACAATATCGTGTATTATTTCAATATCATTGATTATCTCAAGATCCATGATCTTCTCCATAAAGATTTCAACATGATCCTCTCCATAAAGCGTTCAACATGATCCTCTCCATAAAGCACTTAACATGATATTCACCAAAATTCTCTCAATGGATTCATAAGATTTATCACCTATGCAATTTTTCAAGATTTTAATCCTTTACATAATAGATATTACCATACCTTTTGACAACTACACTATTTTTAACTTGTTCTTCTTGATTTTCTTGGAGGTTGCTCGATGCTTCTACATCAGAGTCCCAAGGTAAAAGAATTTATGACCTCCTAATCATATGCATCTAGTATTCTCGTAATAACTTCAATTCATGAGTTGCAACACGCCTCCGCAGTAACAAGTCTCCACCTTGCTACACAATACCTCACTAAACTTTCTCCTGAGTTTGGTCTTTTGGCATCTTCTTGGTTCTATTCTTTGGAATCCTTCGAGCACTTCTTGCTCTAGCTTGTTGCAAATATTCTCACCTTCCTCTACTATCACCTGCATAGAGAAAACAAATATCTTACCAGATCTTCAATGGTATTGTACCTTCTTTTATTACTTATTCACCACACTACACACAGAGGAATCTTTTGCGCTCTGGTACCACTTGATGAAAATGATTTCTGGGGGTCTATCATTTTCAATTTTCTTACTGGTCTCCATGTTGGACCTGTTGTTTATTTCCCAACTATGCTCTTCAATTGTACACTTTATCCCATGCATGCATGCAACTTCAATCCATCAAACAATTGCAATGCATCAATGCATCAATCCATCAAAGCATCAACCCGCGATTCACACACATAGAATTACATAAAGTAGAAATAAAATTTAATTAACTTAATCACCATATTATTACATGGCACCTCGGAAGATATGATATTCATCTAATTAACTGCCCTTAATACACACACAAGTTTACAATTTATATTAGAAAATTACAATATGGTGGATTATTTCAATATCATTGATCATGTCAAGATCCATGATCTTCTCCATAAAGCTCTCAACATGATCCTCTCCATAAACCGCTCAACATGATCTTCACCACAATGCTCTCGATGGATTCCTAATATTTCTCACAGATATGATTTTCAAGCTTTTAATCCTTTACAAAATAGATATTACCCTACCTTTTGTCAACTACACCATTTTGAACTCATTCTCTCTGATTTTCTAGGAGGTGGCTCGATGCTTCTGCATCAGACTCCTAAGGTACAAAAATTTATGACCTCCTAGTCATATGCATCTAGTCTTCTCATAATAGTTTCAATTCATGAATTGCAACACACCTCCGTAGTAACAAGTCTCCACCTTGCTACACGATACCTCACTAAACTTTCTCTTGAGTTTGGTCTTTTGGCATCTTCTCAGTTCTCTTCTCTAGAACCCTTCGAGCACTTGTTTCTCTAGCCTGCTACAAATTTTCTTGCCTTCATCTACTATCACCTACACAAAGAAAACAAATATCTTACCATATCTTCAATGGTCTTGTACCTTCTTCCATTCTTATATGCCAAACTACACACACAAGAAGCTTTTTCTCTTTGATACCACTTGATGAAAATGATTTCTGGGGGTCTATCGTTTTCAATTTTCTTATTGGTCTTGATCTTGGACTTGTTATTTATTTCCCCGCTACGCTCTTTTGTTGCACACTTTATCCCATGAATGCATGCAACTTCAATCCATCAAACAATTGCAATGCGTCAATGCATCAAGCCATGAAAAAATAAACCCATGATTCACACACATAAAATTACATAAAGTAGAAATCAAATTTCTTTAACTTAATCACTATACTATTACATGGTGCCCTAGTGAGTATGATATTCATCTAATTGATTGACCTTAATACACGGTCAAGTTTACAATTTATATTAGAAAATTACAATATCGTGTATTATTTCAATATCATGGATTAGCTCAAGATCCATGATCTTCTCCATAAAACTCTCAACATGATCCTCTCCATAAAGCATTCAACATGATCTTCACCACAATGCTCTCAATGGATTCCTAAGATTTCTCACAAATGTGATTTTTCATTCTTTTAATCGCTTACAAAATAGATATTACCCTACCTTTTGACAACTACACCATTTTGAACTCGTTCTTCCTGATTTTCTTAGACGTGTCTCGATGCTTCTGCATAAGTTGGCTTCCACTAAAAGTATGAAGACATTGGATGTAGATATTGTGCATTGAATTTCAACAAGAGGTGCACATTCTTTGTCAGAAAGGAGTGTGCAACCACTACTAGAAATAAGTGCATAGTCAATGTCAGTAAAAAGTGCACAATTATTGCTTCTAGGAACTGCGCAATGACTATCAGCAAGAGGTGCACTTGGTTGTGTTCCAAGAGTGTGCATTATATATCAATAGGGAGTGTTCTAGGCTTGCTTAGAATAAGTACACTAGGGATGCATTATGATCTAAGCATGAATGTAGGCAAAATTTTGGAGGGGGTTGTAGTAGCTTCAACAAGGATCAAAATTGTTAATGTATGATAAATTAATAGAAAGGTAGTAGATATGTTGTATGATGTATGGGAAAGAAGTATTACTAATTTAAACTATAATGTAATTCATGATGGAATGGTAGTCATGCTTCATGATTAGACATTGATGATCCTCTCACAAGGTGGATTCACGTCGATTCAAATTCAACAATTGGATGATGTTCTCCATATTGTTTTGAATGGCGTATGGTAATAACTATATTGGGTAGAGAATAAAAGGAATGCTAAAGGAGAAACATTTAATTCAAATCAAGCTAGAGACGTTTCCCTCTCAGCATCATAGCAAGTGGCCTTTTCAATCAGGATCTCCAAGTGATATCTTTCTCGAAATTTCCGGCTTGCATTCAGATAAAGGGAAAATTTTCAGAAGTCACACGACTAGCCTTGGCGATGGAATTTATCAAGCTAATTCCCATGAAGCTGGTATTTATATCCATTTTTGGTCTTCTTGAAGGGAAAGGTTTGCTTCAATTCCATCCATGAATTTTTGTGTGTTTCTTCATTAATTGGTGGCATTTGTGGAAAATCATGTCATGGCTACAATTGTTTCCACCTCTTATGATCTTGAATGGATGGATATAAACACAATTTAGGATCAAGTAATGGCAACAATAGAGAGTATGCATCTGGGACACTAAGTGAGATAGGAAGAAAAGGAGAAGGCACACCCCTCTCTCCTATTAATGATTAGTTCTAAAATTGATTTGTTCTAAGCTAAAATTGACAAGATCTAGTGCGAGGTCATAAGGGAAATGGAATTTATACACTACAATCTTGCAAAGATGGAGGAGATATTCACAATTTCACTCTATTTCTAGCGAGAGAGACTTGAGATTGAAGATGCATATCATCGACTTTTGGAGGATATTTATGCTAATATTTGTTTGTAATGCAATGTTAATATAGGTTGATATTAGGTAGTTATGTAAGGATTTATAATAGACATATGTTTAGAACCATTGGGAAAGCACTTTATAAAGTTAAATTGCACATGTATTAAGCCTCAAAAAGTACGATTTTGATGGAACTAGATGAACTTTAAATTGGTTCTAGCCCATAGTATAGTTTTTTTTAATAATAGAAACCCTATAATCGTTTCTTTTAAAAAAAATGAATATTATAGCCAAATAGTAATGAACCATTTCAAAATGGGCTGTAAAATTTGTCCTTATTTAAATATGAATTACATATCCTGTGAATTATCTAAAAGTCTATATTTATGTTATCATCTACATCTATGTCTTCCAATTCTTTCTTGTCAATGTTAATATATTCTTGCAAGTACTTAATATTACTCCTCATAAACCATTATGCTAAATTCATATTGTGACCGTCCTCATCTTCACCTTCATCATACTATGTATTAGTAAATTTTGTTTCTAGATCGAAAATTTCAATGTTACCAAATCTATTAATTTAATCTTCATTTTTTATATCATCTATATTGTCTTCTTCCAAAAGATAATTTGCCTTTGGAAATTGTTGATTATCATGATAAATTGTCTCATCTATTTTTTCATTTTGTGAAGACACACCTCTAACCATGCTTCTCCATATTGCTAAAGGAATGTTGTCATCATCATCTAGTTCACAGTCTTTTGGATAATCATCTTCATCTTGAAAATAATAGTTAATGCCAATTTGTTCTATATTCCCTAATTCCTGAACTATATTTGGTTGTTTATCATTATTGTTCTCTATATTAATTGAGCCATCGTTCAATATATGTCTTAAAGCTAGATCATAATGAATGATAAATATCTATTTTGGATCCAAGATATCTTCATAAAAACAAACATGCATGTGAAGAAGATAAATACATTAGATCTCTAGTGGTATCATTTTTTTATTACCAATGAACATGTACATATCCACAATAAAAAAATGAATTGAAAAATTACATACAACCATTATTTATCTACTACAGAAAATGCCTTTAGGGTCATTTTGGATTGCAGTGTTTTTTCCAAAACTACGTTTATTTTATTTTTAAATAATTAGAGGTGGTTTTTAAAACCCCCACCTTGACTCAAAAATCATGAAAATTTTAAATTTTGGTTGGGGGGGGGGAGGGGGTTAAATTACTACCCGTAAATATAGTTTTCATGGTGGTTTCTTGAAACCACCCCCTCCCCAAATGTTATAAAAATTGAACTTTCGGAGGTAGTTTTTGACCCCACCCCCAAAAGTAATGAGAATTGGACATTTGAAGTCATTTAGCAACTACCTGTAAAAGTTCAATTCTCATGACAAGCCCCCCATAACAAAAAAAGGGTCATGAGAATTGAACTTTTAGAGGTAGTTGTTAAATGATTGCCTCCAAATTTTCAATTATCATGAATTTTGGGGGAGGAGAATCTTTTACTATATTGGACAGGATAAGGGGACATATGGGCAACATGGATTGGTATAGGTGGGAGGTCCAAGCATGGTTTATTGAGATCTATAATCCTAGCATTAGAAGATGAGAAGGGGGCTTGGACCTAATGGCATAGGGGTTAAGGGCCGTAAAGGGAAAGTAGTGAAAACAATTGATTGGGGAACCCCATTGAACTATAAAACAATCTCAACATAATAAATATTCATTTTCTTTTAATTTTAGAATTAAATTAATTACAAAAATATTATCTCTCTTAGATATATTATTACCATGATGACATTGTAAATTAATATTTAAAAATAATATTTTCAAAGTTATGAAATATCACATGATTTATATTTATATTAATGTTAAAAATAACATATGAATTTTTTCATAGCTATTAACATTTATTAGCCATTTAATTTATGTAAATGATTTATTTAACTATGTACTAGAGAGAAAAGAATGAGAATGAGAATTACTTGGTGATGGTGAAGATGATGGAGGTATAAATTTCCACCAAATTGTTCAATTAAATGTGAAATAAACATGTGAAACACAATAGGTTAATTGAATGTAATTACTAATGATATTTAGATGAAAGACACACACTGTAGAAATAGTGTACAAACATAGTTGGCCAATTGTATGTAATTGGCAACATTGTTTTGATGAAAAGAACACACATAGTTGGCCAATGGTATGTTATTGTCAACGTTGTTTTGATGAAAGGCACACACTGTGGAAATAGTGTAAAAATGTTGGTTAATTGAATGTAATTTCCCACGTTGTTTTGATGAAAGGCACACATCGTCAAAACAATGTACAAACATAGGTGGCCAATTGTATGTAATTGGCACCGTTGTTTTGATGAAAGAATACCATCGTGGAAATAACTTACACACATTGTTGGCTAATTGTATGTAATCACCAATGTCATTTTGATGAAAGACGCACATCATGGAAATAACGTACAAACATAGTTGGCTAATTAAATGTAGTTGCCAACGTCAATTTTGTTTTGATGAATGATACACATAGTGGAAATAGTGTACAAACATAGTCGGCTAATTGAATGTAGTTGCCAATGCCAACATTGTTTGATGAATGATACACATCGTGGAAATAGTGTACAAATTCGAAAAGAGGCAATGTGGATGCCCCCAACTTTACGTTGTTGCTTATTTTGGGCAACCAATTTTGTCTTTAAGAATGAGTCGACTAGAAACATCCTTGTTGTTGAATGGGAGATTTCATCTTTGAAACTAGTTGAATGGGAAATTTCATCTCTGAAACTAGTTGTCAAACTATTTTGTGAAATCTATGCCAAAGAATAATGTCTCCTATATTTTTTCTGTCTTCAAAAAATTCATTGTTATGCTGCTATCACCAAATGAGATTCATAAAAAGAATTTTAAATCTTATTATGACAAATTGATTCACCCTTGTGTCTTTTGAAAGGTGACTTGATTTTGATCTATAATCAAGATCCTCAGAAGTTAGATGAACGAAATATAAAAAAGTCTCTCACATGTATCCTAAATTATTAAACATGTTCTTAAATGAGGTATATATGATTTAGTAGATTATGAAGGTAATCCCTTATCATAGCCTCACAATGGGCTCTATCTAAATAAGTACTTTGTGTAAGTTGCATCACTTCATGATGATTGTATATATTGTATACTAGGTTGGTGTGGTGTACATGTATCTTTGATTGAGTTTACCATTGTTTCAGTAATTTTATCATCAAGCATGGTGCTTGATTGGTAGATGTGAGGTCCCTCACTGTTCTATGTAGGCTTTGCAAACAATGCCAACTATAGTACTTGAAACATTGCTTCTATTGCTTGGGTTTTATTTTCACCCATTGAGGAGCTAGTAAGATTTAGAGGCATATACATTCTCCTGGTGATCAACAATATGGTGGAGTATAGTGTTTTCATTGAACTCTTATTGGAGACTATTTCACTTGGTATCCACCACTTTGTTGTCAATATGGACTCCCAACTCATGGTCTCACAACTAAACCATGTCTATTTCATGAGACATCCTATTACTTCATAGGTATTTAATGATATGTCAACTTGAATTCTATTTCACTAATATTGAATATATGCACATCTCAAGATATTCTAATACATTGGATTATTCGTTAGCTGATAACATGTTAGATTGGAATTTGTCACACTAAGTCAATATTCATCAATATCATGCATGCATGTACATAATCCACATGGGTAACCAAGTTTTATCATTTGAAAACCATAAGTAGAGGACATAGAACAATTTTTGTCTGTGTGCATATCTAGATAAGATTTCAATTCTTCCATCACAAAACTAGGCACAATGTCCAAATCTAGGGGTACAAGGTTTGGGCTTCTAAGCCCATTTATTTATACATAGACTCCTAAGTCCATCAAGTTAGAACTATCTCCTAATAAACTATTTAAATTATAATCATCCTTGTGTCGATGAAATGATACGACACATGTGATGCTTTGCTACATGAAGCCCCTCTAATGGGAGTTCACCCCACAATGTGCCATTGTAAGTGAAATGAAACAATATCAAAGGAAAATGATTGAATCCCCATTGTCAATTCTTGAACATCGTGAGTAAAATCACATCATGCTCCTCTCCCTTAAGGTCCTCCTCAACCACCTCTTGTGCCACTATTGTTGCTCCTCAATGATCGTATGGTGACAAATCGGGGAGTTAGTTTGGTTTCACTTCTATGTCAACGATGCATGACTAGTGTTAGTGACAATTTAAGTGTACACACACATCACACATACATACATACATACATACGTACATACATACATACTACATATATATGATCCTATTCTTACCCAATTCATGTTTTATTTCTTTCAATATATGATTAAACCATGGGTTTAGTCTTTCTACATGGATTTTAAAAGACAGGGTGGCATTTTTATTGTGACATCCACTGGATGTTAGGGGATTTTTCTTGCAATAAACATATAAGGTTGGGTATTCCTCTACATATCTCATTGCATTATTGACATCATACACCAGTTGGTTGCACCTTTGGTTCGATCCTACCAAGTTGTAACATTTCCTTCTCATTATATGCATGTTGTATCTTAAGTGGTAGATCTTATCCTTCATGGATACCCTAGAATAACACCTTATTTTCATTTTGGTGTCCATGTTACAATTGTTTGTAGGCTGAATATTCCTCTTGTAGACCCGACATAAATTAAAAGTTGCATGATTGAGTGGTAAATTTCAATTAGTATGTTACAAGTGGAATTAGAGCAATGTTATTGGTTTGATTTCAAACAAATTTTTTGACACAATGTATATGACAAAAGACTACTAAATTGGTTGTATACAAAGTATTTAAAGAAAGGTTTACATGTAAATTATTTGACAAAATGTATGAGAGATGCAAATCAAGTTTTTGCAAGTGTGGTTAGGATAAATTTAGCAGGGGTATGTGACAAAGTGGTATCATGGCTTATTGTTAAGCTAGTAAAAAGTGAAGGCAAATTTTGGGTACCCCATAACCTCTGTAAGTCATTCAGGGAATTGTGTATGTGACAAAGTAGTACTAGAGTTGATTTTTAAGCTTTTGAAAAGGAAAAAAAATTGATACCTTGTACCCTTAATTAATCATTAAGGATCTGAGTATGTTACAAAGTAAGAGAAATAATTTTTTCATTCCCCGTATCCTCTATAAGTCATTGAGGAAACTAGCTATGTGACATACCCGTTTCAATTTGCATCATCACTTTCCTTTACATGGTGCCATTTTCTTGGAGAGTACGCTGCAATCAGTTGATTTGCCATGTTATCATTTTTTATTCATTTTACTTATGATGGTTCCTAACTCAAAACTAGATGTTTCTAGTCTATACCACTTGTTTCTCTAGGATGAGCTTCCTTTGTGTTCTTCTTATGTTCATTAAAAAAATGAAAGATGATGAGCTTACTCTTCTCCATTTCTTCCACTTGTTAAAACAATTAGAAGGATATTGATCACAGTTTTATCTCTTTTTCGATATTGTTAAAAGCTCATGAAAAATACATGCTATGAAGTATCCTTTTATTCTTTTTTGGGTTCATTAAAACTGAATGAAAAAGACAATATCGTGCATACTTATTTTCTTTTTCATTCTCATGAATATATGGAGATCCCAAGAAAAGTGGCTTGAGGGGGGGGATATTCTAGAGTTTATTTACAGAAGAGCAGTGGCATCAATCATGCCACCCTTGAGATGGATTACAACTTTCCTAGGAACCATACCATACATATGAGTCTTTTACTCCTTGAACTAGTTACTCTTCTAGTCAATATGGAGAATGCTTCAATGCCTCCACTATTGCATGATATCACATGGTTCTCATTAGTTAATTTTTCTAGGTGACTTTTCTTTAGTGTTGCTATATTTTCAAGGGAATTAAAAACCTCATCAACCATATGCAGTCCTCATCACCCTTTTTTGTTAGTCATCGCGATGTTAGCTGTACTTTTTAATTTCATCTATTCACATCATATATTAGTATGTTTCATGTTAGTTGATGAGGGATTCATTAAGGCCCTCTTTCAATGATCTCCTCCTATTGACATCAACTCATTATTTATAATAACGACCTAGAAACTAGTAGTACTTTGGATCTTGTAGTCCTCAATGGTAGGTTTCCTTGTAATGAACAATAGGTTTTTATCATTGATCCATGATCATTCGAGTCTACAATTGTTCAACATGGGCTCATCTATTCACACTTAGTTGATTGTTTTAGTTACCTTGGCGTCCATTTTTATCATTAGTGGGTCCCCTTGCATCTGTTAATGATAGATATTAATGACAAGTAATTAGGTTATTTCTACCATGCTTGACATTGGTTCAACTATTTTCATGTTGCTTCAAGTATCATTTTACCTCTCTTTTGGGCTCATTAAAACTAAATGAAAAAACATTATTGAACATACTTTTTTTCTCATTAATTCTCATAAGGATATGAAGGAGATACTAAAAAACAAAGAGAGGGGGGTATTCTAGAGTCTATTTATGACAAAAATGGCAACATCAATTGCGTCACCCTTGAACATGCCACTTGTTTATATGAATATCATATAGATGAGTTATAGCTTTCCTAGGATCCATAACATACATATTATCTTTTTACCCCTCTGACTATTTACTCTTCTATTCATTATGGAGAATGTTTCAATGCCTCCTTCATTGTTGCATGATATCATATGGTTCTGATTAGTCAATGTTTTAAAGCGACTTTTCTGTCATGTTTCTATATGTTCAAGAAAAGTTTCACCATTAGTCAGCGATATGTAATGCCCATTGATCTTTTGTGTTGGCCATCCCTATGTTAGTTGTACTTAGTGATTTCATTTATTCACATCATATCTCAATCTATAATTCATGTTAATCAATGAGGGGTACATCAAAGACCTCCTTCGATGCTCTCCTCCTATCAATTTTAACTCATTATTTGGGAGTAGGGTATAGAAACAAAGAGTACACTAGAGATTTCAATCCTCAATTGTAGGTTTCCTCAAACAAAAATGCATTTTCCTCATTGACCCCTGATTGGTTGAGTCCACCAGTGTTCATTATTAGCTCATCTATTCACATTTATGGATTATGTTAAGTACCTTGGGGTCCATTTTCATCATTGGTGGGTCCCCTAGTGTTTATAAGTGGTATTCCTTAATGAGCGATAATTAGGTAATTTATACCATGCTCAACATCAATTCATATATTTGTATGATATATATCTATACTGTAAGGGTTTGGATGAAAAGCTTTGGCTTAGGTACATATCATTCTTATTTGGCACCCCTCCCAAGCTACAATGGCTTATGTATCATATCATTTCCTTTGAAAACCACTTAGGAGAACCTCTATCTTATTGATGTATATTGCAACATAGATCCACACTGTATTTGTTGGTGGCTATGATATATTTATTGATGGCATGCATTTATTATTCCTTCATGGATATGTACTAGGATTTCATGTCATAAAACCGCATTGTATAGTTTTGGCAGGTCCTAATTAGTTCCTTGGCTATCAACTCCTTTCTTGTATGCTTTCATAACACACCATATTGTAATGTATTTCAACCATCAATTTCTCTTATGACCTCATACATTAGGAGGCATTCATTGTACTTGTATTTACCACCATAGGTCTTACAAGGAAGTTATAAGGTTGAAAATACATAATGAAGTAATTTATCATAATTATTTTTTCACAATTTCATAACTATGAAATAATAATTATTTCATAATTGAGAAAAAATCATAGCTAATGAGAAATTTCATAGTGAGTTAAGAAAATCTTGTATTTAAGCATAAAACTTATGCAAGACTTGTAAGTATTTTGTTCACATGCCATCAAGCTTATACATGACTTGTACCCACCCAATTCACATGCCATGAATTATAAATTCTCTTGGCCCTAGGTGTCTGTAGAAATTCTCACTATAGATTAACTTGATTATGCAATAGACTAAAGCAAAATACTTAGTCTACTTCTACAATCAAACTTGCGGAAGCTTAATCGATTTTGAGCAAGATCAAATAGAACACATATAACAGAGAAGAAGAATCAATCACACATGAAACACAGAAGAATACTCTGGGGAAAGCCTCAGCTAAAAACCCCGCTATTTGTATTATCATAGAAGTGGAAATATCGCAAGATTACACAAGATTTAGCTCTCATAGCTATCCAGCTCTCAGTACAATCCCTCACTGCTGCTCATAGACATAATAGACAAATCATATGCCTTCTCCTCTATCCTCCAAGCCTCCTATTTCCTTGCGTAGTTTTCCCTGGGTGCTCCAGCTGTAACCTTGTGTGACACTGATCTCACACACTACTCCAACACACTGTAAAACTGCACAAATCTCAAGGAATGAATTCCTTCTGCATGCAAGAGATTTTCTTATAGGAAAATTCTAGCAACTAATAGTACATTGTCCCTGCCTTTAATCTCAATTGGGCCTTTGTCTGAATTGACATGCATGAGTTATTTATGAGAGAATATTCAGTTATCTGGAGTACACTAGTTTCATGCATGCATGCATTAACTGACTGAACTCACAATTAGTTCCTCCAACTGTTTGGAACTAATTTAATTAGACTTAACTCAGTTAATTGAGCTAACTAATTACAACTCAAATACAACTCATTCTTATCTCCTTAATTAAGGGATAACTTCCTCAATCAAAGGGATAACTGTTGCATGACTTCACAAAGACTTCATGTTTGAATTTCTCGAAATAATTACCTCAAGATGAATTAATTAATTATTTTTCAAACAGCTAGTGAGACTAAATTCAAATTTTAATTCTCAATTTTAATTCAAGGACAAATCAAAATTGGAATATTCTTGTTGCCACATTTCAACAGTGTCCAGATTCATCATCCTAGATCTATGAAAATCATACATAATGAAACACTTCCAAGGGGAAGAGAGAGATATATAGACATAGAGAACACCCTTATGCTAGTGGATTTCCTAGTAATTCATCCATGCAATATTGTGGTGATCCCAACAATAGCTAGTAATTCATGGAGGACTAAGAGCCAAGGTGATCGAGAAGGAGCATCCTTAAACCAAGGCAACATAATTGTATTAATATGTGTAGGTTGTCATGTATGTAGGTTATATGGATTGGAAGCACAAGTAGAATATTGAAAGCTAGAGTAGGGTATACCATGGTTGGCCTGGACAGAAAACAAGATCAACAAAGGAGAAAAGTACACCACTTATATGTCCTTGGTATCATGAATATGAAGGGGAGTTGCAATGATGATTTATTATTACTTCTTGGTAGATCTATAGGAAAGGTCTATGAAACAACATCTCCTTTACCAATAGGAAATTTTTATGCAAACAAATGGAAAAGTGATTGGTTATAATTGCACTCTCAATATAGAATTTGAATACATGGAAATCACCCATGAAAGTAAGTTATATGGTTATATAGATTTTGTTTATGTATTAGGTTTGTACAAGATGTAAATATATATTGTGATATTAAGAGTGCAATATTTCTAGCAAAGAGTCCTTAAAATATATGAAATGAAAGGATGTCTTTGCATGTCATAGGCACAAACTTTACTATGTTTAGATTCTGTTTTCGTATTTGATTTTTATTTTAAGTTCTTTTTTTTTATTGTTTTGACCATGGTCAATCTTGAGTTCACTTCTGGACTTTCAAGAAAAGGTATATTAATATTTAAATTAATATTAGAAGACTAAAACATATTAATGGTGTATATTAATATTTAAATTAATATTAGAAGACTAAAACATATTAATGTTTGAATAAATATTATAATAGAAAATATTTGTAAAAGTTTAAGTTTAAGAGTAGATTAGCAAATAACCTTTTTTATTTGTAGATTTTAACATTTATTGCAAATAATCTCTCTTATTCGTAAATTTTAACATTTATTTGGATCTCAATTTGTTAGTCACAAATAGTAAATTAGACTAGGAGTTTTTTTCTTTTGAATTTCAAAGAAGCATGCACTCATAAAATAAATGTTTGTGTTATTATTGAAAGTAAATCAAAGAGTCATCATGAATGAAAGTAAATCAAAGAGTCATCATATTGAAAGTAACTGAATAAATACAATAATTCTAACCAAAGTGAACAAATATAATAACTGTGAGAGTTAATTAATTAGCAAAGTCACTTCTAGTTAATATCAAAATATTTGAAGTATGAAAATTTGAGATGGGAATGGCAAATCTTAACCAAATCTACTCTACCTTTGTATAATCCACCATTCAACCAGCCATGATGATTTTATTAAATTACTGTTTTTGTTTTTTAATTAATGAAAGTATTGTATTATCTTTCATTTCATAGAAAACATAATTTTATAATATTATTGATCAATATATTTAAAAGATTAATATTAATAATTTATTATTATTATTATTATTATTTGTCAAGTGGTTTGAGTTCATCAAAGATTACATCAAGGTTGCCGGTGGGTTGAGAGACTGTGACCCACTGGCATCTAAGCCATGAAAATCACCCACGTAGATTTTAACATGATTGAATTTTTTCTTATGGAGTTTCCAACTGGTGACATTCACATCATGGAATGAATTAAAAGAGTACACCCCATCACCATCTATGCTACCCCATGGGTAATATTTTATTATTACTATTATTATTACTTTTTATTTTTTAGATTAGTAAATTAAATTTACATATTTTACACATCAAAATATTATTTAAGAAACAAATATTAATATTAATAATAAATAATAAATAAAATATTTTTATTTTAATGTGTTTTTTTTTTTTTTTTAATTTAATTTAATTTAATTTATTAATTTTATTTTACATGTTCATTTTATTAATTTGAATTAAAACAAATAATTCAATTTTATATAGTCATTTATTAATTTTAACTGAAATCAATAATTATAAATTGTGATGTATTGAGTAATTGTAAATATTTAATTACTACAGTTAAACAAACTGGATATTACTATTTAAGTTTATATATTTATTAATTTGATTAAGTTACGCATGAAGCGAATGTCTTGATGATGATAATCATGTAACTCTCACATGTTAGGTAGTTAGCATAGGCAGTTACCTATCCCTAACTACTTCCTTACAGATTTATCCTCAAAGAAGAGATCAAGAGGGTATTAGTACCTGAGATCAAGAAAGGAGAAATGAAACGGAAGATACCGTGCTGATATGTCACACAGGTTCATAAGCTAAGTCTGGTAAAGACTAGATAATTGTGACATGTTAAGACTGTTAGTCTTAAAGGAAAACATCCTGCATGTGAGTAACAACTCAGGTTCATAAGCTAAGTCTGGTAAAGACTAGATAATTGTGACATGTTAAGACTGTTAGTCTTAAAGGAAAACATCCTGCATGTGAGTAACAACTCGGGGGGAGACTCAGGCCTGAAAGTGGGTCTCAAGGTTGGGAGGAAATTCGACTTCTCGGGGAGACTCAGGCCTGAAAGTGGGTCTCAAAGTTGGGAGGAAATTCTACAAATTCTCAGGGGGAGACTTAGGCTTGAAAGCGGGTCTCAAGGTTGGGAGGAAATTCGACAACTTATAGTCAAATTGGATCCAAGCAGTCGACATTGATTACTACAAAAATCAGATAAGTATTTACAACTTTATGAAAGTTAAATGTATTGTTGAAATAAAGACATGTATTCTGTTTGGAAAGGGTTAAATGTGCTAATTCAGTAAATACCTCATGACTATCATTAGAAATATATAATAAGCATGCTAGTAATCTAATAGAAACTAGTAAGTTCTAAAGAAAACACAGTAAGATCTATAAACCAGAGTAACAATTTTTCTTTTAGGAGAGTCCATCTCCTAGGGCTTATAACACATAAATTCTTTAAGAAAGTAGTGAACCAAAAAGCCAATACATAATTTCTTTAAGAAAGCAGTAAACTAGAAAGCAAGAACTCTTTGTTTAGAAACTTTCCAAGTAGAGGGATTACAGTTATGGAAAAGAAATGTATAATACTACATACATACAACCTATTATAGGAATATCAAATGTAGTTTTTCAACACTTTTAATACTCCGTTTTCTAAGAAAATACAAGCAATGAACAATAGATTAAATTATAAGGAAAAATCAAGCCTATTGAATTATTCTGAACTGAAAATCGAAAGAATTTTCCCTTAAAAAAAGGGGAAAACTGGAATTGTCAATAAGATACAAATAACAAGTCTTGCCATTAAGAAATTAGTTGAATTTTGAACCTAAAACTTTAACCCCAAACAAGTATGGGAAATTTGGGTAAAAACATAACAAGGCTATGCTGGGAAAAATATTAGAGATTTATAATAAACTAATAAGTATTGTTCATGTTGGGACGTGGGTAGAAACCTCGACTGCATGCAGATAGAAATGCTAAAATGACACGTATGAAACATATAATCTAATTCGAAGAAAACATAATGGGTAATCGGCTAATGCCTTCTTAAAAACAAATAAGGAAGAGCCAGCTCAGGTAAACATCTTAGATCTGTGTAAAAATAATATATCTGTGCTAGGGTAGTAACCCGACTCCTTCCAATTACGCAAACCATGTAACTATCATGTATACAAGGCAAAAAATCATCATAATAGAGCTCTATATCTAGTTAGGAAACTCTAGATATAAAATTATTATCTTATAATTGATACAAGCTCAGATAGGAATTAATTTATATTGGGAAATTGCAAACCCATCTCAAGCCACATACCCAGAACCTTAAATAGAAAGAACGGCGACACCATGTTCAGAACCTAAGAAAAATGTAGCCGTAGGGCATCTTTATGTAGAGTCTAGGAACGTATATGCCCTAACAAATATAAATCTAAGAACAATCTAAGAGCAACATAAGAAGCTGGCATGATAAGCCAATAACCCACTAAGACTCTGAATCTTTCAATCCAAGAGTTTCCAGGACAATCTTTCACATTACCTGGAGGCAAGATGGAATAATATGTCTGCAACCCTCAGATAGGTACAAGGAGGTAAGTTTTTGTTCTTGAACAAGCATACTCATGCAGTATGAAACCCTCCGGCGAAACCGATCAAAACCATGTGAGCAGCTTATTAACACAACTGAATTAATGAAAATATTGCCATGCAATATTCCAAGAACAAATATATAAACCAATTACCTTGGCTGGATTGCTGCAACAAGACAAATCCTTTGAAGCGGTAAGCTCCAAAATGTTCTCTACGAACCTAGCAGCCAAGCATATGGTCATGGTGGAGTTACGACAGAGAAGGATGAACTTCATCAATATTACAGAGGGGTAGAAGCAAACTTGTGTGAAACCCTGAAGCTATGGGCTGGAACCAGAAGGCTCTGCCAGACAGGAAGTGAAATGCCAAAATCACTCAACGATACAATTGACAAAGGAGATAAGGGTTCATTCATCGCCGTCAGATGGAGTCGCCTTATGGAGGACCGTTGATGAGGAGACCTTCCTGAGAAGGTGCCCAACAGATGGAAGGCAGTCGGAAGAACCCAGAACTGTGCTCCCACTAACTCTAGGGGGAAACCAAATTCATTGTATTAGACTTTAGGCTTAACAACCTTGGGATTATCCATAAAATTATTACCGTATGTACAACGAAGTCACCGATGAATATTACTAGCATGCGAAATATCAAGCTATATTCATTATGTACACTTTGCATAGGGCTTGTATCAAGTCATTAATTCATATGTGACAGGTGTACTAGCTTGGTTATTTATTACAATACATATATATGAGATCAAATTTTTATTTTACTATGTTTTTTTATAATATTATTATTTAGAGATGTGATAAGTGGTATCAAAGCGCTCAGGTTGAAAAACTGAGACCTTTGTAATGAATGAATAACCATGTTTGTGATGTGCACATAGAGAGAGAAAAATGGAAAAATAACCAACATGAGGAGGATCGGAATTACACCACACAAACCTGTGGTAGGAACAGGACCAACATCCTTTCCAGAATCCAATCCCGAGGTATGAGTACAATTGGGAGAGGAGCAGCGCAATATGGTGAGCCTAGGTATTGCAACAAGAATTCTTCAACTCCTAGGGCTACCAACTTTACTTATCAACCCGGGGTTCGTACAAAATTGGAGGTGACAGTGCTATATGCACAAGTAAAAGTGAAGGTACTGTCTGTTGTCACTGCTCATTTGGTGAGAGATCCCAGGGGTTCCAAGCCAGACTTCTATAGGGTCAGAAGAAGCTTAATTCTTTGATGAAAGAAGAGCAAATCTATTCTAAGAGAGAGCTACTCTACTGCAATAATGAAGAAAACATCATGTAATGCTAAACCACACCATAACCTAATTAACCGATTAAACCGCTATGATAAGAAAAATTGTTAAATCAATCACTAACCTAACGCTGCTATCTAAGTTGTAGAGGTAAAGAGCATCAACCTATACTAAGGTGTAAGCCAAGAAACTTAAGCTAAATTAGTTTTCAAGTGAAAGAGAAATCAGAGGTCAAAATTAGTGAAAGGAGGACGTAAGGAAGTAGTAATGCATAAGAACCATCGGATCAACCAACGAACAGAAGATGAATGACAAAGATCTTATCGGTAAGGCTTAAGTGACTAGATGGATGAACAGGGTGAACACACAGTATGAACGACTGAGGTCTTATCACGGAGGTTAAGTGGATAGATGGACGAACCAAACGAACGAACATGATGAATGGTGGAGATCTTATCGTGGAGGTTAAGTCAAGATATGGACAAACATGATTAATCAGAGGATGGATAGTGGAGATCATATCGCAGGAAAAAGAAACGTATGCAAATGATGGAGTGGGTTTCAAAGGCGGTAAGTAGTTTCTCATGTGCCCTCAAGGCTGTAAGCTGTATTTTGAAATTTCACGCTATTAACCTAACTGCGCGACACGTAGCACAAGAAAACCACTTTTCTCGCGTGCTCTCGGGCGGATAATGGTCATGCAAGAATCTGCACGAGATTGCGTGATAACTGTCAGATCAGGCTAGACAGATCAACGGTGGAGATCGACCAAGGTAATTGGCAATCAGGTGACGCGATAGCCGTCGGATCAAGTGAGGTAGATCGGCGGTGCGGAATTAAAGTGCATAAAATAAGTGGAATACTTCACGCGAGGCGAGATTTGGATAAACAAATGAATCAGACGGTGATTGGGAAGGTTTGTTGTGGATCAGATGGTAATGAAATGATGCATGAAGAACGTGCTGAAGGTGGTTTCAAATGGAAAATGACAGAAAAACCAGTGAGGGTGGACAAGTAACTGCATCAAACTACAAACTCCATAGCTCATGTGAGAACCAGAAACCTGTGTTTTTGGGGTTGCTGAAGGGTCTCTTCCTCAAGTCATGGTCCCAGAGGGAGGAGATGAGGCCGAGACACTGTGCACAAAATTATGGTGATCTTTTTCCTCTAGCTACCCTATGAACTGAAAGAAGGCACAAATGGAAGTAAACTTAAGCACAACTGATCTACTCTACGCTACTGTAATGAAAATGCATCTATTTAAGCAAATGAACAGAACCAGAAAGATACTTAAGAAAATGAACAGAACAGAAATCTATGCTACTTAAGCAAATGAACAATGAAAACTAGGAATCTATGCTAGCATACATGTACAATAAAGAGGATCTTTGGCTGCTCAGGTTGGGCCTTAACCCAAGAGCTTCAGCCCTATGAATTAACTCAGTGTTGGCTCAAAACAGAACTCATATTTATTATAAAAACCATGGATTACATAACAAAACTATCACAAGTCTTGCGCTAAGAAATAAAGTAGAGTTTCACAATAAGAATATGAATCCTACTGAGGTCCTAAGCCTCTCTACTTATACATCTAAAGTCTCTAACGACTTCCTTCCAAATTAGGGAGGCTTGGCTCCCCACTCAAGATAAAATGGTTTCTGTCCTTTTTACTTGCTCGACTGTCTTCTAGTCCTTATGATTTGGATGTTTTCACTCTGAGTGGATGGAGGAATATTTGAATGGAGGGGTAGTAAATGAGGGGGGTTTACCTCCTATAATTCCTCTCCCTTGTCCCATTCAAGTTTTGACCAAGGTCTTTGCCATAGTTCCTTTCTTTTATCCTTTATTCCTGCATTTTTACTTGCTTTTATCCTTTATTCTTGCATTACATGCACATTAAACCACAAAGAAAAATATCCAACTCTAACTCATCTCATAAACAAAATATAATCAAAAGTATGCAATAAGTTGTGAGAATAGTTGGTTTGACTAAGCTAGGAGGTGAATTAAGGCCAATTAAGGCCCATATAATTACCCAATGATGAGGCTCATCATTACTCCCCTACTGAAAGTGTTTCTCATCCTCTGAGCAACTTAGTCAATGTCCATGTCCTTCATGGCTCTGGTAGCCTCTTTGACATCCCATGCTTCTGATGTGGTTTCTTCTTCTTGTTTATAGAAGCATGCTTTCCTTTCTACTTCTTCTCACTGCTTCTTTTCCTCTTCTTCTTTTCTCCCTTCTATCATCCCTAGGAGTAGTGGTGGACTGAGTTTTAGGCCTATCCAATTAACCTTCAACCTTTGCATTGATTGCTTATACATTGGTGTCCTGTTGAGTGCCTCTCTCAACCTTTGTGGGGAGTGATATTCTCTGATATTCAAGCTATGTGGCAGTGTTTTCCATCTCCTTTAGTAGGCATGTATATTATCATCTCTTAGCAGCGTAAACATATCCTTAAAAAGTGAAATTGCTTGCTCTTGGGCAGCAAGATATCTAGGTGCCAGCTGAGGATCATTTGCAATTAGATTATAAGTGTTGATTAGGGCCATGGGATTTGATTGTTCAGCTCTGATGAAAAGAGGTTCATTTTTCTCTCTGGCCAATATTCTTTTCATGTCTGTAGCCCTTGACTTCTCGTGGTTCATCAATGATACCAAAGCCATTAATTGTAAATCTCCTAGCTCTACATTAGGATCCCAAATATTCATGTTTGTGAGGGCCATGTTGTCCAAGTAAAAATCAGCCATTTTGGCCCTATCCTCTAGTGCACTTTGATCAAAAAGATCAATAAACTTCCTGCAGTCTTGAAATGGCATGGTGCCCCTTTGTGCTAGTGCTTTAATCTGAAATTGTAGCCATTGTTCTCTGAGGTAAAGAGCATAGGATTTAGCTGGCATCCTACACTGGATGGCCTACAAGGAGAGGTTGGCCATACATGCTAGTTTTTTTTCCTTTTCCTGCAACTGTCCTCTCAGGGGCCTCTGGAGACACCCTAGGTGACTCCTCCTTATTCTTCCCCTTCTAAAATGAATTTCCTTTTTGCCACCTGACTGTCTACTTTGTCTTCTTTTCTCCATGCAATTCCTAGTGGTGACCCCACTGATGAACTTTGGGGTGAGATCTATAGTGATCCCTCTAACTATAATAGTGGCATGGATTCTGTTATGTGGAGTGAGGGAATGAGCAAATTCTTGAGAAAATAGAGTTTCCTGTGTATGTAATCCACTAGCTTTTTAGAGGACTTCTAGTTCATTTGCTTGTAAATGGGGATGGATTTTTAGATCCTACCTCTTTAGAATGGTGGCAGTGGACAATTCTCTTGATATTCCCTCTTGAAACCCTCTCTACCTATCCTGTAGACTTCTCCTGTAGACTGTTCTTATAGGAATTCTCTTACAGAACGATGGATCCTTGCTTCTAGTGGGTGGCCAGAGTTATGAGAGATACTTGAGTGAGGGAGTTTCAAGGAGGTGGAATGCATGAATGCATGCAATCGATGTTTTGTTTCCCTTTATACCACCTCATCATTCCCACTCCTTGTAATCAGCTCCCATAGTTGTTATATCCATAGTTAACCACTTCTTGTCCTACTCCTCCTCTGTTCTTTGAGTTGACTGAAGCCATGTGTGAGAGGACACCTTGCTTTGTATGTGATGACTGAATGAAGGTGGCCAAGTTAAATGGCCACCTTTTCACTTACAAACGAACTACCTCGTAATGTTTACAACTTTTGATCAAATGATGCATATGAGTGAGTGAGTTGGATACTTACCTATGGTCTCGATTCCATGCTACAGTTTGTCGAGGATCAGAGGTGCTGCTTTGTTCATTTGCTACATGGTCATTCTTCTTCCTCCTCTGCTGTCTATTAATGGTGTCTGTGACTACAGATCTGATGTTGCTGCTATTGTGTAGCTCCTGGATTACCACTTGGCAATGTTTGGTGTCTCCCTTAGAATTTCTTGATCATGTTGTTGATGGTGATGTGAGGATGTTGTAATGAATGGACAGAGGGATGATGGGTTAGATCATGTCTAGAATGAATTTTGGGGACCTAACTAATCTACCATTCAGGGGATCTTGTAGAAAACACAATCCTCACCTGAATTGAAGCAATGAAGTGAAAAACAATGGAATTGATGGAGGTATGCATGGTAAGTAGTGGAGGAGATGAATATATGTGAGGCAGGGTTCCCTTTGGATCTTCTCTTTGCTCCTTGATTGCCTTTCTCACCCACCTGCAGATAATAATTATGTCTTTTTTTTTTTTTTCATTTATTATTATATTTTTTTAAAAAACACCTAGACTGCCTCAGAGAGGTTTTCACCCTAGATGTTTGCCATGGGTGCCTCAAGGAAGGTTTTCACCCAGGGATCTTCCTACTCTTTTTCATTTTTTCTCATCCTTGGGCTGCCTCACGAGGTTTTCAACCCAAATATGGGACTCAGGCGCCTCATGGAAGTTTTCAACTTAATCCTTATTCTTTTTTCTCTTTTTCAATGCCCTGATGAGGGAGGAGCTGGAACTTACTCCACCATCATCACTGTCTTATTGATATTGTCAATGAACTCTTATTTTGATAAAGGCCTCTTGTACATTTTTCAATTGGTGTCCATTAACAAGCAATGGAATGGCTTCTTCATCTATAGTTCTGGTTTTCACTGAACCATTATCATGGCATATCTCCACCACATAAGGTCTGAGCCATCTTGTCCTTAGTTTGCCCTTCAAGTATTTATACCTAGAATCATATAACAATGCCCAGTCTCCCTCTTGAAATTGCTTCTCCTTGATATGTTTGTCATGCTAGATCTTCCTCTGAAGCTGAACTATCTTTGTATGTAGGAGGGCCTACATTCTAAATTCATCCAAGCCATTCAAATGGAACAATATTTCTTTTTGTGCATGACTGAGATCCAAATCTAGTTGGGCTACCATCCTCAATGTGTTATATTAAAACTCAATGGACAACAAAGCCTTTTTCCCATAGACCAGCTCATAGGGTGTAAATCCAATGGTGGTCTTCCATGTTGTATTATAGGCCCAGGTGGCCTCAACTAGTCTCTCTGCCCAACCTTGCTTGATGCTGCTCACTACCTTGGTTAAGATGTTCTCCAGTGTCCTGTTGGTCACCTCCACTTTCCCATTAGCTTGTGGTTGATAAAGAGTGGAGGTCCTATGCTTGATTTTATGATGGTTGACTAGTTCTTCAATCATGTTGGAGGTAAATTAGCTACCTTGGTCTGTGACTAGCTCTCTAGGGTAACCAAATTTGTAGAATACATTCTCCCTTAGGAACTCAGCCACCTTCTCTTCTGTTGCTGCCTTAGTCACCTTGGTTTTAGCCCACTTAGTCAAATAATCAGTGCAAACAATAATATGTTGCTTTTGCTTTGAAGGAGGGTTGATAGGCCCAATGAAGTCCATGCCCCACTTGTCAAATGGCTTGAAAGTCACTTGAGGTTGTAGGAGCATTTCATCTCTTGGAGTAGGCTTTCCCATCCTCTAGCACTGATCATACTGACTAATGTACTTTTTCACATCCTGATGAAGAGTAGGCCAATAATAGCATGCTTGCAACACTTTGAATGCTGTCCTTTTTGCTGCAAAGTGACCTCCACAAGCCCCATCATGACAGGTCAGAAGGATGTCAAAGATTTCCTCTTCCCTTACACACCTTCTCAAGATTTGATCTGGGCCAAGTTTGAAAAGATTGCCCCCAATCCAGGTGAAGGGGGCGCTCTTCCTGACTATCTTTCTCTTTTCTTTGGAGGGCAAGTTTGGTGGAAACTGTTCTGATACCAAATAGTTTGCTATATTAGCAAACCATGGGGAGAGAACTGAAATAGCAAACAAATGCTCATCTAGTAACTAGTCATACACCATTCCTTCTTCACCTGCAGAAAGATTCATCCTAGATAGAAAGTCTGCAACAACATTTTCCTTACCAGGCTTATCAACAATAGTTAGATCAAACTGTTGTAAAAAAAGCAACCATCTTATAATTCTAGCATTTACATCTGGTTTATTCATTAAATATTTGATTGCAGCATGATCAATATGCACAAATGTTTGATAGCCTGTAATGTAATGCCTAAATTTGTTTAATGAATTCACAACAACCAGGAGTTCCTTTTCGGTCACAATATAATTTAGCTTGGCCTTTGACATGTTCTTACTAGTAAAATAGATGGCATAGGGCAATTTCTCCTCTTCCTGACCTAAGGCTGCTCCTATGTCTTTGTGTGAGGCATCAGCATGAATATGAAAAGGGAGGGCCTAGTTTAGGCCTCTAAGAATTGGTGCAATGGTTAACATACCCTTTAGAATGTCTAAGGCCTCTTGACATCTTTTTGACCATATAAAATCAGAATCTTTGGCCAACAACCCAAAAAAAGGAAAGACCAACTTGCTGAAGTCTTTTATGAACCTTCGGTAGTATCCATATAACCCTAAGAAACTCCTGACATCTCTCTACTTCTGTGGAGGTGGGACCCTTTGGATGATTGATATTTTGTTTGGGTCCCCCTACAGTCCTTGTTGAGATATTGAATGACCTAGCACAGTCCCTTCAATCATTAAGAATCCACATTTTTCTAGACTAAGAGACAGGTTCATTTCAATGCATTTGAGCAATACTTTGCCTAGGTTAGTCAGGGCTTCTTAAAAATCATATCCATAAGGTGTAAAGTCATCCATATAGATTTCCACAACATCATGTACTAATTAAATAAAAATACTCAAGATTGCTCTCTGGAACGTGGTAGGAGCATTGCATAGGCAAAAAGGAAGGAACCTATAGGAAAAAGTACCCCAAGGACAGGTGAGTGTGGTCTTATCCTGGTCTTCTGGGCAAATTTGGATTTGGTTGTACCCACTGAATCCATCTAGGAAGGAAAAAAACTTTTTCCCTACCAGGCCATCTAACACTTGGTTAATGAAGGGTGGGGGAAAATGATCCTTCTTTGTGGCTTTGTTCAACTCCCTATAATCAACACAAATCCTCCACTTACCATTTTTCTTGGGAACTAACACTAAAGGAGAGACCCACTCACTGTCAAAGATAGGGTAAATGAATCCTGCATCTAGTAGTTTTTGCAATTTCTCTTTGACTATGTCATTAAGGGCTAGATTCATCCTCCTTTGTGGTTGCCTGACTGGCTTAAAACCTTCTTTGATGTATATGTGGTGAGTACATACTGAGGGGTGTACTCCCTTCATTTCCTTGTAACTCCAAGCGAAGGCTTCTAGGTTTTCTCTCAACATGTTGCATAACTCTTCCTCTTCAAGAGTAGACAGAGGTGGATTAACTTTCAAAGTTTTCTCTGGGCTAAATTCTATGGTTTTGACACAGAGTGGGTTTGAATTGGCTAAGCATAAGTCAATTGGATGATTGTTTTGGTTTTCCCTTACTTCTTCTTCTAATGGTAATGAACTAGGAGTTGGACTTTGGAGTAGGTGTTCAATTAAGTCATCCACATCTTACTGTCCTCCTCCTATGGTTGCTTCCAAAGCATAAATTTGGGAAGCATAAACCTCATCTTCTTCCTCCTCCTCCAACCATAAAGGTAAATCATGCTCCAGGGAAGGTTGAGCAGGAGGGTATAGGACTAACTGTTTAGACATATGCCCATTCTTTATGATCATATTCCCATATTTGCAGCTAATGTAAGCATCATCTGTGGCCAACCATGGCCTCCCAAGGATAAGAGGGTCACCAGTAAGCTTAGCCTTAGGCTAGAGAACTAGGAAATCTGCAGGGTACTCCCAAGAGTCAATGGAGACCATCACATCCTCCATAATTCCCTCAGGGGTGACTATGGAACGGTTTGCAAGTTGCACAATTGTTGTGGTCTTCCTCAATGACCCTTGGAGGTTGAGCTTGAGCAGGGCATCCTTGGTCATCACATTAATGGCAGCCCCAAGATCAATTAGAGTGTGTGGGACAATGGTGCCATTGATGTGCACATCTACTATAGGGCTTCTTGGGTCCAAATATTTTGGACATATTACCTGCCCCAAGATTGAGTCAAACAACTGCTCAATGACATTAATGGTAGGGGCATCCATTTTTCTTCTTCCTGGATGCTTGAATCATTTCTCCTTATTCAACTTATTGTAAATGGGAACATTTTTGATTGCGTGGAGAAGGGGGATCTTTACACATAGATTTTTCAATTCTCCCAAAAGTTCAGTTTCTTCTGGGGTAGGCTGGAGTGGTTGGGCTAATCTCTTAGGAAAGGGTGGATTTATTTTAAGGTTTCTTTCCTCTCTTTCTTCCTCAACCTACCTATGTGGAGAGGGAGGTTGGTTATCAGGGAGAATTCTCCCAGATCTTAGGTTGATCTCCTGGATTTCTACAAAATAAGTTGGGTATGATGTATCCACTGTATACTTGCTAAGCATGCCTATTGTTTGGGTTTGGATTTGGTTGGGTAGGCATCTAGGGTTGCTTGGGTGGAGCAGAGTGCAAGATTTGTGGTTGGGTAGGTGGTGGAGGCAATAGGGCTGGAACATTGTTGAATTGGGGCCTCCACCCCTGGAGTGGGGTATTCCACTGAGGTTGTGGCTAAGCATAAGGTTGAAATGACTGGCTGGGAATGATGCTGAGATGTATAGGACCATGGAGGGGGTGTAGACCAGGAAGGATGAGCAGGGTGTCCCAAAGAAGGTATAGTTGTGGTTTGGTTGGGGTTGTAATATGCATGGGATGACCCTTGCATACCCTGTTGGTATTGTCTAGGCCCAGGAGGTCTCCTTTGGTTGATGTAGCAAAGTTGCTCAGTGATCCCTTCAGCTCCTTGATATACAACTTTGAGTCCAGGTAAATAAGAGCACTTGTTTGTGGAGTGGTTTTCTTCACAGACTGAGCAAATCTTAATATAGTTCAATGGACATTCGTTCCTAGGATGCCTCCTGGTGTGTCTAGGACAAAAGATGGCCAGGGCTCTTTCTGCTTCCTCTTGCTTCCTTTTGATTTTCATGGTGTCCATTTGCAAGGCAAGGGTTTGTATCATATCACTTTTTAAATCTTCCAGCATATTTCCAATTTCACCCTTGATGGATGAGTTGGAGGATGATGTACTAGCCATAGGTTGACTACCCCTACCCTTTTTCCTAGTTTCCCTAGAATGGTTTGTAAAGATAGTCTTAATATCCTCATAGGGTAATTGGTAGATATATCCTCCTACTATCATATGTGAGGTATCCAAAAGATCCTCCCTTATTCCTCTAAGCAGGACCAACTTCAGTGACTGAGGGTCAAGTGTGCACCTGACCCTTTTGTAACTAAGCTGGAATCTTTCTTCATAGTCTTCTAAGGATTCATCCTGACCTATGGTCATCCTGAAAATATCTTCTTTAGTATCCTTTGACCTACAGTAATCCCTATATTTGTTTTTAAAAGTCTATTGCTTCTGAGCCCAATTTGTGATGCTATCTCCAAGTAAACCCATGAACCAGCGCAATGCTACACCCTTGAGGGTAGATGGAAACAATTTTTACTTTTGCTTATCATCTGTATAGTCATAGGTTGGGCATATAACAACAAACTCAAATAAGAAAGTGTTAGGGTCCTCTGTGGTCAAGCCATGGAAATGAAGTAGAGTAGAGGGGCTTATATTCTTCATCTTAGTGTCCCCATTGGTCTCCGTGATGGGGAAGGCATGCTCAATTCTCTCTCTATTTCCCCTGTCACAAGAAAAACTACTTGGTGAATTGAAATTCTACTTGCAGAATGAAATTGCTGATTTAAGGAAGACTACTGAAAGAAAAAGACTACTTGCTGAATTGAAATTCTACTTGCAAAGTGAAAAGGAAAGCAGATAATGACAACTGAAAGAAAGGAAGAAACTAGATTACTTTTGCAGAAATAAACTAATGGAAGAAAATTGGAGACTAGAAATAGAAGAAACCAATAATCACATTCTACTTAGACACCTCCCCGGCAACGATGCCAAAAAGTGGTGATCCTAGATATTGCAACAAGAATGCTGCAACTCCCAGGGCTACCATCTTTACTTATCAACCCGAGGTTTGTACAAACTTTGAGGTGACAGTGCTATATGCATAAGTAAAGGTGAAGGTACTGCCTGTTGCCATTGCTCATCTAGTAAGAGACCCTAGGGGTTCCAAGACAGACTTCTATAGGGTCAAAAGAAGCTTAATTATTTGATGGAAGAAGAGTAAATCTATTCTAAGATAGAGCTACTCTACTGTAGTAATGAAGAAAACAACATGTAATGTTAAACCACACCATAACCTAATTAACCAATTAAACAGCTATGCTAAGAAAAATTGCTAAATCAATCACTAACCTAATGCTACTATATAAGTTGCATAGGTAAAGAACATCAACCTATACTAAGGTGTAAGCCAAGAAACTTAAGCTAAATCAGTTTTCAAGTGGAAGAGAAATCAAAGATCTTATCGTGAAGGCTTAAGTGACTAGATGGATGAACAGGGTGAACGCACAGGATGAACGATTGGGGTCTTATCGCAGAGGTTAAGTGGATAGATGGACGAACTGGACGAACGAACAGGATGAACGATGGAGATCTTATCGTAGAGGTTAAGTCAAGAGATGAACGGACAAGATTAATCAGAGGATGGACGACGAAGATCGTATCATGGGAAAAAGAAACGTGCGGAAATGATGGAGTGAGTTTCAAAGGCGGTAAGTAGTTTCTCACATGCCATGAAGGCTGTAAGTTGTATTTTGAAATTTCAGTGCGATTAGCCTAACTGCGTGGCACATAGCACGAGAAAATCACTTTTCTCGCGTGCTCTCGGGTGGATAATGGGCGTGCAAGAATCCGCACAAGATTGTGTAATAGCCGTCAGATTAGGCTAGATAGATCAACGGTGGAGATCGACCAAGCAAATTGGTGATCGGGTGACGTTATAGCCATTGGATCAAGCGAGGAAGATTGACGGTGGGGACTTAAAGCACATAAAGTAAGTGGAAGACTTCATGCGAGGCGGCAGTTGGATAAACAAATGAATTAGACGGCGATTGGGGAGGTTTGTTGTGGATTGAACGGTAATGAAACGATGCATGAAGAACGCGATGAAGGCGGTTTCAAATGGAAAATGAAAGAAAAACTAGTGAGGGTGGAAAAGTAACCGCATCAAACTACAAACTCCATAGCTCATGCGAGAACTAGAAACCTGTGTTTTTGGGGTTGCTGAAAAGTCTATTCCTCAAGTCATGGTCCCAGAGGGAGGAGATGAGGCTGAGACACCTACACACAACCTTATGGTGATATTTCTCCTCTAGCTACCCTGTGAACTGAAAGAAGGCACAAATGGAAGTAAACTTAAGCACAACCGATCTACTCTGCGCTACTGTAATATTTAAGAAAATGAACAGAACCATAAAGCTACTTAAGAAAATGAAATGAACAGAAATCTATGCTACTTAAGCAAATGACAATGAAAACCAGGAATCTATGCTAGCATACATGTACAGTAAAGAGGAGCTTTGGCTGCTCAGGTTGGGCCCTAACCCAAGAGCTTCAGCCCTCTGAGTTAACTCAGTGCTGGCTCAAAACAGAACTCATCTTTATTATAAAAACCATGGATTACATAACAAAATTGTCACAAGTCTTGCAGCTCAGAAATAAAGTAGAGTTTTACAATAAGAATCTGAATCCTACTGAGGTCCTAAGCCTCTCTACTTATACATCTGAAGTCTCCAATGACTTCCTTCCAAATTAGGGAGGCTTGGCTCCCCACTCAAGATAAACTAGTTTTTGTCCTTTTCACTTGCTCGACTGTCTTCTAGTCCTCATGATTTGGCTGTTTTCACTCCGAGCTGATGGAGGAATATTCGAATGGAGGGATAGTAAACGAGGAGGATTTACCTCCTATAATTCCTGTTGAGTCTTGAAAATGTCATTCATTTGCATTACACTTTCGCTATTATGTCCATTATATCACCTCCATTTCACTTCCATTTCACTACTATGTCACCACATTCATCCCACTTTCATTATCATTGGGCTACCTTTATGTTTTTCCAATATTTATTATTTCTAAGCCTTTTAAGTGAATTTGTGGTTAAACATTAGAAAATAATGTGCATATGCTTATACCTAACAAATGGGTTGAGTTTGTTGACATGTGTAGGTTGAAAGGAGGCTTCTAGAAGACCCTTATGTGGCACTCTAAGGCCAAATTCGAATTTGGTTGAAAAGAATCATGGGATCATGAGGATATGTGTCACATCTCCTAATTGTATTGTAACTCTAAAAGACATGTGTCTTATCAGTTCCTATTTTGATTAGGACTCTAGAGGTAGAGGGAGATATTCATGGATTATCATTAATGAGATGGCTCTCATCTTTTTGTATAAATAGGAGGTCTCTCTCCTTCATTAGTTAGTTTTTTTAGTCTCTTTTAGTCTCTTTTTAGTCTCTCTTTGGAGAGCTTTGTTGTACTTTGCACTTTTGAAGAAATTGAATAAAGCTTTGATGTTCTCAACATGGAAGGAGATGTGAAGTAGATGTCATGGAGCATATTAGGATGTAAGTAGATTAGATTTCATTTTGTAAATATTGCTTTGTAGAATGTAAGGTAGATTAGATTTTCATTCATGCAATTTTAAGTATGCTTTGATTTCATAGGTAGAAGGGGGCCCCTGCCTTGTACAGTTTGAATTATTGCATTTTATTTTCTCCCGGGATTTGTTTTTATGTTTATGTATTTGCTTTACAAACTAATGGTATTTGAAGTTGACAGGTTCAAGCTGATGCCTTTGTTTTTATAGCTGATTTTTAATTTTATTTCTCAAAGAGCTGCTAACACATAAATGATCTTCATCATAAATTGTTATATTTTAAGATCAAAATATCACTAACTTGCAGCTGGCTTTGAGTGCTTTTCAGACTGTTCTTTCACTACTTTCTAACCATACTTTGCATAGTACATATGGCTGAAGTAGAGAGTTAGAAAGAGAAAAATATTATTACTAGTCTTTAAAGTAGATTTTTGGTTTTAAGTGCTTCTTAGACTAATCTTTCACTACTTTCTAATCATACTTTGCATAGTACATATGGCTGAAGTAGAGAATTAGAAAGAGCAAAATATTATCATTAGTCTTTAAAGCAGATTTTTCTCACTTTTCTAATTCAACTTAAGCTACTTTCTATCCGTGCTTTACACAGTACATGTGCTTAGAAGCATCGAGTTAGAGAGAGATAATCTTTATCTTTGGTTTTAAAAGTGACTTTCTTTTCTTTTATTTGCAGCAGCATGAATGGTGTCTAGTGCCATTGGAAGTGGTCATTTACTTTCAAGTCATTTCAAGTTCTTTGCTTTCAGTTTCATTTCAAGTTATTTCTTTCAAGCTCTTTCTTTGCAAGTTTAAAAGTTTGATTACTTTCTAGACTTATTTCTAACTACTTCCTAATCCTGCTTTACACAGCACATGTGTTTGAAGCAGAGTTTTAGGAAGAGTTTAACATTATAACTGGTCTTTGAAGTGGTTTTTCTTACTTGTCACCTTAGAGTTTGATTACTTTTTGGACTTATTTCTGACTACTTCTTAATCGTGCTTTACACAGCACATGTGTTTGAAGCAGAGTTTTAGGAAGAGTTGAACATAAACTATAAAACAACGAAGTAAGAGAAAGGTTAACTAAGCACATATAGTGCACCACACTTCATCAGTTTACGAAACCCAGATTGATAATTTATGTAGAGCAATTTAAGACATTAAATTGACTAAACATTTTGGCGCCGTTGCCGGGGAAGTGTAATTAGGAGACCTTATTTCTTACATCTGGAAAAAAAAAATTAATAATCCTTGAGTATGCTCTCCTCTTGCACTTTGTGTGATCTGGAGGATCAGAAAAAAGATTGTTAAGTAAAAAAAGACAAAATAATAATTCTTGAGTATGCTCTCCTCCTGCACTCTGTGTGATCTGGAGGATCAGAAAAAGAATTGTTAAAAAAAAAAAATAGGAGACAAAATAAACTTCATCACTTCAATTGATTCAAAAAAAAAAAAAAATGAAAAAAAAATGAAAAAAATAAAACTCAAGTGCTTTGATAGGTTCAAATTGTCCAAAATTGTCTGGTTATGCTTTGTAGTGGTCTTCAAAACACTGTATCTTGTTCAAATAAGGTTTTGCAACTTAGTTGCAGAAACTGCCCTGATCCCGCAGCTATCTGACAATCCCGCAGCTGTTTCAAGGTTTAACAAGTTACAGGCATCCAATAAAAAAACCGACCACATGGGCATCTCCAGAATTGTCCCGACATGGATCCTATCCTAGTCACCTAGCTCAGATCGATGAAAAACCAGCCTAGGACCTCAGTCAAAGTCTTGTTTTTAACATGTTTTTCTTGAAGTATTTGCTGCCTGAAATTGAAAATCATTAATCCTTTTTATAAAAATTTTACAATTTCAGAGAAGAAAAAAAAGAGAAAAACAATCTAGGGCTATCTCCATTCTTAGTTTTCACTGTGGCTTCAATAAAAAAAAAAAATCTGCCTCCTTGATCAAGCTTTAACCTGAAATAAGCCTGCAACATAAAAAAATGCACTGTATATGTGAGAAAAAAAGAAGAGGGAATCGAATGTTAAAATGATTAGGTAACAATGAGGAAGTGAATGCAAACTTGTAGAATCCATGGGGCCTCGGCATTTCTTTATAGAGGCTGAAATTTATTTCAGGTGTTGAGCTCCTTGTTTTAAGATCAAATCATGCATTTTTGGAGATAACACTCCAAGTCTCTAAAGCTAAATTCCATCCCCTGTCTTTCTAATGAAATCTGCAGACAAGGTGTCTTGTGCATAAGAGAGTAATGTTGGCTGTTGCATGGGAAACGGAATTAAGTTACAGTCCCCCATACCTAGTCGGGAATGAGTATCGATTTTGATTCTCCAGTAATGACTTTTGGTAGCTTGGCCATGGCTGGTGCTGCCACTGTTAATAGTAAGATAAGTTCAAATAAAAGACCATTTTCTGGTATATCATTCGATGACATGTGTAGGCCCTGTCTGTCTTTGGCTTCACCTCCTGCACTTCTTAACACAGTGATCTGATTGAAGAACCATTTGCTGATCAACGGCTTAGTAATCTGCTCCATCAACAGAATCCAAAGCGGTAAACTCCATTTTAGTCGTCCAACACTAGAAAGCAGATAACTAGATCCAGTTGCTGAGTCTTCATGAAGGATATGCGCCTTGGTCTTAGCCTATTCTCCCAAAAAGCCGAACGCAGCAATTCATCAAAAGTGCAGAACATAAAAATTAACTCAGAAAAAAACCGTAAACAGCTAAAAAACGTCATATTTTAAACATTCGATTCTCCCAAACAGAGGCAAATTTCAAAAAAATAAAACATGGGTTTTGTTTGCCAGGTGGGTTAATTAGAAAACCCAGAAAAATTTTGAGAAGATTCGTGGCGGTCAGGGAGAAATGTTCGGTTCTTTGGAGTGTATTTTTGAGTGCCGCGTGAAAAAAACAGAGTTTTAATTAAAATAAACAGCAGCAATTTAATGTGCGTGCCTGAGGAGGAGAAATACAAATAAAAGTAATCTATGTGCTGTTTCACATAACTACGGCTGTACATTAGGAGACCTATCATACTACGGCTGTACATTAGGAGACCTATCATACTACGGCTGTACATTAAGAGACCTATCATACTACGGCTGTGCATTAAGAAGAGACCTATCATATTACGGCTCTTCTTCACCAAGATCTCCGCAAAACTCTTTCACTCTTCCACCTTCACCACATTTCCATTCTCCACCACGTCACCTGTACCACGTCTCTTGCCCTCCAATTCAATTCATAGTATCATTTTGTCAAAGTGTGTACTCAGGGCTGAAGGAAGATATAGAGAATGTAGTAGTTGTTCATTGTAAAGCTGGCATGGATAGAACAGGGCTCACGATACCGAGTCTTCTTTACCTCAAATTCTACCCCGCTGCTGAAGAATCCATTGCTTATTACAACCAGAAATGGTGTATAGATGGCAAGGGTCTTGTTCTTCCAAGCCAAATTCACTATGTAAAATATTTTGAACGAGTTCTCACATATTCCAATGGTGAAGTTCAACCTGGTAGGAGATGTATACTTTGGGGATTCCGTCTTCATAAATGCCTTACTGGGTTCGACCATCTATTACAGTATCTGATCATAATGGAGTTCTCTTTTCAACAAAGAAGCATCCGAGGATAAAGGATATGATAGTTGCTTGCTTCCCCTTTGATGATCATAATGTTTTAAACCCTGCAGCTCTGTTTCAAACTCCACAGTTCCATTTTTCAGCCAAAGTTTGAGATGGAGAAATTGCTTAGTTCGTTCGCACACAGCCACTCCATTTCACTGCACTTTCTACACTCTGCAAACCCGCAGCCATTTAGCGATCCCGCAGCCATTTAGTGATCCCGCAGCTGTTTTGTTAAACTCTAGGTTGTAGGTGTCATCAGGCAAAACAGGTCACATGGGTAGCTAGGGAAATGTCAGTACATGGATGGTGTCCTATTCATTCGGTCAAATTTGCTGAAAAAGACCCCGGTCAAAGGGAAGTCAAATTGGGTGTTATAACAAAGTCGCCACACTAAGTCGCTGCATGTCAAGAAAAAATAATAATTTTGAATCAATGAAATGAACAAGTTATTTTCTCACTTTTCTGAAGGTATTGATTAATTTTGGACTGATAATGAAATTGAATGGCTAACTTTTTATTCAAGATTTTTAGCTACAGAGCTGTTCCTCAATTCCGCAGCCAGAAAAACCTCATTGTTCAAATCAGCCTATCTTTCTCATACAAAATCAGATTTTGATGATTTAAGTACCATTGGAAAGATCTCAACAAGATCTATACAATGAGAAATATATCATTAGAGTTTGAAATGGCAAATAATGAAATAAATTGCTGAAAAGAAGCAACATCAACTTGAGGCACTAATTCCAAAGCAGGTATAAATTCTTTTGATTTTTCCTTTGAGAACTTGTTTCATTAATACAAATTCCTAGTTTTGTGTGTAAATATCATAACTAGAGAGATTGGCCACCTCTCTCCTTTGATAATCTTACATTCCATTGCAGAAGAAGTATTAGTTTTTTTGCAGGTTCCAGGAGGAAGGACAAATGACTACAAGGGAATGATGTCTCTCTAAGAGACCAATTTGTTTCATAAGAGGATGATCAGCAACAAAGAGGAAATATGCTGATGCAAAATCAGATCCAAACACTTGAAAAACTTTCAGATACTATTGTCTCCATCACATCCATCCATCACATCCATACTTCATAATAAACCATTCACCTCATTCCACTCCATATTTTAAATTTTCATTCACATACACTTTCCATTTCTTTTTGTCCATTCATAACCCACCAATAAAAGCAAAAGGCTCATTCACATGCTTATTGCCATTGTCATTTCTGTTCTCCATTGCCATTTTCCATGTTCACTTTCCATTCCTTGTCATTTTCATTCCGCAAATAAGCCCTGCTTCAATGCAAATTATTGAGTCCATAGTCCTTTGAGTCTAAGTTCTTTGTAAAAACACCTTGAGACTTGCATGCCTTAATGGCAAGTCCTCATGCTGACAAACAATGGGAATACATTAATGTCCCTTGTTCGTTAGATCTTCTAGGTGACTCAACATCAGCAAATTCATTCGTACCTAGCAAGATGTGTTTGGGCATCTTGACTCTCATTGTCATCAATGGTGAGAGTTCTCGTGTTGACTAGTGGCATCCATTAATGGCCACTAAGCCAACAATTTCCTACTATGTTCAACATCAGAACATCTTTTCACATAGTAGGAATTGTGCCAATGAGTTTTGAAGACATGAAGACTATTATTTTCAGCATTTTGGAGCAGATTCAGCAAGTTTTAGTAGAAGCAATAAAAAAACCATCTTATCTCTCTATCCATGACTCCTCTTGTTCAGCCACTTGAAGAAGAATGTGATCAGAAGTTTTCAGCCACCACACACATACAACTCATCCATTCAAAAGGGTAAGTGAAGGTACGACATTTTCTAACTTTTAACCATAGAATTCCATAAAAAGCTAGAATGATACTTGTTGGAAAAACATTTCTCTTCCTCATTTCATAAAATTGCCAATACTATCAGTTGGGGGGGGAATACATTCATATTCATATCTTTCCATGTCCATAACATATTCAAGAGCTCACATACTTCCAACATATATTAATTATTACATTGCTATTATGAGCATACAATGGCTTTTGAAAAAGTGCTTAAAGGATAAATTGGATACAAACAAAATCATGGTTGTCACACAAGAACCAACCATCATGCAATCCAATAAAGATATACTTTGCAACAATAATCAAAATATCATTATGCAAAGTTCAAAGATCAAAATAGAAGGCAACAAAAAAAAAAAAAAAAAAATGGTTGTAACACAAGAACCAACCATGTTGCAATTCAAGTAAAACACTTTGCAGAAATATGAAGTTATCAAATGATATCATGCAAAGTTAAGCCAAAGCTCAAGGATCAAAAGAGTCAATGTAATATATGTTGCATGAGGACATGCAATAGCTTCAGTTGGGGGGTATGTTGAGTCTTGAAAATGTCATTCATTTGCATTACACTTTCGCTATTATGTCCATTATATCACCTCCATTTCACTTCCATTTCACTACTATGTCACCACATTCATCCCACTTTCATTATCATTGGGCTACCTTTATGTTTTTCCAATATTTATTATTTCTAAGCCTTTTAAGTGAATTTGTGGTTAAACATTAGAAAATAATGTGCATATGCTTATACCTAACAAATGGGTTGAGTTTGTTGACATGTGTAGGTTGAAAGGAGGCTTCTAGAAGACCCTTATGTGGCACTCTAAGGCCAAATTCGAATTTGGTTGAAAAGAATCATGGGATCATGAGGATATGTGTCACATCTCCTAATTGTATTGTAACTCTAAAAGACATGTGTCTTATCAGTTCCTATTTTGATTAGGACTCTAGAGGTAGAGGGAGATATTCATGGATTATCATTAATGAGATGGCTCTCATCTTTTTGTATAAATAGGAGGTCTCTCTCCTTCATTAGTTAGTTTTTTTAGTCTCTTTTAGTCTCTTTTTAGTCTCTCTTTGGAGAGCTTTGTTGTACTTTGCACTTTTGAAGAAATTGAATAAAGCTTTGATGTTCTCAACATGGAAGGAGATGTGAAGTAGATGTCATGGAGCATATTAGGATGTAAGTAGATTAGATTTCATTTTGTAAATATTGCTTTGTAGAATGTAAGGTAGATTAGATTTTCATTCATGCAATTTTAAGTATGCTTTGATTTCATAGGTAGAAGGGGGCCCCTGCCTTGTACAGTTTGAATTATTGCATTTTATTTTCTCCCGGGATTTGTTTTTATGTTTATGTATTTGCTTTACAAACTAATGGTATTTGAAGTTGACAGGTTCAAGCTGCTGCCTTTGTTTTTATAGCTGATTTTTAATTTTATTTCTCAAAGAGCTGCTAACACATAAATGATCTTCATCATAAATTGTTATATTTTAAGATCAAAATATCACTAACTTGCAGCTGGCTTTGAGTGCTTTTCAGACTGTTCTTTCACTACTTTCTAACCATACTTTGCATAGTACATATGGCTGAAGTAGAGAGTTAGAAAGAGCAAAATATTATTACTAGTCTTTAAAGTAGATTTTTGGTTTTAAGTGCTTCTTAGACTAATCTTTCACTACTTTCTAATCATACTTTGCATAGTACATATGGCTGAAGTAGAGAATTAGAAAGAGAAAAATATTATCATTAGTCTTTAAAGCAGATTTTTCTCACTTTTCTAATTCAACTTAAGCTACTTTCTATCCGTGCTTTACACAGTACATGTGCTTAGAAGCATCGAGTTAGAGAGAGATAATCTTTATCTTTGGTTTTAAAAGTGACTTTCTTTTCTTTTATTTGCAGCAGCATGAATGGTGTCTAGTGCCATTGGAAGTGGTCATTTACTTTCAAGTCATTTCAAGTTCTTTGCTTTCAGTTTCATTTCAAGTTATTTCTTTCAAGCTCTTTCTTTGCAAGTTTAAAAGTTTGATTACTTTCTAGACTTATTTCTAACTACTTCCTAATCCTGCTTTACACAGCACATGTGTTTGAAGCAGAGTTTTAGGAAGAGTTTAACATTATAACTGGTCTTTGAAGTGGTTTTTCTTACTTGTCACCTTAGAGTTTGATTACTTTTTGGACTTATTTCTGACTACTTCTTAATCGTGCTTTACACAACACATGTGTTT
The DNA here is from genome assembly GCA_031772625.1 of Pinus tabuliformis. Taxonomy (NCBI): domain Eukaryota; kingdom Viridiplantae; phylum Streptophyta; class Pinopsida; order Pinales; family Pinaceae; genus Pinus; species Pinus tabuliformis. The sequence goes on along the minus strand of CM062818.1, from coordinate 1,392,728,510 downwards.
GAAGCAGAGTTTTAGGAAGAGTTGAACATAAACTATAAAACAACGAAGTAAGAGAAAGGTTAACTAAGCACATATAGTGCACCACACTTCATCAGTTTACGATACCCAGATTGATAATTTATGTAGAGCAATTTAAGACATTAAATTGACTAAACAATTCCTCCCCCTTGTCCCATTCGAGTTTTGACTAATGTCTTTGCCATATTTCCTTTCGTTTACCCTTTATTCCTACATTACATGCACATTAGACCACAAAGCAAAATATCCAACTCTAACTCATCTCATAAACAAAATATAATCAAAAGTATGCAATAAGTTGTGAGAATAGTTGGTTTGACTAAGCTAGGAGGTGAATTAAGGCCAATTAAGGCCCATATAATTACCCAATGATGAGGCTCATCAAAATACCAATGCTACCATTTTTGAAACTGTACAAGAACTAAAGGACAAAATGGCTAGGTTGCGGGAAGACAATGAAAGACTGATGCAAGAACAAGAGAAAATTATGAAGAGTTTGTCTAACAAATAGAATCATCGAAAACCGATTCTCAGTCCCGAACATGGAAACATGACTGGAGAATAGGAATTCAGAAATGAAAAATCAGAAACAGAAGGGGGCGAAGAGAATCGAGAGGAGGAATCTAATAATGTATCAGATCACAAAAACAAAAAACAACAGAAAATTGAGTTGCAAGGAGATTTTCGAAAGATAAAACCTCCCCTATTTGATGGTGAACAGGAGGAAGCTACTGAAGCCTAGCTTATCAACATGAATAAGTATTTTCAGTTGTATGAATATGATCATAATCTAAAGGCTCGCTTAGCCATCTATTAGTTGCAAGGAAAATCCACCTTGTGGTGGGAGGAGGTGAAGACGGTACGTAGAGTTAATGAGAAGAACGTAACTTGAGAAAAGTTTCGAAGGTGTTTTAAGGAAAAATATTTAACTGAAAGATTTTACAATGAGAAGGCGAAACGTTTTCATGACCTTCGATTGGGTTAGTTGTCTATAGACGAATTCATAATGAAATTCACATCCTTGTTGTGATATGTTCCCTACATACGGGAAGAGAAAGAAAAGGTGCAAAGATTTATCAGCAGTTTGCCGCTATTCATGAAGGAATGTCTCGAATTTGACAACCCGAAGACCATGGATGAAGTTATACGAAATGCTCATATAGGTTATCAACAAAATAGACCAAAGAGTGATGGAGGAAAGAGGTGGTTTGATAAAAACAAAATTAAGTTTGTCTCTGATAGTAAAGGAAATAAGACTGCTGTCAACAAAGGACCCCATAAAGGTCAACCAATCAGAAATATGAACATATATCAACCCAGATTCAAATTTCCAAGTGAGTCCAAAACAAATGAACAATTTGGAAAAAATGAAGTGGAAACAATGGCTAGACCCCCAGTATAGTGCTGGGGATGTGGAGGACCACATTATGTTAAAAATTGTCTGTACTGCAAGAGAACAGATCAAGTGGCGTAGATTTAAGAAGCATCAATTGTGGGAGAAGTGGAGAGGAGTATTCCTAAAATCAATGCTGCCCTCAAAGATCATTCGACGGAATACCAACCAACAACGGTGGAATTCGAAGGTAAGATCTTCGACCAAACTATATCATAAGATCTTTGACCAAACTATATCTATTTTGATTTATCTAGGAGCTAATTTGAGTTATATAAGTCCCGAAATGGTTGAGCAATGTCATTTACAATCCGTTAAATTTAAAAACCCTTGGCTAGTACAACTCACCATAGGGACAAAGAGAAGGGTGTTGGCAAAATTTAGCAATTGCCCTCTCAAGCTAGCAGGTCAGCCTATTATGGAAAATTTGAATGTCTTACCTTTAGGATCATATGATGTCCTAATAGGTATGCACTGGTTGGAGAAGCGTTGGTCCCTCATTAGTTGTAAAGAAAAAACTATTAATTACATGGATGAAGAGGGTATGAGACAAGAAATTCAGGGTATACAAAGACCACTGAAAATAAGACCAGTAACAACCTCTCAATTAGCGAAATGTATTCAAAAGGGATGTCAAATTTATGCCATATAGGTGGGGTATATCAATTCAATAGAAAAATCTAGTGCTTTAGAAAATATACCTGTGGTATAGAATTTCCCAGACCTGTTTCCCGAGGATATTCTGGGACTACCTCCAAAGAGGAATATAGATTTTACTATTGAGTTGATCCCTGGAGCTACCCCGGTATCCTGAGCCCCTTATCGTATGAGCGTACCAAAACTAACTGAATTCAAAATACAATTATAGCAACTGCTTGATAAAAAGTATATATGCCTAAGTGTCTCACCTTGTGGAGCTCCTGTACTCTTCATCAAGAAAGATGAAACCTTACAGATGTGTATGGATTACTAACAGCTAAACAAGCTGAAAGTTAAGAAAAAATACCCTTTTCCTCATATTGATGAATTGTTTGGCCAAGTAAAGGGAGTGACCATATTTTTGAAGATTGACCTTTGCTCAGGGTACCATCAAATTAGGATAAAGGAAGAAGATATAGCCAAAACAACCTTTAGAACTCGCTATTGGAATTACGAGTTCATTGTGTTACCGTTTGGGCTAAATAATGCTCCTGCGACTTTTATGTGTCTAATGAACAACATTTTTCATCAATATTTGGATAAGTTTGTACTAATATTTATTGATGATATATTGATCTATTCCCTGAATATAAAAAAACATAAGGAACACCTATCAATTGTCTTGCAAACCTTAAGGGAGCATCAGTTGTATTCCAAATAAAACAAGTGTGATTTCTTTAAAGAAAAAATTAAATATTTGGGACACATCATTACCAAGGATGGGATTGCTGTGGACCTAGAGAAAATAAAAACCATAATGGAATGGCCAATACCAAAGTATGTAGTTGATACAAGATTGTTCATGGGTCTGGATAGATACTATAGGAAGTTTGTTGGAGGATTCTCTAGGGTGGCATATCCCATTACCTCTTTGCAAAAGAAAGGGAAAACCTTCACTTAGACCACAAACTGTCAAAAAAGTTTTGACCAACTGAAGCACTTGGTTAGTATCACATCTATTCTAAGTATGGCTGACTCAAATAAAGGATACATCATTTGTACAGATGCCATCAAGGAAGCCATTAGCGGCGTGCTAATGCATGAGGGTAGAGTTATTGCTTATGAGTCTCAAAAACTTAAGGAGCATGAACAAAAGTATTAGGATTACGATTTGGAGCTGATGACAGTAATCCACGCATTAAAAATGTGGCAACATTACTTATTGGGTAAGAAGTTTTTATTAATGACAGATCAACATAGTTTAACTAGCTATTCAAGTAGCTACTATGAATGCTAGACAAGCCTGTTGGGTTGATTTCCTAAGTGAATTTGACTTTGACATCAAACACTTAAAAGGAAAAGAAAACCGAGTCACAGATGCTTTAAGTTGAAAAGTAAAATATATTTATGAAGTCTCTTTTAGTGAAGTACATACCACTTTTAAAGAGCAGATTAAAGGAGCAACAATACAAGATCGTGAATATAAAATTTTATGGAAGCAAGCTAAAAATCCAAACAACAACAAACAACAACTGGGATATGAGGTAAATCAAGAAGGTATGTTGATTTATAGAGGGAGAATGTATGTACCAAACTAGAAAAATATTAAACAATTAATTTTAGACGAATACCATAAAATTCCTTGTGTAGGCCATCCCGGATATCATAACTAATAACTACACTCAAAAAGGAATATTTCTGGCCTAGTACAAAGAAAGAGGTGGCTAAATATTTGGCTCATTGTTTGGAGTGTCAACAAGTGAAAGAAGAACACCAACACCCAGCTAGACTACTCCACCCATTGCCTATATATCGGAATGGAAATGGGAAACTATTTCCATTGATTTTATTACAGGACTACCTAAGTCTAAAAAGAAGAATGACTCAATAATGGTGGTAGTAGACAAGTTGAGCAAGTTTGCTCACTTCATACCAGTACAGTCTACTTTTAAGGCCATTCAAATTGCTAACATATTCATGAAAAATATTTTTAGACTACACAGAATACCAAGGGTTATAATTTTCGACCGTGATGTAAAATTTACATCAGCTTTTTGGAAAGCCTTATTTGGAGGTTTAGGCACACAACTACATTTTAGCATTGCCTATCACCCTTAGATGGATGGGAATACTGAGCGGGTAAATCAAATAGTGGAAGATATGTTGCAGAATTATGTAATGCATCAACCTTCTAAATGGGAGGATTATATACATTTGGTGGAGTTTGCTTACAACAACAGTTACCATACATCCTTGCAAATGAGTCTGTTTGAAGTATTATACGGACGCAAGTGCAGGACACCCTCGAGTTGGGGTGGCCTAGAGGATAAATTAATGCTAGGTCCTGACATGTTAAAAGAGATGGAAGATATGGTTAAAAAAGTGCGCTCAAATTTAAAGACTGCCCAAGATCGACAGAAATTTTTTGTTGACTGGAAGAGAAATTTTCGGGAGTTTCAAGTCGGAGATCATGTTTATATTTGTGTATAAGCCAAGAAGAGTACTCTGCATTGGGGTGGGTGTGCTAAATTAGCACCTCGATTTTGCAGTCCCTTCCAAATCCTGGCCCAAATTGGACCTGTGGCTTATCAGCTTGCTTTTCCCAACCACATACATGTGCATAATGTTTTTCATGTTTCTGTGTTAATATATATATATATATATATATATATATATATACTCGATCAGAGAGAAGTAATGTTGCGGAGATGAGTTATCACCCAAGTTAAAGTGCAATGGCAGCACTTTGGGCCAGAGGAGGCCACCTGGGAGGACAAACAGGTTATGAGGGAGGCTTTTCCAAATATATTTGCAGTAGAGAAACATCAGGACGATGTTTAATATTGGGGGGGAAGATGTGATGTCCCTAGTAATTGTAAATATTTAATTACTACAATTAAACAAACTGGATATTACTATTTAAGTTTATATATTTATTATTTTTATTAAGTTATGCATGAAGCGAATGTCTTGATGGTGAAAATCATGTAACTCTCACATGTCAGGTAGTTAGGATAGGCGGTTACCTATCACTAACTAATTCCTTGAATATTTATCCTTAAGGAAGAGATCAAGAGGGTATTGGTACCTGAGATCAAGAAAGGAGAAATGAAATGGAAGATATTGTGCTGATATGTCACATTGGTTCATAAGCTAAGTGTGGTTAAGATCAGATAGTTGTGACATGTTAAGACTGTTAGTCTTAAAGGAAAACATCCTGCATGTGAGTAACAGCTCGGGGGGAGACTCGGGCCTAAAAGCGGGTCTCAAGGTTGGGATAAAATTCGGCAACTTATAGTCGAACTGGATCCAAATAATCGACAATAATTACTACATAAATCAGATAAGTATTTACATATTTATGAAATTTAAATGTACTATTGAAATAAATACATGTATTTTGTTTGGAAATGGTTAAATGTGCTAATTCAGTAAATACCTAATGACTATCATTAGAAGTATATAATCAAAATGCTAGCTATCTAACAACAACTAGTAAGTTCTAAAGAAAACACAGTAAGATCTATAAACCAGAGTAGCAATTTTTCCTTTAGAAGAGTCCAACTCCTAGGGTTTATAATACATAAATTCTTTAAGAAAGTAGTAAACCACAAAGCAAGAACTATCAAAACTATTTAGAAACTTTCCAAGCATAGGGATTACGGTTCTGGAAAAGAAATGTATAATACTACATACAGACAACCTGTTACAGGAATAACAAATGTAGGTTTTCAATACTTTTAATACTCCATTTACTAATAAAATACAAGCAATGAAAATTAGATTAAATTCTAAGGCTAAATCAAGCATATTGAATCATTCTGAACTGAAAATCAAAAGAATTTTCCCTTAAGAAAAAGGGGATAAATGGAACTGTCAATAAAATACAAAGAACAAGTCTTGCCATTAAGAAATTAGTTGAATTTCGAACCCAGAACTTTAACCCCAAACAAGTATGGGACATTTGGGTAAAAACATAACAAGACTATGCTGCGAAAAATATCAGAGATTTATAATAAACTAATAAGTATTGTTCATGGGACATCGGTAGAAACCCCAACTGCATGCAGATACAAATGTTGAAATGAAATGTATGAAACATATAATCTAATTCGAAAAAAAAATAATGGGTAATTGGCTAATTCCTTCTTAAAAATAGAGAAGGAAGAGCCAGCTTGGATAAACATCTTAGATCCTTGTAAAAAGAATAGATTTGTGCTAGGGTAGAAACCCGACTCCTTCCAATTACACAAACCATGTAACTATCATATATACAAGGCACATAATTCATCATAGAAGAGCTCTATATCTAGTTAGGAAACTCCGGATACAAAATTACCATCTTATAATTGATACAAGCTCAGATAGGAATTAATTTAAATTCAGAAATTGCAAACCCATCTCAAGTCGCATACCCAGAACCTTAAATAGAAATAATGATGGCAACATGTTCAGAACTTAAAAAAATTGTAGCCATAGGGCATATTTACGCAGAGTCTAGGAACATATATGCCCTAACAGATATAAATCTAAGAAAAATCTAAGAGAAACATAAGAAGCTGGCATGATAAGCCAATAACCCACTAAGACTCTTAATCTTTCAATCCAAGAGTTTCCAGGATAGTCTTTCACATTACTCGGAGGATGGACAAAATAATAAGTCTGCAACCCTCATACAGGCACAAGGAGGTAAGTTTTTGTTCTCGAACAAGCATAGTGATTTAGTATGAAACCCTTCAGTGAAACCTATCAAAACCATGTGAACAAATTATTAACACAATTGAATTAATGAAAATATTTCTATGTGATATTCCAAGAGCAAATATATAAACCAATTACCTGGTTTGGACTATTGCGACAGGACACATCCTTTGAAACAGTAAGCACCAGAACCTTCTCCGCGAACAACCAAGCATATAGTCATGGCGGAGTTACGACAGAGCAGGATGAACTTCATCAATATTACAAAGGGGTAGAAGTGAACCTGTGTGAAACCCTAAAGCCATGGTTCGGAACCAGAAGGCTCTGCCAGACAAGAAGTAAAATGCCAAAATAACTCAACGATGAAATTGATAAAGGAGATAAGGTTCATTCATCGTTGTCAGATGGAGTCGCCTTACGGAGGACTGTTGATGAGGAGACCTTCCTAAGAAGGTGCCCAATAACTGGAAGGTAGTCAAAAGAACCCAGAACCCTGTTCCTACCAACTCTGGGGGGAACCAAGTTCATTATATTAGACTTTAGGCTTAAAAACCTTGGGATTATCCATGAAATTATTACCATATGTATAGTGAAGTCACCGATGAATATTACCAGCATGCAAAATATCAAGCTATATTCATTATGTACACTTTGCGTAAGGGTTGTATCAAGTTATTAATTCATATGTGATAGGTGTACTAGCTTGGTTATTTATTACAATATATATATATATATATATATATATATATATATATATATATATATATATATATATATATATATATATATATATATATGAAATCAAATTTTTATTTTACTATGTTTTTTATATAATGTTATTATCTAGAGATGTGACAAGTGGCATATTTTCTCTATTAGAATGTTCCTCATAATAAGCATCCCCTCCGCTTACTTGTTCTCTCTGTTTAGGCACAACTAGGACAATGCCTGGAACCTAGGCTATGAAACACAATCTACTCTAGTAAAAAAGAATCTCTCCAACACAGAGCCACCTCACCTTGGACTAGCTAAAATATCTAAGGTAAACAACCTGAAATGCCACTAGTGAGGCACCCTTTCCATCTTATCAAACACCCTCATTGTAAATTCAATACTTCACCCCTGCTAATTCCCCACTTCTAGCAACAACAAGTTCACAAAATCTCTAGTTAAATTGGGTTGACACCAAACAAAATATTTTAAATAAAAGATACAACTACCACCCAACCCACATTAACACGTCAGAGCTAGTGGACTAGTGAAAACCCAAGGAGTCTCATAATAACATATACCACCATTTAACAAGGACACTCTCAAACCATAGACAGTGGCCTTGAGTCTTGGTTATATTCACTACATCGACAGGAAAACACCAACGCTCGAGATTAAAAGAACCCTAAGAAGCTTCAATATAGATATGGCAATGATCATCCCTATACCAAACAACCCTCACAGAACTAACATAGGGTCAATGACTCTGCAGCCTTCACAAGACTTTCCAATTACAAACCACTGGAAGATGAACAACAAATTTGAAAATACCAACCACCACCAATGTCTAGGCAATAGGGAATGAAGCAGCTAGAATAACTTCTAAATATAATAGATAGAAGACATAACCAGAAGGAGGACTCCAATCATAGGGATAGTTATTAATGAAGGGAAAATAGTGAGGATCCACCATAATTTCCTAAGTTGAAAAAAAAATAAAAATTATTTCCAACTTTGAAATTTGGGAGCTTGGAAGTCTACTCTTTAGGAATTTAATGTGGTGATTCTCAAATTCAATCCACTAACTATAAATGGAACTTACCAAAACTACAATCCCCACTAGTGACACTCACAATTCTCCCATGGTGGAGCTGAACGTAGTGCAGAAAGACCTTTCACTCTACAATTTTCTCCTTGACTACTCACGCTGCTATCGCTTATACCCTCATACCCAACTTCCATCTATGGGCATTAGACATGAAACAAACTGTCTCCCTCTTGTTATGGATTGTTGAGCCAGACAGGTGAATCCACACAAGCATGTATGTCATTATGGACACCCTCCTCGTCACATGTTTAGTCGTTTGCCTCATTCCCCCAACATCTTCTCAATTTTCTGCTCATGAGGAGTGTTAATACTCTCAAGATATCAATTACACTTGTCGGGGACATGTTGTAATGCCCACCAACCTACTAGTCTAGTGGGGTGGTGGCAACCCACACCCCATGCCCTCTTTTCCTCGATAGTCACCCCAACAAGGGTATATTGTACCAAAATTAATACACTCAATTAAAATGTTTATGAAAATTTAAATAGCAACCAAATAAATTTTGAATAATAATGATTAAATAACTACAAAATCAGAATTATTGGTTTGTAAAAGAATCATACAATACATTTAAAAAAACATTAAAAATAAAGAATAAAAATTTGATATTACACTAGTTTATGTTTTTTTTCGAGAGAAAAATATTGTAACTTTAGTATGTAAACATGGAATAAAATTACATTCTGCAGACACACCTTATGTGTATGCAATCCTAATCGAAAACATGTCTATTACAAAGGAAATCATTGGATGAAGAAGCATCACGGTATAAAACCCTAGGGTAAAAAAGACCTAGACCACCTAGCAAAAAGATTCAAAATTAATTGGGCATGCAAGCTTGACCAAACATAAAGGAAGGGCACATAGACCCACATAAAACCCATATAGGGGTAGAAAATAACATAAAAACCAACTAACTCAGGATATAAATCGATTGAAACAAAGGTTGGGAAAAAACCTACACCATGGAGAAACAACGAAAAAGGGGCAGAAAACACATCATAAAAAATAACAAAAAATAAATAAGGTATGAGCACAAGCCACCTGGCTAGCTCATAATATAGACCCTAAACCAGGCCTTAAAGAAAAAAATTGGTCCGCAAAATCCTAAAGAGAAGCTTCGTCAAAAACCTTATAGCGGGTAGAGACGCTGACACTAGAGAAAGCTTGGGAAGTGGAAAGAAGAGGCTGTGAAGAAGCTCTTCCAAGAAAAGGAGTAGAGACTAAGCCATAGACAAAGGCACACTGGTAAATGAAAAATTCCTTTGTTGAAACAAAAGAAGACCACCCAAAAACTAGATCTCACCACAAAATAGACCAACTCTAATGGCCGACAAAAAACCATGGATAGAAGAGGTACAAAGAAGATTTACAAATAAATGATGTACACCCATCCCTACTCCCCCTTGACTCTTCCACATTGGACCACGCAAATGTGCAACACAGAGAAATCGAGCAAACAAAAATAAGAAACCACAACAGTTAAAACTCATCCAATGCAATGCAGATGGCGCCACAAACTAGGATTTGTACTTGCAAGAAGAAGGTGATGCGACAACATTTTTGAAAGGGAGGCATGAATAGAGGTCGAAACAACTAGGGCTAGTTGCCCCAACCCCTCTCTCTCAACTTCAATCAAAATTTCCCATCAATTATATTAGTTTGTGTTAAATTAGGTTATTAATGAATAATTATTAGGAAATTATAAAGACAAAATAATATGCTTGAATCTTGGTAAATGCTAAAACTTTTTATTGATACAAATGTAACAATATTCTTTATTAATTTTCCCTTATTCTTTGGAATGTTATATTATTTCTACTATTAAATTTTGGTGTGTAATAATAGATATAAAAAGTCATTTTTATTGGAAAGAAAGATACAAAATTAAAGTAGGAATAATAATGTAGGTAATACAACTAAAGAATGAAAAAAAAATGAAAATAACAAATTTTGGATCAGAGAAATTCCTTCCATAAGATCATATCCACCTTTCATTATCTCGTCCCTTAAAATTTACACAATGATTTTATAGTATTTAGGTTATTGCAAACTAATGCTTCTCTCCTGTGATACTGGTTGTAATGGAAATTCAAAAAAAAAATATTGATTAGTTGACCAAGAGAAATTATTATGGGCACATGCTCAAATTATTAGAAGATGGTATACAAATATGAAATATAGGGAATCATGTTAGATTCCATAATATACAACTTTAATTCATGGAAAATTGGTAAAAGAAAATTTTACATTGTTCTAATAGTAAAGTGTTACTTTCCCTCTAAAATGTAATGCATATGTTCACATTAAGACATTTATTTAGTATATAAATGATGTAGTCTCTTGAACCAAATTTGTATAAATGTAGGTAATATTTACTTCCTATGCACCACTACATTCCATATTTTCAATGTTAATTTTACATTTTGAAAAGTTAATAACACTTTCATGTCGTGAAATTAGGAAGTCAGGGGTTAAGATCAAGCTAGAGAGTCTTAACACGAGCAATCATTTTTTTCAAGTTTCAAGTTTGTAGATTTATGTCTGTAGTTGCGCATCATATAACTTTTTTTCTAGATGGGAAAGGAAATAAAAATTTGTGGGAGAAATAAAATAAGACTTATGTATTTAAAAATTATGATATATGTACAAACAAAATCATTAAAAGATACAAAACAATATTTTTTCCTTAATAAATGTATATTTAAAAATCTAAATATAAATATTTATAAACCCCTGTGATCTAGTTAGTGAATATCTAGATAATATTTAATATGTTATTGAGAACAGAGATAAGAATAGGGAGTTGGAAAAATGGACGTGTGTTTATTTATGTGAGTTGATCCAATAGGTTTATCAATCTAAGGCTAAAATTAAAGAAGTCAATTTTTTTTTTGAATATATATCCCAATTACATAAATTCATAGCCATGCATATTGAAGGCCCTTAGGCCCATCAACATTATGTAAAACTAACAAATGGTACCTAAAATACTAGCTGGGTCAAGGACACTAGAGAGAATGCATGTGTCATGGTTGGACACCTTGATCTTAGTGCTTAAAGGCTACAATGTTCATTAAACATTTTCCTGTGTAAAAATCATGTTTTCCTTTTCAACCATGGTTTAGGCCCCTAGACCAGTCACTACTACCCAAAACCAATTAATGGTAGCCACTTCCCACTTAAAGGCCAAAGATCTCATAGAAAGGTCCTATGTTGTGTTTAAATTTATTTTTCATCACGCTTAAGCCCTAAAAGCTATGGTAAATTACTAAGTCCATTTTTATGCTTACCTGAACATTGATAAGATACAAATACACATCAGTTTTACTAAAAGCATCATAATGTCCCATGATAAACCACTCATTTTCACAGGATTCCTAAAAGATATAATATTTTATCTATTATAGGTGTTTTCCATGGTGATTGAGATTATGAGGCATCATTTTGAGCATAAGGTAGTTATTTTCAACTCATAACTATGGTTAGAACTATAGACCTATTCTTGGTGCACAACTAATCTAATCATGGTGTCCATTAGACACTTGGAAGAATTGGTAACTAACAAATGTCCAATGTGGTGGTTCAAGGACATGTCCATGGTGCTTGAGCTTGATAAGGAAGCTTTAGGGCTATAGGATCGTATTCCTTTAACTATAGTGATAGACTTGAGACCCATCAATGATGCCTAATTCAAGTGCATTAATCAACTCATATGTGAAAGAATCCCCAGAGAGAGCTTAAGTCAATGTTTCTACATGTTGTTCACGATGCTCGATATTAAGAGGGTTTACGTAGGGGTTAAGGTCACTAGTTTCCACTCAACAAGTCTTATACCTCAATACACATTTCCACTACAAAAGGCCTGCTTGTGGTGCTTGTATCCCACTTAGAGGCGAGAGAACCATAAAATGTTCCTATATATTGGATTTTGGTTTTGTAAAGTGTTTGATTCTAACATATTTTTGTTCAATACCCCTATAGCCAATCAAATAAACATCTCAAGATTAATGGCTATATAAATATTATCCTATATGTATGAATCCATTAGAACACGTCTTATAAGAAAGCCTCTCAAAATAAAGTTTGGGAAAAGATCATGCAAAGTATGGAGAAAAAACTATCTTGTTGGACATTTAGAACACCAAACCTTACTATTTGACTTACCTTTCTTAAATCGGTTATGCAAGCCATCCCTATGTACCCATTCTCAACCCTTGTAGCCCCTAAATTCATTCTAGAAAAAATAAGAAACCTATAGAGATCCTTCATTTTGGGGGTTTGGGGAGGGGAGCTAAACAACAAAAAATGTGGGTCCTTGTTACTTGGGAAAAACTATGTTATCCTAAGCACCTAAAGGGCATGGGAATGAGATACCATCAAACTTATCTCGATTGAAAGTTTCTTGGACTTGTTGACATGGCTAGCTTGGACCCTCTATTTTTTTTTATCATTTTCGTTTACACGCCATCTCACTGACATACACAGAAAACACTTTTGTAAACTCATTAAGACTTTGCACATCATATGACATGGATAAATGGAGCATCCAACATACATGGTCTTGTCGATGACAATCAAAATAAGCATTCATGAGAATCTTGATGCTCTAGTCCTACCAGATGAACATCACATAGAAATCCATGGAGCATCTCATCATGGATCATCTTTAGAGATGCAGTCACTCTCATTTGAAATTTGAAAGTCTCGCTTATTTGAAATTTGAAAGTCATTCATAATTCCTTCCATGAAGAAAATATAACAAATTTAATGTTATGAAACTCCTTCGACAGGGTCATAATCTAAATTTATGGCTAGTCTAGAACTAGTGGCATTTCATTGATCCAAGTGTGGATTGTCTTATGTCAAGGATCAATGAAGATAAAACAATTGGTGATTTTAGAGAACTAGGGAAAAGATTGGCAAAAGAGATTTCATTATTTTTAAATATTAAATTCAATTTAGCTTCTAAAAGAAGTGTTGCTTCTGGTAGTTTTAGGCTTAGTTTTTTTGGGCATTCAATTGAGGATGCCATCATTAGATTTTCCTTAATAGATGCCACAATGAAGCCCTATATACACTTATATTTCCATTTCGAGGCCTCATCTAGAATAATTGTATAGTTCAAATGCTTTGTTCAACTCTTGTTTATCATGATTTTAAAAGAACTCAAAGGATATCCTTGTATGCACAAACTAACATTTATTTATGAGACATATATTCAAAGTTGCTATCTTTTTAAGCTAAGCCAGGAGAAATTTTTTCAGTATTTTCATAATATAATTTTATTTTCCTCTCCTTAGGATTGCTATGTCCATTATCATGATGTAGAAACTAAGTTATGTCATACAACAACATGGGATTACAAGAAAGGACTAGCTTATATATCCATGCTAAAATATTTCCTGAATTATATTATCTTAACTACTACAACCATGGTAGTTGTATATTCCATGTATGCACCATCCGATTTTCCGAGTTTATTTTTTAATAAATAATTTTGGTAATTAACCTGATGCCCATCTATGTAAACATAGATGGACAGGTGGGCTTGAGAAACCATGTAAGAAGGTGTTGATAATCTGCAGTCAAGATAAGGGTTTCCTTGAAAGACCCTAAAATCCTCAGTCAATCACTAGGAGCCAAAACTTGGTGGTTGTGGCTTAAAAACCCAAAAGATTTAGGGAGAAAAGTATGGAAGGAAAAATACATGCTGAGAATATTTGATAATCTTCTAATTTTTATCGGGGGTGGAATTAAGGGATCTCATCTTTGGAATTCAACGTAGAAGAAAAAAAACTTGATTCAATCTCACAGGTTTTTGGGAAATCATGGATGGAAATTTAGCCCCATTTTGGGAGGATTATTAGTATCAATGGCCAAAATTGGAAAATGGAGAGTTGAATGAGTGGAATCCTTGTTTGATATCGCAAGATGGAGTAGTGGTCCAACAATTTTGGGCGCAACCTCAATCTCAACAAGAATGGATGTTGTAACAACCTGGGGTTAAGTTTCCATGCAAATAAAATAAGACCAAGGTCATGGGTTTGGGGTGGAGACGGTTTTCTCTAGGAAGCCCTTGATAAGTGGTTGGAGACATACAAATTCTTCAAGGTGTGGTGAAGGAATTTTGAGGGATCCAAGATTGTTTTGGTTTTGTGATCTCTTGACTAGTTTTGGAAAGATCGTGGTAGTTTGAGGGTGGAAGTGGTTTAACCTCTAAATTCCCTTGGTTTATCCCATGAGATCCCACATACATGCTTGGAATATGGCACAGGGGTGATTGGATGAAAGACAGATTTGGTTCAACTTAATCTATGGTCATGTGGTACGTGGAAGTCCCTGACTTTGTTGCCTTTTGCATAAGTTAATAAGAGCTATTTTTTATTGTACTCTATGAGCATTTATACTTTTTACTATGTGGCTTTGATGATTTTTTTCCATGGTTAATATTATGATTATATTTTGGTTATAAGCATGGTTCTATACTATGTTCCAGTTATGTCTCTTGTTCATGCTTTGATAAGTAAATGAATGGTTGATGAATGCATGGGCTAACAAGTGTTGCTACAACTACTTGAGAGGGAATTAGGCCTTCTTGATGATTCAAAATTAAAGAACAGATATTTACACTCAGATATGCATTCATGGCCTATAAAACACATGTTTACCATGTGTTTGACGAAATGCCTAGTATGGTCTCATCTATCTAAGTCACGTTTTGACTCAAGTTTATATGTTTATCCTTTTCATTATGTAATTTATCATTCTGAGAAGATATAGGAAATCTTGGATAGTGGTCTAGAGCCTGGCCTGGAAAGGTGGCTCAGATCTTAGGACTGCAGCCTATGAACCAGGCAAGTTGGGTCATAACCGCTTGAAGATAGTGGTGTGCAAGCGGTTGGAGGCCTATAATTGCACCTAGGCCTTATCATGCATCTGATTGGGGGTTAAGTTGTGAGAAAAGTAGCCCCAAATTAGTTTTTGGTCACGTAGGGTGGTCCTTTAGCCCCTTGATTGTCTTGTAGCCCTTAAGGATGTCGGCATGTGTTCAGTTTGTCGGCCCCACTTCTATAACTAGAGCTTGGAGGTCGAGTCATATCATAGTAACTCTGTTTCATGTTTATCCTGGAAGGCCAGTGAAATTGGGTAAATATGGGAGGGAGGCTGTTGAGCACCAGTATTGTAGCAATAATGTTGCAACTCCTGGGCTACCTACTTTACTCTTATCAACCCTATAGTTCGTAACAAACTTGGAAGCGACGGTGTTGTATGCACAAGTACTAGTTATTACTGCAGGCTGTCACTTGGTCAGCTGGCGCAAGATCACTAGGAGCTCAAGCCAACTTCTATGGATTCCAGAAGAAGCTCTATATGTGATGAAAGAAAGGAAATCTTACTCTACTTATAGAAAGGAAAAAGACTGAAATGTAAAGTAAGCCTAGCAAACCCTATTTAACCAACTAATCCTACTTTTGTAGAAAGAAATATGAAAACCATGAAATGAATGCCATTACCTACTCAAGGAAGTAAACAACATCTATTCAAGCTATTTCTAGAAGGAAATGAGGAAAAAAAACATCTTTTTGGATTTTTACGTATTTTTATGTGAATTTGTCATGCATGTAATTTATTTGTTTGTGAATGTGGCAGCGAATAGGTGGCGATGGAGGGTGGTTTTGGGACTTCAGAGGACGTAGGATGGTGTGGATGGGTCCTAGGAGGTCTCAGGTGGCCTTCTGGAGGCTTTTCCCGCAATCGGCCTTCAAAAGGAAGCCTACAGGAAAATCTACAGGAGGACACAAGGGATCTATAGGAGGTCTACAGGAGGATGCCGAGAGAAGTTTTGAAGGTTTTAAAGGTGTGAGAGTGGGTGGAAAGGGTAGATGAAGGATGGGATGATGTGTTAGGGTGCCTAGGGTTCACCAAGAATCACTAGGAGAGGGAAAGATGGCCGGGAGAGAGGAAAAAATCCTATGTAAAAACGCAAAAAACTAAGGCAGATTTGAGGTGAAATTTGGGCAACTTGTAGGGCATAGATCAAGGAGAGAATGTGATGGTTGATAGGCTGACCTACTGTGAGAAGAAATTTGCTGTAAAAGAACTGAAAGTCAAATAATGAAATCAAGCAAGCAAGTAAATTAAGTGCATCAAAAAACAGAGTTTTGCATCAAGCTAATATAACTTATGAGCTATGGGAAGAAATGCTGAGAAATGCTATGATGAGAGAAAGCATGGAAGAAGACTTATTGCAGAGACATAAATGAGCATGGTGAAAGAGATCTAAAGCAAAGCTTTAACCTTCTAACAAATTGCAACACTAGAAATCCTATGGAGAAGGAAAATCTGTGTTTTTGTGGCAGCAAGAGGGTCTTGGCCTCAGTTCATGGTCCCAAAGGGAGGAAAGGAGGCCAAGGCACTGTTGCTGGCCTTTTGTATCTTTTTTCTATCACTGTTTACCCTGCTATAGAAAACACAAATGGAAACAACCTTCTAAATCACCAAAAGCAACCTATTCTTAACCAAGAAAGAAATTCATCTAACAACAACTAATCCATAAACTGAAACAAAGCATATAAATACA
This sequence comes from Pinus tabuliformis, assembly GCA_031772625.1. Classification (NCBI taxonomy): domain Eukaryota; kingdom Viridiplantae; phylum Streptophyta; class Pinopsida; order Pinales; family Pinaceae; genus Pinus; species Pinus tabuliformis. Next base: position 1,392,711,355 of record CM062818.1, on the reverse strand, counting down.
AACAAGAGGAGCTTGGCTGCTTGGATTGGGCCCTAACCTAAGAGCTTCAGCCCTCTAAGGTAACTCAGTGCTAGCTCAAGAAGAATCTCATCTTTATTATCAAAATAGTAATAGGATTACATGAAACTATCACCAAAAGTAAGCTTGAAGTTGAGCAGAGCAAAACTGCAACAAAAATTCAACCCTAGTGAGGCCCTAGGCCTCTCTACTTATACAACTAAAGCTCCCAACAGCTTCCTTAAAATCAAGGAGGCTTGGCTCCCAAAACTCGAGATAAACATAAGTTATCCTCCACTTTCTCGGCTGCCTCCTAGTGCATTGATTTGGCTATTTGTGCTCCGAGTTGCATGAAGGAGAATTCGAAGTGGGGAGTAATAAATGAGGGGGATTACCTCCTATAAATCCTCTCTTTTTTCCACTTCGAATTATTGCTACCAATTCTCCATTGAATCTTTGACTTTGTCTTCAAAATTCAACAAAAATCTGCATTAAACACATATTAGACCTTATGGCATCATAACTAACCCAACTCACTCCATAAGCATAAATATAATCAAAAAACATGCAATAAGGTAAGATAATGGTTGATTTAACTATGTTAGTAGGAAAATGAACCCATATAATTACCCATTTATGGGGCTCATCATCACCCCCTACTGAAGGTGTTGCTCATCCTCTGAGCAACTTAGTCCATCTCCTCATCTTTGATGGCCCTGGTGGCCTCCCTAACATCCCATGCTTCTGATGTGATCTCCTCTTCTTTGTCATGTAATCTTGCCTTTTTGTCTACCTCTTCCCACTGCTATTGCTCTTCTTCCTCTTTTTTTCCTTCTAGCATGCCTAGCAGTAGTGGGGGACTCAAGTTGAGGCCAATCCAATTGACCTTCAAACTCTGCATGGAGCGCTTGTACAGTGGAACTCTCCTTAATGCCTCTTTCATCCTTGTTGGGGAGTGATATTCCCTGATCTGAAAATTGTGTGGTGAGGTGTTCCACCTCCTCATACAAGCATGAACATAGTCATCCCCAAGTAACCTTTCCATGTCCTTAAAATGTGTAATGGCCTGTGCTGGATCACTTATATATCTAGGGACAATTTGAGGATTATTTGCAAGCAGCTGGTGTGTACTGATGAGAGCCATGGGATCTGATGGCTCAACTATGATCATTAAGGGCTCATTCTGCTCCTTTATCATCAACTTTCTTATTTATGCTGCACTTAACTCTTCATGATTCATCCATGAGGCCATGGCCATTAGTTGCAGGTCCCCTAGCCTAGCATTGGGGTCCCACACATTCATGTCTGTGAGGGCCATGTTATGCAAATAGAATTCTGCTATTTTTGCCTTGTCTTCTAATGAGCTTTGGTCACACAGGTCTATAACCTATCTGTAATCTTGGAAAGGCATTGTGCCTCTTTGTGCCAAAGTCTTTATCTGAAACTATAGCCATTGGTCCTTGAGGTATAATCCATAGGATTTTGCTGGTGTTCTACATTGCAGTGCCTCCATGGACCAGCTGGCCATGCATGCCAGTTGTGTCTCCTTCTCTTGCAGCTATCTTCTTAGCAATTCATTCTCTATTACAAGGTGAGTTCTTGTGATTGCTTCTCTATGACTGATAGCACTTAATTCTCTGCCCATTTCTCTAAGTTGATTCTCCATATGGCCAATATCCTCAACTCCCTTGGATTTGGCTATTTGCATCCACCTATGGGTCCTTATTCTTTCTTTCTCCAACTCAAAGAATAGTGGGATTGCAAATTTTTGTGGAATGATTCTTCCCCCCTCAAGAAGATTGTAGTAAGAGCCAAGACTAGGCTGGGGGTCAGGTTCTTGTGCCTCTATTGCTTCCTCCTTCCCCTGTGGCTGTCCTTCTATCCTTTTTTCAAGTTTTTCGGTCTCCTGTAGTCTTGACAGGGTCTCCTGTAGAATAGTTTGTGCCTCCTGTAGAACTGTTTTTGAGTCCTGTAGTTCTACTTTTTCCTTCCATGTGGGAGATATAGGAGTCCCCCTTTCATAAGTGATAGGTGCCTTGGAAGGGGATTCTTTTCCTTGGGCAAAGGGTGAATCTTCAATAACAATAGGCACTTTAGAAGAAGGCTGGGGTTTCCCTGTTTTGATCCTTGTGCTCTTCCTAGCCCTAAAATACATTGAGGTCCGCCTCTTCCTCTTTTGGTTTGGTTTAATTGGGGTGCTGAGGGTAGTGAGAGTAGCTGTTGCCTCTTTTTCTAGGGTCTCGGGAGACACTTATGTCTTTTCTACCCCTCTTTCTCCTCCTTTTGTCTTTTTCTCTGTCTCTGTTTGTTTTGTTTCTTCCTACTCTGTTTTGGTTTCTTCCTCCTTCCCTTCTTATTCCTCAGTTTCTTCCCCTTCTCCCCCTTGCTGCTTCTCCTCCTCACTATCAGAAGGACTGATATCATAGGTGAGGGCCTTTATGTCATCTTTTGTTGTCATGCTTCAGAAAATTTCCCATGCTATGGGGATTGTGAATGTATGGAGGGCTTCTTCCACTAAACTTTTAATTAACCCATGGTGAGCCAGCTGATCTGGACTCCCTGCCTTGAACTTAATGCTGGACTCTATGAGGGACTGCAGGAGGAAATAGGGGATGCTGAGTTTCTAGGGTGTTGGAGTGTCCATGCCATATCTCAGCTCATGAAGGATTCTAAAATGCTAGCCATAGACTATGCTATACCTCCCCTCACATGAAATATATTTGATGATTTGGTAACTAAACTCATCCCAAGGGTAGCATATGCTTGTCCTTCTGATGCCATTTATATCTTCTATAGGATGTTCATTGTTTTGGAAGAAGTTTTTCTTGGCAACCTGTCCAATTGGTTTTTCATCTTTGCTCCAAGGTAATCCAAGAGGAAGGGTAGTAACCCTACTGATAAATTCTGAGGTTAGTTCCATGGAAAGACCTCTAAAAGTGACAGTGGCATGGGTTCTTGAGTGAGGGCCTAAAGAAAGGGCAAACTCCTGAGCAACTTCCTCATCAAACCCTCGAAATTTCTCAAAAAATGTCATCCAATTTGCCCTGGTGAATATGGCTACTACTTGGGGATGTTCATGGAGCCTAGTTGAATTAGTGGGATCCTTCCTCATGAATCCTCTTTTCATTGTGCTTATACCCCTTTTGAACACCAAATGTAGAGATGGAGACAAGAATTTTGAAGAAAATAGGAAAACAATGTTTTTTTTTTTTTAAGAAAACAGGCAGAAATTTTTTATGTAATTCCTCTTCTTCTATGGACTCAATTCCTCCTTAAAATGATATCATTCCTTGCACATATTGATAATCAAGGTGGGTATGCATGGAACCTACCTCCTCAAGCCAGAAATCGAGCAAAAAAACTGTGTTTTCTCCTTAAAAACAACTCATTGCTCCTCCTGTAGAACTACCTGTAGGTGCTCTTGTAGAACCTGTAAGTGCTCCTGTAGAACGCCAATAGCAGGAGGATGGATGAGAGCGATGGAGAATGATGGTTTCAAGGCTGTGGGGTGACAAGGAGCTTGCTGCAGCTAAGTGGATGAGGATAGAATGAAAGAAAAGGTGGTGAGAGTGTTTCGAGGAGGAGTACTTATTCCTTCTTTTAGATATTTCTGGTGATGGGGTGAGCTGGAAAAAAGGTACATTGGCCATATTTGGACCGCTGGTCTCAACCTGCCTTGTCATCATGGTTTCTTCCCGCAAGCACCTCTCATCATTGCATCAGAGTTTGAAAACCCTCCACTACCTGTCCTTGGGATCTTTCTCTCAGTTGACTATGCGCATGTGTGGTGACATCTTCAGATGAGTGGAGTCAACTGGATGAAGGTGGCCAAGTTAACTGACCACCTTTTCTTGTTCAACCCCAACCATTTCATTTGATTATGCATATCTTTCAATTACACAAATGCAACAAAGGAGTGGGTTAGTCACTTACCTGTGAGTCGAATGCATGTGCTGTGAGGTATTTTGGCTCCTTTTACTGCTGCATGCTTGTATTTCCTTTGCTGCATGTTCTCTGCTTTTTGATGTGTGGTTGTTTGTCTTGTTTAGTTATCCTCTGGCTAGATCTAAGCTTCAGATTTTTCCTTCAATCCCATGATTGCACTTCTTTTGCTGCTGTGGCTTGATTTTAAAGGGATCAGCTGCTACATGGATTCCTACAAGAGCTCCCACAACTACTTCTCCCTTTAAAATTTAAGCTTATTTCTGTACTGGAAGCTGTGAGGATGATGCCAGAGATGCTGATGCAGATGGAGAGGTACTAGGTAAACTGCAGGTGATATTTGAGGTGCTTCTTCTTTTATTTTTTGTTTTGTTTTGTTTTGTTTTTTTTTTTTAAACTGGTTTTTTGTGACAGGAAGGGAAAAAAATGATGATGATGATGTGATGCAGGTGTGGAATGGATGGCAAGGAGGGTTGATAGCTGTAGGAGGGTTTACATGTTCTTCATAACACTTCCCAACCAATCAAACTACTTTTTGGAACCATTTCTGGCTCTCTGTGATTCCTACAGGAGCCTCCTGTAGAAAACACAGGGCCTCCTGCAGAACACAGTTTCCGGAAAAAAAACATAGTGGGGTGGAAGAAAGGTCAGAAATGATGGAGAAGAGTGTGGAGGAGGTGAAATAGGATCTTTGGCATCTTCTTTTGCTCCTTGTGGTCCTCCTGCAACCTGCAATACACATTAAAATCCAATTTTCCTTTTATTCTTTTTTTTTGTTTTTTGATTTTTGATTTTCTGTTTTGTTTTGTTTTGTTTTGTTTTTTTTTTTTTTTTTTGAAAACAACTAGGGTGCCTCAAGGAGGTTTTAACCCTAATTGCCTACCCCGGGCCCCTCCAAGGGAGGTTTTCACCCAGGGATCTTATTCTCTTTTTTTTTTTTTGGCATCACTGAGCCGCCTCAGAAGAGTTTTTCAACTCAATGATGGGGCTCAAGTGCCTCATGGAGGTTTTCACTTGAGTCCTTATTTTTTATTTCTCTTTTTTGTTTCTTTAGTGAGTGGGTGATGTGGAGGCTAAGACATGCTCCACTACCATCACTGTCTTATTCAGATCTTCAATGAACTCTTGCTTAGAGAGGGGCTTCTTGTAAATTTTCAACCTGTGTCCATTGACAAGCATGGGGATCGCTTCCTCATTAATGGTTCTGATCAGAACTGACCCATTGTCATTGCATTTTTCCACAGTGTAGAGCCCCAACCATCTTGTCCTCAGCTTGCCTTTGAAGTCTTTATACCTTGAATCATAGAGCAGTGCCCAATCTCCCTCTTGGAATTACTTCTCCTTGATATTTTTGTCATGCCATATCTTCCTCTGAAGCTGAACTACCTTTGTGTGGAGAAGGTCCCGCAATTTTGTTCATCCAATCCATTGAGCTGGAGTAGTCTTTCCTTCTGTGCATGGCCAAGGTCTAGGTCCAATTGAGTTGCCATCCTTAGTGTATTTAATTAAAATTCTATTGACATCAAAGCCTTCTTCCCATAGACCAGTTCATAGGGTGTGAACCCTGTGGTGGTCTTCCATGTTGTGTTGTAGGCCCAGGTGACCTCAACTAATCTGTCCACCCAATCTTTTCTACTGTTGCTCACTACCTTGGTCAGAATTCTTTCCAAAGCTCTGTTAGTGACTTCCACCTACCCATTGGCTTGTGGATGGTAAGGGGTGGAAGTCTTGTGCTTGATTTTATGATGTGTGAGCAGGTCTTCAATCAAATTGGAAGTGAATTGATTGCCTTGATCTGTGACCAATTCTCTTGGATACTCGAACTTGTAGAATGTGTTTTCTCTCAAAAACTCAACTACTTTTTCCTCTATTGCTGCTTTGATTGCTTTTGTTTCTACCCACTTTGTTAAGTAATCAGTACACACAATGATGTATTGCTTCTGTTTTGAAGGAGGGTTGATAGGACCCACAAATTCCATGCCCTACTTCTCAAATGGCTCAAAGGTCACTTGAGGTTGCATGGGCATCTCATCCTTTGGAGTAGGTTTCCCCATCCTTTGACACCGATCACATTGGCTGGTGTATCTCCTCACATCTTGATGAAGAGTGGGTCAATAGTTTCCTGCTTGCAAGATTTTGAAGGCATTTCTCTTTGCTACAAAATTACCTCCACAAGGCCCATCATGACAGGCCAGAAGGATGTCAAAAACTTCCTCCTCCCTGACACATCTTCTCAAGAGCTGATCTGGGCCAAGTTTGAAGAGATTACCCCCAATCTAGGTGAAAGGGGCGCTTTTCCTCACTATCTTGCTATTCTCTTTCGAGGACAGGTGTAGTGGGAACTGTGCTGAAACCAAGTAGTTTGCTATATCAACAAATCATGGAGAGAGTACTGAGATAGCAAACATGTGTTCATCTTGCATTTAATCATCCACCATTCCTTCTTCACCTGCAGGCAAATTTGCTCTAGACAAAAAGTCAACACCAACATTTTCTTTACCAAGCTTATCAACAATGGTCAAATCAAACTGCTGCAGTAAAAGCAACCATCTAATAATGCAAGCATTTACATCCGGTTTGTTCATTAAATTTCTAATTGCAGCATGATCAGTGTGCATGAAGGTCTGATAGCCTGTGATATAATGTCTGAATTTGTTTAAAGAATGCACAACAGCTAGGAGTTCCTTCTTGGTCACTATGTAGTTTAACTCTGCCTTTGAAAATTTTTTGCTTATAAAGTATATGGCATAAGGTAACTTTTCATCAATTTGTCCTAAGGCTGCTCCTATTGCTTTGTTCGAGGCAATTGTGTGATTGTGGAAAGGTAGGGCCAAGTTTGGGCCTCTCAAAATTGGGGCAGTCACAAGTTTACTCTTCAAGGTATCTAAGGCTTCTTGACAGTTTTCCGACCATACAAATTCAACATATTTGCCTAGAAGACCAAACAACGGAGAGGCTAGCTTACTAAAATCTTTAATGAATCTTTGGTAACACCCAGCTAAGCCTAGGAAACTTCTGACATCTCTCACCTTTTGAGGAGGTGGGACCCTTTGGATGGTGGCAATTTTGTTGGGGTCCACCTGCAATCCTTGTTGAGATATTGCATGACCTAGCACGATCCCTTCATTCATAAAAAATTCACATTTTTCCGGATTGAGGGACATGTTCATCTCAATACACTTGTCCAAAACTTTTCCTAGGTTAGATAAAGCTTCCTGAAAGTCAGAACCATAAGGAGTAAAATCATCAATATATATTTCCACTGCATCATGAACCAGTTCAGAAAATATACTCAATACCGCTCTCTGGAAAGTGGCTGGAGCATTGCAAAAACCAAAAGGAAGGACCCGGTATGCAAAGGTACCCTAAGGACAAGTGAAAGTGGTCTTATCTTGGTCTTCTAGGCTGATTTGAATCTGATTGTACCCACTAAACCCATATAGGAAGGAGAATTTTTTTTTCCCCACCAGACCATATAACACTTGATCTATGAAAGGCAAAAGAAAATGGTCCTTTTTAGTGGCTTTGTTCAATTCCAGCTAGTCGACGCAGATTCTCCACTTACCATTTTTCTTTGGCACTAGCACCAAAGGAGAGACCCATTCACTATCAGAGATGGGGTAGATGAACCCTACATCAAGTAATTTTTGCAATTATTCCTTAACAATGTCTTTAAGTGCTGGATTCATCCTCCTTTGAGGCTACCTGACTGGTTTGCAATATTCCTTAATGTATATATGATGAGTACATACTGAAGGGTGCATTCCCTTCATATCCTTATAACTCCAGGTGAAGGCATCTAAATGTTTTCTCAATAAGCTACACAGCTCCTTCTCCTGGGAAGTGGATAGGGATGGATTGATTTTTAAGGTTCTTCCTGGGCTGAACTCTATATTCTTAACACAAAGAGAGGTCGGGTCGGCCACACAAAGATCAGTTAAGGGGTTGTTTTGGGTTTCTTTCACTATGTCCTCGAATGGTAAGATACTGGGGGGTGTATTTTGAATTACATTTTCAATGATATCATCCTCATCTTGCCATTCCCCCCCCCATGGCGATTTCTAATGCACAAAGTGGTGCAGAATAGACTTCATCTTCATCCTCCTCCTCCAACCAGAGAGGTAGATTATGTTCTAGCAAGGGTTGGGCAGGAGGGTATAGGATTAACTGTTTGGACATATGCTCGTTCTTGATGGTCATGTTCCCAGCTCGATAGCTGATGTAGGCATCAACAGTAGCCAACCAGGGTCTTCCCAGGATGAGAGGATACCTAGTGAGCTTTGCCTTCGGCTGGAGAACTAAGAAATTAGCAGGGTACTCTCAAGAATCAATGGAGACCATCACATCTTCCACAATCCCTTCAGGGGTCATGGTGGAGTGGTCTACTAGCTGCAGTATTGTCGTGGTCTTCCTCAAGGGGCCCTGGAGGTTAATTTTGAGCATTGTGTCCTTTGTCATCACATTAATGGCAGCTCCCAGATCAATCAAGGTATGTGGGATCAAGGTGCCATTGATGTGGACATCAACTATTGGGATTCCAGGGTCCAGATATTTCAGACAGATTACCTGTCCCAACATCAGGTCACACAGTTGTACTATGACATTGATGGTTGGGGCATCTCTCTTGCACCTTCTTGGATGCCTAAAGCACTTCTCTTTGATCAACCTATTGTATATAGGCACATCTTTTATGGCTTGGAGAAGTGGTATCTTCACACATAATTGTTTCAATTCTCCCAGAAGTTCAGTTTCTTTTGGGGTAGGCCGTGTTGTCCTGGATAGTCTCTCAGGAAAGGTTGGAATTGCTTTAGGTTCACTTTCCTCTTTATCTTCCTCAACCTCCCTAGGTGGAGGCTGGCTATCTGGGAGAATCTTCCCAGATCACAGGTCAATCTCGTGAATCTCCACAACATATGTTGGGCATGATGGTTCCCCACTATATACCTGCTGAGCCTGTCTGTTGTTCGGGTTTGGGTTCGGCTGGGTAGGCATTTGGGGTTGCCTTGGTGGAGCAGGAGGTAATGGTTGTGGTTGAGCAAGTGGTGGAGGAAAAAGAGCGGGAGGAGAGTTGTACTGGGGCCTCCACCCCTGATGAGATGCATTCCACTGAGGTTGCGGCTGAGCATAGGATTGAAATGAATGAGCAGCTGGTTGGGCATGATATTGAGATGGAAAGGACCAAGGAGGAGGCATGGACTAGGAAGGATGAGCAGGGGGTCCCCAAGAAGGTATGGAAGTGACTTGGTTGGGGTTGTAGTATGCCTGAGATGTCCCTTGCATCCCCTGCTAGTATGGTCTAGGTCCATGCGGTCTCCTTTGGTTCATGAAATAGAGTGGTTCAGTGGCTCCTTCGGCCCCCTGGTATATAACTTTAAGTCCGGGCAAGGAAGGGCACTTATCTATAGAATGATCTTCTTCACAGACTGAACAAACCTCTATAGAGTTCAATGAACATTCATTCCTAGGATGCTTCTTGGTGCATCTAGGACAAAAGATGGCCAAAGCCTTCTCTGCTTCCTCTTGTTTCCTTTTGATATGCAAGGTATCCATTTGCATGGAAAGAGTTTGCAACATCTCACTTTTGAAGTCTTCCACCATGTTTCCGAGTTCACCTTTGATGGATGAATTGGAAGAGGAGGTACTGGCTATGGGTTGACTCACCCTACCTCTCTTTCTGGCTACTCTAGAATTGTTTCTAAAGACAATCTTTATGGCCTCATAAGATAGTTGTAGATGTCTCCCCTGACCAGCAGATGGAGGGTGTCTAGAAGGTCTTCCAGGATTTCCCTGAGCAGAACCAACTTCAGAGATTCAGGGTCAAGTGTGCACCTGGCCCTTCTGTAACTGAGCTGGAACCTCTCTTCATAATCTTCCAAGGGTTCATCACTTCCCATGGTAATTCGAAAGATTTCTTCCTTGGTATATTTCGTCCTACAGTAGTCTCGATATTTGTTATTAAAGGCCTGCTGCATCTGAGCCCAAGTTGTGATGCTATTGCCAGGTAACCCCATGAACCAGCGCAATGCTGCATCCTTGAGAGTAGAAGGGAATAGTTTCAACTTTTGCTCATCTTCTGCATAGTCATAGGTTCGACAGATGACAACAAACTCAAACAAGAAGGTGTCAGGATCTTCTGTAGTCAAACCATGGAAGTGAGGTAGGGCTGAAGGACTTATATTCTTCATTTTGGTGTCCCCATTGGTCTCCCAGATGGGAAAGGTACCCTCTATTCTTTCTCCATTTCCCCTAGCATTTCTGTTTTCAGCCATTGTCTTAGGAGGGATGTTTTCTTCTTCTTCTTCCCCTATAGGTTCTTCAAATATCTCTGGTTGTTCACCTAAAGGTTATTCTTGATCACTGCCACCGAAGAAGAGAGAAGGTTGGCTATGTGATGTAGTGGGGGTGTTGGGCAAGAATTTTCCTGAATTATCTCTATTCCTACGAGGCATGAAAGGAAATATTTTTGGTTGGTTTTCACTTTTTTCACTGATTGTACCTGCAAAATTGAAATGGATTGAACAATACAAATTGCAACTAACTAGAATGAACTTTGCTGAAATGAAATTTGTAGAATTGAAAATGAAAGCAAGGAAATGCAGAAACTGAAAGAAACAACTATTATACTTTTGCTGAAATAAACTACTTAGCATAATTTTGTAAGAAAAAATAGAAGAAAGAAGTAATCACAGAATACTCTGACGCTTCCCCGGAAACAGTGCCAAAAAGTGGTGAGCACCAGTATTGCAGCAATAATACTGCAACTCCTGGGCTGCCTACTTTACTCTTTTCAACCCGGTAGTTCGTAACAAACTTGGAAGCGACGGTGCTGTATGCACAAGTACTAGTTCTTACTGTAGGCTGTCACTTGGTCAGCTGGCACAAGATCACTAGGAGCTCAAGCCAACTTCTATGGATTCTAGAAGAAGCTCTATATGTGATGAAAGAAAGGAAAGCTTACTCTACAGAGGTTACTCTACTTACAGAAAGGAAAAAGATTGAAATGTAAAGTAAACCTAGCAAACCCTACTTAACCAACTAATCCTACTTTTGTATAAAGAAATATGAAAACCATGAAATGAATGCCATTACCTACTCAAGGAAGTAAACAACATCTATTCAAGCTATTTCTAGAAGGAAATGAGGAAAAAAAACATCTTTTTGGATTTTTATGTATTTTTATGTGAATTTGTCATGCATGTAATTTATTTGTTTGTGAATGTGGCAGTGAATAGGTGGCGATGGAGGGCGGTTTTGGGACTTGAGAGGATGTAGGATGGTGTGGATGGGTCCTAGGAGGTCTCAGGTGGCCTTCTGGAGGCTTTTCCCATAATCGGCCTTCAAAAGGAAGCCTACAGGAAAATCTACAGGAGGACACATGGGATCTACAAGAGGTCTACAGGAGGTCTACAAGAGGATGACGAGAGCAGTTTTGAAGGTTTTAAAGGTGTGAGAGTGGGTGGAAAGGGTAGATTAAGGCTGGGATGATGTGTTAGGGCGTCTAGGGTTCACAAGAATAACTAGGAGAGGGAAAGATGGTCGGGAGAGAGGAAGAAATCCTATGGAAAAATGCAGAAAACTAAGGCAGATTTGAGGTGAACTTTGGGCGACTTGTAGGGCATAGATCAGGGAGAGAATGTGATGGCTGATAGGTTGACCTTCTTTGAGAAGATATCTGCTGCAAAATAACTAACAGTCAAACAATGAAATCAAGCAAGCAAGGAAATTAAGTGCATCAAAAAACAGAGTTTAGCATCAAGCAAATCTAACTTATGAGCTATGGAAAGAAATGATGTGAAATGCCATGATGAGAGAAAGCATGGAAGAAGACTTATTCAAAGGTAGAAATGAGCATGGTGAAAGAGATCTAAAGCAAAGAATTAACCTTCTAACAAACTACAACACTAGAAATCCTATGGAGAAGGAAAATCTGTGTTTTTGTGGCAGCAAGAGGGTCTTGGCCTCAATTCATGGTCCCAAAGGGAGGAAAGGAGGCCAAGGCACTGTTGTTGGCCTTTTGTATCTTCTTTCTATCACTGTTTACCCTGATATAGAAAACAAAAATTGAAACAACCTTCTAAATCACCAAAAGCAACCTATTCTTAACCAAGAAAGAAATTCATCTAACAACAACTAATCCATAAATTGAAACAAAGCATATAAATACAAACAAGAGGAGCTTGGCTACTTGGATTGGGCCCTAACCCAAGAGCTTCAACCCTCTAAGGTAACTCAGTGCTAGCTCAAGAAGAATCTCATCTTTATTATCAAAATAGTAATAGGATTACATGAAACTGTCACCAAAAGTAAGCTCGAAGTTGAGCAGAGCAAAACTGCAACAAAAATTCAACAAAAATTCGACCCTAGTGAGGCCCTAGGCCTCTCTACTTATACAACTGAAGCTCCCAACAACTTCCTTAAAATCAGGGAGGCTTGGCTCCCAAAACTCGAGATAAACATAAGTTATCCTCCACTTGCTCGGCTGCCTCCTAGTGCATTGATTTGGTTGTTTGTGCTCTGAGCTGCATGAAGGAGAATTCAAAGTGGGGAGTAATAAATGAGGGGGATTCCCTCCTATAAATCCTCTCCTTTGTCCACTTCGAATTATTGCTGCCAATTCTCCATTGAATCTTTGACTTTGTCTTCAAATTCAATAAAAATTTGCATTAAACACATATTAGACCTCATGGCATCATAACTAACCCAACTCACTCCATAAGCATAAATATAATCAAAATACATGCAATAAGATAAGAGAATGGTTGATTTAACTATGTTAGGAGGTAAAATTGGCCCATATAATTACCCATTTATGGGGCTCATTAGAGGCATGACAAAGGTAGTGGGTGAAGTGCACACAGTGGCCTGTGAATATAAGCTTATAAACGTAGGAAGCCATCACAATATAATTGGAAAACAAAAGAATTAAACTCCAATCTGGGAAAGATATCGTCCTATGGGGGCATTGGCCTAAAGGATCTTTCATCTTAAAGGAGGCTTATAGATTAGTAGCTAGTAGAAAAGGAAACCCCAACAAAAGTAAATGGAAAAAGCTATGGGACTCCAAACTTTGGACCAAGGTAACCCTCTTTCTTTGGCTAGATGTAGCCTCTATATTTAGCCTTTAGATTTAACCTAGGAAATTTGCAAAAAAGGGTTTTCAAGGTTTAGCTAGATGTAGCCTCTAGTATAAAAGCATAGAAACAATTGAGCATATACCTAACAATTATAGATTTGCATTAGAAATATGGGATGGATTGGACATAATATTCAAGTAATCAAACTGGAATAGAACCAATATTCATTCAACACTTAAAGAATGAGACTTTGGACCTTTTACAAGTGCTATAGTGAATAGAGAATGAAAACTTCTCCTAAAATTTATAATGTGGAAACCACCTCTTGCTAGCTTCTTAAAGTTAAACTTTGACGGGGCTTCTATGGGTAATCATGTCCTTGCTAGTTTTGGAGGGGTATTTAGAGATGCTAATGGATAAATTATTCACATTTATGTGGTAATCTAGGCACTGACACTAATAATGTGGTAGAACTCTCATCCCTAGAGCAAGGCCCAATAATAGCCAAATGTCTTAATTATAAAAAATTGTAATTCAAGGGGATTCTAAAACTATTGTTCTAATGATTAAAAAAAAAAAAACTACAAAATGGATCCAGTTCCCCCAAGCTGTCTCATAATTAGAGACTAATGGCAGGCTTAATGAGAATCAAAGTCCTCTTAAAAGTAATAGTAGCCCCTATACTATCACATATACAAATAACTAGAAATAAATTGGAAGAAAAACTAGCCAACAAAGGTTTGAACTATAAAGAAGATATGCTAGAAAAAAAATTGGTTTCATCCTCTTCTTAACACACTAAGAACCATATGAAAAGAAATTATAGAAATGGACAAAGCTCCCCAATGTGGGTGCACATCTAGTGGGGTGACCTCTTTACATTGACATGATGAGAATCTATTTAATACGAGTGGTAGTCATCTCATCAAATTGCACTCTACATGTCTTAGCATACAACTACACCTACATGGTAATTTGGTTAGTTCGTGGGAAGGCGTTTTAATGATAACCTTCATTGCATGGAAGTCTGGTGAAGGATAATTTGTTCTAAATTATGAATGTAGGAGCACTCAAGCAATGATTATGGTGATTAATGGGGAGGCAATAACATATTATCATGACAGAGGATGGAGTGATGGAGATATCAAAGGGCAGGTTGAAGCTCTTGTTGAGATTATTGTGCTCCATGCCACTATTTCTCGTGGGCACTCCTAGCATTTTAAAATCATGTTATTTTTCAAATATTGTAGTGTTGGAAGGAAGGAAACTCAATGTCAATCATGCAATACAATTATCATTTCATGTAGAATTGACGATATTTTTCGGCTAGAAAATACTCACTCTAGGGTACACTACCTCTAGTTCATTGCAAAATTGTTGAAGGAGTCTCACGTTTATTGTAATTGTAATGTTTGTTTTGTACAACCCTTTATTTGTAGACATGTTTCTACCAGTGTTCTACAAGAGTTGTGGATTAATCATCTTCTATATATTTATCCCCTCTCTGGGACTTTTAATTCTAGGAGGTGTGTTTTTTATGACTTCAATTTGAGCTTTTTTTCCCTTCATTTTATCCCCTACCTCCAATGTTTCTCTTTTTTAGGAGTGCCCTACTCATTGTTAAGTTGGTTTATTATTCTCTAACCTCCTAGTCACCCTCCTTGCCACCCCTCCTAGAGTACCTACTGTCTCTCTCTCGCCTCTCCTCCCTATCTAAACTCTATCTTTGATTTCACCTTCCATCCCCAGGATCCTAGACTCAGTTCATCCCCTCCTTGGTTTCACTAGATCATGGCAAGATGTTGTCTCTCCTCTTCTCACCATGGAGATAGAAGAGAACAACTTAGTCCCACCCTTGCCCCTAACCTTGCTTCCCCCTCTATTGGCCAAACCAAAGCCCAGTCAACAACTTGAGCTTCTATGACCTGATACAAAGAAATTATCCCTCGAGTAGTCGAGAGACTAATCTTTGATGTGGAAGAAAAAGTATGAGAAGATAAAAGGTTTATTCTAAATAGATAAGTGGACGGTGAAAATAGTGAAGGGATAATCAGCGTGAGAAACTCTACTAGAGCATGCACCTCCTCTTACATGCAAACCGTTAATATTTACTAGCATATTAAAACTCTCATGGGGAGAGTTATTATTGATAGAGTAGACTCTTAGTAGGAAATGACCATCTACATGGCAAAATTAATGGAAAAGGTGGATAGAATTAGGAAGGTTTCTATTCTAACCAAAAAATTGGCAAACTTTAACTTCTCCTTGAACAATGGCAATGAGCTCCATCCACCGACTTTGGCGGATTCCCCAACTGAATGATGAAGTGATCCAAATCATTCAAGAAGAATTCTATGATAATTTAGTCATTGTCATCTTTGTCAACTCATGGGTGTATTTTGGTTTTTGGTTTTGCATCCATTTTGAGAGACAATTTGGTATACTATATAATACATAATGGTAAAATTTTGAACTTATGCTATTGGTTTAGTTCCCCAAGTGGCAAACTAATAGCTAGCAATATAGATACATTTTAGCTTTTTTAAAATGAATATTTAAATTACTATAGCATTTTTTTGCACAACTTCACTCAAAAAATAGTTCATACATCTTAAATGTTTATAATATATGCTAATTGAATTGTATATAAGTTGTTCAAAAACATATGTGAATAATGATTCATATAGGTTATAAATTATGTACTTATAAAATGGTAAAATATAATAAGTTTATATACATGTTAAATGGTTATAATATATGCTAATTGAATAAGTATATGAGTTACTAAAAAATGTAATAATTCATATAAATTATATATATATATATATATATATATATATATATATAATGTGATAATGTGTGAAATCGATACCCAACCCTCTGCATCCATATTTTGTTTCAAAAATTTATCTTCCCATAGATTTTCTGGGCTAAACTAGTAATGCATTGGGAACTGTATCATTCTCTCCAGCGAGAGTCCTGTTGACTCTGGGGTAAGAGAAAATCCTTTTAATGGACGCGTTTTTGCCTGATGGTGTTGAGTGTAATGACCTATCTATAATATAGAGAACACAAGAATATTAGCATGCATACAATGCATGCATATGATAGCTACGTATGCATGTTTCGCATGCACCGCACTAGTATTTATATACTAAATTAACTATAAGTATTAAATATCATGACACTCCTTCAAATAGCAGTTATATTCACCCATCAACATCCATATTGCTTAATGCATCATGATTAATGGGAAAATACCAATGATTTAAATTTAAAATGTATAACGTAAAAATAATTATAAACGATAGATGTTAAAAATTAAGCTAATCTTAAAAGATGGTTATATAATCATATATCTTAGAATATTAATAAATTAAAAAAATGACAAAAATAAATTAAAGTTAAAGTATTTAATATGAACTGAAACCTTTATATTAAAAACAAACAAAAAACATATTAAACCAAAAATCAATATACCTTTAAAAGAAAAATATATCACGTGACATGGGAAGGGTGTCACCATAAGGAGAAGCGGTGGGTTGTAGGTGGAGGGAGCGACCACCGCTAAGAAACAACATATAGGGAGCAGGGAACAATTTTGAAAGGTGGGGAAAATGAGAAGGGAGAACGAAGGGAGACATACGGAAGAGAGGTGAAATTGATAAACCAGAGTTACCAATAGAATGAGAGCCTTGTTGTTCTGAGGTTTCTGGGCACGGGGGAACAGTCTGCTTCAATCGGGAAGCTTACTGGACTGAGTGGCGAGGTTCTGCTCAGTTTGGCTGGGTGGTTTCAGTATTTTGGTAACAGAAGCAGGAGCAGCTTGAGGCATCATCAACCGTAGGAATACAGGTAGGTACTCTCATCAATTTTGTCAGTTAAATTTGTAAAATTTTATGTAATTCTATCATAGGTTCATGATGATTTTAAGAAAACCTTTACTGTCTTTGAAAAATTCTGTACAATCCTTACATTGAGTCTGGGTAAGTCCCTCTTCCTGATGATCATGATGAGGAGGAGGTGGTGGAAATCTTGGTCTAGGAAACCCCTCCGACCCAGATTCATGAATTGGAGTACCAGTCGGAACAGTGACAGGAACAGGTGGAGACGAAATACTATTATACAAACCACGACCATACACAGGAGCCGCATGAGGAGGAGGGGAAACAAAAATAGGTGGATATGAAATACAAATATTATATGGAACCTGACCGTGACAATAAACTTGATAAGGAAGGGGAGAAAAAATTTGATGTCTAAAACTTGTGTGCGCTAGTCTAGGAATTAATGTCGTCTGTACTTGTACTTGATGTCGCGATGGATTTGCATACAAAGAAAGTAATACAATACACAATACATAACTTTGCTTAATGTTGCGATGAATCTGCAATGGATGTTTACTGATATGTATCTAGGGATTGGCAAAACAATACACAACTTTCCATAGAAAAGCAATACATTACATTGTATTTGTCCTGGTTGAAGAGATCGCGGGCCCGACCCTTGCCTTTGCCCTTTCCCTCGAGGTGGAAGCTGTTGCAGTCTCTTGTCTCCTTGTGGAAATTGATTTCCGTTCGCAGCATTAGCCATCTCTTGAAGAGATAGCGACCTCGACCCTTGCCTTTGCCCTTGCCCTTGAGGTGGAAGTTGTCACAGTCTTCTGTCTCCTTGTGGAAATTGATTTCCGTCCACAGCATTAGCCATCTCTTCTCTAATATTTTTGTAAAAACAAGTTCAGCTCTGTAATTTATTTTTCTCTCCCACTTTATTGTTATTTACATCTCAATTCAAAACTGAAACTCAGACAGATAATTTGAATACTTATATCCCATACTATCCCATATATTGACGTTCATGGATTATAGGGTAAATGTCGCCCAATTGACCCCTTTGCCATTGAATTGTGTGCACTACATTATATTTTTTACTTAGGGAAACCCACTTGTGGATAGAACAAGCCCATAAGGCTCATGCCATGGATACTTACAACTCATGCACCTCATGACATGTATTCTCAAAATTATATATATATTATTTTTCTTAAATATTATTATTTTCATTTTTTTATTTAATTTTTTTTTATAATTTTTTTCTTTTCATTTATTTTTTTTTACACTAAAATTTGGGGAAAATTCCATAGATACCCACAACAATAATTCTCATGCCATGGATACTCACAATGCATTATAATTAAAATAAAATAAAATAACAAATAAAGTTCACTTCTCCATTTTGAAAATGATAGATTTTTAGAGGCATAATGATTTGAACTTTTTTCTAATATTTTTATTATTATTTTTTTAAATCATTCAAATATTATTATTCTTTTAAGATTTATAAATTAGGAGATTTTAGTTTTTTTTTTGTCCAAGTAAATTTTAAGATACAATAATAGTTAATAACAAAATTCAAAATTTTTAAAAATAAAGTGAGAAATTATTATAATAATATATTTAGCCTAGAAAGTTAGCTCAATTGGTCCACATCTCATTGCTAAAACACTTAGAAACCATTATAATAATATATATTTAACCCTCACGATTAACTTAATTGGTCCAAGTCCATTGTTA
This sequence comes from Pinus tabuliformis, assembly GCA_031772625.1. Lineage (NCBI taxonomy): Eukaryota > Viridiplantae > Streptophyta > Pinopsida > Pinales > Pinaceae > Pinus > Pinus tabuliformis. The sequence continues at coordinate 1,392,692,769 of CM062818.1, read as the reverse complement.
AAGCACATTGTTCTTGTCATTGGGAGGTCACGGGATTGGTCTACATCTCATTGTTAAAGCACTTAGAAATCATTATAATAATATATATTTAACGGTGACGGTTAGCTTAATTGGTCCAAGTCCCATTGCTAAAGCACCTTGTCCTTGTCATTGGGAGGTCACGGGGTCATTTCTCCTCAATGCCCTCTGGGTTAGGCTCTTCGCATCCACCATAAAAACATAATTGACAAATATTATTATTATTATTTATTATTATCCCTTTAATTTCTAAAGGGTAAAAGAACTAAATTCATAGATATCATCGCTAACTTGTAAAGATCCATTTTACTCTGGATCTACCAAGCGTCGAGATGGATCAAATATCCTGATATGCAACCTTGCATAGAGTGAAAAAAAAATTGATTCCCCTCTTTAAATAGGCTACATTCCACGTGAATACTATGGGTCAATACCATTGATTCTCAATGTGCCATCTTCATTTTTATTAATATTAATATCAGGGTTAATGATGTTTTTTGCATGGTATTAATAATAATTTGGCCCATAGGCTTCACCTAAATAAAACACCATTTTGAGTGTTCGTAAATATAAAGTGAATTATGGAGTAAATATAAAAAAATGTTTTATTTATTTATGATACATATGGTTTATTTATACTTTTATTAATTTATCATACCTCTTTTATAAATATGGTATTTGGCCCATTGTATTAAAATGATATTTGGCCCATAGGCTTCACTTAAATAAAACCTCTTTTTTGAGTCTTCGTAAATATAAAGAGGTTTATGCACTAAACATAAAAATGGGTTTTATATTTTAAATTTATATTGTGTTTATACATAATAATAATTAGATTGATTCCTAAATAGGGTTGGCATTCAATTAAAAATGTTAAATGTTAAACATTACATGTTAAATGTTTACGTTTATGTTTACATGTTTATGTTTGTTTACATGTTTATGTGAGATCTACCCCCATACTGGGCTGTAGAGCCCCTCTCGGCCCAATAAAGTGAGAAATTATTATAATAATATATTTAGCCTAGAAAGTTAAATCAATTGGTCCACATATCATTGCTAATACACTTAGAAACCATTATAATAATGTATATTTGACCCCGACGGTTAACTTAATTGGTCCAAGTCCCATTGCTAAAGCACATTGTCCTTGTCATTGGGAGGTCACAAGATTGGTCAACATGTCATTGTTAAAGCACTTAGAAACCATTATAATAATATATCTTTAACCCTGACTATTAGCTTAATTGGTCTAATTGGTCCAAATCCCATTTCTAAAGCACCTTGTCCTTGTCATTGGGAGGTCGCAAGGTCATTTCTACTCAATGCCCTCACGGTTGGGCTCTTTCTACTCAATGCCCTCGTGGTTGGGCTCTGATATTGTTAATTGAATATGGGTATCACTTCAACTATTGCATAAGAGGCACTCTATTTTCACATAATAAATTTTTTTATATCATCTTAATTAAAAATAAATAATAAAAAAACTATCAAGGGTAATTGAAGAATACAAAGAAACTAAATTAATTCTTTTCTAACATATATCAATTTTTCCAACTCAAAATATGTTTAAAATGATAATTGACTTTCCAGTACATTTAAGGGTATCTTTATTTTCTGTTTAAATGATAATTGACTTTGCACTACATTTAAGAACTCCAGCAGCATTCATGCTTGTTTCATTCTTTTTTATGCAAGGTGGTGGCTCGTCACCATCCCCTCCATTCCCTTTTAGAGGTTTGTCTCCATTTCATTTTGGAGGTTTTGAGCTCTTTCCTTGCAACCTTGAGTTCCTCTCCTCATAAAGAACTTTTACCATTTCATACATTTCAAAGAATCTTTTTTGAAAGTTCTCTCTCATCTTTAGACATCCGTTCATGACCTTCTTCATGTGCCATAATTGGTGAAGTTTGAGATATGTGTGTTCTCCTTGAAACAATTTGAGACCTTTGCTCCACCACAGAGGCTTCACTGGAGGAGCGATATCATACCACGTGGGTTCATATTTGAGGATGTATATCGAAGAAAAAATGACATAATATATTGGGGGATATATAGAGGGTAAAGGGTTTTTATATTGGCAAATATAAAAAATGGAGATTAAAGTTAATGAAAAAATATAGAGGGGTATAAAAAATGTTAATGAAAAAAATGGATACCTACAATATCCAGTGAAAGTATGGGTTTTTTAAATTGGGAAATTGTATTGGGTTCGTATTGGTAGTGGGTTAAATAATGTTATTTTTAGAGGGATTTTCCAATATGTAGTCAAATTAAGGGTATTGTTTAATACACCATGAATGCACGTGATATGTAAGAGGTTCACTGAGTGAATCCCCATTTGCTCCATAAGTTCTCCTTCTCCTCTTTTGAGCTTCAACCTTGTAAGCATCAAAAAACACTTGCAAACAAAATCAAACCTTCAAAATAACCTTGAGCTCTGATATCAAACTGATATCTTATACAAAATTGAAAGTGATAGGAAAATTTGCAAGTAAAATTTTATGTCTTTTAGGCAATGGATCACTTTGAAAAAGCACATAAAATAATGATTTTAAAACTCAGTTAACAACATAAAAATAAAGACAAATATACCATATCAAGAACATAAGATAACAAAATGATAAAGGATTTCACCCCTCTCCTAGGCTACATGTCCTGGTCCAGCTTCCAATGTTGAGACTCTTTCATTAAGTGCTCAAATTTGTGTTTACATGGATTTAAAATGCTAAGAATGTAAAAATTATGTCTCCAATGTCTCCAGAATAGTAAAAAAATCCCAAGTTGGGCTCTTGTTGGGCTCAATTTGACCAAAAATTGAAGAAGTTATGCTCTAGAGAACTTTTTCTAATAACTTCTCTACAAACTACACTCTGTTGCTGATTTCCCTACGAATTATGCTTTTTCTGGAACCACCAAGCGCTATTTTTGCCCGACGCTAATGAGATTCCCACTGATTCAGGTGCATTTTGTCGAATGTTTTAAATGCATAATGATCCCCTCTAGCGGAACACTTGGGCCACATGGGACCATGTGCCCGGGGACTGGGGCTAAGCGCCCACCCCCATTGGCATAACCCTGAATTCCTTGGGCCACGATTCTATCAACTCCATGGAACTCGGGGTTGGTCCACAAATTTTTGCACCCGTCCACCGAGTGCTCCGTCTTTCTTGCACCCAAGGTGTTATCAGTGCCATGTGACTTTGGTCCTAGGCCTATCCCCAACCCCTCCTTCCAAGCTCTTAAACCTTATGCTGTGGTCATGTGGTCTACATATGACCTTGGGGTTGGTCCCCTTACCTTAGAACCTAACTTATCAACACTCTATCACTCCACCTCCGGTTATATGCATATCCCATGACCTGGGCCGGGGTTATGTCTGAGCCCTCGACCGTCTGCTTGCGGTCTCATGGGCGGTAAGGTGATCGGGGGCCAGGGCTTAACCCTGGCCCCATCCACAAAAAACTAATACTAAAAACTTAAATAACATTTCGTTTTTATGTATGTTTGGTATCACCTGTAATGCGATTGGTAAAACACTGCAATGCTTATTCAGAGGTCCCGTGTTCAATTCCTGTGGAGGCTAGTTCGGCCCTTACCAAATTTTATGCCACTCCAGGGTGCTACGTGGCAGTGCATGACTTGTTAACGTGGCACTCATTCATTGGTCCACTTCACAATTGCAACCACCAATTAGAACTTTCCAACTTGGATCAATCAGGTGAGGCCATTTGAAAACCTGCCATTAGCCTGCAAGGTACAATAAACATGCCCAGTCACCCTACCAAGTCAACAGTCCTACATCCAACCTCAATTGTTTTTTACCTGTTTGGGAAAATGATCAAAACACGATATCGAGAGCATATGATATCAATTTTGAGTGATTCAAGTTGTGTTGGATTCAGGTCAGCGAGTTCTACGCTTTGGCACTTGTTTCAAGTACTTTTGAAAACTTTTAACTTTGAGCACTTTACTAATACCCTAGATCACATACAAACTTCTTAACTCCAAAAAGTCCTTTTCCCATTATCCAATGTATATTTTATAACTGTCTTATTGGATGTTTGTATGCTTTGCAGGAAAATGAAATGAGGCATTGTCTGTTGGTCTTCTAAAATTGTTCACAACGTGTCTGTTCATTTTTAGATTTGAAGCAAAGAATTTGTAATATAAAAATAGAGTTGAAATAAAACAACTCAACTGTAATGATTACAAGAGATAAATCAGATTTGTATTATCTACATTTTTCTGTTCAACGGAAGCATACATTTTTACATCTTTTGTCTCAATATTTTATGTTCCATTTTAACAATGTTCAACCATAACATTTAATATCATAGCCTTTCCACTTCACATCACTTTTATCCTTTGCATTCCAATCAATTTTATAACAATGGCATCCAACATAAATTAATGTTAACACAATCAACACCAATCAATCGTGACCATTTGACATCAATGCCAACATTACCAACACTATTCTATTAATGACACACAAGAGAATGGAAATAATCATGAGTTAATTTGCAAAATAGTTCACAAAGTAACAATGGATCACTTTGAAAAAGCACATTAAATAATGATTTTAAAACTCAGTTAACAACATAAAAAAAGAGACAAATATACCATATCAGAAACACAAGATAACAAAATGATAAAGGAGTTCACCCCTCTCTTGGGCTACATGTCCTGGTCCAGCTTCCAATGTTGAGAGTCTTTCATTAAGTGCTCAAATTTGTGTTTACATGGATTTAAAATGCTAAGAATGTAAAAATTATGTCTCCAATGGCTCCAGAATAGTAAAAAATCCCAAGTTGGGCTCTTGTTGGGCTCAATTTGACCAAAAACTGAAGAATTTATGCTCTAGAGAACTTTTTTTGATAACTTCTCTACAAACTGCACTCTCCTGCTATTTGTTCTACGAATTGTGCTTTTTCTGGAACTACTAAGCGCTATTTTTTCCCAACGTCAATGAGATTCCCACTGATTCAGGTGCATTTTGCCGAACGTTTTAAATGCATAATTATCCCCTTTAGTGGAACACTTGGGCCACATGGGACCATGTGCCCGGGGACTAGGGCTAAGCGCCCACCCCCATCAGCATAACCCCGAATTCCTTGGGCCACGATTCTATCAACTCCACGGAACTCGAGGTTGGTCCCCAAATTTTTGCACTCGTCCATCGAGTGTTCGCTCTTTCTTGCACCGATGGTGTTATCAGTGCCATGTGACTTTGGTCCTGGGCCTATCCCCAACCCCTCCTTCCAAGCTCTTAAGCCTTATGCTGTGGTCATGTGGTCAACATATGACCCCGGGGTTGGCCCCCTTACCTTAGAACCTAACTTTCCAACACTCTATCACTCCACCTCCAGTTATATGCATATCCCATGACCTGGGCCAGGGTTATGTCCGAGCCCTCGACCCTCTACTTACGGTCTCATGGGTAGTAAGGTGATCAGGAGCCAGGGCTTAACGTTGGCCCCATCCACAAACCATTAACATCGAAAACTTAAATAACATTTCATTGTTATGTATGTTTAGTATCACCCATAATGCGATTGGTAAAACACTGCAATGCTTATTCAGAGGTCTTGTGTTCAATTCCTGTGGGGGCTAGTTCATCCCTTAACAAACTTTATGCCACCCCCAAGGTGCCACGTGGTAGCACATGACTTGGTAATGTGGCATCCATTCATTGGTCCACTTCACAGTTGCAACCACCAAATAGAACTTTCCAAATTAGATCAATCAGGTGAGGCCACTTAAAAACCCACCATTGGCCTACGAGGTATAATAAACGTGCCCAGTCACCTTGCCCAGTCAACAATCCTACATCGAACCTCAATTTTTTTTACCTGTTTGGGAAAACAATCAAAGTGCGATATTGAGAGCATATGATACAAGTTTTGAACGATTTAGGTTATGTTGGATTCAGGTCAGAAAGCTCTACGCTTTGGCACTAATTTTAAGTACTTTTGAAAACTTTTAACTTTGAGCACTTTTTATATCCCCTAGATCACGTACAAACTTCTTAACTCCAAAAAGTCCTTTTCCCATTATCCAATGTATATTTTATAACTATGTCTTATTGGATGTTTGTATTCTTTGCAGGAATATGAAATGAGGCATTGTCTCTTGGTCTTCTAAAATTGTTCACATCCTGTCTGTTCATTTTCATATTTGAAGCATAGAATTTGTAATATAAAAGTAAGTTGAAATAAAACAACTCAACTGTAATGATTACAAGAGATAAATCAGATTTGTATTATCTACATTTTTCTGTTCAATGGAAGCATACATTTTTACATCTTTTGTCTCAATATTTTATGTTTCGTTTTAACAATGTTCAACCATAACATTTAATATCATAGCCTTTGCACTTCACATCACTTTTAGCCTTTACATTCCAATCAATTTTGTAACAATGACATCCAACATAAATTAATGTTAACACAGTCAACACAATAAACACCAACCAATCATGACCATTTGACATCAATGCCAACACTACCAACACTATTCTATTAACGACACACAAGAGAATGGAAATAATCATGAGTTAATTTGCAAAATATTTCACAAAGTAACAACGACCATGAAAGCAAGTAAGATGCACCATTCAACAAGGTGTGTAATAAAGATAAAAAGTAGTTCATTTTCCTTAATAAATATGTACAAACATATATCATAAACATTAAAAGAATAATATTAAAACATCCACGATACATGCATAAAAGTGCATTGGCTTTGAGAGCTTCAATATATTAAGTGAAAGTTCCAAGATATACAATTACAATGATGCATCACTAGTACCAATAGTGGAATAAAAAACCATCACTTGGTCCTCCAAAGAATGATCTTTGCTCCCATTCTTTGTTTGAGAAGCTAAGGCTCAAGTCCCAAAATTACTTTTCTTGAGTTACAAGGGTTTATTTATAACAAATGAGGTGATATTTTACCCCCCATATGACTCTTGACCTCCCTCGTGATTCATGGGATCCCATATGACCTCTAAGCTCCTACATGAACTTAGAACTACTTATTGACTCTTCACATTCCATGTGTAACCCTAGATTTCCACACATTACATTTTCCAATTTTTGAAATTACATAATTACACTCCACCAATAATGTGGCAGAAATACATAGAACAAATAACAATCTTGTGTTGACACTTTGAAAGGCCACAATCTGGTGATTGTGACATGAGACTTCATTATAATTTATCTATTCCAAATTCTTCTTTTTTTTGCTATGTCTTCAAATATTCATGATTGATCTAAGATGTGATTCATCTTTACCCTCCAAAGGGTTTGGATAAGTATTGGAACCTTCTACGTCAACATGAGTTTCCATCTCTCTGTTAGGATGCAGTATTCCTTTACCTCATGTATTATAACATTTTTTTTGTCTTGCTTCCAAAAGTTCCTCCTTATAACCTCTCCTTGATAACCTCCTTAAACATCATCTTTCCATGTTAGGATGATGACACCTACAAATGAAGTCCACTCAGGACAAGACAATATCAGTCCCAAAATCACCTATTCTACCTTGTTTGGTCATGTAAGATATTGACTGTGAGGGGCAATGAACAAGGATTGAGAGAGAGGCCTTCTTGGGCATAATGTGAAAGTTGAGGAGGCAAGAGGTGAGGGTATGGGCACTAGGATTGCACATTGTGCAATAATTAAGGAAGAGACTCTAGGTATTGTGAAAGTTTCCACTACAAAGGCCAAGGGATGACCCTACTATACATTGGAATTGCACAATGCATAATGAATGGAAGGATCATCAAGGATTTTCATAGAGGGAAAGTCCAAGATATAAGGATGACGAGGGTTCTCATTGAGGATGTGCAATGTGCAATAATAGGCAAGTAATCTCTTAGTATTGCACAATTTTCACTGCAAGGAGCTAAAGGAAACTTTATTACCTACTAGGAGTGTGCAATGCACAAAAAAATCTAGGGCTGCTCAAGGCTTTGTGTAGTGGGAAAGAGTAAGCAGCAAGGGTTGAGTGATTATGCTTTAGAGATGGACAATAAACAATGTTAAGGGATTTTTCCCTAAGATCAGTGCAGAGGGAAAGTGTAAGCAACAAGAGGCTTGGAAGTGTTCAATCTGTTCATCACTCGACTAAAGGTTTGAGGTGTTCATAAAGTAGAAATCAATTAGAAATCAATTTTCATTAACTTAATCACTATACTATTACATGGCACCTCAGCGAGTCTAATATTCATCTAATTGACCACCCTTAATACACACACAAGTTTACAATTTATAATAGAAAATTACATTATTGTGGATTATTTCAATACAATGTATTATCTCAAGATCCATGATCTTCTCCATAAATCTCTAAACATGATCCTCTCCATAAAGCACACAAAATGATCCTCACCATAATTCTCTCAATGGATTCCTAAGATTTCTCACAAATGTGTTTTTTCAAGCTTTAATCCTTTATAAAATAGGTATTACCGTGCCTTTTGACAACTACACCATTTTGAACTCGTTCTTCCTGATTTTCTTGGAGGTGGCTTGATGCTTCTACATCAGACTCCCAAAATACAAAAAATTATGACCTCCTGGTCATATTAATCTAGTCTTTTCGTAACAAATTCAATTCATGAGTTGAAACATGCCTCTGCAGTAACAAGTCTCCACCTTGATACACGATACCTCACTAAAATTACTCCTGTGTTTTGTCTTTTGGCATCTTCTCGATTCTCTTCTTTGGAAACCTTCGAGCACTTCTTATTCTATCCTACTGCAAACCCTCTCACCTTCCTCTACTATAACCTGCATAAAGGAAAAAAATCTCTTACCAGGTCTTTAATCATCTTGTACCTTCTTTCATTTCTGTTGAGATTGCAACAAGATGATGGAGCTTAGTGAAAAGAGTCGCCTTCACTAAGTGGGCCCGCAGGCTATTTTTGGCGCAAGTCTATTTTTAGACTATGTCTATTTTTAGACATATGGATCATGTCTATGGATTGCAGGTTGCTGTTTATGGATGATTGATCAAGTTGGGAAAAAATAGATGGACTTCTATTTTTGATGAATTTTTGATGAAAGTGTGAGTGATCAAAGTCTATTTTTAGACTGGCTGTCAAAAATAGAAAAGTCAAATATTATTATCTCACAATAATATTTGGACTATAAACTTAATCTTATTCTCTTGGAGCACTTCAGTTTGAGCTACAGAGGTGGCACATGCAGCTGTCAGAAGGAAATACGCTTTTCTTATGAGTCAGTTGAGTTGTTGCATGCATGACTTCAGTTAGAACTCAATCAGTTGAGTTTGGTGGAGTTGATTGTGGAGTTGATGGAGTTGTGTTCAGTTTAGCTTTGTTAAACTGGTTGTATTTAGTCTAACTGGAAAATAGACTAGAGATAAGTTGGGTGAATTAGTTATTAATTAATTCAAAAGTTATTAACTCATAATACAACTAATGAATACATAAGTTAACTCAGTTGCATGTCAGTGCATGTTCAGTTCAACAGGGACAGGTGGTAGAGAATCAGATTGCTATCAGTTGTGACTATAGTTGTTCACCAGATCTTGCACAATCAAGGGATTGAGTATGCCAATGAGTTTTCTCACGTATTTTCCCACATTATAGCTTGTGCTCACGTCCAACAAAGAGTGAGTGACTATTTTGCAGGTGAAAAACAAGTTTGGTGCGCCATTCTCATCAGTTCTTGAGTAGGTATTGAGCAGTGGAGGCAGGCAAGCAGTGGAAGAGATTTGGAGATCAGATCTGAGCTGTATTGTGTGTAACAGAGGTGGAGATACTTGTGAGAAGTATTATGCTATGTAATGTTACATGACTCAATCATTAATATACAGATTGTTGGGGTTTTTAGCGAGATGCTTTCCCCGGGATACATACTGTGTTAATGTGTGAATGCTCTTGATGTTTTATTGTTATTGATGCTGCTATATTGATGATCAACGTAGAGGAGCTTATGTATTGTGTATGTTTTCCGCAATAGTACATGATCAAGATAATCTCCATTGAATATGTGTTAAATTATTCAAAATTTCTACATGGTATCGGAGCTGTTGATCATCAAATCTACTATTCAGGAAGTGTTTACATTCTATTTCTCTAGGCAGAGCCTGTAATCGGGCCAGGTAGCCTCTGGATTCATCCTTTCTTTGGAAGGTGAAATATCCAGTAAAAGCCCATACAGTCAATCTCTGTACGAGAAATATTTTGTTCTCACGAATCTTAGATCGGAAGCAGTTGAGTTTGAGCTGGTGGAAATCTAATTTGCAGCAGTGTTGTTGAAATGTCTTTCAACGGATTGCAAATGTTATTCCAAAGCAAGAGCGACCTGGTGCTCAAGGATAAACTTAGAAACAATAAAGGTGAGAATGGATCTTCATCAAAGGTATCTGATGAAGAGAATTGCGCTTTGGCTGCCAAAGCAAAGAAGGGGAAGAACGAGAAAGCTTCTCATTCCGGTGCAAAAGGCAAGAAGCAGGACATGTCCAAGGTGAAGTGTTTTCACTGTCACTAGCACGGACACTATGCCACTAATTATCCGCAGAAGAAGAAGAACAAGCAAGCTGCTGGATCTGCAGGGGGAGAGGCCTTAGCTTCTCAGTTTGAGCTTGATTTTTCATTGATCGCATGCTTGGTTTCAAGTGTGATGGGATCAGTGTGGTTCTTGGACAGTGGTGTGTCTTTTCACATGACGGGAGATAGAGATTTTTTCTCTGATCTGGAGGACAAAGATCTTGGAGTGCACATCGAGATGGGTGATGATGGTAGATACAGTGCGACCGGTATCGGTACCATTTCCTTTGAGAGGGAGTCTGGTAAACCCTTTGTATTGAAGGAAGTCATGCATGTTCCAGGATTGAAGAAGAATCTCATCTCAGTGGCGATGTTAGAAGACAAGGGGTATGATGTTGTTTTCAGCGAGGGAAAGGCCTTCCTGCGCAGCAAGACAACTGGTGAGGCCCGGAAGATAGGGGTTCGAGTGAGGAACCTTTATCAGTTGCATGTAGATGGATGCGCAGCAATGGCAGGCAAGGCAGAAGGATTGGTGAGCCGGGATGATGGCGAGTTGTGGCACAGGAGATTGGGTCACCTTCACCATGGAGCCTTGAAGATACTGCAGCAGATCACTACAGGGCTTCCTAAAGGCACACTTGCGCAGTCAGATCAGTTCAAGGGGTGTACTTTGGGGAAGTTTGTGAAAGCCACCTTTCACGAGAAGGATAGTCGCGTCACGACGATCCTTGAGAGAATTCACACAGACGTGTGTGGACCTTTCTCAGTTGCTTCGACAGCAAAACACAGGTATTATGTGATTTTTGTTGATGATTTCTCTCGTAAGTGCTGGATCTTCTTCATGCAGAAGAAGAGCGAGACATATTCAAAGTTCTATGAATTCAAAGCACTGGTCGAGAAGGAGTCGGGGAAGAAGGTGAAGGCTCTTAGGAGCGATAATGGTGGTGAATACATCTCGGACGAGTTCAAGGATTTCTGCAAGGCAGAAGGGATTCGTAGAGAGCTCATAGCTCCCCATAACCCACAGCAGAACAGGGCAGCTGAGCGGAAGAACAGAACGATCGTGGGTGCTGCACGGGCAATGTTGCATGATCAGGGCCTACCCCTTCACTTGTGGGCGGAAGCATGCAATACAGCAGTTTATGTGCAGAACCGTTGTCCTCATAGGATACTTGGCATGAGTACACCTGAGGAGACTTATTCTGGTAAGAAGCCTGATCTTTCTCATTTGAGGATTTTTGGTGCTAACGTTTACATGCATGTGACGAAGGATTCCAGGAAGAAGTTGGAGCCGACCGAAGAGGTTGGGATATTTGTGGGGTACACTGATACGCCCCACAACTATCGTGTGTATTTTCCAGACAGTGGTAAAACTGTTGTGCGACGGGATATAAAATTTCAGGAGGAGAAAGCCATGAAGTGTTCGCTTGAGAGGGAGCTACACTTGCATGCAGATGAGGAGCTATTAGTTCCTAAGGATGAGCTTCAGGACGTGGATCAACCACAGGACGAGGTTCATGGAGTGGAAGAGACCACTCATGCAGTGCCAACCATCAGAGGGCGAAAGCGCTTGACAGAAGCTAAGCGACTGGCTCAAGATGCAGAGAAAGTTGTAGGACCACCTACAGCCCAACGCAGGCAGAGACAGTCACCTGATCGGTACACTGGATACATGGCTCTTATGAGCAAGTGTGTTGTGACTGAGCCATCCTCTTTCGAGGAAGCTGTGGAGGATCCCGCATGGGTAGACGCCATGGTGGAAGAGTATGATTCTATTGTCAGAAACAGTGCATGGGAGATTGTTCCTAGACCGGAAGGGAAATCAGTGGTGGGTTCGAGATGGATCTACAAAGTTAAGCAGGCAGCTGACGGGAGTGTGGAGAAGTACAAGGCAAGATTTGTTGCCGAGGCTTTTCACAGATTGAGGGGATCGATTATGAGGAGACCTTTGCACTTGTCGCAAGGTATTCTTCCATACGGACGATTCTTGCTCTCTCAGCGCAGATGGGATGGCACATTCATCAGATGGATGTGAAGACTGCGTTCCTCAACGGAGTCATTGAGGAGGAGGTGTACATTGAGCAACCCGAAGGCTTTGAAGTCTTCAGCAGCGAGTCGCATGTGTGCAGGCTCAAGAGAGCGCTGTATGGGTTGAAGCAAGCACCACGTGCTTGGTACACATGGATAGACAGCTATTTCACAGGACTTGGATTCTCCAAGAGCGAGGCGGATCCGAACCTATACCAGATTGTGGTGGAGGGTAAGTTGCTTATCATTGTACTGTATGTTGATGATTTGATTCTAACGGGTGATGAGCTGTTGATACTGTCATGCAAGAAGGATCTTGCTACAGAGTTTGAGATGAAGGATTTGGGCCTCCTTCACTATTTCCTAGGATTGGAAATATGGCAACGCAGTGGTGGACTGTTTGTTTCTCAGGGCAAGTATGCTCGGGAGATACTGGAGAAGTTCAACATGCATGGCTGCAAGCCTGTTGATACTCCTCTTCCTGGAGGTTGGAGGAAGGAGGATGCCACTTCGGGAGAAGAAGTGGATGCCACTGTTTATCGACAGTTGGTGGGGTCGCTGATGTATTTGGTCAATACACGACCTGATATATGCTATGCAGTTAACCAGCTTTCACAAGCTATGGTTAAGCCTACCAAGCTCTTTTGGAAGGCGGGCAAGCATGTATTGCGCTACTTGAGAGGCACATCGGGATATGGTTTGTGGTACAGACAGGAGGATGAGGTGAAGCTATGTGGCTTCACGGATGCAGAATGGGTAGGGAGCCCAACAGACAGAAAGAGCACATCAGGAGGGGTCTTCAGTATTGGATCGACAACAGTTTCTTGGTACAGCAGGAAATAGAGATCCGTGGCACTCAGTTCAGTGGAGGCCGAGTATATGGCAGCAAGTTTGGCTGCATCCAAGGCTATATGGATGAGGAAGATCCTAGTTGGTTTGTTCGGTTCTCATTTGGATCCTACTGTGATTTACTGTGATAACCAGAGTTGCATTAAACTCTCGGCTAATCCTGTATTTCATGATAGATCTAAACATATTGACATCAGGTACCATCATATCAGAGATTGTGTGCAGCGGAGGATCATGTTACTTTCGTACATTCCACGGAGGATCAGGATGCTGATATTCTGACGAAGGCTCTCACTAGGAGAAAATTCGAGTACCACCGAGGCAGGATAGGGGTTGTTGATAATCCATATCTTGTCGAGAGGGAGTGCTGGGATTGCAACAAGATGATGGAGCTTAGTGAAAAGAGTCGCCTTCACTAAGTGGGCCCGCAGGCTATTTTTGGCGCAAGTCTATTTTTAGACTATGTCTATTTTTAGACATATGGATCATGTCTATGGATTGCAGGTTGCTGTTTATGGATGATTGATCAAGTTGGGAAAAAATAGATGGACTTCTATTTTTGATGAAAGTGTGAGTGATCACAGTGTGAGTGATCAAAGTCTATTTTTAGACTGGCTGTCAAAAATAGAAAAGTCAAATATTATTATCTCACAATAATATTTGGACTATAAACTTAATCTTATTCTCTTGGAGCACTTCAGTTTGAGCTACAGAGGTGGCACATGCAGCTGTCAGAAGGAAATACGCTTTTCTTATGAGTCAGTTGAGTTGTTGCATGCATGACTTCAGTTAGAACTCAATCAGTTGAGTTTGGTGGAGTTGATTGTGGAGTTGATGGAGTTGTGTTCAGTTTAGCTTTGTTAAACTGGTTGTATTTAGTCTAACTGGCAAATAGACTAGAGATGAGTTGGGTGAATTAGTTATTAATTAATTCACAAGTTATTAACTCATAATACAACTAATGAATACATCAGTTAACTCAGTTTCATGTCAGTGCATGTTCAGTTCAACAGGGACAGGTGGTAGAGAATCAGATTGCTATCAGTTGTGACTATAGTTATGCACCAGATCTTGCACAATCAACGGATTAAGTATGCCAATGAGTTTGCTCACGTATTTGCCCACATTATAGCTTGTGCTCACGTCCAACAAAGAGTGAGTGACTATTTTGCAGGTGAAAAACGAGTTTGGTGCGCCATTCTCATCAGTTCTTGAGCAGGTATTGAGCAGTGGAGGCAGGCAAGCAGTGGAAGAGATTTGGAGATCAGATCTGAGCTGTATTGTGTGTAACAGAGGTGGAGATACTTGTGAGAAGTATTATGCTGTGTAATGTTACATGAATCAATCATTAATATACAGATAGTTGGGGTTTTTAGCGAGATGCTTTCCCCGGGATACATACTGTGTTAATGTGTGAATGCTCTTGATGTTTTATTGTTATTGATGCTGCTATATTGATGATCAACATAGAGGAGCTTATGTATTGTGTATGTTTTCCACAATAGTACATGATCAGGATAATCTCCATTGAATATGTGTTAAATTATTCAAAATTTCTACAATTTCTTATCCACCACACTACACACAGAAGAATATTTTACACTTTGATACCACTTGATGAAAACAATTTTTGGGGATATATCATTTTCAATTTTCTTACTGGTCTCTATCTTGGACCTGTGGTTTATTGCCCCACTATGTTCTTCTACTGAACACTTTATCCCATGCATTCATGCAACTTTAATCCATCAAACAATTGCAATGTGTCAATGCATTAAGCCATCAAAGCATCAACCCATGATTCACACACATAGAATTGCATAAAGTAGAAATCAAATTTTATTAACTTAATCACTATACTATTATATGGTGCCTTGGTGGGTCTGATATTAATCTAATTGGTTGCCCTTAATACACACACAAGTTTAAAATTTATATTAGAAATTTACAATATCATGGATTATCTCAAGATCCATGATCTTCTCCATAAATCTCTCAACATGATCCTCTCCATAAAGCGCTCAACATGATCTTCACCACAATGTTCTCAATGGATTCCTAAGATTTCTCATAGATGTGATTTTTCAGGCTTTTAATTCTTACAAAATAGATATTACCCTGCCCTTTGATAGCTACACCATTTTGAACTCATTCTTCCTGATTTTCTTGGAGGTGGCTCAATGCTTGTGCATCAGACTCCAAAGGTACAAATATTTATGATCTCCTGGTCATATGCATATAGTCTTCTTGTAACAGCTTCAATTCATGAGTTGCAACACGTCTTCGTAGTAACAAGTATCCACCTTGCTACATGATACCTCACTAAACTTTCATCCGAGTTTGGTCTTTTGACATCTTCTCGGTTCTCTTATTTGGAACCCTTTGAGCACTTATTTCTCTAACCTACTACGAATATTCTCACCTTCCTCTACTATTACATGCATAGAGAAAATAAATCTCTTACTATATCTTCAATCGTCTTGTACCTTCTTCCATTGCTTATCATCCACAATACGCACACAAGACTCTTTTGCACTCTGATACCACTTGATGAAAACAATTTCTGGGGGTCTATCGTTTTTAATTTTCATACTCGTCTCCATCTTGGACATGTGGTTTAATTCACCACTATTCTCTTCTGCTACACACTTTATCCC
This sequence comes from Pinus tabuliformis, assembly GCA_031772625.1. Taxonomy (NCBI): domain Eukaryota; kingdom Viridiplantae; phylum Streptophyta; class Pinopsida; order Pinales; family Pinaceae; genus Pinus; species Pinus tabuliformis. The sequence continues at coordinate 1,392,676,689 of CM062818.1, read as the reverse complement.
ATGCATACATGCAAGTTCAATCCATCAAAAAATTGCAATGCATCAAACCATCAAAGAATCAACCCACGATATACACACATATAATTACATAAAGTAGAAATCAAATTCCATTAACTTAATCACTATAGTATTACATAATGCCTTGGTGAGTCTTATATTCATCTAATTGACCACCCTTTATACACACAAAAGTTTACAATTTATATTAGAAAATTACAATATCGTGGATTATTTCAATATCGTTGATTATCTCAAGATCCATGATATTCTCCATAAATATTTCAACATGATCCTCTCCATAAAGCACTCAACATGATGTTCACCACAATTATCTCAATGGATTCCTAAAATTTATTATAGATGTGTTTTTTCAAGATTTTAATCATTTACATAATATATATTACCCTACCTTTTGACAACTACACCATTTTGAACTCGTTCTTCCTGATTTTCTTGTAGGCGGCTTGATGCTTCTGCATCAGACTCCCAAGGTACAAAAATTTATGACCTCTTGGTCATATGCATCAAGTATTATCGTAATAGCTTCAATTCATGAGTTGTACCATGCCTTTGTAGTAACAAGTCTCCACGTTGCTACAAAATACCTCACTAAACATTCTCATGAGTTTTGTCTTTTGGCATCTTCTCGGTTCTCTTCTCTGGAACCCTTCGAGCACTTCTTGCTCTAGCCTACTATAAATATTCTCACCTTCCTCTACTGTCACCTTCACATAGAAATCAATCTCTTACCAGATCTTCAATGGTCTTGTACCTTCTTCCATTGCTTATTTTCCACACTATACACATAAATATTTTGTGCTCTCACACCACTTGATGAAAATTATTTCTAGGGCTCTATAGTTTTCAATTTTCTTACGGGTCTCCATGTTGGACCTATTTTTTATTTCCGCATTACACCCTTCTGCTGCACACTTTATCCCATTCATGCATGCAAATTCAATCCATTAAACAATTGCAATGCATCAAGCACCAAGCCATCAAAGCATCAACTCATGAGTCACACACACAAAATTACATAAAGTAGAAATCAAACTTCATTAAATTAATCACTATACTATTACATGGTGCCTCGACAGGTTTTATACTCATCTAATTGACCGCCCTTAATACACACACAAGTTTACAATTTATATTATAAAATTACAATATCATGGATTATTTCAATATTATGGATTATCTCAAGATCCGTGATCTTCTCCATAAAGCTCTCAACATGATCCTCTCCATAAAGCACTCAACATGATCTTCACCACAATGCTCTCAATGGATTCCTAATATTTCTCAGAGATGCTATTTTCAAGATTTTAATCCTTTACATAATAGATATTAACGTGCCTTTTGACAACTACACCATTTTGAACTTATTCTTCCTGATTTTCTTGTACGTGGCTCGATGCTTCCGCACTAGACTCCCAAGGTATAAACATTTATGACCTCTTGGTAATATACATATAGTCTTCTCATAATAGTTTCAATTCGTGGGTTGGAACATGCCTTCGCAGTAACAATTATCCACCTTGCTACATGATACCTCACTAAACTTTCTCCTGAGTTTGGTCTTTTAGCATCTTCTCAATTCTCTTCTTTGGAACCCTTCGAGCACTTCTTTCTCTAGCCCACTGTAAATGTTCTCAGCTTCCTATACTGTCACTTGTACAAAGAAAATAAAACTCTTACCAGATCTTCAATGGTCGTGTACCTTCTTCCATTGCTTATCCGCCAAGCTACACACACATGAATCTTTTGCGCTTTGATACCACTTGATGAAAATGATTTCTAGGGGTCTATCGTTTTCAATTTTCTTACTGTTCTCCATCTTGGACCTATTTTTTATTTCCCCACTATGCTCTTCTGCTGCACACTTTATCCCATGAATGCATGCAACTTCAATTCATCAAACAATTTCAATTCGTTAATGCATCAAGTCATCAAGGCATAAACCCACGATTCACACACATATAATTATGTAGAGTAGAAAACAAATTTCATTAACTTAATCACTATAATACTATATGGCACCTCGGCGGGTATGATATTCATCTAATTGAATGCCCTTAATACACACACAATTTTACAATTTATTAGAAAATTACAATATCGTGTATTACTTCAATATCATGGATTATCGCAAGATCCATGATCTTCTCCATAAAGCTCTCAACATGATCCTCTCCATAAAGCGCTCAACATGATCTTCACCACAATGCTCTCAATGGATTCCTAATATTTCTCACAAACGTCATTTTTGAAGCTTTTAATCCTTTACAAAATAGATATTACCCTACCTTTTGACAACTACACCATTTTGAAATTGTTCTTCCTAATTTTCTTGGAGGTGGCATGATGCTTATGCACAAGTTGGCTTCCACTAAGTATGACGACATTGAGTGTAGATATTGTGGATTGAATTTCAACAAGAGGTGCATATTCACTGCTAGCAAGGAGTGTTTAACCACTACTAACAAGAAGTTCATACTCATTGTCAGTAAAAGGTGCACAATTACTGTTTCTAGGAATTGCACAATGACTATCAACAAGAGGTGCACTTGGTTGTGTTCCAAGAGTGTGCATTATCTATCAACAAGGAGTGCTCTAGGATTTCTTAGAAGAATTACACTATGGAGGCATTATGAGCTAAGAATGTGTAAGTAAGTAGCTTCGACACTTAGATGATCAATTGAACACTAATATGATGAATGTATGGAAAAATTTGGAGCGGGTTGTAGTAGCTCCAAAAAGGATCAAAATTGTTAATGTATGATCAATTAATAGAAATGTAGTAGCGATGTTGTATGATGTATGGGAAAGAAATATTATTAATGTAAAATTTAATGTAATTCAGGATGGAATGGTAGTCTTTCTTCATGATTAGACATCGATCCTCTCCCAAGGCGAATTCATGTCGACTCAAATTCAACAATTGGATGATGTTCTCCATATTGTTTTGCATGGTGTATGATAATAACTATATTAGGTAGAGAATAAAATGAATGCTAAAGTAGAAACATTTAATTCACATCATGCTAGATATGTTTCCCTTTCAGCATCATAGCAAGTGGCCTTTTCAATCAGGATCTCCAAGTGATCTCTTTCTGGAAATTTCTGACTTGCATTCGGATAAAGGGAAAATTTTTCAGAAGTCACATCAGTAGCCTTGGTGATGGAATTTATCAAGTTAATTACCATGAATTTGGTATTTATCTCCATTTTTTCTCTTCTTGAATGGCAAGGTTTGATTCAATTTCATCCATGAATTGTTGTGTGTTTCTTCATTAATTGGCAGTGTTTGTGGAAAATCACGTCATAGTGACCAATATATAGTGGAGTATAGTGTTTTCATTGAACTCTTATCAGAGGCTATTTCACTTGGTATCCACCACTTAGTTGTCAAATTGGACTCCCAACTCATGGTCTCACAACTAAATCGTGTCTATTTCATGAGACATCCTATGTTACTTCATAGGTATTTAATGATATGTCTCCTTAAATTCTCTTTCATTAATATTGAATATATGCACATCTCAAGATATTCTAATACACTGGATTATTCATTAGCTAATAACATGGTAGATTGGAATTTGTCAAACTAAGTCAATATTCATCAAAGTCATGCATGCATGTACATAATACACATGTGTAAAAAAGTTTTATCATTTGAAAACCATAAGTATAGGTCATAGAACAACGTTTGTGTGTGTGCATATATAGGTAAGAGTTTGATACTTCCATCACAATACTAGGTGCAATGTCCAAAACTAGGGGTACAAGGTTTGGGCTTCTAAGCCCATTTATTTATACATATAATCCTAAGTCCATCAAGTTAGAACTATCTACTAATAAACTATTTCAAGGCTAATCATCCTTGTGTCGATGACATGATACGACACATGTGATGCTTTGTTACATGAATGTGCCACTATAAATGAAATGGAACAACATCAAAGGCCAATGACTGAATCCCCATTGTCAATTCTTGAACATTGTGAGTAAAATCACATCATGCTCCTCTCCCTTAAGGTCCTCCTCAACCACCACTTGTGCCACTATTGTTGCTCCTCAATGATCATATGATGACAAATTAGGGAGTTAGTTTGGTTTCACTTCTATGTCAACAATGCATGACTATTTTTAGTGACAATGTAAGTGTACACACACATCATACATACATAAATACATATATATGGTCGTATTCTTACCTAATTCATGTTTTATTTCATATATGATTTAACCATGGGTTTAGTCTTTCTACATGGATTTTAAAAGATAGGGTGTCATTTTTATTGTGACATCCATTGGATGTTAGGGGTATTTTCTTAGAATAAACATATAAGGTTTGGTATTCCCCTACATCTGTCATTGCATTATTGACATTATACATCATTTTTTTGCACCTTAGGTTTGATCCTACCAAGTTGTAACATTTCCTTTTCATTATATGCACGTTGTATCTTAAGTGGTAGATCCTATCCTTCATGAATACCCTAGAATAACACCTTATTTTCATTTTGGTGCCCATGTTACAATTGTTTGTAGGTTGAATATTCCTCCTGTAGACCCAACATAAATTAAAATTTGCATGATTGAGTGGTAAATTTCAATTAGTATGTTACAAGTGGAATTACAGCAATGTTATTGATTTGATTTCAAACAAAATTGATGCAATGTATATGACAAAAATACTACTAAATTGGTTGTATAGAAAGTATTTAAAGAAAGGTTTACATGTAAATTATTTGACAAAATGTATGAGAGACGAAAAGTAAGTTTTTTCAAGAGTGGTTAGGATACATTTAGCAGGGGTATGTGACAAAGTGGTATAAAGGATTATCATAAAGCTAATAAAAAGTGAAGGAAAATTTTGGGTACCCCATAACCTTTGAAAGTCATTCAAGAAATTGGGTATTTGACAAAGTGGTATTAGAGTTGATTTTTAAGCTTTTGAAAAGGAAAAGAAAATTGATACCTTGTACGCTTAATCAAGCATTAAGGAACTGAGTATGATACAAAGTAAGAGAAATAAATGTTTTCATTCCCAATAACCTCTATAAGTCATTGAGGAAACTAGCTATGTGACATACCCCTTTCCATTTGCATCGTCACTTTCCTTCACTTGGTGCCCTTACCTTTCCTGGAGAGTACGCTGCAATGAGTTGATTTTCCTTGCTATCATTTTTTCTTCATTTTAATTATGATGGTTCCTAACTCAAAACTAGATGTTTCTAGTCTATACCACTTGTTTCTATAGGATGAGCTTCCTTTTCATTCTTCTTCTGCTCATTAAAAAAATGAAAGATGATGAGCTTACTCTCATCAATTTCTTCCACTTGTTAAAAAAATGAGAATGATATTGATCACACTTTTATCTCTTTTTTGAGCTTGTTAAAAGATCATGAAAAGGACATGCTATGACGTATCCTTTTATTATTTTTTGGGCTCATGAAAACTGAATGAAAAAAACAATATTGAGCATACTTGTTTTCTCTTTCCTGCTCATCAATATATGAAGGAGATCCCAAGAAAAGAGGTGGGGGGGGGGGGTGTGTGGGGGGATATTTCAGAGTCTATTTATAGAATATAAGTGGCATCAGTCGTGCCACAATTGAATATGGAACTTGTTTACATTATTGTCCTATAGATGGGTTATAGCTTTCCTAGGAACCATACCATACATATGAGTCTTTTACTCCTTGGACTGCTTACTCTTTTAGTCATTATGGAGAATGCTTCAATGGCTCCACTATTGCATGATATCACAGGGTTCTCATTAGTTAATCTTTACAAGTGACGTTTCTTTAGTGTTGCTATATGTTCAAGGGAATTATAAACCTCAATCAACCATATGCAGTCCTTGCTAGTGGATTTCCTAGGAATTCCTCCATGCAATGTTGTGGTGATCCTAACCATAGCTAGTAATTCATGGACAACTAAGAGCCAACGTGATAGAGAAGGAGCATCCTTAAACCAAGGCAACATAATTGTATTAATATGTGTAGGTTTTCATGTATGTAGTTATAGGGATTGGAAGCAGGAGTAGAATATTGAAATCTAGAGTAGGGTATACCATGGTTAGCCTGGCCAGAAAACAAGGTCAACAAAGGAGAAAAGTACACCACTTATCTATGTTCTTGTTATCATGTATATGAAGGGGATATGCAATGTTGATTTATATTACTTCCTGGTAGATCTATAGGAAAGGTCTATGAAGCAACATCTCCTTTACCAATAGGAAATTTTTATGCAAACAAATGGCAAAGTGATTGGTTATAGTTGCACTCTATTGTGCCATTCAACCCCCCCCGGCCAATTTATTGATTTAATAGTTAATATTCTATTAATAAATGGGGACCCTTTATAAAAAATCCTCCAAAAAACTTAGCACTTAAGCACTTTCTTTTTGAAAATTTTAGAAATAAATTAAGGTATCACGTCAAATCGGCCTTTAAGACTAGCAATTCTTGCTTTTTCGCATATCATTGGACCATGTGTGTCAAAGGTTGATTAAAAACTGGGATCTACGAATTGTGTTGGAAGGGATCACCGTAATAAACTTAGGATATCATTGAACTTTCCATTTAAAGCTAAGACTTAAGGAATTTTTTGTAAATTGAAGCGCCTATCGCAATCACATATTGAATTTCATGAAAAGCACAACTCACAAAGCCTGCTAGAATATGTGAACTATGATATTGTGGTATAGCAAGTAAATACTTATCGCATCTTTGCTCTTTACTTAAAGACCAATCTTGTGAACTACAAGAAGTTTTCGAAATGCGATATGACTCGAACTCGATAAAAATAAATGTTATAAACTATAAGTTAAGTCTGACGCTTAATAAAAAGGAACTTTGCGCAATAATTATTCATTTACGCAGAGTGCGCTCTAAACAACGAAAAATATCCTGCTCTCCTTGCAAACAACTATGAAAAATGCACAACCAAAAATGCGATATTGTGATAATCTTATCGCAATCGCAAAATTCGTATTTCGCACTTTAAACACACCACCTTAAATTTTTTCCCTTCCTGTTTGTGATGCGATAATTTAAATGAGTAATAAAGGCCATGATAAAAGATCCTAGTGCGTATTTAATAAGTTTAATGGAATTTGTGTTAAGAATGGCTTGACGTGATTTGATATCTTTTCATCTGCATTTCGAATAAAAGCTCCTTTCTTGTCACCTTTCGGGGTTAACTGTATCATTTAATTCTCATGATCATTCTCACTTTGTGTTTATTTGATAATTTCCATTTGCTCCATTTTGGGAACCTCTACAGAAAACAACGTTGGAAACAATGGCAAAGAAGGGAAAGGTGACTGCATATGAGAAATTAGACATAATACCACTTTTCTCCAATACCACATGAAACATAGACAGAGGAACCACGACATGGGAAGCCATGTATAAACTATTAGAAGAAGAGAAGCCTAGGCCACTAGTAACATATGCCACAGTTGATGCTTAGGAATCATCTGACGCCTCCTATTTTGAAATAGCATGTTCATTCTTGCACCGAATAACTGTGAGACCAAAGATATTACCATACACAGATATGGTAAAATGGGTAATTGATGAGGTAGACGTCTCAGATAGAACTTTCAGGAATAAAAGATAAGAAGTCATGGGGTTTTCTATCACCAGACAATCTATGACTAATGTACCAGCTACCAGAACCTTAAAATCTCTATAGCAAAGAATTCCTTAAACATTTATCCAAAGAGAACGAAGACCCATTAGACGTTACACAGACCTGGAGGTCAGGCAGAGGCAAAATCAAACGAGATAAAATTGGTTTGTACTCAATAGCATCCATCTCTCCCCCTCATAATTTCACATCAGTAATGATGTGTAGGTTATTCGGTAAACCTGATAGCACCAAATTTTCTATGGAGTAGCTCTCGTTAATTGATGTAGCAGTTAATGCAAAAAATATGAACTGGAGTCATATTTTATCAGACAATTTAGCAAAGGCCATTATGGAATATAGAAAGAAGAGAAGCATTTCTTCAAGGATTTTCCCCCCTTTCTTTATGAGTGCTTTTGTTATGGACACAACTTGTTTTGTTCTTAGTTTCCTAACATGGGATGGAAGTGTATTGTATAGAACCCGCTCCCCATCCATATATACCATAAAATTTTGTGGGAATCTCAATTCCATCCCCATTTTCACAAAATCTACGAGGGTGTTATGCTTCCGATTCATAAAACTATTTTTGATAGATTAGCCCCTAGGTTTTCTGAAGAGGCCAAAGTAGATATCTTTCCAGTGGCCAGATGGTTTGGGGAAGAGACATTCACATACATTAGAGTTTTTGGGAGCATTGCTTCTCCGCATGTCCTCCCATATTATGTCTCAGACAAGCTATTAGCCAGATAAATAGCTTACCAGACAATAAGGGAGGGCGGTTTAACCAAAGGATTGAAAGAGCATAAGAAAGCCATTTGGTCAACCTTTCCATTACAATGTGGTGCTTTCACACTACACGACTATGGACATGCAGTAAAAGAGGTAGAGATTATTATTTCTTTGAAGTTAGCCACAGTTCTAGGGAGACAATATGACCCGAATCATGTTGCTAAAGAATTTACCACTGTGGTGAAAGTCAAATAGTTCGCCCATGAAGAGGATGCCTTTGATGATCTCTTTCAAGAAGCAGAAAAATTTTCACAAGCCTACATTTGGTATCATTACTATTGAGCCCGGAAGATATTAATGCTTTTTATTTGTATAGGAATAAGAGACTGTTAAAGGTCCCATTGGACCTATTACAGATTGAACCAATAAGAGAACCAACTCCTAGGGTAAGCTTGGAGGGAAGTTCAAAAGAAAATTCTGAAGAAGAAACCCAAGGGAAGTTTAATCATGAGTCAGAGCACTCAGAATGACAATCTCAAAATGGAGGAGGAAACACAAATAAAAATTCTGAGAAGATACAACTGGAAGTACAAAGGAAACAATCGAACAAGCCTTGGCAAAGAAGCAGACATAGGTTTCTTCTACTTCAGCTCAATCAGGTAAGGCTCCAGTTGTTGACTTGGAATAGGAATGGAAGAAATTCAATAAGAAGCTCCATACAAACACAAATCTTGAGGAAACATTTGAATTGCAAACCCCTAAGCAAACCAAAAATAAAGAAAATCCAGAAAAAATAGAGCAAGGAGCTATAGGTACTTGGGATATTGAGATTATTGTAATGTCCCATAATAATAATAATAATAATAATAATAATAAATAATAATAATATAATATAATATAATATTAAAATATAAGAAAATAAACGATAAACAATAAAGAAAATATAATATAGTAAATAAATAATAAATAATGAAGAAAATATAATAATAATAAATAAATAAAATAGTAAATAACAATACTAGAGTTCTAAATAAATATAAATAAAAATAAACTATAAAAATAGTAAAAATAAGTAAAGTTAACAAAAAGTAAAATAAAATAAGAAAGAGTTAAATTAAGAGAACTATAAAAATAGTAAAAATAAGTAAAGTTATCAAAAAGTAAAAAGAAATAAAATAAGAAAGAATTATATTAAGAGAATTACTAAATTAAGTTAAACTTAAAATAAAGAAATAAAAGTTGCATGTTGACACATGGAATGTGTGCATGCGGTTCCCCTTCCAATGTTTGCTCTATTTAATAGAAGGTGAGGAAGATGAGAAATCATTCCATGATTCCATCATCCATTCTCTTGGAAGAAAAGTGTTGTGAGATAAAGAATTCCCTGGCAGTAGTACATTGATTCAGGGATTAGGGGTGGCCATTTGTAGCAAGATTTTGTGCAATTGAGCCTACAATTGGGTGGAGAGTCGTCCCCAAAACTTTGTTGTGGTGAGAAAGATTCAAATAGTGTTCAACTCCGAAATCACAGGTAAGGATTATCATCGCCACAGGTAAGTTGTATCTACTCATATTTCCGAATTTCAATGTTAAATAGTTGATAAATTGTGTGTTGATTATAAATCGTATGATTAATCTAATTAGTTGCATGTTTTAATTTCGGGGCTGTTACAATTATTCCTGGTGTTCCTACTTCCGAAATTGTCTTGAGAATTGAAGAGATACCTCCATTAGATATACCCTACAGTCCTTCTCATAATGTTGTAGTTAAAAGACAAAGGAAGAAAAGGAAACTAGATACCATGGCTGTTACAAATCTAGAAAATGAACCAATGGATGTTGTGTGGAAGGATACCCCTGTTGACCCATCAGAGAATCTCACAAAGTTGTCACAGTTTATAGGAGCTTATGCCACAACAACCATCGATAAGGAAACAAAAGTCCAAATGCCACTAAAAGAAAATGAACATAAAATTCTACTGCTTGAACAACAATTAACACAAGAAAAAACTAATCAGCAGACAGAACAATAGGTAGCCCAGCTTCAAAGGGAATTCGAGCAGATGAGATTACAGCACCAGGCCAACTTATCAGAAAAGGATTCACAAATTCGTCAAATGCAAGCCATGGTGGATAAATTCAAAGATAATCCACAAATTGATGAATTCATCAAAGAAGCGGTCAACCTCAATTCCCTATTAATGCAGCAAGAAGAAATATTCTACCAGAAAATCTCGCAGATAAATCCTTACTGTGAGACCAGTGATAAATTGAAAAACCAAGTAATTGATATGAGGTTTGAATACGAAGAAATCCACAAAAAGGTTTATGAATTTATCACCTGGTAAGAATCCGAGGATGGAAGAAAGTTTGACTTACCAACAGTGGAAGAATCCCATTAAGATATTCTGTTTACGGACTGGGATTCATGGTTTAAACAGGTCAAAAGGACGACAATGATAGTAGCAGGAGCAACAAGCAGTATAATAGAAACCATAAGTGAAAACCTCCATTGTGCCAACCTTGTCAAAGAGTGCGTACCATGATTTCTACCAAATGTAAAAAAGCTAGAGCATCATTGGAAACAAACAGTGCGGGAAAAGGAAGAGGCAATTAAACAACTAACCAGGCTGAATTGGGGGACATAATGGCAGTTTATAGTAAAACCATACAGCCAGTGGATGACCTTGTGGTGTTTAACAACCTCTACACAAAATATGGTGCCAACTTTATGAGATGCCATATTTGCTGGGCAGTTAAAATCCACAATTAGCCAGCCGCCTCAGCTCAAGCCAATGATCGACATTTGCAACCTCAGAGATCAAGTTACCACATTAACTTAGTTCAAGTTCAAAGGAGCTAGTCTTAGTTTAGTTCTATTTTTAGTTTTATTTTTGCCCACTCTGAGGAAGGTTGTTTGAAGCCTCCTCAACTATTTTTGTAATAATCTATTTTGAGGCATGTATTTTAGTATTTAAATCCCTCTCATGCATTTAGAGAGGGGTCCATAATTTTATCAAAAACACTTTTCAGGACATTACACTTCTATACTTTTGAGAAGGTTTTGATGAAATGAATGAAACATGATCTATTTTTCTTTGAATATCTATTATGTTCTACTGAAATTACACTTATGTACTCTTAGAGGTTATTGGATTGGATGAAATTGGGTCAATATTGTTGAAGCACATGAGAAGAACCTATCATATATGGTAATTTTATCGAATGATTGTGTTTTATTTTTGTGTTAGCGATACTTCTCTTGATTGTTTTATGTATGAAACTTTGAATTATAGTTTTGCATTATTGTACTTTTGTATGATGTTTTAGCTGTGATTCCATTTTGAATACATAAATGATTTTTATATGCGATATATTTCTCTCAATTGTTTTGTCTAACTATTTATCCAATACAATTATAGTTGAATGATTTCATTTCTTTTGGCAATTGGATGATCTTTATTACCAATTGTTGTGAGACATCATTGTAGATTGCATATCTTATTTTATTCTCGGGTATATTTTTAGTTAGATAATGTTAGATTAAGATATATGCATGTGTTTTTTATTTAGATTAGATTATAATTAGTTGAATCATTTCCTGTTACATCCTATATCATCACATCAACATTATCAAGTCAATCCTATTTGGGAAACTGGTCCCATTATCCCCAATTAGAGCCACTATACCAAACGAAAAAGGAGTTTCTTTCAAGGTTTAGTCTGGGTGGTTATTCCCCATGTTGTCGCATCGAATTCCGAGGCTTCAACATTTTGGCACTAGAAGGAGGGCTTGACTATGAATGGAAAGAAAATATAAATCAGAAATCCATTCTAAGAGTAAAACTCCCTCACTATCACCTTCGACTTCTCGGTCACATTCCAAATTCCCAAATAATAGGCATGAAGTTGTGAAGAAATCCTTAGAATCCACTACTATTTTTCTAAAGAAATCAGATCAATCTTCCTCTATAGAAACTCTCGAAGTCCAGTCTTTAATCCATAAATTGCAAGGGATTTCCCTGTCTCAAGGAGAATCTAAATTATCCCAAGCCAATGTTTCTTCTCAACTTCCTTCCTCTCAAAGGTTAACCAGATCATAGAGTGAAAAATTTGGGATTCCCCCATTTGAATTTCCTCTACCTAACCCTTGAAGGAAAACTAAGAAAACACAATATGAAAATCATAATGAGATTCTCTCATCATCACCTAAAACACCCTCATTCATTCCATCATCTTCATCACAAGATCAATCATCCACCTCACAACTCCAGATTGTGATTTAGACTGGTACTGGAGCACAATCCTCCTCTATCCAATCACCTTCAACTATTGGAACATCTTCCTCTACACAGATACCCACAATGGCTCAAAGACCATGGAAAAAAATAGGAGCTATTCGAATGGTTGGACCATTACATCCACTACCTACGCATCCAGAAAAATGGTTGCCAAAATTCAACCCTAATGATGGTCTCCCTGCTGAAGAACACATAAATAACTTCATGTTGTCCATAAATCTGAATGCAGTGGTAGAAGAAGATGCAGTTGTAATATTATTCCCTTATACTTTACAAGGATCAGCAGGATCATGATATTTTTCATTACCATCTGGTTCCATTAATAGTTGGGATGCATTTCAAGAGCAGTTCCTAACCAAGTTTTGAGATGACCGATCGACAGCTACTCTCCTCAATGATCTCTCCAACTTGAAAGCTGAACCTAGAGAACCAATTAAGGACTTCAATTCAAGTTTTAATAAGTTATTAAACAAAATCCCAACGACATCCAAACCCAGTGATGAAGTTCAAAATGAATGGTACATTTCTGCTCTTCCCTTGAACGCAACTATTTTTGTCGATAGGGTTACAAAATCAACTTTAGCAGAAAACATGAAAGAAGCCCTAACTATAGAAAAACACATTTTAGCTTTAGATAAGAAGAATGCATTAAGAAATAAAATCCAAGAAGGTCACTTTCTGGGATGAATCCAAGAAGAAGTCACCTAAAGATATTTTTGATCTTGAAGGTCTACAAAAGGTCCTTAAAACCATGTCCAATGAAATGGTCGTTATTAAAAAGAAAGTAGATGAGACTTCTTCAAGAAAAGCTTATAGACCTTACAAAAGAAATCCTTCCTCTGATCCTAAGCCTCCAAACACAATATCAAATGCTGAATCAAATGTGGAGGAATAAGAAGTGTCAATAGCCAAAGAAAAAACTGATGACAAAGAGGTAGTTGAATTACAAGGAATGTGGGATTTCATTCTTCCTGTGTCAGACAATGAAAAATCACAAGAAGAATTACCTGTTGCAAACAGGAGCAGAAGCACTATCGATTTGCCACAAACAAATCAAAAAAAGAAATCATCAACTCTAACTCTCAAAGACAAAGAAATAGGTAAGAAATCTTTTCCCGAATTGGACAAAAATTGAAGAGAACAAAATGTGGAGTAGAGGACTTGCTCTACTTAGTATTACAAATCAATTAAATAAGATTAAATTGGAAACATCACTAATAAATGAGTGGAGTCAAACTCGACTAAGCTGGACTTAACTAAAAATGAACTAGGACACTTGGAGGGACAATTTTGACACCTAACAAGTGGTTGGGATTAGTTTCTCTAAAACTCCCCCTTAATTACAACCACATAAAAAAATTCAATTAAGATACCTGTTGGTCTATGTCTCAGCTAGGTTTACAATTTAAAAATTGACCTGAAGTTTTCTTCTTCTCTTTTTCCAGATTCCGTAGCCTCTAAATTGTTTCAACTTTTTCTCTTTGTTGTATCCTTCAAACCTCAATTTCTTCATTTTCTGGTGTAGGTCTTCCATTCTTCTAGGCTTTCTAAACATACCTTGGACTTCTTCAAAAACTGACTTGTATGTGGGCTGCTGCCACATATTATCTTTTGTAGTTTTCTTTTCATCATCAATCTGCTGCAACATAAGATTATAATAAAATAATATTTCTTCAGGACTCTAATACCTGAAAATTTCATTAATTTGTTCTTCATCGATGTTGTCTTCAACATTCATTTCTGCACATTCTATGCATGCTTCATCAAGGCATGGTGTTGCAAGCCACGCTTCAAGTAAATTTAACTATTCTTCATAGTCATTCTGTGTACTTGCACATTGGAAATCAATGGTAAGTTTAAAAATATCTACAGAACCACATTGGCTCTATTCTTTCTGCTCTGCAATGAGAGTTTTTTCCTGTTGTACTTCCAGTTGTGCTTCTGTATCTATCTCTGTTTTCTCTTTATGGGCTTCATTCCTTGCCTCTTCCTCTGTTTCTGTTTCTATATTTGTCTCTTTGACTTATTTACTAACCTATGTTGCTGCAAACAGGTTGTCTTCCACTGTCTCACCAAATAACATCATGTCAATATGACGTTTCTGTTGCATCACCTGCAACCATTCATCATTACCCAACAATTCTTCATCAAAACTAACATAAAAAATATTAATTGTTGGATTCACCATAACATTGACTACTCTAATGGTAGTGTCATCGTCATCAACGAGCTTTGTTGCTCAATTCACCAAAGTTTCATCAGAAAGCTCTATTACTAGATTTACCAAACATTCATCAGCAAGCTCTGTTGCTGGAATCACCAAATTTGACTCCACTTGTGGTTGTGCACAGTGGGGTTCTTGAGAATCTATGTGCTCCTTCTCTCTTTCTTCTACGACTTCTTCACAAGAAGCATCCACTCGTGGCTGAGCACAGTGGGTTTCAACAATCCATTCATCTGGATGTAGATCTGTTGCTATAGATCCACCTTCATCTTCAATTTCAATACTACCCCTTGGACCAAAACACCTCTCAAGGGTATCCCAGGCCTCCTTGGTTGTTTTGGCTTGTGAAATCAGGGGAAGAATGTTGTCATTGATAGATTCTTTTATGCATTTCAATGTAAAGGCATCCTTTTGCCTCTTCACTTCCAGATCTAAAAAGATCTCAAACATCTCATGTAGTAGCTTTGACTTTCTTAGCCTCTTAGATTTTCCCATTTGATCACTTATGGAATGCGACTCAA